>JAKLTH010000147.1:5257929-6572411 GCA_025175895.1 Wurfbainia villosa
ATCCATATCTCTCAGGAATGTTGCGTGTTCTACCAGATCTACGAAGATGTGGTGTTACAATAGGTCCAGCCGATTGCTCATCACTATGAGTTGTCGGCTGTTGTGCTTCACCAGGTATCTCATTAATGTCTATTTGAGTCTCTCGAGCCTCCTCAAGCTCGATGACACTCATCGCTTTAGAGAAACTCTTTCTCTAGAAACACGATGCCTTGAAACAAACACCTTTTGTTCCACAGATGATAGAATTGGTAACCCCTTGTTTCCTTAGGGTATCCAATAAATAGACATTTATCGACTTAGCATCCATTATGCGATGCTTCACATAAGCAGGACAACCCCATATCTTCAAGTAAGATACATGAGGTTTCTTACCATTCCATATCTCATATGGAGTAGTTGAGACTACCTTGGTAGGCAGTCTGTTTAACAAGTAAACAGCTGTCTGAAGTGCATAGCCCCAAAAGGACTTGGGAAGAGTCGCATGATTCATCATTGACCTGACCATGTCCAACAAGGTCCAGTTACGCCTCTCAGATACACCATTATGCTGTGGTGTATAGGGCGGAGTCCATTGAGACAATATGCCATTGTCTCTTAGATAATCAAGAAACTCTTGACTTAAGTATTCACCACCTCGATCCGATCGAAGTATTTTAATACTTTTGTCATGTTGTTTCTCTACTTCATTTTTGAATTCTTTGAACCTTTCAAAGGCTTCAGACTTGTGTTTCATCAAGAACACATACCCAAACCGTGAGTGATCATCGGTGAAGGTAATGAAGTAGTTATAGCCTCCTAATGCTTGAGTTGACATAGGTCCACATACATCAGTATGTACTAGACCTAGTAACTCTCCCACTCGTTCACCTTTTCCAGTAAAAGGTAACTTAGTCATCTTGCCTTTTAAGCATGATTCGCATGTATCGTATGAATCCAATTCAAACGATTCTAGAATTCCACATCGGTGTAATTCGGACATGCGTTTCTTGCTTATATGGCCAAGACGACAATGCCACATATAGGAGTCTATTTGATTATCCTTTCGAGCACGCGTGTTGCTCGCTTCGATATTGCAAATGTCACTGGATACGTCCAACATATATACACCATTGCTTAAAGTTCCAGTCCCATAAAGAACCCCATTCAAAGTTATGTAACAACAATTGTTACTAAAAGTCAAATGGAACCCATTTCTATTTAGACAAGAAATAGAAATGATGTTCTTTATCAACGAAGGAACATACAAGCAATTGTCCAGTTCTAAGACAAGTCCTACAGGGAGTTCCAACAAATACGTTCCGATGGCGAGTGCAGCAACCGTTGCTCCATTCCCAACACGTAAATTTGACTCTCCCCTTTGACGAGTCTTCTTCTATTCCTTAGCCCATGTATGTCATTACATATATGTGAGCCACACCCAGTATCAAATACCCAAGTGTCCGAGGAAATAGAATGACAATCAATAAAGAAGATTTCTGAAGAAGATGGGGCATCCGATGCCTTATCCTTCTTCACGGACTCAAGATAAATCTTGCACTTTCTTCGCAAATGGCTCTCCTTGCCATAATGATGGCAAGTTTCCTTTTGCTAGTTCTACCTTCTTAGCCTTTCTCTTCTTTCCCTTCTCATGTTCCTTTGACTTCCTCTTAGAACCTTTCTTCGAGGAATCAACTAAGACCGCCCCTGCCATGCTTCTCGAAGACTCACATCTTCAGATATTGAGCAAGATCACGATGAACCTCCTAGCATCTCAGAGGTGAAGAGGAGCTTTGAGACTTCGAACCTTTCGAATCTCACTTGCTCATCAACCAACTCACAAAGATGAAGGACTACGATATGAGCATCCATATGCTCATGCTGCTTTCGTAGCTTGGGTTCCATCGCGGCTAGCATGATGCAACTTATTTGTTCAGAATCACTCACATGTTTCTGATAGGCCAACAATTGGTCCAGAGTTGCATCGTCACTAGGACGAGCGGGAAGAGGCGCTTCGAGGACATTCGCAAGCTTTTCCACCTTGAGAACAATTCTCAAGTTTCTAAGCCAGTCCAAGAAGTTCGGCCCAGTCAATTTATTTGAATCCAAAATGGAATGCAATTCAAAGACATCATGATCAATCTTAGAAATACAAAACGAGCATATATGAGAAAGATGATTTTAAAATGCATCAATATACATTTATAAATCCCATTCATTTTTCGAATTTCAAAAACCCCAAAATCACTTCGGGAGATTGTAGGTCCATCTCCGAATGGGCTGATATCCATCATAGTTATGAACGACCTTGGAGAGAGTCCAACAAGCCATTCACAACTACGACGGTAGGTATCATCTATACCGATTGCATATCACGTATATGCAACTATCACAATGTGCTATCAACTATTTGAATGTTCACACATACATCGGGTTGTTAACACATTAACAAGTATGCATCATATGCATAGCACCCAACTTCACCTCCCTTTACATCGACCTTGGAGAGAGTCCAATAAGCCGATGCTCCAGGTTAAAGCCAACCCATTAATCAGGACATAGTTTTAATATGGTTAGAGCGCATTCAACCAATTAGCCCAGCTTGGAGAGAGTCCAACAACCAAAGCTAACGATTGACCTCTGACTCTTACCATATTAGTATTAAACTATTCCATGGTTTGAACATATTCAGGTTCGAGCCGGGCTTGGAGAGAGTCCAACAACCCAAACAAGAAACAGAACTCTGGTTCTAACCATATTAATGGAAGGTGTAGGCTTTAATATTGATTAAGGGTTTTTAATGTCTCATCCTCTTTGCATGCAAATAACTATTATCTACATGACATGGCATACATGACATACATCTACATGTCACGACACGCATGGCATAATGTTATGCATCTAATGCAATTACATGGCATACAATTATGTCATGTCTATATTTCCTTATATGTCATAACTATTTATGGAAATAAAATATGTTTAAGATTTGATTCTCCAAATCAAATCATAATTAAATTAGGAAACAAATTTCCAAATCTAATCACATATTTTATTCATGGAATTATTTGATTAAGGAAAATCTATTTAGGAAACCAATTTCCTAAATCATTAAAACTACTTATGGAAATTAAATATTTTAAGATTTGATTTCCCAAATCAAATCATGATTAAATTAGGAAACAAATTTTCAGAATCTAATCAAATATTTTATTTATGGAAAAATATCAATTTCCATAAATACTTCCAACTTTCCAAAAGTGGAAGATTTCCATAAATACTTCTAGACTTTCCAAAATTGAAATATTTCCATAAATACTTCTAAATTTCCAAAATTTAGAAAACTTCCAGAAATACATTATGACTATCGCAAAACCATTTTTACGATTATGTCGAAACACAACCTGGGCTCTGATACCACTGTTGGGTTTCCGGCACCGCGGCGTGTGTGTGTTCGATCATGTTTCGTAAACATGAGCACAGCGGAAGCAATAAAATTAATAAATACTCCTATTTATTACAACACACACAACACACGCATGCTATTACAACAAGTGTAGACATAACCGTAAATTAAAATTGCGATAAAAGGAAATTAAACTACGTTATACCTTCCGTATGACGTGTAGCGGGAACGGCATCAACCGGAACGATCCTCGTAAGAATCGTCTCTATCCGTATCCATGCCGAGCTCCTCGGGATGACTTCGCTAAGTCACGAGCTTCGTCTTCGTACGGGTTACTAGCCTCGTGTTGAAGACGACGTGATCGAGAGATGATCACGATCCGAATCCAAATTCGGATCCAAAACGAGTTCTCAAAACTCGCTTCTCCGGAGAGGTATTCGTCAACCGTTTGACGAATCCTTCGTCCTCCACCTCAGAGGATTACCGGAGATCAAATCCCCGGTATGTTAGCCGCTGTCGGAGCACTAACCGTCATCCAAACGACGCTCCGATGAGAGGAGAAGAAGCTGTCCAGAAAACTGGACAGCTTGGTGGAGGAGATAGGCGCCGGCCAACAAAGGAAGCCAAGTGCTTACCTTGATGCCAAACCTAAGGAGGATCGCCGGAACTCTTCCGGCAGCAGCTCGACGCCGGCGAGGAGGAAGGAAGCCGCCTTCTGGACGCCGGTTGGAGGAGCTGTGGGTCAAGCAAGAATACAAGCCAAGCAACTTCACCAAGGAGGTTGGCGGCAACTCTTGATGTTGGGCGGCCAAGATAGATTAGGTTTAGGGTTAGGGTTTAATCCCTATTTTATAGAGAACTAATTCTCTTAATGGTTAATGGATCATATCCATAAAGCCCGTTAACCCGCTCCATTAAGATAAGTTAAAATAAACCAAACCATGATGGTTTATTTTAAGTTAAAACGAACCGAACCAACCTTTGGTTCATTCGTTTAATATAAACCAAACCCTTTGGTTTATTCTCATCCATTGGATTAGAACCAAACCATTTTGGTCCATCCATTACGTCTTCATAAGACACCGCCCATCCACGCTTCCATTGCGACTGAAACAATTTCATGCTCGCTTTATGTTTGGTCCAACCAAACATAGTTTCTCTCGGTCTGAGAATCTCATTCTCAAGCTCGTTTTAAATCCTTTGGATTACACTCGTTGTGCGTGTGACCAAATAGGTTCTCGGTTTATGTTGGCCGTCTATAATTAACCATTAATTATAGAACGATCATGAGTGGCACCTAGTAGTACATCATGATCCCCAATTAACCGAAAAGATCAACGGTTGATCCGAACTATTTACAAACCCTTCAAGAGCTCGAATGAATCGTGCCCCATTCCCTTCACTCATCTTATACCCACTTGGTTCAGACATGGTCTATTGTGTCGGGTCCCACTAGGCTGACTACGTCACACCTAGCCCAAGTATCATTTCCTCGTCCTACGAATTCTAGTTACTCCACATGTATCGAAGAGTACCTTACTCTAAACATGTATTGCTTTGGCCAAAGACTTTAGTAACAATCCGACGAGAGGCCATGGGTATACATCTCCTCGCAAGGAGTGGTGAATCCTTTATAGGCTATTCAAACACCTTCGATCACTTCGACTTATACCCAATCATCCCGGGTCCACATCTCCTTAGAGATGTTTGCTTAAGATGTCAAAGCATAAGTCTCCATGATCAAGATGACTTGAATACCGCAAGTCAAAGGAACATCGCACTTAAGCCACAGTAAGAACTTCATTGACATATCTATATATGCAGAGAACCATATGAAGTCTTACGGCTGGTCACTCCAATGAACTAGTTACCATAACTAGCATCCACGATCAACTCCGGACATCACTATGTCTCCAGCCAGTGAGAATCAGCTGCTTAGATACACCAAGGAGTATACCTCGTGCTAGTCTCGACAGAATTGATGGTGTCCAAATCCATCAATTCATCGACTAGGGATAATTCCGATACATCACAATTACACATGTAGGGATACTCACTAGTTGTGATCCAATCACAAATTCTCTCATGCTGTGAATCGTATCGTGGACATTCAGTAAATGAGTTTAAGATCCAATCAAATACATTAAACATGTATACTCAAATAGTGAATCTTCATTTATCATATAAATGGTTCATACATAAGGCGATTGCCTTAGGACATCTCTCATATATTACTAACAGCATGACCGACTTAGAGGTGATTCAATTTATTGATGACTACATAATTGAATTAGACCTCAGATATTATGTTGTACATGCTCTTAATCTTGATATAATAACGGACACATATACTTAGTATTCATTTTTTTGATTTACCAATGGGCGAGATTTATAAAGTAAATCGATAGGCTCGGTAAGTTGGGAAATGATATTATTTATATGGTGTGTCATTGATTATAGGAGAAAACTGTGTCCTATATACTAGGATGATGATGTCCCCTTGAGGAGCTCATAAGGTTCATCATGTAAACCCTGCAGGTGGACTTGGTCCGGCATGATGATAAGGTTAAGTGGTACTACTCATGGAGTTAGATGTTGATTAATTAATTGTCAGTAAATTAATTAATCGACGGACATTCGAGATCTTAAACACGAGAAGATATATGTATAAATAATATATGGAGCCCATATTAACTTATGGGGGTTGGTGAGGTAGATTAATGATAATCCTCTAGTGGAATGGATTATCATTAATGGATCGGACTTTATGTGGGCTTGATCCATTGGGTGGCCAAGATCCAACTCCTCCTCATGGTCCCTATTGTATCCTATTACACCCCTCATGGAGCCTAGATCCGATGATGGAAAATGAAACTCTAGATCTGACGGTGGAGATTAAATCTCTAGATCCGACGGTGGATATTAAATCTTTAGATCCAATGGTGGAGATTAAATCTCTAGATCTGACGGTTGAGATTAAATCTCTAGATCCGACGGTTGAGATTAAATCCCTAGATCTGACGGTGGAGATTGAAAGGAGGCTTAAGCCTAGCTCTATAAAAGCATGTCCAAGGCTTGGGCGTGAAAGACACAAGGGAGATTAGGTTTTGGCTTGGGCGGCAAGGCTTCTAGGGTTAGGGTTTGGGGCGGCAAGCTTGCTAAGGTTTGCTCCTCCTAGGGCCGGCGACAACAAGAAGGGAGGCTTAGGTTTTCTTCTTCTCCTCCTTTCCTTGGCCGGTGACTCTCTCCCTCAAGCTTTGGCCGGCTCTTTCTCCTCTCCTTTTGCCGGCGACAACCTCTCTTCAAGGTTGGCCGACGATCCTTTTCTCCTCCTTGGCCGGCGGCAACATCAAGTCCATTAACTTGGTGGCCGGTTCTAGATAGGAAGAAGAGCTTTGTTCTATTCTTCCCTTTGTTCAGAGCGAGCTAAGAAGGGAAGAACGTGATCTAGGAGGCTTCAACTCTTGTAAGATCATTGCCCACACAATGTCCAAGAGGAGGATAGGACATACGATAGAAGACCTTGAGATAAACAAGAGGTATAATTCTTATTTTGCTTTCCTTTTGTTTCTTTGTATATTGTATGTATGGTATGTGGCTAATTTTCTTGGACCCCAAATACAAACATAAAAATCGGAGATCCGTACATTGCCTATTCCGCGGCTAATCGTAGAATAGAGGTTGGTTGCTTGAATAACAAGTTTGTTCAAGTGACCACTCTAATCGAATAGCACAATGATCGAACGGTTGCTTGGGTAATCCATCTTGTCAAGGATAAATTTTTTTATCCGGGGACGTAGACGGGATTGCCATGAACAAGCGACCGAGTTGAAGAGGGAAGCGAAGCTTCCTCCCTTTAAGTTAGACCGATCTGGAAAATAGATCGGTCTAGAAATATTAACTTCCATGGCCGGAAACTACCCTGGATGGGTGGTTTCACCATCGGCTAGCGCAGCTGATCACGCCAGGCGATTTGTGACTCAGGCGATAATAAGCTGGCACAGGGCTTTCAATCCGGCCAGGCGATTTGAATCGGAAGCGGTTTGTGTATGCGCCAGCAGATAACTATCGGCAGGCTTTAACCCGGCCAGTAAGGCTTAAATCGCCAGTAAGGCTTTTGTACGCCAGGCGCTTAACTGTTGGTAGGGCAATTTCAACCTCGGTCATGGTAGTTTAACTGCTGCCAGGGTGGTTTCACTACTGCCAGGGTAGTTTTACCGTCGGCCAGGGCAGTTTAACTACTGCAAGGGTAGTTTCACCGCCGGCCCTGGCTGTGGCGATTTAACGCTGTGGCCGCTGCAGGCCACCGCGGGCCAGATATTAATTGTCGCCAGTAAGGCTTCATCGCTGCTGTGGCGCTTCATCGCTGGCTAGGTGGTTTAATCGCCGCCAGGTAGTCAACCGCGGCGTCTGGCGCCAACTGCGACTGTGGAGGTCACCGGCAGGCATGATAGTAGAATAGCCGACAGGCGCTTCTACAGTAAGGCGGCGATCACAGGTCACGCCCGCTCTTGGACCGTGGTCCGAGGGGCGGCGCGTGACGTGACCATACATACATACATTACTTACAGCGGAAGACTTTAGACTTATTTTTTTTCTTCTTTTAAAACATAAACATGCATTGACATATATAGATACTTCTTCTTCTTAACATAGAGCATGCATCATAATATATATAGATACTTCTTCTTACTTCTTCCTTACTTCTTCTTATTAACATAGAGCATGCATCATAACATATATAGATACTTAGTGCTTAGTTCAAGTTCATAAACATCATCATCATAAGGAGACATAAATAAGGACATCCATAAACGTCATCATCATGGGGAAACATATATATAAGGACATAACGGATCTTCTCCACCATGCCACTACCACACACATTTGGCCCATCCTGCTGCTCCCTTTAGTTTATCCATCCCTTACCCTTATCTGCAGTACGAGGGAAAGATAAACTATAAGCACATAGGCTTAGTAAGATCCTGTCCTACTCACAAAAATCATACATCGACATTAAACATGGCATGTAACATTCATAACATATAAGCAACATAACATGTAACATAAGTAACATAAGTAAACATAACATACATCATATGTAACATAGAGGCATAAACATGACATTTCAAACATAACATGCAACATATATATAACATATCAAACATAACATACATCATATGTAACATAGAGGCATAAACATGACATATCACATAGCATGTGAACATAGCAATCAAATCATGAAAACCTATGCAGGATGCTTTTGAAAACATATATTATAAGTACGTAAACATAATCTCAACATATTTGGGCCCAGCATTGTACCACTTCTTCATTATCATAGCGCGCATCCCTAAATAGACCCGAGGTAGCAAGTCTCGAACTTACTAGGTTACTAGGCCCGATCTTAGTCCGTCGACCTAGGGCAATCGTCATAGCGTAGAAGCCCATCCTAGGCCCGAGTCTTACTCCATCGACCTAGGGCATCTTGGAGCCCATCCCGTACTAGGCCCGATCTTAGTCCGTCGACCTAGGGGCAATCATACATAGAGGCCCATCCTAGGCCCGAGTCTTACTCCATCGACCTAGGGCATCTTAGGAGCCCATCCCTTTGGACCTTGTTAAGGTCTTGGTACAAGTCATGCAGAAGGTAAAATACTTATATGCTTTTATTATAACATAGCTTATTTCATTTTGCAAACATAGCATACTTCATTTCATAACATATCATATTTCACTTCATGAACATATCATCTTTCATTTCATAAACACATCATACTTCATTTCATAACATGTCATATTTCACTTCATGAACATATCATATTTCATTTCATAAACACATCATACTTCATTTCATAATCATATCATATTCATTTCATGAACATATCGTTTTTCATTTCATAATTATATCGTATTTCATTTCATAACATATCTTAAATATCACATACACATAGGGCATGGCATAAGGCATAAACATCAAGAGTAAGTAAACACTAACCTAAAGCATGTTATCTTCATCTAGCATCATTTAATATCACAAGTCAACATGAATTCACCCAAACATAAAACACACGTTAACCTAACCTAGAGCATGTTAAAGGACAATGGTTGGCAGAATGGTTCATGTAGGTTTTTAGGGCTAGTCTTTTAACCTAATCCAATTAACATACTAACAACATCATATGCATACAAAACATGGATTAAAACTTCATTGGAACATCAATACAAGGGGGGTGGCCGAATGGTTCATGAAGGCTTTTAGGGCTAGTCTTTTAACCTAATTCATTTTACAACCCAACATCATCATATGCATGTAAAACAAGATATAGAACTTCAATAAAACACCAACAACCCATGATGGCCGAATGGTTTATGTAGGTTTTTAGGGCTAGTCTTTTAGCCTAATCCAATTAACATACTAACAACATCATATGCATACAAAACATGGATTAAACTTCATTTAATCACCAAAAACCACATGTTGGCCGAATAGTCCTTAGAGGTTTCTAGGGTTAACTTTTAACCTAATTCATTCTACATCCTAACATCATCATATGCATATAAAACAAGGTATAGAACTTCAATAAAACACTCAAAAACATATGTTGGCCGAATAGTCCATAGGGGTTTCTAGGGTTAACTTTTAACCTAATTCATTCTACATCCTAACATCATCATATGCATGTAAAACAAGGTATAGAACTTCAATAAAACACTCAAAAACATGTGTTGGCCGAATAGTCCATAGGGGTTTCTAGGGTTAACTTTTAACCTAATTCATTCTACATCCTAACATCATCATATGCATGTAAAACAAGGTATAGAACTTCAATAAAACACTCAAAAACATGTGTTGGCCAAATAGTCCATAGGGGTTTCTAGGGTTATATTTTAACCTAATTCATTTTACATCCTAACATCATCTTCTTCTTACAAAACATGATATAGAACTTCCTTGGAACATTAAAACTAAGCTTGGCCGAATATATCATAGGGATTTCTACACAAACAATCAACCGAAAGCTACTCGTATGCAGGTGAGGGATACTTACATCCTTCGCTTTGCTTTTAGTGGAAAGAAGACCTAAGTAAAGCCAAATCTAGCCTTCTCCTTGCTTGGATGGGGTTCGGCCAAAGAGATGGAGAGGGGAAGCTCTAGGATTCGGTGAGGAAGAAGAAGAAGAGGAGAAAATAAATTTTGTAACTCATGCCCCCTCATTCCCCCTATTTATTCACTTGAAGAGCCCCTTGATCTCCCTTACACTTAACCATAATTTCCCCTATTCCTCTAATGATAAAATCTTATTGGGCTTCTGGTTAGTGGATGCATCTATAGGGCTTGGCTATCTCTAGAGGTTTGGGGTTCAATTTCTAGGCCTTGCATCCCTTTTTGGCTGATTTTCTTTTATTTTTGAAAAAGCCCACATAAAGCCCATTATCATCAAGCCAAAAATTCTTGTAAAATTGCTAGAAATTTTACTACAAGCATACTTGGCGTATGGTTTATCGCTTGGCGGGCGGTTTACCGCCGCCAGTAATTTCGCTTGCGGGGTGGTTTTTGCCGGTATGGCTGATAGGCGGTTTTTAATTGGGACGAATGTAATTGGGTTGAGTGTAATTGGGCCGAATGTAATTAGGCTGATGCATTGGATTTCTAATTGTGCTGTCAATTAGAGAGGCCTATTTTTTTAATTGGGCTAGATTAGAATCGCTGGCAGGGTAGTTTCCCTGCAGGGCAAAGCGGTTTGCCACTTGGTAGGGCGGTTTGCTGCCTGCTAGGGTGGTTTGCCGCCTGCCAGGGCAGTTTGTCGCCCAACCAGGGTGGTTTTTTAATTGGGCCGAATGTAATTGGGCAGAGTGTAATTGGGCCGAATGTAATTGGGCTGATGCATTGGATTTCTAATTGGGTTGTCAATTAGAGAGGCCTAATTTTTTAATTGGGTTGGATTTCTAATTGGGTTGTCAATTAGAGAGGCATAATTGGAAATTAAATAATTGAATAGTTGGGCTCAGAATCAATTTTTTAATTGGGTTGGATTTCTAATTGGGCTGTCAATTAGAGAGGCCTGATTGAATAATTGGACTTAGGCCTTAATTTGAGATTCAAATTAATTTGGGCATAGGTTCAATTAATTGGATTTCAACGAAAGCTAGGTGCTCAATTAGCTCAAATAAGTGTTGTGTTAAGTGCTCAGGCACGACGAAGTATAAATTGGACTTGGTTAACTCAACTCTAATCTGGTTCGACTGGATCATGCTTTAACAAATTGACCGAACTGGATTTGTCCAGATTGGCATTGATAAGCATGATTTGACATTGGCTGAATCAGTTGTGGCTAAGTCAATCGTGGTTAAATTTGGATCAGGCTAAGTTAAACACAATGCTTAGAAGTCGATATTGACTGACTTGCTAAAGTTGACATTGGTCAACTAAACTCATGACTAAATAATCAAGTAATTGTTTGGAACAATTGGGACTTGATATAAACAACTTAGAGATAGACTAAATGAACTAGAGTTGATGCCTAGGAACGATGAGAAAGAATATTATGCATATTGCTTGAGTGCTTGGGGTACTCGGTGTTGGGTGGATGCTTCGGAGGCTCATTGGCTCCCATGTCCCCGGATTAAAATTTTCACTAATGAAAGGATTAATCCGGATGGGATGAGCTTCCTTAACAACACCATTTCGTCGTCGTGCTAACAACTTGAGTGGTCGCTTGAACAAACTAGTTGTTCAAGCAACACAACTCTTCTAGTTGGTTAGCCGCGGAAGAGACGACGGATGGATCGCCGGTTTTTGTGTTTGTCTTCGGGGTCCATGATTATACAATATATATTCATACACACACATGCATAATCAAAACAAATAAGAACATGCTCAGATCTGTACATAAAGTTAAAATAACTTTATACCTCACGATCTTCTACCGTATGTCCTATCCTTCTCGTGGACGACGTGTGGACGAAGTTCCTCCACGAGTAGAAGCCTTCTAGATCGCTTTCTTCTCTACCTTGTCCGCTGCGAACAAAGAGAAGAACTCGCAAATACCTTTCCTATCTAGAACCGGCCACCAAATTAGGGAATTTGGTGCAACCGCCGGCCAAGGAGCAATGGATGATGCGCCGGCCAACTTCAAAAGAGTTGCACGCTACTTTGGAGAATAGGGAGGAGGAAGAGAACCGGCCACCAATGGGAGGAGAACCGCCGGCCAAGGAAGAAGGGAAAGACCTTAAGGTTGGGCACCGGCCAAGTATTGATGGTGCAAGTTGGGCGCCGGCAACAACTAGAAGGAAGAAGAAGTTGCCGCCCACCTTTGCTCCAAACCCTAGCCGCCCACCTCTCCAAGAGCCAAACCCTAATTCCAAAACCAATTCTTGATTATTCTTGCCGCCCAACCCTAGCCATCTATTTATAGAATAGGGCTTAAGCCTCCTTTAATCTCCACCGTCGGATCTAGGGATTTAATCTCCACCGTCGGGTCTAGGGTTTTATCCCAACCGTCGGATCTAGGGTTTAATCCCAACCATCGGATCTACGATTTCATCCCAACCATCGGATCTAAGGTTTCATCCCAACCGTCGGATCTAGGGTTTTATCCCAACCGTCGGATCTAAGGATCTAATCCCAACCGTCGATTCTAGGATTTCATCCTAACCATCGGATCTAGGGATTTAATCCCAACCGTTGGTTCTAGGGTTTCATCCAACCACCGGATCTAGGGATTTAATCCCAACCGTTGGTTCTAGGTTTTGTTTTACATTCTTGGATCTAGACTTCACAAGGATTATATTAGGCTACGATAGGGACCATAAGGAGGAGTTGGGTCTTGGCCACCCGATGGATCGGAACCACACACACTTGATCCATCAATGATGTTCCATTCCACTAGAGGATCATCATTGAACTACCTCACCAACCCCCATAAATCAATATGGGCTCCATATATTATTTGTACATTAATCTCCCCGTGTTTAAGATATCGAATGTCCGTCAATTAATTGATTTACTGACCATCAATTAATTAACATCTAATTCCTCGAGTAGTACCACTCAACCTTATCATCATGTTGACTAAGTCAACCAGCTGGGTTTACATGATGAACCTTATGAGCTCCTCAAGGAGACATCATCAACCTAATATATAGGACACGGTTTCCTCCTATAATCAATGACACACCATGTAAATAATATTATTTCCCAACTTACCGGGCATATTGATTTAATCCATCTAAATCTCACCCACTGGTAAATCAAAGAAATAAATACTAAGTACATGTGCACGTTATTATATCGGGATTAAGAGCATGTACAACATAATATCCGAGGTCCGATTCAATTATGTAGTCAGTACTAAATTGAATCACCTCTATGTCGGTCATACTCAATACACCTAAGTGTACTAGTGTAACTCTATGTTCAAGATAAAACAATACCAAGCTACACTACAACCATGCCAATGGTTTGTCCAAAACCATCTTGGTTGTGAGCCTTTACTTATATTTTACAAGGGACTGATAACATGATCTTCTGTGCCACACCAAGCACCATGTTATCTACAATGTAAAATATTAGACAATATGCACACATATAATAAATATATAAAGTGCAAACAATGATCATGTGATTCTTATTTCAAAATAAAATGTTCATACAAAAAGAGCTAGGCTTTCAGTATACATTCCAACAATCTCCCACTTATACTAAAAGACTATGCTGTCATCACTCTGCCATACATCTGATCCCCATGCCCTCCACATGCCTATCAAACGCTTTCGCTGGAAGGGCCTTAGTGAATGGATCCGCCAGGTTATCCTGTGATGCAATCTTGGCGACAGCAACTTCTCCTCGCTTTATGATCTCTCGTATGAGGTGGTACTTGCGCTCTATGTGTTTACTCGCCTTATGGGCTCGTGGTTCCTTCGAGTTTGCAACTGCACCACTGTTATCACAATAAATTGTGATAGTTCTGGGCAAACCAGGAATCACATCCAAGTCCATGAAGAAGTTCCTGAGCCATACAACTTCCTTGGCTGCCTCAGAGGCTGCCACATACTCAGCTTCCATGGTAGAGTCCGCCACACATTTCTGCTTGACACTCCTCCATACTATGGCTCCACCTCCAAAAGTAAACACAAACCTCGAGGTAGACTTACTCTTGTCCCTATCTGATTGGAAATCCGAATCCGTGTAACCTACAGGGACTAATTGATCTGCCCGGTAAACCAGCATATAATCCCTAGTCCTTCTCAGGTACTTCAATATATGCTTTACCGCAGTCCAATGTCCCTATCCAGGATTACTCTGATATCTGCTAACCATGCCCACGACAAAGCAGATATCCTGTCTCGTACATAGCATAGCATACATAAGGCTTCCTACTGCCGAAGCATAAGGAACCGCCTTCATGTCCTCTATCTCCTTTGATGTTTTGGGACACATCTCTTTAGATAAAGGAACTCCATGCCTAAAAGGTAGAAAACCTTTCTTGGAGTTCTGCATGCTAAAACGAGCAAGGATATTGTCAATGTATGAAGCTTGGGATAAGCACAACATCCTTTTCTTGCGATCCCTTATAACTTTGATCCCAAGGATGTGTCCCACTTCTCCCAAGTCCTTCATATCAAACTGTTTGGACAACCATACCCTTACGTTTGATAACACTTTGATATTGTTGCCAACTAACAAAATGTCATCTACGTATAGTACAAGAAACACCACTACGTTTCCGTCACATCTCTTGTATACACAAGGCTCATCCGGACTTTGAATAAATCCATATGACTAGATTACCTCATCAAAGCGGATGTTCCAAGATCTAGAAGCTTGCTTCAATCCATAAATGGACCGATTAAGCTTACATACAAGATGCTCTTTTCCTTTAGCAATGAATCCCTCTGGTTGTCGCATATGTTCTCCTCAAGACTTCTGTTAAGGAAAACTGTCTTGACATCCATCTGCCAAATCTCATAATCCATATGAGCAGCTATAGATAAGAGAATCCGGATAGACTTAAGCATAGCTACCGGCGAAAAGGTCTCCTCATAATCGATGCCCTCTTTCTGAGTATACCCTTTCGCAACAAGCCTAGCTTTGAAGGTCTCGACCTTCCCGTCTACTCCTCTCTTTCTCTTGTAGATCCACTTGCATCCAATAGTTTTTACACCATCGGGTGGTTCTACTAGCTCCCAGACCTAATTAGAATCCATAGATTCTATCTCTGAATTCATCGTACTTTGCCAAGATACCGCATCTCTATCCTGGATTGCCTCATCATATGTCCAGGGATCAGGTTCATGTTCACCAGGGACTAAGTCCGAAGACTCTCCCAAAAACATGAATCTATCAGGTTGTCTAACAACCCTCCCACTACGACGAGGTGCCTCCTGTGTATGCTCTGTGACACGCGGTGCAGTGACTTGTAGTGTCTCCTCTTGTACCGGTGGTACTGAAGTCGGGACTTCCCCTGTCAACTCCTCAAGAACAATCCTACTCTTGGGCTTGTGGTTCATTACATAATCCTCCTCTAGAAATCTGGCGTTCGTGCTAACGATCACCCTCTAATCTCTTGGATTATAAAACAAACCACCTTTCGTTCCCTTAGGGTAGCCAACAAACATGCATACTTCATGGTTCCAACTTACGGCATCGGCCTTGACACATGTCTTTGGACTCCCCATATCGAATATGTCTCGAGACTAGGCTTTTTGCCCGAGTCCACAATTCTCTGAGGGTAGAAAGGTGCGATTTAGATGGAACCAAGTTGAGTGTACATTCTTGTATCCGGTGCATACCCCGAGCGAAAACAAGTAACTCGAGAATAACTCATCATCGATCGACCATCTCCATAAGAGTCCTATTCCTTCGCTCCGCTACACCATTCTGTTTGGGGTGTGCGGTCTGCGAACAATTGGGATTGAATCGACCTCGATAAGTAACTCTAAACTCTCCCAAGAATTACTCGCCACCACGATCGGTCGTAATGTCTTGATACTTTTACCTTCGGTTCTCCACATTAGCCTTGAATTCTTTGAACTTGTCAAAGCATTGGACTTGCGCATCAAGTAAATGTATCCATACCTTGAATAATCGTCTATAAAGAGGCGAAGTATTCAAAGCCACCTCTTGCTGGATAGACATAGGACCACACAAATCAGAATGAACCAATTCTAACACATCTTTGGCTCTATACCCCTTGGCCTTAAAAGGCCTCTTGGTCATTTTACCTTCCAAGCAAGATTCGCAGGTTGGGAGATCCTCCACCACTAATGAACCCAAAGGTCCATTAGCTATTAACCTTTGAATTCTACTTAGGTTAATATGACCAAGCCTTAGATGCCAAAGATATGTTTGGTTCATTTGCGAAGGTTCTTTTCTCTTATTAGATTTAGAAGATGAGTTATTTACTTCTATTTGCATCGTGGGAGTTTTTGGTTCAAGAGTATATAAATTGCCAACCAATGTACCAGAACAGATAATCTCCCTATTCCTTTTTATAACCACCTTGTCATTAAAAGAAACAGAATATCCATCCATAAACAATTTAGAAACTGAAATTAAATTCTTTCTAAAAGTAGGTACATAAAGACAATTTCTCAAAACCAAAACTTTATTCTTATCAAAAGATAATTAAACGTCTCCCACTGTAATAGCCGCCACTTTTGAAGCATTGCCCATGAAGACGGTAATCTCTCCCTCAGCTAGTCGTCGGGTTTCCTAGAACCCTTGCAAAGTATTGCAGACATGATCAGTGGCTCCTGTATCTACACACCAGGAACTGGTAGATAACACCGCTAAACATGTTTCAACAACTAAACAAGAAGATATACCTTTGTTCTTTCAGCGAGGACAGTCCGCCTTCCAATGTCCAGTCTGCTTGCAAGTGAAGCACTTGCCTTTCGGCTTCTTCACTCCTGCCTGAGGTCCTGTTGCCACCTTCTTCGCTCCACCTTGCTTCTTCTTCTTCTTACCTTTTGGTTTAGAGGAAGAAACCTTCTGAGCGACCATGGCTTGAGCACTCTGACGAAAAACTCCCTCTGCCGCCTGGAGTTCTGTCAGAAGCTCCGCCAATGAATACAACCTTTTGTTCATGTTGTAGTTGAGGCGGAACTGCTCAAAACTCCTAGGCAGAGACTGGAGAATGATATCGACCTGGGTTTCCCCATCGATCTCAGCTCCTAGGACTTCCATCTCATTAAGATGAGCCATCATCTTGAGAACATGATCCCTAACGGGTGTTCCCTCGATCATGGAGGTCGTCATCAAGTTTCTCATAGCCTCCTGCCTAGCCGCCCTACTCTGATGTCCGAAAAGTTCCTTGAGATTGAACATCATATCATAAGCAGTGGCTATGGCCTGATGCTGATGTTGCAGCACATTTGACATAGATGCCAAAATGTAACACCGCGCCATCTCATCTGCCTTAACCCATTTCTTATAACGTTCTATCTCCTTTTCATCAGAGTCATCTGAGGGCTTAGGAGGACAGACCTCGAAGAGTATAAATTTGTACTCTTCCGCAGTTAAGACAATATCCAGGTTTCTTTTCCAATCAATGTAGTTTGGACTAGTAAGTTTGTTTTCTTTTAAAATCACAGCAAGTGGGTTGAAAGCCATTTGAAAATCCTAAAAATCACAATGATCAAAATATTAGATTTCAAATATTATTGATTCCTCAAAACAATAAAATCCCAAAATCAACCAACACCTCAAATCACCGAGAATGTCGCATGCCACGCAGTGTGGACGTATACGAATTCTACATTTGTAAGAGGAGGTTTTACCCATTAATTTTATTATCTTGTCAACCTTACTTTTTGACAAATAAAATTAATAGTTGGTTCCTCTTTGGCCCTACAAATAAAAGCAGTGACTCCGATGGGGAGGATACCTTTATTTGTATCTAAGTGTGCACCATTACACGATACTGAGAAAATTATTTCGGATTATGTGCCTTACCGTTGTGGAAGTACACATGCTCCTAGATAATTTCCTATAACCATTATTTGACCTAGTGATCCGCAAACAAACCCGTCCGCAGGGAGGAAGGCACTCAGAGCCAACACACAAGTTTGTTTGCATCACACGTCAAATTGTAATGGAGGCCGTGGGAATTAATTAAAATATCCCTCTCCCACTTAGTAAATTGCAATCGAGGAATTTTAAACATACACAACATGCATATAAAACAAATAAGCAATAAATATGGAAAAATAGAATTTTTTCCAACTATTATGGCATTGTCCTCCAATATGCATCCCGTCGTGTTGCCACCTCGTCCGCTCCACCTTTTCCCGTGCGCAAGTCACCAAAGATATCCGAGCCAAGATAAATCATTTTATTTACATCCATCGATCCTATACTTCACGAAGGAGTGTACAAATAGTCTAGATCGAAAGTAAACTAAAATGATCGGCTAAACAATGCCGTATTTAATTACAAAAATTAAATACTAATCTAGCCTCGTCAACCCCGAGGATTCAAATAATAAATTTTTACACACAACCATTCACATACACACACATGGCCATAATAGTCGGATCTTATGCCTGCAACCAAAAAGTTAAACTACGCATATCCTACTATTATCCGGCATATATAATATATGAAAAATGCATAAAAAATTAACCGAATCCTAAACACACAAAACCGGAATCCGATTGCTCTGATACCAATTGTTGGGTGGATGCTTCGGAGGCTCATTGGCTCCCATGTCCCCGGATTAAAATTTTCACTAATGAAAGGATTAATCCGGATGGGATGAGCTTCCTTAACAACACCATTTCGTCGTCGTGCTAAAAACTTGAGTGGTCGCTTGAACAAACTAGTTGTTCAAGCAACACAACTCTTCTAGTTGGTTAGCCGCGGAAGAGACGACGAATGGATCGCCGGTTTTTGTGTTTGTCTTCGGGGTCCATGATTATACAATATATATTCATACACACACATGCATAATCAAAACAAATAAGAACATGCTAAGATCTGTACATAAAGTTAAAATAACTTTATACCTCACGATCTTCTACCGTATGTCCTATCCTTCTCGTGGACGACGTGTGGACGAAGTTCCTCCACGAGTAGAAGCCTTCTAGATCGCTTTCTTCTCTACCTTGTCCGCTGCGAACAAAGAGAAGAACTCGCAAATACCTTTCCTATCTAGAACCGACCACCAAATTAGGGAATTTGGTGCAACCGCCGGCCAAGGAGCAATGGATGATGCGCCGCCAACTTGAAAGAGTTCGCCGAATAGGGAGGAGGAAGAGAACCGGCCACCAATGGGAGGAGAACCGCCGGCCAAGGAAGAAGGGAAAGACCTTAAGGTTGGGCGCCGGCCAAGTATTGATGGTGCAAGTTGGGCGCCGACAACAACTAGAAGGAAGAAGAAGTTGCCGCCCACCTTTGCTCCAAACCCTAGCCGCCCACCTCTCCAAGAGCCAAACCCTAATTCCAAAACCAATTCTTGATTATTCTTGCCGCCCAACCCTAGCCATCTATTTATAGAATAGGGCTTAAGCCTCCTTTAATCTCCACCGTCGGATCTAGGGATTTAATCTCCACCGTCGGATCTAGGGTTTTATCCCAACCTTCGGATCTAGGGTTTAATCCCAACCATCAGATCTAGGATTTCATCCCAACCGTCGGATCTAAGGTTTCATCCCAACCGTCGGATCTAGGGTTTTATCCCAACCGTCGGATCTAAGGATCTAATCCCAACCGTCGATTCTAGGATTTCATCCTAACCATCGGATCTAGGGATTTAATCCCAACCGTTGGTTCTAGGGTTTCATCCAACCACCGGATCTAGGGATTTAATCCCAACCGTTGGTTCTAGGTTTTGTTTTACATTCTTGGATCTAGACTTCACAAGGATTATATTAGGCTACGATAGGGACCATAAGGAGGAGTTGGGTCTTGGCCACCCGATGGATCGGAACCACACAAACTTGATCCATCAATGATGTTCCATTCCACTAGAGGATTATCATTGAACTACCTCACCAACCCCCATAAATCAATATGGGCTCCATATATTATTTGTACATTAATCTCCCCGTGTTTAAGATATCGAATGTCCGTCAATTAATTGATTCACTGACCATCAATTAATTAACATCTAATTCCTCGAGTAGTACCACTCAACCTTATCATCATGTTGACTAAGTCAACCAGCTGGGTTTACATGATGAACCTTATGAGCTCCTCAAGGGGACATCATCAACCTAATATATAGGACACGGTTTCCTCCTATAATCAACGGCACACCATGTAAATAATATTATTTCCCAACTTACCAGGCATATTGATTTAATCCATCTAAATCTCACCCACTGGTAAATCAAAGAAATAAATACTAAGTACATGTGTCCGTTATTATATCGTGATTAAGAGCATGTACAATATAATATCCGAGGTCCGATTCAATTATGTAGTCAGTACTAAATTGAATCACCTCTATGTCGGTCCTACTCAATACACCTAAGTGTACTAGTGTAACTCTATGTTCAAGATAAAACAATACCAAGCTACACTACAACCATGCCAATGGTTTGTCCAAAACCATCTTGGTTGTGAGCCTTTACTTATATTTTACAAGGGACTGATAACATGATCTTCTGTGCCACACCAAGCACCATGTTATCTACAATGTAAAATATTAGACAATATGCACACATATAATAAATATATAAAGTGCAAACAATGATCATGTGATTCTTATTTCAAAATAAAATGTTCATACAAAAAGAGCTAG
Organism: Wurfbainia villosa; assembly: GCA_025175895.1. NCBI lineage: Eukaryota > Viridiplantae > Streptophyta > Magnoliopsida > Zingiberales > Zingiberaceae > Wurfbainia > Wurfbainia villosa. Next base: position 5,279,062 of record JAKLTH010000147.1, read on the forward strand.
GCTTTCAGTATACATTCCAACACTCGGAGCAAATTGCATGGTGTTTGGACTCTCACGGTCAATATTAAGTCTTCATAGTACTAGTCGACTAAACCTAGATAATAGTCAATTGGTAAAAGTACCAATTGACTGGTCTAAGTAAGTCTGTTGACAGTTCTCTATAAAATCAAGTAAATTTTTTTCTTGATTTATTGTGATAGTTCTATGCCTATATATAAATTGAATTAAGCCGATAAGTGTACTGGTTTGTCAGTTTTGAGCTGACTTAATTAATATCCATTTTCAGATGGCACGGATGATTACCACTATGACGAGACGCGATGTGTTGCGTAATCGACTGAGAGAGGATATCTAGGGTATAGAGTATGACTCAGCTCATGGAGTCGGGTGGCACATCGGGAGGCTTGATAGATTGTTCTGGAGACTCGAGATGCAGGAGTTTTCGATTCTGGAGAATTATAGAATTTGGGCTCTGGTTCGCTCACTGCCACAACACCTGAGTGACATAGCGCATCAGATCTGGGGGTACTATGAGGGACGCGTCTCTTATACCCAGTTATGTGCTGAGTTGCTTTACTACGAGGACTGTGAGGTGCTTCGTGATGATCCAGAGGATGATTCGGAAGAGAACCCTGATGGAATCTTTCCTTTTAGATCGCTTTAAAGGTGTCCTACAGAAGATTCTGCATCCTGGCATCATCTTGAGAGCATCTCGGTGGGGGATGTCCTAGTTCAGCCCAAGAAAATTGGGCATCTTTGGATCATTACTACACTAGTGTTTGTCCTAGTGGGAGTAATGATTATCTATCTAGTTGTTTAGTTTTTTTTTTCAGTTATGAGTAGGAAGAATGTTATATGTAACATTCTTAGTAGAGTTATCTTTGTTATGTGTTGACAATGTACAACAAGTTTAATTTAATGATATGTTCATTTTATGTTGTTAACTCTATATGATGCATGATATTTTTGCTCTTTGATTTGTTCATATTGAGTACAATTTAAATGATAGGTTCATTTAATAATATCATGTTAAGATGGGATGTATGTAACGTAATTGATCAAAGTCGATTCGATTGGTACATACAAATGATGAGTGGGAATTGGATTGTCACTTGATTTTGTAAACCAAATCAAATTTACATTGAGTCGATTTGTAGATTACATACATAATATCATACACTGAATAACTAAATAATGTGTTTATTTATATTAGGTTATGGCAACTAAAAATATTATAGCTGAACTCAATAAGGGTGAGAAACTCAATGGGGATAACTACAAGATCTGGCACCTCAAGATACAGTATGTACTTGAGGAACAAGAAGTTCTAGAGGCTGTAAATTAGGTCATGATAGAACTTGTAGATGGTCCCACTACACAAAACAAACGAGATCTTGATGCCTACAAGGTATGGAAAAAGAAAGACTCCACTGCTAAAGGCATCTTGATTAGTTCAATGATAGATGACCTAGTTTTTGAGTATGAGATGTATCCTTCAGCTCATGCTGTCTGGGTTGCCCTTAAGGACAAGTACAGCAGAGTCAGTCTGAGTAAGCTTCGACAGCTGACGATCAAGTTCGATAGCTACAAGAAGCATCTGAATGTCACTATGGTTCAACATCTCAAGGAGATGTCGAATATGATTCGGGAGCTTAAAATTGCCGGTCACGAGCTGACAGATGAACAACAGATTCAGGCAGTCATTCGATTCCTTCCAGATTCTTGGGAGACCATGAAGCAGACCCTTACTCACAGCGAGAGTATTAAGACTTTCGCTGATGTCTCACGCCATGTAGAACTTGAGGCGGAGAGAGTAGAATCCGCAAGGATTTCTGGCCAAGCCTACTTGGCTATCGGTTCTGCTGGATCATCTGGATCCAAGAAAAAGAGATGGTTCAAGAAGGGGAAGGGAAAGAAGCTGCTGCTGCAGGTGGGACAGGCCCAATCAAGAAGAACAAGAACAAGAAGACGGGGAAGAAACCTAAAATCAAGGTAACTTGCTTTAATTGTGACAATAAGGGTCACTATGCTCGGGAGTGTACCGAGCCAAGAAAGGTAACTTCTAGTCTGTCTTTTGAGCATTTTGTTTCTAGTTCTGTATTGTTGGCTAATTCTTATCCTTTATGGATTATAGATTCGGGAGCAACCAACCATGTAGCTCGGGAGTGAGTTACATATGTGGAGTACCACCGGGTACCAGCTGACAACAAATGGATATATGTAGGAAACAATGCAAGAGTCGAAGTCAAAGGAGTCAGCACTTGCAAACTTAACCTTCATGGTGGAAGAACATTGTTTCTACATGATGCCTTGTATTCTCCTGAGATTCGAAGGAATCTTGTATCAATTACTTGTCTTCTTGATTTAGGGTACTGTATAAATTTTTACAGTCGGTGTGTTGAACTCAAGATTGACTCAGTGTCAATCAGTTATGGTTTTTTAACGAATGGTTTTATGGTTCTTGATATGGAACCAAATGATAATTGTGCGATTGATAATTATTTTTCAAATATTGCCTTTACTAGTGATGCAGAAATAACTGATGATATTTGGCATGCTAGACTAGGACATATAGGATAAGATCGCATGAATCGGTTAGCTAAAGAGGGCTTATTGGGCTCTCGAGCTAAGATTAACTTGTCTATATGTGAGCATTGTCTTGCTGGAAAAGCAATTAGGAAACCATTCGGTAAGGCTATTAGGGCAGAGTTGTTGGTGCAGGGGCACTAGATAATCAAACCTGTGTTTTGATTATGGCAAAGACACAAAGTTAAGTTTACATCATTATCTCACGAGCTAAATCGAGTGTGCAGAAAAGTACTAAAGCTGGAGCTGAAGGCTAGCGACACCCGGAGGAAGCCGCAGTGGTCGGGCGACACTCGAGTGACTTCAGAGGGAGCCGAAGGAATTGAGTGGAAGGCCGGAAGCGAGAGCTACAAGGTAAGTATTGAGGAAAGCTCGTGTGAGTGAGAGATTGTAAGGTCATGTCCTCTTTACGGGGATGACCGTAGGCAGTGATCCGACTAAGACTTCCTCTGGAAGGTCTAGGTCGAGATCGGACGGTTAGGAACTGTCACATTTATCATTTTCCGAGCTAACCTCTTACTGTAGGGAAGTGGTTGCCGATCACCGACATTGAGCGCCGATCGATGCTCATCACGATCGATGGGAGGCATCCATCGACTGATGGCGACGAATCAGCCTTTGCGCTAGGTCAAAATGGATAAGGTTTGACGCGGCCACTTCGCGATAAAATTTATTACAACTTCGTGATCTATTCCGAAAAAAGAGGAGACATATTCAAAGGCCAAAATCTATAAAAGGAGGGGAGGATTCCAACTCCAAACAACATCAAGTTTATTCTCAAGTGCTCCTACAACGCCAACGCTCCAACGCCGTCATAACGCCGACGCGACGACAAGTTCAAATCTCCTTCGTCAGCAGCAGTAGCAAGTAATTGTTTTTATTATATTCTTTGTTTTAATCGTAACGAGGTGAGGTAGGCTTGTTGCCTCATCCTCGTACTTTCGGTTTTGTGATTGTTATCTCCTACCTCCAACGAGGAGGAGATGTTATAGTGCTTTGCCCTCCGTATGCGGTCTAGGACCGATAGGGCCTTGGAGTAGCAACCGCTGGATTGTGAACCAAGTAAAAATAAACGTGTCTCTTTATTTTCTGCTGCTCTTACTCATTTAATTATCTACTCGAACGAAACGTCGAAAAAATTTACGATCGCTATTCACCCCCCCTCTAGCGACGCTTCTCGATCCAACAATTGGTATTAGAGCGGGGGCGCTAAGATTTGGTGAAACCACTGATCTAGCACGTTTTGGTTTTCTGTTCATATTTTTCGATTCGTATTTTTTTTAGGTCTTTTTCCTCCCGCACTACTAATCCAAGACGAAGTCTTGGTACGTTTCTTTTGGTTGTGTGCTTGCAAATATTCTCTCTTGGAGTAGCCGACGGTAAAACGGCCATAACTTTTCGCACAAGTGGACTCACATAACGATCTACCTACCAAATCGAAGCTCTCTAAGAGATCTACATTTCTTACTAAGGTTTACCCTCATAACAAGCTATTTCCAGACCCAAAATCCAACGTCTAGTACCCTTTCATGACATCGAAGGTCGTAAGTTGTTAGTTTTTGTTAGTTTCTTATTTTTCTCATTTAATTCTGTTTATTTACTATTTATTTTCCACATTACTAATCAAAGACCAAGTCTTGGAATTCCTTTTGGTTTTTATTCGTGTTTTGCAAGATACTTAATGGCTCACATTGAGGGGTATAGCACCACCCGACCTCCGTTCTTTAACGGAGATGATTTCCGGTATTGGAAAGGTCGGATGGAGTGTTTCTTGAAAACACTGTTAGTTATAGCCCTAGAACCAATCATGTGATGGTTGAATAGGGAACATTTTGTATTATATTCTATAAAGGCAAAGGATTGGTTATTATATTTACGTCTTGCTTGTGCCAGCTAAATTAAATATAATAATGCCCTAGAAAAGTAGGTTCTTATCTACAGCACATCAATTGGCAGAATTGATTATGAGAGGTTGTAGAGAACACTTTCCTAAATGTTCCTAGTCAAGTATTAATATGCAAGGGCAATATTAATACATAAAGACTAGCATGTAGGTCAATTGATGACTTGATCTCACAAGTCATGGATATATGATATCAAGTTGACACATGGGTATATATTAGAGAATATATACTGAACTGACCCGCCATGAGAAAGTTTCATGGATCGTCATATGAGTGTCATAAACTTTCTCATGTGACTATTGGTATGAATAATCCTCAAACCTGAAGTCACTACGGTTCCCTACATAAGGAGTTATGTACTTTGGTATCGTCAAACGTCACCCGTAACAGGGTGGACCATAAAGGCGATTACTGGGTATATAATAAATTATGCGAAGGAATGTGAGTGATGTAGATGGGATCTATCCCTCCCATATGACGGGAGTGATATCTGTGGGCCCCTTGATTGAGTAGAACTACTAAAATGCATGGCCATGCTCGAATGAGTCAATATGAGATATTGAGCTCATTTGTTTGAGTTAGTTTACTCAGGGATCAAGAAACACATAGATTGATCGAGGATGACACGGTCTATGCCTCATTGGTCAATCTGATATCAAGGATAGAAGGACACGGTCATACATTATAGTAGTCACGGAAAGGTTAGTCGGATCTTGACTTATTTCGTAACTTGGGTAGAAATGATGTATTGCTAGATGTCGCTCATTGCTTATGTATCTAAAAGAGTTTAGATCCACTGCCAATGTTATGAGAGCCTATAGGGTCACACACAAAGAGCATGATGATTAGAAGAATTAGTGCATTCTAGTTTGACTAGAATAATTTGGGAATAAGCTTAAGTACAAAATGGTTTTTGGACTTTAAGCTTAAAGAGAATTTTAGCTTATTGATTTAATGAGATTAATTCAATATGCTAAACTTATTAATTTAATAAGATTAAATAAATATGTTATCATGATATCCTAAGCTAAATTGATTTAATAAGATTAATTCAATATGTTACCTTATTGATTTAATGAGATTAATTCAATATGATAACATAAGCTTATTGAATTAATAAGATTAATTCAACATGCATGAATGCCACATAAGCATGCCACCTAAGCTTGATGAGGTGGAAGGAGACAAAGGGTTTTGACCTTTGGATTTCCTCCACATGTGGCCGGCCAAACAAGGAGTGTATTGTTTTTCAATGCAATTGATTGCATTGAATGTGATAGGAGATGAAAGGTTTTTCCAATCCTATAAAACACTCCATGGGGTGGCTGGCCAAGTAGTTGGAAGCTTGAGGCTTGGAGAGAGCTTGGTGGTGAGAGGCTTTGGTTGTGTGGCTTTTGTGAGTGTAGCAAGAAGAGTGGTCTTCTTCTTCCTTTCTCTTTTTCCCTACCTTCCTCTCCTTTAGGGACTTCTCTAGCAAGAAGTAAAGGAGAGCTCTTATAGTTTCTTTTGTGAGACAAGAGCTTGCTCGTGTGGATACATATAGAGGCACGAACATTTAAATGTGCTAAAAGATCCAACAAATCCAAGGAGAAGCGGGATTTAAAAGGGCACGCAACAAAGGTAATATTCTCCTATAAGATAGGTTTTGAGAAATTTATTTTGTATGAGGTTTTCTTTCGCAAGGATCACTTGGAAGGGATCCTATTTTTCCATTGCGCATATGCTATTTTGCATATAAAAATCCTTACAAACACAAGTCGAGACTTGGATAATAATCCAAACCGGCTTTGCTCTACCCACCAATGATCAAGGAGAGCCCTTGGATTTCAACAAGTGGACAAATGCAACCAAGAGGCAAATCGAAGCCGATGCAAGAGCAACCCAAATATTGCAATGTGGCTTGTCCAAGGAGGAACTCAACCGCATCGGACCATTCATTAGCGCCAAGGACCTATGGAACAAATTAATCGAGCTACATGAAGGAACGTTCGATGCTAAGGTATGTAAACGTGACCTTCTTTTCAATAAGTTGTATAACCTTAAGATGCAGGAACACGAGACGGCGACGCAACTACACGCCCGCGTCCAGGACATTGTCAATGGCCTACACACCATCGGACACAAGGTCGAAAACCGTGGCCTACTAAGGTACGTTCTTAATTCATTTCCTAGGACTACCTTGTGGGCATCCATGGTCGATGCCTACAAGGTCTCTAAGGACCTTTCGAAGCTTAGGTTAGACGAATTATTTTCCGAGTTTGAACTTCACGAGCAAACTAACGTGGTCCGGGCTGAGAGAGGTATTGCTCTACTTGTAGGACAAAGAAGCAAGCCACCCACCAGGCAAGAAGATGGACTCGAACCCGACGACGAATTAGAGTCCGAATCCGAAAAGGTGGAAGCAATAGTGAACGTAGTGCGGAAGATCGTTCGGAGGGAAAGGAGGCTACTAAAGAATCAAAAGAGGACACAATTCAAATCAAATCAAAAGAAGGCTTTTCATGCAACATGGGACAACGAAGAAGGTAGCGGCATAGCATGCATGGCAAGACCCGAAGAGTCCGAGTCAGAGTTTGAATCCGAATCCAATTACAACACCGACTCCGAACTCGAGGACTACTTCGAGAAGCAACTCAAAGCCGGACCAAAAGAGAAAATTAAGGTTAGCCGCTCACTAATTCATATGCTTTACAATACAATTAAAATGCTTAATAGGAAATTAACTAGGTCCGAGTCTAGGGTTGAGTCGTTACTTGAGGAGGTTGAAACCCTCAAGCAAGAGGCTACTCTAACCTCTTCAACTAGTCAAGTTCAAGAGGAAAACTCAACCCAAATTGAAAAACTTGAGGAGGAGAATTCTCTCTTGAAAGACCGAGTTCAAGAGGTTGAGGCTACGTTGGAAAGGTTCACGTTGGGATCTAAGAATCTTAACCAACTACTTGGAACCCAAAGAGCCGTGTACAACAAAGCTGGACTCGGATTTAGGTCAACGACTACGAATAGGTCATATATGTCTATCGTAAATCGTAGTCATCAAAGAGTCCAAGCATGGGTCCCAAAGGTTTTATTGAATTCACATATAAGGACTAATAAGTTTTGGATTCCCCAGGATCAAGTTCATTATTTGAATAAACCATACTGGTTCAATGGTCCAGGGGGAGCTAACACTAAAATAGTATACCCGCTTACTTAGCAAAACCATTGCATATTTTACTTTAATTTTTAGAATGGCTAGATAGGGTAAATGGTTAGTCAACTCTTGACAACATAATATTAGGACGCGGCGAGATGATAGTACGTTAGGGAAACAAAGTCTCGTGTATTCGAGCTAGATAAGACGTATCTATCTTGGTGCACTTGACCGAGTGAAACTAGCTGAAGCTACCTCGCCGTATCCTAAACTAGTTAGACTAGGAAGTAACCCTAAGTGACTTAAGTGATATTTTCTTGAATTTGTCTTTGTCTAAGGAAGTGGTCATTGTTCCGATCAAAGAAGGCTCCTGTGCCTTGCCACGACCTGGAAGCCAGTTTCTCGAAAAGTTACTTAACGATCTAAAGGTTAAATCCGAATCTAACCCAAGGTTGACTATCTTTAACAAATTTAAAATCATCTCACAAAACATATAAGGTTAACAGATTCTGAGACACATAGAATGGGTGAGATGTTAAGGATAATTGAAATATAATCTCTTCAAAATACTACTTATTTTCTCAACTATTATACTTAATGACTCTTTAGGCCAAAGTTTAGCCCCCCCTACATCTCTTATACTTCATATATTTGACTAAGGGGGAGATCAAACTAACCCTAAGGGTTATATTATAAATCTTTAGATTATTGGTTCAGAGGGACACACCAATCTATCTAACTACTGTTAGACGCATGCTTGGACTCATATTTTATTTATCTAGATGCATGCATATATGGTATTGTTTTTAAAACCCCTATTTTATACAAAAACCCCAACATTTATTTTGATTTATGGCAAAAGGGGGAGAAAAGCAAAAGTTAAGGGGGAGTAACTTAAGGGGGAGTAACATAAAATTTAATTTTGAAAATTAAATGATCTCTTTCAAAACTCACCTAGGGTTAAGGGGGAGTTTTGGTTGAGGGGGAGTTTTTGGAAATAATATTCATCTTCTACTATACCTGTTTTATGCTTTAATTTCCCTTAACTTTGTGTTGGTTTGCCATAGATCAAAAAGGGGGAGATTGTTGGTGCAGGGGCACTAGATAATCGAACCTATGTTTTGATTATGGGAAAGACACAAAGTTAAGTTTACACCGTTATCTCACGAGCTAAATCGAGTGTGCAGAAAAGTACTAAAGTTGGAGCTGAAGGCTAGCGACACCCGAAGGAAGCTGCAGTGGTCGGGCGACACTCGAGTGACTTCGGAGAGAGCCGAAGGAATCGAGTGGAAGGCCGGAAGCGAGAGCTACAAGGTAAGTATCGAGGAAAGCTCGTGTGAGTGAGAGATTGTAAGGTCGTGTCCTCTTTACGGGGATGACCGTAGGCGGTGATCCGACTAAGACTTCCTCTGGAAGGTCTAGGTCGAGATCAGACGGTTAGAAACCGTCACATTTATCATTTTCTGAGCTAACCTCTTACTGCAGGGAAGTGACCAGGCTGGCAGTCGACTGCTGGATATTGGGCAATCGACTGATGCTCATCAGTCGACTGATGGGAGGCATCTGTCGACTGATGGCGACGAATCAGCCTTTGCGCTAGGTCAAAATGGATAAGGTTTGACGCGACCACTTCGCGATAAAATTTATTACAACTTCGTGATCTGTTCCGAAAAAAGAGGAGACATATTCAAAGGCCAAAATCTATAAAAGGAGGGGAGGATTCCAACTCCAAACAACATCAAGTTTATTCTCAAGTGCTCCTACAACGCCAACGCTCCAATGCCGTCATAACGCCGACGCGACGACAAGTTCAAATCTCCTTCGTCGGCAGCAGTAGCAAGTAATTGTTTTTATTGTGTTCTTTGTTTTAATCATAACGAGGTGAGGTAGGCTTGTTGCCTCATCCTCGTACTTTCGGTTTTGTGATCGTTATCTCCTACCTCCAACGAGGAGGAGACGTTATAGTGCTTTGCCCTCCGTACGCGGTCTAGGACTGATAGGGCCTTGGAGTAGCAACCGCTGGGTTGTGAACCAAGTAAAAATAAATGTGTCTCTTTATTTTTCGCTGCTCTTACTCATTTAATTATCTACTCGAATGAAACGTCGAAAAGATTTACGATCGCTATTCACCCTCCCCCCTCTAGCGATGCTTCTCGATCCAACAAGAGTCACTGTTGCAATTGATTCATTCGGATATTTGCGGTCCAATGAATGTGAGGGCTAGACATGGAGCTTCTTATTTCATTACATTTATTGATGATTTCTCTCGTTTCAGTCATGTGTATTTGATTTCTCACAAATCTGAAGCATTAGATTGCTTCATTCGTTATATGAATGAAGTTGAGAATCAAACAGAACGTAAGGTTAAGACTTTACGCACTGACCGTGGAAGAGAATACTTGTCTGATATGTTCAAGACAATATGTAATGATAAAGGGATTATTAGACAACTGATGATCCCTAGAACTCCACAACAAAATGGGGTTGTTGAGAGAAGAAATATGACTCTTCTCGAAATGGTTAGGTCTATGATGGCGCATGCTAATTTGCCGATCTCCTATTGGGGAGATGCATTGCTAGCTGTAGCCTATATACTTAACAAAGTACCTTCAAAGTCAGTTCCATCTACCCCATATGAATGTTGGATAGGCAGAAAACTAGATTTGGGAAATCTGAGACCCTGGGGGTCGGCTGCCTATGTTCATGACAGTTCTCACAAGTATGGGAAACTAGGACCTCGAGATAAGAAGTGTATCTTTATAAGATATTCTGATACTTCAAAAGGTTATGTTTTCATAGGTGAGCAATCAGATGGAACAATCTCTGAATTGGATTCGAGAGATGCTACTTTTCTCGAAATTGAGTTCCCAGCTAGAGGTGAAGTTGATAAGACAGTTCCTCTATTTGAGGAGGAAGAGTCGTTATCATCTGGATAGGTGTCTAGTGGGATACCTGGAACTAGTCAACCCAGTGGGAGTACTTTGCCTAGTCACGGGGTGACTTCTCATCAGCCCAACTTATGGAAAAGTGTTCGCAAGATCAAACCTAAGAAGAGGTTTGATATTGAGAATGAGGCAATGATGACATTCCCTGTTGACGATGAGGAACCTCAGTCAGTAAAGGAAGCTCTGGCTTTAGATCTGGAGAAAAGTGGAAAGTTGCAATGGTTGAAGAAATGGAGTCAATGATTAAGAATCATGTTTGGGAGTTAGTCGATCTTCCTCCTGGCCGAAGGGCTATTGGGAATAAATGGATTCTCAAAATAAAGAGGAAAGCTGATGGATCTATTAACCGATACAAAGCTCGTCTAGTTGCAAAAGGATTTACCCAAATAGAGAGTATTAACTTTGAGGAGACATTTTCTCTCGTAGTAAAGTTTGTGTCAATCTGAGTCATTTTGGCTTTAGTGGCGCATTATGACTTGGAGTTACATCAAATAGATGTAAAAACTGCTTTCCTTAACTGTGAGCTTGATGAGGAAATCTATATGGTTCAATCAGAAAGTTTTGTTACTGAAGGTCAAGAAGATAAAGTATGTAGATTGAAGAAATCTATATATGGGCTAAAGCAAGCATCAAGACAGTGGAACATAAGATTTAACGAAATGATTTTATCTTATGGTTTCGAAATGATCAATGAGGATCATTGCATTTTCCTGAAGAAGGATAAAGGAAAGTATGTCATTTTATCATTATATGTTGATGATATGCTGATTGCAGGAAATGACATAGGTTTTGTGATAGAAGTCAAAAAGTGGCTTTCATCACAGTTTGACACAATAGATATGGGAGAAGCTGAATACATCTTGGGAGTAAAGATTATCAGGGATCGATCTAAGAGACTTTTGGGTTTGTCTTAAGAGTCTTATATAAATAAGATGTTACAACATTTCAGCATGTCTAATTGCAACAGTGAACAGACACCTATTGTGAAAGGTACTATTCTGAGCAAGAGTATGAGTCCCAAAACTTCAAATGAAATAGCCGAGATGAATAAAAAACCATATGCCAGTGCTGTTGGTAGTTTAATGTACACTATGTTGTGTACTCGTCCCGATATCAGCTATGTTGTTGGCTTAGTCAGCCGTTTCCAGTTAAACCCAGGACTGAGACATTGGAAGGCAGTGAAAAGGATATTCATATATCTGAAAACGATGATAGATTATAGTCTATGTTATTAAGGATCAGATATGAGCCTGAAGGGATATTCAGATGTAGATTGGGCTGGGGACCTGGATGATAGAAAATCTACATCAGGCTATGCATTCTTGTTGAATGGTGGTGCCATCTCTTGGAACAGCAAGAAACATGTCTGTGTGGCCTTATCAACCATGGAAGTTGAATATGTGGCATGTTCTGATACCGCATAAGAAGCGGTCCGTTAAGGAGGTTCTCAAGCATCCAAGATTGTCAAGACAAGAGTCCAGGATCGCTTCATCGTGATACATAAGATGCTATAGTTTTTCCCAAGGATCCCAAATATCACAGCAAGGGCAAGTATATTGCTATAAAGTACAACTTTATCAGGGATATTGTTGCTAAGAAAAAAGTTATTCTTGAGTATATCCCTACTCGAGCTATGCTTGCAGATCCTTTTACTAAGCCAATGACTAGAGAGTCATTTAATGAGCATGTAAAGTCTATGGGACTTCGTAGAATGTAACAGTTTTGTAATGACAATCGGATATTGTAATTTGATTGTTATTTTTAATGTAGGCCATAATTTATTCAGTGTATGTGATGTTACATTCTGATAAGATCTTGGTGAGCATGTTGACAGGTAGTGATTGGTCCTCTCACATGGACAATCATCTCTGTTTGTTATGTACGAATAGGGGTAAGACTATTACTTATAGGATAGCTTTGGAAGCTATATGTATGGAATACATACCTATAAGTTGGGGTCGTCTTGATATATGTATCAAGATAAGATCATTTAAGAAAAATGATCGAAGTAAATGGTCCCACCATTTACTATACCTGTTTATGAGTCAGATTAGAATTCATATGTTGAATTCAGGATTATGCAACGCCCGTAAAATTTCTAGCAATTTTACAAGAATTTTTGGCATGATTATAATGGGCTTTATGTGGGCTCTTTCAAAAATAAAAGAAAAGGAGCCAAAAAGGATGCAAGGCCTAGGAATTGAACCCCAAACCTCTAGAGATAGCTAAGCCCTAAAGATGCATCCAATAACCAGAAGCCCAGCAGGGTTGTACTATTAGAGGAATATGGGAAATTATAGTTAGGGGTAAGGGAGACTAAGGGACACTTCAAGAGAATAAATAGGGAATGAAGGGACAAGAGAAAAGCCACTTCTCCACTTCTTCCTCTTCTCTTCTTCTTCCTCACCGAATTCTATTCCTCTCCCTCTCCATTTTTCCGAAACCTACCCAAGCAAGAAGAAGGCTAAGTTGGCATCCCTTAGGTCATCTTCCAACCTAAAAGCAAAGCGAAGGATGTAAGTATCCCCCTCACCTGCGTACAAGTAGTTTTCGATTGATGTATTTGTGTTAATCCTCTTGAAACCATTTGGCCAAGACCTTGTTTCAGTTTTTCCATGAAGATCCATGCCATATCTTGTATGAACATGATGAAGATAGGATGTTAGATGGATTAGGTTAAGTGTTTGACCTTAAAAACCCAAGGGACCATTCGGCCAAGACCTTGTTTGAGCTTTCCATGAAGATCCATGCCATATCTTGTATGAACATGATGAAGATAGGATGCTAGATGAATTAGGTTAAGTGTTTGAACTTTTATGACCTTTAAAACCATTCGGTCAAGACACTCTAAACCCCTATATGTTCTTTTATGCTATGCTATAGCCAAGTTCATGCTATGTTTTGATAGTAAAAGAAGATAACATAATGTTTGGTTAACCTAGATTTAAGTGGATGAACTTCTAAGCCTTGGACCATTGGGCCAAGCCACTTTAGACCCCTATGTGTGTTCTTTTATGCCATGTTTAGATGAGCTTAGGCTAAGTTTTGATGCTAGATGAAGATAACATGTTCTATGTTAGGTTTTAAATGAGTTCATGCCATGTTTGATGTTAGAAGAAGATAATATGTTATAGATAAGTGCTATGTTTTGATAGTAAATGAAGATAACATGTTGTTTGTTTAACCTAGGTTTAAGTGGATGAACCTTTAGGCCCTTTGAACCATTCGGCCAAGTCCATATAGACCCCTAAGGTGTCTTCTATGCTATGTTTTGCATGAGTTCATAATGACTTTTGGTGTTAGATGAAGATAACATGCTCTATGCTAGGTTTTAAATGAGTTTATGCCATGTTTGATGTTAAAAGAAGATAACATGTTCTATGTCATGCTATAGATAAGTTCATGCTATGTTTTGATGGTAAATGAAGATAACATGTTGTTTGGTTAACCTAGATTTAAGTGGATGAACCTTAAGCCTTTGAACCATTCGGCCAAGACCCCTAATATGTTTCTATGCCATGTTTGATTGAGTTCATGATGACTTTTGATGTTAGATGAAGGTAACATGTTGTTGGTTAACCAAGAGTTAAGTGGTTGAGCCTCATGTCCTTTAAACCCATTCGGCCAAGGTTTAATTAAAACCCTAAGTGCCCTCCCATGCCATGCTTTATGTGTTAAAGAACTAACATGTGGTTAGTTAGACCATATATAAGTTGTTTGGTGTTTAAAAATTTGATAGGACTCCATGAAGTTTAGGTCATTCCATGTATACTCGTTCATGATGTTTATACCTTATGCCATGCTTATATGTGTGTGATGTTGTGATCATGTTATGCTTATTACCTCGTAATTGTATGAATGTATGATGTTTTATAAAGAAGGAACATGATATACATGAAAAGAATATGATATGTTATGAAGAAGAAATATGTTATGGTGAATGATATGTTATGAAGAAGAAATATGTTATGAAAGCCATATGATATGTTATGAAGAAGAAGTATGTTATGATATGAAGAAGAAAAACATGATATGCCATGATAAGGAATATGATATGTTTATGAAATGAAATATGATATGTTATGATAAGAAGCATGTATGTATTTTACTTTCTGCATGGCTTGTACCAAGACCCTAACAAGGTCCAAAGGAATGGGCTCCTAAGTTGCCCTAGGCCGACGGACTTAGATCGAGCCTAGGATGGGCTTCTATGTTATGATTGCCCCTAGGTCGACAGTCATAGTACGCACCTAGTACGGGATGGGCTCCCAGATGCCCTAGGCCGACGGACTAAGATCGGGCCTAGGATGGACTTCTATGTTATGATGATGGCCCCTAGGTCGACGGACTAAGATCGGGCCTAGTAACCTAGTAGGTTCGAGATTAGCTGCCTTGGGTCTATTTAGGGATGCGCGCTATGATGATGATGATGTGGTACAATGCCGGGCTCAATATGTTGAGAGTTATGTTCAAATACCTATGATATATGTTTTCAAAGAGCATCCTGCATATATGTTTACATGCTATGTTTGTTATGTTTTATATATTTACATGCTATGTTTGTTATGTTATATATGTTTACATGCTATGTTTGTTATGTTATATATGCTTACATGCTATGGTTGTTATGTTTTATATGTTTACATGCTATGTTTGTTATGTTATATATGTTTACATGCTATGTTTGTTATGTTATATATGTTTACATGCTATGTTTGTTATGTTATATATGCTTACATGCTATGTTTGTTATGTTATATATGTTTACATGCTATGTTTGTTATGTTATATATGTTTGCATGTTATGATGGTTATGATATATATGTTTACATGCTATGTTTGTTATGTTATATATGTTTACATGTTATGATTACTATGTTATATATGTGTTTACATGTCATATGCCTGCTTACGATATTGTATGTCTACATGTTATTGCCTGCTTATGTCTATGCTGATACATTTATGTTATGTTAGCTTATGTTATGATGTTATGTCATGTTATGCTTACGTAAGGTTTTATGAGTAGGATAGGATCTTACTAAGCCTATGTGCTTATAGTTTATGTTCCCTTGTACTGCAGATAAGGGTAAAGGGTGGATAAACTAAAGGGAGCAGCAGGAGGGGCAAAGTGTGTGTGGTAGTGGCATGGTGGAGGAGATATGTTATGTTCTTTATGCATGTTTTCCCTAAGATGATTTAGCTTATGAATTGAACTAAGTACTTATGAACTGATGATGCATGCCCTATATTTAAGAAGAAGTGTCTATGAAATAATGATGCATATTCTATGTTAAGAAGAAGTATCTATGAAATGACGATGCATGTTTATGTTTAAAAGAAAAAAAATATGTCTAAAGTCTTCCGCTGTAAGAAGTACGATATGTGTAGTCTTCCGCTATAATGTAATGTATGTAGGTAGGATCGCGTCATGCGTCGCCCCTCCGGACCCTTGGAAAAAGGGCGGGCGTGACAGATTAGACATTTGGAATGTCTGAATCAAGACTTGTACGATGGTAAACATGCGCTCTTTATTGATAAAGAGGATGACATCGTAGCATGTGATTCATACCACGTGTGCTAAAGCGACAATAAGGGTAGTAGGAGAAAGGATCCCTGCTTCTCTACTATGTGAGACCTTTGAGATTATATGTTAATCTCAGCATTTGCCCTTTGTGACTATTTAGGTGTCTGCTTAAAGTGTTAATCAGGGTTTGCTACTTTAGCATGTAAACCTATTGACTATGGATGATTCGGTCTATGGAACATGACTAGGAAAGTGACTGATTAAAATGAATGGATTCACACTAAAAAGGAAGATTAAATAAGTTTACATCCTTTAAGAATTATTCACTGGTCGACCCATTTCTGTTGTGTATGGAAATATTTGTGAATATTAAGAATATAGAATATGCTCTTGACTTGATGGTCATTATGAGGGACTAGAGATGTTCATATTGATGTAAGTGGAGATTATTTAATCTGGGCAAATAGCAAAACATTATATCCAGGAAAACGGTTAAGTACCACTAGGAGAAAGGTTAAGTACCACCTGGATGTTGGGTTTTCGGCACCGCGGCGTGTGTGTGTTCGATCACGTTTCGTAAACATGAACACAGCGGAAGCAATAAAAATAATAAATACTTCTATTTATTACAACACACACAATGCACGCATGCATATTACAACAAGTGTAGACATAACCGTAAATTTAAATTTGCAATAAAAGGAAATTTAACTACGTTATACCTTTCGTATGACGTGTAGCGGGAACGGCATCAACCGGAACGATCCTCGCTAGAATCGTCTCTATCCGTATCCACGCCGAGTTCCTCGGGATGACTTCGCTAAGCCACAAGCTTCGTCTTCGTACGGGTTACTAGCCTCGTGTTGAAGACGACGTGATCGAGAGATGATCACGATCCGAATCCAAATTCGGATCCTAATACGAGTTCTCAAAACTCGCTTCTCCGGAGAGGTATTCATCAACCAATTGATGAATCCTTCGTCCTCCACCTCAGAGGATTACCGGAGATCGAATCCCCGGTAAGTTATCCGCTGTCGGAGCTCTAACCGTCGTCCAAACGACGCTCCGACGAGAGGAGAAGAAGCTGTCCAGAAAACTGGACAGCTTGGTGGAGGAGTAGGCGCCGGCCAAAACAAGGAAGCCAAGTGCTCACCTTATCGCCACACCCAAGGAAGATCACCGGAGCACCAACCGGCAGCAGCTCGACGCCGGCGAGGGGGAAGGAAGCAACCTTCTGGACGCCGGTTGGAGGAGCAATGGGCGGCGGCAATGGAGTTGGCGCCAACTCCTTCAATGGGGTGGGCGGCAACTAGGTTTAGGGCTCTTCAATTAGGGCTTAATTATCCATTAAGCCCTCTTTTATAGAGAACTAATTCTCTTAATGGTTATTGGATCATAACCATTAGGCCCGTTAACCCGCTCCATTAAGATAAGTTAAAATAAACCAAACCATGATGGTTTATTTTAAGTTAAAACGAACCAAACCAACTTTTGGTTCATTCGTTTAAAATAAACCAAACCCTTTGGTTTATTCTCCTCCATTGGATTAGAACCAAACCATTTTGGTTCGTCCATTATGTCTTCATAAGACACGGCCCATCCACGCTTCCATTGCGACTGAAACGATTTCATGCTCGCTTTATGTTTGGTCCAACCAAACCTAGTTTCTCTCGGTCTGAGAATCCCATTCTCAAGCTCGTTTTAAATCCTTTGGATTATGCTCGTTGTGCGTGTGACCAAATAGGTTCTCGGTTTATGTTGGCCGTCTATAATTAACCATTAATTATAGAACGATCATGAGTGGCACCTAGTAGTACATCATGATCCCCAATTAACCGAAAAGATCAACGGTTGATCCAGAACTATTTCTGAAACCCTTCAGCAGCTCGAATGATTCGTGCCCCATTCCCTTCACTCATCTTATACCCACTTGGTTCAGGACATGGTCTATTGTGTCAGTCCCCACTAGGCTGACTAAGTCACACCTAGCCCAAGTATCATTTCCTCGTCCTACGGATTCTAGTTACTGCACATGTATCGAAGAGTACTTTACTCTAAACATGTAATGCTTTGGCCAAAGACTTTAGTAACAATCCGACGAGAGGCCATGGGTATACATCTCCTCGCAAGGAGTGGTGAATCCTTTATAGGCTATTCAAACACCTTTGATCACTTCGACTTATACCCAATCATTTCGGGTCCACATCTCCTTAGAGATGTTTGCTTAAGATGTCAAAGCATAAGTCTCCATGATCAAGATGACTTGAATACCGCAAGTCAAAGGAACATTGCACTTAAGCCACAGTAAGAACTTCATTGACATATCTATATATGCAGAGAACCATATGAAGTCTTACGGCTGGTCACTCCAATGAACTAGTTACCATAACTAGCATCCACGATTAACTCCGGACATCACAATGTCTCTAGCCAAAGGAGAATCACCGCTTGGATACACCAAGGAGTATACCTCGTGCTAGTCTCGGCAGGCGATGGTGTCCAAATCCATCAATTCATCGACTAGGGATAATTCCGATACATCACAATTACACATGTAGAGATACTCACTAGTTGTGATCCAATCACAAATTCTCTCATGCTGTGAATCGTATCGTGGGCATTCTGTAAATGAGTTTAAGATTCAATCAAATACATGAAACATGTATACTCAAATAGTGAATCTTCATTTATCATATAAATGGTTCATACATAAGGCGATTGCCTTAGGACATCTCTCATATATTACTAACACTGGAAAATGGCTAGGAGCCACCTGGAGGATGACAATGAGTCATCAGGTGAGTGACTAAGTGTCATTCAGAGAATGGTTATACACCATTTGAGGAGCGGCTAAGTTAGGCGTAACAACTTTTCTTAGCATTGATCGCTCTATGAGCAGCTATGTAAGGTGTAACAACTTTTATAGCATTAGATTGCTCAGTGTACTTGTTGTCGCACGACCCATTTTTCTAAGTATGAATTGGTTGTTCTATTAGTCTTTTGAGACTATGATCTCCGACACAATTCTGGTCTATGTGACTGGATACTGCTATTAGTCATTTGAGACTAATGACTCCGACTCTATTTAGTCTATGTGACTTAATACCTTTTATTGGTCTATGTGACTATTTTGTCTATGTGACATGCTTTGGACGAGTGGGCAAGGCAGTTGCAAGGCGTCTTTGCGTACATGTTTTGTAATGTGTGTGCGCCAGACGAAAAGAATCGCACTTTGTGCAAGATAATCAGAGACACCCCTTTATAAGGGGGTGTGCATCCAAAGGATGTAGAGAGAGAACAGAGGTTTAACGCCGAAAGGATGTTCGAGCGGAGTGTTGTCGAGAGAGAAGAGTGAACACCAAGGCACGGCCGGAATTTGTTTCGTGGAAGAGTAGGAGCTTTTCGTTGTGATTGTTCCTCAGATAGAAAGCAACATCTTCTTCCTTGGACGCGAGAAGTTTCTGATGAAACTGTTGTAAGTATTTTTTTTCCAATTTTTATAGATTCATTTTCCCATTATTTTTCTTAGATAATCTCGATTAGATGCCAAAATCACCAACATGATCAATTTCGGAGGAGATCTAAAGCTTTTTTCTAGGATTCAGATGATCTTTACGTGTCTTGGTCACTACGTCAACTGTCAAAGCCCATAGGATCCTTCGTGATTTATCTCCCTCACAATGATCGTGAAACAAATTGATGGAGATCGCTAGGTTGACCGATACCAACATTTTGCGGAGGGTGTTAATATATGAGGACTCAATTCCCAATGTGGGCATATGCGATGTTAGACATATTAGGTCTTATTTCATCTTGAAGGTGGAGTGGATAATTCGAATTGGTCCTTAGATCTTCCTCGGTCATCAATTCATTTGGTTGAATCGTTTTGATACGAAACATTGGTTCCCACACGAGAAGGTACCATACAACCTAAGATATATGCCACTTCTAGTAAGTTTCATGACTAGATTGTTATTGTTTATATCAAAGTTGATTTTCTTGGAAATCACATTAGATGTTCGCAAAAGATTAGAATTGTCAATTTAGTGGCTCTCACCGGTCTGTCACACGATCATTGTGAGAGAGATAAATCACAGAGGATTTTATAGATCTTGATGTGATGGTCAAAACACCTGGGAGTCATCTCAATCTAAAAAAAAAAGATTTTAGACCTCTTCTAGAATCGACCCATGTCATATCCATAAGTACTGTCATACCTTAGCCATCACACCATCTCCGTGGAGACACATTAGATGTGTTCTATAAGATTTTATCAATCAAATGAATTTAGGAGTTGCATAGAATGTAATTCAAAAATAAAAACCTAACAAATACCTCACACCTATTTGTTGATCACCACCAAAGTTGAAACTTGGGAAGATGAAATCCTAGCCAACTAAAGAAACATTAAAATTTTTCCAAACGTTTATATGGTGAATGCCAAAATTAAAGAATATAGTGAGAGATACAGTTTGAATTAAATTCGTTCAATGACATCCTAAGAATTACTAATAGCTCTCTTGTATGATATTGACCAGAATTAGTATGGTTCAATAACATGAACTTTGTTTGATGAAATATATGTCGAGCTCTTCTATGTGATAGAAAAGTCACTTCCGTGGGAGCCATTGTATAAAACATCGAAGCACGTTGGCAAGGGAATTGCACAAGAACAATGAGATCACTACTAGGTGTTTTTTCCCATCATTGATCTTATCATGCAAGTATTGCACCAAGCAAATTGCTGCCTCATTTGTTGTAAGAAAGCAAAATAATATGTTAACGCCTAGAATAGAATTATCAATCGCATAACAATAGATCAATGATTGTAACTCCCTTGTATTTTTCTCATTAGGTTAAAAATGAGAAAGGGAAAAAAAATGAAAACAATCAATATTAAATAAAATCTAAAGAGAATATACATTACTTCCCTATCAAATTTAGGGCGACCATCTGCCATCCATTATAACCGAACAAAATTCAATTGTCTGAATAAAATCATCTTCTTTCGATGATTATTTGTTGGAGTTAAAGGGATAATTTGAATTTAAATACTTACTAGAAATATATTCAAACTTATTTATCAAGATGATATCGCTGAGTGATTCAGTTGCTGAGTATCGATTTAGCTGAGTTGTTGAATATCAAACTAGATAAGTGACTGAGTTGTCGAGTGTTGAGCTAGTAGATTTGTCAAGTATCGAGTTAGCTAAGTGTTGAGTATCTAAGTTGGTAAAGTGCCTAGCTAGTAGAGTGTCGAGTTGATTGAGTGTTGAGTACCCGAATTAATAAAGTACCCAGCTAATAGAGTGTCAAGCTGCTCAGTGTTGAGTATCGAAGTTGGTTTGAGTATCTGAGTTGACAGAGTGTTCAGTTAGTAGAGTGCCAGATTATCTGAGTGTTGAGTACCTGAGTTGGTAGAGTGCCCAACTATTAGATTGTCAAGTTGGTTGAGTGGTGAAAACTCGAGGTAGCTGAGTGGAGGAGATATCGAGGTCTGTGTTTGACATATTTTTCTTAAAACAGATTCGTCTTCTCTACGGTGCTTCGAGGTTATGATGAACTTTTATTTCATAGGATACAATTGCAGGACTGCGTATATAACTAAGCATAGATTATTCATGATGAATTTATCATGCATATGGACACTGTCACAGGAAGAACTGCTAAGATATGGATGCACAACAAATTAAGCGAGGAAAAGAGAGTGGGGAAACAATGAAAGCGGATGGAGATTATTCTACCTGAGGTCATAGCCTCCTTATATAAGAACTCCAACCCTCTGTAATAATAAATGACCCAATAAAAGTCATTTAATGCCTTTCCCACTCGGGTCAAAACTCCAGGTGATTATGGATCTTGGGTATTAGTTTTTCCCGCACATGTCAAAACACTAGGTGATTACAAATCTCAAGCATTAATTGTTGGGACCAATTTATCCGCATTAGAGGGGGGTGAATAGCGATTCATCGATTTCTTTGCTTGGATTCGTCGAGCTTATCTACAATTTAGTATGTAGCGAAAATATAAATACTAATACAAATACAAACACAAAACACAACACAAACACGACACACGGATTTTACGTTGTTCGAAACTTAGGGTTCCTACTCCACATCGAGCTCTAGTGAGCCCTAGTGATGCATACTACCACTATCAAACTTCTCCTTCTCTGTATAACACCAGAGGTGGAGAAACCTCTTACAAGGTCCTTACAACAATAAGAAAGAAATACAACTAAATACAATAAGTATACTAAGCAATAATCAAATACAAGTAAAGAGAACTTTACAAAAAAACACTTGTGATTGATTGCTTATTGGTTGCTTTAAAAGACTCTTGAAGATCTGGAATGCAATAACAATTCCTCCCCAAAAGCTCCAAAAATCATTGGTGGAAAGCCTCCCTTCGAGCTCCATTTAAATCCTCCATCGAACTGATTTTTTGCCTTCCAGTCGACTGCTCTTACCTAGCAATCGATTGGACGCTTAGCCATTGCCTCAAAACAAACTAATCCACGTCAGATTTTAGGTCACCAATCGACTGCCCTGACCTAGTAGTCGACTTTGTTGGGGATCGAAATGGCCGGCTAGAGGGGGGGTGAATAGTCCTCAATCGTTTGGTGGCGGAATTCGCTCATTCTTGTTGCGTTGCTTGTCTACGATTATTGTTAGCGCAGCGGAATAACAATAATAATGAAACTAACAACAATACACAATCACACAACACAAGATATACGTGGTTCGGAACCAAATGGTTTCTACTCCACGGGCGAGCTCACCGAGCTCTAGTTATGCGCACGACACTAACTAAACTCCTTCTCGACTACACGTCGGAGGTGGAGAAACCTCTCACAAGCAATTACAACAGTAATATACAAATACGAACAAGAATACAAATACAATACAAAAGAAACACTTTTCACCGATTGCTTTTGATCACTTGTTTGTTGCTTGCTTTGATTGGCTCTTGAAGGACTGGAATGCAGCAGCAATTCCCCTCCAATAGCTCCACAAAATCCATGGCAAAAACCTCCATCTCAAGCTCCTTTTATAACCTGCATCGAAATTGTTTTAGCGCACGATCGCTAAAAGACACACGATCGCTTCTATAGTCGTTGTCTCTAGCGGCGGATCCACATCAGACAAGTTCCAACGGATCACCTACCAGTCGACTGATGATGCCCATCAGTCGACTGGTGACCTAGTAGTTGACTGCCCAGTCGGCTACGGAGCGTTCTGTGCTCGCGACACTTCCATCAGTCGACTGCCATCCCTCGGCAATCATTGGTCGGCTCATCGATCGCTAATCCATGGCGATCGGCGCCCACAAAACCTAACCTTACACGGTCGAACCCTCAACTTGGACCCGGCATATGCGAACACTAAGTTGTTTGAGCATCTGACCGTCGGGTAAACCCTCAAACATCAAGTTTGAGCCTTCGCACTTAGTCTTAGACACTTGGCCAAGTCCACCTTATCCCTCATGGAGTTCCCCACCGAAGCTCTCTTCCCTCGGCCTACGTCCCTCGGATGTGCCAAGCGCACGGCTTCGCAACGCCATCCTTCGCGTCTCATGCCCTAGAAGTATGCTTCCCTTTGGGCTCACTCCATTCGCCCCCTGTCCGGCGATCCCTCGGATGCACCAAGCGCACGACTTTGCAATGCCATCCTTCACCGACTCAAGGACTCGAGCCTAGTGAACTTGCCAAGTTCTCAAGACTTCTCAAATGCACCAAGCGCACGGCTTCGCAATGCAATTCTCACCAAGCACCAAGCGCACGACTTCGCAATGCTTTGGATTTCCCATGCCAAGCACCAAGCGCACGACTTCGCAATGCTTTGAACTTTTTCATGCCAAGCACCAAGCGCACGACTTCGCAATGCTTTGGACTTTCCCAAGCCAAGGCTTCCCCCTTGGACTTCCACACCAAGCTCCATTCTTGGATTTTCCATGCCAATCCCATGTTGGACTTTCCCATTGTTGGAATGTATACTGAAAGCCTAGCTCTTTTTGTATGAACATTTTATTTTGAAATAAGAATCACATGATCATTGTTTGCACTTTATATATTTATTATATATGTGTGCATATTGTCTAATATTTTACATTGTATATAACATGGTGCTTGGTGTGGCACAGAAGATCATGTTATTAGTCCCTTGTAAAATATAAGTAGAGGCTCACGACCAAGATGGTTTTGGACAAACCATTGGCATGGTTGTAGTGTAGCTTGGTATTGTTTTGTCTTGAACATAGAGTTACACTAGTACACTTAGGTGTATTGAGTAGGACCGACATAGAGGTGATTCAATTAATTGCTGACTACATAATTGAATCGGACCTCGGATATTATATTGTACATGCTCTTAATCCCGATATAATAACGGGCACATGTACTTAGTATTTATTTCTTTGATTTACCAGAGGGTGAGATTTAGATGGATTAAATCAATATGCCCGATAAGTTGGGAAATAATATTATTTACATGGTATGCCGTTGATTATAGGAGGAAACCGTGTCCTATATATTAGGTTGATGATGTCCCCTTGAGGAGCTCATAAGGTTCATCATGTAAACCCAGCTGGTTGACTTAGTCAACATGATGATAAGGTTGAGTGGTACTACTCGAGGAATTAGATGTTAATTAATTGATGGTCAATAAATCAATTAATTGATGGACATTCGATATCTTAAACACGGGGAGATGAATGTACAAATAATATATGGAGCCCATATTAATTTATGGGGGTTGGTGAGCTAGTTCAATGATGATCCTCTAGTGGAATGGAACATCATTGATGGATCAAGTGAGTGTGGTTCCGATCCATCGGGTGGCCAAGATCCAACTCCTCCTTATGGTCTCTATCGTAGCCTAATATAATCCTTGTGAAGTCTAGATCCAAGAATGTAAAACAAAACTCTAGAACCAACGGTTGGGATTAAATCCCTAGATACGATGGTTGGGATGAAACCCTAGAACCAACAGTTGGGATTAAATCCCTAGATCTGATGGTTAGGATGAAACCCTAGAATCGATGGTTGAGATTAAATCCTAGATCCGACGGTTGGGATGAAACCCTAGATCCGACGGTTGGGATGAAACCCTAGATCCGACGGTGGAGATTAAATCCCTAGATCTGACGGTGGAGATTAAAGGAGTCCTAAGCCTAACTCTATAAAAGGAAAGCTTAGGGTTGGGCGGCAATAGAACCAATTGGGGTTAGGGTTTTGAGTTGGGCGGCTAGGGTTTGGGAGCTAGGGCTTGGGCGGTAATCTTCTTCCATCAAATTGTTGCCGGCGCCCATCTTCCTCCATCAAGACTTGGCCGGCGCCCATCCTCTAGGCCACTCTCTTATTCCTTGGACGGTGGTTCTCCTTCCATTGGTGGCCGGTGTTCACTCCTCCAATCTCTCCAAAGTGGTCGGCGGTTCTCCTTCCATTGGTGGCCGGCGCTTCATCCTCTCGTTCCTTGGCCGGCGGTTGCATCAAACTCCTTTGCTTGGTGGCCGGTTCTAGAAAGGAAAGGTTTTGTTGGTTCTTCTCTTTGTTCGCAGCGGACAAGGAAGGGAAGAACGCGATCTAGAAGGCTTCTACTCGTGGAGGATCTTCGCCCACACGTCGTCCACGAGGAGGATAGGACATACGGTAGAAGATCGTAAGGTATAAAGTGGTACAACTTTATTTTCAAATCTGAGCATGTTATTTTAATTGTTGATTATACAATTATGCATATGTATATATTTTGTATAATCTTGGACCCCGAAGACAAACACAAAAACCGGCGATCCGTCCGTCGTCTCTTCCGCGGCTAACCAACTAGAAGAGTTGTGTTGCTTGAACAACTAGTTTGTTCAAGTGACCACTCAAGTTGTTAGCACGACGATGAGTTGGTTGTGCTAAGGAAACTCATCCCATCCGGATTAATTCTTTCATTAGTGAAAATTTTAATCCGGGGACATGGGAGTCAATGAGCCTCCTAAGCAACTCCCTTCAAGTGGTATCAGAGCCACGGTTTCCGATTTTGTGTGTTTTGGATTCGGTTACTTTCATGCACATATCATATATTGAGTATGCCGGATAATAGTAGGATGTGCGTAGGCTAACTTTTTGGTTGCAGGCATAAGATCCGACTATTATTGCTATTTGGTTGTATGTGATTGTTTTGTGTGTGATTGTATGTATATTATTTGAATCCTCGGGGTTGACGAGGCTAGATTAGTATTTAATTTTTGTAATTAAATATGACATTGTTTAGCCGCTCATTTTAGTTTACTTTCGATCTAGATTATTTGTACACTCCTTCGTGGAGTATAGGATCGATGGATGTAAATTAAAATAGTTTATCTCGGCTCGGATCTCTTTGGTGACTTGCGCACGGAAAAAGATGGAGCGGACGAGGTGGTGACACGACGGGATGCGTATTGGAGGACAATGCCATAATAGTTGGAAAAATTCTGTTTTTTCCATATTTATTGCTGATTTGTTTTATATGCATGTTGTGTATGCTTTAAAATTCCTCAATTTCAATTTACTAAGTGGGAGAGGGATATTTTAATTAATTCCCGCGGCCTCCATTACAATTTGACGTGTGATGCAACAAACTTGCGCGTTGGCTCTGAGTGCCTTCCTCCCCATCGGATGGGTTTGTTTGCGGATCACTAGGTCAAATAATGGTTATAGGAAATTATTTAGGAGCGTGTGTACTTCCCCATCGGTAAGGCACATAATCTGAAATAATTCCCTTAGTATCGTGTAATGGTGCACACTTAGATGCAAATAAAAAGTATCCTCCCCATCGGAGTCACTGCTTTTATTTGTAGGGCCAAAGAGGAACCAACTATTAATTTTATCTGTCAAAAAGTAAGGTTGACAAGATAATAAAATTAATGGGTAAAACCTCCTCTTACAAATGTAGAATTCGTATATGTCCACACTATCGTGGCATGCAATATTCTCGGTGTTTTGAGGTGTTGGTTGATTTCGAAATTTTATTGTTTTTGAGGAATCAATAATATTTAAAATCTAATATTTTGATCATTGTGATTTTTAGGATTTTCAAATGGCTTTCAACCCACTTGCTGTGATTTTAAAAGAAAATAAGCTTACTGGACCAAACTACATTGATTGGAAAAGAAATCTGGATATTGTCTTAACTGCGGAGGAGTACAAATTTGTACTCTTCGAGATCTGTCCTCCTAAGCCCTCCGATGACTCTGATGAAAAGGAGAAAGAACGTTATAAGAAATGGGTCAAGGCAGATGAGATGGCGCGGTGTTACATTTTGGCATCTATGTCAAATGTGCTGCAACATCAGCATCAGGCCATAGCCACAGCTTATGACATGATGTTCAATCTCAAGGAACTTTTCGGACATCAGAGTAGGGCGGCTAGACAGGAGGCAATGAGAAACTTGATGATGACCACCATGATCGAGGGAACACCCGTTAGGGATCATGTTCTCAAGATAATGGCTCATCTTAATGAGATGGAAGTCCTCAGAGCTGAGATCGATGGGGAAACCCAGGTCGATATCATTCTCCAGTCTCTGCCTAGGAGTTTTGAGCAGTTCCGCCTCAATTACAACATGAACAAAAGGTTGTATTCGTTGGCGGAGCTTCTGACAAAACTCCAGGCGACAGAGGGGCTTTTTCATCAAAGTGCTCAAGCCATGGTCGCTCAGAAGGTTTCTTCCTCTAAACCGAAAGGTAAGAAGAAGAAGAAGCAAGGTGGGGCAAAGAAGGTGGCAGTGGGACCTCAGGCAGGAGTGAAGAAGCCGAAAGGCAAGTGCTTCACTTGCAAGCAGACTGGACATTGGAAGGCGGACTGTCCTCGCCGAAAGAACAAAGGTATATCTTCTTGTTTAGTTGTTGAAACATGTTTAGTGGTGTTATCTATCTGCTCGTGTGTGTAGATACAGAGCTGATCATGTCTGCAATACTTTGCAGGGGTTCCAGGAAACCCGACGACTAGCTGAGGGAGAGATTACCGTCTTCATGGGCAATGCTTCAAAGGTGGCGGCTATTGCAGTGGGAGACGTTTATTTATCTTTTGATAGGAATAAAGTTTTGGTTTTGAGAAATTGTCTTTATGTACCTACTTTTAGAAAGAATTTAATTTCAGTTTCTAAATTGTTTATGGATGGATATTCTGTTTCTTTTAATGACAAAGTGGTTATAAAAAGAAATAGGGAGATTATCTGTTCTGGTACATTGGTTGGCAATTTATATACTCTTGAACCGAAAACTTCCACGATGCATATAGAAATCAATAACTCATCTTCTAAGTCTAATAAGAGAAAAGAACCTTCGCAAATGAACCAGACATATCTTTGGCATCTAAGGCTTGGTCATATTAACCTAAGCAGAATTCAAAGGTTGATAGCTGATGGACCTTTGGGTTCATTAGTGGTGGAGGATCTCCCAACCTGTGAATCTTGCTTGGAATGTAAAATGACCAAGAGGCCTTTCAAGGCCAAGGGGTATAGAGCCAAAGATGTGTTAGAATTGGTTCATTCTGATTTGTGCGGTCCTATGTCTATCCAGGCAAGAGGTGGTTTTGAATATTTTGTCTCTTTTATAGACGATTATTCAAGATATGGATACATTTACTTGATGCGCCGCAAGTCTGAATGCTTTGACAGGTTCAAAGAATTCAAGGCTGATGTGGAGAACCGTCAAGATAAAAGTATCAAGACATTACAATCTGATCGTGGTGGCGAGTACCTCTTGGGAGAGTTTAGGAGTTACTTATCAGAGGCTGGGATTCAATC
Organism: Wurfbainia villosa; assembly: GCA_025175895.1. Classification (NCBI taxonomy): domain Eukaryota; kingdom Viridiplantae; phylum Streptophyta; class Magnoliopsida; order Zingiberales; family Zingiberaceae; genus Wurfbainia; species Wurfbainia villosa. Next base: position 5,307,927 of record JAKLTH010000147.1, read on the forward strand.
CCAATTGTCCGCACCTGGCACACCCCAACAGAATGGTGTGGCGGAGCGAAGGAATAGGACTCTTATGGAGATTGTTAGATCGATGATGAGTTATTCTGAGTTACCTGATTCGTTTTGGGGGTTTTCTCTGGAAACAGCAGCACACATTCTGAACTTGGTTCCATCTAAGTCAGTACCCTCTACTCCCATAGAGTTGTGGACTGGGCGAAAGCCTAGTCTAAGACATATTCGGATTTGGGGTAGTCCAGCACATGTGCTGAAGGGAGATGTTGGTAAGTTGGAATCTCGTACAGAAGTACGCTTGTTTGTTGGCTACCCTAAGGGAACGAAGGGTGGTTTATTCTATAGTCCTAGAGATCAGAAGGTGATCGTGAGTACGAATGCCAGATTTCTAGAGGAGGACTATGTGATGAACCACAAGCCCACGAGCAGGATTGTTCTTGAGGAGTTGACAGGGGAAGTCCCGACTTCAGTACCACCGATACAAGAGGAGACACCACAAGTTACTGCACCGCATGTCACAGAGCATACACAGGAGGCACCTCGTCATAGTGGGAGGGTTGTTAGACAACCCGAGAGATTCATATTTTTGGGAGAGTCTTCGGACTTAGTCCCTGGTGAACATGAACCGGATCCCTGGACATATGACGAGGTACTCCAAGATAGAGATGCGGTATCTTGGCAAAGTGCGATGAATTCAGAGATAGAATCTATGGATTCTAATCAGGTCTGGGAGCTAGTAGAACCACCCGATGGTGTAAAAGCCATTGGATGCAAGTGGATCTACAAGAGAAAGAGAGGAGTAGACGGGAAGGTTGAGACATTCAAAGCAAGGCTTGTTGCGAAAGGGTATACTCAGAAAGAGGGTATCGATTATGAGGAGACCTTTTTGCCGGTAGCTATGCTTAAGTCTATCCGGATTCTCTTATCTATAGCTGCTCATATGGATTATGAGATTTGGCAGATGGATGTCAAGACAGCTTTCCTTAATGGAAGTCTTGAGGAGAACATCTATATGCGGCAACCAGAGAGATTCATTGCTAAAGGCAAAGAGCATCTTGTATGTAAGCTTAATCGGTCCATTTATGGATTGAAGCAAGCTTCTAGATCTTGGAACATCCGCTTTGATGAGGTAATCCAGTCATATAGATTTATTCAAAGTCCGGATGAGCCTTGTGTATATAAGAGATGTGACGGAAACGTAGTGGTGTTTCTTGTACTATACGTAGATGACATTTTGTTAGTTGGCAACAATATCAAAGTGTTATCAGACGTAAGGGTATGGTTGTCCAAACAGTTTGATATAAAGGACTTGGGAGAAGTGGGACACATCCTTGGGATCAAAGTTATAAGGGATCGCAAGAAAAGGATGTTGTGCTTATCTCAAGCTTCATACATTGACACTATCCTTGCTCATTTTAGCATGCAGAACTCTAAGAAAGGTTTTCTACCTTTTAGGCATGGAGTTCCTTTATCTAAAGAGATGTGTCCCAAAACATCAAAGGAGATAGAGGACATCTTATGCTTCTACAGAGGAAGCCTCATGTATGCTATGCTATGTATGTAGACCGATATCCGCTTTGCCGCGGGCATGGTTAGTAGATATCGAGTAATCCCGACAGTGACATTGACCGCATGTAAAACATATATTGAAGTACCTGAGAAGGACTAGGGATTATATGTTGGTTTACCAGGCAGATCAATTAGTTCCTGTAGGTTACACGGATTCGAATTTCCAATCAGATAGGGACAAGAGTAAGTCTACCTCGGGGTTTGTGTTTACTTTTGGAGGTGGAGCCATAGTATGGAGGAGTGTCAAGCAGAAATGCATGGCGGACTCTACCATGGAAGCTGAGTATGTGACAGCCTCTGAGGCAGCCAAGGAAGCTGTATGGCTTAGGAACTTCTTGATGGACTTGGATGTGATTCCTGGTTTGCCCAGAACTATCACAATTTATTGTGATAACAGTGGTGCAGTTGCAAACTCGAAGGAACCACGAGCCCATAAGGTGAGTAAACACATAGAGCGCAAGTACCACCTTATACGAGAGATCGTAAAGCGAGGAGAAGTTGCTGTCGCCAAGATTGTATCAGAGGATAACCTGGCGGATCCATTCACTAAGGCCCTTCCAGTGAAAGCGTTTGATAGGCATGTGGAGGACATGGGGATTAGATGTATGGCAGTGTGATGACGGCATAGTCTTTTAGTATAAGTGGGAGATTGTTGGAATGTATACTGAAAACCTAGCTCTTTTTGTATGAACATTTTATTTTGAAATAAGAATCACATGATCATTGTTTGCACTTTATATATTTATTATATATGTGTGCATATTGTCTAATATTTTACATTGTATATAACATGGTGCTTGGTGTGGCACAGAAGATCATGTTATTAGTCCCTTGTAAAATATAAGTAGAGGCTCACGACCAAGATGGTTTTGGACAAACCATTGGCATGGTTGTAGTGTAGCTTGGTATTGTTTTGTCTTGAACATAGAGTTACACTAGTACACTTAGGTGTATTGAGTAGGACCGACATAGAGGTGATTCAATTAATTGCTGACTACATAATTGAATCGGACCTCGGATATTATGTTGTACATGCTCTTAATCCCGATATAATAACGGGCACATGTACTTAGTATTTATTTCTTTGATTTACCAGAGGGTGAGATTTAGATGGATTAAATCAATATGCCCGGTAAGTTGGGAAATAATATTATTTACATGGTGTGCCATTGATTATAGGAGGAAACCGTGTCCTATATATTAGGTTGATGATGTCCCCTTGAGGAGCTCATAAGGTTCATCATGTAAACCCAGCTGGTTGATTTAGTCAACATGATGATAAGGTTGAGTGGTACTACTCGAGGAATTAGATGTTAATTAATTGATGGTCAGTAAATCAATTAATTGACGGACATTCGATATCTTAAACACGGGGAGATGAATGTACAAATAATATATGGAGCCCATATTAATTTATGGGGGTTGGTGAGGTAGTTCAATGATGATCCTCTAGTGGAATGGAACATCATTGATGGATCAAGTAAGTGTGGTTCCGATCCATCGGGTGGCCAAGATCTAACTCCTCCTTATGGTCTCTATCGTAGCCTAATATAATCCTTGTGAAGTCTAGATCCAAGAATGTAAAACAAAACTCTAGAACCAACGATTGAGATTAAATCCCTAGATCCGATGGTTGGGATGAAACCCTACAACCAACGGTTGGGATTAAATCCCTAGATCCGATGGTTAGGATGAAACCCTAGAATCGATGGTTGAGATTAAATCCTAGATCTGACGGTTGGGATGAAACCCTAGATCCGACAGTTGGGATAAAACCCTAGATCCGACGGTGGAGATTAATGGAGTCCTAAGCCTAACTCTATAAAAGGAAAGCTTAGGGTTGGGCGGCAATAGAATCAATTGGGGTTAGGGTTTTGAGTTGGGCGGCTAGGGTTTGGGAGCTAGGGCTTGGGCGGCAATCTTCTTCCATCAAATTGTTGCCGACGCCCATCTTCCTCCATCAAGACTTGGCCGGCGCCCATCCTCTAGGCCACTCTCTTATTCCTTGGCCGGTGGTTCTCCTTCCATTGGTGGCCGGCGTTCACTCCTCCAATCTCTCTAAGGTGGCCGGCGGTTCTCCTTCCATTGGTGGCCAGCGCTTCATCCTCTCGTTCCTTGGCCGGCGGTTGCATCAAACTCCTTTGCTTGGTGGCCGGTTCTAGAAAGGAAAGGTTTTGTTGGTTCTTCTCTTTGTTCGCAGTGGACAAGGAAGGGAAGAACGCGATCTAGAAGGCTTCTACTCGTGGAGGATCTTCGCCCACACATCGTCCACGAGGAGGATAGGACATACGGTAGAAGATCGTAAGGTATAAAGTGGTACAACTTTATTTTCAGATCTGAGCATGTTATTTTAATTGTTGATTATACAATTATGCATATGTATATATTTTGTATAATCTTGGACCCCGAAGACAAACACAAAAACCGGCGATCCGTCCGTCGTCTCTTCCGCGGCTAACCAACTAGAAGAGTTGTGTTGCTTGAACAACTAGTTTGTTCAAGCGACCACTCAAGTTGTTAGCACGACGATGAGTTGGTTGTGCTAAGGAAACTCATCCCATTCGGATTAATTCTTTCATTAGTGAAAATTTTAATCCGGGGATATGGGAGCCAATGAGCCTCCGAAGCAACTCCCTTCACCCATGACAATCCCATGTCATGAGTTTTTTCTATCATCAAAATACTATCAAGGTACTGCTCGAGTCAAACTCGAGTCAACCTGGGCCGATTGCACCAACAATCTCCCCCTTTTTGATGATTGACAAAACTACCATCTCAAGTCTACCAATTCTCCCATATTGGCAATTCTCATATCCCAATGAGAATTCCAACGAACCCTAATTGGTAACTTGGTAACTTCTCCCCCTTTTTGACATTACATCAAAAAGGTTCTCCCCAAGGGTATGAATGTCTCATATCCCAATGAGATCTTACAATCTCTCCCTTGGAGGAACACATGCCTACAATCTTTCTAGTGATCCCATATCACTTAAAGAGAGGCAACCCAATTTTCCTCCCATGAGGAAATACACATCCATCTTCCCAAGATGGATACCTCCCCCTAGAGGCTTGCTCCCCCTTAACCATTGCACCAACAATATCCTTGGAGAGTCCCTAAGCCAATAGGAACATTAAACCAAACAAAATTAAGGCAAAGTTCAACAATGAACTCTCATCCACCTTAAAATTGATACTCACCCTCAACCCAACTCCTAAGCCATATCCAATGGATTTCCACCCTCTCTAATGCTCTCCCAAGCATATCCTAGGGTTAGGAGTCATTAGGGGACCAAAACACAGCTGAACATGGGCCTAACCAAAAAGGTTTACCCGAAATCAGCATTTTCAGTTGATTGCATCAGAAACCAGTCGACTGACACACTCATCAATCGACTGGCCTCCTTGGCAGTCGACTGATAACTGCATTTGCAGTTTTCTGAATTTCTGAAATGACTTTCCGAAATTCATAAGTAAATATACATAAGTAGATAAATCTTGAAATTTGGTATGTATACTACTTATCACAAATATTATGGGTGAAAAATATTGGAAAATTATTTTACCCATTAAACTAGGAGATTGATACAAAGTTCAAAATTTAAGAAAAGCTTCAATAAACAGCCCTCTTTGTATCATCTCATTCAATGGTGATAGCTATCAAAAGATAGGATTCACCAAGGTTTTTCAAAATGTTTTTTTTAAATATTTATTTTCTTTTTCCTAAGCATCTCACCAATATCTAGATGTGTAAAACACATACAAGTCAAGTTTTTAGTGAGATGTGGGTTTTGTTTTATTTATGTTCTCATGCATATTTCTAGGCAACATTAATTTGATTCCCTTCAAGTTGTGCCATAGTTCTTAACTCCATTTTAAACTATGCATGATATGATTATGGCATAAATATGATTTAGATAAAAACATATGCAATATCATGATGTCATGGCATGTGAATGAGATCTAGGCATTCATGACATCTAAACATAATTCTAAACATGATCATGACATTTTATAGATAAAAATGAAAATGATGTCATGACATGGTAAGACAAACAAATCATGGCAAGTAAAATATACTAAGGTATAGAATACCTAAGTGTGAAAATTAATTTTCCATTTTTAGGTATTAAATACATTTTGCCTTAATGCCATTATTTCCTTAGTGTGCCAAAAACCCAAAATGGCACACCAATACCTCTAAGACCTAATTGTGCCAATTTAAATCATTTTAAAGCTTCTCAAACCATATTGGCACATCCTAATGTGTCAACTCATCATGGCTAGATTAACTACCCATCCACTTAGGATTGACACACCCTAACCCATCTAGCGTGAATCGACCACGCTTCTAGGAACCCAATACCTATTGGAGCTCCTTGGGCTAACAAGGTATTCCCTAGGGATAACTTCCCTAGATACCTTCCTAATGACCCTGTTAGGTTTTGAAACCATAGTCTTTTGGGTCTTACTTGGGTCAACTCTAGAGGTGACTCCTCCATTGACCTTCTTAGTGGCTACATTTGATTTCTTTGAGGTGTTAGCCACTAAACACATACCATGGCTAGACTTAGGGATGACTTCCCTATTAGCCTTGGTTTTACTAGACCTAGAAATAGTTCCATAATTAAATGGATCATTATGATAAGTCTTCTTGGGCTTAGGTTTGTGACCCAAACCTTCCTTGCCCTTAGACCATTTTTGAACCTTAGGTCTTGGCTTTTGGGCATTTGACCCTAGAATTGAATTTTCTATGATTCTAAGGGCTTTCTCCATTCTCTCAAGTCTTGACCTCAAGACTTGGTTCTCTAGCTCTAATTTTCCGATTTTTGAATTTTCATTAGGTTTTTGGGAAGGCCTCTTCTTCTTAGGCATGTGCCTAGACTTTTTGGGATTAATACCCAAATTTTCTTCTACTCTCCTAATTGACTCCCTAGGCAAGATATTTCTAGAATTATGAGTCCTAGGTTTGTCTTTAGTCATATGAACATGCTTGGCACCTAAGCAATAAACCTCATTATTTCTCTTAGCATGTTTTTCATTTATAATGGCAAGAGAACTAAAGTAATACTTAGCATGCTTTTTAACTCTAGGAATTAAAGGTGCATTAAGTAAATTTACCTTAGGGTTAGCTTTAGGAGCTCCCCCTACATGAGTTGCACCTTCTTGCCCTTTCTTCCTCCCCCTAGGGCATTGGCTTCGGTAGTGTCTGTTGGATCGAGAAGCGTCGCTAGAGGGGGGGGGGGGGTGAATAGCGATCGTAAAACTTTCGTTTTCGTTCGTTCGATACGCAAAGTAAACGAGTAAACACAGCGGAAAATAAAATGACACGTTTATTTTACTTGGTTCACAACCCAGTGGTTGCTACTCCAAGGCCCTATCGGTCCTTGACCGCGTACGGAGGGCAAAGCACTATAACGTCTCCTCCTCGTTGGAGGTAGGAGACAACGATCACAAAATCCGGAAGTACGAGGATGAGGCAATAAGCCTACCTCACCTCGTTACAAAAAAAAACAACGAATACAATAATAAAAAGTATTACTAGATGCTGCTGCCGACGAAGAAGATCTGAGGTTGTCGTCGCGTCGGCGTTATGACGGTGTTGAAGCGTTGGCCTTGTAGGAGCACTTGATGAATAATTGATGTAATTTGGAGTGGAATCCTCCCCTCCTTTTATAGACTTTGGCCTCTGAAATTGTCTCCTATTTCTTTGGAACGAATCATGGATTTTTCCAAATTTTATCGCTGGCGTGGCCGCACAAACGTTATCCGCTTTGACATAGCGCAAAGTCGAAGTCGCCGCCATCGATCGATGATGCCTCTCATCGATCGATGACAATGATCGATGCATCTCATCACCAATCGATAATAATGATCGCCTAATGTCCAAAGAATGATCACACCGCTACTTCCTGCAGTAAGAGATTAGCTCGGAAAATGATAAATACGACGGTTTCTAACCGTCCGATCTCGACCTAGACCTTCCACAGGAAATCTTAGTCGAATCGTCGCCTACGGTCGTCCCCGTAAAGAGGACACGACCTTACAATCTCTCACTCACACGAGCTTACCTCGATAGTAGCTCTAGCTTCCGGCCTTCCACTCGATTCCTTCGGCTCCCTCCGAATTCACTCAAGTGTCGCCCGACCACCACGGCTTCCTCCGGGTGTCGCTAGCCTTCAGCTCCAGCTTTAGTACTTTTCTGCACACTTGATTTAGCTCGTGAGATAACAATATAAACTTAACTTTGTGTCTTTGCCATAATCAAAACACAGGTTCGATTATCTAGTGCCCCTGCACCAACAATCTCCCCCTTTTTGATCTATGGCAAACCAACACAAAGTTAAGGGAAATTAAAGCATAAAACACATATAGTAGATGATGAATGCCATTCCCAAAAACTCTCCCTTAACCAAAACTCCCCCTTAACCCTAGGTGAGTTTTGAAAGAGATACTTTAGTTTTCAAAAACAAATTTTGTGTTTCAAAATGAAATTTTGTGTTACTCCCCTTAACTTCGCTCTTCTCCCCTTTTGCCATAAATCAAAAAAGAGTGTTGGGGTTTTTGTATAAAATAGGGTTTAAAACAATGTCGCTTATGAATGCATCTAGATAAATCAAATATGAGTCCAAGCATGCGCCTAGCAATAGTTAGATAGATTGGTTCGAGGTGTGTCCTCTCGCACCAATAATCTAAAGATTTATAATATAACCCTTAAGATTAGTTTGCTCTCCCCTTAGTCAAATATATGAAGTATAAGAGATGTAGGGGGCGCTAAACTTTGGCCTCAGAGTTGTTAAGTACAATAGTTGAGAAAATAAGTAGTATTTTGAAGGGATTGTTTCAAGTATATTTCAATTATCCTTAACATCTCACCCATTCTATGTGTCTCATAATTTGTTCACCTTATATGTTTTGTGAGATGATTTTAAATTGATTAAAGATAGTCAACCTTGGGTTAGATTCAGATTTAACCTTTAGATCGTTAAGTAACTTTTCGAGAAACTGGCTTCCAGGTCGTGGCGAGGCACAGGGGGCTTCTTTGATCGGAACAACGACCACTTCCTTAGACAAAGCCAAATTCAAGAAAATATCACTTAAGTCACTTAGGGTTACTTCTGGTCTAACTAGTTTAGGATAAGGTAGCTTCACTAGTTCCACTCGGTCAAGTGCACCAAGCTAGATACGCCTTATCTAGCTCGAATACACGAGACTTTGTCTCCTAACGTACTATCATCTCGGCCCCGATACTATATTATCAAGAGTTGACTAACTAGTTATTTATGAAAAGAGGCTCCCGAGGCTCAATCTTTTCAAGGATTTTAGTTGGTTATGTACGATTCTAAGTAAGTTCACAAGTTAACGTAAATTCTAAGCATGCAATGGTTTTGCTAAGGCGGGTATACTATTTTAGTGTTAGCTCCCCCTAGACCATTGAACCAATAAGGTCTATTCAAATAATGAACTTGATCCTGAGGAATCCAATACTTATTAGTCCTAATATGTGAATTTAATAAAACCTTTGGGACCCATGCTTGGACTCTTTGATGACTACGATTTACGATAGACATATAAGACCTATTCGTAGTCTTTGACTTAAATCCGAGTCCGGCTTTGTTGTACACGGCTCTTTGGGTTCCAAGTAGTCGGTTAAGGTTCTTAGATCCCAACGTGAACTTTTCCAACCTAGCCTCGACCTCTTGAACTTGACTAGTTGAAGAGATTAGAGTAGCCTCTTGCTTGAGGGTTTCAACCTCCTCAAGTAACGACTCAACCCTAGACTCGGACTTAGTTAATTTCCTATTAAGCAGTTTAATTGTACTGTAAAGTGTACTAATTAAAGAGAAATCAACCTTAACTTTCCCTTTTGGTCCGGCTTTGAGTTTTCTCTCGAAATAATCTTCGGGGTCGGAGTCGGAGTTGTAGTTGGACTCGGCTTCGGATTCTGACTCGGACTCCTCCGTTCTTGCCATGTAAGCTATGTCTTCTCTGTTGTCCCAAGTTGCATGGAAGGCTTTCCTTGCTCCCTTTTTCTTTTGGTTCTCATTCTTCAATTTCCTTCTTTCTTGTCGAACTATTCTCCGCACAATATTGACTATTATGGCCTCCTCTTCGGATTCGGATTCGTCTTCGGGTTCGAGTTCATCTACTTGCCTAGTAGGTGGCTTGCTTCTTTGTCCTGCAAGTAGAGCAATACCTCTCTCGGCCCAGGGATGGCGTTGGTTTTATCATGAAGTTGAACTGGGAAAATAATTCATCTAACCTAAGCCCGATAGGTCCTTAGAGACCTTGTAGGCATCGACCATGGATGCCCACAAGGTAGTCTAGAAATGAATTAAACGTACCTTAGTAGGTCACGGTTTTCGACCTTGTGTCCGATGGTGTGTAGGCCGTTGACAATGTCCTGGACGCGGGCGTGTAGTTGCGTTGCCGTCTCATGTTCCTGCATCTTGAGGTTATACAACTTATTGAAAAGAAGGTCACGTTTACATACCTTAGCATCGGACGTTCCTTCGTGTAGCTCGATTAATTTATTCCATAGGTCCTTGGCACTAATGAATGGTCCGATCTGGTTGAGTTCCTCCTTGGACAAGCCACATTGCAATATTTGGGTTGCTCTTGCATCGGCTTCGATTTGCCTCTTGGTTGCATTTGTCCACTTGTTGAAATCCAAGGGTTCTCCTTGATCATTGGTGGGTAAAGCAAAGCCGGTTTGGATTATTATCCAAGTCTCGACTTGTGTTTTCAAGAAACACTCCATCCGACCTTTCCAATAACGAAATCATCTCCGTTAAAGAACGGAGTCGGGTGGTGCTATATCCCTCAATGTGAGTCATTAAGTATCTTGCAAAACACAAATAAAAACCAAAGAGAATTCCAAGACTTGGTCTTGGATTAGTAATCTGAAATAATAGAAAAAAAACAGAAATAAATAAGGAGGATAAGAATCTAACAAAAATTTGAAACTTACGACCTTCGATGTCCCCGAAAGGGTACTAAACGTTGGATTTTGGGGCTGGAAACAGCTTGTTACGGGGGTAAACCCCGTAAGAAGTGTAGATCTTTCAGAGAGCTTCGATTTGGTGGGTAGATCGTTTGTGAGTCCACTTGTAGCAAAAGTTATGCTCGTTTGATCGTGAGGTACTCGAAGGAGATTAGTACTTGCAAAAACACAACAAAAACTATGTACCAAGACTTGGTCTTGGATTAGTAGTCGAAACAAAACCTAAGAAATATACGAATCGAAAAATACGAAAATAAAACCAAAAGCGTGCTAGATTGGTGGTTTCACCGAAATCTTAGCGCCCGCCTCGATACCAATTGTTGGATCGAGAAGCCGCTAGAGGGGGTGAATAGCGATCGTAAAACTTTCGTTTTCGTTCGTTCGATACGCAAAGTAAACGAGTAAACACAGCGGAAAATAAAATGACACGTTTATTTTACTTGGTTCACAACCCAGTGGTTGCTACTCCAAGGCCCTATCGGTCCTTGACCGCGTACGGAGGGCAAAGCACTATAACGTCTCCTCCTCGTTGGAGGTAGGAGACAACGATCACAAAATCCGGAAGTACGAGGATGAGGCAACAAGCCTACCTCACCTCGTTACAAAAAAAAACAACGAATACAATAATAAAAAGTATTACTAGATCTTTGCTTGAACGAAGAAGATCGCTGAGGTTGTCGCGTCGGCGTTATAGCTGTTGAAGCGTTGGCCTTGTAGGAGCACTTGATGAATAATTGATGTAATTTGGAGTGGAATCCTCCCCTCCTTTTATAGACTTTGGCCTCTGAAATTGTCTCCTATTTCTTTGGAACGAATCATGGATTTTTCCAAATTTTATCGCGAAGTGGCCGCGTCAAACGTTATCCGTTTTGACATAGCGCAAAAGCTGAGTCGTCGCCATCAGTCGACTGATGCCTCTCATCACGATCGATGATAATGATCGATGCATCTCATCACAATCGATAATACGATCGGCCTAATGTCCGAATGATCACACCGCCACTTCCCTGCAGTAAGAGATTAGCTCGGAAAATGATAAATACGACGGTTTCTAACCGTCCGATCTCGACCTAGACCTTCCACAGGAAATCTTAGTCGAATCGTCGCCTACGGTCGTCCCCGTAAAGAGGACACGACCTTACAATCTCTCACTCACACGAGCTTACCTCAATAGTAGCTCTAGCTTCCGGCCTTCCACTCGATTCCTTCGGCTCCCTCCGAATTCACTCAAGTGTCGCCCGACCACCACGGCTTCCTCCGGGTGTCGCTAGCCTTCAGCTCCAGCTTTAGTACTTTTCTGCACACTTGATTTAGCTCGTGAGATAACAATATAAACTTAACTTTGTGTCTTTGCCATAATCAAAACACAGGTTCGATTATCTAGTGCCCCTGCACCAACAGTGTCTCCGTTGGTTGCACTTGAAGCACACAATGTGCTCTTTGCTCTTAATTGAGGAAACACTGGCATCGTTTGACTTTGGGTTGACTTTTGGTGTCGATGCCTTCTTCTTAGCCAATTTAGGGCATTTGCTCTTGTAATTCCCTTTCTCCCTACACTCAAAGCATATTATGTTATTTTTATTTAAAATAATAACACTTGAGTTACCTAGGGAGGTGGTGGAGGCCTCTTCTTGATCTTCACTTCTCCCGGATGTGGATGCTTCTTGTTCTTGCTCCGGGATGGAAGATTGCCTCTCCTCCCCCTCAATGCTAGAGGTGGAGGTCTCCACCAAGTCATCAACATCTTCAAATGTTGTGGGTTCTTCTTCCTCGACATTTTCTTCTACTTATGCCGGTTGGGAATTTTCTTGGAAATTTATTATCTTATTTCATAGTTCCCTTGCATCCATATAATCACCCAATCTAGACCAAATAGTGTTAGGTAACAAATCACTAATCAATTTAATTACCTCGAGATTTGTCTTGAAGTTCTTAATTTGGTCTTGGGTTCACCTTGACTTCTCAATTTGCTTGTTGTTTTTATTCCTAGGCATTTCAAAACCATTTTCTATAATAATCATAAAATCAAAATCGGTTTCTAGGTATACCTCCATTTTTCTTCTCCACCATAGGAAATCTCCTTCGAATTTTGGTGGATGGATGAAGCCGACCATTTTGTAGTGCTCTCGCGGCGGTTAGTCCTTGAAGAGCAACCTCGGCTCTGATACCACTTGTTGGGGATCAAAATGGCCGGCTAGAGGGGGGTGAATTGCCCTCAATCGTTTGGTGGTGAAATTCGTTCGTTCTCGTTGCGTTGCTTGTCTACGATTGTTGTTAGCGCAGCGGAATAACAATAATAATGAAACTAACAACAATACACAATCACACAACACAAGATATACGTGGTTCAGAACCAAATGGTTCCTACTCCACGGGCGAGCTCACCGAGCTCTAGTTATGCGCACGACACTAACTAAACTCCTTCTCGACTACACGTCGGAGGTGGAGAAACCTCTCACAAGCAATTACAACAGTAATATACAAATACAAACAAGAATACAAATACAATACAAAAGAAACACTTTTCACCGATTGCTTTTGATCACTTGTTTGTTGCTTGCTTTGATTGGCTCTTGAAGGACTGGAATGCAGCAGCAATTCCCCTCCAATAGCTCCACAAAAACCATGGCAAAAACCTCCATCTCGAGCACCTTTTATAACCTGCATCGAGCTATTTTCGCGCCTAGCAGTCGACTGCCAAAAGGCACACGATCATTCGTAGTCGTTGTCTCACAACGGCGGATCCACGTCGACAAGTTCCAACGGATCACCTACCCCGACCGATGATGCCCATCACCGACCGGTGACCTAGTAGTTGATCGCTCGGCCACGGCTAGCATTCTCGCGACACTTCCATCACGACCGCCATCCTCGACGATCGATTGCCGTCAACATCGATCGATCCGGTCCATGGTAGTCGCCCGACAAAACCCTAGCCTTACACGGTGAAACCCGATCGACTTGGACGATCGAACCGGCACTATGCGGTCGGTCGACGTCGGCAAACCTCAAACACCAAGTTGTTTGAGCATCCGACCATCGGGTAAACCCTCAAACATCAAGTTTGAGCCTCCGACACTCAGTCTTAGCCACTTGGCCAAGTCCACCTTATCCCTCATGGAGTTCCCCACTGAAGCTCTCTTCCCTCGGCCTATGTCCCTCGGATGTGCCAAGCGCACGGCTTCGCAACGCCATCCTTCGCATCTCATGCCCTAGAAGTATGCTTCCCTTTGGGCTCACTCCATCCGCTCCCCGTCCGACGGTCCCTCGGATGCACCAAGCACACGACTTCGCAATGCCATCCTTCACCGACTCAAGGACCCGAGCCTAGTGAACTTGCCAAGTTCTCAAGACTTCCCAAATGCACCAAGCGCACGGCTTCGCAATGCATTTCTCACCAAGTACCAAGCGCACGGCTTCGCAATGCTTTGGATTTCCCATGCCAAGCACCAAGCGCACGGCTTCACAATGCTTTGAACTTTCCCATGCCAAGCACCAAGCGCACGACTTCGCAATGCTTTGGACTTTCCCATGCCAAGGCTTCCCCCTTGGACTTCCACACCAACCTCCATGCTTGGATTTTCCATGCCAACCCCATGTTGGACTTTCCCATGACAATCCCATGTCATGAGTTTTGTCTATCATCAAAATACTATCAAGGTACTGCTCGAGTCAAACTCGAGTCAACCTGGGCCGATTGCACCAACAGACTTCTTTAGGCACTAGTCAACTGCTATAATCCAACAATCAACTATTGAAGAATCTATGCCCTGGCCACTTAATTCCAGTCGACTGCCCATACATGACAGTTACTGCTCAAGGCCAGTCAACTGGTCTAACCCCCAATCGACTGCTCTGAGCTAAATAGGTTGTCGAGTGTCAAACATTCGGCCAGTCGGCTGGTCCATAATCCCAATCGACTGGTAAACCTCAAGCATGAGATTTAACCGAAGTATGATTCCCTCATACTTGACTGACCACCCTTAGCCTAGACTTAAGCCTTCTAGCCACCTCCATCAGCCTCATGCCTATAAGATCCCTCTAAGTCCTCAATGACTCATTCATCCATACGCTAGCCTTTAGGTGCTTCCATCGGCTATGTCATGCTAATCGGGTCTACTTTGTCAAGGTTCATTTGGACTTATGCCACAAAGACAAATGCTTGGACTTTACGCCGCCAAAACTACACCCTTGAACTTTCCATGCCAAGTACCCATGACTTGAACTTTCCATTGTCAGGTACCTATGACTTGGACTTTCCTTGCCAAGTGCCCATGGCTTGGACTTTCATATGCCAATTACCCATAACTTGGACTTTATCAATGCCAAGACCCATGCTTGGACTTTTCCTTGGCAAGACCAATGCTTGGACTTTTCAATTGCCAAGTAACCATGACTTGGACTTTCCAATTGCCAAGTATCCAAACTTGGATATCCCCTCGAGTCTCACTTGAGTCTACATAGTCAAATCATATTGTCAAACAATGGTCAAACTCATTGATAATCCAATTGTTAATCTCATTGTCAAACATCAAAATCCTACTCGAGTCTAGCCAATTGTGACTTGGGTCAATTGCACCAACAATCTCCACCTTTTTGATATTTGACAATACCTATAAGTTATGCTAACAATAATTCTCATATACCAATGAGATCTTGCATTCTCCCTTTGATCCAAAATTCTCTAGGATGCCTTCACTCTGCATAGTGATAAGTCCCATATCACTAAATGAGAGGCAATCCCTCATTCTCCAAATCTCCCCCTTTGGTGAGTACAATGAGGGTTTCCTAACACAAACCCTTCATTTCTCTCCCTTTGAGGAAAATCCATCTATCATCCCTTGATGGACAACTCCCCCTAGATGCTTGCTCCCCCTTGATCATTCCACCAACAATGTCCTTGGAGAGTCCCTAAGCCTATAGGAATACTAAGCAATCAAAATTAAGGGTAAAAGTTCAACATTGAACTTTCACAACACTTACAATTTGATGCTCCACTCTAAATAACTCTCCTAATCCATTTTCAATGAATTTTCACTCTTACAATACTTTCCAAAACATATCCTAGGGTTAGGAGAGGTTAGGATAGCCTAAACTTGTTGATAAATGACTAAACAACCCTTCTTCAGTCGAAACCAGCACTAACAATTGACTAGGTCAACAACTAGTTGACTGCCTCACCACCAGTCAACAACCTTGCAAAGTGCAGAAATCAGGTTTTAGATACAAATTTTGATAAATCATAAGTAAATATACGTATTTTGAAAAATATTAAAAATTCATACGTAAATTACTTACATGAAATACAATGAGTGAAGAATAATTTTAAATTAAAATACCGATTAAATTAAGAAATTGGTACAAAATTCAAAGCATTGAAAAACTTCAATGTTTTGTCTAACTTTGTGCCAACTTATTCAATGGTGATTGCTATCAAAAGATAAACTTCACTAAGGTTTTCTAAAATGTTTTTAAAATATTTTTAAAAACCTATTTTGAACCATGGTCTATAGGCTTAATGTACATGACTTGTACATAAGCATTCCTCATGATTCCACCATGTTATATGATGAGTTTGAGTTCATCTAGATGCAACATCTATGCACCTTGAACTTAACTCATTTTCCTAACATCTCACATGTATCTAATGTGTCTCAATAAACATACATATCATATTATAGTCCTTGTGAAATGTGAGTTTTGATTCTTTCCCTAATTTTAATGGTTCATGTATTTATCTAGACAACTCTATTTGATTCCCTTATCATGGGACTTCAAATCATGCCTGATGGGGTTGGGGTTTTTAGAGAAGTATGTGTATTTCTAGGGTAGTATGTACAGCTCTAGGGCAGTGTGATCAGTTCCAGAGCAGTATATATATTTCCAGAGCAGTACGTGTATTTACATAGTAGTATGTGTAGTTTCAGAGCAGTATATGTATTTACAAAGCAGTATGTTCAGTTCTAGACCAGTATGTGTAGTTCCAAAGTAGTACGAGCATTTACAGAGTTGTATGTTTAGTTCCAAAGTAGTATGAGTCTTTCCAAGGTAGTGTGATCAGTTCCAGAGCAGTATGTGTAGTTCTAGAGCAGTACAGGTATTTACAGAGTAGTATGTTGGGTTCCAGAGCAATATGGGTATTTCCAGGGCAATATGTGAAAATTCCAGAGCAGTTTATGTATGTCCTGAGGAGTATGTGTATTTTTCGAGCACTATGTCTAAGTCCAGGGCAGTATGTGTATTTCTCGAGCAGTGAATGTAATTTTTGAAGGTGAGTGTACAGTGCTCGGAAGGAAGGTGCAGCATGGGAAGGATAATTCATGTATTTCCCGAGTAGTATGTGTATTTTTCTAGCAATATGTCTAAGTCTAGGACAGTATGTGTATTTCCCAAGAAGTGAATGTAATTTTCGAAGGTGGGTGTACAGTGCTTGGAAGGAAGGTGCAGCATGGGCAGAACAGTTCATGTATTTCCATAGCAGTATGTGTATTTTCCGAGCAATATGTCTAAGTCTAGGGCATTATGTATATTTCCCGAGTAGTGAATGTAATTTTTGAAGGTAGGTGTATAGTGCTCGGAAGGAAGGAGCAGCATGGGTAGAGCAGTTCATATATTTTCCAAGCAATATGTGTATTTTTCGAGCAATATGTTTAAGTTCAGGACAATATGTGTATTTCCCGAGCAGTGAATGTAGTTTCCGAAGGTGGGTGTACAGTGCTCGGAAGGAAGGTGCAGCATGGGCAGAATAGTTCATGTATTTCCCGAGTAGTATGTATATTTTCTGAGCAATATGTCTAAGTCTAGGGCAGTATGTGTATTTCCCGAGCAGTGAATGTAATTTTTGAAGGTGGGTGTACAGTGCTCGGAAGGAAGGAGCAGCTTGGGCAGAGCAGTCCATGTACTTTTTGAGCAGTATGTATATTTCCCGAGCAGTTACCTAATTCCTGGGCAGTATGTATGTTTCCTGAGTAGTATATTTAAATCCTAAGTAATATGTGTATTTCTCGAGCCATGAGAGGAGGGTTCCTTTTGTATCTGGTAAAATCAGGAGGACAAGATGATAAGGATAACAGGGGGAGTTTAAGGAGGATAAACATGATTAAATAAGATATTTTATCATTTATTTATATTTTATGAATTTAATATTTGGCAAGAAAGCGAATGGCACATGGGGTGATTGAAAAAGATATTTTGAATATAGGCGAGAAAAGCGGTTACAAGGACAGCTAGGTAAAGGGTATTAAATTAAATTCATCTCGAGGAGAAGGCGGTTGATCCATCTATAAAAGGGGTAGAGGAGGACGAGGTAGGGGATGGTTGTTTCTTCATCATTTGGTATTTCCAAGATCTCTCTTCTTTTCTAGTTCATTATCTTCCTCATACCTATACTAACTTGAGCATCAGAGTGGTCGTGCTGGGAAGTCGACCAACCCTTAACCTTCTTCCTTTGCGTGTCATATCCAACTCAATTCCTGAGACTGAAGGTGATTGTCATGATTAACCCTTCCTCCTTGGAACCTCTCTTGGCGACAGATCCAGCAATCCATAAGGAGGGGAAGGGAGGTCTTGGTGATCCAAAGAAGCAAGCACCATCAAATTGGCGCTGTCTGTGGGAATCTTGAACAAAAAGTCATGATGGTGAATACTAGAAGGACATTGAAGGAGTCAGCGGAAGGGGAGAAGTTCGTCTCCAGTACCTCCCAGGGGGTACCAGCAAAAGGCATCAGGAGCCCTTATATAAGGAAGATCTTATGCAAATTATGGCTGAAATGATGGATCAGATGTCGCAAAGGGTCACCCCGAAGAAGGTTAAAGAAGAAGATATCTCTGGTAGTGATTCTGAGGAAGAAGGGGGTAAGATTTCTCAGCTAAAGAAGGGTTCTTTTTGTGCTCACCAAAAAGTGAAGGGGAAAGAAAAATGTGTTGCTCCTTCGGAGAATGCACCACCTGAGGGGGAAGTTCCTACTGTGGGTACTATTGTACAAGTAGAGGGGGAAACTCCTTTTGTTGAAAATATCTTAAACGATGAGTTACCTTGACATTTTTGGCTTCCTCAAATATCTGAATATGCCGATTCTTCTTATCCTAAAGATCATTTAAGAAAATTTGAAAATGTTGCTCTGTTATATCGTTATACCGAGTGGGTCAAATGTCGAGTATTCCTTACTACCCTAGCGGGACTGGCAGAGCAATGGTTCAGTGATTTGAAGCCGAAGAGTATTACATCCTTTAAGGATTCCTCCACATTATTTTTAAGGCATTTCTCTAGTTCTAAGAAATATTTACCTCAACCCTTAAGTCTTTTTTATCTTAAGCAAAGAGAGCCAGAAAGTTTGCGACAATATGTGCATAGATTTACACAATCTTCTCGTGAAATTCCTGCTTTGGAACCCGGTATGATGGTGGGAGCTTTCACTCAGGGGCTCAGAGAGGGGGATTTCTTTAAATCCTTGGCTAAGAGGCCACCTACAAGCTTTGAAGATCTATTATCCCGGGCTGAGAAGTTTATTAACTTGGAGAATGCTCGGAAATCTCGACAAACTTCTCAGGATTTCAAAGTAGTGGAGAGGTTTGAGAGGAGGATTGAATGGGTGAGGCATGTTCGCCCCTCAGAAAACAGATCTCTATATGATCCTCTGTCCCAGTTTTCTAAGGAGAGGGCTATGAATATCTTCATAGAGCATCAGTTGCTACAAAGACCCTTTGGAGATGACAGAGGGCCTAGGATATTACCAACCCCTACTTTCTGTACTTTTCATCAGGAATATGGGCATAATACTCAAAATTGTCAATAGTTAGATATTGAGTTGCAAAGGATTATGGGAGCTCATCCTCATGTTCAAAATTTTGTGATAAATCTAGCTCCTTATCAGCGGGGGTTTGGAGGAAGAAATTATGGTAGAGGAAATGACGAGAGGACTCTTATACACTACCCGGTGTAGACTGCTCAGATACGGGAGATAACCCTTGATCAAGCAACACCTATTAATCAACCCCCTGTTAGAGGTGCTATTAATATGATATCTAGTGGTTCCACTAATGGAGATTCTAACAGAGCACGAAAAAGACACAGTAGAGAGGAATGTGCAACTGTTGCTGCTCTTCCTAGGGTTAGAGGACCAATGATAGGTTTTGATGTTAATGATTTAGAGGGAGTGATAACCCCTCATATCGATGCTTTGGCCATTCAAGCTCTTATTGCTAATTTCGATGTGGGAAGAGTTTTTGTTGACCCGGGCAGTTCAGTGGATATTTTGTATTGGGCAGCTCTAGAGCAAATGGGAGTTGTTGTCACTGATTTACAATCAGTGGGAACTTCTTTATTTGGGTTTTCTGGACATGAGGTGCAGCCGATGGGCCAAATCAAGTTACCTTTGTCTTTGGGAGAAGAGCCAAGGAGAAGGACAGTACTTATTAATTTCACTGTGGTGGATATGCCTTCTTCCTATAATGCTATTCTAGGTAGACCTATTTTGAGTAGTCTATAGGCTGTGGCTTCTTCTTACCATCAGAAAATTAAATTTCCTATAGGGAATGAAGTAGGAGAGGTAAACGGTGACAAACAACTCTCCCGGAGATGCTATGTAGATGCTATCAGGATATGACAAAAGAGAAAATTTATTAATAAGTCTCTACAGAGGTCCAAGTTTGGAGATACAGTGTGTATCATTCAAAAGGGAGTTGTTGAAGAAATAGGTGAGCCTGATAAAGAGGCAATTGTGTTAAATGATAAGTGTGTTGAACATGTTACATTTATAGCTAGGGATCTTCTTTTACAGCTTAAAGCAAATTTAATACAATGTCTGATAAAAAACATGGACATTTTTGCATGGCCCCTGCAAGATTTATCAGGAATTGATCCTAATGTCATGGAGCACAAATTGTATATCTTACTTATTGTAGTTCCTGTAAAACAGAAACGCCGACACTTTGGAGTAGGGAAAGATGCTATTATTAAAGAGGAAATAGGTAAATTGCTGAGGGTTGGACATATCAGAGAAGTACAATATACAACTTGGTTATCTAATGTGGTGCTGGTGCCTAAGCCGTCAGGAAAATGGAGAATGTGTGTGGACTTTAGAGATCTTAATAAAGCTTGTCCTAAGGATTGTTATCCTTTTCCTCGCATTGATCAATTAGTAGACTCCACCACTGGGCATCAATTTATTTCAATGATGGACGCTTACCATGGGTATCATCAAATACCGTTAGTTCTGGAAGATCAGAATAAGGTCAGTTTTATTACGACCGAAGGAACTTTCTATTATGTAGTTATGCCTTTTGCGTTAAAAAATGTTGAGGCTACTTACCAAAGATTAATGGATAAAATCTTTGAAAAATAGTTGGGAAGAAATATGGAGGTATTTGTGGATGATATTTTGGTTAAAACTCTACATTTCGAGCAGTTAATATCTAATCTGGAAGAGACCCTTGGTACTTTGTGTCAATATAAAATGAAGTTGAATCCAGAGAAGTATATATTTGGGGTGACTCTGTTGATGCAATCGACCCAGGTCACGATTGACCGGACTCGAGTTTGACTCGAGCGATGTTTTGATGTTTGACATGAAGGTTTAACATTGATGTCTGATATTGTTTTGGGGAGATTGTTGGCACAATCAACCCAGGTCATGATTGACTAGATTCGAGTTTGACTCGAGGGGATTTTGATGGTTGACTGGAGTTGACCATGTCAAGGAAAAGTCCAAGTCTTGAGTACTTGGCATGTAAAGTCCATGTATGGCTCTTGGCAGGAAAAGTCTAAGCATGGGTCTTGGCATGGAATGCAAAATACCGAAAAAAATATAAATATAATAATAATAACAAAAAATATTCTTGTTAATTAAGAAATTGTCTTACAGAATTTTTCAGGAATTTTTAGAAATTTTTTTGGATTTAAACGGAAGTTTTATGGATATTTCATGGGGATAAAGAAGATAGGCTTTTGTAAAGCATGTTTAAACTATCTGCTAGGAATTAATGGGTTTAATTAAAAACCTTTATATTCCTTCCGTTTCCCTTATTTCGCAATCGAGCCATTTCTCTTCCCCTCCCGATTCTCTCTCTCGCGATTCCTCACCGTGGCTACGTCTCCGCCGCCGCCTTCTCCCTTGCGCGTCGGCCACGACAGCCGCTATCGCCATGGTCACCGTCCAAGGGCTGCCTCTACAAGTCGCTCACTGTGCGGCCGCCAAACCGCCCATCGCTGTCCCTTCACTCCCGCCAGCGGTCGGTGCTCCATCGCTGTCGATCGAACCTTCTACCGTCTGAGATCTCTACTGGAGCAGAAGGCAACTGGGAAGGATGTTAGCGCCCTTGCTTCTCCGTGATCCAGAGACTGTCAACGGGCATCTTTGATCTCGGGAGCCACGGTTTCTCTCGGAGCAAGGTGAACAATGCTTTTTTCCCTGATCTCAGAAAGATCCCTCTCCAATTGCAGTCCTTTTCTTTCAAATTGCTCATCAACTATGGTGTTAGGGCAGCAAGGGTTTTCTGCTAGTGAATAGGGCAGTTGGGGGAAGTGCCGGCGAGGAAGCTGAATTCAGGTATACCTCTCGGTTGCCTTCCTTTCTCTGTTGTACAGTGCATTTTATTTGGATGGATGTTGTTGTTGATTCTTTTGTTGTCTGCTGATGAGTTTGGTCTATGAGTTGGGTTGTGGTCGGCTGTGAGTTGAGTTAGGCCGGTTGTGAAAGGGTTTCTGTCGATGGGTATGCCGGTTAAGGGCTGCTATTTGAGAGCTTTGTTCGGTTATGGATGAATGTGAGCTGTGGGTGAGTGAAGAAAGCTTGGGGGTGTTGTGTGTTCATCCAGGGTAGGTCAGAATTCTATGTCTTTATGTGCGAATGGTAGGTGGCAAACTGAATGGTATAATGCTCTGTTTGTGTCTGTGATGGTTGTGCATAGAGTTGTAAAGGCTGAGAATTTGGGGTTGTGAATAGCTGTGAACGACTGTGCACGTCTATGAGTGTTGTTTAGATCTAATTACTTTAATTGATCTTGTGGATGTTGGTGGTCTGTTGTGGATTGAGTTTGGTGTGAATCGATCAGGGATGAATGTAGATATGGGGTTACGAGAGGTGTGTGCTCGTAGTGCTAACTCACGTTTGATAAAGGGACGAGAGTATAGAAATGACGTAGTAGTTATGTATTTATCGGATACTTGTACTTAATCATAGTTTGCTATTATGTGCAGGTTTGGGATATGAAGTAGGTCCACAGCTGTGAGGATTATTTTGAGCTTCGTATCAGATAAGTAATTCCTACCCTGGTCAGGTAGTTTTAATGCATACAGATTTAGATGCATGATCATCTTATATGATCATGTTACCTTGACTCTGTTCTTATTTATCTTATGCTTGATACCTTACCTTTGGCTGTTAACTCCATTGCTGCTATCATGTTACATTTGATCATGATTAGGAGTTATATATATAGGTGATGTAAGTAACCTAGAATTTGTTTAGTTAAGTGCGAATAGTAAAGTCTGGATGACAACCTGATTGTAAATTAGGCAAAGAGGTCATCTGTGGGTAGGTAATGTTTTGAATGTAGGGTTAATTCTAATACCCTTAGGTTGCATGTTTACCACCGACCGTGTATGGTGTAAATGGTCAGGTGAATGATACATAGTGTGTCGCTCTTGACCGATGGTCCTAGCTTGTTATAAGCAGTTGAGTACGACTCTCTACAGGATAGAGAGTGCATCGATCAGTGAGTATGACTCTCTACATGATAGAGAGTGCGTCCATCAGTTGAGTACGACTCTCTGCAGGATAGAGAGTGCGTCGATTAGATTGGTATGACTCTACAGGATAAAGAGTGTTATGATCAGTTGAGTACGACTCTCTGCAGGATAAAAAATGCATTAATCGGAATAGTATGACTCTCTATAGAATAGAGAGTCTATGGTGGATGTCTGTATGTGGAACATTGCATTTATGTCATTTGCATGCACGCTGGTGACGTGGTCTCCCTTGTGGTTGAGAGAGTCGTCAGTCATCCTGCCTCCACAGTTACTCATAGGAGGAGTAACCGGTGTGAGGGCAGAGCATTGTGGTGCCACACTCTACCACTATAGATAGTGGTAGTGGGATTTGCATGTTATAGTCCTGCGTGTGTGGCACTCGACCACTCAAAGATAGTGAATGTCGAAGTGGCCAACAGCAGGGACCCCCATCGTGTTGCTTGCTCTTCACGCTTATATGCTACTCGATCATACTGCCCACTCGGCCACTCGAGAGTAGTGGTTGGTATTGAGTTGGGACAGTTGTCATGCTCGAGCCACCGAGGCCACACTGGGGTCGTGGTAGCTTTAGGGTGAGCCAACATGACTATGCATGCTGCATTGCCGACTTATGACATTTTTGCATATTGCCATATATATACATATGTGGATGATTGTGATTAGTAGATTAGTATACGTATATAGATGCAGTCTATATATATATGCTTATTGTGATGTTGCATTTGATTGTACTATTCTTGTTGCATTTGATTGTACATCATCTTCATACATGCTACCCGCATCGCTTATACGGTCGTGTAGGATACCTATATAGTTGTTGGATTGTCTATTGCATTTTTAACCTGTATTTATGTTGTTATATGGTTTAGATCAGACTTCTTGTATTTGTATATATTGTGGATATGTGCTCAGGTTGGATAGGTGTAGCGTAGCAGACGTTCAGGTATGTCTGCATTTTATATTGGCTTTTGGTTAGAAGGTATATACAGGGATATGTTATCATGTTAGTGTTACCTGATATACCTGTAGATTTTTCTATCGAATTACATGTGATATGGATATATACATGTTTTCCTATTACATGCTTAGTTTTACTCACCACTATGGACCCTGGGTTTTTCTGTCGCCCAAGTAACAGGTAGTTGACTTCGTGATGGACTTGGAGCACCGCTGGCTAGCATCGTCTCATCTCAACTCCAAGAGTATGGGATTTTTTTTTGGGTTATTGTTGGTGTTCCAATATGTCTCTGGTTTTATGTGATGATTGTAGTCTGTGACTATTGTTGTTGTATCTTTCTTTTCTGGTTTTGTTATGGTGGTTCTTAGTTTTGGTGTTAGTCATACCGGTATGCATGTGTGTGGGATTGTATTGTTGTTGTGTTGTTTCCGCTGTGCTTTGATGTGTTATTATGGTTACATTTTTATATGTTATGTTTATTGTGAGCCCAAGGGTCTTGTATTAACACCAGATGTTGCCACTTACAGGGGAGATGTCATCCGTTTGCTTTTTGGCACGACATGCTCTCGGGGCATGACAACTTTAGTGGTATCAGAGCCCTAGGTTCTACGATGTCATACAATGTTGTTTTGTGTCGAGTCTTGGATTCTCGGGAGTCGATTTGTTTCGGTTTTGGTTTTCTGAGATGAGACTAACAGTGGCCTGAGCTCCAAGCAGCATGAGATAAGAATTCCTGATAACTTATAGTTTAGTAGATATTTATCTAAACTTGATCAATAGGTGTATACAGTAGAGTTATGGCACCTATGCAGACTCGTAGTAGGGGTTGTCCACCGAGGTGACCAACCAGAGTTACCTTTAGTATTTATACTCCCGATTTTGGTTGACTATGCATTTAGTGTATATAACAGGGAATAACCTGTAGTGTGTTGGTTATTATTCGTAATCGTGGTTTGAGTTGACCACGGGAATGACCTGTTGAGTCTGTGAGTCTTGAATCTGTGTCAAAAAGGTGATTTACCTTTGAGAGCAGACTGATACAGAGTCGGAAAACAGGGGTCAAGTCGTCACATTTCTTGTGAAAATCAAAGACTATAGTCTTAGGGATTTTCACTAACGGTGCTAGTCAGATCATTACCCGTGGGGTAATGGATTAGATGTGTATACTATTATTGCCATACTTATACAGCAAGAGGAGGGTAAGTATAAGGTGTTCATAGGGATTTTGATCCCTGATTCGTTTGTACTGGGTTGTATAACTTTGAAGGTACTTTTGAATACTTAACTGGTGCTATACAGAGAAGGTAGAGTTATTTGCATACCATTATCAGGTTCAAGCCGGTATTTAATGGTAAATATAGAAAATAATCTTCGAGAAATAATATATCACTTGATTATGGTTTAGTGATGTTGAAAGAGGGTATTTCCCCATGTCACTTTTAGTGACACATTGTGGGGAATTCTTGAGCTTCAAGTAGGGTGATCGTCGATAACAGGAATACCATGCAGAGTCATTAGACTTGCAGAGTTTGTGCTCACCTAATAGCTCAAGAATGTGAATGGATGTTTTAAGCCACCCATGGTTGTTGGCTTACTGTTGGATTAAGATGATTGGATTTTCTATCAGATCCTGCCGGAAGATGTTGGATTGAGTTAGGAGTTTAGAAATGACTCCGTACAAGTGTTTAAGAGTTGGAGACCAATAAGCAGATATTGCAGGTCAACTTACTAGAGTCAGAAGTCTCCGACTATTGGATAAAAGGGAGCAAGATCGGAGTCATAAGCCTTGAGCTATTTTTCGATCATAGAAGACCCACAGCAGATCGTCAAAACTATCTGATGTTATCAGCGAAATCAGAACAAAGACTCCGAAGGGATTATGTGCGTGCAATGCGGATCACGAAGACACGTGAAGTCAGATTATCTGTTGGATTAGTTCGTCTGTTGCTATTGTAAGCAACCAGTACATTTGAGGAGGTATGCTTTGAAGACTCAGTTGAAGACTATCAATGACGTTCCAGAAGGATGATGCACTGTCTCGACAGTAGAGATCGGCACAGAAGATTGGATTATCTCATCAACAGCAACCTACTACCTCAGGCGTGGTTGGAATTCCGTGATACTTTCCTTCAAGGGAAGTGACTTACGCAGCAGTATTAGCAGAAGACATCGTGGAAGACCCATGCAGACAACAACAGTTACCTCCAGATGTGATTTTCTTTGTACAGAGGAGAGAGTATACGACGATGGTCGTATCTCTTCGGTATTCTACAGTTGCAGCTAGTAGGATTAAGTGATGAAGATCAGATGATCTTAAAAAATCCCCAGATTATTCGTCGCAGAAATGTGATCGCTTTGTCGTGGACTGTTGGATCTAATCTTGTTCTCTTCGGAGAAAGGCCGAGACCTACGGGGAGCCTTTGGATCGGATCGACAGATAATTGATCGTACAAGGTATTACGTTAGTTTACACTCTGGGTTAATATATTGATAAATGCTTGTATTTACAAGTATCTTTGTCTGGAACATTCTTAGTTCGGATTAGATGGATTACATCGACTTGTGGGTCGGTGGTATCTCTACCGTCAGGTGAGATGTGAACAAACAATTAAGAAGTTAAGGGATGCCCTTAGACTTTGATAGACATACTTTTACTGTAGATATATCCTTATGGATGGTCAAATTGTTAAGAGTATGATACGATATGTCTCTCGGATGTGTGTATAATCTGAGAGTATTCGGATGTAGTTTCGAATGAACTCTAAGACTTGCCGTTGCATAGGCAAGTGGAGTAGGCGATCGAAATGATTGCAGAAATAGTTCTAGTATTGAAGATCACATACCGAGTGATAGTTTTGTTGGTATCAGGGTTATTAAACACTATAGAAATTGGAAGAACGTGAATTGCGATTATAGGAGATGTCGGAAGGGATATTTATCTGTCCCAGTATTTCTCCTTGAGAAGATCCGGAACTCTTTGTTGAAAGAGAGATGGACCTTTGAAATTATGCATCGATTATCGATGATGGAATATGATAGTTGTTGAAAGTAAATATACTTTGTTGTGGATAGATGATCTATTTAGATCAATTAAGGACACCTGTGTATATTCTAGGGTTGGTTACGACTGGAGTGTTGATATTGTAGTGACATGGTGTCACACAATTATCATTGTCGTTGTGATGATTGATATATCATCAGTGTAGAGTAAAGAGGATGCAGGTATGTAAAGACGATAATTTCATACTTGGTATGAATTTTATGAGTTTTGCTTAAGTTGTTAGACTAATTAACGATTTAGTCACCACTAGATTTGAGAATCGTGTATCCTGGACACGATTGGATCAGTGTGTGGTTGTTGGAGTTACGTAACCTGGCCACTGTTGATGTGGTAGTTGGAGTTGCGCACTCGACCACCGTAGATGGTGATTTGCCTAGTATGATTTAGTTATTACTGTATATGTGGATAGAATGTTTTAGCATTACTATACCATGGACTTGCTTGACAAAGGTGATGATGGAAATCATTTAGTCGAAAGCTGGTGAAACCAGTTACAAGACCTAGACGACGATTAACTTTTACACGAGTATTAGTTAATCCTTTCGGAGTGGATAAAAGGATGTTGTACTCAAATGTATCATTTTAGGGATCGGAGCGATTCCGATGCAATTGCATGAGATGTATCTTATGCTTACGACGGTTAAGAAACTACGAGATAGGCTGTCATATACATGGCGTGGCTTTAGTAGTTATTATCTGGGTTTGTGGATGTATGGAGTAGAAGTGCTCATTGAATTTAACTAGCTACTTGGTAGCTACTATAGAGTTGCTGGAACGCGAACAGTTGCAACTTGAGAGATTGATTGCTATAGTCTTCCATGCACTTACAGAGTGTGTGGTAGAGTGGATTTTGAATGGTTGATGGACTTCTCTTTTGAGAAGATAATTTCCCGTCTCTGATAAGGATAGTGTGTTCCAGACATGCGTCCAGTTAAGGAAGAGCTGCTACAGGAGGCACATTATTTGAGAGTTACTATACATCCTGATGGTACTTGGATGTACCGAGATTTGAAACGTTTATACCGGTGGAACGGTATAAAGAGAGATATAGTAGATTTTGCTGCTCGATGTTTAGTATGCCAGTAGGTGAAGGTTGAACATCAGAAACTCACTGAATTGCTCTAGAAAATTCCGATTCTGGAATGGAAGTGGGAGCATATCACTATTGATTACGTTACGTGATTGCCTAGAACCCGTAAAGGACATGATGCGATTTGGGTGATCGTAGATCGATTAACCAAATCTGTCCATTTCCTTCCTATTTGTGGGACTGACTCGTTGGATCGTCTGACAAGGTTGTACTGTCGAAGATTATCAGATTTGGTGCCCTCACGCAGGTCACCTTTGAGTACCTTTGAGTATCATATCTGATAGAGACCCGCGAATTACCTCGCGATGTTGGCAGAGTCAACAGCAAGCTATGGGCACAGAGCTTCGGCTCAGTATAATATTTCATCTGCAGACAGACAGACAGTCGGAGTGCACCATTTAGACTATGGAGGATCTATTAAGATCTTATGTCATGAATTATGAGAGTAGTTGGGAGGATCACATTCCTTTAGTGGAATTTAACTATGAGGACAGTTATCACTCCTCCATTCAGATGAATCCTTCTGAGGCCCTATACGTTAGACTCTGTAAATCTCCCGTGTTGTGGGAGGAAGTCGGGGAAATGACAGCTATTGGAGGCCACAGAGTATCCAACATGATGCAGAGTTGGTGCGCGTCATCGGATGATAGTTATAAGAGACACAGGGTCGACAGAAGAGTTACGCAGACCGGAGGCAAAAGCCTTTGGAGTTCTCAGTTGGGGAACAGGTATTTCTATGAGTTTCACCTATGAAAAGGGTGAAACGATTTGGGTTGAATGGAAAATTTGCTCCACACTATATTGATCCATTTGAGATATTGGAGCATATTGGGGGTATAGCTTACCAATTTGCTTTACCTTCGACACTTGCGGGTGTTCATAATGTATTTCATGGTTCTATGTTGACGAAATGCGTTCCATGTTCAGATCATGTTCTGAAAGAGGTTCTGATTCTACCTCAATCTAATGCGACTTACGAGAAGAATTCAGGGTGGATCCTGGGTCGCAAGGAGCGATAGTAGTGGGACAAAATCATCCGACTCGTAAAGGTTGGATGACAACATCATACCAGATGAGGAGGCTACGTGAGAGCTGGAAGATACTATCTGAGCTTGGTACCCTTATCTGTTCACATAAGGAATGTATGTGATCCTTTCGGAAACTTGCTTAAGGTAATTTTTGCATGTTAGTACGAAATTTGGGGACCAAATTTTTATTAGTGGGGGAGAATATAAAATACTGAAAAAAATATAAATATAATAATAATTACATAAAATATTCTTGTTAATTAAGAAATTGTCTTATATAATTTTTCAGAAATTTTTAGAAATTTTTCTGGATTTAAACAGAAGTTTTATGAATATTTTATAGGGATAAAGCGGATAGGATTTTGGAAAGCCTGTTTAGACTATATTCTAGGAATTAATGGGTTTAATTAAAAACCTTTATATTCCTTCCGTTTCCCTTATTTCGCAATCGAGCCGTTTCTCTTCCCCTCCCGATCCTCTCTCGCGCGATTCATCACCGTGGTTGCGTGTCCGCCGCCGCCTTCTCCCTCGCACGCTGGCCACGACAGCCACTGTTGCCATGGCCGCCATCCCAGGGCTACCTCTATAAGTCGCTCGCTGTGCAGCCGCCGAACTGTAGGGATCCCGAGCGATAAACAAAATTCGCAGCGGAAAACTTAGGATCCCTCCAGAGATCCAAGCAAAAAAAATATACTCGTTTCAATTATCGATTCTATCCTATAGGAATCGAGATTACCTTCGAAGCGTGCCCTTCGAATTCCAGTCAGCAACACTTGCGGATCTCAGCGTGGTTAGAATGTCCACGCCTCTACGGTGCACACACACATGATCTTGGAGAGAAGAGATAAGCCCTTTCGGTTGTGCTAGCAACCACTCCAAGGTCTCACTTTTTCCACTCTATACTTGGCCCTCTTGTGTTGTCAACGAAAAAAATAAAAATCAGATTCTATTTTTCATTGTCCACGTTGAAGAAGAAGAAGCAACAATAATACACCTTAATGAGACATTAAATGCACTTCCTTATTCTCCATGGTAAAAGAAAGGAAGTCAATTAATGCTCATTAAATGCACATTAATGAGTTTTAAATCCCATTTAAAACCCCATTTATTAATTCGTGTATTATATTATTAATTCGTGTATTATTCATTTTAGCCTTCTTCTCTTGGTTTGACTTGAGTCTAACTCAACATAAACCAATTTGAGTCCAACTCAAATTTAGCCAAGTAATGAGTCTTACTCATTCTAGTTAATCCAATTAACTAATAATTCATTTTAGTCAAACCAAAATGATTTCCTCTCCAAAATATTATGTTCTTTGTGTGTGACCCTATAGGCTCTCATAACGTTGGCAATGTATCCAAAACCATTTTAGATACATAAGCAATGAGCGACATCTAGCAATACATCATTGCTACCCAAGTGATGAGAATGTCGAGATCCGACAACCTCTTCCGTGACTATTATCATATGACAGTGTCCTTCTATCCTTGATATCTCAGATCGATCAATGAGGCATAGACCGTGTCACCCTCTTATCAATCTTTATGTTTCTTGATCCCCAAGTAGACTCACTCAAACAAATGAGCTCAATATCTCATATTGACTCATTTGAGCATGACCATGCATTTCGTGGTCCTACTCTATCAAGAGGCCAAAGATATCACTCCCGTCATATGGGAGGGATAGATCTCATCTACATCACTCACATCCCTCCGCATAATTCGTTACATGCTCAGTGATCGCCGTTTTAGTCACCCAATTACGGTGTGACGTTAGACGATACCAAAGTACATAACTCCTTATGTAGGGAACCGTAGTGACTTCAGGTCTAAGGACTATTCATACCAATAGTCACATGAGAAAGTATATGACACTCATATAACGATCCATGATACTTTCTCATGGTGGGTCAATTCAGTATATATAGTCTCCAATATATATACCCATGTATCAATGTGATATCACATATCCATGACTTGTGAGATCAAGTCATCCATTGACCTACATGCTAGTCTCAATGTATCAATATAGCCCTTGTCTATTAATACAATACTCGACTAGGAATATTTAAGAATAGTATTCTCTACAACTTTTCATAATCAATTCTACCAATTGATATACTATAGATAACAACCTACTATTCATGGGCATTATTATATTTATTTAGCTGACACACGCATAAAGAAATATAATAATCAATCTTTGCCTTTATTAATGCAAGAATATAATACAAAAGTCTCCCTCACCAATCATCTCATAATTGGCACTAAGGGCTCATACTAACACGAACCGCCCATCGCTGTCTCTTCACTCCCGCCAGTGGTCGGTGCTCCATCGTCGTCGATCGAACCTTCTATCGTCTGAGATCTCTACCAGAGCAGACGGTGATTGGGAAGGACGTCGGTACCTTTGCTTCTCCGTGATCCAGAGACTGTCGACGGGTGTCTTCGATCTCGGGAGTCACGGTTTCTGTTGGAGCAAGGTGAGCAGTGCTTTTTTCCCCGATCTCAGAAAAATCCCTCTCTAATTACAATCCTTTTCTTTCAAATTGCTCATCAACTATGGTGTTAGGACAGTAGGGGTTTTCTGTCGGTGAATAGGGCAGTTGGGGGAAGTGCTGGCGAGGAAGCTGAATTCAGGTATACCTCTCGGTTGCCTTCCTTTCTCTGTTATCCAGTGCATTTTATTTGGATGGATGTTGTTGTTGATTCTTTTGTTGTCTACTGATGAGTTTGGTATGTGAGTTGGGTTATGGTCGGCTGTAAGTTGAGTTAGGCCGGCTGTGAAAGTGTTTCTGTCGATGGGTATGCTGGTTAAGGGCTGCTATTTGAGAGGTTTATTCAATTATGGATGAATGTGAGTTGTGGGTGAGTCAAGAAAGCTTGGGGGTGTTGTGTGTTCATCCAGGGTAGGTCAGAATTCTATGTCTTTGTGTACGAATGGTGGGTGGAAAATTGAGTGGTATAATGCTCTGTTTGTGACTGTGATGGTTGTGCATGGAGCTGTAAAGGCAACCAATTTGGGGCTGTGAACAGCTGTGAACGACTTTGCGCATCTATGAGTGTTGTTTAGATCTAATTACTTTAATTGATCTTGTGGATGTTGGTGGTCTGTTGTGGATTGAGTTTGGTGTGAATCGACCAGGGATGAATGTAGATTTGGGGTTACGAGAGGTGTGTGCTCGTAGTGCTAACTCACGTTCGATAAAGGGACGGGAGTATAGAAACGATGTAGTAGTTATGTATTTATCGGATACTTGTACTTAATCATAGTTTGCTATTATGTGTAGGTTTGGGATACAAAGCAGGTCCACGACTGTGAGGATTATTTCGAGCTTCGTATCAGGTGGGTAATTCCTACCTTGGTCAGGTAGTTTTAATGCATACAGATTTAGATGCATGATCATCTTATATGATCATGTTACCTTGACTCTGTTCTTATTTATCTTATGCTTGATACCTTACCTTTGGCTGTTAACTCCATTGCTGCTATCATGTTACATTTGATCATGATTAGAAGTTATATATATAGGTGATGTAAGTAACCTAGAATTTATTTAGTTAAGTGCGAATAGTAAAGTCCGGTTGACAACATGATTATAAATTGGGCAAAGAGGTCATCTGTGGGTAGGTAATGTTTTGAATGTTGGGTTAATTCTAATACCCTTAGTTTGCATATTTACCACCAACCATGTATGGTGTAAATGGTACTTAGTGTGTCGCTATGGACCGATGGTCCTAGCTTGTTATAAGCAGCTGAGTACGACTCTCTACAGGATAGAGAGTGCATCGATCAGTGAGTACGACTCTCTACATGATAGAGAGTGAGCCCATCAGTTGAGTACGACTCTCTGTAGGATAGAGAGTGTGTTGATTAGATTGGTATGACTCTCTACAGGATAGAGAGTGCTATGATCAGTTGAGTACGACTCTCTGTAGGATAGAGAGTGCATTGATCTAATTAGTATGACTCTCTGTAGAATAGAGAGTATGTGGTGGATGTTTGTATGTGGGACATTACATTCATGTCATTTGCATGCACGCTGGTGATGTGGTCTCCCTTGTGGTTGAGAGGGTCGCCAGTCATCCTGCCTCCACAGTTACTTATAGGAGGAGTAACCGGTGTGAGGGCAGAGCATTGTGGTGCCGCACTCTACCACTATAGACGGTGGTAGTGGGATTTGCGTGCTGTAGTCTTGCATGTGTGGCACTCAACCACTCATGGGTAGTGACTGTCGGAGTGGCCAACAGCAGGGACTCTCATCGTGTAGCTTGCTTTTCACGCTTATATGCTACTCGATCATACTGCCCACTCGGCCACTCGAGAGTAGTGATTGGTGTTGAGTTAGGACAGTTGTCATGCTCGAGCCATCGAGGCCACACTGGGGTCGTGGTAGCTTTAGGGTGAGCCGACCTGACCATGCATGCTGCATTGCCGACTTATGACATTTTTGCATATTGCCATATATATATATATATATATATATATATATATATATATATATATATATATATATATATATATATATGGATGATTGTGATTAGTATACATATATAGATGTAGTCTATATATATATATATGCTTATTGTGATGCTGCATTTGATTGTACTATGCTTGTTGCATTTGGTTGTACATCATCTTCATATATGCTACCCACATCGCTTATATAGTCGTGTAGGATACTTGTATAGTTGTTGGATTGTCTATTGCATTCTTTGACCTGTATTTATGTTGTTATATGGTTTAGAGAAGACTTCCTGTATATGTATATATTGTGGATATGTGCTCAGGTTGGATAGGTGTAGCGTAGCAGACATTCAGGTATGTCTGTATTTTATATTGGCTTTTGGTTAGAAGGTATATACAGGGATATGTTATCATGTTAATGTTACCTGATATACCTGTAGATTTTTCTATCGAATTACATGTGATATGGATATATACATGTTTTCCTATTACCTGCTGAGTTTTACTCACCACCACGGACCCTGAGTTTTTCTGTTGCCAGGTAACAGGTAGCCGACTTCGTGATGGACTTGGAGCCAACTATACGGTTGTGTAGGATACCTGTAGTAACTCATGCTTCTCGGGAGGCTCATTGGCTCCCATGTCCCCGGATTAAAATTTTCACTAATGAAAACTAATCCGGATGGGATGAGTTTCCTAAGCACAACCAATTCATCGTCGTGCTAAGGACTTGAGCGATCGCTTGAACAAACTAGTTGTTCAAGCAACAAAACTCTTCTAGTCGGTTAGCCGTGGAAGAGACGACGGACGGATCGCCGGTTCTTGTGTTTATCTTCGGGGTCCATGATTATACAAATACATATGAATATAGACATGTATAATCAACACATATATAAAGTAAACATCCACATAATACATGCATATAATTGAAAAGCAATTATAAACATAATACAAAAGAACATTAATCAAAATAAACAAGATTATACCTCTTGTTATATCTCTTGATCTTCTATTGTATGTCCTCCCTCCTTTTGGACGTCGTGTGGGCGACGATCTACCAAAAGTTGAAGCCTCCTAGATCACTGATCTTCCTTTCCTTGTTCACTAGGAACAAAGGAAGATCCTAAAACAAAACTCATCTTCTTTTCTAGAACCGGCCACCAAGTCAATAAACTCGATGTTGCCGCCGGCCAAGGAAGATAAAATGGAGTATGGAAACCAACCAAAAGAGAAACAACAAGGGCATGGGCGTCGACCAACACTTGGAGAAGAAGAAAGAAAACACCCCTTCTCTTTGTTGCCGCCCAAACCCTAAACTAGGCTCTCCTTAATTTCCAGCTAAGGATGAAGGGAAGTAGAATAGATTGAGCTTTGGCCAAGGTAGAGGGAAGAAGGTAGAGGGACCGACCATCAAAGGAAAATGAAGAAGAATCTCCCTCTCCTTGTTGCCGCCCAACACCAACAACCAAACCCTAACCCTAGCCTCCTCCTATTTCTTGCCGCCCATGGGAAGCAACCCTCATCTCATCCACCACAAGCCATAGATCAAGGGGAGAAGCTTGGGCGCCGGCCAAACCAAAGAGGAAGGAGGAAGAAGGGTGCCGACCACCATTGGGAACAAGAAGAAGAAGCTCCCTTCTCCTTGTTGCCGCCCAACACCATAAACCAAACCCTAACCCTAGCCTCCTCCTATTTCTTGCCGCAAAAGCCACCTTATCTCAATTAGGTTTTTCTCTTTTTTCATCCTTCTTGCCACCCAAGCCTAAGCCCATATATATAGAGTTAGGTTTAGGCCTTGGTTTAATCTCCTCCATTGGTTCTAGGGATTTAATCTCAACCGTCGGATCTAGGGTTTCATCCCAACCGTCGGATCTAGGGTTTCATCCCAACCGTCGGATCTAGGGTTTCATCCCAACCGTCCGATCTAGGGATTTAATCTCCGTCGTCGGATCTAGGGATTAATCTCCACCGTCAGATCTAGAGTTTTGTTTTCCATCATTGGATCTAGACTTCATGAGGTGTTAATAGGCTACAATAGGGACCATGAGGAGGAGTTGGATCTTGGCCACCCGATGGATCGAAACCACACAAACTTGATCCATCAATGATGTTCCATTCCACTAGAGGATCACCATTGAATTACCTCACCAACCCCCATATGATAATATGGGCTTCATATATTATTTGTACATCCATCTCCCCGTGTTTAAGATATCGAATGTCCGTCAATTAATTGATTTACTGACCATCAATTAATTAACATCTAACTCCTTGAGTAGTACCACTCAACCTTATCATCATATTGACTAAGTCAACCTGCAGGGTTTACATGATGAACCTTATGAGCTCCTCAAGGGGACATCATCAACTTAATATATAGGACATGGTTTCCTCTTATAATCAACGGCACACCATGTAAATAATATCATTTCCCAACTTATCGGGCATATTGATTTAATCCATCTAAATCTCACCCTTTGGTAAATCAAAGAAATAAATACTAAGTACATGTGCCCGTTATTATATCGGGATTAAGAGCATGTACAACATAATATCTGAGGTCCGATTCAATTATGTAGTCAGCAATAAATTGAATCACCTCTATATCGGTCCTGCTCAATACACCTAAGTGTACTAGTGTAACTCTATGGTCAAGACAAAACAATACCAAGCTACACTATAACCATGCCAATGGTTTGTCCAAAATCATCTTGGTTGTGAGCCTCTGCTTATATTCTACAAGGGACTGATAACATGATCTTCTGTGCCACACCAAGCACCATGTTATCTACAATGTAAAATATTAGACAATATGCACACATATAATAAATATAAAGTGCAAACAATGATCATGTGATTCTTATTTCAAAATAAAAATGTTCATACAAAAAGAGCTAGGCTTTCAGTATACATTCCAACAATCTCCCACTTATACTAAAAGACTATGCTGTCATCACACTGCCATACATCTGATTCCCCTTCCCTCCACATGCCTATCAAAGCTCTCGCTAGAAGGGCCTTAGTGAAAGGGTCTACCAGGTCATCCTCTGATGCAATCTTGGCAACAACAACTTCTACCTCCTTTACGATTTCTCGTATCAGGTGGTACTTGCGCTCTATGCATTTACTTACCTTATGGGCTCGTGGTTCCTTCGAGTTTGCAACTGCACCATTATTATCACAATAAATTGTGATATTTCTAGGCAAACCAGGAATCACATCCAAGTCCATCAGAAAGTTCCTAAGCCACCCAGCTACTTTGGCCGCCTTAGAGGCTGCCACATACTCAGCTTCCATGGTGGAGTCTGCCACACATTTCTGCTGGACACTCCTCCATACAATGGCTCCAGCTCCCAAAGTAAATACAAAACCTGAGGTAGACTTACTGTTATCCCTATCAGATTAGAAATCGAAATCTATGTAACCCACAGGGAGTAATTGGTCTGCCCGGTAAACTAGCATATAATCCCTAGTCCTTCTCAGGCACTACAATATATGCTTTACCGCAGTCCAATGTCCCTGTCCTGGATTACTCTGATATCTGCTGACCATGCCCACGGCATAGCAGATATCGGGTCTCGTACATAGCATCGTATACATGAGGCTTCCTACTGCCGAAGCATAAAGAATCGCCTTCATCTCCTCTATCTCCTCATATGATCTAGGACACATCTCCTTAGATAAAGGAACTCCATGCCTGAAAGGTAGAAAACCTTTCTTGGAGTTTTGCATGCTAAAACGATCCATAATCGTGTCTATGTATGAAGCTTGGGATTAGCACACTAACCTTGATCCCAAGGATGTGTCCCACTTCTCCCAAGTCCTTCAAAACTGTTTGGACAATCATACCCTTACGTCTGATAACACTCTGATATTGTTGCCAACTACCAAAATATTATCTACGTATAGTACAAGAAATACCACTACGTTTCTATCACATCTCTTGTATACACAAGACTCATCCGGACTTTGAATAAATCCATAAGTCTGGATTTACCTCATCAAAGCGGATGTTCCAAGACCTCGAAGCTTGTTTCAATCCATAAATGGACTGATTAAGCTTACATACAAGATGCTTTTTGCCCTTAGCAATGAATCCCTCGTGTTGCTTCATATAGATGTTCTCCTCAAGACTTCCATTAAGGAAAGCTGTCTTGACATCCATCTGCCACACCTCATAATCCATATGAGCTGCTATGCATAAGAGCTCCCAGACCTGATTTGAATCCATAGATTTAATCTCAGTATTCATTGCACTTTGCAAAGATGTTGCATCTTTATCTTGGATTGCCTCGTCATATGTCCAGGGATCAGGTTCATATTTGCCAGGGACCAAATCGGAAGATTCTCCCAAGAACATGAATCTATCAGGCTGTCTCACAACCCTCCCACTACGACGAGGTATCACCTGTATATCCTCTGTGACACACGGTGCAGTGACATGTGGTATATCCTCTTGTACCGGTGGTACTGAAGTCGGGACTTCCCCTGTCAACTCCTCAAGAACAATCCTACTCGTGGGCTTGTGATTCATCACATAGTCCTCCTCTAGAAATCTGACATTCGTACTAACAATCACCCTCTGATCTTTAGGACTATAAAACAAACCACCCTTCGTTCCCCTAGGATAGCCAACAAACAAGCGCACTTCTGTACGAGGTTCCAACTTACCAGCATCAGCCTTCAGCACATGTGCTGGACTCCCCCATATCCGAATATATCTTAGACTAGGCTTTCGCCCAGTCCACAACTCTGTGGGAGTAGAAGGCACTGATTTAGATGGAACCAAGTTTAGAATGTACACCGCCGCATCTAGAGCATATCCCCAGAACAAATCTGGCAAGTCAGAATAACTCATCATCGATCTAACCATCTTTATAAGAGTCCTATTCCTTCGCTCTGCTACACTGTTCTGCTGGGGTGTGTCAGGTGTAGACAATTGGGATTGAATCCCAACCTCTGATAAGTAGTTCCTAAACTATCCCAAGAGGTACTTACCACCATGATCAGATAGTGGTGTCATCCATATCTTGAATAATCATCTATGAAAGAGACAAAATATTCGAGACTACCTCTTGCCTAGATAGTCATAGGACCACACAAATCAGAATGAACCATTCCTAACACATCTTTGGCTCTATACCCCTTGGCCTAAAAAGGCCTCTCAGTCATTTTACCTTCCAAGCAAGATTCGCAGGTTGAGAGATCCTCCACCACTAATGAACCCAAAGGTCCATCAGCTATCAACCTTTGAATTCTACTCAAGTTAATATAACCAAGCCTTAGATGCTAAAGATATGTTTGGTTCATCTTCAAAGGTTCTTTTCTCTTATTAGAATTAGAAGATGAGTTATAAACTTCAATTTGCATCGTGAGAGGTTTTTCGTTCAAGTGTTTACAAATTTCCTATCAATGTACCTGAACAGATATTTTCCCTATTCTTTTTTATAACAACTCTGTCATTAAAAGAAATAGAGTATCCATCCATAAACAATTTAGAAACCAAAATTAAATTCTTTCTAAATAAAGGTACATAAAGGGAATTTTCCAGAACCAAAATTTTATTTTTCTTAAGAGATAAATAAAACTTCTCCCACTGTAATAGCCGCCACCTTCATGGCATTGCCCAAGTAAATGGTAATCTCCCCTTTAGCTAGTCGTCGGGTTTCCTAGAACCCCTGCAAAGTGTTGCAGACATGATTAGTGACTCTCGTATCTACACACCAGGTGCCGGTAGATAATTCCTCTAACCATGTTTCAACGACTGGACCAAAGGATATACATTTGTTCTTGCTTCGGATTGGGATAATCCTTCTTCTTATGTCCAGTCTGCTTGCAAGTGAAGTACTTGCCTTTCGGCTTCTTCACTCCTCCCTGAGATCCTCCCACCACTTTTGCTCCACCTTGTTTCTCCTTCCTCTTGCCTTTCGGCTTAGAAGTAGAAACCTTTTTGAGCAACCATGGCTTGAGGACACTCTTTGAAGAGTGCATACTTGTACTTCTTAGAAGATAAGACAATATCTAGATTCTTTTCCAATCAACATTATTTGGGTACAGTAAGTTTATTTCCTTTAGTATCATAGTAAGTGGACTGAAAGTCATTTTTGAAAATCCTAAGAATCACATTGATCAAAATATTAGATTTCAAATATTATTGATTCCTCAAAACAATAAAATTCTGAAATCAATCAACACCTCAAAACACCGA
This sequence comes from Wurfbainia villosa, assembly GCA_025175895.1. Classification (NCBI taxonomy): domain Eukaryota; kingdom Viridiplantae; phylum Streptophyta; class Magnoliopsida; order Zingiberales; family Zingiberaceae; genus Wurfbainia; species Wurfbainia villosa. The sequence goes on from JAKLTH010000147.1 coordinate 5,348,061, forward strand.
GAATATCGCATGCCACGATATTGTGGACGTATACGAATTCTACATTTGTAAGAGGAGGTTTTACCCATTAATTTTATTATCTTCTCAACCTTACTTTTTGACAAATAAAATTAATAGTTGATTCCTCTTTGTCCCTACAAATAAAAGCAGTGACTCCGATGGGGAGGATACTTTTTATTTGCATCTAAGTGTGCACCATTACACGATACTAAGAGAATTATCTCGGATTATGTGCCTTACCGATGTGGAAGTACACACGCTCCTAAACAATTTCCTATAACCATTATTTGACCTAGTGATCCGCAAACAAACTCATCCGATGGGGAGGAAGGCACTCAGAGCCGACGCGCAAGTTTGTTGCATCACACGTCAAATTGTAATGGAGGCCGCGGGAATTAATTAAAATATCCCTCTCCCACTTAGTAAATTAAAAATGAGGAATTTTCAAGCACACACAACATGCATATAAAATAAATCAGCAATAAATATGGAAAAAATAGAATTTTTCCAACTATTATGGCTTTGTTCTCCAATATGCGTCCCGTCGTGTCGCCACCTCGTCCGCTCCATCTTTTCCCGCACGCAAGTCACCAAAGATATCCGAGCCGAGATATACCATTTTAATTTACATTCATCGATCCTATACTCCACGAAGGAGTGTACAAACGATCTAGATCGAAAGTAAACTAAAATGATCGGCTAAACAATGCCGTATTTAATTACAAAAATTAAATACTAATCTAGCCTCATCAACCCCGAGGATTCAAATGATATACATACAATCACACACATACAATCACATACACACATATAGACATAATAGTCGGATCTTATGCCTGCAACTAAAAAGTTAGCCTACGCACATCTTACTATTATCCGGCATACTCAATATATGATATGTGCATGAAAGTAACCAAATCCAAAACACACAAAACCGGAAACCGTGGCTCGGATACCAGTTGTTGGTAACTCATGATTCTCGGGAGGCTCATTGGCTCCCATGTCCCCGGATTAAAATTTTCACTAATGAAAACTAATCCGGATGGGATGAGTTTCCTAAGCACAACCAATTCGTCGTCGTGCTAACGACTTGAGCGATCGCTTGAACAAACTAGTTGTTCAAGCAACAAAACTCTTCTAGTCGGTTAGCCGCGGAAGAGACGACGGACGGATCGCCGGTTCTTGTGTTTATCTTTGGGGTCCATGATTATACAAATACATATGAATATAGACATGTATAATCAACGCATACATAAAGTAAACATCCACATAATACATGCATATAATTGAAAAGCAATTATAAACATAATACAAAAGAACATTAATCAAAATAAACAAGATTATACCTCTTGATCTTCTATTGTATGTCCTCCCTCCTTTTGGACGTCGTGTGGGCGACGATCTACCAAAAGTTTAATCCTCCTAGATCACCGATCTTCCTTTCCTTGTTCACTAGGAACAAAGAAAGATCCTAAAACAAAACTCATCTTCCTTTCTAGAACCGGCCACCAAGTCAATAAACTCGATGTTGCCGCCGGCCAAGGAAGATAAAATGGAGTATGGAAACCAACCAAAAGAGAAACAACAAGGGCATGGGCGCCGGCCAACACTTGGAGAAGAAGAAAGAAAACACCCCTTCTCCTTGTTGCCGCCCAAACCCTAAACTAGGCTCTCCTTAATTTCCGACTAAGGATGAAGGGAAGTAGAATAGATTGAGCTTTGGCCAAGGTAGAGGGAAGAAGGTAGAGGAGCCGGCCATCAAAGGAAAATGAAGAAGAATCTCCCTCTCCTTATTGCCGCCCAACACCAACAACCAAACCCTAACCCTAGCCTCCTCCTATTTCTTGCCGCCCATGGGAAGCAACCCTCATCTCATCCACCACAAGCCATAGATCAAGGGGAGAAGCTTGGGCGCCGGCCAAACCAAAGAGGAAGGAGGAAGAAGGGTGCCGGCCACCATTGGGAACAAGAAGAAGAAGCTCCCTTCTCCTTGTTGCCGCCCAACACCATGAATCAAACCCTAACCCTAGCCTCCTCCTATTTCTTGCTGCCCAAGCCACCTTATCTCAATTAGGTTTTTCTCTTTTTTCATCCTTCTTGCCGCCCAAGCCTAAGCCCATATATATAGAGTTAGGTTTAGGCCTTGGTTTAATCTCCTCCATTGGTTCTAGGGATTTAATCTCAACCGTCGGATCTAAGGTTTCATCCCAACCATCAGATCTAGGGTTTCATCCCAACCGTCGGATCTAGGGTTTCATCCCAACCGTCGGATCTAGGGATTTAATCTCCACCGTCGGATCTAGGGATTTAATCTCCACCGTCGGATCTAGAGTTTTGTTTTCCATCATTGGATCTAGACTTCATGAGGTGTTAATAGGCTACAATAGGAACCATGAGGAGGATTTGGATCTTGGCCACCCGATGGATCGGAACTACACAAACTTGATCCATCAATGATGTTCCATTCCACTAGAGGATCACCATTGAATTACCTCACCAACCCCCATATGATAATATGGGCTCCATATATTATTTGTACATCCATCTCCCCGTGTTTAAGATATCAAATGTCCGTTAATTAATTGATTTACTGACCATCAATTAATTAACATCTAACTCCTCGAGTAGTACCACTCAACCTTATCATCATGTTGACTAAGTCAACCTACAGGGTTTACATGATGAACCTTATGAGCTCCTCAAGGGGACATCATCAACCTAATATATAGGACACGGTTTCCTCCTATAATCAACGACACACCATGTAAATAATATCATTTCTCAACTTACCGGGCATATTGATTTAATCCATCTAAATCTCACCCTTTGGTAAATCAAAAAAATAAATACTAAGTACATGTGCCCGTTATTATATCGGGATTAAGAGCATATACAACATAATATCCAAGGTCCGATTCAATTATGTAGTCAGCAATAAATTGAATCACCTCTATATCGGTCCTGCTCAATACACCTAAGTGTACTAGTGTAACTCTATGTTCAAGATAAAACAATACCAAGCTACACTACAACCATGCCAATGGTTTGTCCAAAACCATCTTGGTTGTGAGCCTCTACTTATATTCTACAAGGGACTGATAACATGATCTTCTATGTCACACCAAGCACCATGTTATCTACAATGTAAAATATTAGACAATATGCACACATATAATAAATATAAAGTGCAAACAATGATCATGTGATTCTTATTTCAAAATAAAAATGTTCATACAAAAAGAGCTAGACTTTCAGTATACATTCCAACAGATATGTTATCATGTTAGTGTTACCTGATATACCTGTAGATTTTTCTATCGAATTACATGTGATATGGATATATACATATTTTCCTATTACCTGCTGAGTTTTACTCACCACCACGGACCCTGAGTTTTTCTGTTGCCCAGGTAACAGGTAGCCAACTTCGTGATGGACTTGGAGCCAACTATACGGTTGTGTAGGATACCTGTATAGTTGTTGGATTGTCTATTGCATTCTTTAACCTGTATTTATGTCGTTATATGGCAACCGTATAAGCGATGCGGGTAGCATGTATGAAGATGATGTACAACCAAATGCAACAAGCATAGTACAATCAAATGCAGCATTACAATAAGCATATATATATATAGACTGCATTTATATATGTATACTAATCACAATCATATATATATATATATATATATATATATATATATATATATATATATATATATATATATATATATATATATATATATATATATATATATATATATATATATATATATATATATATATATATATATATGACAATATGCAAAAATACCATAAGTCGGCAATGCAGCATACATGGTCATGTCGGCTCACCCTAAAGCTACCACGACCCCAGTGTGGCCTCGGTGGCTCGAGCATGACAACTGTAGTAACTCAACACCAACCACTACTCTCGAGTGGCCGAGTGGGCAGTATGATCGAGTAGCATATAAGCGTGAAGAGCAAGCTACACGATGGGGCTCCCTGTTGTTGGCCACTCCGACAATCACTACCCATGAGTGGTCAAGTGCCACACACACAGAACTATGACACGCAAATCCAACTACCACCATCTATAGTGGTAGAGTGCGGCACCACAATGCTCTGCCCTCACACCGGTTACTCCTCCTATGAGTAACCGTGGAGGCAGAATGATTGATGACCCTCTCAACCATAAGGGACACCACGTCGCCAGCATGCATGCAAATGACATGAATGCTCTGTCACAAATAGACATCCATCATAGGCTCTCTATTCTATAGAGAGTCGTACTAATCAGATCAACGCACTCTCTATCCTGTAGAGAGTCGTACTCAACTGATTATAATGAGCTAGGACCACCGGTCTGTAGCGACACACTAAGTACAATTCACCTGACCATTTACACAGTACATGGTCGGTAGTAAACATGCAATCTAAGGGTATTAGAATTAACCCTACATTCAAAAGATTACCTACCCACAGATGACCTGTTTGCCCAATATACAATCAAGTTGTCATCCGGACTTTACTATTTGCACTTAACTTAACAAATTCTAGGTTAATTACATCACCTATATATATAACTCCTAATCATGATGATATAAAACATGATAACAGCAATGGAGTTTAACATCCAACGATAAGGTATCAAGTGCAAGAGTAAATAAGAGCGGAGTCAAGGTAACATGATCATATAAGATGATCATGCATCTAAATCTGCATGCATTTAAAACTACCTGACCAGGGTAGGAATTACCCACCTGTTATGTAGACTATGTCAATAGTCTTCTCGTCCGCGGACCTGTCTCGTATCCATGTCCTGCAATATTGCAAATATAATCCGATTATATTGCCAACTCTGGTATTAAGATAAAAAACCTAGTGGATTTAGCTATCCACTTATCCGATCTCTCCCTTTCCTTAATCCCATATACACTATAATACAGATCAATCCACATCGAAATTAACTAAGCTAATCTCATGAGGATTTAACTTTTTACACTTAATCTGATGTAATAGGATCACCAAAAAAATTAGTTATAACTCTAATCAATAATCACAACACTACATAATCCATAATAACTAGCTATAAATCTAGCATAACATCCATAACAATCCAAATCCAGACTTACCAAGCTAAGCCTCTCCTGGCACAACTTCTTGATCCAAGGTTTAAAATATCAGATCTACTCAACTGCCCAAAAACATGATATGTAAATCTACAATTAACTCTAACATCTGAAATCACAATATACAAGTTTACATCCAACCTGCAAATTCTCAGATTTCCTTAATCTAAAGAAGTAGAGAGGTCTTTTACCACAAATCGAAGGTGAAGACTAAATGGAATCCCACGGTAGATTCCCCGATCCAGCCTCTCGAACTTGCAATATGTGTTGTTAGGGTTCTTCCTGTTCACGATGATAACTCCAGCTGAAATCCCAGTCTAAGCAATAGGAAGATAAACAAAATTACCCAAATAAACTGTATAGGCTATCGCAATAGGAAATAGTTAATCGACAAGACTATATGCCTTGAAGAATCTGTATAACGATTTAGCGATGCAGCTGATGGTGAGATCGAGCTTAGAACGATTGACGCAGCAACAATCGTGAGGAGCATAGCAAGTGGCAACATTGATCTTACCGAGCTAAGCTTGCGTGAATAGATCCCACGGTAGAAACAACATCGCATGACCTCTAGGTCGACAGGTGGGAGCGGCGGTGGTGCTCGCGTGGCTGGCCACGTTGCCATGATCGGAATCAAGAGAAGGGCCGACCATCGAAAGGGTCGGCACCATCCCGTGATCTAGCTTAGCCAGCGGTGATGGAGAAGGAGGGAAGAAGCTGCGATCGAGCTACTGCTGCCAGCGTTCAATGGGTTAGCTGCTGCCAGCGTTCGATGGGTACCTCCGGCAGGGCTGGCGACCAACGAGCCCCTCCGGCGATGCTCGAGGGAAGGAGGAGTTGAGGAGTCGGCAGTCGAGAATGAGAAGGAATCGTGGAAAAACTGAAGAATAGGAATCGGGTGGGGGAAGAGAAAGGTCACGGAAGAGAAGGAAAATCGAAGAAACGCCCGAGCAGAGAGGAATGAAAGAAACGATCGGGTTTAGCCAAACGGGTCGGATCCATTAACGGGTTGGGCTTTAACACCCTATAAACCATTAACCCTAGATCCATTCAATTAATCCATACGATTTAAACTTAGGTTAGGTTTAAATTAATTCCTAACCATCCATCTTGAATTTTATTTACCCCAAACAGGCTTTCCCAAGCCTATTAAATCTTCCCCCACAACTTTCATAGAAATTTCCATTTAAGTCTAGAAAAATTGCTAAAATTTTTTGAAAAATTTTATAGGATATTTTCCTAATTAACAAGAATTATTTTATTATTAATATTTTATTTTTTGATATTTTACATTCTCCCCCACTAATAAAAATTTGGTCCCCAAATTTCGTACTTAAGCATTACGAGTAAGCACTATCATACTAATCAACTTAAGTACTTCGAGAAAAGTGAGGCACCTCTAGTAACCCCGTGGGTGTATTGAGCTCGAATATTACTTTTCAACTCTCATATAGTCTCTAACATCAATCGCCTATACTCTCTATAGACCTTCCATAGTCTGAATAATACACTCTGTCTAACCACCTAACTATGGGTGAACCACTGCACCAGAGTGGAGCTCTATATTTGTGGGTTGTTGACGACTTTGACAGAATCGTAAGGTGAATCATAATTATTATCAGAAATGATACCAAGGATACTCCATAAAATATAGAAATCTCCTTGCAATATAAATCTATCAACCGATCCATCAAATTCATCTTACGGATCGGAAGAAAATGAACGGACTTGGCTATTCAATCATCGATTACTCCAAATTATATCATGTCCTTTACGGGTTCTAGGCAGTCCCGTAACGAAATCAATAGGGATATGCTCCCACTTTCATTTCGAAATCAAAATTTCCTAAAGCAACCCAGCGGGATTCTGATGTTCAACCTTCACCTACTGGCATACTAAACATTGAGCAGCAAAATCTTCTATATCTCTCTTTATACCGTTCTACCAGTATAAACGTTTCAAATCTCATAAAATTCATACCAAGTATGAAATTGTCGTCTCTACACACCTGCATCCTCTTTACTCTACACTGATGATATATCAATCATCACAACGAAAAGGATAATTGTATGATACCATGTCACTACAATATCAACACACTAGTCGTAAACCAACCCTAGAGTATACACAGGTGTCCCTATCTGATCTAAATAGATCATCTATCCACAATGAAGGATATTCATTTACAACAACTGCTGCATTCCATCATCGATAATCGATGTATAATCTCAAATGTTCATCTCTCTTTTAACAAGAGTTCCGGATCTTCTCTAGAAAAAATACCAGGACAGATAGATATCTCATCCAACACCTCCTATAATAACTAACCATTATTTTTCAGCATGACCTTTATCATGCATTAAGGCTACTATGAGCCAATGCCAAATGTTTCATCATAATATTAAAACTGACCCTCACTACCTACTTCACTCGGCAGAGCCATTATCATTCAAGCCTCCATCTGCTCCCATTTAAGGTAGAAAAGTACCAGATTCTCAGTATCAATTTCAGCATACAGACCATGATGAACTTCCAATTTCTAAAATAGTTATCAATTTAGGAAAAACCATCTTCACAATTTACGCTTAGCAACAAGTCATCTCACCCACCAAATTTAAACTAGCTCATTAACCAAATTCAACATAAATCAATAAAGGTATGTATTCAGAAACATCTGAGCAACTCCTTTCTATTTCAACATATTTCAAAAGCACCAAATTTCAGGTTGCTAATGAAAAACTGTAGAAATTAGCTAGTGTTCACAGCTGAACCACACCAACACAACCCACAAGTCCTACTACACCAGCCATATTTGCATAACCAAAAATTTTCAGCACACTAAGAAATACAATACCTTCATTCACTAGAATCTACAAGTCCATAACAGAAAGTGTATCCGCCAACAACATTCGACTTGACCACTTCAAATAGTTTAATCTTATAACATACATCAGCTATGATCCTTCCCACCATACCAAACGGAATATGCTATGAACCCTGAAGCATTTACCACTAGGAGCCTCAAAAGATGGTAAATTTGTGGGTGTATCCAAAGCTTCACTGAGAATAATCTTTATCTACCATTCTTTCACATTCTTCTCTTCTAAACTCCAACTACATAGGGGGGAATGAAAGCAAGCCCTTGGATCATAGTAGCATGCCACACCTCATGAGATAAATAAAATTAAGAAATAATTGGTCAATTGATCTCTCATGTTTCTACATAACTAACAACAATTATGAATCAAAATTTCCCAAACATATTATATCCAGTGTCAACAATTTCCCATGAAATAAAATCCATGCAATGAAAGAAAACCTTAGTAGATGGGCTCAACCTTGTAACTATATATATATGTTAGTAATATATGAGAGATGTCCTAAGGCAATCGCCTTATGCTTGAACCATTTATATGATAAATGAAGATTCACTATTTGAATATACATGTTTTCATGTATTTGATTAGATCTTAAACTCATTTACTGAATGCTCACGATACGATTTACAGCATGAGAGAATTTGTGATTGGATCACAACTAGTGAGTATCTCTACATGTGTAATTGTAATGTATCGGAATTATCCCTAGTCGATGAATTGATGGATTTGGACACCATTGATTCTGTCGAGACTAGCACGAGGTATACTCCTTGGTGTATCCAAGCAGCTGATTCTCACTGGCTGGAGGCATTGTGATGTCCGGAGTTAATCGTGGATGCTAGTTATGATAACTAGTTCATTGGAGTGACCAGCCGTAAGATTTCATATGGTTCTCTGCATATATAGATATGTCAATGAAGTTCTTACTGTAGCTTAAGTGCGATGTTCCTTTGACTTGCGGTATTCAAGTCATTTTGATCATAAAGACTTATGCTTTGACATCTTAAGTAAGCTTCTCTGAGGAGATGTAGACCCGGGATGATTGGGTATAGGTCGAAGTGATCGAAGGTGTTTGAATAGCCTATAAAGGATTCATCACTCCTTGCGAGGAGATGTATACCCATGACATCTCGTCGAATTGTTACTAAAGTCTTTGGCCAAAGCATTACATGTTTAGAGTAAGGTACTCTTCGATATATGTGCAGTAACTAGAATTCGTAGGACGAGGAAATGATACTTGGGCCAGGTGTGACGTAGTCAGCCTAGTGGGGACTGACACTATAGACCATGTCCTGAACCAAGTAGGTATAAGATGAGTGAAGAGAATGAGGCACGATTCATTCGAGTTGCTGAAGGGTTTCAGAAATAGTTCTGGATCAACCGTTGATTTTTTTGATTAATTGGGGATCATGATGTACTACTAGGTGCCACTCATGATCGTTCTATAATTAATGGTTAATTATAGACGGCCAACATAAACCGAGAACCTATTTGGTCACATGCACAATGAGCGTAATCCGAAGAATTTAAAACGAGCTTGAGAATGAGATTCTCAGACCGAGAGAAACTAGGTTTGGTTGGACCAAACAAGGAGCGAGCATGAAATCGTTTCAGTCGCAATGGAAGCATGGATGGGCCATGTCTTATGAAGACATGATGGATGAACCAAATTGGTTTGGTTCTAATCCAACGGAGGAGAATAAACCAAAGGGGTTTGGTTTGTTTTAAACAAATGAACCAAAGTTGGTTCGGTTCGTTTTAACTTAAAATAGACCATCATGGTTTGGTTTATTTTAACTTAAATTAATTGAGCAGGTTAACGGGCTTATGGTTATGATCCGATAACCATTAAGAGAATTTGTTCTCTATAAAATAGGGCTTAAGGGTTTTTGTTAAGCCCTAATCCTTGCAACCCTAATTATTGCAGCCCACTTCTCCTTGGTGTAGTCGGCGCCCTCCCCTTGCCGCCGCCCACCACCACCCAAGCTCCTTGCCGGCGTCCAGCAGCTGCCGTCCTCTCCTCTTGCCGGCATCGAGCTGCTGCCGGAGGAGCTCCGGTGATCTTCCTTGGCTCCGGCGACAAGGTAAGCATATTGCTTTCCTTATTTGGTCGGCGCAAGGTCTCCACCAAAGCTGTCCAGTTTTCTGGACAGCTTGTTTCCTTCTTGTCGGAGCGTCGTTTGGATGACGTTTGGAGCTCCGACAGTGTCTTCCTTACCGGGGATTCGATCTTCGATAATCCTCATAGGTGGAGGATGAAGGATTCGTCAAACGGTTGACGAATACCTCTCCGGAGAAGCGAGTTTTTTGAGGACTCGTTTTGGATCCGAATTTTGATTCGGATCGTAATCTTCTCTCGATCACATCGTCTTCAACACGAGGCTAGTAACCCGTACGAAGATGAGGCTCGTGACTTTGTGAAGTCATCCCGAAGATACTCGGCGTGGATACGGATAGAGATGATTCTAGCGAGAATCATTCCGGTTGATGCCTTTCCCGCTACACGTGATACGTCAGATATACGTAGTATAAATGTCCTATTATTGCAAAATTTGAATTTACGGTTATGTCTACACATGTTGTACTATGCATGCGTATGATGTGTGTGTTGTAATAAATTAGATTTATTATTTTATTCCTTCTGTTGTGCACATGTTTACGAAACATATTCGAACACACACTCACCGTGATGCCGGAAACCCAACAATATATTCCCATCCTACGAAGCTTCATAAACATTTCAAAGAAAGATTATTCTTATGAGGAACCCAAACAACCACATCCTTTTAATCCAACTAGAAAATGACATATCCACAATTCCATCTCAAACACCCAAAAAGGGAATGACTAAATATGAATCTTTAATTCCAACCATTCTCTTCAATATGCTTGGACTTGAAGCTATGCACCTACTAAATTATGAGCTGTAATCAAACAGCAAAAGCTACCAAAGTGTTCAGTACTAAAAATGCACGAGAATTGGGTTGTGTTCAAATGTTTTGCCAACTTTATGTTTGTTCAAATTGCATTTCAATTCCAAGTGAAATAGAAGTCTTCATTTCTTGAGATACTAGCAGAGATTCTAGCATTTTGTGAAATAAAAATTTAGCATGTATCAATAGAGCTCACAGGACAAGGGATCACCATAAACATAAAACCTTTACTGATTTGCCAACAAAATTATATCACCTCCTTAGAGCTCTATCTTATAAAAAAATACTAACTAGAATCTAACATAACTAGAATTCAAACCAACCAAAAAAAAATGATAAGGAAACAACTACAGTCTACCTATCACCTTCACACCTTCATATATTATAACCCGTGCCAAGGGCAACGAAGATTGATTTTGTTGCTGCTATTCCATAGTTGTGTGAAATCTTATTATAAACTTACCAGACTACCTACATGAGCTAGTACTTGACTCCCATTCATCCAAGAGTTCTTATCAACTTGCCTAACCTCTCAGATCAGTGTGTAGGCTGAACAATGTTGGCGTTATCCTAATGAGAACATGGATCCATCCACCTGTTTTGGCAGGAGCACCAAGCCCCAGCAACAGCCTTGTTGTACCTACATTTCAATATCATTCTATCAATTTTATCGAGAGCTGCCTCACTCTGACGGAATTGTCTACCAAATGGTATTCCATTCTTAATCATTTTGTTATAATCCCTCACGTTGAGAAAATAGGGTTCCATTGTTGGAGGACTATCCCAAAATGTATACCTTAGGTCACTGTTCATATTCTAGAAATCCTGCGAATTACATATAAGTGAATGAAAAAAAATAACCTTCCTGGGATGATAATACATTTGTGAAGTACAAGAGTAGTGTTCGGACTAGGTTATCCCAACCCAGCACACAATATTCTATGAAGGATCTGCAATATTTACTTATCGGTCTCCAACTCTTAAACACTTGTACGGAGTCATTTCTAAACTCATGACTCGATCCAAAGTCTTCCGGCAGGATCTGATAGACAATCTAGTCATCTTAATCTAAAAGTAAGCCAATAACCGTGGGCGGCTTAAAACATCCATTCACCTTCTTGAGTTATTAGGTGAGCGTAAATTCTTCAAGTCTAACAACTCTGCATGGTATTCCCGTTACCGATGATCACCCTACTTGAAGCTCAAGAATTTCCTACAATGTGTCACAGAAAGTGACGCAGGGAATTACTCTCTCTCGATATCACTAACCATGATAAGTGATATATTATTCCCCGAAGATTATTTTCTGCATCTTCCTCCAAGTATCGGTTTGATCCCGATAATTGTATGCAAATGACTCTACTTTCTCTATATACACGAGTTAAGTACTTAAAAGTATCTTCAAAGTTATACAACCCAGTATGCACGACTCAGGGATCAAAATCCCTATGAAATACCATATACTAACCCTCCGCTTGCTGTAGTAATAATAGTATACACAACTAGTCCATTACCTCATGGGTAATGATCTGACTAGTATCGTTAGTGAAAATCCCTAAGACTACAACCTTTGATTTCCACAAGAAATGTGACTACTAACCCCTTCTTTCTGACTCGATATCAGTCGGCTCTCAAAGAAAATTTACCTTTTCGATAGTAGGTCCAGGACACACAAACTCTACATGTTGTTCCCGTGGTCAACTCAAATCACGGTTACGAATAACAACTAACACTCTACAAGTCATCCATGTTATAAGCATCTAAATGCATAACCAACAAAACCGGGAGTATAAACACTAAAGATAACTTCGGTTGGTCGCCTAAGTGGGCAACTTCTACTACGAGTCTGTACAGGTATAATAACTCTAGCTGTATACACCTATTGATCAAGTTTAGATAAATGTCTACTAAACTATAAGTTATCAGGAATTCTTACCACGTGCTGCTTGGAGATCAGGCCCCTGTCAATCTCATCTCAGAAAACCAAAACCGAATAAATTGACTCCCGAGAATCTAAGACTCGACACAAAAACAACATTGTATGGCATCACAGTGTTAGTGCAATCAATCCTTGATATGGTTTTGATGTGTGTGGCAAAGGGTTTAAGTTAGGTTGTTATTGTGATTTGATATGTGCGTTGGAGTCTTGCAGGACTTAGTAATTCGCACATGGAGCCTTGGCGAGTTTCACCTCTCATGACTCGGTCCTTGAGTCGGTGAAGGATGGCTTTGCGGAAGCCGTGTGCTTGGAGCATCCGAGGGACCGCCAGACGAGGAGCTTGGAGTGAAGCCGGAGGAAGTAGACTTCAGGGCGAGAAGCGAAGGATGGCGCTGCAGAGCTGTGCACTTGGCGAATCCGAGGGACGTGGCAGGACGAAGATAAGTTCCAAGGTGAGGGACTCCGAGGGATGAGAGTGAGTGAATGTAACCCGAGAAGGGGTAGTGCTCCTAGGTGAAACTTGGCCATTTGGCTAAGTGTCGGATGAGTTTTCCCGACATCAGTCGACTGCCATGGAATGGCAATCGATTGCTTTGAGTCGAACGGGTTTGACTGGTATCCGACTGAGTGGTTTTTGGGCCAGCAGTCGACTGTTGATGGCAGCAGTCGACTGGTCAAGAGGGTTTGGGCCACAGAACCACTCGTAGCCGACTGGGTAGTCGACTATGAGGCATCAGTCGACTGATGGATACATCAGTCGACTGCCAAGGGATCCGTTGGACTACAACGTTCAGGATCCGATGTGTTCGGAGGCCATTGTAGTGACGGCAGTCGATTGCCAAGGGCAGCAGTCGACTGGTGGCAGCCAATGGAAAAAAATCATCCCTCTCTATAAAAAGAGAGGGTGTGGGCTTTTGGATGGCTAATGCTCATATTCCAAACCATCATCCAAGTGCTCTACAAGTGATAAACTCCTCCTTCTAGTTCTCTTTCACATCAATTGTAAAAGGAGTGTTCTTGAGTTGTAAGGGTTACCTCCACCTAGCTTGGTGCAAAGGAGAGACCAATAGTGGATTGATTGCGGAGTGATTCACCGAGGACGAATCGGGGACCATGGATTAGCGGTGTAGCCGTGAACCACGTTATATTATCTTGTTAGCATTATTTTTACCTTTGCATTGTTTACTTGCTTGTCTTGTTTGTTTCTGTTGCGCTAATTAGTTTTGTAGACAAGCGAATTATGTCATCGAACTAAAGAGGGCTATTCACCCCCCTCTAGCCGGCCAACACTTCACTTCATCGATCCTACACGCAGAACCTAGGCCTTTGATACCACTAAAGTTGTCACGCCCCGAGAGTATGCCGTGCCGAAAAGCAAACGGACGACATCTCCCTTGTACGTGGCAATATTTAGGGTTAATACAAGGCTCGTAGGCCCACAACAATAACATAATAAGCAGATATAAATATACCAAACATAGCGAAAACATAAACCACATTACCCACAACAATCATACTGACATACAAACTGAAAACACAGAGGTGTCCACCACCTGACAAGTCCACAGTACTAAGTCGTATATAAAACATCGACACAAAACAAAGTCCACGACATAAAGACGAAGTCCATACATAAACCAAAGTCCATGACATAAACAAAATCCATGACATAAACAAAATCCTCGGGAGACTTGGAAAAACGGAGATGGGATGGATCACCGACGCAGCTCCAAGCCGTCACGAAGACTTCTACCTGTTACCTGGGTGACAGAAAAACCCAGGGTTCGTGGTGGTGAGTAAAACTCAGCAGGTAAAAGAAAAACATGTATATATCCATATCACATGTAATTCGATAGAAAAATCTACAGGTATATCAGGTAACACTAGCATGATAACATATCCATGTATATACCTTCTAACCAAAGGCCAATATAAAATGCAGACATACCTGAAAGTCTGCTATGCTACACGTATCCAACCTGAGCACATATCCACAATATATACATATACAGGAAGTATGCTCTAAACCATATAACGACATAAATACAGGTCAAAGAATGCAATAGACAATCCAACAACTATACAGGTATCCTACACAACCGTATAAGCGATTCGGGTAGCATGTATGAAGATGATGTACAACCAAATGCAACAAGCATAGTACAATCAAATGCAACATCATAATAAGCATATATATAGACTGCATCTATATATGTATACTAATCATAATCATCCATATATATATATATACATGCATATATGTATATATATGACAATATGCAAAAATGCTATAAGTCGACAATGCAGCATGCATGGTCATGTCGGCTCACCCTAAAGCTACCACGACCCCAGTGTGCCCTCGGTGGCTCAAGCATGACAACTATACCAACTCAACACCAACCACTACTCTCAAGTGGCCGAGTGGGTAGTATGATCGAGTAGCATATAAGCGTGAAGAGCAAGCTACACGATGGGGGTCCCTGCTGTTGGCCACTCCGACAATCACTACCCATGAGTGGTCGAGTGCCACACACGCAGAACTATGACATGCAAATCTAACTACCTCTGTCTATAGTGGTAGAGTGTGACACCACAATGCTCTGCCCTCACACTGGTTACTCCTCCTATGAGTAACCGTGGAGGCAGGATGACTGACGACCCTCTCAACCATAAGGGAGACCACGTCGCCAGCATGCATGCAAATGACATGAATGCTCTATCACAAATAGACATCCATCACAGACTCTCTATTCTATAGAGAGTCATACTAATCAGATCAACGCACTATCTATCCTGTAGAGAGTCGTACTCAACTGATTATAATGAGATAGGACCACCGGTCCATAGCGACACACTAAGTACAATTCACCTGACCATTTACACAGTACATGGTCAGTAGTAAACATGCAACCTAAGGGTATTAGAATTAACCCTACGTTCAAAACATTACCTACCCACAGATGACCTCTTTGCCCAATTTACAATCAGGTTGTCATTCGGACTTTACTATTTGCACTTAACTTAACAAATTCTAGGTTACTTACATCACCTATATATATAACTCCTAATCATGATGATGTAAAACATGATAACATGGCAATGGAGTTTAACAACCAATGATAAGGTATCAAGCGCAAGAGTAAATAAGAGCGGAGTCAAGGTAACATGACCATATAAGATGATCATGCATCTAAATCTGCATGCATTTAAAACTACCTGACCAGGGTAGGAATTACCCACCTGCTATGTAGACTATGTCGATAGTCTTCTTGTTCGCGGACCTGTCTCGTATCCACGTCCTGCAATATTGCAAATATACTCCGATTATATTGCCAACTCTGGTATTAAGATCAAAAACCTAGTGGATTAAGCTATCCACTTAACTGATCTCTCCCTTTCCTTAATCCCATATACACTATAATACAGATCAATCCATATCGAAATTAACTAAGCTAATCTCATGAGGATTTAACCTTTTACACTTAATTTGATGTAATAGGATCACCAACAAAATTAGTTATAACTCTAATCCATAATCACAACACTACATAATCCATAATAACTAGCTATAAATCTAGCATCACATCCATAACAATCCAAATCCAGACTTACCAAGCTAAGCCTCTCCTGGCACAACTTCTTGATCCGAGGTTTAAAATATCAAATCTACTCAACTGCCCAAAAACACGATATGTAAATCTACAATTAACTCTAACATCTAAAATCACAATATACAAGTTTACATCCAACCTTCAAATTATAAGATTTCCTTAATCTAAAGAAGTAGAGAGGTGTTTTACCACAAATCGAAGGTGAAGACTAAATGGAATCCCACGGTAGATTCCCTGATCCAGCCTCTCAAACTTGCAATATGTGTTGTTAGGGTTCTTCCTGTTCACGACGATAACTCCAGCCGAAATACCAGTCTAATCAACAGGAAGATAAACAAAATTACCCAAATAAACTGTATAGGCTATTACAATAGGAAATAGTTAATCGACAAGACTATATGCCTTGAAGAATTTGTATAACAATTTAGTGATGCAGCTGATGGTGAGATCAAGCTCAGAACGATTAACGCAGCAACAATCGTGAGGAGCACAGCAAGCGACAATGCTGATCTTACCGAGCTAAGCTTGAATCAATAGATCCCGCGATAGAAACAACATCGCGTGAGCTCTAGGTTGACAGGTGGTAGCGGTGGTGGTGCTCGCATGCTGGCCACGCTGCCATGACCAAAATCGAGAGAAGGGTCAACCATCGAAAGGGTCGGCGACATCCCGTGATCCAGCTTAGCTGGTAGTGATGGAGAAGGAGGGAAGAAGCTACGATCGAGCTGCTGCTGCCGACATTCAATGGGTTAGCTACTGTCGGCGTTCGATGGGTACCTCCGATAAGGCTGGCAACCAACGTGCCCCTCCGGCGACGCTTGAGGGAAGGAGGAGTTGGCGGTCAAGAATGAGAAGGAATCTACGAAAAACTGAAGAATAGGAATCGGGTGAGGCAGAGAAAGGTCGCGGAAGAGAAGGAAAATAGAAGAAACGCCTGAGAGGAGAGGAACGGAAGAAATGCTCGGGTTTAGCCAAACAGGCCGGATCCATTAACGGGTTGGGATTTAACACCCTATAAACCATTAACCCTAGATCCATTCAATTAATCCATAAGATTTAAACTTAGTTTAGGTTTAAATTAATTCCTAACCATCCATCTTGAATTTAATTTACCCCAAACAAGCTTTCCCAAGCCTATTAAATCTTCCCCCACAACTTTCATAGAAATTTCCATTTAAGTCTAGAATTTTTTTTAAAAATTCTTGGAAAATTCCATAGGGTATTTTCCTAATTAACAAGCATTATTTTATTATTAATATTTTTTTCGGTATTTTACATAGCCGATGGAAGCACCTGAAGGCTAACGTATGGATGAACAAGTCATGGATGACTTGGAGGGATCCGAGAGGCACGAGGCTGATGGAGGTGGCTAGAAGGCTTAGGTATAGGCTAAGGGTGATCTAGCAAGTATGGGGACACCATACTTGGGTTAAAACCTCATGTTTGAGGTGTGCCAGTCGACTGATGTCATATGACAGTCGACTGGTGTGAGTCAACTAGGGTTTGACTGCGGGGAGTGCCCTAGCAGTCGACTGCCAGAGGTGGGCAGTCGACTGATTTGCCAAGCAGTCGACTGATCTTGTGATCAGTCGACTGGTGCTTCGAATCTCGGGCACAGAATCGAGTCGAGAATCGACTGCTGGGGTTAACAGTTGAGTGAAGGATCGATCAGTCAACTGATGGACACAATCAGTCAACTGATGGACACACCGTTGTCTCACAGCAACACTGTCATTAGTTGGTTGATGGTCCCAATCAGTCGACTGATCGAAGATTTCCAACCCAGGAAGAAGCTTTAAATGGAGCTCGTGGAGGAGGAAATCACATCCAATTTTTGAAGGCTTTTGGGGTGATTTGTTGCTGCAAATCAGGATCTCCAAGTGCAATTCAAGCAACGACAAAGCAAGCAATCAAAATAGCATTTGTAAATTTTTCTTTGCATATATTGTTGTATTCTTTTTGTATTTGCTTGTTTTACCTTGTATTACTTTTGTAATCTGTTGTAAGAGGTTTCCCCGCCTCCGGATTGTTTCGAGAAGGAGTTATTTGTGATTAGTGATTGTGTGTGCATCACTAGAGCTCTTTAGAGCTCAATCCGTGGAGTAGGAACCATTCAGTTTCGAACCATGTTTTATGCTTGTGTTGTGAATTGTGTTTGTCGTATTTTATTATTGTTATATATTCCGCTGCGCTAACACGACTTGTAGAGACAAACGCAATTGAATTCCATCACGCAATGAATTGATGCTATTCACCCCCTCTAGCGGTCAACATTTCCTCTACAATTGGTATCAGAGCCTGGGGCTCTTCTACGGACTAATCACCGGGAGCAAAAGACGCTAGAGGGAAGATGGAATTCCAAGACAAGCTTGGATGGGACATCAACACTCCACCACTATACGACCGAGAAGATTTTCCGACGTGGAGAGCAAGAATGGAGACATTCTTGATGATGGACATAGAGGATTGGTTCATCCTCGTAGAAGGCTTTGAACCTCCTAGGGATAAGAAGGGACAAGTCCTCAAGTTAAAAAGGTGGACCCAAGAGAAACGCCTAAAATTCAAGACCGAAGTCAAGGTAACAAAGCTTTTAGAAGATTTGATACCTAATGACATTTTGTCTAGCTTAGGTGAATTTCAAGATGCCAAGGAGCTATGAGACAAATTGGCCAAGTTCCATGAGAAGCCTCACTTGGCACAAGTAGAAGAAGAAGAATGTTCATCGACTCAAGAAGAGGAGGAAGTCGAGGAAGAACCATCATCATCCTCACAAGCAAGTAAGGATTCGGAAGTTGAGATGGAGTCAACTTCTAGATCGGTGGAAGAAGAAGAAGTGGAAGAAGCCTCCACCTCTAGGATTGAGGGGGAGGAGAGAATTCCCACACCGGAACAAGAAGAAGAATCTTCAACATCCGGTCAAGATGAAGAAGCTCTCACTTTAGCCACCACCATTGACCTAGGTAACTCAAACACTTCAATTTCAAATAAAAATCATATTATGTGTTTTGAGTATAATGAACATGGGCACTATAAGAGCAAGTGCCCTAGGAAAGTCAAGAAAAGTCAACCGACACCGAAATCTCAAGAAAAGACCAAGGATGTCGGAGTCACCATTCCTAAGAACAAGGAGCATGTGGTATGCTTCAAGTGTCACCAAAGAGGACACTACCGAAGTCAATGCCCTAAGGGGAAGAAGAGAGGTCAAGAAGGAGCATCGAATGTAGGGGGAGCCTTTAAGGCAAACCCTATGGTACATTTAAACAATGTTCATTCTTTAAGTAATAAGAACAAGCATGCTAGAAGTAATTTCTCCATGGTTTATAAAGAGCATGCTAAGAATAATAAATTTTATTGCTTAGAGGCTAAGACCTACAAGGTTAAAAATAAGGAGAAATTTGAGACTAATGTCCCTAGAAATACATTACCTAAGGAATCTATTAGGAAAATAGAAGATCACCTAGGCATCAATCCTAAATGGACTAGGCATATGCCTAGGAAAAACAATGTCAAAAGAATTGATGAAAAATAAAAAATTGGACAATTAGAATTAGAAAATCAAGCTTTGAGGTCAAGGCTTGAGAAACTTGAAAAGACCCTTGCAAAGATGCAAAATTCAATTAAAGGGTGGTCAAATGATCAAAGCCTAAGGTCTAAAAGTCAAAGTCAAAGACCTAGGAAATAAGAACCATCCAAGGGCAAGCCTAAGTCCAAAAAGACCTACCACAATGTTCCATTTGATTATGGAACTCAAATTAGGTCTAGGAAAGCCAAGGTCAATAGGGAAGTCATCCCTAAGGTTGACCAAGGTAGGTGCTTAGTGGCCAAGGTTTCCATGAAACCTAGGAAGACCACTAAGAAGGTTACTAGGGAGGCAATCCTTTTAAGGGTCATTTGGGTTAACCTAGTTAAGACCCAAATGACCAAGGCTAACAAGCCTAGAAGGGTCATTAGGAAGGTGTCTAGGGAGGTTATCCCTAAGGAATACCTAGTAAACCCTAGGAGCTCAAATAGGTTTTGGGTTCCTAAGAGCGTGATCAAATCATGCTAGATGGGTTTAGGGTGTGCCAACTTTAAATGGAAGGGTAGTTAACCTAACCATGGTAAAGGTGACATGTTAGGTAATTTTCAAGGCTATGTGATACCTTGGAAATAGGTTTGATCTTTGATCCTAAAAGATTTTAGGATGTGCCAATGCATTTTTTGAATTATGAAAAATCAATTAAATTGACACAATTTAATTTTAGAGGTCATAGTGTGCCATTTTAGGTTTTTGGCACACTTGGGAGATTAGTAGGAATATGGCAAAATATACTTAATTATATCAAATGACAATTAATACTAAGTTTTAAGTATTATTATACCTATATATTTTATGTGTCATGCTTTGTTTGCCATATAACATATCATGACATCATGTTTATTTTTATCATTTATATGTGATGATTATGTGTAGGAGTAAGGTTTAATGTCATGTGTTTTTAGATTATATCATATGTCATGACATCATGATCATTGGCCATGCTTAATTATTGCTATCATTTATGTCATGATCATTCATGCATTTAAGATAATGAAAATTGATTTAAGAATAATAACATGACTTGAAGTCCCATTTATAAGTGAATCAAGTAGAGTTGCTTTAGAAAAATTCATGAAACCCTAGATTACGATGAACAAAACCCACATCTCACATCACATTGACATGTATGTGTATTTATACACACTAGATACACGTGAGATGCTAGGATATGAGTTAAGTTCAAGGTGCATAGTTTTTGCATCTAGATGAACTAAAACTCATCTTATCATATTGGTGGATCATTAGGAAAGCTTGTGTACAAGTCAAGAACATTAAGCCCAAGGAATATGATCCAATATAGGTTTTTAAAAATATTTTAAAATCCTTTTAAAAAACCTTGGGGAAGCCTATCTTTTGATAGCAATCACCATTGATGAAATCGATACAAAGTGAGCTAAAACTTTGAAGTTTTTCTTCACTTTTGAACTTTGTATCAATTTCAATATTTTATGGGTAAAATATGTTTCTATTATTTTTCACCCATTGTATTGGTTATAAGTATTATACATATAAAATTTTGTGATTTTTCAAGATTTTTCAAAATCTGATTCTAATAACTGAAAAACTGAGTTTTCGGATCGATGGGGCAACAATCGCTGGCGTAAAATCGCCATGGCGTAACCGCCGAGCACGACAGCAGCGCGCCATGGCGAAACCGCCGACAAAGTGCCGCAGAATCGCCATGGCGTAGTTATCGATCGATCGCTGTGCTAATCGATCGATGGGCACGATGATCACCGATTTTTGAAGGACTCGACTGCCTACGCTGATTTCGAGTAAAACAAGGATGTTTAACCCCATTTCAGCTATGGTAAGGTTCCCTAACCACTCCTAACCCTAGGATATACTTTGGGAAGCATTAGAAATGGTGAAAATCCATTGGATATGGATTAAGAGAGTTGTTTAGGATTTGTATCAATTTTAAGGTGAGGAAAAGTTAAATGTTGAACTTTAGGCCTTAATTTTGATGGTTTAAAGTTCCTATTGACTTAGGGACTTCCCAAGGACATTGTTGGTGCAATAGTCAAGGGGGAGCAAGACTTTAGGGGAGGTATCCATCAAGGGATGATGGATGGTATTTTTCCTCATGAGGGGGAAAATGGAATTTTGAGATGCCCAATTTGGGAATTGGGAGAGTGTATAGGATTGCCTATCTTGAGTGATATGGGACTTATCACTAGGAAGATGGTAGGCATCCTAGGTATTTTTGGACCAAGGGGGAGATTGTAAGATTTCATTGGGACATGAGACATTGACCTCCTTGGAGAGAAAACCTTTTTGATGTTAGTCAAAAAGGGGAGAATGTTTTGGGGGAGAATGTTATGGAGAGTGTTATCAATTGTCAATTTAGAGAATTGGGGAGAATGTTTGGGATTACAAATTTGGGATAATTAGTAAGGAGATTTGAGTTAGTGTTCTAACTCAAAGGTATGTATTTTTGTCAAACATCAAAAAGGAGGAGATTATTGGTGCAATTGACCCAGGTCACGATTGACCGGACTCAAGTTTGACTCAAGCGATGTTTTGATGTTTGACATGAAGGTTTGACATTGATGTTTGACATTGATGTGTGATATTATTTTGGGGAGATTGTTGGCACAATCGACCCGGGTCATGATTGACCAGACTCGAGTTTGACTCGAGGGGATTTTTATGGTTGACTGGAGTTGACCATGTCAAGGAAAAGTCCAAGTCTTGAGTACTTAGCATGTAAAGTCCATGCATGGGTCTTGGCAGGAAAAGTCCAAGCATGGGTCTTGGCATGGAAAGTCCAACATGGGTTGGCAAGGGAAAGTCCAAGCTTGAGTCTTGGCATTTGAGAAGTCCAAGGGGTTTGATATTGGCAGCGTAAAGTCCAAGTGGGAGTCTTGGCAGCATAAGTCCAATGGTTGGCGGCGTAAAGTCCAAGCGGAAGTCTTGGCAGCGTAAGTCCAATGTGCCTTGGCGGTGTAGACACCGTTAGCATGATATAGCCGATGGAAGCACCTGAAGGCTAGCATATGGATGAACAAGTCATGAATGACTTGGAGGGATCTGAGAGGCGCGAGACTGACGGAGGTGGCTAGAAGGCTTAGGTCTAGGCTAAGGGTGGTCTAACAAGTATGGGGGCACCATACTTGGGTTAAAACCTCATGTTTGAGGTGTGGCAGTCGACTAGTGCCATATGGCAGTCGACTGGTGTGAGTCAACTAGGGTTTGACTATGGGGAGTGCCCTAGCAGTCGACTGCCAGAGGTGGGCAGTCGACTGATTGGCCGAGCAGTCGACTAATCTTGTGATCAGTCGATTGGTGCTTGGAATCTCGGGCACAGAATCGAGTCGAGACTTGACTGTTGGGGTTAGCAATCGAGTGAAGGCTCGACCAGTCGACTGATGGACACGATCAGTCAACTGATGTCCTATTCGTTGGATTTTTCCAGCGTGTATTACACCGTTGTCTCACAGCAACAGTGTCATCAGTCGACTGATGGTCCCGATCAGTCGACTAATCGACGATTTCTAGCCCAGGTAGAAGCTTTAAATGGAGCTCGTGGAGGAGTAAATCACATCTGGTTTTTGAAGGCTTTTAGGGCGATTTGTTGCCGCAAATCAGTGTCTCCAAGTGCAATTCAAGCAACCACAAAGCAAGTAATCAAAAGAGCATTTGTAAAGTTTTTCTTTGCATAGATTATTGTATTCTTTTTGTATTTGCTTGTTTTACCTTGTATTACTTTTGTAATATGTTGTAAGAGGTTTCTCCACCTCTGGATTGTTTCGAGAAGGAGTTATTTGTGATTAGTGATTGCGTGTACATCACTATAGCTCTTTAGAGCTCGATCCGTGGAGTATGAACCATTCGGTTCCAAACCACGTTATATGTGTTGGGATGTATACTGAAAGCCTAGCTCTTTGGTATGAACATTTTATTTTGAAATAAAGAATCACATGATCATTGTTTGCACTTTATATTTATATGTGCATATTGTCTAATACTTTACATTGTAGATAACATGGTGCTTGGGTGTGGCACAGAAGATCATGTTATCAGTCCCTTGTAGAGTATAAGTAGAGGCTCACAACCAAGATGGTTTTGAACAAACCATTGGCATGGTTGTAGTGTAGCTTGGTATTGTTTTGTCTTGAACATAAAGTTACACTAGTACACTTAGGTGTATTGAGCAGGACCGACATAGAGGTGATTCAATTTGTTGCTGACTACATAATTGAATCGGACCTCGGATATTATGTTGTACATGCTCTTAATCCCGATATAATAACGGACACATGTACTTAGTATTTATTTCTTTGATTTACCAGAGGGTGAGATTTCTATGGATTAAATCAATATGCCCGGTAAGTTGGAAAATGATATTATTTACATGGTGTGCCATTGATTATAGGAGGAATCCGTGTCCTATGTATTAGGTTGATGATGTCCCCTTGAGGAGCTCATAAGGTTCATCATGTAAACCCTGCAGGTTGACTTAGTCAACATGATGATAAGGTTGAGTGGTACTACTCGAGGATTTAGATGTTAATTAATTGATGGTCAGTAAATCAATTAATTTATGGACATTCGATATCTTAAACATGGGGAGATGGATGTACAAATAATATATGGAGCCCATATTAATTTATGGGGGTTGGTGAGGTAGTTTGATGATGATCCTCTAGTGGAATGGAACATCATTGATGGATCAAGTTTGTGTGGTTCCGATCCATCGGGTGGACAAGACCCAACTCCTCCTCATGGTCCCTATCGTAGCCTAATATAAACCTCATGAAGTCTAGATTAAATGATGGAAAACAAATCTCTAGATCCGACGGTTGGGATTAAATCCCTAGAACCGACGGTGGAGATTAAATCTCTAAAAACCGACGGTTGGGATTAAATTCCTAGAACCGATGGTAGAGATTAAATCTCTAGATCCGACGGTTGGGATTAAAACCCTAGAACCGACGGTGGAGATTAAATCTCTAGATCTGACGGTTGGGATTAAAACCCTAGAACCGACGGTGGAGATTAAACCAAGGTCTAAGCCTAACTCTATATATATGGGCTTAGGCTTGGGCGGCAAGATGATGGAACATGGAAAACCTAATTGAGGGGCTTTGGCTTGGGTGGCAAGAAAGTGGAGGAGCTAGGGTTTTTGGGTGGCCACAAAAGGAGAGGGAGCTTCTTCTTCTTCTTCCCAATGGTGGCCGGCACCCTTCTTCCTCCTTCCTCCATGGTTTGGCCGGCGCCCATGCTTCTCCTTTTGATCTAGGTTGATGATTTGGTTTTGGAGATTTGGGTTTTTCCAAACCTAAAGTGGGAGGCAAGAAACTCTAAGGGAGTTAGGGTTTTGCCTATCTTTGGTTGGGCGGCAAGAAACCCTAGGAGGTTAGGAGGTTGGGCGGCTAGGTTATGGAAGCTAAGGTGGGCGGCAAATATAGGAGGAGGGTTCTTCTTCTTCCTAAGGTGTGGCCGGCTCCTACCTCCTCTTCCTTCTACCTTGGTCGGGGCTCAACCGATTTCCTCTTCTCCTCTTCAATCCATCTTGGCCGGCGTCACTAGAAGCTAGGGTTTGTCCCTAGTTTGGTTCCTTGGTGGTTTCCATTATGTTCTCTCTATTCTTGGGACCGGCGGCATTAATCCTTTGTGGATTGGTGGTTGGATCAAGCAAGAAGGGAAAGAGAGTTCTTCTTTCTTGGATTGAAGAAGATCTAGGAAGCTTCAACTTGTGAAGGATCTTCGCCCACACGAAGTCTACAAGGAGGTTAGGACATACGATAGAAGATGAAGAGGTATAAAAGTTTTATAACTTTTATTATTGTTCTTTGCATGTTCTTATTGACATGCTAGCTTATATTCTTTATGTTAGTATATGTTGATTATACTAGTTTACATTTGTATGTATTTGTATAATCATGGACCCCGAATAAGAAACACAAAAACCGGCGATCCGTCCGTCGTCTCTTCCGCGGCTAATCAACTAGAAGAGTTGTGTTGCTTGAACAACTAGTTTGTTCAAGCGACCACTCAAGTTGTTAGCACGACGACGAATAGGTTGTGCTAAGGAAACTCATCCCATCCGGATTAATTTTCATTAGTGAAAATTTTAATCTGGGGACATGGGAGCCGATGAGCATTCCGAGGAATAGCACGATGCCAACAAATGGTATCAGAGCCACGGTTTCCGGTTTTGTGTGTTTTGGATTCAGTTACTTTCACGCACTTATCATATATTGTGTATGCCGGATAATAGTAGGATGTGCGTAGGCTAACTTTTTGGTTGCAGGCATAAGATCCAACTATTATGGCTATATATGTGTGTATGTGATTGCATGTGTGTGTGATTGTATATTATTTGAATCCTCGGGGTTGACGAGGCTAGATTAGTATTTAATTTTTGTAATTGAATACGACATTGTTTAGCCACTCTTTATTTTATTTTACTTTAGATCTAGATTTCATGTACACTCCCTCGTGGAGTATAGGATCGATGGATGTAAAATAAAATAGGTTTTATTCTCGGCTCGGATCTCCGGATGGCTCGTACATGGCGTAGGAGGAG
Organism: Wurfbainia villosa; assembly: GCA_025175895.1. Classification (NCBI taxonomy): domain Eukaryota; kingdom Viridiplantae; phylum Streptophyta; class Magnoliopsida; order Zingiberales; family Zingiberaceae; genus Wurfbainia; species Wurfbainia villosa. Next base: position 5,374,667 of record JAKLTH010000147.1, read on the forward strand.
CGGACGAGGTGGCGACACGACGGGACGCATATTGGAGAACAATGCCATAATAGTTGGAAAAATTCTGATTTTTCCATATTTAGTGCTGATTTGTTTTATATGCATGTTGTGTGTGCTTGAAAATTCCTCATTATCAATTTACTAAGTGGGAGAGGGATATTTTAATTAATTCCCGCAACCTCCATTACAATTTGACATGTGATGCAACAAACTTGCGCGTCAGCTCTGAGTGCCTTCCTCCCCATCGGATGAGTTTGTTTGCGGATCACTAGGTCAAATAATGGTTATAGGAAATTATCTAGGAGCGTGTGTACTTCCCCATCGGTAAGGCACATAATCCGAGATAATTCCCTTAGTATCGTGTACTGGTGCACACTTAGATGCAAATAAAAAGTATCCTCCCCATCGGTAAGGCACATAATCCAAGATAATTCGCTTAGTATCGTGTAATGGTGCATACTTAGATGCAAATAAAAAGTATCCTCCCCATCGGAGTCACTGCTTTTATTTGTAGGGCCAAAGAAGAATCAACTATTAATTTTATTTTTCAAAAAGTAAGGTTGACAAGATAATAAAATTAATGGGTAAAACCTCCTCTTACAAATGTAGAATTCGTATACGTCCACACTATCGTGGCATGCGATATTCTCGGTGTTTTGAGGTGTTGGTTAATTTCGAAATTTTATTGTTTGAGGAATCAATAAATTTTTTGAAATCTAAAGTAATGATCTATGTGATTCTTAGGATTTTCAAAATTGACTTTCAGTCCACTTACTGTGATACTAAAGGAAATAAACTTACTGTACCCAAATAATGTTGATTGGAAAAGAATCTAGATGTTGTCTTATCTGCTAAGAAGTACAAGTATACACTCTTCAAAGAGTGTCCTCAAGCCATGGTTGCTCAAAAGGTTTCTACTTCTAAGCCGAAAGGCAAGAAGAAGGAGAAACAGGGTGGAGCAAATGTGGTGGGAGGATCTCAGGGAGGAGTGAAGAAGCCGAAAGGCAAGTACTTCACTTACTAGCAGGATGGACATTGGAAGAAAGAATGTCCCTATCCAAAGAAGAACAAAGGTATATCCTTTGGTCCAGTAGTTGAAACATGGTTAGAGGCATTATCTACCGGCACCTGGTGTGTAGATACGAGAGTCACTAATCATGTCTGCAACACTTTGCAGGGGTTCCAGGAAACCCGACGACTAGCTAAAGGGGATATTACCATTTACTTGGGCAATGCCATGAAGATGGCGGATATTGCAGTGGGAGATGTTTTATTTATCTTTTGAGAAAAATAAAGGTTTTTGGTTCTTAAGAATTTCCTTTATGTACCCTTATTTAGAAAGAATTGATTTCGGTTTCTAAATAGTTTTTGGATGGATAATCTATTTCTTTTCATGACAAATTTGTTATAAAAGGAATAGGGACATTATCTATTCAGGTACATAGATAGGAAATTTATAACTTGAACCACAAGCTCCCACGATGCAAATAGAAGTTATTAACTCATCTTCTAAGTCTAATAAGAGAAAAGAACCTTCGAAGATGAACCAAACATATCTTTGGGATCTTAGGCTTGGTCATATTAACCTAAGTAGAATTCAAAGGTTGATAGCTGATGGACCTTTGGGTTCATAAGTGGTGGGGCATCTCCCAACCTGCGAATCTTGCTTGGAGGGTAAGATGACCAAGAGGCCTTTCAAGGCCAAGGGGTATAGATCCAAAGATGTGTTGGAATTGGTTCATTCTGATTCGTATGGTCCTATGTCTATCCAGGCAAGAGGTAGTTTTGAATATTTTGTCTTTTTCATAGACAATTATTCAAGATGACACTACGATCTGATTGTGGTGGTGAGTACCTCTTGGGAGAGTTTAGGAACTACTTATCAGAGGCTGGGATTCAATCCCAATTGACTGCACCTGGCACACCCCAGCAGAACGGTGTAGCAGAGCGAAGGAATATGACTCTTATGGAGATGGTTAGATCGATGATGAGTTATTCTGACTTGCGAGATTCATTCTGGGGATATGCTATAGATACGACGGTATACATTCTGAACCTGGTTCCATCTAAATCAGTGCCTTCTACTCCCACAGAATTGTGCACTGGGCGAAAGCCTAGTCTAAGACATATTCAGATATGGGAGTCCAGCACATGTGCTGAAGGCAGATACTGGTAAGTTGGAACCTCGTACAGAAGTACGCATGTTCATTGGCTATCCCAGGGAAACGAAGGGTGGATTGTTTTATAGTCCTAGAGATCAGAGGGTGATCGTTAACACGAACGCCAGATTTATAGAGGAAGACTATGTGATGAGCCACAAGCCCAAGAGTAAAATTGTTCTGGAGGAGTTAAAAAGGGGAAGTCACTTCTTTAGTACCACCAGTACAAGAGGATATACCACATGTCACTTTCAGTGTGTCACGAGGATACGAGATGATACCTCGTCGTAGTGGGAGGTTGTTAAACTGACCTCTTAGATTCATGTTTTTGGACGAATCTTCTGATTTGGTCCCTAGCAAACATGAACCTGATCCCTAGACATACGATGAGGCAATCCAAGATATAAATACAGTATCTTGGCAAAGTGCAATGAATACTGAGATTGAATCTATGGATTCAAGTCAGGTCTGGGAGCTCTTATGCATTGCAGCTCATATGGATTATGAGGTGTGGCAGATGGATGTCAAGACAACTTTCCTTAATGGAAGTCTTGAGGAAAACATCTATATGAAGCAACAAGAGGGATTCATTGCTAAGGGCAAAGAGCGTATTGTATGTAAGCTTAATCGGTCTGTTTATGGACTGAAGCAAGCTTTGAGGTCTTGGAACATCCTCTTTGATGAGGTAAATCTAGACTTATGGATTTATTCAAAGTCCAGATGAGTCTTGTGTATACAAGAGATGTGACAGAAATGTAGTGGTATTTCTTGTACTATACGTAGATAATATTTTGGTAGTTGGCAACAATATCAGAGTGTTATCAGACGTAAGGGTATGGTTGTCCAAACAGTTTTGAAGGACTTGGGAGAAGTGGGTCACAACCTTGGGATCAAGGTTATTGTGCTTATCCCAAGCTTCATACAAAGACATGATTTTGGATTGTTTTAGCATGCAGAACTCCAAGAAGGGTTTTCTACCTTTCAGGTATGGAGTTCCTTTATCTAAGGAGATGTGTCCTAGATCATCTGAGGTGATAAAGGAGCTGAAGGTGGTTCCTTATGCTTGGCGAGGAAGCCTCATGTATGCTATGTCGAGACAAGATATACGCTTGGTGGGCATGGTTAGCAAATATCAGAGTAATCCAGGACAGGGACATTGGATTGTGGTAAAAGCATATATTGTAGTGCCTGAGAAGGACTAGGGATTATATGCTAGTTTACCGGGCAGACCAATTACTCTCTATGGGTTACATGGATTCGGATTTCCAATCATATAGGGATAACAGTAAGTCTACCTCAGGTTTTGTGTTTACTTTTGGAGGTGGAGCCATAGTATGGAAGAGTGTCAAGCAGAAATGCGTCGTAGACTCTACCATGGAAGCTGGGTATGTGGCAGCCCCCGGGCGGCCAAAGAAGTTGTGTGGCTCAGGAACTTTCTGATGGACTTGGATGTGATTCCTGGTTTGCCCAGAACTATCACAATTTATTGTGATAATAATGGTGCAGTTGCAAACTCGAAGGAACCACAAGCCCATAAGGCTAGTAAACACATAGAGTGCAAGTACCACCAGATACGAGAAATCGTAAAGGAGGTAGAAGTTGTTGTCGCCTAGATTGCATCAGAGGATGACCTGGTAGACCCTTTTCACTAAGGCCCTTCTAGCGAGAGCTTTGATAGGCATGTGGAGGGAAGGGGAATCAGATGTATGACAGTATGATGACAACATAGTCTTTTAGTATAAGTGGGAGATTGTTGGGATGTATACTGAAAGCCTAGCTTTTTGGTATGAACATTTTATTTTGAAATAAAGAATCACATGATCATTGTTTGCACTTTATATTTATATATGTGCATATTGTCTAATACTTTACATTGTAGATAACATGGTGCTTGGGTGTGGCACAGAAGATCATGTTATCAGTCCCTTGTAGAGTATAAGTAGAGGCTCACAACCAAGATGGTTTTGGACAAACCATTGGCATGGTTGTAGTGTAGCTTGGTATTGTTTTGTCTTGAACATAGTACACTTAGGTGTATTGAGCAGGACCGACATAGAGGTGATTCAATTTGTTGCTGACTACATAATTGAATCAGACCTCGGATATTATGTTGTACATGCTCTTAATCCCGATATAATAACGGACACATGTACTTAGTATTTATTTCTTTGATTTACCAGAGGGTGAGATTTCTATGGATTAAATCAATATGCTCGGTAAGTTGGGAAATGATATTATTTACATGGTGTGCCGTTGATTATAGGAGGAATCCGTGTCCTATGTATTAGGTTGATGATGTCCCCTTGAGAAGCTCATAAGGTTCATCATGTAAACCCTGCAGGTTGACTTAGTCAACATGATGATAAGGTTGAGTGGTACTACTCAAGGATTTAGATGTTAATTAATTGATGGTCAGTAAATCAATTAATTTATGGACATTCGATATCTTAAACACGGGGAGATGGATGTACAAATAATATATGGAGCCCATATTAATTTATGGGGGTTGGTGAGGTAGTTCGATGATGATCCTCTAGTGGAATGGAACATCATTGATGGATCAAGTTTGTGTGGTTCCGATCCATCGGGTGGCCAAGACCCAACTCCTCCTCATGGTCCCTATCGTAGCCTAATATAAACCTCATGAAGTCTAGATCAAATGATGGAAAACAAATCTCTAGATCCGACGGTTGGGATTAAATCCCTAGAACCGACGGTGGAGATTAAATCTCTAAAAACCGATGGTTGGGATTAAATTCCTAGAACCGACGGTGGAGATTAAATCTCTAGATTCGACGGTTGGGATTAAAACCCTAGAACCGACGGTGGAGATTAAATCTCTAGATCCGATGGTTGGGATTAAAACCCTAGAACCGACGGTGGGCTTAGGCTTGGGAGGCAAGATGATGGAACATGGAAAACCTAATTGAGGGGCTTTGGCTTGGGCGGCAAGAAAGTGGAGGAGCTAGGGTTTTTGGGTGGCCACAAAAGGAGAGGGAGCTTCTTCTTCTTCTTCCCAATGGTGGCCGGCACCCTTCTTCCTCCTTCCACCATGGTTTGGCCGGTGCCCATGCTTCTCCTTTTGATCTAGGTTGATGATTTGGTTTTGGAGATTTGGGTTTTGCCAAACCTAAAGTGGGCGGCAAGAAACCCTAAGGGAGTTAGGGTTTTGCCTATCTTTGGTTAGTGACAAGAAACCCTAGGAGGTTAGGAGGTTGGGCGGCTAGGTTATGGAAGCTAAGGTGGGCGGCAAATATAGGAGGAGGGTTCTTCTTCTTCATAAGGTGTGGCCGGCTCCTACCTCCTCTTCCTTCTACCTTGGTCGGGGCTCAACCGATTTCCTCTTCTCCTCTTCAATCCATCTTGGCCGGCGGCACTAGAAGCTAGGGTTTGTCCCTAGTTTGGTTCCTTGGTGGTTTCCATTATGTTCTCTCTATTCTTGGGGCCGGCGGCATTAATCCTTTGTGGATTGGTGGTTGGCTCAAGCAAGAAGGGAAAGAGAGTTCTTCTTTCTTGGATTGAAGAAGATCTAGGAAGCTTCAACTTGTGGAGGATCTTCGCCCACACGAAGTCTACAAGGAGGTTAGGACATTCGATAGAAGATCAAGAGGTATAAAAGTTTTATAACTTTTATTATTGTTCTTTGCATGTTCTTATTGATATGCTAGCTTATATTCTTTATGTTAGTATATGTTGATTATACTAGTTTACATTTGTATGTATTTGTATAATCATGGACCCCGAATAAGAAACACAAAAACCGGCGATCCGTCCGTCGTCTCTTCCGCGGCTAATCAACTAGAAGAGTTGTGTTGCTTGAACAACTAGTTTGTTCAAGCGACCACTCAAGTTGTTAGCACGACGACGAATAGGTTGTGCTAAGGAAACTCATCCCATCCGGATTAATTTTCATCAGTGAAAATTTTAATCCGGGGACATGGGAGCCGATGAGCATTCCGAGGAATAGCACGATGCCAACAATATGCTTGTGTTGTGAATTGTGTTTGTCGTATTTTATTATTGCTATATATTCCATTGCGCTAACATGACTTGTAGAGACAAACACAATTGAATTCCATCACGCAACGAATCGATGCTATTCACCCCCCCCCCCCCCCTCTAGCGGTCAACATTTTCCTCTATAGACTCAAGGGCATTTCTTGGGATATGTGGTCAATGAGCAAGGTATAAAAGCTAATACTACTAAGATTGAGGCTATTAGGCAAATGCAACCTCCAAAAAATTTGAAGGAAGTACAGAGGTTATTAGGCAGGATTATTGCCCTGTCAAGATTCATATCCTAATCGGCAATTAGGAGTCTCCCTTTCTTCAAGATATTAAAGAGGGTTACGTGATTCCAATGGGACGAGCATTACAATAAAGCCTTTCAGTCTTTGAAGGAATACTTGGTGGATCCACCTTTCTTAGCTAAGCCTCAGTCTAGAAAAGTGTTATGGGTGTATCTAGGTCTTTCGGAGGTTGTTGTAAGTTCAGTATTGATTCGAGAAGACAAGGGTCAACAACATCCAATTTATTATATTAGTTATCTATTGAAGGGATCTGAAGTTTGTTATACTAACTTGGAAAAATTAACCTGGGGTCTAGTTTTGACAGCTCGAATGCTACGACCTTATTTTTTTATCTCATCCCTTAATGGTACTCACTGATGCACACGAACATGATCTCAAATCTCGTGCAGAGATCATTGAGGACTCAAAGCGTGCGCTCGCGCTCAACGCCCGCAAGTGCACGGGTGTTGTAAAATAATAATATAGATTATCGATCCCATAGGGACTAAGATTCGAGTACTGATCTATTCGGTGTACGTTATTGTTCGAAAATTGATTCTAATGGTTGTGGTTCAGAGGGTTATCGGCGGTCCTAACTCTAGTACGATGTCACACAAAGGAAGAGAAGGGATGCTACGAGTCTTTAGATGGATTCTAGGATTTTGGTTTCGTTTGTGTGCCACAGAACACGTTGTCAATTGGGTTTTGTCTGGGTTTCTAGCTACGATTTTGTGGAAAGGACATCATACACTCCCCTAATGAGCCTTCACATCTATCGAAAGCTACCTCTGCCATACCAGGTCAAACCCTGGCTTTAGGATGGGATAGTTGGTACGAGGATGCCGAATTGATCCCTGCGACGAGTCAAAAACGGGGCGCGTTTCCTACTCTATCGCATCCTTCTACCCACAATTACCGGTGATGAGGACAACCCCTAGGTTCCTCTTTAAATTTCCCTAAATCTTTGATACGAGGGTTGTCAGCCCTCGTATCGTCAAAGCATAGTGACTAGAAAACCAAAACAATAGCTATAGGTCTAAACCAAATGTCAATTGCAAATATAGATTCAAGAACGAAAAGATATTTGAACCAACATGTTTTAACTCAACACAAACTACTCCCTAGTCCTAGAATCAGAGAATCTACTCCATGAATACAAGAAAAGAAACACAAGGCATTGTCGAATTCATATATACAAGATAAAGTATGTAAAGAATATAGATTACAATGCGTTGAGGCTCTTCTCTTTGGCGTTGAGCTGTAGAACTTGGATCTCGAGCAGCTTCCTTCCTCCCCGTTGTGAGTTTCTGAAGTTTTTTAGGGCTTCAGAGTGTTGTCCAGGCCGTTGTGCCTCTTCCCTAGGGTTTGGGCGTGGCTTTCTTTATATAGACATGAGGTCGGTGATGCATGCGAACGGGACCTCAAATCTCGCGACGAAGACCATCGAGGACACGAAGCGCGAGCTCGCGCTCAACGCCCGCAAGTGCATGGATGTCATCAAGTAATAAAAAGATTATCGATCCCATAGGGACTGAGATTCGAGTACTGATTTGGTAAGTGGAGGTTATTGTTCGAAATTCAGATTTAAGGGTTGTAAATGCAAGGGTTGACAGTGGTCCCAACTCAATATGGTGTCACACGGAAGAAGAAAGAAATTATGTTGCGAGATTTTAGAAGGGATTCTAAGATTTCAGTTTCATTTGTGTGTCGCAGAACATGTTGTCAATTGGGTTTCGTCAAGGGTTCTAGTTACGGTTTTGTGGAAAGGACAACATACACTCCCTTGATGAGCCTTCGCATCTATCGAAAGCTACCTTTTCCATTGCCAAGTCGACCCTTGGACTTAGGATGGGATAGTCGGTACGAGGATGCGGAATTGATCCCTACGACGAGTCGAGAATGGGGCGCATTACCTACTCTATCGCATCCTTCTACCCACAGTTATGGGAGATGAGGTCAACCCCTAGGTGCCTCCTTGATTCTCCTAAATCTTAGATACAATGGATGTCACCCCTTGTATCGGCTAGCACAGTAGATAGAAAACCAAAACAATAACTATAATGCTAAAACCAAATGCCAATTGCAAATAGAAATTCAAGAATAGAATTCAAATTTGGAATAACATGTTCTACACACACAAACTACTCCCTAATCCTAGAATCGGAAAGTCTACTCTATAGATAGGAGAGGAGAAACACAAAACATGATCATGTTCGTATAATCAATAGAAATTAAGCAAGGAACAAAAATTACAATGCAATGTGACTCTTCTCTCTGGCGTTGAAGTGCAGAATTTAAATCTCCGGTGACTTTCTACCTCCCCGATGCGAGTTCCCGAAGCTTTTTAGGGTGTCAGAGTACCGTCTCGACTGTCATGCCCCCCTAGGGTTTGGGCGTAGCCTCCTTTATATAGATATCAGCTTGGATCTCTCTAAAACCTGGAAAATAACTGGCTTGCGTCGGAATCGTGCAGCGCCACATGATCATGTGTTTCCACATGGCCAAGTCATGTGTGGCATTGGGGTGGCCAATTTCGCCCCTTGGACACAACCGTGTGTAGCCACATGCCCTAGCCGTGTCCCCTTCTGCGTCCAGCTGCAAAATACCCTTCTTTTGCTCCGAAAGTGCACCTTTTTTCCCATGAAATGTTATCTTGCACACAAAAGTACAAAGAGCAGATCTCCAAACCAGAATATAGGAAATGCATGTAAAACAAAGTGAAATGTGCATGAAACAAACATAAAATGTAATTTGATGTGAGAGAAAACTACTCCTAAAACCCTATATGTTTTGCTCACATCAATTCCCCAAGACTTAAATCTTTGCTTGTCCTCAAGCAAACCTCAGTGCCATGAAATTTTAAAAAGGTATTGTTCCATACTTAACATGTTAACTAGATTTATCAAGTGGTATTTGCAATCAAAGCAAAATAGATATGTTCTAGAAATTCACTAAGTTAGCTCCTTGTGCTCATGTTAAGCGAATTTTCTTAGGGGATACTCGTTTCATGGTAAGTTAAGTTGTCATCCTATAGCTTTCCTAAGGTTTTCGACTCTTAGGAACTTACCTGCCCAAAGCGAGGGTCGTTCCCTAGATCTAGCACAAAGTCTCAAAGGTGTGCTCGGTATTGAGAGAAATTGGTAGGTGTTTCCCTAGTAACCTAACTCGGTCTCAAAGGGGCACCCAACCATTTCCACCCACGACAACTATTTTTTTTATCCCTTATAATTTTTTTTTTGGATTTTGATTTTTTCGAATGGGCTTTAACAATCCGAGCATCTCCAGTAACTAAAATGCTAAACTTAGGGTCACCTATGGATTCTAAAGTACTAGACTACTGAGATGAATCATAACTAGGTACGTACTAGACTCTCCCTTTCAGAATGTTCGTCATGTGTAGGTGTAAATATAAAAGCTAACCAGTGTAAGGCTAAAACATTCATTAGAGCAAATAAAATAAAATACCATGAGGTAAATGAAGTTAAGCTATCCATGGAAACAACTCATAAAAGAAAACTCTAAAAATACTACCGAGGTAGCTTAAAGATAACAAAAATTAAGTACTGACGAAACTATAAACTCTATGTATGAACAAATGAATGCTAACTAAAACAAATGCAAATGATAGGAAAGAAACTATTGCTAGAAACAAAATAAATCAAAACTCGGGCCCCCTAGACTTATATGAGATCATACCGCTAATATGGTGGCCGAGGTGGGAAGTCCGACAGTCTCGACATGTCAGGCTCCTGGAAAAATCTGGTGCTCAACTGCTGATGCCACATGTATATGTGGTCGATCTGAGAGCTGATGGATGCAGTGACCGCTCTGTGCTCCTCCTCCCGGGTTCAATGTGCCTGCTGGGCATGCATGTGCTGCCGCATCTCCTGACGATAGGTGGCCTCATCCTAGCGACGGATAGCCTTCTCCTGGAAGTAGACGCGGGCCTCGTCCTAGAACTCCTCAGTCCACTGGAAGTGCTCCCGAAAGCCTTGAAACTCTGCCTACGTGTATGCGCTCTGCTCCTCCCATCGCTGTCTCTGCGTCTGCTGCTCGGCATATATGTCATCGAGGTGCGATCGGAACTGCCCTGGAGCACGACAGGCACTGCCTTGGCGGAAACCGCCCTGGCAAAAGTGCCCTGGTAGAACTGCCTTGGTGCAGTTATCAGTCGACTGCTGCTTGGTGCCAATCGATTGATGGGCATGATAGTCGACTGATTTTTGAAGGACTCGACTGCCTATACTAATTTCGAGTAAAACAAGGATGTTTAACCCCATTTCAGCTATGGTAAGGTTCCCTAACCACTCCTAACCCTAGGATATACTTTGGGAAGCATTAGAAATGGTGAAAATCCATTGGATATGGATTAGGAGAGTTGTTTAGGATTTGTATCAATTTTAAGGTGAGGAAAAGTTCAATGTTGAACTTTAGGCCTTAATTTTGATGGTTTAAAGTTCCTATTGGCTTAGGGACTTCCCAAGGACATTGTTGGTGCAATAGTCAAGGGGGAGCAAGCCTTTAGGGGAGGTATCCATCAAGGGATGATGGATGGTATTTTTCATCATGAGGGGGAAAATGGAATTTTGAGATGCCCAATTTGGAAATTGGGAGAGTGTATAGTCGCCTATCTTGAGTGATATGGGACTTATCACTAGGAAGATGGTAGGCATCCTAGGTATTTTTGGACCAAGGGGGAGATTGTAAGATTTCATTGGGACATGAGACATTGACCTCCTTGGAGAGAAAACCTTTTTGATGTTAGTCAAAAAGGGGAGAATGTTTATGGGGAGAATGTTATGGAGAGTGTTATCAATTGTCAATTTAGAGAATTGGGGAGAATGTTTGGGATTACCAATTTGGGATAATTAGTAAGGAGATTTGAGTTAGTTTTCTAACTCAAAGGTATGTATTTTTGTCAAACATCAAAAAGGAAGAGATTGTTGGTGCAATTGACCCAGGTCACGATTGACCGGACTCGAGTTTGACTCGAGCGATGTTTTGATGTTTGACATGAAGGTTTGACATTGATGTTTGACATTGATGTGTGATATTATTTTGGGGAGATTGTTGGCACAATCGACCCGGGTCATGATTGACCAGACTCGAGTTTGACTCGAGGGGATTTTTATGGTTGACTGGAGTTGACCATGTCAAGGAAAAGTCCAAGTCTTGAGTACTTAGCATGTAAAGTCCATGCATGGGTCTTGGCAGGAAAAGTCCAAGCATGGGTCTTGGCATGGAAAGTCCAACATGGGTTGGCAAGGGAAAGTCCAAGCTTGAGTCTTGGCATTTGAGAAGTCCAAGGGGTTTGATATTGGCAGCGTAAAGTCCAAGCGGGAGTCTTAGCAGCATAAGTCCAATGGTTGGCGGCGTAAAGTCCAAGCGGAAGTCTTGGCAGCGTAAGTCCAATGTGCCTTGGCGGTGTAGACACCGTTAGCATGACATAGCCGATGGAAGCACCTGAAGGCTAGCGTATGGATGAACAAGTCATGGATGACTTAGAGGGATCCGAGAGGCGCGAGACTGACGGAGGTGGCTAGAAGGTTTAGGTCTAGGCTAAGAGTGGTCTAGCAAGTATGGGGGCACCATACTTGGGTTAAAACATCATGTTTGAGGTGTGGCAGTCGACTAGTGCCATATGGCAGTCGACTGGTGTGAGTCAACTAGGGTTTGACTATGGGGAGTTCCCTAGCAATCGACTGCCAGAGGTGGGCAGTCGACTGATTGGCCGAGCAGTCGACTAATCTTGTGATCAGTCGATTGGTGCTCGGAATCTCAGGCACAGAATCGAGTCGAGACTTGACTGTTGGGGTTAGCAGTCGAGTGAAGGCTCGACCAGTCGACTGATGTCCTATTCGTTGGATTTTTCCAGCGTGGATTACACCGTTGTCTCACAGCAACAGTGTCATCAGTCGACTGATGGTCCCGATCAGTCGACTAATCGACGATTTCTAGCCCAGGTAGAAGCTTTAAATGGAACTCGTGGAGGAGTAAATTACATCTGGTTTTTGAAGGCTTTTAGGGCGATTTGTTGCTGCAAATCAGGGTCTCCAAGTGCAATTCAAGCAACCACAAAGCAAGTAATCAAAAGAGCATTTGTAAAGTTTTTCTTTGCATAGATTATTGTATTCTTTTTGTATTTGCTTGTTTTACCTTGTATTACTTTTGTAATATGTTGTAAGAGGTTTCTCCACCTCCGGATTGTTTCGAGAAGGAGTTATTTGTGATTAGTGATTGCGTGTGCATCACTAGAGCTCTTTAGAGCTCGATCCATGGAGTATGAACCATTCGGTTCCAAACCACGTTATATGCTTGTGTTGTGAATTGTGTTTGTCGTATTTTATTATTGCTATATATTCCATTGCGCTAACATGACTTGTAGAGACAAACACAATTGAATTCCATCACGCAACGAATCGATGCTATTCACCCCCCCTCTAGCGGTCAACATTTTCCTCTATAGACTCAAGGGCGTTTCTTGGGATATGTGGTCACTGAGCAAGGTATAAAAGCTAATACTACTAAGATTGAGGCTATTAGGCAAATGCAACCTTCAAAAAATTTGAAGAAAGTACAGAGGTTATTAGGCAGGATTACTGCCCTGTCAAGATTCATATCCTGATCGGCAATTAGGAGTTTTCCTTTCTTCAAGATATTAAAGAGGGTTACGTGATTCCAATGAGACGAGCATTATGATAAAGCCTTTCAGTCTTTGAAGGAATACTTGGTGGATCCACCTTTCTTAGCTAAGCCTCAGTCTAGAGAAGTGTTATGGGTGTATCTAGGTCTTTCGGAGGTTGCTGTAAGTTCAGTATTGATTCGAGAAGACAAGGGTCAACAACATCCAATTTATTATATTAGTTATCTATTGAAGGGAGCTGAAGTTCGTTATACTAACTTGGAAAAATTAACCTGGGGTCTAGTTTTGACAGCTCGAATGCTACGACCTTATTTTTTATCTCATCCCTTAATGGTACTCACTGATGCACACGAACATGATCTCAAATCTCATGACGGAGATCATCAAGGACTCAAAGCGTGCGCTCGCGCTCAACGCCCGCAAGTGCACGGGTGTTGTCAAATAATAATATAGATTATCGATCCCATAGGGACTAAGATTCGAGTACTGATCTATTCGGTGTACGTTATTGTTCGAAAATTGATTCTAATGGTTGTGGTTCAGAGGGTTATCGGCGGTCCTATATCTAGTACGGTGTCACACGGAGGAAGAGAAGGGATGCTACGAGTCTTTAGATGGATTCTAGGATTTCGGTTTCGTTTGTGTATCACAGAACACGTTGTCAATTGGGTTTTGTCTGGGTTTCTAGCTACGATTTTGTGGAAAGGACATCATACACTCCCCCGATGAGCCTTCACATCTATCGAAAGCTACCTCTGCCATACCAGGTCAAACCCTGGCTTTAGGATGGGATAGTTGGTACGAGGATGCCGAATCGATCCCTGCGATGAGTCAAAAATGGGGCGTGTTTCCTACTCTATCGCATCCTTCTTCCCACAATTACCGGTGATGAGGACAACCCCTAGGTTCCTCTTTAAATTTCCCTAAATCTTTGATACAAGGGTTGTCACCCCTCGTATCGTCAAAGCACAGTGACTAGAAAACCAAAACAATAGCTATAGGTCTAAACCAAATGTCAATTGCAAATATAGATTCAAGAACGAAAATATATTTGAACCAACATGTTTTAACTCAACACAAACTACTCCCTAGTCCTAGAATCAGAGAATCTACTCCATGAATACAAGAAAAGAAACACAAGGCATTGTCGAATTCATATATACAAGATAAAGTATGCAAAGAATATAGATTACAATGCGTTGAGGCTCTTCTCTTTGGCGTTGAGCTGTAGAACTTGGATCTCGAGCAGCTTCCTTCCTCCCCGTTGCGAGTTTCTGAAGTTTTTTAGGGCTTCAGAGTGTTGTCCAGGCCGTTGTGCCTCTTCCCTAGGGTTTGGGCGTGACTTTCTTTATATAGACATGAGGTCGGTGATGCATGCGAACGGGACCTCAAATCTCACGACGGAGACCATCGAGGACTCGAAGCGCGAGCTCGCGCTCAACGCCCGCAAGTGCATGGATGTCATCATGTAATAAAAAGATTATCGATCTCACAGGGACTGAGATTCGAGTACTGATTTGGTAAGTGGAGGTTATTGTTCGAAATTCAGATTTAAGGGTTGTAAATGCAAGGGTTGACAGTGGTCCCAACTCAATACGGTGTCACACGGAAGAAGAAAGAAATTATGTTGCGAGATTTTAGAAGGGATTCTAAGATTTTAGTTTCATTTGTGTGTCACAGAACATGTTGTAAATTGGGTTTCGTCAAGGATTCTAGTTACGGTTTTGTGGAAAGGACAACATACACTCCCTTGATGAGCCTTCGCATATATCGGAAGCTACCTTTTCCATTGCCAAGTCGACCCTTGGACTTAGGATGGGATAGTCGGTACGAGGATGCGGAATCGATCCCTACGACGAGTCGAGAACGGGGCGCATTACCTACTCTATCGCATCCTTCTACCCACAGTTATGGGAGATGAGGTCAACCCCTAGGTGCCTCCTTGATTCTCCTAAATCTTAGATACAAGGGATGTCACCCCTTGTATCGGCTAGCACAGTAGATAGAAAACCAAAACAATAACTATAATGCTAAAACCAAACGCCAATTGCAAATAGAAATTCAAGAACAGAATTCAAATTTGGAATAACATGTTCTACACACACAAACTACTCCCTAATCCTAGAATCGGAAAGTCTACTCTATAGATAGGAGAGGAGAAACACAAAACATGATCATGTTCGTATAATCAATAGAAATTAAGCAAGGAACAAAAATTACAATGCAATGTGACTCTTCTCTCTGGCGTTGAAGTGCAGAATTTGAATCTCCGGTGACTTTCTTCCTCCCCGATGCGAGTTTCCGAAGCTTTTTAGGGTGTCAGAGTACCGTCTCGGCTGTCATGCCCCCCTAGGGTTTGGGCGTAGCCTCCTTTATATAGATATCATCCTGGATCTCTCTAAAACTTGGAAAATAACTGGCTTGCGTCGGAATCGTGCAGTGCCACATGATCATGTGTTTCCACATGGCCACGTCATGTGTGGCATTGGGGTGGCCAATTTCTCCCCTTGGACACAACCGTGTGTAGCCACATGCCCTAGCCGTGTCCCCTTCTGCGTCCAACTGCAAAATACCCTTCGTTTGCTCCGAAAGTGCACCTTTTTTCCCATGAAATGTTATCTTGCACACAAAAGTACAAAGAGCAGATCTCCAAACCAGAAAATAGGAAATGCATGTAAAACAAAGTGAAATGTGCATGAAACAAACATAAAATGTAATTTGATGTGAGAGAAAACTACTCCTAAAACCCTATATGTTTTGCTCACATCAATTCCCCCAGACTTAAATCTTTGCTTGTCCTCAAGCAAACCTCAGTGCCATGAAATTTTAAAAAGGTATTGTTCCATACTTAACATGTTAACTAGATTTATCAAGTGGTATTTGCAATCAAAGCAAAATAGATATGTTCTAGAAATTCACTAAGTTAGCTCCTCGTGCTCATGTTAAGCGAATTTTCTTAAGGGATACTCGTTTCATGGTAAGTTAAGTTGTCATCCTATAGCTTTCCTAAGGTTTTCGACTCTTAGGCACTTACCTGCCCAAAGCGAGGGTCATTCCCTAGATCTAGCACAAAGTCTCAAAGGTGTGCTCGGTATTGAGAGAAATTGGTAGGTGTTTCCCTAGTAACCTAACTCGGTCTCAAAGGGGCACCCAACCATTTCCACCCACGACAACTATTTTTTTTATCCCTTATAATTTTTTTTTTGGATTTTGATTTTTTTGAATGGGCTTTAACAATCCGAGCATCTCCAGTAACTAAAATGCTAAACTTAGGGTCACCTATGGATTCTAAAGTACTAGACTACTGAGATGAATCATAACTAGGTACGTACTAGACTCTCCCTTTCAGAATGTTCGTCATGTGTAGGTGTAAATATAAAAGCTAACCAGTGTAAGGCTAAAACATTCATTAGAGCAAATAAAATAAAATACCATGAGGTAAATGAAGTTAAGCTATCCATGGAAACAACTCATAAAAGAAAACTCTAAAAATACTACCGAGGTAGCTTAAAGATAACAAAAATTAAGTACTGACGAAACTATAAACTCTATGTATGAACAAATGAATGCTAACTAAAACAAATGCAAATGATAGGAAAGAAACTATTGCTAGAAACAAAATAAATCAAAACTCGGGCCCCCTAGACTTATATGAGATCGTACCGCTAATATGGTGGCCGAGGTGGGAAGTTCGACAGTCTCGACATGTCAGGCTCTTGGAAAAATCTGGTGCTCAACTGCTGATGCCACATGTATATGTGGTCGATCTGAGAGCTGATGGATGCAGTGACCGCTCTGTGCTCCTCCTCCCAGGTCCAATGTGCCTACTGGGCATGCATGTGCTGCCGCATCTCCTGACGGTAGGTGGCCTCATCCTAGCGACGGATAGCCTTCTCCTGGAAGTAGATGCGGGCCTCGTCCTAGAACTCCTCAGTCCACTGGAAGTGCTCCTGAAAGCCTTAAAACTCTGCCTACGTGTATGCGCTCTGATCCTCCCATCGCTGCCTCTGCGTCTGCTGCTCGGCATATATGTCGTCGAGGCGCGATCGGAACTTTGAAAAATCATAGGCAGATGTACCTGCATCCTGCTCAAAAGTAGAAAAAGGTGGGTGTGCAGGTGCAGGCTCAGGTCTATGTGGACTAGGTGGGCTCCTATGAATGCGTGGATTGGGGGGAGAGTGATGTAAAGGGGGAGAGATGGGTGTTGATGTGGATGGTCCCTCATATGGCGAGGACTCCACTATCAAGTCTAAGCGCCAGTTGGCACATGTGGTGATGGTGGTACGATCAAGGTCGGGGAGCCTAAGGAATGATAGGTTTTTCCTTACAAAGCACAAGTAGTGTCCCTCTCTCACTATCTTCATGGCCATACACACTCCTAGGTCGATCCTAGGGCTCCCCTCGATGCTATCAGTGCAGTGTAGTCGTACCCCATCCTATGATAAATGTGGGTAAGCAGACCCCCCACAATGATCTCTCCTCTCGCTGCTTTGCCCATTTTCACTAGGTGTCTAATGAAATGGGACCCTACATCAATGCTACTCCTTTCTTTTAGCATATCCCACAAGCAAAGCAACTCACTAGCTCGCACTACACCGACACTCTCCCCACGACCAAAAATAGTACTTACCATGATTCGGTGTAGGTATTAAAAATTGGGGTTTTGGAGGTGCGACGCTTTGGCCCTAGAAGGGTCATACGTGTGCTCTCCTATCAATTTAGTCCAAAAGATCCGAGAGTTGAACCCAATAGGGGTTCTTCTCTCTCCCCCACTAGGCAAGCCAAAACATGTGTTCCATTGGTGTAGTGTCCATTCATGCTCAATGTTAAATAACCTAAAGGTAATCCTACCCTCTTCGCTCTCTCTACCCGTTAAAACCTCAGCTTCTAAAGAACTTAAAAACTCTAAAACTATCCTAGGGTAGGTTAGGTGTTGTTGGTGCAGTTGGCACCTAAGTCGAACCTGAGTTTTGATTATAGCAAACGATACAAAGTTAAGCTTGTATTGTTATCTCACGAGCTAAATTGAGTGTGTAGAAAAGTGTCAATGCTGGAGCTGAAGTCTAGTGACACCCGGAGGTAGCCGCGATGGTCGGGCGACAATCGAGTGATTTTGAAGGAAGCCGAAGGAATCGAGTGGAAGGCCGGAAGCAAAAGCGACACAGTAAGTATCGAGGTAAGCTCGTGGGTGTGTGAGCATAAAAGAGGTCGTATCCTCCTTATGGGGATGGTCTTAAGCGTAGATCCGACCCAAGACATCCCATGGATGGTCTAGGTCGAGATCGAACGGTCGGAGGTCATCGAAATAATATTTTTGTTTAGCTAACTTGTGATTTCAACTAGCATCAGTTGATCGCGACTTGGAGGACTCGAGCCGTCCATCGATCGACTACTGCGGGTCGACGATTCGACGATCTCGCCATAAGTCGACTGATGATGACCATCAATCGACTGATGGTCAAGGATCAGCTTCGAGGAGTCAAGGCTTATCACCTCATTTCAAAGGGATTGGTGCTCAAATCTCATTGGTTGAAGTTCCTCTCAAGAATAGGCTCAAAGGCTATAAAAGGAGGACCTCTCTTAGGATTTTCTCATCAATTCTAAGTTCCCAAAAGCCTCCGCAACGTTGCAACTCTCCGACAACGAAGTGCTACTTCTCCGACGCTCTAAGTTAAGTGTTTATATTTTTCATCGGTATAAGCTTCAATTCAGTTTATCTCTTTTTCATATTATTGTCTCGGAGTTTTTATCGTAACGAGGAGAGGGGGAGTGTCCCTCTACCTCAAGCTTTTGTGATTTCTTGTATTCGATCAACTCCTACCTCCAACGAGGAGGAGTTCATTTAGTGTTTTGCCCTCCGTGCATGGTCAAGGACCACTAGGGCCTTGGAGTAGTAGCCGAAGGCTACGAACCAAGTAAATCCACTTGTCTCTTTTATTTGTCATTTATCTTCCGCTGCATTTAATTGTCTACTCGAACGAATTCGTACGAAAAGTTTCTATCGCTATTCACCCCCCCTCTAGCGATCCGCTCGATCCAACAATTGGTATCAGAGCCCGGAGTGCTAAGATTTGGTGAAACCACCAATCTAGCTTTCTACGGATTTTTTTTATATTTATTTTCTGTTTATTTCAATTTTTTTCTTTCTTTTTCATTCGTGTAGTTTTTCTTCTCCCACACTACTAATCCAAGACGCGAGTCATGGGACATTTCCGTCGTTTGTGTTTTTAGGTTTCTTCCGCTTCATCCTCTTGTTATTTTTGTTTCAATGGCCCATCTCGAGGGTTTTAGCACCGTCCGACCTCCGTTTTACAATGGAGATGACTTCCGTTATTGGAAGTTTCGGATGGAATGCTTTCTTAAAACCCAAATCGAGATGTGGATCATAATCCAAACGGGATTCACACTTCTGACTAACGAAGTGGGTGAATCTTTGGATTATGACCAATGGACCAATGCGACAAAAAGATAAGTCGAAGCCGACACCAAGGCAACTCAAATCCTCCAATGTTGCTTGTCCAAGGAAGAGCTTAATCGCGTCAGCCCCTTCATCAGTGCAAAGGACCTTTGGACAAAACTAGTGGAGCTACACGAAGGGACCGATGAAGCCAAGGTATGTAAGTGTGATCTCTTATTCAATAAGTTATATAATCTAAAAATGCAAGAACACGAGATGGCGACGCAACTTCACGCTCGCGTTCAAGATATCGTCAACAACCTACACGTGATCGGATAAAAGGTCAAAAACCGCGACCTTATTAGGTATGTACTAAACTCATTTCCTAGGACTACCTTGTGGGCATCCATAGTCGATGCCTACAAGGTCTCCAAGAATCTTTCAAAACTTAGATTAGATGAGATGTTTTCCGATTTTGAACTTCATGAGCAGTCTAACTCGGAACCCGAGAAGGGTATAGCACTTTTTGCAGGTTCGAGGAAGAAAACCGCGAGCAAGTCACCCCCGAAGGAAGAAGAAGATGAGTCAGATTCGGAGGTTGACCCAAAAATGGAGGCCGAACTAGTCAACCTAGTTTGGAGGATAGTCAAGGGCCAAAAGCAAACCGTCACTCGACCCCACGAAGGTAAGCCTAAAAGTTCTAACATTAGGTGTTACGAATGCAACAGGTTTGGACACATCAAATCCGAATGTCCGAAGCTCAAGAGCAAAGCGCCGAAACATAAAAAGGCACTCAACGCTACGTGGGAAGAAGCATCCAAGGAAGAAGACGATGATCGCGTCCTCATGGCTAAACCGGTTGAATCGGAGATGGAGTCAGAACCGGAACATGATTCTGAAACCGAAGACGAATCAGACTGTGAAGCGCTATTCAAGACAAGCCACGGATACACATCCGGTTCAAAAGATACACTCAAGGTAAGTCGATCCCTTATTAGTACGCTTTATAGTGCAATTAAATTCTTAACTAGGAAATTAGATAAGTCCAAGTCCAAGGTCGAGACCCTGGTTGAAAAAGTTAAACTCCTCAAACACGAGGTCTCCCTAACCTCTTCGACTAGTCGAGTTCGAGAGGAAGACTCAACTCAGGTTGAAAAGCTCGAAGTTGAGAACTCACTTTGAAGAGTCAAGTCAAAGATCTTAGGAACATGTTGGAAAGGTTTACTTTGGGATCCAAAGGACTTGACCTCCTACTTGGATCGCAAAAGGTCGTGTACAACAAGGCCGGACTAGGGTTTAGCTCAGATACGACCAACAAGTCGTATATGTCGATTGTAAGTTGACATAAAAAATGTGTCCAAGCATGGGTCCCTAAGACCGCTTTGATTTCAAACTTAGGGTCGAACCAGTACTGGGTTCCCAAGGACCAAATCCACTATGTGGAGAGACCAAACCAATTCAACGGTCCAGGGGGAGCCAGTACAAAACTTGTTTGTGTTTTAACTTAGAAATTGCATGCTTAGGTTAGTTATTTATTTTTCTTTTTAGAATGGTTAGATAGGACTATAACTCGTCAATACTTGGTAACATAGTACCAGGACGCGGCGAGATGATAGTACGCTAGGAAAGTGGAGTCTTGTGTATTCGGGCTAGATAAGGCATATCTAGTTCGATGCACTTGACCGAGTGGAACTAGCTGAAGCTACCTCGCAGTATCCTAGACTAGTTAGATCAGGAAGTGGTCTTAGGTGAGTCAAGTCTCTATTTTCTTGAAAATGGCTTTGTCTAAGGAAGTTGTCGTTTTTCTGATCAAAGAAGGCCTTTGTGCCTCGCCACGACCTAGAAGTCATGATTTTGAAAAGGTGACTTGATGAGCCTAAGGTCAAATCCGAATCTAACGCAAGGTTGACAAGTGTTCAAATCATTAAATTTAAATCAAGTAAAATTGGAAGTCATCTCACAAGAACATATAGGGTTAACATGCTTGATCATGTAGACATGGGTGAGATGATTTAGGTTAATAATTTTCAACCAATCTTTAATAAATCCAATATCCGATCCAACTACCTTGCGTGTAGGATCAATGGATGTTGGACAGTGGTTGCTCCCGACACATGACCGGGAATCAACTCAAGTTTTTGAAACTTCGATTCAAACGACAAGGATTGGTAGCCTTTGAAAAAAATGGCAAGCTCAAAATCATCGGATCAGGTGATATTGAGCTCAACTCTAACTTTATTATTCAAAATGTCTTATTGGTAGAAAATTTACAATATAATTTACTTAGTGTAAGCCAATTGTGTGATAATGACTATAAGGTCATATTTCTAGAAAATGAATGCATAATTAATAAAAATGAAACCTCTAAAACAATTCTTAAGGGAACCAGAAATAACAATATTTATACTATTAATTTAACTAACTCCTCAACCAAGTGTCTTATGACACGGCAAGAGGAATCTTGGTTGTGGCACCGACGACTCGGTCACTCGCACCCAAGACTCATCCACAAGATGAGTCAGAGTGACTTAGTCAGAGGTTTGCCTAACCTCAATAACTTGGATAATAAAATATGTAATGCTTGTCAACAAGGTAAACAATCTAGGACACAACATCAACTAACTAATCAAGAACGAACCAAAAGTGTTCTTGAGCTCTTACACATGGATCTATTTGATTCACACGGAGCTAAGTCACTTAATGAGAGTAAATTCTGCTTAGTCATAATTGATGACTATTCTAGATTTACTTGGGTTAGGTTCATCAAACACAAAAGTGATACCCTAGATCAATTAATCAACCTATTTAAACTAATAGAAAATCAACAAAACCTTAAAATCAAAAGACTTAGGAGTGATCATGATGGTGAATTCGAGAACCACAGGTTTACAAAATTCTGTAACCTAAATGGATACCACCATGAGTTCTATTGCCCTAGAACCCCACAACAGAATGGTCTAGTAGAACGTAAAAATAGAACCCTACAAGAAGATGCTAGGACAATGCTAAATGAGTATAACCTACCCGATAGGTTTTGGGCGGAAGCTGTGAGTACGACAAGCTATGTCGAAAATAGGATCCTTATGGTAAAGAGGCACCTTAAGACCTCATACGAGATTTATCACGATAAAATGCCTAACATCAAGTACTTTAGGGTATTTGGGTGTAAGGTACATATCCTAAACACTAAGGATTACCTAGGGAAATTTACATCCAAAACCTCGACCGGAATCTTTCTAGGATACTCGACTACAAGTAGAGCTTATAGAGTATATAACCATGACACCCTTAAAGTCGAGGAGACTATCAATGTAGTGTTTGATGAAGGACATGAATCTACAAAACCCCTGGCAACCCCAATTAGTGAGCCGATTCATACCAGACTCAACTCTGATCTGGAGGTCAAGTCTAGTATTAATCCTAACCTAAGTCAACCAAGTCATTCTATCGACCAAGTGGTAGATGACTCTAACCAAACTAGGACTCAAACGAGTCATCCTATTGACCAAGTGGTAGATGACTCAAACCCAAATCAAACTAGGACTCAAACGAATCATCCTATTGACCAAATGATAGGTGATCCAAGTCTAGGAGTTCGAACTAGAGCCTCATACCGAAACCTTAGTCAAATCTCCTTGATTTCTAAAATTGAACCCAAAACTATTGACCAAGCTCTTCTTGATCCCGATTGGATTATTGCAATGCAAGAAGAGCTGGCTCAATTCACTAGGAATGAAGTATGGGAATTAGTACCACCACCTAAAGATAAAACAATCGTTGGAACAAGGTGGGTGTTTATAAATAAACTTGATGATAAAGGTGAAGTAGTTAGAAATAAAGCTAGATTAGTCGCTAAAGGGTTTAGTCAAGTCGAAGGTTTAGATTACGATGAGACCTATGCCCCAGTAGCTAGATTAGAGTCCATTCGAATGTTATTACCATATGCTGCACATCGAGGATTTAAGTTGTTTCAAATGGATGTGAAGTCAGCATTCTTGAATGGATATATTAAAGAGGAGGTTTATGTTAGTCAACCCCCCGGTTTCGAAAGCCTAGATAAACTCGACCATGTCCTTAGGTTAAAGAAAGCTCTCTATGGACTTAAACAAGCTCCTCGAGCTTGGTACGAGAGGCTTTCGATTTATCTTAAGTCCAAAGGATTTAACCAAGGTGTAGTTGACCCAACCCTTTTCGTAAAAACCATAGGTAAAGACATATTCATAGCCCAAATCTACGTAGATTATATCATCTTCGGAACCACTAACTCGATCCTACTAAACGAATTCATTTCACTTATGGAAAGTGAATTTGAAATGAATTTAGTAGGTGAGTTGAATTTCTTCTTAGGTCTACAAATTAAACAAACTAAAGATGAAATATACCTACATCAACGCAAATATACTAGGGAATTAATTAAATGCTTTGGAATGCAAGACGCTAAAATTATTAATACCTCAATGGCATCAAATGTAAATATAGAAGAAGATGTAATCAGAAATTCAATTGATTTAAAATACTATAGGAGCGTAATAGGGAGTCTCCTTTACTTAACTACGAGCCGACCTGATATCTTTTTTGCAGTAAGTATGTGCGCAAGGTTCCAAACCTGTGCCAAGGAGTCTCACCTAACTCTAGTCAAGCGTATCCTTAGATATCTAAAGGGTACACTTAATGTCGATATTTGGTACCCTAGATCTACCGAGTTCAAACTAATCGGCTACTCCGACTCGGACTATGCCGGTAGTAAGCTCGATAGAAAGAGTACGAGTGGTTGTTGTCAACTTCTCGGCTCGAGTCTAGTGAGTTGGTACAGTAGGAAGCAACACTGTGTTGCCCTATCTACCACTGAAGTCGAATACATCGCGATGGGTGAGTGTGTCACTCAGCTTCTTTGGATGAAGCACACTCTCCGAGACTTTACGAACACTAAACTCCATGTAGATAACATTAGCTCAATTAACCTAACTAAGAATCCGATATGTCATTCTAGGACCAAACATATAGAGGTCAAACACCATTTCATTCAAGAACATGTGACCAAAGGAGCCATACAACTCGAATACGTCAAATCGAAGTCCAACTTGGCAGACCTATTTACTAAACCCCTACCCGAAGCCGAATTCAGTCTATTAAGATGAAAATTGGGCATGTGCGTAGTAGAATAGGAACTTACAAATTATATTTTCTTATTACTATTTCTTACTTTTCATTTTCATGGAACTAGCATAGGACATACCTTAGATATCATGCACCTATAGATTTAAGGAGCCAATACATCTCACAACACATAGGACTAATCTGTTTGTGTACTTAGCCACGTAGATGGGTGTGAGATGTTAGGACTTTACTCCTGGTTCCAGATGTAGAGCTAGTGCATCGCCATGAACCACGGAGTATAATCATATATATTTAACCGACTCTGACCAGGACTTGTTGATCTTTCATATCAATCAAGTCAAATAAGAGTTAAAAATTTTATAGATGAGCTTATTTTCAGTATATTATTTTTAAAATAATATGGAACATGCTTGGACTTTAAAGTTAATACCTATATTTTTTCAAACACCCCCACTCTTTTCGATATATGGCAAAAGGGGGAGAAAAGGCCAAAGTTAAGGGATCAAATTACAAAGTTAAGGGATCAAATTTTTGATCACTTAACTCACTTCATACTTATTCACATGGCCAAAAGATAAGTAAATGTTTACTTAACTTTAAGTTTTGAAAATTTACTTAACTTTAATTTGTGCATCTTAACTTTTTTGAGTTAAGTAAATAGTTACTTAACGTGCATCTTAACTTGTTTGAGTTAACAAAAAAAAGGGAAATAAAGGCCAAGTTAAGAGAATTCTTAACTTAAACTTATTTTTAATACTATGGCCAAACGTTAATGCTTTACTTAAGAAAGGGGGAAAAAAGCCCAAGTTAGGAAGTCCTCTTAACTTAAACGTTTTACTAAGGCCAACTTTAAGTAATGTTAATTACTTAAACTCTTCCTAAATAGCAACCATCAAGGGGGAGGATTAAGGTCTTCTTTCAAGACTCACCCTTGGTCAAGGGGGAGGTTTCCTCAAAGGGGAGTACTTGAAGAAAATCCTTACTACTCCTACTTAATCTTTATTATTCTTGTTTTTCATGCATATTATAATTCTTCATGCATATTATCTTCTTAACTTTGTATGTGGGTTTGCCATAGATCAAAAAGGGGAAGATTGTTGGTGCAGTTGACACTTAAGTCGAACCTGAGTTTTGATTATAGCAAATGATACAAAGTTAAGCTCATATTGTTATCTCACGAGCTAAATCGAGTGTCCAGAAAAGTGCCAATGCTGGAGCTGAAGGCAAGCGACACTCGGAGGAAGCCGCGGTGGTCAAGCAACACTCGAGTGATTTCGGAGGAAGCCAAAGGAATCGAGTGGAAGGCCGGAAGCGAAAGAGACACAGTAAGTATCGAGGTAAGCTCGTGTGTGTGTGAGTGTAAGAGAGGTCGTATCCTCCTTACGGGGATGGCCTTAAGCGTAGATCCGACCCAAGACATCCCATGGATGGTCTAGGTCAAGATCGGACGGTCGGAGATTGTCGAAATAATGTTTTTGTTTAGCTAACTTGTGATTTCAGTTAGCATCAATCAACTGTCAGCTTGGAGGACTTGACTGCCGTCCATCAGTCGACTAGCTGCGGTCAGAATTCGACTGATGATTGTTGGATCGAAGTGGTTCGCTAGAGGGGGGGGTGAATAGCGAAAAACCTTTTTCTTTCAAGTTTGTATGAAAACAATTAAGTGCAGCAGAAAGATAAATGAAACAAAAAGAGACAAGATATTTTTTTACTTGGTTGGTAGCCTTCAACTACTACTCCAAGGACCTAACGGTCCTAGACCGTGTACGGAGAGCAATTCACTAAAACACTCCTCCTCGTTGGAGGTAGGAGTTTGACGATTACAAAAACCTTCGAAGCAAGAAAGATAGAGAGACAAACCCTCTCTTCTCTTTAAGTAAAATGCAATGATAGAAAACCTTGATTAATAAGAATTAAAATATTGAAAGCAATAACAAAGAAAGATTATACCAACAACTAAAAAAAAACTTAAGATAGGGTTGTTGGCAACACTTCGTTGTTGTAGAGTCGTCGGAGAGTCGCAGCGTTGCAGAGGCTTTTTAGCACTTAGAATTGATGATGAAACCCTAGGTTAGGACCTCCTTTTATAGCCTTTGAGCCCCTTTTCGAGAGGAACCTTAGCCAATCATATTTGAGCACCACTCCCCTTGAAATTTGGTGATAAGTCTTGACTCCTCGAAGCTGATCCTTTGACCATCA
The DNA here is from genome assembly GCA_025175895.1 of Wurfbainia villosa. Lineage (NCBI taxonomy): Eukaryota > Viridiplantae > Streptophyta > Magnoliopsida > Zingiberales > Zingiberaceae > Wurfbainia > Wurfbainia villosa. The sequence continues at coordinate 5,401,472 of JAKLTH010000147.1, forward strand.
ATGATCGATGGCCATCATCACGATCGTGATGGCAACATCACCGAGGCCGACCTCTGACGATCGACGATTGATTGGCAATGAGTCCTCCTCAAGGCGATCGTGATGCTTGCTGCAAGTCAAAGTTAGCTCAACAAAAACATAGTTCTGACAGTCGTTGACCGTCCGATCTCGACCTAGACCATCTATAGGATGTCTTTGGTCGGATCTATGCTTAAGATCATCCCCGTAAAGAGGATACAACCTCACTTACACTCGCACACACGAGCTTACCTCGATACTTACTGTGTCGCTTTTGCTTCCGGCCTTCCACTCGATTCCTTCGGCTCCCTCCGAAGTCACTCGAGTGTCACCTGACCACCGCGGCTTCCTTCGGGTGTCGCTAGCCTTCAGCTACAGCTATAGCAATTTTTTGTATACTCGATTCAGCTCGTGAGATAACGACATGAGCTTAACTTTGTATCGTTTGCTATAATCAAAACTCAGGTTTGACTTAGGTGCCTACTGCACCAATAATCTCCCCCTTTTTTGATTTATGGCAAACTCACATACAAAGTTAAGAAAAAATAAATTAAGTGCATTGAGTATGAGATATGCACGAATGAGCAGGAGTATATAAAAACTCTTTTTCAAGTGCTCCTCCTTGAGGAATCCTCCCCCTTGACCGAGGGTGAGTACTTGAGAAAGAGTTTTAACTCTCCCCCTTGATGTTTGCTACTAAAAATTAAGTAACCGAAATTACTTAATATTAATAAGTTTTAAGTTAAGAAATCAAAAAATTGAATCCTTAACCTTGGCCTTTACTTCCATTTTGTTAACAAAAACAAGTTAACTAAATGTGTTTAAGTTTAAGAATTCTCTTAACTTGTTGTGTTAACTTAAAGTTAAGTAAGCCCTGGCCATAAAAAAAATGATCCCTTAACTTTGGCCTTTTTCTCCCCCTTTTGCCATATATCGAAAGGAGTGAGGGTGTGTGTGAAATAAAATAAGTATTAATTTTGAAGTCCAAGCATGTTCCACATTATTTTTGAAAATAATATACTGAAAATAAGTTCATCTATAAAATGTTCGACTCATATTTGGCTTGATTGATATGAAAGATCAACCAGTCCTGGTTAGAGTCGGTTAGTATGTATGATTATACTCTGTGGTTCATAGCGATGCACTAGCTCTACATCTGGGACCAGGAGTAAGGTCCTAACATCTCACGCCCATCAACGTGGATAAGTACACAAACACATTAGTCCTATGTGTTGTGAGATGTACTGGCTCCTTAAATCTATAGGTGCATGATATCTAGGGTAAGTCCTATACTAGTTCCATGAAAAATGAAAAGTAAGAAATAGTAGTAATATAATTTGCAAAGTCCTATTCTACTACGCACATGCCCAATTTTCATCTTAATAGATTGAATTCAGCTTCGGGTAGGGGTTTAGTAAATAGGTCTGCCAAGTTAGACTTCGATTTGACATATTCGAGTTGTATGGCTCCGTTGGCCACATGTTCTCAAATGAAATGGTGTTTGACCTCTATATGTTTGGTCCTAGAGTGACATATCGGATTTTTAGTAAGGTTAATTGAACTAATGTTATCTACGTGGAGTTTTGTGTTCGTAAAGTCTAACTTAAAGTCGTGGAGAGTGTGCTTCATCCAAAGAAGTTGAGTGACACACTCACCCATCGCGATGTATTCGGCTTCGGTGGTAGATAAGGCAACACAGTGTTGCTTCCTACTGCACCAACTTACTAGACTTGAGCCGAGAAGTTGACAACAACCACTCATACTCTTTCTATCAAGCTTACTACCGGCATAGTCTGAATCAGAGTAGCCGATTAGTTTGAACTCGATAGATCTAGGATACCAAATACCGACATTAAGTGTACCCTTTAGATATCTAAGGATACGCTTGACTAGAGTTAGGTGAGACTCCTTGGCACAGGTTTGGAACCTTGCGCACATACTTACTGCAAATAAGATATCGGGTCAGCTTGCAGTTAAGTAAAGGAGACTCCATATTACGCTCCTATAGTATTTTAAATCAATTGAATTTCCGATTACATCTTCTTCTATATTCACATTAGTTGCCATTGGGGTATTAATAATTTTAGCGTCTTGCATTCCAAAGCGTTTAATTAATTCCTTAGTATATTTGCGTTGATGTAGGTATATTCCATCTTTAGTTTGTTTAATTTGTAGACCTAAGAAGAAGTTTAACTCGCCTACTAAATTCATTTCAAATTCACTTTCCATAAGTGAAATGAACTCATTTAGTAGGATTGAGTTGGTAGTTCCGAAAATAATATCATCTACGTAGATTTGGGCTATGAATATGTCTTTACCTAAGGTTTTTACGAAAAGGGTTGGGTCAACTACACCTTGGTTAAAATCTTTGGACTTAAGATAAATCGAAAGTTTCTCGTACCAAGCTCGAGGAGCTTGTTTAAGTCCATAGAGAGCTTTCTTTAACCTAAGGACATGGTCGGGTTTGTCTAAACTTTCGAAACCGGGGGGTTGACTAACATAAACTTCTTCTTTAATGTATCCATTTAAGAACGCAGATTTCACATCCATTTGAAACAACTTAAATCCTCGATGTGCTGCATACGCTAATAGCATTCGAATGGACTCTAATCTAGCTACTGGGGCATAGGTCTCATCGTAATCTAAACCTTCGACTTGACTAAACCCTTTAGCGACTAGTCTAGCTTTATTCCTAACCACTTCACCTTTATCATCAAGTTTATTTCTAAACACCCACCTTGTTCCAATGGTTGTTTTATCTTTAGGTGGTGGTACTAATTCTCATACTTCATTTCTAGTGAATTGAGCCAACTCTTCTTGCATTGCAATAATCCAATCGGATTCAAGAAGAGCTTGGTCAATAGTTTTGGGTTCAATTTTGGAAATTAAGGAGATTTGACTAAGGTTTCTGTATGAGGCTCTAGTTCGAACTCCTAGACTTAGATCACCTATCACTTGGTCGATAGGATGATTCGTTTGAGTCCTAGTTGGATTTGGGTTAGAGTCTACAACTTGATCAGTAGGATGACTCGTTTGAGTTCTAGTTTGGTTAGAGTCATCTATCACTTGGTCGATAGAGTGATTTGGTTGACTTAGATTAGGATTAACACTAGACCTGATCTCCGGATCAGAGTTAGGTCTAGTATGAATCGGCTCGCTAATTGGGGTTGCCGGGGGTTTTGTAGGTTCGTGTTCTTCATCAAATACTACATTGATAGTCTCTTCGACTCTAAGGGTGTCATGGTTATATACTCTATAAGCTCTACTTGTAGTCGAGTATCCTAGAAATATTTCGGTCGTAGTTTTGGATGTAAATTTCCCTAGGTAATCCTTAGTGTTTAGGATATATACCTTACACCCAAATACCCTAAAGTACTTGATGTTAGGTATTTTATCGTGATAAATCTCGTATGAGGTCTTAAGGTGTCTCTTTACCATAAGGATCATATTTTGGACATAGCATGCCATACTTACGGCTTCCGCCCAAAACCTATCGGGTAGGTTATATTCGTTTAACATTGTCCTAGCGGCTTCTTGTAGGGTTCTATTTTTGCGTTCTACTAGGCCATTCTGTTGTGGAGTTCTAGGGCAAGAGAACTCATGATGGTATCCATTTAGATTACAAAATTCTGTAAACCTGTGGTTCTCAAATTCACCACCATGATCAGTCCTAAGTCTTTTGATTTTAATGCTTTGTTGATTTTCTATTAACTTAAATAGGTTGATTAATTGATCTAGGGTATCATTTTTGTGTTTGATGAACCTAACCCAAGTAAATCTAGAATAGTCATCAATTATGACTAAGCAGAATTTAATTCCATTAAGTGACTTAGCTCCATGTGAATCAAATAGATCCATGTGTAGGAGCTCAAGCACACTTTTGGTTCGTTCTTGATTAGTTAGTTGATGTTGTGTCCTAGATTGTTTACCTTGTTGACAAGCATTACATATTTTATTATCCAAGTTATTAAGGTTAGGCAAACCTCTGACTAAGTCACTCTGACTCATCTAGTGGATGAGTCTTGGGTGTGAGTGACCGAGTCGTCGGTGCCACAACCATGATTCCTCTTGCCGTGTCATAAGACACTTAGTTGAGGAGTTAGTTAAGTTAATAGTGTAAATATTGTTATTTCTGGTTCCCTTAAGGATTGTTTTAGAGGTTTCATTTGTATTAATTACGCATTCGTTTTCTAGAAATATGACCTTATAGTTATTATCACACAATTGACTTACACTAAGTAAATTATATTGAAAATTTTCTACTAATAAAACATTTTGAATAACAAAATTTGAGTTAAGTTCAATATCACCTGATCCGATGATTTTGAGCTTGCCGTTATTTCCAAAGGCTACCGATCCTTGTCGTTTGAATCGAAGCTTCGAAAATTTGAGCTGATCCCCGGTCATGTGTCGGGAGCAACCACTATCCAACATCCATTGATCCTACACGCAAGGTAGTTGGATCGGATATTGGATTTATTAAAGATTGGTTGAAAAATTATTAACCTAAATCATCTCACCCATGTCTACATGTTCAAACATGTTAACCCTATATGTTTTTGTGAGATGACTTCCAATTTTACTTGATTTAAATTTAATAGCTTAAACACTTGTCAACCTTGTGTTAGATTCGGATTTGACCTTAGGCTTATCAAGTCACCTTTTCAAGATCATGGCTTCCAGGTCGTGGCGAGGCACAGAGGCCTTATTTGATCGGAACAACGACCACTTCCTTGGACAAAGCCATTTTCAAGAATATAGAGACTTGACTTACCTAAGACCACTTCCTGGTCTAACTAGTCTAGGATACGGCGAGGTAGCTTCAGCTAGTTCCGCTCGGTCAAGTGCACCGAACTAGATACGCCTTATCTAGCCCGAATACACAAGACTCCGCTTTCCTAGCGTACTATCATCTCGCCGTGTCCTGGTACTATATTATCAAGTATTGACGAGTTATAGTCCTATCTAACCATTCTAAAAGAAAAATCAAACTAAATAAAAACATAAGCATGCAATTTCTAGGTTAAAACATAAACAAGTTTCGTACTAGCTCCCCCTGGACCGTTGAATTGATTCGGTCTCTCCACATAGTGGATTTGGTCCTTGGGAACCCAGTACTGGTTCAATCCTAAGTTTGAAATTAAGATGGTCTTAGGGACTCATGCTTGGACATGTTTTTTATGTCGACTTACAATCGACATATACGACTTGTTGGTCGTATTTGAGATAAACCCTAGCCTGGCCTTGTTGTACATGGCCCTTTGCGATCCAAGTAGAAGGTCAAGTCCTTTGAATCTCAAAGTAAACCTTTCCAACGTATTCCTAAGATCTTCGACTTGACTCTTCAAGAGTGAGTTCTCAACTTCGAGTTTTTCAACCCGAGTTGAGTCCTCCTCTTGAACTCGACTAGTCGAAGAGGTTAGGGAGACCTCATGTTTGAGGAGTTTAACTTCCTCAACCAGGGTCTCGACCTTGGACTCGGACTTAGCTAACTTTCTATTTAAAAACTTAATTGCACTATAGAGTGTAGTAATGAGAGACCGACTTACCTTGAGTGTATCTTTTGAACCGGATGCGTATCTGTGGCTTGTCTTGAATAGTGCTTCGCAGTCCGACTCGTCTTCGGTTTCCGATTCAAGCTCCGGTTCCGACTCCGTCTTCGATTCCACCGGTTTAGCCATGAGGACTCGATCATTGTCTTCTTCCTCAGAAGCTTCTTCCCAAGTAGCGTTGAGTGCCTTTTTGTGTTTCGGCGCTTTGCTCTTGAGCTTCGGACATTCGGATTTGATGTGTCCAAACTTGTTGCATTCGTAACACCTTATGTTAGAACTTTTAGGCTTACCTTCGTTGGGTCGAGTGACGGTTCGCTTTCGGCCCTTGACTATCCTCCGAACTAGGTTGACTAGTTCGGCCTCCATTTTTGGGTCGACCTCCGAGTCGGACTCATCTTCTTCTTCCTTCGGGGGTGGCTTGCTCGCGGTTTTCTTCCTCGAACCTGCAAGATCCTTGGAGACCTTGTAGGCATCAACTATGGATGCCCACAAGGTAGTCCTTGGAAAGGAATTTAGGACATACCTTATAAGGTCGCGATTTTTTACCTTTTGCCCGATCGCGTGTAGATTGTTGACTATGTCTTGGACGCGGGCGTGAAGTTGTGTCGCGGACTCGTGTTCCTGCATTTTTAGATTATATAGTTTATTAAATAAAAGGTCATGCTTACATACCTTGGCTTCATCGGTCCCTTCGTGTAGCTCCACTAGCTTTGTCCAAAGGTCCTTTGCGCTTATGAAGGGGCCGATGCGATTTAGCTCCTCCTTGGACAAGCCGCATTGAAGGATTTGAGTTGCCTTAGCGTCGGCTTCGACTTGTCGTTTTGTCGCAATGGTCCATTGGTCATAATCCAAAGATTCACCCACTTCATTAGTCGGAAGTGTGAATCCCGTTTGGATTATGATCCACATCTCGATTTGGGTTTTGAGAAAGCATTCCATCCGATCCTTCCAATAACGGAAGTCATCTACATTGTAAAACGGAGGTCAGACGGTGCTAAAACCCTCGAGATGGGCCATTAGAACAAAAGAAACAAGTAGACGAAGGCAAAAAAAAACTAGCAACGACAAAAACACACAAGAAAGTACCAAGACTCGCGTCTTGGATTAGTAGTGCGGTAGAAAAACTAAGCGAATGAATTAAATTCGAAATAAACAGAAAAAAAAAAGAAAAAAAAATCTATAAAAATGCTAGATTGGTGGTTTCACCAAATCTTAGCACCCCCGGCTCTAATACCAATTGTTGGATTGAAGAGGTTCACAAGAGGGGGGGGGGTGAATAGCGAAAAACCTTTTTCTTTCAAGTTTGTATCAAAACAATTAAGTGCAGCGGAAAGATAAATGAAACAAAAAGAGACAAGATATTTTTTTATTTGGTTCGTAGCCTTCGGCTACTACTCCAAGGCCCTAACGGTCCTAGACCGTGTACGGAGGGTAATTCACTAAAACACTCCTCCTTGTACGAGGTAGGAGTTTGGCGATTACAAAAACCTTCGAAGCAAGAAAGATAGAGAGACAAACCCTCTCTTCTCTTTAAGTAAAATGCAACGATAGAAAACCTCGATTAACAAGAATTGAAATATTGAAAGCAATAACAAAGAAAGATTATACCAACAACTAAAAAAGGAACTTAAGCTAGGGTTGTTGGCGACTTCGTTGTAGAGTCACGTTGTTAGCACTTAGAATTGATGATGAAACCCTAGGTTAGGACCTCCTTTTATAGCCTTTGAGCCCCTTTTCGAGAGGAACCCTAGCCAATCATATTTGAGCACCACTCCCCTTGAAATTTGGTGATAAGCCTTGACTCCTCGAAGCTGATCCTTTGACCATCACGATCGATGGCCATCATCGATCGACCGATGGCGATCATCGATCGATGGCAAGATCACGAGTGTCGACCTTCTCGACTAATTGACGGCAATGAGTCCTCCAAGCCGCAATGATCGATGCTTGCTGCAAGTCAAAGTTAGCTCAACAAAAACTTAGTTCCGACGGTCGTTGACCATCCGATCTCAACCTAGACCATCTATAGGATGTCTTTGGTCGGATCTACGCTTAAGATCATCCCCGTAAAGAGGATACGACCTCACTTACACTCGCACACACGAGCTTACCTCGATACTTACTGTGTCGCTTTTGCTTCCGGCCTTCCACTCGATTCCTTCGGCTCCCTCCGAAGTCACTCGAGTGTCGCCCGACCACCGCGACTTCCTCCGGGTGTCGCTAGCCTTCATCTACAACTATAGCAATTTTCTGCATACTCGGTTCAGCTCGTGAGATAACGACATGAGCTTAACTTTGTATCGTTTGCTATAATCAAAACTCTTCGTTCGGTTACGTATTGCTATACAAAGTCAGATATGAATTTAATGACATTTCGGCTATTCATTAATTTAGAGTTGATCTGCGTGGATGGAATCGAACGCCAAAACTTAATTAGACTCATTGACACTTGTAATGACTCCAAGCACCACGACTATAAAGGAGGGCCTCTCCTAGAATTTTCTCATCAATTCTAAGTTCCCAAAAGCCTCCACAACGTTGTAACTCTCCGACAACGAAGTGTTACTCCACCGATGCTCTAAGTTTAAGTGTTTATATTTTTTGTCGGTATAAGCTTCAATTTAATTTATCTCTTTTTCATATTATTGTCTCAGAGTTTTTATTGTAACGAGGAGAGGGGGAGTGTCCCTCTACCTCAAGCTTTTGTGATTTCTTATATTCGATCAACTCCTACCTCCAACGAGGAGGAGTTCATTTAGTATTTTGCCCTCCGTGCGTGGCCAAGGACCACTAGGGCCTTGGAGTAGTAGCCGAAGGCTACGAACCAAGTAAAAAAAATCCACTTGTCTCTTTTATTTGTCATTTATCTTCCACTGCATTTAATTGTCTACTCGAACGAATTTGTATGAAAAGTTTCTATCGCTATTCACCCCCCTCTAGCGATTCGCTCGATCCAACAGGTGTCTTATCCCCATTATCTCTCCCCACCCCATTTTTACAAATAGGGCTTGAATATCACCAAATAAGCCTAGGGATTCAAGTAAATCTTCATCAAGATATCTAGTTGCGGTGATTTTTCTAGTAGCATGCATGTTATATCTATCTCTATGCTCATTATTTCGAAAAAGGAGGGTTGGAAGAACATTACCTTCCTCCGAAGCTTGAGGGGCGTCCATTCTCCTTGTCCTTCGCTCTAAAGCATCGGATCGAGATATCACTTGCTTGGTTCTCCTCATCCTTACTTCTTTTGAGCTTCCTTGAAGGTTGAAAAGGCTTATAGGTGGTGGGAAAGAAGGATTCACATGGCTAGGGCAAGAGGAACCAAAGCACATAGCACATTTGGGGTGAAAAAAATAGCTTGGCCATTTAAACCTTGCGCAACACTACCGTGTGAAAACACACGGACAGGCCGTGTGCGCCGCTAGAAGAAGGGACACAGCCGTGTGTCTCCCATTTCTTTCTCACGATGCACAACGGTCTGCATTCTTCTTACTCGCACAGTCGTGTGGGTTCAAAGTGATTTTACTTTTATCTAGCAAGTTCTTTCTAGTCCTAATTCATGTTAAAATGATAAATGAATGGAAATCAAAGTTCAAAACAAATGAATGCAACAAACTAATAAGAAATAAACACAAAATCTAAACTTGGGTTGCCTCCCAAGAAGCGCTTTGTTTAAGGTCTTTTAGCTCGACCCTATTCCATGGTCTCAACTTAGCTCCGGAGGTTCTGTTAACCTCCATTCATCCATCTCGAAGTTGACATCTAGTGGGTTTGGCTCTACCCTACTGAAAGTGTAGCTGTCCAGGAAGGGAGCTCTACATTCTGACAAATTGAAAATGATGATTTTCCTGTCTATCTCAAAGGAGATCTTGTGCGGCTTTACGTCTATTAATGCTCCCACAGTCGCCAGAAAAGGTCTTCCCAAAATGATGAGGTTCTGAGGATTTGGTCATGTGTTTAATATAATAAAATCCATGTGTATCACGAAATTCTCAATAACATTAGGCACATGTTTTAACATGCCAACGGGCTTCTTGATCGTGTCATTCGCCATGCAAATGCCTATGCTCGTTGGTTGTATACTGCCCATCCCCATCTCTAGGTAGAATGTGTAGGGCATCACGCTAACTGATGACCCTAAGTCGCACAGCGCTGCATCGAAGCTTTCCCCATAAATCGAGCAGGGGATAACAAATTCACCACGGTCTTCAAGCCGTGGTGGAATTTTATCTTCAATTTTAGCTTGGTCGGGTAGTGTTGATATCATGGTTGCACACCCCTTGGCGAATCTATTCTTCTGGCCTACTCTTTTTCTCCGAATATTCCCTCCTCCTTCACTTGACTCGGCTCGGGTAGTGATGGAGAACTATCCATAGATTGTGACACGGTTTGGGCTATCTAGGCCACTTGTGTTTCCAACATCCTCGTGTGACTTGTAAGACCGTCAACAGTGGCCTTCAAATCCCTAAGTGACTCTTCTGTTTTCTGATGTTGGCATCGAAATTCTTCATTGGCCTTTGTTTGGGTAGCAATGAAGTCTTCCCCCATCAATTCTATCTTAGACTTCTGTGGTTGTTACTGCCCATTGCCCTATTGTTGCCCATACCCTCTTGATGGTTGGAAATTCCCCGAGTTTTCCGATAGGAAAAGTTCGGGTGGTTCTTCCATCCGGGGTTGTAAGTACTGAAGGGACAAAGCTTTGCTTCCCACTTCAACTCGGTTTCTTGTGCATGACGATCCCATCTATGTCCCCGGATTAAAAAAAATTAATCCTTGACAAAAAGGGATTACCCAAGCAACCGTTCCATCGTCGTGCTATTCGATTTGAGTGGTCACTTGAACAAACTTTTTGTTCAAGCAACCTACCTCTTTTCTTCGATTAGCCATGGAATAGACGATGTACGAATTGCAGGTTTTTGTGTTTATCTTCAGGGTCTAAGTAAATTAGCCACATACAATTGTAAACAATTATATACATAATACAAAAGAACACTAATCAAAGTAAACAAGCTTATACCTCTTGATCTTCTATTGTATGTCCTTCCTCCTTTTGGACGTCGTGAGGGCGACGATCTTCCAAAAGTCGAAGCCTCCTAGATCATGTTCTTCCCTTCCTTGCTCGCTCTGAGCAAAAGGAAGAATAAAAAAAAAACTCTTCTTCCTATCTAGAACCGGCCACCAAGTCAAGGGACTTGATGTTGCCACCGGCCAAGGAGAAGAATAGGATCCCTGGCCAACCTTGAAGAAAGGTTGCCGCCGGCCAAAGGAGAGAGAGAGAGAGAGAGGAGTTGTCGGCCAATCTAGAGAGAGAGAGGGTGGAGTTGCCGCCAGCCAAGAAGAGCCCAAACCCTAGAATCTCTTGCCGACGCCTAATAGGAAGAGAAAACCCTAGGGTTGCCACCCACCTCTCCTCTCAAGCCAATTCCAAAACCCTAACCCTTATTTGGATCATCCTCTCCTTGCTTCCCAAGCCCTTATTTATAGAGTTGGGCTTAAGCCTCCTTTTAATCTCCACCGTCGGATCTAGAGATTTAATCTCAATCGTCGGATCTAGAGATTTAATCTCCACTGTCAGATCTAGAGATTTAATCTCAACCATCAGATCTAGAGTTCCATTTCCCACCATCGAATCTAGGCTTCATGAGGGTTTTAATAGGCTATAATAGGGACCATGAGGAGGAGTTGGATCTTGGCCACCCAATGGATCAAGCCCACATAAAGTCTGATCCATTAATGATAATCCATTCCACTAGAGGATTATCATTGATTTACCTCACCAACCCCCATAAATAATTATGGGCTCCATATATTAATTGTACAAATATCTCCCCGTGTTTAAGATCTCGAATGTTCGTCAATTAATTAATTTACTAACAATTAATTAATCAACATCTATCTCCATGAGTAGTACCACTCAACCTTATCATCATGCCGGACCAAGTCCACCTGCAGGGTTTACATGATGAACCTTATGAGCTCCACATCATCATCCTAATATATAGGACATAATTTCCTCCTATAATCAACGGCGCACCATATAAATAATATCATTTCCCAACTTACCGAGCCTATCGATTTACTCTATAAATCTCGCCCATTGGTAAATCAAAGAAATAAATACTAAGTACATATGCCCGTTATTATATCGGGATTAAGAGCATATACACCATAATATCCGAGGTCCGATTCAATTATATAGTCAGTAATAAATCGAATCACCTCTAAGTCGGTCCTGCTCAATACACACAAAGTGTACTAGTGTAATTCTATGATCAAGACAAACCAATACCAAATCACACTACAACCATACCAATGGTTTGTCCAAAACCATCTCGGTTGTGAGCCTTTACTTATACTTTACAAGGAACTGATAATATGATCTCCCGTGTGACACTACACACCATGTTATCTACAATGTAATGTATTAGACAATATGCATAACCATACATATGTAAACAATGATCATGTGATTCTTATTTCAAAAATAAAGATGTTCATACAAAAGATAGACTTTTCAAGATACATCCCAACAATCTCCCACTTATACTAAAAGACTATGCTATCCTCATACTGCCATACATCTGATTCCCATTCCCTCCACATGCCTATCAAAAACTCTCGCTGGAAGGGCCTTAGTGAAAGGATCTGCCAGGTTATCCTCTGATGCAATCTTGTCCACAGCAACTTCTCCTTGCTTTACGATTTCTCATATTAGGTGGTATTTGTGCTATATGTGTTTACTTGCCTTATGGGCTCGTGGTTCCTTCGAGTTTGCAACTGCACTACTATTATCACAATAAATTGTGATAGTTCTGGGTAAACCAAGAATCACATCCAAGTCCATCAAGAAGTTCCTGAGCCATACAACTTCTTTGGCTGCCTCAGAGGCTGCCACATACTCAGCTTCCATGGTAGAGTCTGTCATGCATTTCTGCTTGACACTCCTTCATACTATGGCTCCACCTCCCAAAGTAAACATAAAACCTGAGGTAGACTTACTGTTATCCCTATCTGATTGGAAGTCAGAATCTGTGTAACCCATAGGGAGTAATTGATCTGCCTGGTATACCAGCATATAATCCCTAGTCCTTCTTAGGTACTTCAATATATGTTTTACCACAGTCCAATGTCCCTATCTTGAATTACTCTGATATCTGCTAACCATGCCCACGACAAAGTAAATATCCGACCTCGTACATAACATAGCATACATGAGGCTTCCTACTGTCGAAGCATAAGGAACCACCTTCATCTCCTCTATCTCCTTTGATGTTCTAGGACACATCTCTTTAGATAAAGGTACTCCAAGCCTAAAAGGTTGAAAACCTTTCTTGGAGTTCTGCATGCTAAAACGAGTCAAAATGGTGTCTATGTATGAAGCTTGAGATAAGCACAACATCTTTTTCCTGCGATCCCTTATAACCTTGATCCCAAGGATGTGTCCCACTTCTCTCAAGTCCTTCATATCAAACTGTTTGGACAACCATACCCTTATGTCTAATAACACTTTGACATTGTTGTCAATTAGCAAAATGTCATCTACGTATAGTATAAGAAATACCACTATGTTTCTGTCACATCTCTTGTATACATAAGACTCATCCGGACTTTGAATAAATCCATAAGACTGGATTACCTCATCAAAGCGGATGTTCCAAGATCTCAAAGCTTGCTTTAATCCATAAATTGACCGATTAAGCTTGCACACAAGATGCTCTTTGCCCTTTGCAATGAATCCCTCTGGTTGCTTCATATAGATGTTTTCCTCAAGACTTCCATTAAGGAAAGCTGTCTTGACATCCATCTGTCATACCTCATAATCCATATGATCAACAATACATAAGAGAATCCGGATAGACTTAAGTATGGCTACCGGCAAAAAGGTCTCCTCATAATCGATACCCTCTTTCTGAGTATACCCCTTCACAACAAGCCTTGCCTTGAAGGTCTCAACCTTCCCGTCTATTCCTCACTTTCTTTTGTAGATCCACTTGCATCCAATGGTTTTTACACAATTATGTGGTTCTACTAGCTCCCAGACCTGATTTGAATCCATAGATTCAATCTCAGAATTCATTGCTCTTTGCCAAGATACTGCATCTTTATCTTGGATGGCCTCGTCATATGTCCAGGGATCAGGTTCATGTTCGCCATGGACCAAATCAGAAGATTCTCCCAAGAACATAAATCTATCAGGTTGTCTAACAACCCTCCCACTATGATGAGGTATCACCTGTATATCCTCTGTGACACGCGGTGCAGTCACTTGTGGTATATCCTCTTGTACCGATAGTACTGAAGTAGTGACTTCCCCCTCTCAATTCCTCCAGAACAATCTTACTCATGGGCTTGTGTTTCATCACATATTCTTCCTCTTGAAATCTGATGTTCATGCTAACGATCACCCTCTGATCTCTAGGACTATAAAACAAACCACCTTTCGTTCCTCTAGGATAGCCAACGAACATGCGCACTTCTGTACGAGGTTCCAACTTACCAGTATCTGCCTTCAGCACATGTGCTGGACTCCCCCAAATCCAAATATGTCTCAGACTAGGATTTTGCCCACTCCACAATTCTGTGGGAGTAGATGGCACTAATTTAGATGGTACCAAGTTCAGAATATACACTGTCGTATCCAGAGCATACCCCCAGAACGAATCTGGCAACTTAGAATAACTCATCATCGAACTAATCATCTCCATAAAGAGTCCTATTCCTTTGCTCCGCTATACCATTCTGCTGTGGTGTGCCAGGTGCAGACAATTGGGATTGAATCCTAGCCTCTGATAAGTAATTCCTAAACTCTCCTAAGAGGTACTCTCCACCACGATCAGATCGTAGTGTCTTGATACTTTTACCTTGATGTTTCTCCACATCAGCCTTGAATTCTTTGAACCTGTCAAAGCATTCAGACTTGCGGCGCATCAAGTAAATGTATCCATATCTTGAATAATCATCTATAAAAGAGATAAAATATTCAAAACCACCTCTAGCCTGGATAGACATACGACCACACAAATCAGAATGAACCAATTCCAACACATCTTTGGCTCTATACCCCTTGGCCTTAAAAGGTCTCTTGGTCATTTTACCTTCCAAGCAAGATTCACAGGTTGGGAAATCCTCCACCACTAATGAACCCAGAGGTCCATCACCTATCAACCTTTGAATTCTACTTAGGTTAATATGACCTAACCTTAGAGGCCAAAGATATATTTGGTTCATTTTCGATGGTTCTTTTGTCTTATTAGAATTAGAAGATGAGTTATTTACTTCTATTTGCATTGTGGGATCTTTTGGTTAAAGGGTATATAAATTTTCTATCAATGCACCAGAATAAATAATCTCCCTATTCCTTTTTATAACAACTCTGTCATTAAAAGAAATAGAATATCCATCCAAAAATAATTTAGAAACTAAAATCAAATTCTTTCTAAATAAAGGTACATAAAGGCAATTTCTCAAAAACAAAGTTTTATTGTTGGACTTTCCGAGCCACAAAAACCGCTTTTTGCGTTGCGGAAACCCCGGAAGTCAGGCCACGGATCCGTGCGAAGATGTATTAAAGCTAAAACATGTATGTGTTTACTAAAAACCCTAGATCTACTTTAGATATAGAAGGTGAGATCATTACCCTCGATGCGACGCCCTTCGCAAATCCCGCTCGTCCAAAAGCTTCGCCGGAACTCAAGAGCGTCAAGTGCACACTCCTCTATTGGTATCCACACAAGCAATAGGTGGAGAAAACACACCCTTGAGTGTGCTAGCACCCTATGGATGGTTCGGCCAAAGAGAGGGATGGGAGAGCAAGCTTGAGAGGAAGATGATCCAAGGAAGAAGATGATGTTGGAGTGTAACTCACCAAATCAATTTCACCATCAAATGGAGTAAAGTGGTCAGCCACTTCATGGAGGGGGGGTTACATGCATGCATGTAACTCCAATGGCTCTTGGTCTCCCCATGAGGTGGCACCATATGATAAGTCAATGATGATGTGGAACATCATCATTGGCCGGCCATGCCAAGTCATCATCATGACATGGCATTTGGTCAAGTCAAACTTGACCTTTCATCTTCCCTCTCAAGTCAAGTCAAACTTGACCTCTTATCTCCCATGGTTGATCAAATCCAACCATTTGATTTAAGTCAATTTAATTTAATGAATTTCTATTCATTAATTTAAATTGATTTGATGAATCAAATCTAAATTAGACTCATTCAACACTTGAATCAAATCGAGTCCAACTCAATTAGTCTAATTAGGATTACTCTTAATATAATTTGGTTCATCCCATGAACCTAATCCTCATGGTTCATCATATGAACCTAATCTCCATCTAATTGCCCTTATGTGTGTGACCCTATAGGTTCTTGTAACGTTGGCAATGTCCCTAAACCGATTTAGGAACATAAGCAATGATCGGTATCTAGCAACACATCATTGCTACCCAAGTTACAAGAATGTTGAGCTCCAACATCACCTTTGTGACTACTAATTGTGACTCTCACAATATGTGACAATGTCCCTCTATCCTTGACATCTAGATTGACCAATCGAGGCATAGACCGTGTCATCCTCGGTACAATCTATATCTTGAACTCCAAGTAGACTCACTCTAATCAAATGAGCTCAATATCTCATATTGACTCATTTGGGCATGGCCATGCACTTCGTGGTCTCACTCTATCAAGAATATCAATGTCACTCCCGTCATATAGGAGGGATAGATCCCATCTACATCACTCACATCCCTCCGCATAATTTGTTACATACCCAGTAATCGCCTTTATAGTCCACTCATTTACGGGTGACATTTGACGAAGCCAAAGTATGCAACTCCTTATGTAGGGAACCATGGTGACTTCAGGTCTAAGGACTAATAGTCATACTAATAGCCACATGAGAAAGTATATGACACTCATACAACGATCCATGATAATTTCTCATGGCGGGTCATTCAGTATACATTCTCCAATGCATACCAATGTGTCAACTTGATATCTCATATCCATGACTTGTGAGATCAAGTCATCGTGTTGACCTACATGCTAGTCTCTACGCATTAACATTGTCCCTGAATGTTAATACTTGACTAGGAATGATTAAGAGTAGTGTTCTCTATATCATCTCATTATCGATTCAACCAATCGATTGATATAGATAAGAACCTACTACTCAAGGACATTATTATATTTAGTTATTTGGCACCAATACAAGTAAATATAATAATCATGCCTTTATAAATAGGAATATGATACAATAAAGTCCATACAACAATCATCACATGATTAGCTCTAGGGCTTTCACTAAAAATCTCCCACTAGCACTAGTGTCAATCACCGTAGTATCTAATACCCAATGACCTAGTGTGACTATCATGCTTTTTCTATGCCAAAGCCTTGGTCAAGGGATCTGCGATGTTAGCCTCTGTGAGTACTCTGCAAATCTTCACATCTCCTCTATCGATAATCTCTCGAATGAGATGGAAGCGTCGTAGTATGTGTTTGGTCCGCTGGTGTGAGCGAGGTTCCTTAGCCTGTGCAATCGCTCCATTGTTTTCACAATAGAGCTCTATGGGATCTACTATGCTAGGAACCACCCCAATCTCAGTAATGAACTTGCGGATCCAAACTGCCTCCTTTCTTTGCCTCGGATGCGGAATATACTCGGCTCATTGTAGAATCGGCAAGCTGTATCTGCCGAACTCTTCCAGCTCACAGCGCCACCATTCAAGCAAAACACGAACCCTGACTGCGATCTATAATCATTCTAGTCAGTTTGGAAGCTGGCATCGCTGTAACCCTTTACAGCTAGCTCCTCATCGCCTCTAAATATCAAGAAATATTCTTTAGTCCTTCTCAAGTACTTAAGAATATTCTTGACTGCTATTCAGTGACGCTCACCTGGATCTGACTGGTATCTACTCGTCATGCTCAAAGCATACGAGACATCAGGACGAGTACACAGCATGGCGTACATGATAGATCCTATAGCAGATGCGTAAGGGATCTTATCCATGCGGTCTCTCTCCTCTCTAGAAGAGGGACTT
Source organism: Wurfbainia villosa (assembly GCA_025175895.1). Taxonomy (NCBI): domain Eukaryota; kingdom Viridiplantae; phylum Streptophyta; class Magnoliopsida; order Zingiberales; family Zingiberaceae; genus Wurfbainia; species Wurfbainia villosa. Next base: position 5,419,095 of record JAKLTH010000147.1, read on the forward strand.
TGAGTCTTTGAAAGACTCACACCATGTGACATCGGCAGAAGTCCCTTCTTGGAATTCTGCATGGCAAACCGTAATAATACTGTGTCAATGTATGTACTCTGACTTAGGCCAAACAATCTCTTAGATCTATCTCTATAGATCTTGATGCCTAGAATACAGGTTGCTTCACCTAAGTCCTTCATTGAGAAGCACGTCCCCATCCAAGTCTTCACAGACTGTAGCGAAGGAATGTCATTCCCAATGAGTAGTATGTCATACACATATAATACAAGGAAGACAACTGTATTCCCATTAACCCTCTTGTAGACACAGGGTTCATCTTCATTCTTGATGAAACCAAACTGTTTGATCGCATCATCGAATCGAAGATTCCATCTCCGAGAAGCTTGCTTTAGCCCATAAATGGACCTTTGCAACTTGCATACTTTCCCAGTATATTGTGGATCTACAAAACCCTCAAGTTGTGTCATGTACACATCCTCGAGTAAGTTTCCATTCAGAAATGTAGTTTTGACATCCATCTGACAGATCTCATAATCATGGTATGCTGCAATAGCAAGCATGATCCGAATGGACTTAAACATCGCCACTGGAGAAAAGGTTTCATCATAGTCAATACCATGAATTTGCTTGAAACCTTTAGCCACCAATCATCCCTTATAGGTATGCGTAAGTCCATCCATATCAGTCAGTCTCTTAAAGACCCACTTACACCCAAAGGGTTTGACCCCTTCAGGTGGATCAACCAGAGTCCATACTTGGTTGATGTACATGGATTCCATCTCGGATCTCATGGCCTCTAGCCATTTCTCAGAATATGGGTTCATCACAGCTTCCCGATAGGAGGTAGGCTCATTCTCAATGAGCATAACATCATCATGGTCAGACAAGAGAAATGAGTATCTCTCAGGCTGACGACGTACCCTATCAGACCTGCGAAGAGGTAGGTCTACCTAAACAGGTGGTTGTTCCACAACTCTTTGTGCAACAATCTCATCACCCACAACACTTTGTGGTTCCTATTCAACCCCCATCAAGGCCTCAGTGCTATGGTCCTTATCTTGAATTTCTTCAAGATCGAACGTACTCCCACTAGTTTTTCTAGAAACAAAATCCCTTTCTAGAAAAACCCCAGTCTTTGCCACAAACACTTTGTGCTGACTTGGAATGTAGAAGTAATATCCCTTCGTGTCCTTGGGATATCCAACAAAATAGCACCTATCGGATTTGGGTCCCAGTTTTTCTGAGACTTGACGTCGAACGTAAGCCTCACAACCCCAAATCCTCATGAAAGACATCTTGGGATTTCTCCCTATCCATATCGTATATGTCATCTTTATCATAGCCTTGGATGGTACAAGGTTAATGGTGAAGGCTACTGTGTCTAGAGCATATCCCCAAAAGGATATAGGAAGATCTGTGTGACTCATCATAGATCGTACCATATCTAATAGGGTACGATTCCTCCTTTCAGATACACCATTCCACTGTGGTGTTCCAGGAGGAGTGAGTTGGGATAGAATCTCACACTCAGCTAGATAGTCACGAAACTCATGGATAATGTATTCACCACCTCGATATGATCGAAGTATCTTAATACTCTTGTCAAGCTGGTTTTGTACTTCATTCTTGAATTCTTTGAACTTTTCAAAGGATTCTGATTTATGTATCATGAGATACACATAACCATATCTACTTGTTGGAATGTATACTAAAAGCCTAGCTCTTTTTGTATGAACATTTTTATTTCAAAATAAGAATCACATGATCATTGTTTGCACTTTACATTTATTATATGTGTGTATATTGTCTAATATTTTACATTGTAGATAACATGGTGCTTGGTGTGGCACAGAAGATCATGTTATCAATCCCTTATAAAATATAAGTAGAGGCTCACAACCAAGATGGTTTTGGACAAACCATTGGCATGGTTGTAGTGTAGCTTGGTATTGTTTTGTCTTGAACATAGAGTTACACTATGTTAGTAATATATGAGAGATGTCCTAAGGCAATCGCCTTATGTATGAACCATTTATATGATAAATGAAGATTCACTATTTGAGTATACATGTTTCATGTATTTGATTGGATCTTAAACTCATTTACTGAATGTCCACGATGCGATTCACAGCATGAGAGAATTTGTGATTGGATCACAACTAGTGAGTATCTCTACATGTGTAATTGTGATGTATCAGAATTATCCCTAGTCGATGAATTGATGGATTTGGACACCATCAGTTACTCGAGACTAGCACGAGGTATACTCCTTGGTGTATCAAGCGGTGATTCTCCTTTGGTGGAGACATTGTGATGTCCGGAGTTAATCGTGGATGCTAGTTATGGTAACTAGTTCATTGGAGTGACCACGGTAGTAAGACTTCATATGGTTCTCTCTGCATATATAGATATGTCAATGAAGTTCTTCTTGTGGCTTAAGTCGATGTTCCTTTGACTTGCGGTATTCAAGTCATCTTGATCATGGAGACTTATGCTTTGACATCTTAAGCAAACATCTCTAAGGAGATGTGGACCCGGATGATTGGGTATAAGTCAGTGATCAAGGTGTTTGAATAGCCTATAAAGGATTCACCACTCCTTGCGAGGAGATGTATACCCATGGCCTCTCGTCGGATTGTTACTAAAGTCTTTGGCCAAAGCATTACATGTTTAGAGTAAGGTACTCTTGATACATGTGGAGTAACTAGAATCCGTAGGGACGAGGAAATGATACTTGGGCTAGGTGTGGCGTGAAAGTCGACCTAGTGAGGCCCGACACAATAGACCATGTCACTGAACCAAGTGGGTATAAGATGAGTGAAGGAATGGGGCACGATTCATTCGAGCTACTGAAGGGTTTCAGAAATAGTTCTGGATCAACTGTTGATCTTTTCGGTTAATTGGGGATCATGATGTACTACTAGGTGCCACTCATGATCGTTCTATAATTAATGGTTAATTATAGACGGCCAACATAAACCGAGAACCTATTTGGTCACACGCACTACGAGCGTAATCCAAAGGATTTAAAACGAGCTTGAGAATGGGATTCTCAGACGGAGAGAAACTAGGTTTGGTTGGACCAAACATAAAGCGAGCATGAAATCGTTTCAGTCGCAATGGAAGAGTGGATGGGCCATGTCTTATGAAGACATAATGGACGAACCAAAATGGTTTGGTTCTAATCCAATGGAGGAGAATAAACCAAAGGGTTTGGTTTATTTTAAACGAATGAACCAAAAGTTGGTTCGGTTCGTTTTAACTTAAAATAAACCATCATGGTTTGGTTTATTTTAACTTATCTTAATGGAGCGGGTTAACGGGACTAATGGTTATGATCCAATAACCATTAAGAGAATTAGTTCTCTATAAAAGAGGGCTTAATGGATAATTAAGCCCTAATCCAAAACCCTAGCAAGGAGTTGCCGCCCACCCCATTGAAGGAGTTGCCGCCCAAGCTCCTTGGCCGCCCAGCCCCTTGTGCCGGCGTCCAGCTCCTTGCTGGCGACCAAGCTTCAGCCGGTGATCCTCCGGTGACCCTCCGGTGATCTTCCTAGGCCTCGGTGAAAAGGTGAGCACTTGGCTTCCTTGTTTTGGCCGGCGCCTACTCCTCCACCAAGCTGTCCAGTTTTCTGGACAGCTTCTTCTCCTCTCGTCGGAGCGTCGTTTAGACGACGGTTAGAGCTCCGACAGCGGCTAACTTACCGGGGATTCGATCTCCGGTAATCCTCTGAGGTGGAGGACGAAGGATTCGTCAATTGGTTGACGAATACCTCTCCGGAGAAGCGAGTTTTGAGAACTCGTATTAGGATCCGAATTTGGATTCGGATCGTGATCATCTCTCGATCACGTCGTCTTCAACACGAGGCTAGTAACCCGTACGAAGACGAAGCTCGTGGCTTAGCAAAGTCATCCCGAGGAACTCGACGTGGATACGAATAGAGACGATTCTAGCGAGGATCGTTCCGGTTGATGTCGTTCCCGCTACACGTCATACGAAAGGTATAACGTAGATAAATTTCCTTTTATTGCAAATTTAAATTTACGGTTATGTCTACACTTGTTGTAATATGCATGCGTGTGTTGTGTGTGTTGTAATAAATGTAGATTTATTGTTTTTATTGCTTCCGCTGTGTTCATGTTTACGAAACGTGATCGAACACACACACGCCGCGGTGCCGGAAACCCAACAGTGGTATCAGAGCCCAGGTTGTGTTTCGACATAATCGTAAAAATGGTTTTGCGATAGTCATAATGTATTTCTGGAAATTTTCTAATTTTGGAAATTTAGAAGTATTTATGGAAATTTTTCAATTTTGGAAAGTCTAGAAGTATTTATGGAAATCTTCCACTTTTGGAAAGTTGGAAGTATTTTTGGAAATTGATATTTTCCATAAATAAAATATTTGATTAGATTCTGGAAATTTGTTTCCTAATTTAATCTTGATTTTATTTGGGAAATCAAATCTTAAAATATTTTATTTCCATAAGTAGTTTTAATGATTTAGGAAATTGGTTTCCTAAATAGATTTTCCTTAATCAAATAATTCCATGAATAAAATATGTGATTAGATTTGGAAATTTGTTTCCTAATTTAATTATGATTTGATTTGGAGAATCAAATCTTAAACATATTTTATTTCCATAAATAGTTATGACATATAAGGAAATATATACATGACATAATTATATGCCATGTAATTGCATTAGATGCATAACATTATGCCATGCGTGTCGTGACATGTAGATGTATGCCATGTATGCCATGCCATGTAGATAATAGTTATTTGCATGCAAAGAGGATGAGACATAAAAACCCTTAAACAATATTAAAGCCTACATCTTCCATTAATATGGTTAGAACCAGAGTTCCGTTTCTTGTTTGGGTTGTTGGACTCTCTCCAAGCCCGGCTCGAACCCGAACATGTTCAAACCATGGAATAGTTTAATACTAATATGGTAAGAGTCAGAGGTCAATCGTTAGCTTTGGTTGCTGGGCTAATTGGTTGAATGCGCTCTAACCATATTAAAACTATTTCCCGATTAATGGGTTGGTTTTAACCTGGAGCATCGGCTTGTTGGACTCTCTCCAAGGTCGATGTAAAGGGAGGTGAAGTTGGGTGCTATGCATATGATGCATACTTGTTAATGTGTTAACAACCCGATGTATGTGTGAACATTCAATTAGTTGATAGCACATTGTGATAGTTGCATATACGTGATATGCAATCGGTATAGAAGATACCTACCGTCGTAGTTATGAATGGCTTGTTGGACTCTCTCCAAGGTTGTTCATAACTATGATGGATATCAGCCCATTCGGAGATGGACCTACGATCTCCCAAAGTGATTTTGGGGTTTTTGAAATTCGAAAAATGAATGGGATTTATAAATGTATATTGATGCATTTTAAAATCATTTTCTCATATATGCTCGTTTTGTATTTCTAGGTCAATAAATTGATCATGACGTCTTTGAATTTGCGCACTATTTTGGATTCAACAAAGACCGGGCCTAACTTCGGGTGGCTTAGAAACTTGAGAATTGTTCTCAAGGCGGAAAAGCTTGCATATGTCCTTGAAGAGCCTCTTCTGGCCGTCGTCCTAAGGACGATGCAACTCCAGACCAAATGTTGGTCTATCAGAAGCATGTGGCAGATTCTGAGCTGGCGAGTTGCATCATGCTAGCGGCGATGGTACCTGAGCTGCAAAAGCAGCATGAGCATATGGATGCTAATACTATAGTCTTCCATCTTCATGAGTTGTTCGATGAGCAAGCGAGATCCAAAAGGTTCGAGGTCTCTAGGCTCCTCTTCACCACGAAGATGCAAGAAGGTTTTGTCAGAGTGCGCTTTGTGCTAAAGATGAACGGGTACATCGAGCGGCTAGCCACCCTCGGTTTTGTGATGGATCATGAGTTAAGTATTGACTTAATTCTGCATTGTTTGCCCAAGAGTTTCTCACAATTTGTGATGAACTATCGGATGAACAAATTAGAATCCACCATTCCCGAGCTCCTCAATATGCTGAAGACTGTGGAGCCTTCTGTGAAGCATGAGGAGAAGGCGGTTCTGTTAGTTGATTCCTCAAAGAAAGGTTCTAAGAGGAAGGCAAAAGAACAGAAGAAAGGAAAGAAGAAAAAGGCAAAGAAGGCGGAACCAGCGCAAAAGGGAACTTGCCATCACTGTGGCAAGGAAGGCCACTGGCGAAGAAACTGCAAGATTTATCTTGAGTTCATGAAGAAGAAGAAGGCATCCGATGCCTCATCCTCTAAAGGTATCTTCGTTATTGATTGTCATTCTATTTCCTTGGACACTTGGGTATTGGATACTGGGTGTAGCTCACATATATGTAATGACATATAGGGGCTAAGGAATAGAAGAAGACTTGTCAGAGGGGAGTCAAATTTACGAGTTGGCAATGGAGCAAAGGTTGTTGCGGTCGCCATCGGAACTTATTTGCTGAAGCTCCCTAGTGGACTAGTCTTAGAACTAGACAATTGCTATTATGTTCCTTCTCTAATAAAGAACATTGTTTCTATTTCCTGTTTAAATAGAAATGGTTTCCATTTGACGTTTAGTAACAATTGTTGTTATATAACTTTAAATGGCGTACTTTATGGAACTGGAACCTTGAGTAATGGCATTTATACGTTGGACGTATCCAGTGACATTTTCAATATCGAAGCGAGCAACACGCGTGCTCGAAAGGATAATCAAATAGACTCCTATATGTGGCATTGTCATCTTGGCCATATAAGCAAGAAACGCATGTCCGAATTACACCGATGTGGAATTCTGGAATCGTTTGAATTGGATTCATACGATACATGCGAATCATGCTTAAAAGGCAAGATGACTAAGTTACCTTTTACTGGAAAAGGTGAACGAGTGGGAGAGTTACTAGGTCTAATACATACCGATGTATGTGGACCTATGTCAACTCAAGCATTAGGAGGCTATAGCTACTTCATTACCTTCACCGATGATCACTCACGGTTTGGGTATGTGTTCTTGATGAAACACAAGTCTGAAGCCTTTGAAAGGTTCAAAAAATTCAGAAATGAAGTAGAGAAACAACATGACAAGAGTATTAAAATACTTCGATCAGATCGAGGTGGTGAATACTTAAGTCAAGAGTTTCTTGATTATCTAAGAGACAATGGCATATTGTCTCAATGGACTCCGCCCTATACACCACAGCATAATGGTGTATCTGAGAGGCGTAACCGGACCTTGTTGGACATGGTAAGGTCAATGATGAATCATGCAACTCTTCCCAAGTCCTTTTGGGGCTATGCACTTCAGACAGCTGTTTACTTGTTAAACAGAATGCCTACCAAGGTAGTCTCAACTACTCCATATGAGATATGGAATAGTAAGAAACCTCATGTATCTTACTTGAAGATATGGGGTTGTCCTGCTTATGTGAAGCGGACTGTATCAGACAAATTGGATGCTAAGTCTGATAAATGTCTATTTATTGGATACCCTAAGGAAACAAGGGGTTACCAATTCTATCATCCTGTGGAACAAAAGGTGTTTGTTTCAAGGCATGCTGTGTTTCTAGAGAAAGAGTTTCTCTTGCAAAAAAACAGTGAGAGTGTCGTCGAGCTTGATGAGGCTCGAGAGACTCAAATAGACATTGATGAGATACCTGGTGAAGCACAACAGCCGACAACTCATAGTGATGAGCAATCGGCTGGACCTATTGTAACACCACATCTTCGTAGATCTGGTAGAACACGCAATATTCCTGAGAGATATGGATTTCTCGTAAGTGAATCGAACGACGTGTTACTCATTGATGATGAGAGCCTACGATTATGAAGAAGTCTTTGAAAGTTCTGAAAGGGATAAGTGGCTTGGTGCCATGAAGTCGGAAATGGATTCCATGTATGAAAACCAAGTTTGGAACTTGGTTGACCCACCTGACGGCATAAAGCCTATAGGGTGCAAGTGGGTTTTCAAGAAGAAAACCGACATGGATGGTAATGTTATTACCTATAAGGCTAGATTGGTGGCGAAAGGATATCGTCAAAAACAAGGTGTTGATTATGACGAAACCTATTCGCCTGTAGCTATGCTTAAATCCATTCGGATGCTCCTGGCCATAGCGGCTCATTATGATTATGAGATATGGCGGATGGATGTGAAAACGGCTTTCCTTAATGGAAACACGCTTTCGAGGGCGTGTATATGATACACTGAGGGTTTCACATCGGTTGATAAAACCAAGGTATGCAAATTGCGGCGGTCCATTTTGGGTTGAAGAAGCATCCAGAGTCGGAATATCCGCTTTGATCGACAATCAAAAAGTTTGATTTCTCACAAAATCCGACAAACCTTGTGTGTACAAGAAGGTTAGTGGGAGTACATCGTATTCCTAGTATTGTATGTCGATGACATACTACTTATAGGAAAGCGATGTTTCAATCTTCTGATCAGTGAAGGTTTGGTTATCCAAGACATTCTCCATGAAAGACACAGGAGAAGCAACCTACATCCTCGGGATTAAGATCTATAGAGATAGATCGAAACAGTTGCTTGGTCTTTCGCAGTCTACATATATAGACCGAGTGCTAAAGAGGTTTAGCATGTCGGAATCCAAGAAAGGTTTCCTACCCATCAGGCATGGGGTACACCTTTCGAAGTCTATGTGTCCGCGCACAGAAGACGAGAGGATTTGCATGAGTAAGATTCCCTATGCATCCGCAATAGGATCTATCATGTATGTTATGTTATGTACGAGGCCCGATGTATCGTATGCTCTGAGTGTCACGAGCAGATACCAGTCCGATCCAGGAATGGATCATTGGGAGGCTGTTAAGACGATCCTTAAGTACTTGAGAAGAACTAAGGATGTGTTCCTAATATATGGAGAAGGGGACATGGTGATACGCGGGTATACGGATGCCAGGTTCCAGACAGACAAGGATGATTCCAGGTCTCAGTCTGGATACGTGTTCACCTTGAATGGGGGCGCAGTGAGTTGGAAAAGTTCCAAACAAGAGACTGTAGCGGATTCTACCACTGAGGCAGAATACATTGCAGCTTCGGAAGCAGCAAAGGAAGCGGTTTGGATCAAAAAGTTCGTTCATGAACTTGGTGTGATTTCGGCCATTGTTGAAGCAATACCGGTCTACTGCGACAACAATGGAGCAATTGCACAGGCGAAAGAGCCAAGGTCTCATCAGCGATCCAAATATGTGCTTCGCCGCTATAATCTTATCAAAGAGATCATCAGTAGGAACGAAATACAAATCGAGAAAATTCCCACTGAAAGGAACTTAGCGGATCCTTTGACTAAGGCATTACCTCAAAGTAAGTTTGAGGGTCATGTTAGAGCTTATGGTATTGGATACCGTGGCGATTGGCATTAGGCCAAGTGGGAGTCTGTTAGTAATATATGAGAGATGTCCTAAGGCAATCGCCTTATGTATTAACCATTTATATGATAAATGAAGATTCACTATTTGAGTATACATGTTTCATGTATTTGATTGGATCTTAAACTCATTTACTGAATGTCCACGATGCGATTCACAGCATGAGAGAATTTGTGATTGGATCACAACTAGTGAGTATCTCTACATGTGTAATTGTGATGTATCGGAATTATCCCTAGTCGATGAATTGATGGATTTGAACACCATCAGTTACAGACTAGCACGAGGTATACTCCTTGGTGTATCCAAGCGGTGATTCTCCAGACATTGTGATGTCCGGAGTTAATCGTGGATGCTAGTTATGGTAACTAGTTCATTGGAGTGACCGTAGTAAGACTTCATATGGTTCTCTGCATATATAGATATGTCAATGAAGTTCTTCGTGGCTTAAGTGCGATGTTCCTTTGACTTGCGGTATTCAAGTCATCTTGATCATGGAGACTTATGCTTTGACATCTTAAGCAAACATCTCTAAGGAGATGTGGACCCGGATGATTGGGTATAAGTCAAGTGATCGAAGGTGTTTGAATAGCCTATAAAGGATTCACCACTCCTTGCGAGGAGATGTATACCCATGGCCTCTCGTCGGATTGTTACTAAAGTCTTTGGCCAAAGCATTACATGTTTAGAGTAAGGTACTCTTCTGATACATGTGGAGTAACTAGAATCAGTGAGGACGAGGAAATGATACTTGGGCTAGGTGTGACGTAGTCAGCCTAGTGGGGACTGACACAATAGACCATGTCCTGAACCAAGTGGGTATAAGATGAGTGAAGGGAATGGGGCACGAATCATTCGAGCTGCTGAAGGGTTTCAGAAATAGTTATGGATCAACCGTTGATCTTTTCGGTTAATTGGGGATCATGATGTACTACTAGGTGCCACTCATGATCGTTCTATAATTAATGGTTAATTATAGACGACCAACATAAACCGAGAACCTATTTGGTCACACGCACAACGAGCGTAATCCAAAGGATTTAAAACGAGCTTGAGAATGGGATTCTCAGACCGAGAGAAACTAGGTTTTGTTGGACCAAACATAAAGCGAGCATGAAATCGTTTCAGTCGCAATGGAAGAGTGGATGGGCCATGTCTTATGAAGACATAATGGACGAACCAAAATGGTTTGGTTCTAATCCAATGGAGGAGAATAAACCAAAGGGTTTGGTTTATTTTAAACGAATGAACCAAAAGTTGGTTCGGTTCGTTTTAACTTAAAATAAACCATCATGGTTTGGTTTATTTTAACTTATCTTAATGGAGCGGGTTAACGGGACTAATGGTTATGATCCAATAACCATTAAGAGAATTAGTTCTCTATAAAAGAGGGCTTAATGGATAATTAAGCCCTAATCCAAAACCCTAGCAAGGAGTTGCCGCCCACCCCATTGAAGGAGTTGCCGCCCAAGCTCCTTGGCCGCCCTTGTGTGCCGTCCAGCTCCTTGCTGGCGACAAAGCTTCAGCCGGTGATCCTCCGGTGACCCTCCGGTGATCTTCCTAGGCCTCGGTGAAAATGTGAGCACTTGGCTTCCTTGTTTTGGCCGGCACCTACTCCTCCACCAAGCTGTCCAGTTTTCTGGACAGCTTCTTCTCCTCTCGTCGGAGCGTCGTTTGGACGACGGTTAGAGCTCCGACAGCGGCTAACTTACCGGGGATTCGATCTCCGGTAATCCTCTGAGGTGGAGGACGAAGGATTCGTCAATTGGTTGACGAATACCTCTCCGGAGAAGCGAGTTTTGAGAACTCGTATTAGGATCCGAATTTGGATTCGGATCGTGATCATCTCTCGATCACGTCGTCTTCAACACGAGGCTAGTAACCCGTACGAAGACGAAGCTCGTGGCTTAGCGAAGTCATCCCAAGGAACTCGACGTGGATACGGATAGAGACGATTCTAGCGAGGATCGTTCCGGTTGATGTCGTTCCCGCTACACGTCATACGAAAGGTATAACATAGATAAATTTCCTTTTATTGCAAATTTAAATTTACGGTTATGTCTACACTTGTTGTAATATGCATGCGTGTGTTGTGTGTGTTGTAATAAATGTAGATTTATTATTTTTATTGCTTCCGCTGTGTTCATGTTTACGAAACGTGATCGAACACACACACGCCGCGGTGCCGGAAACCCAACAGTGGTATCAGAGCCCAGGTTGTGTTTCGACATAATCGTAAAAATGGTTTTGCGATAGTCATAATGTATTTCTGGAAATTTTCTAATTTTGGAAATTTAGAAGTATTTATGGAAAATTTTCAATTTTGGAAAGTCTAAAATTATTTATGGAAATCTTCCACTTTTGGAAAGTTGGAAGTATTTATGGAAGTTGATATTTTCCATAAATAAAATATTTGATTAGGTTCTGGAAATTTGTTTCCTAATTTAATCATGATTTTATTTGGGAAATCAAATCTTAAAATATTTTATTTCCATAAGTAGTTTTAATGATTTAGGAAATTGGTTTCCTAAATAGATTTTCCTTAATCAAATAATTCCATGAATAAAATATGTGATTAGATTTGGAAATTTGTTTCCTAATTTAATTATGATTTGATTTGGAGAATCAAATCTTAAACATATTTTATTTCCATAAATAGTTATGACATATAAGGAAATATATACATGACATAATTATATGCCATGTAATTGCATTAGATGCATAACATTATGCCATGCGTGTCGTGACATGTAGATGTATGCCATGTATGTCATGCCATGTAGATAATAGTTATTTGCATGCAAAGAGGATGAGACATAAAAACCCTTAAACAATATTAAAGCCTACACCTTCCATTAATATGGTTAGAACCAGAGTTCCGTTTCTTGTTTGGGTTGTTGGACTCTCTCCAAGCCCGGCTCGAACCCGAACATGTTCAAACCATGGAATAGTTTAATACTAATATGGTAAGAGTCAGAGGTCAATCGTTAGCTTTGGTTGTTGGACTCTCTCCATGCTGGGCTAATTGGTTGAATGCGCTCTAACCATATTAAAACTATTTCCCGATTAATGGGTTGGTTTTAACCTGGAGCATCGGCTTGTTGGACTCTCTCCAAGGTCGATGTAAAGGGAGGTGAAGTTGGGTGCTATGCATATGATGCATACTTGTTAATGTGTTAACAACTCGATGTATGTGTGAACATTCAATTAGTTGATAGCACATTGTGATAGTTGCATATACGTGATATGCAATCGGTATAGAAGATACCTACCGTCGTAGTTATGAATGGCTTGTTGGACTCTCTCCAAGGTTGTTCATAACTATGATGGATATCAGCCCATTCGGAGATGGACCTACGATCTCCCGAAGTGATTTTGGGCTTTTTGAAATTCAAAAAATGAATGGGATTTATAAATGTATATTGATGCATTTTAAAATCATTTTCTCATATATGCTCGTTTTGTATTTCTAGGTCAATAAATTGATCATGACGTCTTTGAATTTGCGCACTATTTTGGATTCGAATAAACTGACTGGGCCTAACTTCCTGGACTGTCTTAGAAACTTGAGAATTGTTCTCAAGGCGGAAAAGCTTGCATATGTCCTTGAAGAGCCTCTTCCTGACCGTCCTAAGGACGATGCAACTCCAGACCAAATGTTGGTCTATCAGAAGCATGTGGCGAGTGGCGAGAGTTGCATCATGCTAGCGGCGATGGTACCTGAGCTGCAAAAGCAGCATGAGCATATGGATGCTAATACTATAGTCTTCCATCTTCATGAGTTGTTCGATGAGCAAGCGAGATCCGAAAGGTTCGAGGTCTCTAGGCTCCTCTTCACCACGAAGATGCAAGAAGGTTTGTCTGTAGTGCAGTTTGTGCTAAAGATGAACGGGTACATCGAGCGGCTAGCCACCCTCGGTTTTGTGATGGATCATGAGTTAAGTATTGACTTAATTCTGTATTGTTTGCCCAAGAGTTTCTCACAATTTGTGATGAACTATCGGATGAACAAATTAGAATCCACCATTCCCGAGCTCCTCAATATGCTGAAGACTGTGGAGCCTTCTGTGAAGCATGAGGAGAAGGCGGTTCTGTTAGTTGATTCCTCAAAGAAAAGTTCTAAGAGGAAGGCAAAAGAACAGAAGAAAGGAAAGAAAAAGGCAAAGAAGGCGGAACCAGCGCAAAAGGGCACTTGCCATCACTGTGGCAAGGAAGGCCACTGGCGAAGAAACTGCAAGATTTATCTTGAGTTCATGAAGAAGAAGAAGGCATCCGATGCCCCATCCTCTTCAGGTATCTTCGTTATTGATTGTCATTCTATTTCCTTGGACACTTGGGTATTGGATACTGGGTGTAGCTCACATATATGTAATGACATACAGGGGCTAAGGAATAGAAGAAGACTTGTCAGAGGGGAGTCAAATTTGCGAGTTGGCAATGGAGCAAAGGTTGCTGCGGTCGCCATCGGAACTTATTTGCTGAAGCTCCCTAGTGGACTAGTCTTAGAACTAGACAATTGCTATTATGTTCCTTCTCTAATAAAGAACATTGTTTCTATTTCCTGTTTAAATAGAAATGGTTTCCATTTGACGTTTAGTAACAATTGTTGTTATATAACTTTAAATGGAGTACTTTATGGAACTGGAACCTTGAGTAATGGCATTTATACGTTGGATGTATCCAGTGACATTTTCAATATCGAAGCGAGCAACACGCGTGCTCGAAAGGATAATCAAATAGACTCCTATATGTGGCATTGTCATCTTGGCCATATAAGCAAGAAACGCATGTCCGAATTACACCGATGTGGAATTCTGGAATCGTTTGAATTGGATTCATACGATACATGCGAATCATGCTTAAAAGGCAAGATGACTAAGTTACCTTTTACTGGAAAAGGTGAGCGAGTGGGAGAGTTACTAGGTCTAATACATACTGATGTATGTGGACCTATGTCAACTCAAGCATTAGGAGGCTATAGCTACTTCATTACCTTCACCGATGATCACTCACGGTTTGGGTATGTGTTCTTGATGAAACACAAGTCTGAAGCCTTTGAAAGGTTCAAAGAATTCAGAAATGAAGTAGAGAAACAACATGACAAGAGTATTAAAATACTTCGATCGGATCGAGGTGGTGAATACTTAAGTCAAGAGTTTCTTGATTATCTAAGAGACAATGGCATATTGTCTCAATGGACTCCGCCCTATACACCACAAAGATAATGGTGTATCGAGAGGCGTATAGGACCTTGTTGGACATGGTCGTCAATGATGAATCATGCAACTCTTCCCAGTCCTTTGAGGCTATGCACTTGACAATTTGTTTACTTGTTAAGCAGAATGCCTACGGTAGTCTCGACTACTCCATATGAGATATGGAATAGTAAGAAACCTCATGTATCTTACTTGAAGATATGGGGTTGTCTGCTTATGTGAAGCGGATATCGGACAAATTGGATGCTAAGTCGATAAATGTCTATTTATTGGATACCCTAAGGAAACAAGGGTTACCAATTCTATCATCTGTGGAACAAAAGGTGTTTGTTTCAAGGCATCTTTGTGTTTCTAGAGAAAGAGTTTCTCTTGCAAGAAAGCGATTAGAGTGTCGTCGAGCTTGAGGAGGCTCGAGAGACTCAAATAGACATTGATGAGATACACAGTGAAGCACATAGAACTCATAGTGATGAGCAATCATTTGGACCTATTGTAACACCACATCTTCGTAGATCTGGTAGAACACGCATAATATTCACGAGAGATATGGATTTCTCGTAAGTGAATCGAGCGACGTGTTACTCATTGATGATGAGAGCCTACGAGTTATGAAGAAGTCGACAAGTTCGAGAAGGGATAAGTGGCTTGGTGCCATGAAGTCGGAAATGGATTCCATGTATGAAAACCAAGTTTGGAACTTGGTTGACCCACTGAAGGATAAAGCCTATAGGGTGCAAGTGGGTTTTCAAGAAGAAAACCGACATGGATGGTAATGTGATTACCTATAAGGCTAGATTGGTGGCGAAGGATATCGTCAAAAACAAGGTGTTGATTATGGTGAAACCTATTAGTAGCTATGCTTAAATCCATTCGGATGCTCTGGCCATAGCGGCTCATTATGATTATGAGATATGGCGGATGGATGTGAAAGCGCTTTCCTTAATGGAAACACCTTTCGAGGGCGTGTATATGATACGACTGAGGTTTCACATCGGTTGATAAAACCAAGGTATGCAAATTGCGGCGGTCCATTTATGGATTGAAGCAAGCATCCGAGCTGGAATATCGTTTTGATGAGACAATCAAAAGTTTGATTTCTCACAAAATCGAGCGAACCTTGTGTGTACAAGAAGGTTAGTAGAGTGCGATCGTGTTCCTAGTATTGTATGTCGATGACATATTACTTATAGAAAGCGATGTTTCAATCTTCTGATCGATTAAGGTTTGGTTATCCAAGACATTCTCCATGAAAGACACGGGAGAAGCAACCTACATCCTCGGGATTAAGATCTATAGAGATAGATCGAAGCAGTTGATTGGTCTTTCGCGGTCTACATATATAGACCGAGTGCTAAAGAGGTTTAGCATGTCGGAATCCAAGAAAGGTTTCTACCCATCGGGCATGGGGTACACCTTTCAAGTCTATGTGTCCGCGCACGAAGGCGAGAGGATTTGCATGAGTAAGATTCCCTATGCATCATGATAGGATCTATCATGTATGCTATATGTTATGTCACGAGGCCCGATGTATCGTATGCTCTGAGTGTCACGAGCGGCGGATACCGATCCGATCGAGGAATGGATCATTGGGTGTATTAAGACGATCCTTAAGTACTTGAGAAGAACTAAGGATGTGTTCTAATATATGGAGAAGGGGACATGGTGATACGCGGGTATACGGATGCGGCTTCGAGCGGACAAGGATGATTCAGGTCTCGATGCGGATCGTGTTTCACCTTGAATGAAGTAGTGAGTTGGAAAAGTTCCAAACAAGAGAGCATGGCGGATTCTACCACGAGGCGAGAATACATTGCGGCAGGCGGAAGCGGTTTGGATCAAGAAGTTCGTTCATGAACTTGGTGTGATTCCGGCCATTGTTGAAGCAATACCGGTCTACTGCGACACCAATGGAGCAATTGCACAGGCGAAAGAGCCAAGGTCTCATCAACGATCCAAACATGTGCTTCGCCGCAATCATCTTATCAGAGAGATCATCAGTAGGAACGAAATACAAATCGAGAAAATTCCCACTGAAAGGAACTTAGCGGATCCTTTGACTAAAGCATTACCTCAAAGTAAGTTTGAGGGTCATGTTAGAGCTTATGGTATTGGATACCGTAGCGATTGGCATTAGGCCATGTGGGAGTCTGTTAGTAATATATGAGAGATGTCCTAAGGCAATCGCCTTATGTATGAACCATTTATATGATAAATGAAGATTCACTATTTGAGTATACATGTTTTATGTATTTGATTGGATCTTAAACTCATTTCTTGAATGTCACGATCGATTCACGGCATGAGAGAATTTGTGATTGGATCACAACTAGTGAGTATCTCATGTGTAATTGTGATGTATCGGAATTATCCTAGTCGATGAATTGATGGATTTGGACACCATCGATTACATCGAGACTAGCACGAGGTATACTCCTTGGTGTATCCAAGCAGCTGATTCTCACTGGCTGGAGACATTGTGATGTCCGGAGTTAATCGTGGATGCTAGTTATGGTAACTAGTTCATTGGAGTGACCAGCCGTAAGACTTCATATGGTTCTCTGCATATATAGATATGTCAATGAAGTTCTTCTTGTGGCTTAAGTGCGATGTTCCTTTGACTTGCGGTATTCAAGTCATCTTGATCATGGAGACTTATGCTTTGACATCTTAAGCAAACATCTCTAAGGAGATGTGGACAGGATGATTAGGGTATAAGTCGAAGTGATCGAAGGTGTTTGAATAGCCTATAAAGGATTCACCACTCCTTGCGAGGAGATGTATACCCATGGCCTCTCGTCGCATTGTAACTAAAGACATTGGCCAAATCATTACAAGTTTAGAGTAAGGTACTCTTGATACATGTGGAGTAACTAGAATCCATGGGGACGAGGAAATGATACTTGGGCTAGGTGTGGCGTGAGTCGACCTAGTGAGGGTGACACAATAGACCATGTCCTGAACCAAGTGGGTATAAGATGAGTGAAGGGAATGGGGCACGAATCATTCGAAACTTGAAGGGTTTCAGAAATAGTTCTGGATCAACCGTTGATCTTTTCGGTTAATTGGGGATCATGATGTACTACTAGGTGCCACTCATGATCGTTCTATAATTAATGGTTAATTATAGACGGCCAACATAAACTGAGAACCTATTTGGTCACACGCACAACGAGCGTAATCCAAAGGATTTAAAACGAGCTTGAGAATGGGATTCTCAGACCGAGAGAAACTAGGTTTGGTTGGACCAAACATAAAGCGAGCATGAAATCGTTTCAGTCGCAATAGAAGCGTGGATGGGTCGTGTCTTATGAAGACATAATGGATGAACCAAAATGGTTTGGTTCTAATCCAATGGAGGAGAATAAACCAAAGGGTTTGGTTTATTTTAAACGAATGAACCAAAAGTTGGTTCGGTTCGTTTTAACTTAAAATAAACCATCATGGTTTGGTTTATTTTAACTTATCCTAATGGAGAGGGTTAACGGGCCTAATGGTTATGATCCAATAACCATTAAGAGAATTAGTTCTCTATAAAAGAGGGCTTAATGGATAATTAAGCCCTAATCCAAAACCCTAGCAAGGAGTTGCCGCCCACCCCATTGAAGGAGTTGCCGCCCAAGCTCCTTGGCCCCTTGATTCCTTGTGCCGTCCGGCTCCTTGCCTTGCCTGACCAAGCTTCAGCCGGTGATCCTCCGGCGACCCTCCGGTGATCTTCCTAGGCCTCGGTGAAAAGGTGAGCACTTGGCTTCCTTGTTTTGGCCGGCGCCTACTCCTCCACCAAGCTGTCCAGTTTTCTGGACAGCTTCTTCTCCTCTCGTCGGGCGTCGTTTGGGCGGCGGTTAGAGCTCCGACAGCGGCTAACTTCCGGGATTTGATCTCCGGTAATCCTCTGAGTGGAGGGCGAAGGATTCGTCAATTGGTTGGCGAATACCTCTCGAGAAGCGAGTTTTGAGAACTCGTTTTGGATCCGAATTTGGATTCGGATCGTGATCATCTCTCGATCACGTCGTCTTCAACACGAGGCTAGTAACCCGTACGAAGACGAAGCTCGTGGCTTAGCGAAGTCATCCCGAGGAACTCGGCGTGGATCGGATAGAGGCGATTCTAGCGAGGATCGTTCGGTTGATGTCGTTCCGCTACACGTCATCTGAAAGGTATAACGTAGATAAATTTCCTTTTATTGCAAATTTAAATTTACGGTTATGTCTACACTTGTTGTAATATGCATGCGTGTGTTGTGTGTGTTGTAATAAATGTAGATTTATTATTTTTATTGCTTCATTTGTGTTCATGTTTACGAAACATGATCGAACACACACCTGCGCTTGATCAGGAAACCCAACATGGTATCGAGCCCAGGTTGTGTTTCGACATAATCGTAAAAATGGTTTTGCGATAGTCATAATGTATTTCTGGAAATTTTCTAATTTTGGAAATTTAGAAGTATTTATGGAAATTTTTCAATTTTGGAAAGTCTAGATGTATTTATGGAAATCTTCCACTTTTGGAAAGTTGGAAGTATTTATGGAAATTGATATTTTCCATAAATAAAATATTTGATTAGATTCTGGAAATTTGTTTCCTAATTTATTCATGATTTTATTTGGGAAATCAAATCTTAAAATATTTTATTTCCATAAGTAGTTTTAATGATTTAGGAAATTGGTTTCCTAAATAGATTTTCCTTAATCAAATAATTCCATGAATAAAATATGTGATTAGATTTGGAAATTTGTTTCCTAATTTAATTATGATTTGATTTGGAGAATCAAATCTTAAACATATTTTATTTCCATAAATAGTTATGACATATAAGGAAATATATACATGACATAATTATATGCCATGTAATTGCATTAGATGCATAACATTATGCCATTCGTGTCGTGACATGTAGATGTATGCCATGTATGTCATGCCATGTAGATAATAGTTATTTGCATGCAAAAAGGATGAGACATAAAAACCCTTAAACAATATTAAAGCCTACACCTTCCATTAATATGGTTAGAACCAGAGTTCCGTTTCTTGTTTGGGTTGTTGGACTCTCTCTAAGCCCGGCTCGAACCCGAACATGTTCAAACCATGGAATAGTTTAATACTAATATGGTAAGAGTCAGAGGTCAATCGTTAGCTTTGGTTGTTGGACTCTCTCCATGCTGGGCTAATTGGTTGAATGCGCTCTAACCATATTAAAACTATTTCCCGATTAATGGGTTGGTTTTAACCTGGAGCATCGGCTTGTTGGACTCTCTCCAAGGTCGATGTAAAGGGAGGTGAAGTTGGGTGCTATGCATATGATGCATACTTGTTAATGTGTTAACAACCCGATGTATGTGTGAACATTCAATTAGTTGATAGCACATTGTGATAGTTGCATATACGTGATATGCAATCGGTATAGAAGATACCTACCGTCGTAGTTATGAATGGCTTGTTGGACTCTCTCCAAGGTTGTTCATAACTATGATGGATATCAGCCCATTCGAAGATGGACCTACGATCTCTCGAAGTGATTTTGGGGTTTTTGAAATTCGAAAAATGAATGGGATTTATAAATGTATATTGATGCATTTTAAAATCATTTTCTCATATATGCTCGTTTTGTATTTCTAGGTCAATAAATTGATCATGACGTCTTTGAATTTGTGCACTATTTTGGATTCGAACAAACTGACTGGGCCTAACTTCCTGGACTGGCTTAGAAACCTGAGAATTGTTCTCAAGGCGGAAAAGCTTGCATATGTCCTTGAAGAGCCTCTTCCTGACCGTCCTAAGGATGATGCAACTCCAGACCAAATGTTGGTCTATCAGAAGCATGTGGCAGATTCTGAGCTGGCGAGTTGCATCATGCTAGCGGCGATGGTACCTGAGCTGCAAAAGCAGCATGAGCATATGGATGCTAATACTATAGTCTTCCATCTTCATGAGTTGTTCGATGAGCAAGCGAGATCCGAAAGGTTCGAGGTCTCTAGGCTCCTCTTCACCACGAAGATGCAAGAAGGTTTGTCTGTAGTGCAGTTTGTGCTAAAGATGAACGGGTACATCGAGCGGCTAGCCACCCTCGGTTTTGTGATGGATCATGAGTTAAGTATTGACTTAATTCTGCATTGTTTGCCCAAGAGTTTCTCACAATTTGTGATGAACTATCGGATGAACAAATTAGAATCCACCATTCCCGAGCTCCTCAATATGCTGAAGACTGTGGAGCCTTCTGTGAAGCATGAGGAGAAGGCGGTTCTGTTAGTTGATTCCTCAAAGAAAGGTTCTAAGAGGAAGGCAAAAGAACAGAAGAAAGGAAAGAAGAAAAAGGCAAAGAAGGCGGAACCAGCGCAAAAGGGCACTTGCCATCACTGTGGCAAGGAAGGCCACTGGCGAAGAAACTGCAAGATTTATCTTGAGTTCATGAAGAAGAAGAAGGCATCCGATGCCCCATCCTCTTCAGGTATCTTCGTTATTGATTGTCATTCTATTTCCTTGGACACTTGGGTATTGGATACTGGGTGTAGCTCACATATATGTAATGACATACAGGGGCTAAGGAATAGAAGAAGACTTGTCAGAGGGGAGTCAAATTTGCGAGTTGGCAATGGAGCAAAGGTTGCTGCGGTCGCCATCGGAACTTATTTGCTGAAGCTCCCTAGTGGACTAGTCTTAGAACTAGACAATTGCTATTATGTTCCTTCTCTAATAAAGAACATTGTTTCTATTTCCTGTTTAAATAGAAATGGTTTCCATTTGACGTTTAGTAACAATTGTTGTTATATAACTTTAAATGGCGTACTTTATGGAACCGAACTTGAGTAATGGCATTTATACGCTGGACGATCCAAAGGACATTTTCAATATCGAAGCGAGCAACACGCGTGCTCGAAAGGATAATCAAATAGACTCCTATATGTGGCATTGTCGTCTTGGCCATATAAGCAAGAAACGCATGTCCGAAGTACACCGATGTGGAATTCTGGAATCGTTTGAATTGGATTCATACGATACATGCGAATCATGCTTAAAAGGCAAGATGACTAAGTTACCTTTTACTGGAAAAGGTGAACGAGTGGGAGAGGTACTATGTCTAATACATACTGATGTATGTGGACCTATGTCAACTCAAGCATTAGGAGGCTATAGCTACTTCATTACCTTCACCGATGATCACTCACGGTTTGGGTATGTGTTCTTGATGAAACACAAGTCTGAAGCCTTTGAAAGGTTCAAAGAATTCAGAAATGAAGTAGAGAAACAACATGACAAGAGTATTAAAATACTTCGATCGGATCGAGGTGGTGAATACTTAAGTCAAGAGTTTCTTGATTATCTAAGAGACAATGGCATATTGTCTCAATGGACTCCGCCCTATACACCACAAAGATAATGGTGTATCCGAGAGGCGAATCGACCTTGTTGGACATGGTCAGTCAATGATGAATCATGCAACTCTTCCCAAGTCCTTTGGGGCTATGCACTTCGCATAAATTTACTTTGTTAAATGTAATGCCAACCAAGGTAGTCTCTACTACTACATATGAGATATGGAATAGTAAGAAACCTCATGTATCTTACTTGAAGATATGAGGTTGTCCTGCTTATGTGAAGCGGACTGTATCAGACAAATTGGATGCTAAGTCTGATAAATGTCTATTTATTGGATACCCTAAGGAAACAAGGGGTTACCAATTCTATCATCCCGTGGAACAAAAGGTGTTTGTTTCAAGGCATGCTGTGTTTCTAGAGAAAGAGTTTCTCTTGCAAGAAAACAGTGAGAGTGTCGTCGAGCTTGAGGAGGCTCGAGAGACTCAAATAGACATTGATGAGATACCTGGTGAAGCACAACAGCCGACAACTCATAGTGATGAGCAATCGGCTGGACCTATTGTAACACCACATCTTCGTAGATCCGTAGAACGCAATATTCCCGAGAGATATGGATTTCGTAAGTGAATCGAACGACGTGTTACTCATTGATGATGAGGAGCCTACCGCTTATGAAGAAGTGGCCAAAAGTTCAGAAGGAATAAGTGGCTTGGTGCCATGAAGTCGGAAATGGATTCCATGTATGAAAACCAAGTTTGGAACTTGGTTGACCCACCTGAAGGGATAAAGCCTATAGGGTGCAAGTGGGTTTTCAAGAAGAAAACCGACATGGATGGTAATGTGATTACCTATAAGGCTAGATTGGTGGCGAAAGGATATCGTCAAAAACAAGGTGTTGATTATGACGAAACCTATTCGCCTGTAGCTATGATTAAATTCATTCAGATGCTCCTGGCCATAGCGGCTCATTATGATTATGAGATATGGCAGATGGATGTGAAAACAGCTTTCCTTAATGGAAACCTGCTCGAGGACGTGTATATGATACAGCCTGAGGGTTTCACATCGGTTGATAATACCAAGGTATGCAAATTGCGACGGTCCATTTATGGATTGAAGCAAGCATCCAGGAGCTGGAATATCCGTTTTGATGAGACAATCAAAAAGTTTGATTTCTCACAAAATCCAGACGAACCTTGTGTGTACAAGAAGGTTAGTGGGAGTGCAGTCGTATTCCTAGTATTGTATGTCGATGACATACTACTTATAGGAAACGATGTTTCAATCTTACAGTCAGTTAAGGTTTGGTTATCCAAGACATTCTCCATGAAAGACCTGGGAGAAGCAACCTACATCCTCGGGATTAAGATCTATAGAGATAGATCGAAACGATTGCTTGGTCTTTCGCAGTCTACATATATAGACCGAGTGCTAAAGAGGTTTAGCATGTCGAAATCCAAGAAAGGTTTCCTACCCATCAGGCATGGGGTACACCTTTCGAAGTCTATGTGTCCGCGCACAGAAGACGAGAGGATTTGCATGAGTAAGATTCCCTATGCATCCGCAATAGGATCTATCATGTATGTTATGTTATGTACGAGGCCCGATGTATCGTATGCTCTGAGTGTCACGAGCAGATACCAGTCCGATCCAGGAATGGATCATTGGGCGGCTGTTAAGACGATCCTTAAGTACTTGAGAAGAACTAAGGATGTGTTCCTAATATATGGAGAAGGGGACATGGTGATACACGGGTATACGGATGCCAGCTTCCAGACAGACAAGGATGATTCTAGGTCTCAGTCTGGATACGTGTTCACCTTGAATGGGGGCGCAGTGAGTTGGAAAAGTTCCAAACAAGAGATCAGAGCGATTCTACCATCGAGGCGAGAATACATTGCAGCCTTGAAGCAAAGAAGGAAGCAGTTTGGATCAAAAAGTTCATTCATGAACTTGGTGTGATTCCGGCCATTGTTGAAGCAATACCGGTCTACTGCGACAACAATGGAGCAATTGCACAGGCGAAAGAGCCAAGGTCTCATTAGCGATCCAAACATGTGCTTCGCCGCTATAATCTTATCAAAGAGATCATCAGTAGGAACGAAATACAAATCGAGAAAATTCCCACTGAAAGGAACTTAGCGGATCCTTTGACTAAGGCATTACCTCAAAGTAAGTTTGAGGGTCATGTTAGAGCTTATGGTATTGGATACCGTAGCGATTGGCATTAGGCCAAGTAGAATTCTGTTAGTAATATGAGAGAGATGTCCTAAGGCAATCGCCTTATGTATGAACCATTTATATGATAAATGAAGATTCACTATTTGAGTATACATGTTTATGTATTTGATTGGATCTTAAACTCATTTCTTGAATGTCACGATCGATTCACGGCATGAGAGAATTTGTGATTGGATCACAACTAGTGAGTATCTCTACATGTGTAATTGTGATGTATCGAATTATCCTAGTCGATGAATTGATGGATTTGGACACCATCGATTACAGCCGAGACTGTATACTCCTTGGTGTATCCAAGCGGTGATTCTCCTTTGGTGGAGACATAGTGATGTCAGGAGTTATTCGTTGATGGTAGTTCTGGTAACTAGTTGATTGGTGTGACCAGTAGTAAGACTTCATATGGTTCTCTGCATATATAGATATGTCAATGAAGTTCTTCTTGTGGCTTAAGTGCGATGTTCCTTTGACTTGCGGTATTCAAGTCATCTTGATCATGGAGACTTATGCTTTGACATCTTAAGCAAACATCTCTAAGGAGATGTGGACCGGGATGATTGGGTATAAGTCGAAGTGATCGAAGGTGTTTGAATAGCCTATAAAGTTCACCACTCCTTGCGAGGAGATGTATACCCATGGCCTCTCGTCGGATTGTTACTAAAGTCTTTGGCCAAAGCATTACATGTTTAGAGTAAGGTACTCTTGATACATGTGGAGTAACTAGAATCGTAGGGCGAGAAATGATACTTGGGCTAGGTGTGGCGTAGTCATCCTAGTGGGGTGACACAATAGACCATGTCACAGAACCAAGTGGGTATAAGATGAGTGAAGGAATGGGCACGAATCATTCGAGCTCTTGAAGGGTTTGAAATAGTTACGGATCAACCGTTGATCTTTTGGTTAATTGGGGATCATGATGTACTACTAGGTGCCACTCATGATCGTTCTATAATTAATGGTTAATTATAGGCGGCCAACATAAACCGAGAACCTATTTGGTCACCGCTGCGGCGTAATCCAAAAGGATTTAAAGCGAGCTTGAGAATGGGATTCTCGGGGCCGAGAGAAACTAGGTTTGGTTGGACCAAACATAAAGCGAGCATGAAATCGTTTGATCGCAATGGAGCGTGGATGGGCGTGTCTTATGAAGACATAATGGATGAACCAAAATGGTTTGGTTCTAATCCAATGGAGGAGAATAAACCAAAGGGTTTGGAGTATTTTAAACGAATGAACCAAAAGTTGGTTCGGTTCGTTTTAACTTAAAATAAACCATCATGGTTTGGTTTATTTTAACTTATCTTAATGGATCGGGTAAACGTGCCTAATGGTTATGATCCAATAACCATTAAGAGAATTAGTTCTCTATAAAAGAGGGCTTAATGGATAATTAAGCCTAATCCAAACCCTAGCAAGGAGTTGCCGCCCACCCCATTGAAGTTGCCGCCAACCCAGCTTTTCCGCCCAGCCCTTGTGCCGTCCAGATCTTAGCCGGCGTCCAAGCTTCAGCCGGTGATCCTCCGGCGACCCTCCGATGATCTTCCTAGGCCTCGGTGAAAAGGTGAGCACTTGGCTTCCTTGTTTTGGCCGGCGCCTACTCCTCCACCAAGCTGTCCAGTTTTCTGGACAGCTTCTTCTCCTCTCGTCGGAGCGTCGTTTGGACGACGGTTAGAGCTCCGACCGCGGATAACTTACCGGGGATTCGATCTCCGGTAATCCTCTGAGGTGGAGGACGAAGGATTCGTCAATCGGTTGACGAATACCTCTCCGGAGAAGCGAGTTTTGATAACTCATATAAGGATACGAAATTGTATTCTGATCGTGATCATCTCTCGATCCGCGTCGTCTTCAACACGAGGCTAGTAACCCGTCACGAAGGCGAAGCTCGTGGCTTAAGCGAAGTCATCCCGAGGAACTCGGCGTGGATACGGATAGAGACGATTCTAGCGAGGATCGTTCCGGTTGATGCCGTTCCCGCTACACGTCATACGGAAGGTATAACGTAGATAAATTTCCTTTTATTGCAAATTTTAATTTACGGTTATGTCTACACTTGTTGTAATATGCATGCGTGTGTTGTGTGTGTTGTAATAAATATAGATTTATTATTTTATTGCTTCATTGTGTTCATGTTCTGAAACATGATCGAACACACACCTTGTGATCGGAAACCCTTGATGGTATCAGAGCCCAGGTTGTGTTTCGACATAATCGTAAAAATGGTTTTGCGATAGTCATAATGTATTTCTAGAAATTTTCTAATTTTGGAAATATAGAAGTATTTATGGAAATTTTTCAATTTTGGAAAGTCTAGAAGTATTTATGGAAATCTTCCACTTTTGGAAAGTTGAAAGTATTTATGGAAATTGATATTTTCCATAAATAAAATATTTTATTAGATTCTGGAAATTTGTTTCCTAATTTAATCATGATTTTATTTAGGAAATCAAATCTTAAAATATTTTATTTCCATAAGTAGTTTTAATGATTTAGGAAATTGGTTTCCTAAATAGATTTTCCTTAATCAAATAATTCCATGAATAAAATATGTGATTAGATTTGGAAATTTGTTTCCTAATTTAATTATGATTTGATTTGTAGAATCAAATCTTAAACATATTTTATTTCCATAAATAGTTATGACATATAAGGAAATATATACATGACATAATTATATGCCATGTAATTGCATTAGATGCATAACATTATGCCATGCGTGTCGTGACATGTAGATGTATGCCATGTATGCCATGCCATGTAGATAATAGTTATTTGCATGCAAAGAGGATGAGACATAAAACCCTTAAACAATATTAAAGCCTACACCTTCCATTAATATGGTTAGAACCAGAGTTCCGTTTCTTGTTTGGGTTGTTGGACTCTCTCAAGCCCGCTTGAACAGAACATGTTCAAACCATGGAATAGTTTAATACTAATTATGGTAAGAGTCGAGGTCAATCGTTAGCTTTGGTTGTTGGACTCTCTCCATCTGGGCTAATTGGTTGAATGCGCTCTAACCATATTAAAACTATTTCGATTAATGGGTTGGTTTTAACGAGCATCGGCTTGTTGGACTCTCTCAAGGTCGATGTAAAGGGAGGTGAAGTTGGGTGCTATGCATATGATGCATACTTGTTAATGTGTTAACAACCCGATGTATGTGTGAACATTCAATTAGTTGATAGCACATTGTGATAGTTGCATATCAGGGAATGCAATCGGTATAGAAGATACCTACCGTCGTAGTTATGAATGGCTTGTTGGACTCTCTCCAAGGTTGTTCATATCTATGATGGATATCAACCCATTCGGAGATGGACCTACGATCTCCCGAAGTGATTTTGGGGTTTTTGAAATTCGAAAAAAGAATGGGATTTATAAATGTATATTGATGCATTTTAAAATCATTTTCTCATTTATGCTCGTTTTGTAT
Source organism: Wurfbainia villosa (assembly GCA_025175895.1). Classification (NCBI taxonomy): domain Eukaryota; kingdom Viridiplantae; phylum Streptophyta; class Magnoliopsida; order Zingiberales; family Zingiberaceae; genus Wurfbainia; species Wurfbainia villosa. The sequence goes on from JAKLTH010000147.1 coordinate 5,446,686, forward strand.
TTCTAGGTCAATAAATTGATCATGGCGTCTTTGAATTTGCGCACTATTTTGGATTGAACAAGAGTGGGCCTAACTTCTGGGTGGCTTAGAAACTTGAGAATTGTTCTCAAGGCGGAAAAGCTTGCATATGTCCTTGAAGAGCCTCTTCTGGCCGTCTAAGGGCGATGCAACTCGGACCAAATGTTGGTCTATCGAAGCATGTGGCGGTCTGGTGGCGAGTTGCATCATGCTAGCGGCGATGGTACAGTGCAAAGCAGCATGAGCATATGGATGCTAATACTATAGTCTTCCATCTTCATGAGTTGTTCGATGAGCAAGCGAGATCCGAAAGGTTCGAGGTCTCTAGGCTCCTCTTCACCACGAAGATGCAAGAAGGTTTGTCAGAGTGCGATTTGTGCTAAAGATGAACGGGTACATCGAGCGGCTAGCTACCCTCGGTTTTGTGATGGATCATGAGTTAAGTATTGACTTAATTCTGTATTGTTTGCCCAAGAGTTTCTCGCAATTTGTGATGAACTATCGGATGAACAAATTAGAATCCACCATTCGAGCTCCTCAATATCTTTGGTGGAGCCTTACATGAAGCATGAGGAGAAGGCGGTTACATTAGTTGATTCCTCAAAGAAAGGTTCTAAGAGGAAGGCAAAAGAAGAAGAAAGGAAAGAAGAAGAAAAAGGCAAAGAAGGCGGAACCCAGTAAAAGGGCACTTGCCATCACATGTGGCAAGGAAGGCCACGAGAAAGCTACAAGATTTATCTTGAGTTCATGAAGAAGAAGAAGGCATCCGATGCCCCATCCTCTTGAGTATCTTCGTTATTGATTGTCATTCTATTTCCTTGGACACTTGGGTATTGGATCTTTGGGTGTAGCTCACATATATGTAATGACATACAGGCTAAGGAATAGAAGACTTGTCAGAGGGGAGTCAAATTTGCGAGTTGGCAATGGAGCAAAGGTTGCTGCGGTCGCCATCGGAACTTATTTGCTGAAGCTCCCTAGTGGACTAGTCTTAGAACTAGACAATTGCTATTATGTTCCTTCTCTAATAAAGAACATTGTTTCTATTTCCTGTTTAAATAGAAATGGTTTCCATTTGATGTTTAGTAACAATTGTTGTTATATAACTTTAAATGGCGTACTTTATGGAACTGGAACCTTGAGTAATGGCATTTATACGTTGGACGTATCCAGTGACATTTTCAATATCGAAGCGAGCAACACGCGTGCTCGAAAGGATAATCAAATAGACTCCTATATGTGGCATTGTCATCTTGGCCATATAAGCAAGAAACGCATGTCCGAATTACACCGATGTGGAATTCTGGAATCGTTTGAATTGGATTCATACGATACATGCGAATCATGCTTAAAAGGCAAGATGACTAAGTTACCTTTTATTGGAAAAGGTGAACGAGTGGGAGAGTTACTAGGTCTAATACATACTGATGTATGTGGACCTATGTCAACTCAAGCATTAGGAGGCTATAGCTACTTCATTACCTTCACCGATGATCACTCACGGTTTGGGTATGTGTTCTTGATGAAACACAAGTCTGAAGCCTTTGAAAGGTTCAAAGAATTCAGAAATGAAGTAGAGAAACAACATGATAAGAGTATTAAAATACTTCGATCGGATTGAGGTGGTGAATACTTAAGTCAAGAGTTTCTTGATTATCTAAGAGACAATGGCATATTGTCTCAATGGACTCCGCCCTATACACCTGACATAATGGTGTATCTCGAGAGGCGAATCGGACCTTGTTGGACATGGTCGGTCAATGATGAATCATGCAACTCTTCCCAAGTCCTTTTGGGGCTATGCACTTGAGACAATTGTTTACTTGTTAAGCAGAATGCCTACAAGGTAGTCTCAACTACTCCATATGAGATATGGAATAGTAAGAAACCTCATGTATCTTACTTGAAGATATGGGGTTGTCACCTTATGTGAAGCGGACTATATCAAATTGGATGCTAAGTCGATAAATGTCTATTTATTGGATACCCTAAGGAAACAAGGGGTTACCAATTCTATCATCTGTGGAACAAAAGGTGTTTGTTTCAAGGCATGCTGTTTCTAGAGAAAGAGTTTCTCTTGCAAAAAAGCGAGAGTGTCGTCGAGCTTGAGGAGGCTCGAGAGACTCAAATAGACATTGATGAGATACGGTGAAGCTGACAAATAGGCAACTCATAGTGATGAGAGCAATTTGGACCTATTGTAACACCACATCTTCGTAGATCACGGTAGAACACGCAATATTCCTGAGAGATATGGATTTCTCGTAAGTGAATCGAACGACGTGTTACTCATTGATGATGAGGAGCCTACCGGTTATGAAGAAGTGCTGACAAGTTCAGAAAGGGATAAGTGGCTTGGTGCCATGAAGTCGGAAATGGATTCCATGATTGAAAACCAAGTTTGGAACTTGGTTGACCCACCTGAAGGGATAAAGCCTATAGGGTGCAAGTGGGTTTTCAAGAAGAAAACCGACATGGATGGTAATGTGATTACCTATAAGGCTAGATTGGTGGCGAAAGGATATCGTCAAAAACAAGGTGTTGATTATGACGAAACCTATTCGCTTTGTAGCTATCTTAAATCCATTCGGATGCTCCTGGCCATAGCGGCTCATTATGATTATGAGATATGACAGATGGATGTGAAAACAGCTTTCCTTAATGGAAACCTGCTCGAGGACGTGTATATGATACAGCCTGAGGGTTTCACATCGGTTGATAAAACCAAGGTATGCAAATTGTGACGGTCCATTTATGGATTGAAGCAAGCATCCAGGAGCTGGAATATCCATTTTGATGAGACAATCAAAAAGTTTGATTTCTCACAAAATCCAGACGAACCTTGTGTGTACAAGAAGGTTAGTGGCAGTGCAGTCGTATTCCTAGTATTGTATGTCGATGACATACTACTTATAGTAAACGATGTTTCAATCTTACAGTCAGTGAAGGTTTGGTTATCCAAGACATTCTCCATGAAAGACCTGGGAGAAGCAACCTACATCCTCGGGATTAAGATCTATAGAGATAGATCGAAACGGTTGATTGGTCTTCGCATCTACATATATAGGCCAAGTGCTAAGAGGTTTAGCATGTCGGAATCAAGAAAGGTTTCCTTCCCATCAGGCATGGGGTACACCTTTCGAAGTCTATGTGTCTACGAACAGAAGACGAGAGGATTTGCATGAGTAAGATTCCCTATGCATCCGCAATATGATCTATCATGTATGTTATGTTATGTACGAGGCCCGATGTATCGTATGCTCACGAGTGTCACGAGCGGATACCGATCCGATCGAGGAATGGATCATTGGCGGTATTAAGGCGATCCTTAAGTACTTGAGAAGAACTAAGGATGTGTTCCTAATATATGGAGAAGGGGACATGGTGATACTGCGGGTATACGGATGCGGTTCGAGACAGACAAGGATGATTCGGATCTCGATGCGGATCGTGTTCACCTTGAATGGGGCGCGATGAGTTGGAAAAGTTCCAAACAAGAGAGGCGTAGCGGATTCTACCACTGAGGCGAGAATACATTGCGGCTTGAGGCGACAAAGAAGCGGTTTGGATCAAAAGTTCGTTCATGAACTTGGTGTGATTCGGCCATTGTTGAAGCAATACCGGTCTCTGCGACAACAATGGAGCAATTGCCAGTGAAAGAGCCAAGGTCTCATCAATGATCCAAACATGTGCCGCCGCTATAATCTTATCAAAGAGATCATCGGTAGGAGCGAAATACAAATCGAGAAAATTCCCCTTTGAAAGGAACTTAGCGGATCCTTTGACTAAGGCATTACCTCAAAGTAAGTTTGAGGTCATGTTAGAGCTTATGGTATTGGATACGCGTGGCGATTGGCATTAGGCCAAGTGGGAGTCTGTTAGTAATATATGAGAGATGTCCTAAGGCAATCGCCTTATGTATGAACCATTTATATGATAAATGAAGATTCACTATTTGAGTATACATGTTTCATGTATTTGATTGGATCTTAAACTCATTTCTGAATGTCACGATCGATTCAGATGAGAGAATTTGTGATTGGATCACAACTAGTGAGTATCTCTACATGTGTAATTGTGATGTATCGGAATTATCCTAGTCGATGAATTGATGGATTTAGACACCATCGATTACATGCCGAGACTAGCACGAGGTATACTCCTTGGTGTATCCAAGCGGTGATTCTCACCGGTGGAGACATTGTGATGTCGGAGTTAATCGTGGATGCTAGTTATGGTAACTAGTTCATTGGAGTGACCTAGTAAGACTTCATATGGTTCTCTGCATATATAGATATGTCAATGAAGTTCTTACTGTGGCTTAAGTGCGATGTTCCTTTGACTTGCGGTATTCAAGTCATCTTGATCATGGAGACTTATTCTTTGACATCTTAAGCAAACATCACTAAGGAGATATGGACCCGGGATGATTGGGTATAAGTCGAAGTGATCGAAGGTGTTTGAATAGACTATAAAGGATTCACCACTCCTTGCGAGGAGATGTATACCCGTGGCCTCTCGTCGGATTGTTACTAAAGTCTTTGGCCAAAGCATTACATGTTTAGAGTAAGGTACTCTTCGATACATGTGAAGTAACTAGAATCCGTAGGACGAGGAAATGATACTTGGGCTAGGTGTGACGTAGTCAGCCTAGTGGGGACTGACACAATAGACCATGTCCTGAACCAAATGGGTATAAGATGAGTGAAGGGAATGGGGCACGAATCATTCGAGCTGCTGAAGGGTTTCAGAAATAGTTCTGGATCAACCGTTGATCTTTTCGGTTAATTGGGGATCATGATGTACTACTAGGTGCCACTCATGATCGTTCTATAATTAATGGTTAATTATAGACGTCCAACATAAACCGAGAACCTATTTGGTCACACGCACAACGAGCGTAATCAAAAGGATTTAAAACGAGCTTGAGAATGGGATTCTCAGACCGAGAGAAACTAGGTTTGGTTGGACCAAACATAAAGCGAGCATGAAATCGTTTCAGTCGCAATGGAAGCGTGGATGGGCCGTGTCTTATGAAGACATAATGGACGAACCAAAATTGTTTGGTTCTAATCCAATGGAGGAGAATAAACCAAAGGGTTTGGTTTATTTTAAACGAATGAACCAAAAGTTGGTTCGGTTCATTTTAACTTAAAATAAACCATCATGGTTTGGTTTATTTTAACTTATCTTAATGGAGCGGGTTAACGGGCCTAATGGTTATGATCCAATAACCATTAAGAGAATTAGTTCTCTATAAAAGAGGGCTTAATGGATAATTAAGCCCTAATCCAAAACCCTAGCAAGGAGTTGCCGCCCACCCCATTGAAGGAGTTGCCGCCCAAGCTCCTTGGCCGCCCAGCCCCTTGTGCCGGCGTCCAGCTCCTTGCCGGCGACCAAGCTTCAGCCGGTGATCCTCCGGCGACCCTCCGGTGATCTTCCTAGGCCTCGGTGAAAAGGTGAGCACTTGGCTTCCTTGTTTTGGCCGGCGCCTACTCCTCCACCAAGCTATCGAGTTTTCTGGACAGCTTCTTCTCCTCTCGTCGGAGCGTCGTTTGGACGACGGTTAGAGCTCCGACAGCGGCTAACTTACCGGGGATTCGATCTCCGGTAATCCTCTGAGGTGGAGGACGAAGGATTCATCAATTGGTTGACGAATACCTCTCCGGAGAAGCGAGTTTTGAGAACTCGTATTAGGATCCGAATTTGGATTCGGATCGTGATCATCTCTCGATCACGTCGTCTTCAACACGAGGCTAGTAACCCGTACGAAGACGAAGCTCGTGGCTTAGCGAAGTCATCCCGAGGAACTCGGCGTGGATACGGATAGAGACGATTCTAGCGAGGATCGTTCCGGTTGATGCCGTTCCCGCTACACGTCATACGAAAGGTATAACGTAGATAAATTTCCTTTTATTGCAAATTTAAATTTACGATTATGTCTACACTTGTTATTGTTGGTGCAGTGGGCACCAAAGTCGAACCGGTATTTTGATTATGGCAAAAGGCTCAATAGTTAAGGGTATATTTGTTATCTTACGAGCTCAATTAAGTGTGCAGAAATGCTAAAGTTGAGCGGAAGGTCTGCGACACCCGGTGGGAACCGAGGTGGTCGGGCAACGCCAGAGGGACTTCGGAGGAAGCCGAGGTACTCGGGTGAAGACCGGAAGTGAGGCTACAAGGTAAGCTCGTGTGAAAGCGAAGCAAGGTCGTTAAGCGTAGATCCGACCCAATACCTCCAATGGAAGGTCTAGGTCGAGATCAAATGGTTAGAACCATCGTACTTTATATTTTAAGCTAACTTGTACTGCAGTCCAAAACCCTTTGACTACAGTCAACTGCTAGTCAAGTTCCAGCCTCGAGAAGAGCTCGAATTTCAAGGGTGTGAATTTGGACTTGACTCGTGTTTTGGTACAAAGGGTGATGTGGCATCAAGGTGGACATCCAAACCATCACCAAGCTTCCTTGTGGTGGACGCCCAAAATAAGGTGAGTTGGCACAAGATGGTTGGCTCCCATGATGTGGCACAAGTTGAATGGCTCCCTCAAGTTGGCGCCCAAGGAGGTTGGAGGTGGCACAAGGTGGTTGGATGAAACACCTCATCCTTGAGTTGGCGCCCAAGGAGGTTGGAGGTGGCACAAGGTGGTTGGATGAAACACCTCATCCTCAAGTTGGCGCCCAAGGAGGTTGGAGGTGGCACAAGGTGGTTGGATGAAACACCTCATCCTCAAGTTGGCGCCCAAGGAGGTTGGAGGTGGCACAAGGTGGTTGGATGAAACACCTCATCCTTGAGTTGGCGCACAAGGAGGTTGGAGGTGGCACAAGGTGGTTGGATGAAACACCTCATCCTTGAGTTGGCGCAAAGGATGTGGATGAACAAGTCTTGGGGATAAGAACCTCACCTTGGACACTACCTATGTCTAAATTCATAGATCAATATCCATAAATAGACATGTTCAAGCCAAGCAAATAACAAGAATTCAAGAGCTCTCAACACGCCGTCGTCGCTACTACTACTCACATTTGCTACGACGAAGTCTTGCCGACAACAAAGCTACATCTTCTACTTATAAGAGTTGTCGGTATATTTATTTAAGTTCTACTTCTTTAAATTGTCTTTGTGCTTTAATCGTAACAAGGAAAGAGTGTCCTTTGCCTTGATTTCTTTTGTAATCGTTGCTCCTACTTCCAACGGAAGGAGTGGTTTTAGTGAATTGCCCTCCGTGCGTGATCAAGGATCACTAGGGCCGTGGATTAGCAATCGAAGATTGTGAACCACGTAAAAATATCTTGTCTACTTTATATTTCCATTGTGCATTCTCTACTTGCTTTTTACTTATTGCAAAAGTTTTTAACGACACCGTATCGCTATTCACCCCCTCTAGCGACACTTTCGATCCAACAATTGGTATCATCGAGTAGGCGCTAAGATTGGTGAAACCACCAATCTAGCTTTGTTTTCTTTTTTCACAGATTTTTATTTATTTATTTCTGTTTTTAGTATAATTATTTCACTTGCTTATCTTCTCCTACATATAGAATTGCATTAGAGGCTTTAGGATCCGGATAAGGTTGTCCTTGGGTTAGATCCGAGTAAGGTTGTCCTCCGAACTTCAACGACATTCGCATTTGATTGTTTATTTCTTTTGCAAGTTACATTTTATATATATTTTTTACTTTCTGTACTAATCCAAGGCGAAAGTCTTGGAATATTCTTCGTGTGTGTTTTGCAAGATTCTTTTAAATGTTCTTCTTCTTGTTTTTAAATGGCCCATCTCGAAGGGTTTAGCACCACTTGACCCCGTTTTACAACGGTAATGACTTTCGTTATTGGAAGGGTCGGATGGAATACTTTCTTAAAACCCAAATCGAGATGTGGATCGTAATCCAAACCGGTTTCACACTTCCTATTAATGAAGATGGTGAATCTTTGGGTTACGATCAATGGTCAAATTCCATGAAAAAACAAGTATAAGCCGATGCCAAGGCAACTCAAATCTTGCAATGTGGGTTGTCCAAGGAAGAGCTCAACTGCGTCGGCCCCTTCATTAGTGCAAAGGACTTATGGACCAAGCTAGTGGAACTACACGAAGGCACCGACGACACGAAGGTATGTAAAAGAGATTTACTTTTAAATAAATTGTATAACTTGAAAATGCAGGAAAACGAGACAACTCAACTACATGCTCAGATCCAAGACATCACAACCAACTCCATGCCATCTGACAAAAGGTCGAGAATCGCGACCTTATCGTATTCTCTTAACTCGCTTCCTAGGACCACCTTGTGGGCATCCATGGTCGATGCCTACAAGGTCTCCAAGGACCTTTCTAAAATTAGGTTAGACGAATTGTTTTCGAACTTGAATTACATGAGCAAACTAACGTGGTCCAGAGAAGAGTATTGCATTAGCTGTGTTCCAAGAAGAAGAAGCCCGCAAGCAAGCCACCCCGAAGGAAGAAGATTTAGTCCGAATCGGAAGTAGACTGAATAGAATCCGAACTAGTCAATCTAGTTCTAAGATGATCAAGAGACGAAACGACCAACAACTCAAGGTAAGCCTAAACCTAATTCAAATACTTCTAATTTTAGATGCTATGAGTGCAACAGTTCTGGCCACATCAAGTCCGAGTGCCCAAAGCTAAAGAATAACGATCAAAGACCAAGAAAGCGCTAAACGCTACTTGGGAGGAGTTGTCGGAGGAAGAAGATGATATCCAAGCTCTAATGGCCAAGCCGACCGAGCACGACTCAAACCAAGAAGAGTCCGAGTCCGAATCCGGCGATGAGCTTCCATTCAAGACAAGCCACGGATCCGTATCCGGTTCAAAAGAATCATTAAGGGTAAGTCGGTCGTTACTTAATACTTTGTATGGTGCAATTAAATTTTTAAATAAGAAACTAGCTAAGTCCGAGTCCAAGGTCGAGACCCTAATTGAGGAGGTTAACCTTCTCAAACATGAGGTCTCCCTAACCTCTTCGACTACTCGTATTCAAGAGGAGGACTCAACTCAAGTTGAAAAGCTTGAAGTTGAGAACTCGCTTTTGAAAACACAAGTCGAAGACCTTAGGAACACGTTGGAAAGGTTCACTTTGGGATCCAACGGACTTGACCTCTTACTTGGATCACAAAGGGCCGTGTACAACAAGGCCGGACTCGGGTTTAACTCAAATACAACCAATAAGTCATATATGTCTATAGTAAACCAACATAAGAAAAATGTCCAAGCATGGGTCCCTAAGATCACTTTGATTTCAACTTTAGGATCTAACATGTATTGGGTTCCCAAGGACCAAATTCACTATGTGAATAGACCCACTCGATTCAATGGTCCAGGGGGAGCCAATACAAAATGTATTTTTGTTAAGTCTTAGAAATTGCATGCTTAGTTTTTCCTTTATTTTTAGAATGGTTAGATAGGACTCATAACCAACTAAAATCCTGCGAAAAGATTGAGCCTCGGGGAGCCTCTTTTCAAAAATAAATCAACTAAAATCCTACGAAAAGATTGAGCCTCGGGGAGCCTCTTTTCAAAAATAACTAGTTAGACCAAGATGTAGTCTCAAGTAAGTCGAGTTATCAATTTCTTGAAATTAGCTTTGTCTAAGGAAGTGGTCGTTGTTCCGATCAAAGAAGGCCTCTGTGCCTCGCCACGACCTGGAAGCTAATCTCTTGAAAAGATTACTTGATGAGCTTAGACTAAATCCGAATCTAACCTAATGTTGGTTAATTTAAATTCATTAAAATTAATCAAGTAAAATTGTAAGTCATCTCACAATAACACATAGGAATAACATGTTTTGATCATGTAGATATTGGTGAGATGATTTATGTTTAAAAACTTACAAACAACCCTTTAGTAATTCCATTGATCCTACACATAAGAGTCGAAGAAACCATTAATATAGTTTTCGACGAAGGACACGAACCCGTTCAATCCTTAACAAAACCAACTAGCAAATCAACTTATAGCGAACCCGACTCTGATCTTGAACTTGAATCTCGTCCTAACCCAAGTCATCCTATCGACCAAGTGATAGATGACTCTAACCCAAGTCAAACTAGAACTCACCCAAATCATCCTATCAATCAAGTTATAGGTGATCCAAATTTAGGGGTTCGAACTAGAGCTTCATATCGAAACCTTAGTCAAATCTCGTTAATTTCCAAAATCGAACCCAAAACTATTGAACAAGCACTTCTTGATCCCGACTGGATTATTGCTATGCAAGAAGAGCTAGCTCAATTCACTAGAAATGAAGTCTGGGAATTAGTACCACCACCTAAAGAAAAATCAATTATTGGAACAAGGTGGGTATTTCGAAATAAACTTGATGATAAAGGTGAAGTAGTTAGAAATAAAGCTAGGTTAGTCGCAAAGGGTTTAGTCAAGTCGAAGGTTTAGATTACGATGAGACCTACGCCCGTGAGGACTAGAGTCCATCCGAATGTTGTTAGCATATGCACATCGAGGTTTTAAATTGTTTCAAATGGATGTCAAGTCAGCATTTTTGAATGGATACATTAAGGAAGAAGTTTACGCTACCAACCTCCGGATTGAAAATCTAGATAAACCTCGACCATGTCCTTAGACTTAAGAAAGCCCTATATGGACTCAAACAAGCCCCAAGAGCTTGGTACGAAAGGCTTCGATCTATCTTAAGTCCAAAGGATTCAACCACGGTTGAGTCGACCCAACCTTATTCGTTAAAACCGTAGGAAAAGAAATCTTGATAGCCCAAATCTATGTAGATGATAGAATTTTTGGAACTACCAACTCGATCCTGCTAAACGAATTCATCTCACTTATGGAAAGTGAATTTGAAATGAATTTAGTGGGAGAGTTAAGTTTCTTCTTAGGTTTACAAATTAAACAAACTAAAGATGGAATATATTTACATCAACAAAAATATACTAAGGACTTAATAAATCGATTTGGAATGCAAGATGCTAAAATAATCAATACACCTATGGCAACTAATGTTAATATAAACGAAGATGTAGAAGGAAAACCCGTTGACCTAAAATACTATAGGAGCGCAATAGGAAGTCTCCTATACTTAACATGAGCCGACCCGACATTTTATTCGCGGTAAGTATGTGCAAGGTTACAAACCTGTGCCAAGGAGTCTCACCTAACCCTAGTCAAGCGTATCCTTAGATATCTAAAGGGCACGCTAAACGAGGTATTTGGTACCCTAGATCTACCGAGTTTAATCTAATCGGCTACTCCGACTCGACTATGCCGGTAGTAAACTCGATAGAAAGAGCACGAGTGGTTGTTGTCAAATCCTCCGAGTCTAGTGAGTTGGTGCAAGAGGAAGCAAAGATTGCGTTGCCTTATCTACCACCGGCCGAATACGTTGCGATGGGTGAGTGTGTCTCTCACTCTGTGGATGAAGCACACTCTCCAAGACTTTAGCTTAATCTTTAACAACATTAAAACCTACATAGATAACATTAGTTCAATTAACTTAACTAAAAATCCAATATGTCATTCTAGGACAAAACATATAGAAGTTAAACACCACTTCATTAGGGAACATGTAACTAATGGAACTATACAACTAGAGTATGTTGAGTCCAAATCAAACCTAGCGGACATCTTCACCAAACCACTACTCGAAGCCGAATTTAGTTTATTAAGACGAAAGTTAGGTATGTGCGTAATAGAGTAGGATTTAAATTTTTCTATATATGTACTCTACTTTTGCTTCTTTTTATGAAATTAGCCTAAGTCTTACCTTAGAAATCATATACCTATAGATTTAAGGAGCCAACACATCTCACAACACATAGGACTAATGTGTTTGTGTACTTAGCCACGTAGACGGGCGTGAGATGTTAGGACCTTACTCCTGGTTCCAGACGTAGATTCAGTGCATCGACATGAACCATGGAGTATAATTATTTAAAATTAATCAACTCCTTCAAGACTTATTGATCATTCTATATCAATCAAGTCCAACCGGAGTTGTACATTTTAGATGAACATATTTTCAAGCTTATTATTATTTTAAAAAAAAATATATTTATATTGGGAACTTGCTTGGACTTACAAACCCTAAAATATATTTACAAACTTTTTGAGTTAAGGCAAAAGGGGGAGAAAGTCACAAAAGTAAGGAAGAAAGTAAACAAAATTATTACCTTTTATATTAAGTAATTCCGTTTACTTAAGCAACTATTAAGGGGGAGTAAAAATTATTTTTCAAGAACTCACCTTCGGTCAAGGGGGAGGTTACCTCAAAGGGGAGAACTTGAAACAATAATATTTCTCACTCATGCTTAATCTTTATGCTAGCTCATTCATACTTAATCTTTATGCTAGCTCATTCATACTTAATCATTATGCTAGCTCATTCATATTTAATCATTATGCTAGCTCATTCATATTTAATCATTATGCTAGCTCATTCATATTTAATCTTTATGCTAGCTCATTCATGCTTAATCATTATGCTAGCTTACTGTTATGCTTAATTTTTCCTTAACTTTTGTGTCGGTTTGCCATGAATCAAAAAGGGGGAGATTGTTGGTGCAGTGGGCACCAAAGTCGAACCGGTATTTTGATTATGGCAAAAGGCTCAATAGTTAAGGGTATATTTGTTATCTTACGAGCTCAATTAAGTGTACAGAAATGCTAAAGTTGAGCGGAAGGTCTGCGACACCCGGTGGGAACCGAGGTGGTCGGGCAACGCCAGAGGGACTTCGGAGGAAGCCGAGGTACTCGGGTGAAGACCGGAAGCGAGGCTACAAGGTAAGCTCGTGTGAAAGCGAAGCAAGGTCGTTAAGCGTAGATCCGACCCAATACCTCCAATGGAAGGTCTAGGTCGAGATCAAATGGTTAGAACCATCGTACTTTATATTTTAAGCTAACTTGTACTGCAGTCCAAAACCCTTTGACTACAGTCAACTGCTAGTCAAGTTCCAGCCTCGAGAAGAGCTCGAATTTCAAGGGGGTGAATTTGGACTTGACTCGTGTTTTGGTACAAAGGGTGATGTGGCATCAAGGTGGACATCCAAACCATCACCAAGCTTCCTTGTGGTGGACGCCCAAAATAAGGTGAGTTGGCACAAGATGGTTGGCTCCCATGATGTGGCACAAGTTGAATGGCTCCCTCAAGTTGGCGCCCAAGGAGGTTGGAGGTGGCACAAGGTGGTTGGATGAAACACCTCATCCTTGAGTTGGCGCCCAAGGAGGTTGGAGGTGGCACAAGGTGGTTGGATGAAACACCTCATCCTCAAGTTGGCGCCCAAGGAGGTTGGAGGTGGCACAAGGTGGTTGGATGAAACACCTCATCCTCAAGTTGGCGCCCAAGGAGGTTGGAGGTGGCACAAGGTGGTTGGATGAAACACCTCATCCTTGAGTTGGCGCACAAGGAGGTTGGAGGTGGCACAAGGTGGTTGGATGAAACACCTCATCCTTGAGTTGGCGCAAAGGATGTGGATGAACAAGTCTTGGGGGATAAGAACCTCACCTTGGACACTACCTATGTCTAAATTCATAGATCAATATCCATAAATAGACATGTTCAAGCCAAGCAAATAACAAGAATTCAAGAGCTCTCAACACGCCGTCGTAACGCCGCTACTACTACTCACATTTGCTACGACGAAGTGCCGCCGACAACGAAAGCTACATCTTCTACTTATAAGAGTTGTCGGTATATTTATTTAAGTTCTACTTCTTTAAATTGTCTTTGTGCTTTAATCGTAACAAGGAAAGGGGGAGTGTCCCTTTGCCTTGATTTCTTTTTGTAATCGTTGCTCCTACTTCCAACGAAGAGGAGTGGTTTTAGTGAATTGCCCTCCGTACGTGATCAAGGATCACTAGGTCCGTGGATTAGCAATCGAAAGATTGTGAACCACGTAAAAATATCTTGTCTACTTTATATTTCCGCTGTGCATTCTCTACTTGCTTTTTACTTATTGCAAAAGTTTTTAACGACACCGTATCGCTATTCACCCCCCCCCCCTCTAGCGACACTTTCGATCCAACAGTTGTAATATACATGCGTGTGTTGTGTGTGTTGTAATAAATGTAGATTTATTATTTTTATTGCTTCCGCTGTGTTCATATTTACGAAACGTGATCGAACACACACACGCCCCGGTGCCGGAAACCCAACACACTAGTACACTTAGGTGTATTGAGCAGGATCGACATAGAGGTGATTCAATTTATTGCTGACTACATAATTGAATCGGACCTCAGATATTATGTTCTACATGCTCTTAATCCCGATATAATAACGGGCACATGTACTTAGTATTTATTTCTTTGATTTACCAATGGGTGAGATTTCTATGGATTAAATCAATATGCCCGGTAAGTTGGGAAATGATATTATTTACATGGTGTGTCATTGATTATAGGAGGAAATTGTGTCCTATATATAGGTTGATGATGTCCCCTTGAGGAGCTCATAAGGTTCATCATGTAAACCCTACAGGTTGACTTAGTCAACATGATGATAAGGTTGAGTGGTACTACTCGAGGAGTTAGATGTTAATTGATTGATGGTCAGTAAATCAATCAATTGACGGACATTCGATATCTTAAACACGGAGAGATGGATGTACAAATAACAAATGGAGCCCATATTAATTTATGGGGGTTGGTGAGGTAGTTCAATGATGATCCTCTAGTGGAATGGAACATCATTGATGGATCAAGTTTGTGTGGTTCCGATCCATCGGGTGGCCAAGATCCAACTCCTCCTCATGGTCCCTATCGTAGCCTAATATAAATCTCATGAAGTCTAGATCAGTTGATGGAGTTGGATGTTTTGGAGATTAGGGTTTTGCCCATCAATGGCTTGGGCGGCAAGAAACCCTAAGGAGGAAACCCTAATTAGATTAGGGTTTGGCTCCTTTGGTAGGGCAGCAAGGTTTGGAAGAAGAGGGGCAGCAACTATAGGCGAAGAGCTCTTCTTCTTCCTAGGGAAGGTGGCCGGTTCCTAGATCTCTTCTTTCCACCTTGGTTGGGCGGCAAGAAAGCCTAAGGAAGAAACCCTAATTAGATTAGGGTTTGGCTCTTATGGTTGGGCGGCTAGGGTTTGCAAGAAGGTGGGCAGCAACTATAGGAGAGGTGTAGGGATATTTTTATGCAAAATAGCATATGCGCAATGGAAAAATAGGATCCCTTCCAAGTGATCCTTGAGAAAGAAAACCTCGTACAAAAAAAAATAAATTTCTCAAAACCTATCTTATAGGAGAATATTACCTTTGTTGCGTGCCCTTTTTAATCCCGCTTCTCCTTGGGTTTGTTGGATCCTTTAGCACGTTCAAATGTCCGTGCCTCTATATGTATCCACACGAGCAAGCTCTTGTCTGACAAAAGAAACTAGAAGAGCTCTCCTTTACTTCTTGCTAGAAAAGTCCCTAAAGGAGAGGAAGGTAGGGAAAAAGAGAAAGGAAGAAGAAGACCACTCTTCTTGCTAGCCTACACTCACAAAAGCCACACAACCAAAGCCTCTCACCACCAAGCTCTCTCCAAGCCTCAAGCTTCCAACCATTTGGCCGGCCACCCCATGGAGTGTTTTATAGGATTGAAAAAACCTTTCACCTCCTATCACATTCAATGCAATCAATTGCATTGAAAAATAATCAAACAAGGAGTTACACTCCTTGTTTGGCCGTCCACATGTGGAGAAATTCCAAAGGTCAAAACTCTTTGTCTCCTTCCACCTCATCAAGCTTAGGTGGCATGCTTATGTGGCATGCTTATGTGGCATTCATGCATGTTGAATTAATCTTATTAATTCAATAAGCTTATGTTATCATATTGAATTAATCTCATTAAATCAATAAGGTAACATATTGAATTAATCTTATTAAATCAATTAAGCTTAGGCTATCATGATAACATATTTATTTAATCTTATTAAATTAATAAGCTTAGCATATTGAATTAATCTCATTAAATCAATAAGCTAAAATTCTCATTAAGCTTAAAGTCCAAAAACCATTTTGTACTTAAGCTTATTCCCAAATTATTCTAGTCAAACTAGAATGCACTAATTCTTCTAATCATCATGCTCTTTGTGTGACCCTATAGGCTCTCCTGCGTTGGCGGTGGATCTAAACTCTTTTAGATACACAAGCAATGGCGGCATCTAGCAATACATCATTGCTACCCAAGATTCTGAGATAAGTCAAGATCCGACTAACCTTTGTGACTACTATAATGTATGGCCGTGTCCTTCTATCCTTGATATCAGTTGACCAATGAGGCATAGACCATGTCATCCTCGATCAATCTATGTGTTTCTTGATCCACTGAGTAAACTAACTCAAACAAATGAGCTCAATATCTCATATTGACTCATTCGAGCATGGCCATGCGTTTTAGTAGTTCTACTCAATCAAGGGCCCCAGATATCACTCCCATCATATGGGAGGATAGATCCCATCTACATCACTCACATCCCTCGCATAATTTGTTATGTACCCGATGTCGCCTTTATGGTCCACCCTATTACGGGTGGCGTTTGGCGATACCAAAGTACATAACTCCTTATGTAGGAACCGTAGTAACTTGAGGTTTGAGGACTATTCATACCAATAGTCACATGAGAAAGTTTATGACACTCATATAGTGATCCATGAAACTTTCTCATGGCGAATTGATTCGATATATTCTAATATATACCCATGTGTCAACTTGATATCATATATCCATGACTTGTGAGATCAAGTCATCAATTGACCTACATGCTAGTCTTTATGTATTAATATTGCCCTTGCATATTAATACTTGACTAGGAATATTTAGGAAAGTGTTCTCTACAGCCTCTCATAATCAATTCTGCTAATTGATGTGTTGTAGATAAGAACCTACTTTTCTAGGACATTATTATATTTAATTTAGCTGGCACAAGCAAGACGTAAATATAATAACCAATCCTTTGCCTTTATAGAATATGATACAAAATGTTCCCTATTCAGCCATCACATGATTGGTTCTAGGGCTATAACTAACAATCTCCCACTAGCACTAGTACCAATCACTATAATATCTTATACCTAGTGACCTAGTGTGACCATCATGCTTCCTCTGTGCCAAAGCCTTGGTCAATGGATCTGCGATGTTAGCTTCTGTCGGTACTCTACATATCCTCACATCTCCTCTATCGATGATCTCTCGAATGAGATGGAAGCGCCGCAGTATGTGTTTGGTCTACTGATGTGATCGAGGTTCCTTTGCCTGTGCAATAGCCCCATTGTTGTCACAATAGAGGTCTATTGGATTTGCAATGCTAGGAACTACCCCAAGTTCACTGATGAACTTGCGGAGCCAAACAGCCTCCTTTGCTGCATCAGACGCAGCAATATACTCGGCTTCTGTTGTAGAATCAATAACTGTGTCCTGCTTCGAACTCTTCCAGCTCACAGCTCCACCATTCAAGCAAAACACGTACCCCGATTGCGATCTATAGTCATCCTTGTCTGTTTGGAAGCTTGCATCACTGTAACCCTTTACAGTTAGCTCCTCATTGCCTCCAAATATCAGGAAATATTCTTTCGTTCTTCGTAAGTATTTAAGAATATTTTTGACTGCTATCCAGTGACTTTCACCTGGATCCGACTGGTATCTACTCGTCATGCTCAAAGCATACGAGACGTCAGAACGAGTATAAAGCATGGCATACATGATAGACCCTATAGCAGATGCATAAGGGATCTTATCCATGTGATCTCTCTCCTCCTTAGAAGAGGGACATTGAGTCTTCAAAAGACTCACACCATGTGATAAAGGCAGAAATCCTTTCTTGGAATTTTGCATAGCAAAACGATCTAGCACTTTATCAATGTATGTACTCTGACTTAGGCCAAGTAATCTTTTAGATCTATCTCTATAGATCTTGATGCCTAGAATATAGGCAGCTTCACCTAAGTTTTTCATTGAGAAACAATTCCCTAACCACATCTTCACAGACTGGAGTGAGGGAATATCATTTCAGATGAGAAGTATGTCATCTACATACAAGATAAGAAATATAACTGTGCTCCCACTATTTCTCTTGTACAAGGTTCATCTTCATTCTTGATGAAACCAAACTCCTTGATTGCATCATCGAATCGAAGATTCCAGCTTCGAGAGGCTTGCTTTAGTCCATAAATGGACCTTTGCAGTTTGCATACCTTTCCAGGATGCTTTGGATCTTCAAAACCCTCAGGTTGTGTCATGTACACATCCTCGAGTAGCTTTCCATTCGAGCGGTTTTGACATCCATCTGCGGATCTCATAATCGTGGTAGCTGCAATAGCAAGTATGATCCGAATGGATTTAAGCATCATAGCGGTGAAAAGGTTTCATCATAGTCAATACCATGAATTTGTTTGAATCCTTTAGCCACCAATCTACCTTTATAGGTATGCTTATTACCATCCATGTCAGTCTTTACTTTAAAGACCCACTTACACCCAATGGGTTTTACCCCTTCAGGTGGATCAACCAAAGTCTATACTTGGTTAGTGTACATGGATTCCATTTCGGATCTCATGGCCTCTAGCCATTTCTCAGAATCTGGCTCATTATAGCTTCTTGATAGGATGTAGGCTCGTCAAGATCGACAAGCAATACATCACCATTGTCAGTCAAGAGAAAAGAATATCTCTCGGGTTGACGACGGATCCTATCAGATCTACGAAGAGGTTGGTCTACTTGAACAGGTGTTTGCTCCACAACTCTTTGGGCAACAATTTCCTCATCCACAACACTTTGTGGTGCCTGTTCATTTTCCATCGAAGCCTTAGTGTTATCTTCATCTTGAATTTCTTCAAGATGAATTTTACTCCCACTAGTTTTTCTAGAAATAAATTCTCTTTCTAGAAAAGCTGACATTTAAACAAACACCTTGCCAAGTGTGGGATTGTAAAAGTAATATCCCTTAGTTTCCTTGGGATATCCTACAAAATAACACTTATCGATTTGGGTCCTAGTTTATCGAGACTTGGCGTCTAACATAAGCTTCACAACCCCAAATCTTTATAAAGACATTTTGGGACTCTTCGATCCATAACGTATATGGTGTCTTTTCTACGGCTTTTGATGGGACGCGATTAAGTGTGAAAACGGTTGTCTCTAGAGCTAAACCCCAAAAGGAAGTAGGTAGATCAGTCTGGCTCATCATTGATCGTACCATATCTAATAGAGTACAATTTCTCCTGTCAGATACACCATTCCATTGTGGTGTTCCAAGTGGAGTGAGTTGGGATATTATCCCACACTCAGCCAGGTGATCACGAAACTCTTGACTAAGGTATTCACCACCTCGATCTGATCGAAGTAGCTTAATACGCTTACCAAGTTGGTTTTGTACTTCATTCTTGAATTCTTTGAACTTTTCAAAGGATTCTGACTTATGTCTCATCAAATATAAGTAGCCAAATCTACTCATATCATCAGTGAAAGTAATAAAGTACTTATAGCCTCCTCTGGCTTCGACATTGAAAGGGTCACATACATCAGTATGTATGAGTCCTAACAAGTCCATCGCTCTCTCGCCATGTCCACTAAATGGAGTTTTAGTCATCTTTCCTAAAAGACAAGATTCGCATACCTCATATGATTCAAAATCAAATGAGTCCAATAATCCATCTTTATGGAGTTGGGATATGCGTTTTTCATTTATGTGACCTAAGCGGCGATGCGAAGATATGTTTGGTTCAAATTATTCGATTTGAACCATTTGGTATTTACGTTATAAATTGGGTTTTCTAAATCTAGAACATAGAGACCATTCATAAGTGGTGCATTACAATAGAACATTTCATTCAAATAAATGGAACAACATTTGTCCTTTATTATAAAAGAAAAGTTTTTCTTATCTAAACAAGATATAGAAATTATGTTCTTCATTAATGCAGGTACATAAAAGCACTCCTCTAGTTCTAAGATAAGCCCAGTGGGCAAAGACAAAGAATATGTTCCTACAGCTACAGCAGCAACTTTTGCGCCATTGCCTACTCGTAGGTCCACTTCGCCCTTTGCCATTAGTCTACTATTTCTCAGTCCCTGCACATTAGTACAAATGTGAGATGCAATCCGGTATCTAATACCCATGTAGAAGAAATAGATAGATTAACTTCTATAACGTGTATACCTGAGGCAGAAGTCCCACTTCTTTTCTTCTTTACTTCCTCAAGGTAGACTTTGCAGTTCCGCTTCCAGTGTCCAGTCTCACCGCAATGAAGCGTCCCTTCCTTAGGTACTTTACCTTTACCCTTTGAAGTGGATGAATTGGCCTTGCCTTTGGCTTGGGTCTTACCCTTGCCTTTGCGCTTACCTTTGCCCTTCTTGACCATTAGTACGTTACTAACTTTCTTCTTGAGATTCGGTTCAGCAGTTCTTAACATGCTGAGAATCTCAGGCAAAGGCTTATCAATTTCATTCATATTATAATTCATGACGAATTGATTATATGCTTCCGGCAATGATTGTAGGATAACATCGGTTGTCAATTCTTGGCTCAGTGGAAAACCTAGTCTTTCAAGGTTCTCAACGTTCCCTATCATTTTAAGTACGTGAGTTCCTACAGGTGTTCCTTCTTGCATCTTGCATGCAAAAAGAGCCTTAGACACTTCAAAACGCTCGTGCCTAGCTTGTCCTTGATATAGTTGTTTCAAATGCTCAACCATATCATAGGCATCCATGTTCTCATGTTGCTTCTGAAGCTCAGAGTTCATGGTGGCAAGCATAAGACATGACACATCTAATGCGTCATCTTGATGCTTCTTATAAGCATCCTTTTCAGCACGAGTGGCGCGTTTCTCTAGGACATACAGTTTACGTTCTTGCTTGAGGATAATCCTCAAGTTTCTATACCAGTCTAGAAAGTTAGCTCCATTGAGCTTGTCTTTCTCAAGGACAGATCGCAAGTTGAGGGGGTGTGTCGTGTTAGATGACATGGTGATCTACAACATTAAAATGCAAAATTAAGTATCATACCTAAGTCATTTAATTAGGCCTTTAATTAAATGAGGCTCCCACTAAATTCTCATAGCTTTTATATGAGCTAATCATTGATGTAGGCAAACACATTTTGCTTACATCATTAGCTTCTATTTAGCTATAAATTTATATGGGATAAAGATCCACATCATACTTCATCTTGAGTTAGCTTTGGCTAATCGCCCAAGACGTAGTATGATTAGGTAGGCAATCTTTTGCCAATTACATCTGATGTAACTCTTTAATAGCTTTGGTTAAGTTTAGATTAGTTTAGTGCTTATTCCTAAACCAGCTTCCAGGTCGTGGCGAGGCACAGAGGCCTTCTTTGATATCGGAGCAACGACCACTTTCTAAGACAAAGTTGATGTTCGGAAATCACACAAAACTAATTTTTAAAACTTATGTTCAAAGCTAATATATGCCTCTACTTTCTTAATTAATTAAGAAAAACTTAATTAAGTCTTAACCAAGTTTGATAGCGGGACATCACAATTGTCCACTCGCACTCTTCCAAGATAAAATGCATTGCTTTGCTTTGGCAAACCCAACAACAAATGATCGAGGAAGTAGTGAGTACCAAACTTTGGTAGGCATATCGTTTTTGACTTATTAAGAAATAAACTTAAACATGCATCACATACATATTAGCATACATCACATATAAGCTAAATTAACATGCATCACATACATATTAAACTAAGCGTGTCATGGTTATGACCCTTATTCTACAATCTTCTCAAGCCAATGAAAAGATTGATTGGTCAACCTAGGGATAGCATCTTCTCCCAAGTGCTTCCTTTTGGTTGTCTTGTGTTGTTGACTTCCTCCTTGTAACGCCATCTTCCAATGGACCCTCCATCTTTATTTTGTATATTACAAAAGGAGAAATACTCGAGTTACATTCGAGTCTAAAACTAATTTTTACAACAAGAATTTTAGGAGAAAGGCACGACACGCAGGCCATATTAAGAATTACAACACACACATTCACAAACTTTTTGGGACTAGGCCATAACCATGCACCATGTCAATTTTAACTTTAAAAAGACATCGGATATTTTATTATGTTTGAAAAATTGCTAATGCAATTATCAACTCATAATAAAATTTATCCTACTTTTATATCATATATAAAATAGAGAAAACCTATTTTTTTTTTATACGATCTTTCGCAAGTGGCTCTGATACCACTGTAGGGATTTTTTTTTATGCAATCTTTCGCAAGTGACTCTGATACCACTGTAGGGATATTTTTATGCAAAATAGCATATGCGCAACGGAAAAATAGGATCCCTTCCAAGTGATCCTTGCGAAAGAAAACCTCATAAAAAAAAAAATAAATTTCTCAAAACCTATCTTATAGGAGAATATTACCTTTGTTGCGTGCCCTTTTTAATCCCGCTTCTCCTTGGGTTTGTTGGATCTTTTAACACGTTCAAATGTCCGTGCCTCTATATGTATCCACACGAGGAAGCTCTTGTCTCATAAAAGAAACTAGAAGAGCTCTCCTTTACTTCTTGCTAGAGAAGTCCCTAAAGGAGAGGAAGGTAGGGAAAAAGAGAAAGGAAGAAGAAGACCACTCTTCTTGCTAGCCTACACTCACAAAAGCCACACAACCAAAGCCTCTCACCACCAAGCTCTCTCCAAGCCTCAAGCTTCCAACCATTTGGCCGGCCACCCCATGGAGTGTTTTATAGGATTGAAAAAACTTTTCACCTCCTATCACATTCAATGCAATCAATTGCATTGAAATGTGGAGAAATTCCAAAGGTCAAAACCCTTTGTCTCCTTCCACCTCATCAAGATTAAGTGGCATGCTTATGTGGCATGCTTATGTGGCATTCATGCATGTTGAATTAATCTTATTAATTCAATAAGCTTATGTTATCATATTGAATTAATCTCATTAAATCAATAAGGTAACATATTGAATTAATCTTATTAAATCAATTAAGCTTAGGCTATCATGATAACATATTTATTTAATCTTATTAAATTAATAAGCTTAGCATATTGAATTAATCTCATTAAATCAATAAGCTAAAATTCTCATTAAGCTTAAAGTCCAAAAACCATTTTGTACTTAAGCTTATTCCCAAATTATTCTAGTCAAACTAGAATGCACTAATTCTTCTAATCATCATGCTCTTTGTGTGTGACCCTATAGGCTCTCATAACGTTGGCAGTGGATCTAAACTCTTTTAGATACACAAGCAATGAGCGACATCTAGCAATACATCATTGCTACCCAAGTTATGAAATAAGTCAAGATTCGACTAACCTTTCCGTGACTACTATAATGTATGACTGTGTCCTTCTATCCTTGATATCAGATTGACCAATGAGGCATAGACCGTGTCATCCTCGATCAATCTATATGTTTCTTGATCCCTGAGTAAACTAACTCAAACAAATGAGCTCAATATCTCATATTGACTCATTCGAGCATGGCCATGCGTTTTAGTAGTTCTACTCAATCAAGGGGCCCACAGATATCACTCCCGTCATATGGGAGGGATAGATCCCATCTACATCACTCACATCCCTCCGCATAATTTGTTATATTCCCAGTAATCGCCTTTATGGTCCACCCTGTTACGGGTGACGTTTGACGATACCAAAGTACATAACTCCTTATGTAGGGAACCGTAGTGACTTCAGGTTTGAGGACTATTCATACCAATAGTCACATGAGAAAGTTTATGACACTCATATGACGATCCATGAAACTTTCTCATGGCAGGTCAGTTCAGTATATATTCTCTAATATATACTCATGTGTCAACTTGATATCATATATCCATGACTTGTGAGATCAAGTCATCAATTGACCTACATGCTAGTCTTTATGTATTAATATTGCCCTTGCATATTAATACTTGACTAGGAACATTTAGGAAAGTGTTCTCTACAGCCTCTCATAATCAATTCTGCCAATTGATGTGTTGTAGATAAGAACCTATTTTTCTAGGGCATTATTATATTTAATTTAGCTGGCACAAGCAAGACGTAAATATAATAACCAATCCTTTGCCTTTATAGAATATGATACAAAATATTCCCTATTCAACCATCACATGATTGGTTCTAGGGCTATAACTAACAAGAGGAGCTCTTCTTCTTCTTAGGGTGTTGCCGGCTCCTTCTCTTTTCCCTATACCTTGGCCGGCGCCCAACATATTCCCTTTCTCCTCTTCACTCCATCTTGGCCGGCGGCACTAGAAGCTAGGGTTTGTCCCTAGTTTGGTTCCTTGGTGGTTTCCATTTTGTTCTCTCTATTCTTGGGGCCGGCGGCATCAATCCTTTGTGGATTGGTGGTTGGCTCAAGCAAGAAGGGAAGGAGAGTTCTTCTTTCTTTGGATTGAATAAGATCTAGGAAGCTTAAACTTATGGAGGATCTTCGCCCACACGAAGTCTACATGGAGGTTAGGACATACGATAGAAGATCAAGAGGTATAAAAGTTTTATAACTTTTATTATTGATCTTTGCATGTTCTTATTATTTTGATTAGTATGTGTTGATTATACTAGTTTGCATGTGTATGTTTTTGTATAATCATGGACCCCGAAGATAAACACAAAAACTGGCGATCCGTGCGTCGTCTCTTCTACGGCTAACCGACTAGAAGAGCTTGGTTGCTTGAACAACTAGTTTTTTCAAGTGATCACTCGAGTCGTTAGCACGACGACGAATTGGTTGTGCTTAGGAAACTCATCCCATCCGGATTAGTTTTCATCGGTGAAAATTTTAATCCGGGGACATGGGAGGCAACGAGCCTCCGAGCAATGCCATCACTACTGAAGTTATCAGTAAATGTAATGAAGTACCTGTAACCTCCTCTAGCAGCAACATTGAAAGGGCTACATACATCACTATGTATAAGTCCTAACAAATCTGTTGCTCTTTCGCTGTGTCCACTAAAGGGAGTCTTGGTCATCTTGCCTAAAAGGCAAGATTCGCATGTCTCATATGATTCAAAATCAAATGAGTCTAGCAGTCCATCCTTATGGAGCTGAGATAAGCAACTCTCATTTATGTGACCTAAGCGACAATGCCAGAGATAGGTTTGGTTCAACTCATTTGACTTGAACCTCTTGGTACTTATGTTATAGATGGGGCTCTCTAAGTCTAGAAAGTAGAGTTCGTTTATTAGAGCTGCACTACAATAGAACATATCATTTAAATAAACTGAACAATATTTGTTCTTTATTATAAATGTAAATCCTTTCTTGTCCAAACAAGAAACCGAAATTATGTTCTTAGTTAAGGCAGACACATAACAACATTCATCTAATTCTAGTACAAGCCCAGAGGGCAGAGATAGATCATAAGTTCCTACAACAACAGTAGCAACTCTTGCTCCATGGCCTACTCGTAGGTCCACCTCGCCCTTTGTCAATGCCCTACTATTTCTCAACGCCTACACATTGGTACAAATGTGAGATGCACATCCGGTATCTAATACCCATGATGAAGAAATAGATAGATTGACTTCTATAACATTTATACCTGAAGTAGAAGTCTCACTTCTCTTCTTCTTAAGATCTTCCAGGTAAGCTTTGCAATTACGCTTCCAGTGTCCAGCTTTCTTATAGTGGAAGCAAGCCCCTTCCTTGGCCACCCCTCCTTTGGGTTTCAGTTCTTTGCCTTTGCCCTTGGCTTGGAACTTTCCCTTACCTTTAGGCTTGACCTTGCCTTTCTTCTTTTGCACCATTAAAATGGAGTCATATTTTCCCTTCTTAAGGTTGAGCTCAGTAGTTCTCAACATGCTGAGCATCTCAAGCAGTGGCTTGTCAATTTCATTCATGTTGTAATTCATGACAAATTGATTATAGCTTTGTGGCAAAGACTGCAAGATCAAGTTAGTGGCCAACTCTTGGCCAAGTGGGAATCCCAATCTCTATAGGTTTTCTACGTACCTAATCATCTTGAGTACATATGGACCTACGAGAGTCCCATCTTGCATTTTGGACTCAAACAATGCCTTAGAGACTTCATATCTCTCATGCCTTGCTTGTCCTTGATATAGTTGACGAAGATGTTCAACCATAGCATAAGCATTCATGAATTCGTGTTGCTTCTGAAGCTCAGAGTTCATGGTCACGAGCATTAGACATGACACATCTAATGCAACATCTTGATGCTTCTTGTAAGTATCTTTGTCAGCTCGCGAGGCAGTGATAGGAGGTGCCTCCGGAATGGGTTGCTCCAGGATGTACAGTTTCCTTTCTTGGGTGAGAACGATTCTCAGGTTCCTATACTAGTCCAAGAAATTTGCTCCATTGAGCTTGTCCTTCTCAAGGACAGAACGCAGGGAGAGAGTGTTCGTGTTTGTCGACATAGTAATCTACAACATACACAATGCAGAAAATTAATATCATATTCCTTTTATCATTTAATTAGGCCTTTAATCAAATGATGCTCCCACTAAATTATAGGAATTTTGTAGAATCGAGTTATGGATGTGGTCAAACCACATTACTAGATTCATACAAACTAGCTATAATTCCTATGGGACAAGATCCACATCATAATAAGCCTTGAGTTAGCTTTGGCTAAATCGCCCAAGACTTAGTATGATAGGTGGGTAACACATTACCGATTACATCTCTATGTAACTCTTGTTTATAGGATCAAGACCCACATTTACAAAAGACCCTGAGTTAGCTTTGGCTAAATCACCCAAGATTTAGTGTAAATGCGATTTTATCCTATCTTTCCAACAGTTGGAATATGCCTATAGTTCTACTCGATCCAATTGAGTTAACTAGTTTTACTCAATCTAATTGAGCTTACTCTAACCCAAGCCGTGATAGGCGGGACCAAGATTGTCCCTCCGCACCCTACCAAGATAATATGCGTTGCTCTGCTTTGGCAGATTCAACAACTACAAATGATCGAGGTAGTGATGGGTATCAAGGACTTGGTAGGCATTTTTGAGTTGATTCGATTAAGATCTAATCTAATCGTAATGTGTATCATATACGCATTAAGGCTTTTATTATCCTACACTAGCATGCATCACATACATACAAGCATTATTCTAGCATGTATCATATACATACAAGAAAAATATCCTAGCATGCATCATATACATACAAGCATTATTCTACTAGCATGCATCACATACATACAAGCATAACAAATATATCTATATATATATATATATATATATATATATATAAATTAATTGTGATTAGGTCATGACCCTACTACGATCTTCTCAAGCCAATGAGAAGATCGGACGGTCAACCTAATAGCGGCTTCTCCAAGCGCCTCCTTTGACCGCCATGTATCGTCGGCACCCTCCTCGTAACTCCGTTCACAAGTGGACCTTTCACCGCTCTATTTTGTACATTACAAGTATGAAACTCGAGTTATATTCGAGTCTAAAACTATTTACAACTAGAATTTTAAAAGAAGAGGTATGACGTGCAAGTCGCATACCCTATACAACACACACAACCACAAAAACGGCACGCAGGTCGTATTATGAATTACAACACATCATCATCCAATCATATTGGGGTTCTTGGGCCATGACCATCACAGAATTATACATAATTCTAAATTATGTATTTTATAAAAAAATTCTAGAATTGTTTCGATTTTTTTTAATTTTATGAGTTACCTCTCCATAACGGTCCCGCTAAGCGGTTTCCGGGCGCGATCGCGGGACAAGGCCCCTTTCAGGGATAGGGGCAGCGCCCCTACTTACAAAATAAACTTTGCGAGTATCCCTACTACGATCTTACAGTGACTTAGGTCACTGTCCCAAAAAGCTAAAGCGAGAACTCGCCGTTTCGGAGAGTTTTTCTCGGTGGTTGAAGCCTACAAGTGTTCCAACACTCGTTGCTTCGACTCTTCGAGAAAAATACCCAAAAATTCTATAAAAATAGGAAATTTACAGAAACTTAAAAATCTGTAATTTTTATATCTAATACAAAAATTACAAACATGAAACACATACATGCTTCGCACGTGGCTCTGATACCACTGTTGGACTTTCCGAGCCGCAAAAACCGCTTTTTGCATTGCGGAAACCCCGGAAGTCCGGCCACGGATCCGTGCGAAGATGTATTAAAACTAAAACATGTATGTGTTTACTAAAAACCCTAGATCTACTTTAGATCTAGAAGGTGAGATCATTACCCTCGATGCGACGCCCTTTGCAAATCCCGCTCGTCCAAAAGCTTCGCTGGAACTCAAGAGTGTCAAGTGCACACTCCTCTATTGGTATCCACACAAGCAATAGATGGAGAAAACACACCCTTGAGTGTGCTAGCACCCTATGGATGGTTCGGCCAAAGAGAGGGATGGGAGAGCAAGCTTGAGAGGAAGATGATCCAAGGAAGAAGATGATGTTGGAGTGTAACTCACCAAATCAATTTCACCTTCAAATAGAGTAAAGTGGCCGACCACTTCATGGAGGGGGGGGGGGGGGGGTTACATGCATGCATGTAACTCCAATGGCTCTTAGTCTCCCCATGAGGTGGCACCATATGATAAGTCAATGATAATGTGGAACATCATCATTGGCTGGCCATGCCAAGTCATCATCATGACATGACATTTGGTCAAGTCAAACTTGACATTTCATCTTCCCTCTCAAGTCAAGTCAAACTTGACCTCTTATCTCCCATGGTTGATCAAATCCAACCATTTTATTCAAGTCAATTTAATTTAATGAATCTCTATTCATTAATTTAAATTGATTTGATGAATCAAATCTAAATTAGACTCATTCAACACTTGAATCAAATCGAGTCCAACTCAATTAGTCTAATTAGGATTACTCTTAATCCAATTTGGTTCATCCCATGAACCTAATCTCCATCTAATTTCCCTTATGTGTTTGACCCTATAGGTTCTTGTAACATTGGCAATGTCCCTAAACCGATTTAGGAACATAAGCAATGAGAGGTATCTAGCAACACATCATTGCTACCCAAGTTACAAGAATGTTGAGCTCCAATATCACCTTTGTGACTACTAATTGTGACTCTCACAATATGTGACAATGTCCCTCTATCCTTGACATCTAGATTGACCAATCGAGGCATAGACCATGTCATCCTCGGTACAATCTATATCTTGAACTCCAAGTAGACTCACTCTAATCAAATGAGCTCAATATCTCCTATTGACTCATTTGGGCATGGCTATGCACTTCGTGGTCTCACTCTATCAAGAATATCGATGTCACTCCCGTCATATAGGAGGGATAGATCCCATCTACATCACTCACATCCCTCCGCATAATTTGTTACATACCCAGTAATCGCCTTTATAGTCCACCCATTTACGGGTGACGTTTGACGAAGCCAAAGTATGCAACTCCTTATATAGGGAACCATGGTGACTTCAGGTCTAAGGACTAATAGTCATACTAATAGCCACATGATAAAGTATATGACACTCATATAACGATTCATGATACTTTCTCATGGCGGGTCATTCAATATACATTCTCCAATGCATACCCATGTGTCAACTTGATATCTCATATCCATGACTTGTGAGATCAAGTCATCGTGTTGACCTACATGCTAGTCTCTACGCATTAACATTGTCCCTGAATGTTAATACTTGACTAGGAATGATTAAGAGTAGTGTTCTCTATATCATCTCATTATCGATTCAACCAATCGATTGATATAGATAAGAACCTACTACTCAAGAACATTATTATATTTAGTTATTTGGCACCAATACAAGTAAATATAATAACCATGCCTTTATAAATAGGAATATGATACAATAAAGTTCATACAACAATCATCACATGATTCGCTCTAGGGATTTCACTAATATTTATTTCTATCAAAAGACAAATAAACATCTCCCACTGCAACAGCCGACACTTTAGTAGCATCGCCCAAGTAAACGGTAATCTCCCCCTCAGCCAGTCGTCTGGTTTCCTGGAACCCCTGTATAGTATTATAGACATGATCAGTGGCTCCCGTATATACACACCAGGTGTCGGTAGATAACACCGCTAAACATGTTTCAACGATTAGACCAAAAGATATACCTTTGTTCTGCTTCCGGTTGAGGCAGTCCTTCTTCCAATGTCTAGTCTGCTTGCAAGTGAAGCACTTGCCTTTCGGCTTCTTCACTCCTCCCTGAGATCCTCCTGCCACCTTTGCCGCACCTTGTTTCTTCTTCTTCTTGCCTTTCGGCTTAGAAGTAGAAATCTTTTGGGCAACTATGGCCTGAGCCTGAGCACTCTGACAAAAAAGCCCCTTTGCCACCTGGAGTTCTGTCAGAAGCTCCACCAACGAATACAACCTTTTATTCATGTTGTAGTTTAGGCGAAACTGCTCAAAACTCCTAGGTAGAGACTGGAGAATGATATCAACCTGGGTTTCCCCATCGATCTCAGCTCCAAGGACTTCCAGCTCATTCAAATGAGTCATCATCTTGAGAACATGATCCCTCACGGGTGTTCCATCGATCATGGTGGTCATCATCAAGTTCCTCATGGCTTCCTGCCTAGCAGCCCGATTCTGGTGTTCGAAAAGCTCCTTGAGATTGAGCATCATGTTATAAGAAGTGGGCATGACTTGATGCTGATGTTGTAATACATTTGACATAGAAGCCAAAATGTAACATCACGCCATCTCATCAGCCTTTATCCACTTCTTATAACTCTCCTTCTCCTTTTCCCCAGAATCATCCGCAGGCTTAGGAGGACACTCTTCGAAGAGTACATATTTGTACTCCTCAACAGTCAAGACAATATCAAGATTCCTCTTCCAATCAACATAATTGGGTCCAGTAAGTTTATTCTCTTTTAATATCACAGCAAGCGAGTTGAAAGTCATTTTTGAAAAACCTAAGAATTACATAGATAAAAATATTATATTTCAAAAAATTATTGATTCCTCAAACAATAAAATTTTAAAATCAACCAACACCTCAAAGCACCGAGAATAACGTATGCCATAATCATGTGGACGTATACGAATTCTACATTTGTAAGAGGAGATTTTACCCATTAATTTTACTATCTTGTCAACCTAACTTTTTGACAAATAAAATTAATAGTTGGTTCCTCTTCGGCCCTACAAATAAAAGCAGTGACTCTGATGGGGAGGATACTCCTATTTGCATCACCATTACTCGGTACCAAGGCAATTATCTCGGGTTATATGCCTTCTGATGGGGAAGTACACACGCTCCTAAATAATTTTCTATAACCATATTCGACCCTGTGATCTGCAAAACAAACTCATCCGATGGGGAGGAAGACACTCAGAGCTGACATGCAAGTTTATTTGCATCGCATGTCAAATCGTAATGGAGGTCGTGGGAATTTATAAAAATATCCCTCTACCACTTAGTAATTTAAAATTGAGGAATTTTCGTAGCACACGACATGCATATCAAACAAGAAGCAATAAATATGAAAAAAAATATTTTCCAATTATTATGGCTTTTGTTCTCCAATATGCCTCCCGTCGCGTCGTCATCTCGTCCGCTCCTCCCTACGCCATGTACAAGCCATCCGAAGATCCGAGCCGAGAATAGTTATTTTAGTTTACATTCATCGATCCTATACTCCACGAAGGAGTGTACATGAAATCTAGATCGAAAGTAAACTAAAATAAAAAGAGTGGTTAAATAATGTTATACTTAATTACAAAAATTAAATACTAGCCTCGTCAACCCCGAGGATTCAAATAATATTACACACATGCAATCACATACACACACATATGACCATAATAGTTGGATCTTATGCCTGCAACCAAAAAGTTAGCCTACGCACATCCTACTATCATCTGACACATACAATATATGATAAGTGCATAAAATTAATCGAATCCAGAACACACAAAATCAGAAATTGTGGCTCTGATACCGCTTGAAGGGATGAAGCTTTGCGCTTTGCTTCCCTTCACTCATGCAGGCGATCCCATGCGTCCACACAGTTAAAAAATAATTGGGTAACATGAAGTTACCAGAAACAGTCGTTCCACCCGATCGTGCTATTGATTTAAGTGGTCCCTTAAAACAAACTTGGTGTTGTTCGAAGCAGCCTCTTTCTTGATTAAGCGTGGAGATGACGATATAGTGATCGCCCGATTTTTATTGTCTTGAGTCCCAAGTAAATTAGCCACATACAATTGTAAACAATTATATACATAATACAAAAGAACACTAATCAAAGTAAACAAGCTTATACCTCTTGTTATACCTCTTGATCTTCTATTGTATGTCCTTCCTCCTTTTGGACGTCGTGAGGGCGACGATCTTCCAAAAGTCGAAGCCTCCTAGATCACGTTCTTCCCTTCCTTGCTCGCTCCGAACAAAGGGAAGAATAAAACAAAACTCTTCTTCCTATCTAGAACCGGCCACCAAGTCAAGGGACTTGATGTTGCCGCCGGCCAAGGAGAAGAATAGGATTGCTGGCCAACCTTGAAGAAAGGTTGCCGCCGGCTAAAGGAGAGAGAGAGAGGGAGGAGTTGCCGGCCAATCTAGAGAGAGAAAGGGTGGAGTTGTCGCCGGTCAAGAAGAGCCCAAACCCTAGAATCTATTGTCGCCGCCCAATAGGAAGAGGAACCCCTAGGGTTGCCACCCACCTCTCCTCTCAAGCCAACTCGAAAACCCTAACCCTTATTTGGATCATCCTCTCCTTGCCGCCCAAGCCCTTATTTATAGAGTTGGGCTTAAGCCTCCTTTTAATCTCCACCGTCGGATCTAGATATTTAATCTCAATCGTCAGATCTAGAGATTTAATCTCCACCGTCGGATCTAGAGATTTAATCTCAACCGTCGGATCTAGAGTTCCATTTCCCACCATCGGATTAGGCTTCATGAGGGTTTTAATAGGATACAATAGGGACCATGAGGAGGAGTTGGATCTTAGCCACCCAATGGATCAAGCCCACATAAAGTCTGATCCATTAATGATAATTCATTCCACTAGAGGATTATCATTGATCTACCTCACCAACCCCCATAAATAATTACGGGCTCCATATATTAATTGTACAAATATCTCCCCGTGTTTAAGGTCTCGAATGTCCGTCAATTAATTAATTTACTGACAATTAATTAATCAACATCTAACTCCATGAGTAGTACCACTCAATCTTATCATCATGTCGGACCAAGTCCACCTGCAGGGTTTACATGATGAACCTTATGAGCTACTCAAGGGGACATCATCATCCTAATATATAGGACACGGTTTCCTCCTATAATCAACGACACACCATGTAAATAATATCATTTCCCAACTTACCGAGCCTATCAATTTACTCTTTAAATCTCACCCATTAGTAAATCAAAGAAATAAATACTAAGTACATGTGCCCGTTATTATATCGGGATTAAGAGCATGTACACCATAATATCCGAGGTCCGATTCAATTATGTAGTCAGCAATAAATCGAATCACCTCTAAGTTGGTCCTGTTCAATACACACAAAGTGTACTAGTATAATTCTATAGTCAAGACAAACCAATAACAAATCACACTACAACCATACCAATGGTTTGTCCAAAACCATCTCGGTTGTGAGCCTTTATTTATACTTTACAAGGAACTGATAACATGATCTCCCGTGTGACACTACACACCATGTTATCTACAATGTAATGTATTAGACAATATGCATAACCATAAATATGCAAACAATGATCATGTTATTCTTATTTCAAAAATAAAGATGTTCATACAAAAGATAGACTTTTCAGTATACATCCCAACAAGTACTGGAGTATAGGTTGTTGGTGTAGGTTTGGTTTCATTGATCCGTGAGGGGAAACTTCGTTTCCCACTTCACCTCGGTTGTTTGTTCATGGCGATCCCATCGATGTCCCTGGATTAAAAAAAAAATAATTCTAGAAAAAAGGGATTGCTCAAACAACCAAGTCATCGTCATGCTATTCGTTTAGAGAGGTCACTTGAACAAACTTATTGTTCAAGCGACCAACCTCTATTCTACGAGTAGCCGCGGAATAGACGATGTCCGGATCGCTGGCTTTCATGTTTATGTTCGGGATCCAAGTATTATTTAGCCACAAATAGATTATATCATGCTCATAATTGAAAAAAAAACAAACATGTTACAAAAGAGAATAGAGAATCGATATACCTCTCGATCTTCTAATGTATGACCTTCCTCCTTTCAGACGTCGTGTGGGCGACGATCTACCAAAAGTTGAAGCTCCTAGATTGCCAATCTTCCTTACTTGCTCATTTCAAGCAAGAGGAAGAATAGAAACAAGGATCTTTTCTTTCTTTCAACCAACCAACAACCTCCAAGGATGGAGCTTGCCGTCGGCCAAGAAGGAAGAGGAGATTAATGGTTGCCAGCCAAAAGCTTCAAGGGAGGACCCTAAGCCTTTGTTCCACTGGCCAAGGAGAAGCAGAGGACCTACTTTAGATGTAGGCCAAGAGCTGGAAAGGCTTCAATGGGCGCCGGCAGCTTGAGGAAGAAGAAGAAGGCAAGGAAAAACTTTCCTTATTAGGTGTCGCCAAGCCCAAACCCTAGCTCCAAGCTCTTGCCGCCAACTCCAAAAACCCTAGCTTCTCTCAATTAATACTCCATGCCAACCCCTTGTGCTCCTTTTATTGAGTTAGGGATAAACCTCCTTTTAATCTCCACCATTGGTTCTAGGGATTTAATCTCAACCGTCGGATCTAGAGTTTTAATCTCAACCGTCGGATCTAGAGATTTAATCTCTACCTTTTGATCTAGAGTTTTGTTTCTATCCATTGGATCAAAGCTTCATGAGGTGTTAATAGGCTACATTAGGGACCATGAGGAGGAGTTGGATCTTGCCCACCCATGGATCAAGCCCACATAAAGTCCGATCCATTAATGATAATCCAATCCACTAAAGGATTATTATTGATCTACCTCACCAACCCCCATAAGTTGATATGAGCTCCATATATTATTTGTACATTTTCTCCCTGTGTTTAAGATCTCGAATGTTCGTCGATTAATTAATTTACTGACCATTAATTAATCAACATCTAACTCCATGAGTAGTACCACTTAACCTTTTCATCATGTCGGACCAAGTCAACCTACAGGGTTTACATGATGAACCTTATGAGCTCCTCAAGGGGACATCATCATCCTAATATATAGGACACGGTTTCCTCCTATAATCAACGACACACCATATAAATAATATCATCTCCCAACTTACCGAGCCTATCGATTTAATCTATAAATCTCACCCATTGGTAAATCAAAGAGATGAATACTAAGTATATGTGCCCGTTATTATATCGGGATTAAGAGCATGTACAAAATAATATCTGAGGTCTGATTCGATTATGTAGTCAACAATAAATCGAATCACCTCTAAGTCGGTCCTACTCAATACACACAAAGTGCACTAGTGTGATTCTATGGTCAAGACAAACCAATACCAAATCACACTATAACCATTCTGATGGTTTGTCCAAAGTCATCTCGATTGTGAGCCTTTACTTATACTTTACAAGGAGCTGATAACATGATCTCTCGTATGACACCACACACCATGTTATCTACAATGTAATGTATTAGACAATATGCATAGTCATAAAAATATGCAAACAATGATCATGTGATTCTTATTTCAAAATAAAGATGTTCATTCAAAAGATAGACTTTTCAGTATACATCCCAACAATCTCCCACTTATACTAAAAGACTATGTTGTCCTCAAACTGTCATACATCTGATCCCCATTCCCTCCACATGCCTATCAAAAACTCTCGCCGGAAGGGCCTTAGTGAAAGGATCTGCCAGGTTATCCTCCGATGCAATCTTGGCCACAGCAACTTCTCCTCTCTTTACGATTTCTCATATCAGGTGGTACTTGCGCTCTATGTGTTTACTAGCCTTATGGGCTCGTGGTTCCTTCGAGTTTGCAACTGCACCACTATTATCACAATAAATTGTGATAGTTCTGGGCAAACCAGGAATCACATCCAACTCCATTAGGAAGTTCCTGAGCCACACAGCTTCTTTGGCCGCCTCAGAGGCTGCCACATACTCAGCTTCCATGGTGGAGTCCGCCACTCATTTCTACTTGACACTCCTCCATACAATGGCTCCACCTCCCAAAGTAAACACAAAACCTGAGGTAGACTTATTGTTATCCCTATCAGATTGAAAATCAGAATCCGTGTTACCCACAGGGAGTAATTGGTCTGCATGGTAAACTAGTATATAATCCCTAGTCCTTCTCAGGTACTTCAATATATGCTTTACCACAGTCAAATGTCCCTGTCCTGGATTACTCTGATATCTGCTGACCATGCCCACGGCATAGCAGATTTCTGGTCTCGTACATAGCATCTCATACATGAGGCTTCCTACTGCTGAAGCATAAGGAACCGCCTTCATCTCCTCTATCTCCTCAGATGTTCTAGGACACATCTCCTTAGATAAAGGAACTTCATGCCTGAAAGGTAGAAAACCCTTCTTGGAGTTATGCATGCTAAAACGATCCATAATCGTGTCTATGTATGAAGCTTGGGATAAACACAACATCCTTTTCCTGCGATCCCTTATGACCTTGATCCCAAGGATGTGTCCAACTTCTCCCAAGTCCTTCATATCAAACTGTTTGGACAATCATACCCTTATGTCCGATAACACCTTGATATTGTTGCCAATCAACAAAATGTCATCTACGTATAGTACAAAAAACACCACTACGTTTCCGTCACATCTCTTGTATACACAAGACTCATCCAGACTTTGAATAAATCCATTAGACTGGATTACCTCATCAAAGCGGATGTTCCAAGACCTCGAAGCTTGCTTCAATCCATAAATGGACCGATTAAGCTTACACACAAGATGCTCTTTTCCTTTAGCAATGAATCACTCTGGTTGCTTCATATAGATGTTTTTCTCAAGACTTCCATTAAGGAAAGCTGTCTTGACATCCATCTGCCACACCTCATAATCCATATGAGCTGCTATGCATAAGAGAATCCGGATAGACTTAAGCATGGATACCGGTGAAAAGGTCTCCTCATAATCGATACCCTCTTTCTGAGTATACCACTTCGCAACAAGCCTTGCTTTGAAGGTCTCAACCTTCCCATCTATTCCTCTCTTTCTCTTGTAGATCCACTTGCATCCAATGGTTTTTACACCATCGGGTGGTTCTACTAGCTCCCAGACCTGATTTGAATCCATAGATTCAATCTCAACATTCATTGTACTTTGCCAAGATACTACATCTTTATCTTGGATTGCCTCGTCATATGTCCAGGGATCAGGTTCATGTTCGCCAGGGACCAAATCAGAAGATTCTCCCAAGAACATGAATCTATCCGACTGTCTCACAACCCTCCCACTACAATGAGACATCACCTGTGTATCCTCTGTGACACGCGATGTAGTGACATGTGGTATATCTTCTTGTACCGGTGGTACTAAAGAAGTGACTTCCCCTTTTAATTCCTCCAGAACAATTTTACTCTTGGGCTTGTGGCCTATCACATAGTCTTCCTCTAGAAATCTGGCGTTCGTGCTAACGATCACCCTCTAATATCTAGGACTATAAAATAGACCACCCTTCGTTCCTCTAGGATAGCCAACGAACATGCGTACTTCTGAACGAGGTTCCAACTTACCAGCATCTGCCTTTAGCACATGTGCTAGACTCCCCCATATCCGAATATGTCTTAGACTAGGCTTTTGCCCAGTCCATAATTCTGTGGGAGTAGAAGGCACTGATTTAGATGGAACTAAGTTCAGAATGTACACCGCCGTATCTAGAGCATATCCCCAGAACGAATCTGGCAACTCAGAATAACTCATCATTGATCTAACCATCTCCATAAGAGTCCTATTCCTTCGCTCTACTACACCATTTTGCTGGGGTGTGTCAGGTGCAGTCAATTGGGATTGAATCCCAGCCTCTGATAGGTAATTCCTAAACTCTCCCAAGAGGTACTCGACACCACGATCAGATAGTAGTGTCTTGATACTTTTACCTTGACGTTTCTCCACATCAGCCTTGAATTCTTTGAACTTGTCAAAGCATTAGGACTTCTTGTATCCATATCTCGAGTAATCATCTATAAAAGAGACAAAATACTCGAAACCACCTCTAGCCTGGATAGATATAGGACCACACCAATCAGAATGAACCAATTCTAACACATCTTTGGCTCTATACCCCTTGGCCTTAAAAGGCCTCTTGGTCATTTTACCTTCCAAGCATGATTCACAGGTTGGGAAATCCTCCACCACTAATGAACCCAAAGGTCCATCAGCTATCAACCTTTTAATTTTGCTTAGGTTAATATGACCAAGCCTAAGATGCCAAAGATATGTTTGGTTCATCTTCGAAGGTTCTTTTCTCTTATTCGAATTAGAAGATGAGTTATTAACTTCTATTTGCATCGTAGGAGATTTTGGTTCAAGTGTGTATAAATTTCCTATCAATGCACCCGAACAGATAATGTCCCTATTCCTTCTTATAACAACTCTGTCATTAAAAGAAATAGAATATCCATTCATAAACAATTTAGAAACCGAAATTAAATTCTTTCTAAATAAGGGTACATAAAGGCAATTCTTAAGAACCAAAAGTTTATTTTTCTCAAAAGATAAATGAACATCTCCCACTGCAACAGCCGCCACCTTCGTGGAATTACCCAAGTACACGGTAAACTCCCCCTCAGCCAGTCGTCTGGTTTCCTGGAACCCCTGCAAAGTATTGCAGACATGATCAGTGGCTCCCGTATCTACACACCAGGTGCCAGTAGATAACACCGCTAAATATGTTTCAACGACTAGACCAAAAGATATACCTTTGTTCTTGCGGTTGGGGCAGTCCTTCTTCCAGTGTCCAGTCCGCTTACAAGTGAAGCACTTGCCTTTCGGCTTCTTCACTCCTCCCTGAGCACCTCCCACCGCCTTCGCCCTAGTTTGTTTCTTCTTCTTCTTGCCTTTCGACTTAGAAGTAGAAACCTTTTGGGTCACCATGGCATGTGCCTGAGCACTCTGACGAAATAGCCCCTCTACCACCTGGAGTTCTGTCAAAAGTTCCACCAACGAATACAACCTTTTATTCATGTTGTAGTTCAGGCGAAACTGCTCAAAACTCCTAGGTAGAGACTGGAGTATGATATCGATCTGGGTTTCCCCATCGATCTCAGCTCCTAGGACCTCCAGCTCATTCAAATGAGCCATCATCTTGAGAATATGATCCCTCACGGGTGTTCCCTCGATCATGGTGGTCGTCATCAAGTTTCTCATGGCTTCTTGCCTAGCAGTCCGATTCTGGTGTCTGAAAAGCTCTTTGAGATTGAGCATCATGTCATAAGCAGTGGGCATGACTTGATGCTGATGTTGCAGTATATTTGACATATAAGCCAAAATGTAACACCTCGTCATCTCATCGGCCTTGATCCACTTCTTATAACTCTCTTTCTCCTGTTCTCCAGAATCATTTGCAGGCTTAGGAGGGCACTCTTCGAGGAGTATATATTTGTATTCCTC
Organism: Wurfbainia villosa; assembly: GCA_025175895.1. Lineage (NCBI taxonomy): Eukaryota > Viridiplantae > Streptophyta > Magnoliopsida > Zingiberales > Zingiberaceae > Wurfbainia > Wurfbainia villosa. The sequence goes on from JAKLTH010000147.1 coordinate 5,486,153, forward strand.
AGCAGTCAAGACAATGTCTAGATTCCTCTTCCAATCAACATAGTTGGGTCTAGTAAGTTTGTTCTCTTTCAGTATCACAACAAGTGGGTTGAAAGTCATTTTGAAAGAAAACCTAAGAATCACATAAATCAAAACATTAGATTTCAAAAAAATTATTGATTCCTCAAACAATAAAATTTTTAAATCAACCAACACCTCAAAACACCGAGAATATCGTATGCCCCGATAGTGTGGACGTATACGAATTCTACATTTGTAAGAGGAGGTTTTACCCATTAATTTTACTATCTTGTCAACCTAACCTTTTGACAAGTAAAATTAATAGTTGGTTCCTCTTTGGCCCTACAAATAAAAGCAGTGACTCCGATGGGGAGGATACTTATATTTGTATCTAAGTGTTCACCATTACTCGGTACGAAGGTAATTATCTCGGGTTATGTGCCTTCCAATGGGGAAGTGCACACACTCCTTAATAATTCCCTATAACCATATTTGACCTTGTGATATGCAAACAAACTCATCCGATGGGGAGGAAGGCACTCAGAGCTGACGCGCAAGTTTGTTTGCATCACTTGTCAAATCGTAATGGAGGCCGTGGGAATTTATAAAAATTTCCCTCTCCCACTTAGTAATTTGAAATTGAGGAATTTTCCTAGCCTACGACATGCATATCAAACAAAAAGCAATAAATATGAAAAATAAATTATTTTTCAACTATTATGGCTTTTGTCTTCAATATGTCTCTCGTCGCATCGCTTTCTCGTCCGTTCCTCCTACGCCATGTACGAGCCATCCGGAGATCTGAGCCGAGACTAAAATCTATTTTAATTTACATCCATCGATCCTATACTCCACGAGGGAGTGTACATGAAATCTAGATCGAAAGTAAACTAAAATAAAAGGAGTTGCTAAACAATGTCGTATCTAATTTATAAAAAATTAAATACTAGCCTCGTCAACCCCGAGGATTCAAAAAAATAAACATTTACACACATACAATCACATACACACATATGGCCATAATAGTCGGATCTTATGCCTGAAACCAAAGAGTTAACCTACGCATATCCTACTATTATCCGGCACATATAATATATGAAAAGTGCATAAAATTAACCGAATCCTAAACACACAAAACCGTAAACCTTGGCTCTGATACCAATTGTAGGTTTGGTTTCATTGATCCATGAGGGGAAACTTTGCTTCCCACTTCACCTCGGTTGTTTGTTCATGGCGATCCCATCGATGTCCCCGGATTAAAAAAAATTAATCCTAGAAAAAAGGGATTGCTCAAACAACCGAGTCATCGTCGTGCTATTCGTTTAGAGAGGTCACTTGAACAAACTTGTTGTTCAAGCGACCAACCTCTATTCTACGAGTAGCAGCGGAATAGACGATGTCTAGATCGCCGGATTTCATGTTTATGTTCGGAATCCAAGTATTATTTAGCCACAAACAGATTATATCATGCTCATAATTGAAAAACAAAAAACAAACATGTTACAAAAGAGAATAGAGAATCGATATACCTCTCGATCTTCTAATGTATGACCTTCCTCCTTTCGGACGTCGTGTGGGCGACGATCTACCAAAAGTTGAAGCTCCTAGATCACCAATCTTCCTTCCTTGCTCATTCCGAGCAAGAGGAAGAATAGAAACAAGGCTCTTTTCTTTCTTTCAACCAACCAACAACCTCCAAGGATGGAGCTTGCCGCCGGCCAAGAAGGAAGAGGAGATTAATGGTTGTCGGCCAAAAGCGTCAAGGGAGGACCCTAAGCCTTTGTTCCACCGGACAAGGAGAAGAAGAGGACCTACTTTGGACGCCGACCAAGAGCTAGAAAGGCTTCAATGGGCGCCGACAGCTTGAGGAAGAAGAAGAAGGCAAGGAAAAACTTTCCATATTAGGTGCCGCCAAGCCCAAACCCTAGCTCCAAGCTCTTGCCGCCAACTCCAAAAACCCTAGCTTCTCTCAATTAATACTCCATGCCAACCCATTGTGCTCCTTTTATAGAGTTAGGGATAAGCCTCCTTTTAATCTCAACCGTCGGATCTAGAGTTTTAATCTCAACCGTCGGATCTAGAGTTTTAATCTGAACCATCGGATCTAGAGATTTAATCTCTACCTTTGGATCTAGAGTTTTGTTTCTATCCATTGGATCTAAGCTTCATGAGGTGTTAATAGGCTACATTAGGGACCATGAGGAGGAGTTGGATCTTTGCCACCCATGGATCAAGCCCACATAAAGTCCGATCCATTAATGATAATCCAATCCACTAAAGGATTATCATTGATCTACCTCACCAACCCCCATAAGTTAATATGGGCTCCATATATTATTTGTACATTTTCTTCCTGTGTTTAAGATCTCGAATGTCCATCGATTAATTAATTTACTGACCATTAATTAATCAACATCTAACTCCATGAGTAGTACCACTTAACCTTTTCATCATGCCGGACCAAGTCCACCAGCAGGGTTTACATGATGAACCTTATGAACTCCTCAAGGGGACATCATCATCCTAATATATAGGACACGGTTTCCTCCTATAATCAATGGCACACCATATAAATAATATCATCTCCCAACTTACCGAGCCTATCGATTTAATCTATAAATTTCGCCCATTGGTAAATCAAAGAGATGAATACTAAGTATATGTCTCCGTTATTATATCGGGATTAAGAGCATATACAAAATAATTTCTGAGGTCTGATTGGATTATGTAGTCAGTAATAAATCGAATCACCTCTAAGTCGGTCCTGCTCAATACACACAAAGTGCACTAGTGTGATTCTATGGTCAAGACAAACCAATACCAAATCACACGACAACCATTCCGATGGTTTGTCCAAAGCCATCTCGATTGTGAGCCTTTACTTATACTTTACAAGGAGCTGATAACATGATCTCCCGTGTGACACCACACACCATGTTATCTACAATGTAATATATTAGACAATATGCATAGTCATAAAAATATGCAAACAATGATCATGTGATTCTTATTTCAAAATAAAGATGTTCATACAAAAGATAAACTTTTCAGTATACATCCCAACAGTTGGGCCTTTGATTGTAATCCCCAACCTCATCTACATGCTTAATCTGCTCTTCTAAGCCACCCTACCTTTCATTGTAGTCTTCCCGATACGCTGTTGCTCCTTCTCCAAAGTTGTTGGTCGCACATGCAGAAACATTATTGAAAGAGTTGAACCGTCTACTAAGTGCGTCCAACCTCGCTGCCATGTGGTCCACGAAGTTGACAACATATCGTCCCGCGGTAGGAACTGGGTGACTATGTTCGGAAGCCCATTGATAGTGGTTCTGGGCCACCTCTTCTATTAGCTCTTTCGCTTCCTCGATAGTCTTGTTCGTAAGCGCTCCTCCTACGACAGAATCGAGGGACATCTTTATGGTGTACGTGATCCCATTATAGAAGATGTGGATCACCAGCCACCTTTCAAGTCCATGATGCGGGCATTGGTAGAGTAGCCCCTTATAGCGATCCCAGGCTTCAAATAGGGACTCTCCTTTCTTCTGACGGAAGCTCGTTATTAGATGGCACATGTGAGCAGTCTTGCTAGGTGGGAAGTATTTATTCAAGAGTTGTTGCTCACATTGCTCCTAGGTGGTAATGCTTCCTGAAGATAGAGAGTGAAGTCATGCCTTAGCCTTATCCCGCAATAAGAACGGGAATAAGCTCAGGCGAATCGCGTCTGCAGGGACTCCATTAATCTTCATTGTTGAGAAAATTTCCAAGAATGTCTCCAGGTGCCGGTTCGGGTCTTCAGTCGCAGCTCTCCTGAATTGACTCTGCTAGACCATGTGAATGAGTGTCGATTTTAGCTCAAAGTTGTTTGCTGAAATAGATGGTCCAACTATACTCAGCCTAAATCCTCTAGCACTAGGGGTTGCGTAATCCCGCAAAGGTTGGCTACCTATATGCACCTCGAATGCAGCTTGGTCCTCCATCCTCTTCTGTTCAGCTCTCCCGTGATGATAGGTTCGTTCGATTTCTAGATTGATCGGAATCAAGTCTTTCGATCCTAAGCGTCTATGAATATGAGGAACCGAGCCACAAAATTAGGAGTATTACCTAATGCTTAATTAAAAAAAATATAAAATAGCCTAAACTAATACTCAATCAATTGCAGAAAATTTAACAATAAGTTAATGCCACGTAATTACTGAAATAAATCTAAACTTACTCTAGAAATTAAAAATCTAAAACTGAAGTAAAATAATAAAAAAATAAAAAAAAATGAAAGAAATAAAAGTTAAGCAAGTAAATAAATCTATCCTAAGTCCGATCCAATTATCCGTTTCTTGATTCGATATCGAATCAATCAGTCACCGACAACGGCGCCAAAACTTGATGCACACGAACACAACCTCAAATCTCACAACGGAGACCGTCGAGGACTCGAAGCGCGTGCTCGTACTCAACGCCCGCAAGTGCACGGATGTTGTCAAGTAATAAAAAGATTATCGATCCCACATGGACTGAGATTCGAGTACCGATTTGGTAAGCGAAGGTTATTGTTCGGATTCAGATTTAAGGGTTGTAAATGCAAGGGTTGACGGCGGGCCCAACTCAATACGGTGTCACACGGAAGAAGAAAGAAACTATGTTGCGAGATTTTGGAAGGGATTCTAGGAATTTAGTTTCATTTATGTGTCGCAGAACACATTGTCAATTGGGTTTCGTCTAGGGTTCTAGATATGGTTTTGTGGAAAGGACATCATACACTCCCCCGATGAGCCTTCACATCTATCGAAATCTATCTCTTCTATTACCAGGTTGACCCCTGGACTTAGGACCGGATAGTCGGTACGAGGATGCCGAATCGATCCCTGCAACGAGTCAAGTACGGGGCACGTTACCTACTCTATCGCATCCTTCTACCCACGGTTATGGGAGATGAGGTCAACCCCTTGGTGCCTCCTTGATTCTCCTAAATCTTAGATACAAGGGTTGTCGCCCCTCATATCGGCTAGCACAGTAGATAGAAAACCAAAACAATAACTATAGCGCTAAAACCAAATGCCAATTGTAAATAGAAATTCAAGAATAGAATTCAAATTTAGAATAACATATTCTACGCACACAAATTACTCCCTAATCCTAGAATCAGAAAGTCTACTCCATAGATAGGAGAGAAGAAACACAAAACACGATCATGTTTGTATAATCAATAGAAATTAAGCAAGGAACAGAAATTACAATGCAATGTGACTCTTCTCTCCAGCTTTGAAGTGCAGAATTTGGATCTCCGGCGACTTTCTTCCTCCCCGATGTGAGTTTTCGAAGCTTTTTAGGGTGTCGGAGTGTTGTCCCGGTCGTCGTGCCCCCCCCCTAGGGTTTGGGCGTAGCCTCCTTTATATAGATATCAGCCTGGATCTCTCTAAAACCTGGAAAATAATCGACTCCCGTCGAATCGTGCAGCGCCACACGGCCATGTGTTTCCACACGGCTAGGCCGTGTGTGGCGTTGGGGTGGCCAATTTCGCCCCTTGGACACGGTCATGTGTAGCAACACGCCCTAGCCATGTCCTCTTCTACGTCCAGTTGCAAAATGCCCTTCTTTTGTTCCAAAAGTGCACCTTTTTCCCCATGAAATGCTATCCTGCACACAAAAGTATAAAGAGTAGATCTCCTAACTAGAAAATAGGAAATGCATACAAAACAAAGTGAAATGTGCATGAAATAAACGTAAAATATAATGAGATGTGAGCAAAAACTACTCCTAAAACCCTATATGTTTTGCTCACATCAGCCGGCTCTTTACGAAATCCTAAAAAGGACCTAATCGCACCAAAATGCTAGGCCGCTACACGACCGTGTGTTTCTACACGACCAAGTCGTGTGTGGCCCTGTGGTAGCCAATCTTGAGCTTCAGACACGGTCGTGTGCCCTACTATATCTAGCTGCCAAATGCTCTTTTTCACTCCAAAAGTGCACTACTGTTTTCCCCATTAAATGCTATCCTGCACACAAAAGTACAAAGAGCAGATCTCCGAACCAGAAAACAGGAAATGCATGCAAAGTAAATTAAAATATGTATGAAACAAATATAAAATGAAATGAGATGTGAGAGAAAATTACTCCTAAAATCCTATATGTTTTGCTCACATCAATTCCCCCAGACTTAGATCTTTGCTTGTCCTCAAGCAAACCTCAGTGCCATGATTTTTTTTTAAAAAAAGGTATTGTTCCACACTTAGCATGTTAACTAGATTTATCAAGTGGTATTTGCAATCAAAGCAAAATAGATATGTTCTAGAAATTCTCTAAGTTAGCTCCTCGTGCTCGTGCTAAGCGAATCTTCTTAGGGGATACCCGTTCCATGGTAAGTTAAGTTGTCATCCTTAGGGCTAGATCGGTATGGTATATCGATTTTTTATATGATACCGTATACCGTACCAAAATTTTTGATATAAAAAAAATATATCAATACCGTACCGAATTTTTGATATATCGATTTTCGATATACCGAATTTTTGGTTTACCAATTTTTGACTCGCAATCGACCGCGCGCCACTGGTGCCAATTGTGTTACTCGGTCGACCGGTCTCCGGCCAAATCGTGGCGGAGCCGAGACCGTCGGAAGGACCACCGATCTTGACCAATCTTTCCTCACCGGTCTTGGTAGTGATTTGGCCGAGATCACCGGCCCGAGTATGAAAGAAAATTTGGCGGCCATTTTCATGCTCGATCGGCCAGCCTTCGGCCAAATCATGGCCGGAGATAGTCCAGCGAAGGACCTCCCAGCGCCGGCGGTCCTTCCCCGGCCAGTCTCCAACCATGATTCGGTCGAAATCTGGTACGATCACGGCCGACAGTGGCTGCGTCACTGTCGACCGTGTGATTTGGTCATTTTCTGCCATTTTGGGCTAGATTTCGAGCGCTAATCGACCGAAAGTCGAGTCCCACCAGATCGTCGGTGAGTTGCATGTCGATCGTGCTCGGTCCGGCGACCGGTGGTGGTTGGACGGCGTGGCACCGACGCCAGCATCGCGCGTGGGTCGGAGGCGGCGCGCTACGCTCACCCCTAGGCGCGCACGAGCACTGGCATGCACGTACTCGGATTAAAAAGAAAAAGTAACCAATACATTCGGTATTTCGATATACCAAAATTTTTTAAATTTATACCAATATCGATATTGAAAATTTCGGTATGGTATAATACCGTACCAAAAAGTTTAGTATACCATTTATATCGGCATATTCGATATATATCGATATGGTATATACGGTATATAGAAATTTTCGGTATTTCTCCCATCCCTATTCATCCTATAGCTTTCCTAAGGTCTCCGGCTCTTAGGCACTTACCTGCCCAAAGCGAGGATCATTCCCTAGATCTAACACAAAGTCTCAAAGGTGTGCTCGATATTGAGAGAAATTAGTAGGTGTTTCCCCAGTAACCTAACTCGGTCTCAAAGAGGCACCTAACCATTTCCACCCACGACAACTATTTTTATCCCTCATAATCCTTTTCAATTTTTTTCTCTCTTTTCTTTCATTTCTCTCTTTTTTTCTTATTCCATTTGTTTTTCTCTCTCTCTTGGGATTTTTTATTTTTTCAAATGGGCTTCTATAATCCAAGCATCTCCAGTAACTAAAATGTTAAATCTAGAGTCACCTATAAATTACAAAGTACTAGACTACTGAGATGAATCATAACTAGGTACGTACTAGACTCTCCCTTTCAGAATGTTTGTCATATGCAGGTGTAAAATAAAAGTTAACCAATGTAAGTCTAGAATATTTATAAGAGAAAATAAAATAAAATACCACGAGGTAAATGAAGTTAAGCTACCCATGGAAACAACTCATAAAGAAAACTTTTAAAGATACTACTGAGGTAGCTTATAGATAGCAAAAACTTGTTAGGAAAATCAACCCATGTATGGTTTGGTTTTGATGTGTGTGGCAAAAGTTTAAGTTAGAATGTTTATGGATTTGATATGTGTGTTTAAGTTGTGCAGGACTTAGTAAATCACACATGAGGTAGCTTGATGATGGCATTGGTGAGTTCACCATCTCATGGCTCGGGTCCTTGAGTCGGTGAAGGATGGCATTGCGAAACCGTGCACTTGATGCATCCGAGGGACCGTCAGACGAGGAGCATTAGAGTGAACACAAAGGAAGCAGACTTCAGGGTGAGACGCGAAGGATGACATTGCGAAGTCATGTGCTTGATGCATCCGAGGGACGTGGCCGGACGAAGAGAGTTTCGATGAGGGACTCCAAGGGAGATGAGAGTGAGTGATTGTAACTCAGGACAGGGTAGCTCATAGATGAACTTGGCCGAATGGCTAAGTCGAGTGTCGGATGCTCAAACTTAGGTTTGTGGTTTACCCGACGGTTGGATGCTCAAACAAATGTTTGTTTGAGGTTTTACCCGACACCAGTCGACTAATATAGATATTAGTCGATTGCTCTGAGTCGATGGCACTCGATTGGTGCTCGACCGGTGTTCGACTGATGGCTTTCTGACCCAGTAGTTGACTGCTAGGGTTTAGCAGTCGACTGTTTCATAATCAATCGACTGCCAAGGGATGGTAGTCGACTGATCAAGGTGGTCGCGGGCACAGAGGGTTTAAGAGTCGACTAATCGCCTGGATCACTCGACTGATGGCTCTATCAGTCGACTGATGGGCATGATCAGTCTACTGATTAGGGAGTCATTGGCTGGACGACAACGTGGATGAAGTCGTTATGAGGCAACGACTACAGCAGTAGTCGACTGATGGCTGAATCAGTCGACTACTCGCTACCCAACAGAAAGAATGGCCTCTTCCCTATAAGAAGAGGCCTTGGGTCACTTGGGGAGGTTAATGTTCATGCTCCTAAGTGCTCCACACGATTCCTACTCCTTCTTCTTGCTCTTATTTTAATTCTATTGTAAGGAGTGACTCTTGTAAGAAGGTTTACCTCCACCTTGCTTGGGCTAAAGGAGAGACTAGTGGAGTTGGTTAAGGAGTGATTCACCTGGAACAAATCGTCCGTGGATTAGCGGCAAGGGCCGTGAGCCACGTTATTTCTCCAGTGTTAGCGTTTGTGCTTATTTCTCTTTGTATTTGTCATAATCATTTTGTTTAGCATTTATTTTCTTCTGCACTAATCATATTCATAGACAATTAAGCAAACTAACATCATCAACGATAAAGAAGGCTATTCACCCCCCTCTAGCCGACCACCGATCCTCCAACAAGTGGTAACAAAGCGAGGAGATTGTCGTCAGACTCATCGCTGCAACAATCATCGACAATGGTCGGCTCCAACATTCATCCACCAAGTTTGAAGGTGATTTCTCTTGGTGGAAGAAGAGAATGGAGGTATTCTTTGAAACCAATTTTGATATCATGTTAATAATGGAAAATAGTTTTGAGATACCTAGGGACGAAGAAGGGAGAATGCTAGAAAAATTGAGATGGACCAAGAAGCAAAGAGAGGAGCACTTGGCGAATTCAAAGGCCAAGCACCATCTATACAACGTGCTCCCTCAGCTAGAAATCAATAGGATTGGGGAGTGCTCTAGCACCAAGGAAATGTGGGAAAAACTTGTAGAGCTCCATGAAGGCACATCCGAGGCAAAGCTTGCAAGACGGTGTTGGGACCGTTGTGACCGCTAGAGGGGGGGTGAATAGCGTCGTCGATGCTTGATGGAATTTGTTCGTGTTTGATCATCTACAATCTTGTTAGCGCAGCGGAATGATAATAACAAATATAAACATCAAGATACACAACCACAACACGAGATATAACGTGGTTTGGAACCGAATAGTTTCTACTCCACGGATCAAGCTCAAACGAGCTCTAGCGATGCATACAACACCACTAATCACAAATAACTCCTTCTCGGAACAATCCAAAGGTAGAGAAACCTCGTACAAGTATTCTTACAACAATAAGAATGAAATAAAAGCAATTATAAATGAAATACAACAAGAGAAGTAAAGAAACATTTTACAAAAACTCTTTTGGATGGTTGCTTGTTTGGTTGGTTGAGTTGCACTTGGAGACCCTAAATTACACCAGCAATTCGCCCCAAAAACTCCTCAAAGAACCATCATCGAAATCTCCTCCACGACCTCCCTTTAAAGTTGTTTCCTGGGCTAGATTTCACCTATCAGTCGACTGATCGGGACCATCAGTCGACTGATAACACTGTTGCTGTGAGACAATGGTACGATCCACGTTGGAAAAATCCAATGGATAGGACATCAATCGACTAATCATACTCATCAGTCGACTGATAAAGCCTTCACTCGACTGTTAACCTCAGCAGTCGAGTTTGACTCCATTCTGTGCCCGAATTCTCGAGCACCAGTCGATTGATCACCAGATAAGTCGACTGCTCGAGCCACAGTCGACTGCCCACCTCTGGCAGTCGACTGCTAGGGCACTCCCCGTAGTCAAACCCTAGTTGACTCACTCTAGTCGACTGCTCATAGGTCCCAGTCGACTAATACACCTCAAACATGAGGTTTTAACCTCAACCATGAGGTTTTAAACAAAGTATGGTGCCCCCATACTTGCTAGACCACCCGTAGCCTAGACCTAAGCCTTCTAGCCACCTCCGTCAGCCTCGCGCCTATCGGATCCCTCCAAGTCATCCATGACTTGTTCATCCATACGCTAGCCTTCAGGTGCTTCCATCGGCTATTGTCATGCTAACGGTGTCTACACCGCCAAGGCACATTGGACTTACGCTGCTAAGACTCCTGCTTGGACTTTACGCCGCCAACTATTGGACTTATGCTGCCAAGACTCTAGCTTGGACTTTACGCCACCAATATCAAACCTCTTGGACTTCTCAAATGCCAAGACTCAAGCTTGTACTTTCCCTTGCCAACCCATGTTGGACTTTCCATGCCAAGACCCATGCTTGGACTTTACATGCCAAGTACTCGAGACTTGGACTTTCCATGACATGGTCAACCCTAGTCAACCATCAAAATCCCCCTTGAGTCAAACTCAAGTTTAGTCAATCATGACCCGGGTAGATTGCACCAACAATCTCCCCAAAACATTATCAGACATCAATGTCAACCTCCATGTCAAACATCAAAATATCGCTCGAGTCAAACTCAAGTTCGATCAATCATGACCTGAGCCGATTGTACCAACAAAAGGGACCTTCTCCTCTCCCAATTGAACAATATCAAGCTAGATAAAGGGGAGAAGGTATTATCTCTTCATTCATGATTTAAGGAAATAATAACCGGTTTATCAAGTGTAGGAGAGAAACTCTCGAACCGGGACATGATCTTTAAGGCAATAGATGCTTTCCCCCGATCATCCAAATGGAGCTCCATGGTGGACTCCTTCTATATTTCAAAGAATCTAGAGGTAAGTACTCTAGAAGAATTTTTCTCCATCATGGAATTACATGAAACTAGGCTTGAAGGCATAATTGAAGAATCAAGCTTAAAGCCAAGGGGATTAGCACTAGTAGCCGAAAATGGGAAGAAGAAGAAGGAGACTCCACCCTCTTCATCCGATGAAGAATCATCCTCCTCATCAATGAATAGCAATGGAGAGGTCTACATAGTAAGAAAGGTGAGACATGCATTGAAAAATTTTAAATTTAACAAGTCTCATGATAGGAGAAGGTCACGGAGGAAGATTATTTGCTATAATTTCCAAGGAGAGGGACACATGAGGGATGAGTGTCCCTTGTTAAAAGAAAAGAAAGAAAAGAAGAAGGAAAAGAAGAAAGGAAGCAAGAAAAAGGATGAAAAGAAATCAAAAGAAAAAGGAAAGGGCAAAGCGCATAATTTGAAGGCCACATGGGATGATCCTTCCTCATCAGAGGAAGAAGAAGCATTCACAAGCCTTGCACTTATGGAAATAGAAGATGTAGCCTCCACCTCATCCGAACAAGAAGCAAGCACAAGTGAGGAGGAGAGCTCAAGTGTAGCGGGAGCATCTACCTCATCAGAATCGGAAGAAGGAGATTGGGTAAGTGAGGTAACGAATCTCCCTCCTAAGAAAGTTATTTCAATGATCACTAGTTTAACTAAGGACTTGTTTAGGAATAAAAAGAAAAACAAATGCATGCTTGATCAAATTAAGACTCTAGAAGAAAAGCTAGCTAGCAAATGCATGCTCACATGATGATAATGTTATTTCTTCTAGTACTAATGATGCATGTGTAGAAGAGAATAAGACCTTAAGGGAAAAGGTAGATTTTTTAACTAAGGCCCTAGAAAAATTTACCATTGGCTCAAATACCCTAAACATGATTATTGGGATCTAAAGGGCTATTTTTAACAATAAGGGCCTAGGTTACAAGGGATCCAAAAATGAAAAGGCCTATCATTGTTTAATAGCTAGGGGACAAGCCAAAACTACAATGGTAGCTAGGAAATGGATCCCAAAGGAGTATTTGGTGAACCCTATTGGAAAGAACTTATATTGGGTTCCCAAGTCCATCCTTAGAGGTTAGAGAAACCTAGGATAGTCAACCATAAGTGGAATTATTTCGTATCATATTATGTGGTTGACTTATTATGAGCATGATGGATGATTTGGCTATTATGTTTAAATCATGATTTGTACTTGATTTTATAATTGATGAATGATCATGATTTATGAATTGAATGTGATACTTGATTTATGATCATAATATGCAATTATAGATAATCCGTGTTTTATGATCATGATGGGGTTTTTAGGATGATACTTAACCTTGGGTAGAATTGCATGAAATTTATGGTTAAGTATAAATACCTTAAGAACATCTCACAACCCACCATAAAGCTAACTTGATTGAAAACATAGCGATGGGTGAGATGTTAGGATGATACAATTGATTCACTAATGCTTATGGCATTTAGATGGGTCATTCAAAGTATCAAATTAGAGCAATCATAGATCAATCATAGGGAAAGCATTTGTTTAATTCATAGACATATTGCCCAAAGATCATGGTTGGATATTTCAAATATTTTAAAACCATTTTATGTTTTATAAATTGTGAGTTCATGATTTGAAACATTCTAAGGTAACACTAGGCTTTAAAGTTGATACAAAATTGAGACTTTTTGAAACTTTTGAGATTTTGCCTTATTTTCAAAATTTGAATGAATTTTCAAGAATCATTTTTCATTGATAAAGGGACTTATGAGAAATGTGTTCCCCAAATTTCATGATTTTTCAAATTTTTTGAAATTTTTAGTGCATTTCTGAACTTGGGTTCGGAAATTAGAAAAGGCTGATTTTCAGGTGTCAGTCGACTGGTAGTCTGAACCAGTCGACTGATGGAATTGTTCACGAGCACAACAGCCTAATTTTTGGGTTTTCAGGCATGTTTTGGTATTTTTCTTCCTTTGGATTTGATGTCATGCTATTATAACATATGTTAATGTTTTTTATGGTGTCAAAGGGGGAGAAATGTTAGTGTTTAAGCAATCATGCTAGGGGGAGAATTAGCATGTGTTAAGGGGGAGTTGCATGTATTAAGGGGGAGTGTTTGATACTCATATTTAATTTATATGCTTTCCTTCTTTATGTATTTGGTTATTGTTTTACCTAACTTAACCATGGTTGCCACACATCAAAAAGGGGGAGATTATTAGGACAATCAACCCATGTATGGTTTTGTTTTGATATGTGTGGCAAAGGTTTAAGTTAGAATGTTTATGGATTTAATATGTGTGTTTAAGTTATGCAGGACTTAGTAAATCACACATGAGGTAGCTTGATGATAGCATTGGTGAGTTCACCATCTCATGGCTCGGGTCCTTGAGTCGGTGAAGGATGACATTACGAAGTCATGCTCTTGGTGCATCCGAGGTACCACCGGACGAAGAGCATTGGAGTGAAGCCAAAGGAAGCAGACTTCAGGGCGAGACGTGAAGGATGGCATTGCGAAGTTGTGCACTTGATGCATCTGAGGGACGTGGTCGGACGAAGAGAATTTCGGTGAGGGACTCCAAGGGAGATGAGAGTGAGTGATTGTAACACGAGACGGGGTAGCTCATAGGTGAACTTGGCCGAATGGCTAAGTCAAGTGTCGAATGCTCAAACTCAGGTTTGAGGTTTACTCGACGGTCGGATGCTCAAACAAATGTTTGTTTGAGGTTTTACCCGACATCAGTCGACTGATATAGATATCAGTCGACTGCTCTGGGTCGATGGCACTCGACTGGTGCTCGACCGGTGTTCGACTGATGGCTTTCTTACCCCATAATCGACTGTTAGGATTTAGCAGTCGACTACTGCACAATCAGTCGACTGCCAAGGGACGGCAGTTGACTGATCAAGGTGGTCACGGGCATAGAGGGTTTGAGAATCGATGGATCTCCTAGATCAGTCGACTGATGGCTCTATCAGTCGACTGATGGGCATGATCAGTCGACTGATTAGGGAGTTGTTGGCTGGATGCCAATGTGGATGAAGCTGTTATGAGGCAACGACTATAGCAACATTCGACTGATGGCTGAATCAATCGACTGCTCGCTACCCAATGGGAAGAATGACCTCTTTCCTATAAGAAGAGGCCTTGGGTCACTTGGGGAGGTTAATGTTCATGCTCCTAAGTGCTCCACACGACTCCTACTCCTTCTTGCTCTTATTTCAATTCTATTGTAAGAAGGTTTACCTCCACCTTGCTTGGGCTAAAGGACAGACTAGTGGAGTTGGTTAAGGAGTGATTCACCTGGAACAAATTATCTGTGGATTAGCGGCAAGGGTCGTGAACCACGTTATATCTCCGATGTTAGCATTTGTTCTTATTTCTCTTTGTATTTGTCTTAATCATTTTGTTTAGCATTTGTTTTCCACTACACTAATCATATTCGTAGACGATTAAGCAACCGAACATCATCAACGATAAAGAAGGCTATTCACCCCCTTCTAGCCAGCCACCGATCCTCCAATGAAACTAAGTGCTAAAAGAAACTAAACAACCTATGCATGAATAAATGAATGCTAACTAAAATGCAAATATCACGAAAGAAACTACTGCTAGAAACAAAATAAAACAAAACTTGGGCCCCCCAGACTTAAGCGAAGCATACCTCTAGTACGGTGGACGAGGTGGAAAGTTCGGTAGCCTCGGCATCTTGGGATCTTGGGAGAATCTGGTGTTGAGCCGCTGATGCCACATGTACATGTGGTCAATCTGAGTACTGGTGGATGCAGCAGCTGCTCGGTGCTCCTCTTCCCTAGCCCACTGTGCCTGTTGAGCATGCGTATGTTGCCGCATCTTCTAGTGGTAGGTGGCCTCCTCCTGGCGACGGTCAACCTCCTCCTGGAAGTAGATGTGGGCCTCATCGTAGAACTCCTCGGCCCGCTGGAAGTGCTCCCGAAAGCCCTAAAACTCTGCCTGCGTGTAGGCACTCTGCTCCTCCCATCGCTACCTCTGCGTTTGCTGCTCGGTATATATGTCATCGAGGCACGATCGAAACTCCAAAAAATCATAGGCAGATGTACCTACATCCTTCTCAAAAGTAGAAAAAGGTGGCGGTGTAGGTGCAGGCTCATGTCGACGTGGACTAGGTGGGCTCAAAATGATCTTTGCTTCTTCCTAGTAGGTTTTCCCTAATCCTAAGCTATTTGCAAAGAACATAAGCGACAATAAATCAAAGTCTAAATTATACACATGAATGCAAAAAGATTAAAAACATGTAAATTAAACTTGGGTTGCCTCCCAAGAAGCGTTTGGTTTTAGGTCTTTTAGCTCGATCACTCTCCATTATCTCAACTTGGCTCCGGAGGTTCTATAAACCTCCATTCATCTGTCTCAAATTCTGGAGACTCCCCTAGATACTTCTTTAATTGTTGTCCATTTACTTTGATCTCCCCTGATTCCTTACTCCACATATCCACTATACCATATGGGTATACCCTCTTTACCCGAAATAGTCCTGACCACCTTAATTTTAGCTTCCCTAGGAAAAGTTTTAACCTGGAATTATACAAGAGAACTAAGTCACCTTCCTTAAACTCCCTTCTCAAGATATGTTGGTCATGCCATTTCCTAGTTCTTTCCTTATATGCCTTAGCCTTCTCATACTCATCTCTTCAAATTTTGTCCAGCTCGCTTAACTGCAGTTTCCTTTTCTCTCCTGCCGCGCAGTAGTCCAAGTTGAGCTTCTTGATGGACTAGAAAACCTTGTGTTCTAATTCAACGGGAAGGTGGCAAGGCTTCCCATAAACTAAGCGAAATGGGGTCATGCCTGTCGGGGTCTTGTAGGTTGTGCGGTAAGCCCAAAGAGCATCATCCAATTTTTGTGACCAATATTTCCTTGATGCCACTACCATCTTTTCTAGAATACTTTTAATCTCCCGATTCGAAACTTCCACTTGTCTGCTCGTTTACGAGTGGTACGATGTCGAGACTTTATGGATAACCCCGTATTTATGTAGCCATTTTTCAAATTGTTTTTCGATGAAGTGGGATCCTCCATCACTGATTATGACTCGAGGAACTCGGAATCTAGGGAATATATTTCTTTTGAACATTTTTATTATGGTCCTAGCATCGTAGTGGGGTGATGCTATAGCCTTCACCTATTTGGAGACGTAGTCTACGATGACCAGGATATATCTGTTCGCGTTGAAAGCAAAAAAGGTTCCAATGAAATCTATCCCCCATATGTCAAAGAGCTCCACTTCTAATATGGTGCTTGCCGACATCTCATGTCTCCTTCCTATATTTCCTGTTCGCTGGCATTGACACAGGAGATTACATAGTTGCATGTGTCCCTAAATAGACTAGGCCAATAGAATCCTGCCGGAAGTACCTTCGTAGTTGTTTTTGTAATTCCGGCATGCCCCCCCATATGATGAGGAATGGCCATGAAAGAGGATGCTCTCCACTTCCTCCTCTGGTACGCACCTTCGATATACGCTATCTTCACATTTTCTAAATAAGAAGGGATCATCCCATATATATTGCCAAACCTCTGTAAAGAATCTTTTCCTTTGTTGGGTCGTGAATTTTGACGTTATCACTCTCCCTGCTAAAAAATTCACCAAATCTACATACCAGGGGGTGGTAACCTTAGTAATACTCATGAGAGTATCATCCCGCAGAGCATCATCTATTTAAGCACTATCTTCCTCTTCTACCCTACCATCAATGGGCATGCACGATAAGTGGTCTGCAACGACATTGTCTGAGCCCTTTTTATCCCTGATTTCTATATCAAATTCTTGAAGTAATAGAATCCAGCGAATAAGGCGGGGTTTAGCATCCTTCTTACTTAGCAAGTAGCGAACTGCAGTATGGTCAGTGTAAACAACCACTTTTGAACCTACTAAGTACTGTCTGAACTTGTCGAATGCAAACACGACTGCCAATAATTTCTTTTCAGTCGTGGCATAATTGATCTGTGCTCTGTTCAGCATCTTACTGGCATAGTGTATGGCGTGTATCTTATTCTCCTTCCATTGCCCCAACACTGCCCCTACTGCATAATCACTAGCATCGCACATGACCTCGAATGGTAGGCTCCAACCAGGGGGTTATATTATCGGATACGTTACTAAGGCTATTTTTATTTCTTCGAATGCTACTAAACATTGCCGATTGAAAATAAACTCTGTGTCCTTAGCTAGTAGATTTGTCAGAGGTCTAGTTATCTTAGAGAAATTCTTTATGAACCTTCTATAAAAACCTGCATGCCCAAAAAAGCTCCGGACCCCCTTCACATCCTTGGGTGGCGGCAACTTTTCAATTACTTCTACCTTCGCCTTGTCTACTTCGATATCATTCCCTGATATCTTATGTCCCAGAACTATCCCTTCAGTTACCATGAAGTGACATTTTTCCCAATTCAGAATTAAGCTATTCTCCTCACACCTTTGCAGCACCCTTTCTAGATTTTTCAGACATGCATCGAAACTTGTTCTGTAGACTGAAAAATCATCCACGAATACTTCCATAATTTGTTCAATAATATCTGGAAAAAAATAGCTGGCATACAATGCTAGAAGGTGGCTGGGGCATTACATAGGCCAAAGGGCATTATTCTGTAGGCGAAGGTTCCATATGGGCAGGTGAAGGTGGTTTTCTCTTGGTCATTAGGGTGAATTGGGATTTGGAAAAACCCTGAGTACCCATTGAGGTAGCAAAAATAGGAATGTTTAGCGAGTCGTTCCAACATCCGATCAATAAATGGGAGTGGAAAATGATCTTTCCTTGTTGCTTTGTTTAGTTTATGATAATCTATACACATTCTTCACCCTGTTACTGTTTGCACAGGGATCAGCTCATTCTCTTCGTTTTTGATTACTATAGTGTCGCCTATCTTTGGAACTACGTGCATCGAACTTACCCACTCACTATCTGAAATTGGGTAAATTATTTTGGCATCCAAGAGTTTAAGCACTTCCTTTTTCACTACCTCTTGCAAGTGTGGGTTAAGTCGCTTTTGGCACTCCATGGTTGACTTACACCCATACTCAAGTATTATCCTATGCATGCACAGAGACGGGCTTATCCCCTTTATGTCATCGATAGTATACCCTAACACTTTTTTGTACGTCCTGAGCACCCCCAGCAACTTCCTTGTCTCTACCTCACTCAAATTGGCATTTATTATCACCGGATGGGTTGAAGTCATACCCAAAAATTCGTACTTGAGATTCAAGGGAAGTGGCTTCATCTCAGGCCCTATCTATTTCTCTTCTGCCACCTGCCCTTACTCTTCCTCTTCTTCTGATTTCGAAGACAGGGAAGCTTCTTCCATCCAGTCCTCTCTCTCTTTGTCCCCTCCCTATACTTGGCATGCTACTTCAACTTTACCTGCCGCCGTTATGGGGAGCGCCTCTTGAAAATCTTGCTCGCTGTTCACCCACATTTCAAGGGTCCACACCACTGTCTCGATAATGAGATATGTGTCATCTATGCTCTTTTCCATCAGTACGCCCCCTGCGGCTATGTCCAAAAGTTCTTTCGATGAGCTAGTGATCTCGGAATAAAAAACATGGAGGAGTAACCAATCTTGTAATCCATGGTGTGGACAACGAATAACTAGTTCTTATAGTCTCTTCCATGCATCGACCAGAGTCTCTTCGCGCCCTTGCTCAAATGAAAGGATTTTATCCCTAAGGTAGGCTATTTTATGGGGGGCAAATAATTTACTTAGAAAAGTGTCTTCCATCTGCTCCCATGTCATTATACTCCCTTCTGGTGGAGTGTGTATCCATTGCTTAGCCTCCCCTTTCAGGGAGAATGGGAACATAATAAGCTTAATGGCATCTGTTGGGACTCCTTCATATTGCACTATGCCGCAATACGCCAAAAATTCTTCGAGGTGTAGATAGTGCTCTTCAATCTGAGTTCTTCCAAACTTCTTCTATTGAATAATAGAAATTAATGTAGGGTTTATTTCCCGGCTCACGGCCTGAATTTGTGGAATAGTTATGCAGGAGTTCCATGCTTTCCGTCTAGGCGCTATGTAATCTCTCAAGGGTCGAGCGGGTTGTGTTAACATTTCAGCGTCCCTTGATGAGAGGGGATTAATAAATCATATACAATGAATAATTCTGAGGGTCGAACCAGAACTTGATCAATCATGGCTATCAAACTGGATTTTAATATTGATAGTTCAAAAATTGAAGTAAATCAAGATATAATAAATCTAAATTAAAATTAGATGTGGAAAAACTAAAACTAAAGTAAATGCAGTAAAATAAAAATAAAGAAAGTAAATAAATGTATCCTAAGTTCGATCCAATTATCCACTTCTTGATTTGATATCGAATCAATTAGTCTTCGGCAACGGCGCTAAAAAACTTGATGCACACGAACACGACCTCAAATCTCGTGGCGGAGACGTTGAGGACTCGAAGTGCGCACTCGCGCTCAACGCCTACAAGTGCACGGGTGTCGTCAAGTAATAATATAGATTATCGATCCCATAGGGATTGAGATTCGAGTATCGATCTATTCGGTGGACGTTATTGTTCGGAAATCGATTCTAATGATTGCGGTTCAGATGGTTATCGGTGGTCCTAACTGTTGGTAATATATGAGAGGTGTCCTAAGGCAATTGCCATATGGTTGTACCATTTATTTGATAAATAAAGATTCACTATTTGAGTATACATGTTTTCATGTGTTTTATTGGATCTTAAACTCATTTACTGAATGTCCACAATATGATTCACAACATGAGAGAATTTATTATTGGATCACAACTAGTGAGTATCTCTACATGTGTAATTGTGATGTATTGGAATTATCCCTAGTCGATGAATTGATGCATTCGGACGCCATCGATTCTGTTGAGACTAGCACGAGGTGCTCTTTGGTTTATCTAAGCAGTTGTTCCTCATTGGCTGGAGACATTGGGATGTCTGGAGTTAATCGTGGATGCTAGTTATGGTAACTAGTTCATTGAAATGACTAGCTGTAAGACTTCATATGGTTCTCTGCATATATGGATATGTCAATGAAGTTCTTACTGTAGCTTAAGTGCGATGTTCCTTCGACTTGTGGTATTCAAGTCTTCTTGGTCATGAAGACTTATGTTTTGACATCTTAAGCAAGCATCTCTGAGGAGATGTGGACCCGGGATGATTGGGTATAAGTTGAAGTGGCCGAAGGTGTTTGAATAGCCTATAAAAGATTCACCACTCCTTGCGAGGAGATGTATACCCTTGGCATCTCGTCGGATTGTTACTAAAGTCTTTGGCCAAAGCATTACATGTTTAGAGTAAGGTACTCTTGGATACATGTACAGTAACTAGAATCTGCAGGACGAGGAAGTAATACTTGGGCTAGGTGTGACGTAGTCAACCTAGTGGGGACTGACACAATAGACCATGTCCTGAACCAAGTGGGTATAAGATGAGTGAAGGGAACGGGCACGATTTACTATAGCTGCTGAAGGATTTCAGAAGCGTTCTAGGATCAACCATTGATTTTTCGATAAAATGGGGATCATGATGTACTACTAGGTGCCACTCATAATTGTTCTATAATTAATGGTTAATTATAGATAGCCAACATAAATCGGGAACATATTTGGTCACACGCACAACGAGCATAATCCGAAGGATTTAAAATGAGTTTGAGAATAGGATTCTCAGATCGAGAGAGACTAGGTTTGGTTGGACCAAACAAAGAGCGAGTATGAAATGGTTTAAGTCGCATCGGAAGCAAGGATGGGCCGAGTCTTATGAAGACATGATGTATGAACCAAATTGGTTTGGTTCTAATCCAATGGTGGAAAATAAACCAAAGTGGTTTGGTTTGTTTTAAACGAATGAACCAAAGTTGGTTCGGTTCATTTTAACTTAAAATAGACCAATGCGGTTTGGTTTATTTTAACTTAAGTTATTGGAGCGGGTTAATGGGTTTTGGTTATGAACCAATAACTCCTTGGAGAAGGTTTCTTGATGGTCAAGAAACACGCACTCAATAAAAATGCGGCTTTAGGGTTTTTGAAAAACCCTAAGAATTATTTTTAGAAATAGCTAGCCTCCTTTTCTTCCTCCTTGCCCTTGCCGCCCACTTGGAGTTGTCATTCAACTTGGTTGCTGCCACCTCCTTGCCGCCGGCCAACCACTAGCCGTCGGCCACCCTTGGGCCACCCACAGCCTCCGGCCAACCACCCTTGGCCGCCGGCGACCAAGGAGCAACCGGCCGGTTATCTTCTCCACCAACACAAGCTGTCCAGTTTTGGACAGCTTGTTTCTCTCTTCATAGAGAGGTCGTTTGGTCGGCGTTTTGTGCTCCGACAGCATCTTACTTGCCGGGGATTGGATCTCCGGCAATCCTCGTAGGTGGAGGTCCAAGATTTCGTCAATTGGTTGACAAAAACTGCTTCTGAGAAGCGAGTTCATGGAGCTCGTTTTTAGATCCGAATTTGATTCGGATTATGATCGTCTCTCGGATCATATCATCTTCGACTCAAGGCTAGTGACTTTTGTGAAGACGAGGCTCATGGCTTTGTGAAGCTATCCCGACGATACTCGACATGGATACGGATAGAGGCGATTCTAGCGAGGGTCGTTACGATTGATGTCATTCCCGCTACACGTGATATGTCAAGTATAACTAGAATAAATTTCCTTTTATTGCAAAATTTTAAGTAGCGATTATGTCTACACATGTTGTATCCTGTATGCGTGTGATGTAGAAGGAGTCCACCATGGAGCTCCACTTTGATGATTAGGGAAAGACATCTATAGCCTTCATGATCATGTCTCGATTGGAGAGCTTTTCACCTACACTTGACAATCCATTAATTATTTCTTTGAACCTAGAGTGTAGTGATAATACCTTCTCCCCTTTATCGAGTTTGATGTTGTTGAGTTGAGAGCGGAGAAGGTCCCTTCTTGCAAGCTTCACCTCGGAAGTGCCTTAATGAAGTTCTACCAATTTTTCCCACATTTCCTTGGCGCTTGCACACTCTCCAATCCGGTTGATCTCTTGTTGGGGGAGCACATTGAATAAATGATGCTTGGCCTTTGAATTTACCAAGTGCTCCTCCCTTTATTTCTTGGTCCATCGTGATTTATCAATTTGTTCACCCTCTTCATCCCTAGGCATCTCAAAATTATTTTCCATTATAAGCATAATATCAAAATTGGTTTCAAAGAATACCTTCATTCTCTTCTTCCACCAAGAGAATTCGCCTTCAAATTTTGGTGGATGAATATTGGAGCCGGGCATTGTAATTGTCGTGCTTATTGCGGCGATGAGTCCGGTGACAAGCAACCTTGGCTCTGATACCACTTGTTAGAACGTCAGTGGCCAGCTAGAGGGGGGTGAATAGCCCCAATTCCCGTATACGGTGGTTGCTTGCTTAGTTGTCTACAATCGACGATTAGCGCAATGGAAATACAATACTAAAGTAAAACAATTAAGCAATGAAAAGGAAAATGAAAGCACAAATGCTAACACGACGATGTAACATGGTTCACGACCCTTGCCGCTAATCCACAACCAATTCGTCCAAGGTGAATCATGCCTACACAATTCCACTAATCTCTCCTTTGCACAAAGCTAGGTGGAGGTAACCTTTCTTACACAAGATCTCTCTTCTTACAATAGAATGGAAATAAGAGCAAGTAAGAAGAGTAGAAACGTTTAGGTACTTGGGAGTATGTTTGGAGTTCAAGCATTAACCCTCCCAAGTCACCCAAGGCCCCTTCTTATAGGGAAGAAGTCATTCTTCCCGTTGGGCCTCGAGCAGTCGACTGATGAAGCCATCAGTCGACTACTGTTGTGGTTGTTGCCTCGCAACGGCTCCCACATCAGTCGACTGATCTTCCCATCAGTCGACTGATGGAGCCATCAATCGACTGGTTGACATGATCACTCAACTGCTGAAGCTTCTATGCCCAAAACACTCAACATCGATCGCTCCTCGACCGACCGATGGATGGGCAACGATCGCCACAAGCCGGGCTCGATCGATTCGTAACTTTGACTCGAATACGGGCCGAGAGTCTCAATGATCGCCATGATATGGCAGTCGATTGATGTCGGAAAAACTCATCCGACACTTAGCCAATTGGCCAAGATCACCTAAGAGCTACCCCGTCCCGAGTTACAATCGCTCACTCTCATTCCCTTAGAGTCCCTCGCCTTGAAGTTCTCTTCGTCCAACCACATCCCTCGGATGCGCCAAGCGCATGGCTTCACAGCGCCATCCTTCGCGTCTCACCCTAAAGTCTACTTCCTTCGGGTTCACTTCAATACTTCTCGTTCGACGATCCCTCGAATGCACCAAGTGCACGACTTCCGCAATGCATCTTTCACTGACTCAAGGACCGAGTCATGAGATGGTGAATCTTGCCAATCATCCATGTGAGAATTACTAAGTCCTGCATGACTTCAACACACATATCAAATCCATAACAATCCTAACTTAAACCCTTTGCCACGCACATCAAAACCACATCACATGGGTTGATTGCCCTAACAATCTCCCCCTTTTTGATGTGTGGCAATCTGTTTAAGTTAGGTAAAACAATAACATAAAAACATAAGGCAAGAAAGCATGTAAATAACATGAGTATAAAAACTCCCCCTTAAACATGCAACTCCCCCTTAAGACATGCTAAATTTTCTCTCTTAGCATGATTAACTTAAACTCACCATTTCTCCCCCTTTGACACCATCAAAAATATTATTCAAATATTATACACGCATGACATCAAGTCTAATGGGAGAAAATAGCAAAAACCAAACTCAAAATCTAATAAAACAGGTTATTGTGCTCGTGCACAGTACATCAATTGACTGAATCAGAGATCAGTCGACTGACACCCAATTTTCAGAAATTCTGATTTCGAAATCCAATTTCAGAAATGCATTAAAATTTTAGGAAATTCAAAAACTCATGAAATTTGGAGTACATATTTCAAATGAGTTCCTTTATCAGGGAAAAATTGTTTTTCATGATAAATCATTCTATTTTCGAAAGTTGGGAAAAAACTCAAAAGTTTGAAAAACCACTAGAGTTTTTATCAATTTGAAAGTTGTTTTTGCCTTAGACATTTTTCAAAACATCAATTCACTGTTTGAAAAGCATAAAATGGTTTTAAAACATTTAAAATATCTAGCTATGATCTATGGGCAATATGTCCATTAATTAAATATTTGCTTTCCCCATAGTTGGTCTATTATTGCTATTATGATACATCAAATGACCATCTAAATGTCATAAGCATTAGTGGACCATTTGTATCATCCTATCATCTCACCCATTGCTATGTTCTCAATCAAGTTAGCCTTATAGTGAGATGTGAGATGTTCCTAAAGGTATTTGCACTTAACCAAAATTTCATGCATTTCTACCCACGTTTAAGTGTCATGCATCCTAAAACCCCCAATGTGATCATAAAAGCATGTATTATCAATCATGATCATATATTTTCAATTATTCCATATCATGATCAAAAATCAAATATTATTATGATTCCATATTATGATCACATTATCATCACCCAACACTATAAATCAAAAAATTTATAGCCCACATCATCCTAAGTCAACCATATAATATGATATGAATAAAGTCTAAGTATGGTTGACTATCCTAGGGTCTTCCTAACCCTTAAGGATGGATTTGGGAACCTAATATAAATTCTTCCCTATAGGGTTCACTAAATATTCTTTAGGGATCCATTTTCTAGCTACCATTTTATTTTTAGCTTGACCCCTAGCAATCAAACAATGGTAGGCCTTTTTATTTTTGTTTCCCTTATATCCTAGGTCTTTCCTATTGAAGCTAGCCCTTTGGCTCCCAATTATCATGCTCAAAGTATTGGAGAGTATGGTAAATTGTTTTAGGGCCTTAGTTAAATGATCTACCTTTTCTCTTAAAGCCCTATTTTCCTCAATACATGCATCATTAACATTAAAAGGCATGTAATCATCATGTGAGCATGTATTATCAAAACTAGAAGAGACATTATCATTAATATTTAAACATGCTTTTTCTAGCTTTTCTTCTAGGGCCTTAATTTCATTTTGCATTCTTTTGTTTTTCCTTTCGCCCGAAATAATTCCTTAGTTAAGCTAGAAATCATAGACATTATTTTCTTGGGAAGGAGATTCGTTACCTCACTTACAAAATCCTCGTCCGATGATGAGGATGAAGATGAAGCTCCCCCTTCACTTGAGCTCTCCTCCTCACTTGTGCTTCTTTCTTCTTGCTCGGAGGATGAGGTGGAGTCCAAGTCTTCTATGGCCATAAGGGCAAGGCTTGTGAAGGCTTCTTCTTCTTCCGATGAGGATGATGGATCATCCCATGTTACCTTGTGTGCCTTTGCCTTCCCTTTATCCTTGGTTTTCTTTTCATCCTCCTTCTTCTTGCTCCCCTTCTTCTTTTCTTCTTTCTTTCTCCTTTCCTCCTTGCTTTTTGTTCAAGAGGGGACAATCATCACTTATATGTCCCTCTCCTTGGCAATTGTAGCATATGATCTTCCTCCTTGGCCTTCTTCTCCTATGATTAGACTTGTTAAATTTAAAAATTTTCAATGCACGCCTTACCTTCCTTACCATATAGGCCTCTTCATTACTATCCATGGATGAGGAGGAGGAATCTTCATCCAATGAGGAAGGTGGTGTCTACTTCTTCTTCTTCCCCTTGCTTGCTACTAGTGTCACTCCCCTTGATGGCTTGATTTGCTCTTCTATTACTCCTTCAAGCCTTATTTCATGGAGTTCCATTGTGGAGAAATATTCTTCTAGGGTTCTCACCTCTAGATTCTTCGAAATTTAGAAGGAGCCCACCATGGAGCTCCACATTGATGATCGGGGAAAGACATCTATTGCCTTCATGATCATGTCCTGGTTGGAGAGCTTTTCACCTACACTTGACAATCCATTAATTATTTTTTTTGAACCTAGAGTGTAATGATAATACCTTCTCCCCTTTATCGAGTTTGATGTTGAGCAGAGAAGGTCCCTTCTTGCAAGCTTCACCTTGGAAGTGCCTTCATGAAGTTCTACCAATCTTTCCCACATTTCCTTGGCGCTTGCACACTCTCCAATCTGGTTGATCTCTTGTTGGGGGAGCACATGTTAGTAATATATGAGAGATGTCCTAAGGCAATCACCTTATGTATGAACCATTTATATGATAAATGAAGATTCACTATTTGAGTATACATGTTTTATGTATTTGATTGGATCTTAAACTCATTTACTGAATGTCCACGATACGATTCACAGCATGAGAGAATTTGTGATTGGATCACAACTAGTGAGTATCTCTACATGTGTAATTGTGATGTATCGGAATTATCCTAGTCGATGAATTGATGGATTTGGACACCATCAATTCAGCCGAGACTACGAGGTATACTCCTTGGTGTATCCAAGCGGTGATTCTCTTTGGTGAGACATAGTGATGTCCGGAGTTAATCGTGGATGCTAGTTATGGTAACTAGTTCATTGGAGTGACCAGCCGTAAGACTTCATATGGTTCTCTGCATATATAGATATGTCAATGAAGTTCTTACTGTGGCTTAAGTGCGATGTTCCTTTGACTTGCGGTATTCAAGTCATCTTGATCATGGAGACTTATGCTTTGACATCTTAAGCAAACATCTCTCAGGAGATGTGGACCCGGGATGATTGGGTATAAGTCGAAGTGATCGAAGGTGTTTGAATAGCCTATAAAGGATTCACCACTCCTTGCGAGGAGATGTATACCCATGGCCTCTCGTCGGATTATTACTAAAGTCTTTGGCCAAAGCATTACATGTTTAGAGTAAAGTACTCTTCGATACATGTGGAGTAACTAGAATCCGTAGGACGAGGAAATGATACTTGGGCTAGGTGTGACGTAGTCAGCCTAGTGGAGACTGACACAATAGACCATGTCCTGAACCAAGTGGGTATAAGATGAGTGAAGGGAATGGGGCACGATTCATTCGAGCTACTGAAGGGTTTCAGAAATAGTTCTGGATCAACCATTGATCTTTTCGGTTAATTGGGGATCATGATGTACTACTAGGTGCCACTCATGATCGTTCTATAATTAATGGTTAATTATAGACGGCCAACATAAACCGAGAACCTATTTGGTCACACGCACAACGAGTGTAATCCAAAGGATTTAAAACGAGCTTGAGAATGGGATTCTCAGAACGAGAGAAACTATGTTTGGTTGGACCAAACATAAAGCGAGCATGAAATTGTTTCAGTCGCAATGGAAGCGTGGATGGGCCGTGTCTTATGAAGACATAATGGATGGACCAAAATGGTTTGGTTCTAATCCAATGGATGAGAATAAACCAAAGGGTTTGGTTTATATTAAACGAATGAACCAAAGGTTGGTTCGGTTCGTTTTAACTTAAAATAAACCATCATGGTTTGGTTTATTTTAACTTATCTTAATGGAGCGGGTTAACGGGCTTTATGGATTTGATCCATTAACCATTAAGAGAATTAGTTCTCTATAAAATAGGGCTTAAACCCTAATCCAAAACCCTAATCTATTTTGGCCGCCCAACCTAGTTGCCGCCCACCCCTTGTTGGTGATTTCGGCGCCCAACTACAAGCTGCCGCCGCCCAGCTTTGTGCCGCCGTCCAAGACCCTTGTCGGCGTCCAAGCTCCAGCCGGTGAACCTCCGGCGACCCTCCGGTGATCTCCTATAGGTTCGGCATCAAGGTGGGCTTTTTTCTCTCCTTGTTTTTGGCCGGCGCCTACTCCTCCACCAAGCTGTCCAGTTTTCTGGACAGCTTCTCCTCCTCTCGTCGGAGCGTCGTTTGGACGACGGTAAGTGCTCCGACAGCGGCTAACTTAACGGGGATTTTGATCTCCGGTAATCCTCTGAGGTGGAGGACGAAGGATTCGTCAAACGGTTGACGAATACCTCCCCGGAGAAGCGAGTTTTGAGAACTCGTTTTAGGATCCGAATTTGGATTCGGATCGTGATCATCTCTCGATCACGTCGTCTTCAACACGAGGCTAGTAACCCGTACGAAGACAAAGCTCGTGACTTAGCGAAGTCATCCCGAGGAGCTCGGCGTGGATACGGATAGAGACGATTCTTACGAGGATCGTTCCGGTTGATGCCGTTCCCGCTACACGTCATACGAAAGGTATAACGTAGATAATTTCTTTTATTGCAAATTTTAATTTACGGTTATGTCTACACTTGTTGTAATAGCATGCGTGTGTTGTGTGTGTTGTAATAAATAGGAGTATTTATTATTTTTATTGCTTCCGCTGTGCTCATGTTTACGAAACATGATCGAACACACACACGCCGCGGTGCCGGAAACCCAACAGTGGTATCAGAGCCCAGGTTGTGTTTCGACATAATCGTAAAATGGTTTTACGATAGTCATAATGTATTTCTGGAAATTTTCTGAATTTTGGAAATTTAGAAGTATTTATGGAAATTTTTCAATTTTGGAAAGTCTAGAAGTATTTATGGAAATCTTCCACTTTTGGAAAGTTGGAAGTATTTATGGAAATTGATATTTTCCATAAATAAAATATTTGATTAGATTCTGGAAATTTTCTTCCTAATTTAATCATGATTTGATTTGGGAAATCAAATCTTAAAATATTTTATTTCCATAAGTAGTTTTAAAGATTTAGGAAATTGGTTTCCTAAATATATTTTCCTTAATCAAATAATTCCATGAATAAAATATGTGATTAAATTTGGAAATTTGTTTCCTAATTTAATTATGATTTGATTTGGAGAATCAAATCTTAAACATATTTTATTTCCATAAATAGTTATGACATATAAGGAAATTATAAACATGACATAATTGTATGCCATGTAATTGCATTAGATGCATAACATTATGCCATGCGTGTCGTGACATGTAGATGTATGCCATACCATGTAGATAATAGTTATTTGCATGCAAAGAGGATGAGACATAAAAACCCTTAATCAATATTAAAGCCTACACCTTCCATTAATATGGTTAGAACCAGAGTTCTGTTTCTTGTTTGGGTTGTTGGACTCTCTCCAAGCCCGGCTCGAACCTGAATATGTTCAAACCATGGAATAGTTTAATACTAATATGGTAAGAGTCAGAGGTCAATCGTTAGCTTTGGTTGTTGGACTCTCTCCAAGCTGGGCTAATTGGTTGAATGCGCTCTAACCATATTAAAACTATGTCCCGATTAATGGGTTGGCTTTAACCTGGAGCATCGGCTTGTTGAACTCTCTCCAAGGTCGATGTAAAGGGAGGTGAAGTTGGGTGCTATGCATATGATGCATACTTGTTAATGTGTTAACAACCCGATGTATGTGTGAACATTCAATTAGTTGATAGCACATTGTGATAGTTGCATATACGTGATATGCAATCGGTATAGTTGATACCTACCGTCGTAGTTATGAATGGCTTGTTGGACTCTCTCCAAGGTTGTTCATAACTATGATAGATATCAGCCCATTCGGAGATGGACCTACGATCTCCCGAAGTGATTTTGGGGTTTTTGAAATTCGAAAAATGAATGGAATTTATAAATGTATATTGATGCATTTTAAAATCATCTTTCTCATATATGCTCATTTTGTATTTCTAAGATTGATCATGATGTCTTTGAATTGCATTCCATTTTGGATTCGAATAAATTGACTGGGCCGAGCTTCATGGACTGGCTTAGAAGCTTGAGAATTG
Organism: Wurfbainia villosa; assembly: GCA_025175895.1. Lineage (NCBI taxonomy): Eukaryota > Viridiplantae > Streptophyta > Magnoliopsida > Zingiberales > Zingiberaceae > Wurfbainia > Wurfbainia villosa. Next base: position 5,516,249 of record JAKLTH010000147.1, read on the forward strand.
TTCTCAAGGTTGAAAAGCTTGCAAATATCCTCGAAGCGCCTCTTCCCGCCCGTCCTAGTGACGATGCAACTCTGGACCAATTGTTGGCCTATCAGAAACATGTGAGTGATTCTGAACAAATGAGTTGCATCATGCTAGCCACGATGAAACCCAAGCTACGAAAGCAGCATGAGCATATGGATGCTCATATCGTAGTCCTTCATCTTTGTGAGTTGGTTGATGAGCAAGTGAGATTCGAAAGGTTTGAAGTCTCAAAGCTCCTCTTCACCTCTGAGATGCTAGGAGGTTCATCTGTGGTACTGCTCAGTATGCTGAAGACTGTGGAGTCTTCTGAGAAGCATGAGCAGGGGACGATGCTATTAGTTGATTCCTCGAAGAAAGGTTCTAAGAGGAAGTCAAAGGAACAACAGAAGGGAAAGAAGAGAAAGGCTAAGAAGGTAGAACTAGCACAAAAGGAAACTTGCCATCATTATGGCAAGGAGAGCTATTTGCGAAGAAAGTGCAAGATTTATCTTGAGTCCGTGAAGAAGGATAAGGCATCGGATGCCCCATCTTCTTCAGAAATCTTCTTTATTGATTGTCATTCTATTTCCTCAGACACTTGGGTATTTGATACTGGGTGTGGCTCACATATATGTAATGACATACATGGGCTAAGGAATAGAAGAAGACTCGTCAAGGGAGAGTCAAATTTATGTGTTGGGAATAGAGCAACGGTTGCTGCACTCGCCATCGGAACGTATTTGTTGGAACTCCCTGTAGGACTTGTCTTAGAACTGGACAATTGCTTTTATGTTCCTTCGTTGATAAAGAACATCATTTCTATTTCTTGTCTAAATAGAAATGGGTTCCATTTGACTTTTAGTAACAATTGTTGTTACATAACTTTGAATGGAGTTCTTTATGGGATTGGAATTTTAAGCAATGGTGTTTATACGTTGGACGTATCCAGTGATGATTTCAATATCGAAGCAAGCAACACACGTGCTCGAAAGGATAATCAAATAGACTCCTATATGTGGCATTGTCGTCTTGGCCATATAAGCAAGAAACGCATGTCCGAATTACACCGATGTGGAATTCTGGAATCGTTTGAATTGGATTCATACGATACATGCGAATCATGCTTAAAAGGCAAGATGACTAAGTTACCTTTTACTGGAAAAGGTGAACGAGTGGGAGAGTTACTAGGTCTAATACATATTGATGTATATGGACCTATGTCAACTCAAGCATTAGGAGGCTATAACTACTTCATTACCGTCACCGATGATCACTTACGGTTTGGGTATGTGTTCTTGATGAAACACAAGTCTGAAGCCTTTGAAAGGTTCAAAGAATTCAGAAATGAAGTAGAGAAACAACATGACAAGAGTATTAAAATACTTCGATCGGATCGAGGTGGTGAATACTTAAGTCAAGAGTTTCTTGATTATCTAAGAGACAATGGTATATTGTCTCAATGGACTCTGCCCTATACACCACAGCATAATGATGTATCTGAGAGGTGTAACCAGACCTTGTTGGACATGGTCAGGTCAATGATGAATCATGCGACTCTTCCTAAGTCCTTTTGGGGTTATGCACTTCAGACAGCTGTTTATTTGTTAAACAGAATGCCTACCAAGATAGTCTCAACTACTCCATATGAGATATGGAATAGTAAGAAACCTCATGTATCTTACTTGAAGATATGGGGTTGTCCTGCTTATGTGAAGCGGACAATATTAGACAAACTGGATGCTAAGTCTGATAAATGTCTATTTATTGGATACCCTAAGGAAACAAGGGGTTACCAATTCTATCATCCTGTGGAACAAAAGGTGTTTGTTTCAAGGCATGCTGTGTTTCTAGAGAAAGAGTTTCTCTTGCAAGAAAGCGATGGGAGTGTCGAGCGAGCTTGAGGAGGCTCGAGAGACTCAAATAGACATTGATGAGATACCGGTGAAGCACAATGGCCAAACTGACTCATAGTGATGAGCAATCATTTGGACCTATTGTAACACCACATCTTCGTAGATCACGGTAGAACCTTGATATTCACGAGAGATATGGATTTCTCGTAAGTGAATCGAGCAGCGTGTTACTCATTGATGATGAGAGCCTACGATTATGAAGAAGTCGACAAGTTCAGAAAGGGATAAGTGGCTTGGTGCCATGAAGTCGGAAATGGATTCCATGTACGAAAACCAAGTTTGGAACTTGGTTGACCCACCTGAAGGCATAAAGCCTATAGGGTGCAAGTGGGTTTTCAAGAAGAAAACCGACATGGATGGTAATGTGATTACCTATAAGGCTAGATTGGTGGCGAAAGGATATCGTCAAAAGCAAGGTGTTGATTACGACGAAACCTATTCGCCTGTAGCTATGCTTAAATCCATTCGGATGCTCCTGGCCATAGCGGCTCATTATGATTATGAGATATGGAAGATGGATGTGAAAGCGACTTTCCTTAATGGAAACTTGCTCGAGGGCGTGTATATGATACTGACTGAGGTTTCACATCGGTTGATAAAACCAAGGTATGCAAATTGCGGCGATCCATTTATGGATTGAAGCAAGCATCCGAGGCTGGAATATCCGTTTTGATGAGCGATCAAAAGTTTGATTTCTCGCAAAATCCGGAACCTTGTGTGTACAAGAAGGTTAGTGGGAGTGCGATCGTGTTCCTAGTATTGTATGTCGATGACATATTACTTATAGGAAAGCGATGTGTCAATCTGATCGATTAAGGTTTGGTTATCCAAGACATTCTCCATGAAAGACACAGGAGAAGCAACCTACATCCTTGGGATTAAGATCTATAGAGATAGATCGAAACGGTTGCTTGGTCTTTCACAGTCTACATATATAGACCGAGTGCTAAAGAGGTTTAGCATGTCGGAATCCAAGAAAGGTTATCTGCCCATCAGGCATGGGGTACACCTTTCGAAGTCTATGTGTCCGCGCACAGAAGACGAGAGGATTTGCATGAGTAAGATTCCCTATGCATCCGCAATAGGATCTATCATGTATGCTATGTTATGTACGAGGCCCGATGTATCGTACGCTCTGAGTGTCACGAGCAGATACCAATCCGATCCAGGGATGGATCATTGGGCGGCTGTTAAGACAATCCTTAAGTACTTGAGAAGAACTAAGGATGTGTTCCTAATATATGGAGAAGGGGACATGGTGATACGAGGGTATACGGATGCCAGCTTCCAGACAGACAAGGATGATTCCAGGTCTCAGTCTGGATACGTGTTCACCTTGAATAGAAGCGCGATGAGTTGGAAAAGTTCCAAACAAGAGGCATGGCGGATTCTGCGAGGCGAGAATATATTGCGGCGGGCGATAAAGGAAGCGGTTTGGATCAAGAAGTTCGTTCATGAACTTGGTGTGATTCTGGCCATTGTTGAAGCAATACCGGTCTGCTGCGACAACAATGGAGCAATTGCACAGGCGAAAGAGCCAAGGTCTCATCAATGATCCAAACATGTGCTTCGCCGCTATCATCTTATCAGAGAGATCATAAGTAGGAACGAAATACAAATCGAGAAAATTCTCACTGAAAGAAACTTAGCGGATCCTTTGACTAAAGCATTACCTCAAAATAAGTTTGAGGGTCATGTTAGAGCTTATGGTATTGGATACCGTAGCGATTGGCATTAGGCCAAGTGGGAGTCTGTTAGTAATATATGAGAGATGTCCTAAGGCAATGCCTTATGTATGAACCATTTATATGATAAATGAAGATTCACTATTTGAGTATACATGTTTTATGTATTTGATTGGATCTTAAACTCATTTCTTGAATGTCCACGATACGATTCACGGCATGAGAGAATTTGTGATTGGATCACAACTAGTGAGTATCTCTACATGTGTAATTGTGATGTATCGGAATTATCCTAGTCGATGAATTGATGGATTTGGACACCATCAATTACGCCGAGACTAGCACGAGGTATACTCCTTGGTGTATCCAAGCGGTGATTCTCCTTTGGTGGAGACATAGTGATGTCGGAGTTAATCGTGGATGCTAGTTATGGTAACTAGTTCATTGGAGTGACCCGGTAGTAAGACTTCATATGGTTCTCTGCATATATAGATATGTCAATGAAGTTCTTACTGTGGCTTAAGTGCGATGTTCCTTTGACTTGCGGTATTCAAGTCATCTTGATCATGGAGACTTATGCTTTGACATCTTAAGCAAACGTCTCCGAGGAGATGTGGACCCGGGATGATTGGGTATAAGTCGAAGTGATCGAAGGTGTTTGAATAGCCTATAAAGGATTCACCACTCCTTGCGAGGAGATGTATACCCATGGCCTCTCGTCGGATTGTTACTAAAGTCTTTGGCCAAAGCATTACATGTTTAGAGTAAAGTACTCTTTGATACATGTGGAGTAACTAGAATCCGTAGGACGAGGAAATGATACTTGGGCTAGGTGTGACGTAGTCAGCCTAGTGGGGACTGACACAATAGACCATGTCCTGAACCAAGTGGGTATAAGATGAGTGAAGGGAATGGGGCACGATTCATTCGAGCTACTGAAGGGTTTCAGAAATAGTTCTGGATCAACCGTTGATCTTTTCGGTTAATTGGGGATCATGATGTACTACTAGGTGCCACTCATGATCGATCTATAATTAATGGTTAATTATAGACGGCCAACATAAACCGAGAACCTATTTGGTCACACGCACAACGAGTGTAATCCAAAGGATTTAAAACGAGCTTGAGAATGGGATTCTCAGACCGAGAGAAACTATGTTTGGTTGGACCAAACATAAAGCGAGCATGAAATTGTTTCAGTCGCAGAGGAAGCGTGGATGGGCCGTGTCTTATGAAGACATAATGGATGGACCAAAATGGTTTGGTTCTAATCCAATGGATGAGAATAAACCAAAGGGTTTGATTTATATTAAACGAATGAACCAAAGGTTGGTTCGGTTCGTTTTAACTTAAAATAAACCATCATGGTTTGGTTTATTTTAACTTATCTTAATGGAGCGGGTTAACGGGCTTTATGGATATGATCCATTAACCATTAAGAGAATTAGTTCTCTATAAAATAGGGCTTAAACCCTAATCCAAAACCCTAATCTATTTTGGCCGCCCAACCTAGTTGCCGCCCACCCCTTGTTGGTGATTTCGGCGCCCAACTACAAGCTGCCGCCGTCCAAGACCCTTGCCGGCGTCCAAGCTCCAGCCGGTGAACCTCCGGCGACCCTCCGGTGATCTCCTATAGGTTCGGCATCAAGGTGGGCTTTTTCTCTCCTTGTTTTTGGCCGGCGCCTACTCCTCCACCAAGCTGTCCAGTTTTCTGGACAGCTTCTCCTCCTCTCGTCGGAGCGTCGTTTGGACGACGGTTAGTGCTCCGAAAGTGGCTAACTTACCGGGGATTTGATCTCCGGTAATCCTCTGAGGTGGAGGATGAAGGATTCGTCAAACGGTTGACGAATACCTCTCCGGAGAAGCGAGTTTTGAGAACTCGTTTTAGGATCCGAATTTGGATTCGAATCGTGATCATCTCTCGATCACGTCGTCTTCAACACGAGGCTAGTAACCCGTACGAAGACGAAGCTCATGACTTAGCGAAGTCATCCCGAGGAGCTCGGCGTGGATACGGATAGAGACGATTCTTACGAGGATCGTTCCGGTTGATGCCGTTCCCGCTACACGTCATACGAAAGGTATAACGTAGATAATTTCTTTTATTGCAAATTTTAATTTACGGTTATGTCTACACTTGTTGTAATAGCATGCGTGTGTTGTGTGTGTTGTAATAAATATAGATTTATTATTTTTAATTGCTTCCGCTGTGCTCATGTTTACGAAACATGATCGAACACACACATGCCGCGGTGCCGGAAACCCAACAGCACATTGAATAAATGATGCTTGGCCTTTGAATTTGCCAAGTGCTCCTCCCTTTGTTTCTTGGTCCATCGTGATTTCTCAATTTGTTCACCCTCTTCATCCCCAGGCATCTCAAAACCGTTTTTCATTATAAGCATAATATCAAAATCAATTTCAAAGAAGGCCTTTATTCTCTTCTTCCACCAAGAGAATTCGCCTTCAAATTTTGGTGGATGAATATTGGAGTCGACCATTGTAATTATCATGCTTGTTGCGGCGATGAGTCCGGTGACAAGCAACCTTAGCTCTGATACCACTTGTTGGAACGTCGGTGGCCAGCTAGAGGGGAGTGAATAGCCCCAATTTGTGTATACGGTAGTCACTTGCTTAGTTGTCTACAATCAACAATTAGCGCAACGAAAATACAATACTAAAGTAACACAATTAAGCAATGCAAAGGGAAATGAAAGCACAAACACTAACACGACGATGTAACGTGGTTCACGGCCCTTGCCGCTAATCCACAACCGATTCGTCCAAGGTGAATCACACTTACACAATTCTACTAATCTCTCCTTTGCACAAAGCTAGGTGGAGGTAACCTTTCTTACACAAGATCTCTCTTCTTACAATAGAATGGAAATAAGAGCAAGTAAGAAGAGTAGAAACGTTCAGGCACTTGGGAGTATGTTTGGAGTTCAAGCATTAACCCTCCCAAGTCACCCAAGGCCCCTTCTTATAGGGAAGAAGTCATTCTTCCCATTGGACCTCGAGCAGTCGACTGATGAAGCCATCAGTCGACTGCTGCTGTGGTCGTTGCCTCGCAACGGCTCCTTCCACATTGGATTTTAACCAATGACTCCCACATCAATCGACTGATGGAGCCATCAGTCGAGTGGTCGATGCGATCACTCGACTGCTGAAACTTCTGTGCCCGAAACCCTCAACATCAGTCGACTCCTCCCCTTAGTAGTCGACTGATGGAGCTAACAGTCGATTGCCACAAGTTGGCAGTCGACTGATCTACCAGAACTTTGACTCGAAATCACTTAGGAACTCGAAACATAAGCTTTGATGCCAATTAAATTGTCACGCCCCGAGAGGGGTACTGGTCCGACAAAAATCGGACATCACCTCCCCTATACGGCGGACAATTGTATCCTGTATACAAGGCCCACATGGCACACTAAACATCGACCAACATGGCCGGAATATAAAAACACAATGCAGATAATATAGGGCCTCAGGCCAACATCCAAAGTAACTAAAAATGTCTAGACTTACCCCTTCTGCCATCTGAGCAGGAATATGCAACCACACATATAACCAAAAATATATTGAAACAAAAGTCCACAAAGACATAAACTAGTACCACCAAAATGACAAAGAGTCTTAGAAATCAAAATGCGGAAAACTAAAAAGAGGATAGCAGAGTCGTCTGATCAAGGGATCGGCAACTGGACTCTCCGGAAGGCTTCATCTTGAAATGAAGAAATATCAACGGAGTGAGCAAAACTCAGCCGATATCTAGCAGTCATGCATAGTAAGTTATAAGTAGCAATAGTAATCAAGCTGGTACAGTTTCTCAACAGAAATACATACCTGAAACTGTACATACCAGAATCACCTAAGCCTACATAAAATACATCCACACCAGTAAATGTAGAATCACCAAAACAAACAAACGTAATACTTCCTGTATGTGCATGGCAATCATATGTAACAACAAAAAGTGCAAAAATCAATGCATATAGTAAAAATGTATGCACATGATGCAATCACATGTGTCACCCCTAACGCCAGTTAAGCCATCGACATGTCTTGTGTGTCGGCTAAGTGGGTACCGCTGTGACAACTATGCACTCTACCGTCACTTCACCTATGTGACCGAGTGGACATGATGCTGGTGGAGTATCACCCTCCTACCCCATGTATGTATATGGGGGACAATCACCTCGTCTCATCTCCTCATCTCACGACAAAGGAGAGATCCTTGTCTTCTACCATGTCGCAATACTAATCACCTGAGCGACCACCGTGGCGCCCTGACAGAGCAACTACACATACCTGAAATACCACTAACCCACTAGTGGTTGTGTGTGTAGATAATGTAACTGACGATGGGCTCAACTACTAAGCAGCATCACCTCCTACCGAGGAGCCGATGATCGTCAGTCATGCAATAATGCAAGATGGTGCATGTCACTAATGCACGATACATCTATCAATCCATGGCTACCTATGGTATGTACCAATAGGAGCCCATATCAAATAACCTGAGTACATAAGTCTATGTACATATGCAAGTTATATTCATTATTCATCCAATGCCCAGTATGTAAAGTATGTCACTACTCTAGTGCTAAATAAACAAATAACAAGTATCAAAGTGATAGAGCATAATATGATAAGCAGATGACACGACTACAACACGTACTAGATAGTGACATACCAGGGCAGTTAACAAGCATAGAAAACTACTACTAGCTATAGTAAATAATGCACCACAATATGACAATATCTAAAAGAAGATAAGTCAAAGATACTCACCTCTATGAAGAATACCAATCGTCTTTAAGCTCATGGACCTGTCTCGTGACCGAAACCTGCATATAACATAACTACCATCAAATCCAAGCACATGACTACTTACGAATTAACTACTATATAGTTCTTATATTCGCATCCCTTTTTATCGAATACGAATTAGAAATCCCCAATCACCCAATTCAACCTCAATTGAGCATCCCCAGCTCGTTCCCAGCCCACACACAGAACATCACAACCAACTCCACAACTTCACAGCTCCTGCACAGCCATCTCAACGATCTACAGCTCACTCACATCCGCACAGAAACCTCTTCACTCATCCACAGCCGAACCCCCAACATCAGCCCATCACTCATCCACAGTCGAACCCCCAACACCAACCCATCACTCATCCACAACCGAAACCCCCAACACAGACAAAAAAAATCTATTGGCAGACAACAAGATAAATAGCAAAGAAAAGAAGGAAATCGATTAGGCTTACCCACCCTAGGAACCTCCACCGGCAGGGATTTCCCAATGCTTCCCTGTTCACTGGACAATCCAATCCCCAGCCGTTACCCTAAACAACGAACCGAATCAAACCAAGGTGAATCATGACAGGAAGAATAACGACAGGAAGTCGATTTCGTCGAAGATAACAAGGAGAGATCGGCCCTTACCTAGATACAGTGACCACCGGTAGAAATTTGCGACCTCAAGCAGAACAAGGAGTAGCCGCCGCCGGTGAAATTTCTCGGCCACATGCACGCTCCCGTCGGCTCGTCCGTGGAAATGTCAATAGGTCCGATCGAGGGCTCATTCGCCAAAAAAGGGAACGGCTAGGCAAGGGGAAATGGGAGCGACGATGCCTCGGCGGCTAGTGCTAGCCAACCATGGTGATGCTGCACGTGGCGGCGGCCTGGTCGTTGGCGACACACGAGGAGAGGGTATCGGCGGAGAGGGGATCATGAGGGAAACCGTCGGTGGAGGAGAGGGAATCGCGAAGCAAACCATCGCGAGGGGGAAAAAATCGCAGAGAGAAGGTCGCGAGGAAGAAATCGACGCGGCGGGGGAAAAATTGGATGGGTCAAAAAGTTAACTGGATTACCCCTTTATAAATAAATCAAAATCTAGGTTTTAATTAACACCTCATTAATTTAATTAGACCCTTATATATTCTGTACAAACCCTGTTTAATTCCAGAAAAATTCCTGGAAAATTACCTAAAATAATTTCTCAAGTAAAAATAGGCATTTTTATTTTTATTTTTATTTCGGTATCTCACATTCTACCCCACTAATAAAAAAATTGTCCCCAAATTTCCCACTCAAATGCATAATGAGTAAGAGATAGCACAAGTACTGAAAATATATGTCACGTACCTTAAGTAAACAGGTGGGGATATTGAGCTATGATCTTTTCCTCAAGCTCCCAAGTAGCCTGTTTATCGGTGTGGTGACTCCACCCGACTTTAACTAGTCGCACAATCTTGTTCTGCAACTGTCGTTCTTTGCGGTCCAGAATCCGTACCGGAACCTCTTCGTAAGTCGCATCAGGTTGTATACAACCTGACACATCTGACAGAATATGTGTAGGGTCTGGCACATACTTCCTCAGCATGGACACATGAAACACATCATGAATATCAGCCAAGGATGGTGGTAGCACTAGGCGGTAAGCGACTGCTCCGATCCTCTCCAGAATCTCGAACGGACCAATGTACCTTGGAGCTAGCTTACCACGGAGGCCAAATCTCTTCACCCCTTTCGTGGGTGAGACTCGCAAGAATACATGGTCACTAATAGAGAACTCCAGAGGTCTCCGTCTTCGATCGGCATAACTCTTCTGATGATCCTGCGCCTCTGCCATCCTACGTCTAATAGTACTGACCAACTCTGCCTCATGCTGAGCTCTCTGAAGTCCTAGCAATTGGGCCTCCCCAACCTCCTCCCAGAGGGTGGGTGTATGACATTGTCTATCATACAATGCTTCAAACGGGGTCATTTGGATAGTCGAATGATAGCTGTTGTTGTAGGTGAATTCCACTAATGGCAAGTGGTCCTCCCAGTTGCCCCCGAAATCCATAACACAAGATCTCAGCAAATCATCTAGAGTCTGAATGGTCCGCTCCAACTGTCCATCAGTCTGAGGATGGAATGTTGTACTAAAACGGAGTTGTGTGCCTAAGGCCTGCTGTAGACTCTACCAGAATCGGGACGTAAACTGGGGATCTCTATCTGATATAATGCTCAAAGGAACACCATGCAATTTGATGATCTCCCGACAATATAACTCTGTCAAACGATCCAGAGAGTCAGTCTTCCGAATCGCTAAGAAGTGCACGGATTTGGTTAGTCGGTCAACGACTACCCAAATCGCGTCATGGCCTTGACGTGTTCTAGGCAAACCCACCACAAAATCCATGGTAATGTGATCCCACTTCCACTCGGGAATAGGAATCCTCGGTCTCGGTGCTCGTGCCACCTTTACCTGTTGGCAAACTAGGCATCTAGCCACAAAATCTATGATGTCTTTCTTCATGTCGTTCCACCAATACAAACGCTTTAAATATCGATACATGCGGGCTCCGCCTGGGTGGATCGCAAATTGAGAGCGATGAGCCTCCTGGAGTAACTCCTCGATGACCGGGTGAGACTGAGGTACGTATAGTCTGCCTCGAAAATAAATAATACCATCGTCATCACAGATGAACTCAGTCTGCTGTCCTGAGGTTATTTGGCTGCCAATGAACTGCAAGTGTTGATCACCGACCTGAGCCTCTCGGACTCTCGTCCTGATAGATGACTGAGCAACCATGGTAACAAGAATGCCCTGCTATGTCGGTCCCTGCTCCTCAAGGCCCAACTCGGAGAAACCCTGAATCAACTTCGTGACTAAAACTCGGTAGAAAGCTAAAGTCCCTCGGGACTTCTGGCTAAGTGCATCGGCAACCACATTGGCTTTCCCTGGGTGGTAGCTGTTAGTGCAATCGACCCGTGATATAGTTTTGATGTGTGTGGCAAAGGGTTTAAGTTAGGATGATTAGATTTGATATGTGCGTTGGAGTCTTGCCGAACTTAGTAATTCGCACATGAAGCGTAGGTGGGTTCACCACTCACAACCTCATGCTTGAGTCGAAGAAGGAGCATTGCAGAGTCGTGCGCTTGATGCTGTCGAGGGATCGCCGGATGAGATGACTTGAAGCAAAGCCAAGGAAGCAGACTTCGAATGCAAGAGATGCGAAGGAGCATTGCAGAGCCGTGCGCTTGATGCTGCCGAGGGACGTGGTCGCGAATGAAGAAAGCTTCAGCGAGGGACTTCGAGTGAGATGAGAGAATGAGTGAAATGTAAGTAGCTCATTAGGTGAACTTGGCCGAATGGCTAAGTGTCGAATGAGATTTTTTGACATCAATCGACTGCCATGGAATGGCAGTCGACTGCTCTGAGTCGAACGGGGTTCGACTGGTGTTCAACTGATGGGTTTTTGGTCCAGCAGTCGACTGCCATGGAATGGCAGTCCACTGCCAGACGATCAGTCGATTGCCAAAGATGGCAGTCGACTGATGAAGGCAATCGCGAGCAACGAACGAACGACTTCCATCATACGAAGGAAGAGGGCTATTCACCCCCCTCTAGTCGACCAACTACGACCCTACAAGTGGTATCAGAGCCAAGTAGCTTATCAACAGACTAACCGCCACAACAAGCACTACATCAAGGATGGCCGACTCCAACATTCACCCACCGAAGTTTGAAGTAGAATTCTCTTGGTGGAAAAAGAGAATGGAGGTATTCTTTGAAACCGATTTTGATATTATGCTTATAATGGAAAACGGTTTTGAGATGCCTAGGGACGAAGAGGGTGAACCAATAGAGAAGTCAAGGTGGACTAAAAAGCAAAGGGAGGAGCACCTTGCAAATTCAAAGGCCAAGCACCACCTCTTTAATGTGCTTCCCCAACAAGAGATCAACCGGATTGGGGAGTGCTCAAGTGCCAAGGAAATGTGGGAGAGATTAGTGGAACTTCATGAAGGCACTTCGGAGGCCAAGCTTGCAAGGAGAGACCTCCTCCGCTCCCAAATATCAAACATCAAATTAGAAAAGGGAGAAAAGGTAACATTATTACATTCTAGGTTTAAAGAAAATTTTAATTGGGCTAACAAGTGTAGGAGAAAAACTTTTGAAATGGGATATGCTTATGAAAGCAATCGATGTCTTTCCCCGATCATCAAAATGGAGTTCAATGGTGGACTCCTTCTACATGTCAAAGAACCTAGAAGTGAGCACCTTGGAGGAGTTCTTCTCAACCATGGAGCTCCACGAAACAAGGCTTGAAGGGATAAATGAAGAATCAAGTATCAAGCCATCAAGAGGAGTAGCCTTGGTAGCCAACAAGGGGAAGAAGAAGAAGATTGAGACTTCCTCCTCCTCTGATGAAGCATCCTCATCATCCTCCATGAATAGCAATGAAGATGCTTATATGGTAAGGAAGGTAAGGCGTGCTTTAAGAAATTTAAAGTTTAACAAATCTTATGATAGGAGAAGGCACAAGAGGAAAATCATATGCTACAATTGCCAACAAGAGGGACACATAAGAGATAATTGTCCCCTCTTGAACAAGAGCAAAGAAGAGAGGAAGAAGAAAGAAGAAAAGAAGAAAAAGGGGAGCAAAAAGAAGGAAGAAGAGAAGAAGGCCAAAGAAAAGGGGAAGGCCAAGGCACTAAAAGCAAGAACTTGGGATGACCCCTCTTCATCATCATCGGAAGAGGAGAATATTTTTGTCACCAACCTTGCTTTGATGGCGTTTGATGACCAAGACTCCACCTCCTCCTCCGAGCAAGAAGAAAGAAGCAATAGTGAGGAGAGCTTGAGTGAAGGGGGAGCTTCATCCTCATCTACATCGGAATCCGAAGAAGAAGACATGGAGACTATGGTAACGAATCTCTCACCAAGTAAAATAGTTTCCATGATTTCTAGCCTTACTAAGGACTTATTTAGGGTAAAGAAGAAAAATAAATACATGCTTGATCAAATTAAGGACTTAGAAAATAAACTAGAAAAAGCATGCTTAAATATTAATGATGATACTTCTTCTAGTCATGATGATGCATGCTCACATGATAACTATATGCCATTTAATGTTAGTGATGCATGCATTGAAGAAAATAGGGCTTTAAGAGAGAAAGTAGATCATTTAACCAAGGCCCTAGAAAAATTCACCATAGGCTCCAACACCCTTAACATGATCATAGGGAGCCAAAGAGCAAGCTTCAACAAGAAAGGCCTAGGATATAAGGGAAAAACTAATGAAAAGGCCTATAAATGCTTAATTGCTAGGGGTCAAGATAAAAAGAAGATAATTGCTAGAAAATGGATCCCTAAGGAGTATTTAGTGAACCCCATAGGAAAGAACTTATTTTAGGTTTCTAAATCCATCCTTAAGGGTTAGGAAAACCCTAGGATAGTCAACCATGTGGACTTTACCTATATCTTATTTTTTTGGTTAACTTAAGATAGCGGGACTAAATTTTTGAAATAGTGTTGGGTGATGATAATGCACCCATAAATAGATAAATCATGCTTTAGGTGATATTTGACTTTTTATCATGATTTTATACCTAATGCATGATCACAAATTGATTGATACACTTGTTTCATGATCATAATATGAAATTCATCCATATATGTCTTTATGATCATGTGGTATGTTAGGATGATACTTAACCATGTTTAGAATTGCATGAAATTAATGGTTAAGTAATTACAAATACCTTAGGTTCATCTCATACTCACTATAGGCTACCTTGATTGAAAACATAGCATGGGTGAGATGTTAGGATGATACTCATGGTCCACTAATGCTTATGGCATTTAGATGATCATTTAAAGTATCAAAATAGCAATAATAGACCAATCATGGGGAAGGATTATGTTTAATTCATAGACATATTGCCCAAAGATCATGGTTGAATATTTCAAATGTTTTGGAAAACATTTCTTGTTTCATAAATTGAATGTTCATGTTTTGAAAAGCTTTAAGGCAAAACTAGGCTTTAAAATTGATACAAACTTTAGATATTTTCAAACTTTTGAGATTTTGCCAAATTTTCGAAAATATAATGAATTTTCATGAAAACTCATTTTTCATTGATAAAGGAACTTAAAAGAAATGTGTTTTCAAAATTTCACTATTTTTTGAATTTTTTAGAATTTATAGTGTATTTCTGAATTTCGTCCAGAAAATTTGAAAAACTGATTTTACTTGTGCCTGTCGACTGCCATGCTGATAGCAGTTGATTGATGTACTGTGCACGAGCATAGTAACCTGATTTTATCAGGTTTTTGATTGTTTTTGGTTTTTGTTTCTCTCTAGACTTGATGTCATGTCATATAAACTTTGTTTAATCTTTTTGATGGTGTCAAAGGGGGAGAAAGATATATGTTTAAATAAGGGAGAATGTATTTAGGGGGAGTTTCATGTATTAAGGGGGAGAGTTGCTAATCATGTTATTTACATGCTTTCTTTCCTTAATATTTTATCAAATGTTTTACCTAACTTAAACGGATTGTCACACATCAAAAAGGGGGAGATTGTTAGTGCAATTGACCCGTGATATGGTTTTGATGTGCGTGGCAAAGGGTTTAAGTTAGGATGATTGGATTTGATATGTGCGTTGGAGTCTTGCAGGACTTAGTAATTCGCACATGAAGCTTAGGCAGGTTCACCACTCACAACCTCATGCTTGAGTCGAAGAAGGAGCATTGCAGAGTCGTGCGCTTGATGTTGCCGAGGGACCGCCGAACTAGATGACTTGAAGTGAAGCCAAGGAAGCAGACTTCGAAGGAAAGAGATGCGAAGGAGCATTGCAGAGTCATGCGTTTGATGCTGCCGAGGGGCGTGGCCGTGAATGAAGAGAGCTTCGGCGAGGGACTTTGATGAGATGAGAGAATGAGTGAAATGTAAGTAGCTCATTAGGTGAACTTGGCCGAATGGCTAAGTGTCGGATAAGATTTCCCGACATCGATCGCCATGGAATGGCGATCATTGCCCGAGTCGAACGGGTTCGAGGGTATTCGATCGATGGGTTTTGCCCGGCCGATCGCCATGTGGAATGGCGATCGCTGCGATGATCGATCGCCAAAGGTGGCGATCGATCGATGAAGCGATCGCGAGCAGACCGCTCGTAGCCGACTAACTAGTCAGCTATGGAGGCATCAGTCGACTGATGGTTACATCAATCGACTGCCAAGGGTTCCGTTAGACTACAACGGTCGGGATCTAACGTGTTTATAGGTCGTTGTAGCGGCCCCAGTCGACTGCCAAACGCAGCAGTCGACTGATAGCGGCCAACGGGAAGAAATCAGCCCTCTCTATAAAAAGAGAGGGTGTGGGCTTTTGGATGGCTAATTCTTATGCTCTAAGTGATCATCCAAGTGCCCCACAAGCTTCCAACTCCTCCTAATTTTCTTTCACATCTATTGTAAGAGAAGGAGTGTTCTCATTGTTGTAAGGGTTTACCTCCACCTTGCATTGGCTAAAGGGAGAGACCGATATTGGATTGGTTACGGAGTGATTCACCGGGGACGAATCGAACCATGGATTAGCGGCGAGGCCGTGAACCACGTTATATTGTTTGTTAGCATTGTTTATCTTTGTGTTTGTTCTTAATTGTCTTTGCTTTGTATTTTCCGCTTACGCTAACGTTTATTGTAGACGATTAAGAACGACTTCCATCATACGACGGAAGAGGGCTATTCACCCTCTCTAGCCGGCCAACCGTGACCCTACAGTAGCTAATGGTACAGTCATAATCCTTCAGAAACTCCATCCATCTCCTCTGTCGAAGATTGAGTTCCTTCTGTGTAAATAGATATTTGAGACTCTTATGATCAGTAAGAATCTCAAATGTAATACCATGCAAATGATGCCTCCAAATCTTCAAGGCAAAGATAATAGCTGCTAACTCTAGATCATGTATTGGGTAGTTTTTCTCATACTCCTTCAACTGGCGAGAAGCATAAGAGACCACCCTATTGTGCTGCATCAGTATTGCGCCTAAACCCTGGAGTGATGCATCGGTATAAAGGATGAAACCGTCGTCCCCTGACGGCAACACCAGAATCGGTGTTGACACCAGTCTCTTCTTCAACTCCTGAAAACTAGTCTCGTAGGCCTCTGACCACGTGAACTTCACACCCTTCCTGGTAAGGCGTGTCAACGGTATAGCAATGCTCGAGAAACCCTCAACGAACCGTCTGTAATAACCAGCTAAGCCTAAGAAACTGTGAACCTCCTGAACCGATTTCGGCTGCTCCCAACTGGTGACAACCTCGATCTTCTAGGGGTCAACTGAAATGTCTTTGCTAGAAACCACATATCCCAGAAAACCGATTGAGGGTAACCAGAATGCGCATTTACTGAATTTCACATACAGTTGCTTCTGTCGAAGCCTATCCAGGACCATGCGAAGATGTTACGCGTGTTCTTCTTCAGAACGGGAATAGACCAGAATATCGTCAATAAAAACAATGATGAACTAATCTAGGAAATCCATAAATTCATAGTTCATCAAGTCCATGAATACTGTCGGAGCATTGGTAAGCCCAAATGGCATTACCAAAAACTCATAGTGCCCATATATGGTACGGAACGCTATCTTCTGAACGTCTGAATCTCTAACCCTTAGCTGATGATATCCAGACCGCAGATCAATCTTAGAATACACTAATGTACCTCTGAGTTGATCAAACAAGTCCTCAATACGTGGTAGGGGATATTTATTCTTGATGGTGACGGCGTTCAACTGTCTGTAGTCAATGCATAATCTCATCGAACCGTCTTTCTTCTTTACGAAGAGAATCGGAGAACCCTAGGGAGATACGCTAGGGCAGATAAAACCTCTGTCCAAAAGCTCCTGAAGCTGGACTTTTAGCCTGTCCAACTCCTTAGGGGCTATATGATAAGGAGCTTTCGATGTCGGCATCGTTCCCGGAATTAACTCAATCGTGAACTCCACTTGCCTTCTAGGAGGAAGGCCTGGTAACTCCTCTAGAAAGACATCCGGATACTCTTGGATGATAGGAATGTCCGAGATCTGAGATTCACCACTGTCCTCGGCATTGATTAATGATAAGAGAAAACCCTGATAGCCGTGTGATAAAAACTTCCGAGCCTGAATCATAGAAATGGTTGATATGCCATCGTTTCTAATGCCAGTGAAATCCCATGAGGGTTTGTTAGGAGGATGGAACGTAACTACCCTCGTCTGGCAATCCACGGTGGCATGATATGCTGTTAGCTAGTCCATGCCAAGAATGATGTCGAATTCAATCGTGTCGAGAACCAACAAATCTACCGGGAGTATAACGCTGCCGAAATCTAATGGACATCCTCTAACCTCCTGGGTGACTTCTAATTTATCCCCAGAGGGCAGAGATACCATCAATCTTTGGGACATAAGAGTGGGTAGTCTACCGACCTCCCTCAGGAATGCCCGAGAAATAAATGAATGTGAACTACCAGTGTCAACTAACATATCAGCAGAAAATGCATAAAGTAAAACTGTACCCCGGAAAATAGATCCATCGACTCGCTGTACATCCTCTCGGATAACTGCATGAACATGTCCCGTCTCCGGCGGGGGTGGAGGTGGTAGCGCTGCCAGAGGCTGCGACTGCCAGCGAGACAGACCATCGAGGCGTATATCGAGGCGATGTCGAGCATCGCATCAAGGCCGATATAAATATTACTACCGAGCATGGAACCAATGGCCGAGGTCACGATCGACATCGCACTAATGGCCGAGGCCGAGATCGACATCGAGGTCCTCAAATAAAACGCCAGAACTCCATAGGGCACTAGGTGTCCCCGCCCATGCATGGCATAAGCAAGAATCGCCGGCAGAGTCGCCCTCTCCGCATATCGAAGATTGTGATTTCGCCTCCTCGCTGAGGTCCTTCGTCTCAGATCGCCCTCCTTGCAAAGATACTCCTGAAGCCACATGCTGAGCCTTCAGCGAACAATCTCGGCTCTGGTGTCCAAGAAGTTTGCAATAATAGCAAACGGACTGTGTCAGTGTACAGGTTGATATCATATGTTCCCTAGACCCGCACCTAACACAGTGATTGTCATTAGAGGACCGCTTCTGGTGCTGCTGGTCAGACTGAGAGCGTCCTGACAAAGATCGTCTGGTCTTCTAGGATTTGCCTGATGCCCCAGAAGTATTATGACCCGTCTCACTGCATTCGCCTCGCTAATGACCCGTAGTCGGTGGTTGTTGAGCCTGAACTGAACTTTGAGCTAGTTGTTTCCTTTTCCTTTCCACATTTTCTCTCTGCTGAGCCAACTCAATCAGAAGAGCTTTATCCAATGCTTCTCTGTAAGAAGAATTCCCAAAACCTGCTAGCTTCACCTAAAGATGTCCGTCAAGATCCTAAACAAACTGAAGCATACGAGATCGGTCCTCAGCAACTAACTCTGGACAGAATTTTGCTAACTGGTTGAATTCAGCATTATATTCCATCACCGTGCGATTGTTCTATCGAAGGTTCTGAAAATCCTGACGATGCATCATCTGATAAGATAGTGGAAAGTACTGGCTCTCAAAAACCTCTCTGAATTTTGCTCATGTTATCTGCTGCTCACCTATAATCGCACACTGCGTGTCCCACCAAGTTTCAGCCTCGTTCCATAAATGGTAGGCTGCAAGCTCTGTCTTCTTCCACTCGGAGCAAGCCATATAGAAAAAGGTTCGCTCCATAGTCTCTATCCAGGACTGTGCTGCCCTCGGATTTTCCTCTCCACAAAAGAGCGTGAATCAGCCTTTCACCGACTCTGCTAAGGCTGGGATCTGAGCTCGTGTCGCAGTCACATTAGCAAGATGAGTAGGGATCACCACGGAAGCTGGAAAAACCACTGAAGTTGATGCGGTTGCACAAACAGAGGTCGGTACTGAAAAAGGGGCGACCGGTACACCGTGGGGTTGTTTGCATGCGCAGAGTCGACTCGTGGAGGTGCCACATATCCCATGTATTAATCGGAGGAGGTGCCTATGGTACCAGAGATAGAAGGTGTTGCCGAGGGTACATCGGAAGATGTTGGTGTGGGTACCACCGGTGGCACCGTGAATACCACAGAAGTGGGTATCTCTGAAGGAGGAATCATCGGGGACTGAGGGCCCGGTACACCCATGGCACCATGTGAAGTCTGAACCAGATCGACAGGCTCATCCTCCGTAGACCTTTCTGGCATATGAGTAGCTCTCAATGTCCTCGTGCGTGGCCGCCCTGCACCACGTCTCGGTGTGAGACCTCGCCCACCTCGTTTCATATCTGCTATATTATTACACAGGTATTACTACAGATAGAAACAAAGTCAAAATTTCACCTGTTAGCCATCTGGAGATGTCCTGTCGCCACCAAGTCCCCAATACGATCTTGTCGAAATATGACTCCAAAATATCTAAAAAACCAAATTGACGAAAATCCATAAAAATTCGAAAATGCACAAGTTGACCTGCCAAACATGGCGAACTCCAAAAACTCAAAAATCCCTTAGGAACTCAAAACCTAAGCTCTGATACCAATTAAATTGTCACACCTCGAGAGGGGTACTGGTCTGACGAAAATCGAACAGCACCTCCCCTGTACGGTGGACAATTGTATCCTGTATACAAGGCCCACACAGCCCACTAAACATCAGCCAACATGGCCGAAATATAAAAACACAATGCAGATAATATAAAGCCTCAGGACAACATCCAAAGTAACTAAAAATGTCTAGACTTACCCCTTCTGCCATCTGAGCAGGAATATGCAACCACACATATAACCAAAAATATATCGAAACAAAAGTCCACAAAGACTTAAACTAGTACCACCAAAATGACAGAGTCTTAGAAATCAAAATGAGAAAAAACTAAAAAGAGGATAGCAAAGTCGTCAAATCAAGGGACTGGCAACTGGACTCTCCGGAAGGCTTCATCTTGAAATGAAGAAATATCAACGGAGTGAGCAAAACTCAGCGGATATCTAACAGTCATGCATAGTAAGCTATAAGTAGCAATAGTAATCAAGCTGGTATAGTTTCTCAACAGAAATACATACCAGAATCACCTAAGCCTACATAAAATACATCTACACCAATAAATGTAGAATCACCAAAACAAACAAATGTAATACCTCCTGTAAGTGCATGACAATCATATGCAACAACCAAAAGTGCAACAATTAATGCATATAGTAAAAACGTATGCACATGATGCAATCACCTATGTCACCCCTGACGCCAGTCAAGCCACCGACATGTCATGTGTGCCGGCTGAGTGGGTAGGGTTGTGACAACTATGCACTCTACCGTCACTACACCTATGTGACCAAGTGGACATGATGCTGGTGGAGTATCACCCTCCTACCCAATGTATGTATATGGGGGACAATCACCTCGTCTCATCTCCTCATCTCACGACAAAGGAGGGATCCCTGTCTGCTACCACATCGCAATACTAATCACCTGAGCGACCACGGTGGTGCCCTGACAGAGAAACTACACACACACCTGAAATACCACTAACCCACAAGTGATTGTGTGTAGATAATGTAACTGACGATGGGCTCAACTACTAAGTAGCATCACCTCCTACCGAGGAGCCGATGATCGTCAGTCATGCAATAATGCAAGATGGTGCATGTCACTAATGCACGATACACCTATCAATCCATGGCTACCTATGGTATGTACCAATAGGAGCTCATATCAAATAACCTGAGTACATAAGTCTATGTACACATGCAAGTTATATTCATTATTCATCCAATGCCCAGTATGTAAGGTATGTAACTACTCTAGTGCTAAATAAACAAATAACAAGTATCAAAGTGATAGAGCATAATATGATAAACAGATGACATGACTACAACACGTACTAGGTAGTGACATACCAGGGCAGTTAACAAGAATAGAAAACTACTACTAGCTATAGTAAACAATGCACCACAATATGACAATATCTAAAAGAAGATAAGTCAAAGATACCTGCCTGCTATGAAGAATACCAATCGTCTTTAAGCTTGTGGACCTGTCTTGTGATCGAAACCTGCATATAACATAACTACCATCAAATCGAAGCACATGACTACTTACGAATTAATTATTATATAGTTCTTATATTCGCATCCCTTTTTATTGAATACGAATTAGAAATCCCCAATCACCCAATTCAACCTCAATTGAGCATCCCCAGCTCGTTCCTAGCCCACACACAGAACATCACAGCCAACTCCATAACTTCACAGCTCCTGCACAGCCATCTCAGCAATCTACAGCTCACTCACATCCGCACAGAAACCTCTTCACTCATCCTCAACCGAAACCCCCAACACAGACAAAAAAATTTATTGGCAGACAACAAGATAAATAGCAAAGAAAAGAAGGAAATCGATTAGGCTTACCTGCCCTTGGAACCTCCACCGGTAGGGATTTCCCAATGCTGCCTTGTTCGCCGGACAATCCAATCCCCAGTCGTTGCCCTAAATAACGAACCGAATCAAACCAAAGTGAATCACGGCAGGAAGAATCACGGCAGGAAGTCGATTTCATCCGAGATAACAAGGAGAGGTTGTCCCTTACCTAGATACAGTGACCACCGATAGAAATTTACAGCCTCGAGCAGAACAAGGAGTAGCCGCCGCCGGTGAAATTTCCCGACCACACGCACGCTCCCGTCGGCTCGTCCGTGGGAACGTCGGTCAGTCCGATCGAGGGCTCGTTCACCGCAGAGAAGGGAACGGCTGGGCAAGGGGAAATGGGAGTGACGATGCCTTGACGGCTGGTGCTAGCCGATCGTGGCGATGCTGCACGTGGCGGAGGCCTAGTCGTCAGTGACACGCGAGGAGAGGGCATCGGCGGAGAGGGGATCGCGAGGAAAACCGTCGGCGGAGGAGAGGGAATCACGAAGGAAACCATCACGAGGGGGAAAAATCGCAAAGAGAAGGTCGCAAGAAAGAAATCGGCGCGGCGAGGGAAAAATTGGATGGGTCGAAAAGTTAACTGGATTACCCCTTTATAAATAAATCAAAACCTAGGTTTTAATTAACACCTCATTAATTTAATTATGCCCTTATATATTCTGTACAAACCCAGTTTAATTCCAGAAAAATTCCTAAAAATTTCTAGGAAATTACCTAAAATAATTTCTCAAGTAAAAATAGGTATTTTTATTTTTATTTCTGTATCTCACACGAACACTAGTCAAGTCTCCAGTCGACTTGAAACAGTCAACTGTTATATCGTGGCAGTCGACTGATGTCGGGAAAACCCATCCGACACTTAGCCAATTGACCAAGATCACCGAAGAGCTACCCTATCCCGGGTTACAATCGCTCACTCTCATTCCCTTGGAGTCCCTCACCTTGAAGTTCTCTTCATTCGACCACGTCCCTCGGATGCGCCAAGCACATGGCTTCGCAACGCCATCCTTCGCATCTCGCCCTGAAGTCTACTTCCTTCGGCTTCACTCTAATGCTCCTCGTCCGGCGGTCCCTCGAATGCACCAAGCGCACGGCTTCTGCAATGCATCTTTCACCGACTCAAGGACCGAGTCATGAGATGGTGAATCTTGCCAATCATCCATGTGCGAATTACTAAGTCTTGCATGACTTCAACGCACATATCAAATCCATAACAATCCTAACTTAAACCCTTTGCCACACACATCAAAACCACATCACATGGGTTGATTGCCCTAACAGGTACATCGAGCGGATGACTACACTCTATTTTGTGATGGATCATGAGTTAAGTATTGACTTAATTCTGCATTATTTGCCCAAGAGTTTCTCATAATTTGTGATGAACTACCAGATGAACAAGATTGAAACCACAATTCCTGAGCTCCTCAATATGCTTAAGACTATGGAACCTTCTATAAAGCATGAGTGTTGGTGCAGTAGGCACCTAAATCGAACCTGAGTTTTGATTATAGCAAATACACAAAGTTAAGTTCATTTTGTTATCTCACGAGCTGAATCAAGTGCGCAGAATTGCTAAGCTAAAGCGGAAGGTCAGTGAAACCCAGAGGTTAGCCGTGGTGGTCGGGCAACACCGGGAGGACTTTGGAGGGAGCCGAAGAACTCAGGTGAAGACCGGAAGCGAAGCTTCAAAGGTAAAGGTTGAGGTAAGCTCGTGTGAGTGAGTGTAAGAAAGGTCGTGTCCTCCGTACGCGG
Source organism: Wurfbainia villosa (assembly GCA_025175895.1). Lineage (NCBI taxonomy): Eukaryota > Viridiplantae > Streptophyta > Magnoliopsida > Zingiberales > Zingiberaceae > Wurfbainia > Wurfbainia villosa. The sequence goes on from JAKLTH010000147.1 coordinate 5,539,851, forward strand.
ACATCCTTAGGCGACGATCCGACCAAGACTTCCCATGGAAGGTCTAAGTCGAGATCGGATGGTAAACGGCCATCGAACTTACTTATATTAACTACATTTTCAAGCTAACTCTTCATTGAAATTGGAAACCCTGCCATCAGTCGACTGATGGCTTGTCTTAGTCAACTGATGCCTCCAACAGTCGACTGGTAAGGTTAGCAGTCGACTGTTGGTCAAGGATTAGTCTCGAGGAGAGTCAAAGCTTATCACAATTTCTCAAGAGCTAGGTGGCATCACCTCATGAAACCTCATATCAATGATTAGGGTTTCACAAGGCTATAAAAGTAGGAGTTTTCCACCCCATTTCCATCATTCTAAGTGCTCAAAAGTGCTCTTGCTATGCTACTCTTCTATGACGATCTTACGACAACGAAGTGCTACCGCATCTCCGATGACAAGAGCTCAAGTCCTATCTTCAATAGTCATTGGTATACTTTTATTAAATTGTCACCTTTAAATATTGTTCACATCTTTCCTTATCGTGCTTTAATCGTAACAAGGAGAGGGGGAGTGTCCCTCTACCTTGATTTTTTCATATTGATTGTACTCGCTTACTCCTACCTCTAACGAGGAGGAGTGTTTTTAGTGCTTTTCCCTCCGTACGTGGTCTAGGACCATTAGGGCCTTGGATTAGCAGCCGAAGGCTGTGAACCAAGTAAAAACAAAATTGTTATATTTATTTTCCGCTGCACTTTACTCTTCTTGCGTATCGAATCGACGAACGAATTCGAAAAGTTTTCCTTGCGTTATTCACCCCCCCCCCTCTAGTTCTCAAATCGATCCAACAATTGGTATCAGAGCCGGGGGCACTACGATTTGGTGAAACCACCAATCTAGCAATTTTTACAGATTTCTTTTGTTTATTTTTGTTTTACGAGTTTTTCATTTCGTTTAAATTCATTCTCCCGCACTACTAATCCAAGACAAAAATCTTGGTACATTTCGATTGTTTTTGTTTTGCGAGGTACTTGTTTTCCTTATTTTGTCTAAATGGCCCATCTTGAAGGGTTTAGCACCGTCTGACCTCTGTTTTACAATGGAGATGACTTTCATTATTGGAAGGGTCAGATGGAGTGCTTCCTTAAGACCCAGATCGAGATGTGGATCGTAATCCAAACCGGATTCACGCTTCCTACTAATGAAGTGGGTGAATCCTTGGATTACGATCAGTGGACTAATGCTATGAAAAGACAAGTGGAAGTCGACGCAAAGGCTACCCAAATCCTTCAATGCGGCTTATCTAAAGAGGAGCTAAACCACGTCGGCCCCTTCATAAGTGCGAAGGACTTGTGGACTAAACTCGTTGAGTTACACGAAGGAACCGACGACGCAAAGGTTTGTAAATGAGACCTTTTATTCAATAAATTGTATAACTTAAAAATGTAGGAACACGAGACGGCGACACAACTACACGCCCATATTCAAGATATTGTCAATAGCCTGCACACCATCAGACAAAAGGTCAAGAATCGAAACCTTATAAGGTATGCTTTAAATGATTTCCCTAGGACTACCTTGTGGGCATCCATGGTCGATGCCTACAAGGTTTCTAAGGACCTTTCAAAAATTAGATTAGATGAGTTATTTTCTAAATTTGAACTCCATGAACAGTCTAATTCGGTTCCCGAGAAAGGTATTGCCTTACTTGCAGGTTCGAATAAGAAGGTCGCAAATAAACCACCCCCAAGGAAGAGGATGAGTACGAGTACGAGTCGGAGGTAGACCCCGAGATGGAAACCGAACTAGTGAATCTAGTTCGGAAGATGATCAAGAGCCAAAGATGACTCGTCAATCAAGGTAAATCTAAGTCTAATTCGAATTTGAGATGTTTTGAATGCAACAAGTTTGGACACATCAAGTCGGAGTGTCCGAAACTAAAGAACAAAACACCCAAGACCAAGAAAGCGCTTAACGCTACTTGGGAAGAATCGTCGGAGGAGGAAGACGATGATCTCATCCTTATGGCCAAACCGACCGAGCCCGATCAAGAGTCCGAACCCGAGGAAGAGTCCAAGTCCGGATCCGACGAAGAGTCTCTATTCAAGACAAGCCACAGATACGCATCCGGTTCAAAAGAGTCACTTAAGGTAAGTCGATCTTTGCTTAGTACTTTATACAATGCAATTAAATTCTTAACTAGAAAGTTAGCTAAGTTTGAGTCCAAGGTCGAGACCTTAGTTGAGAAGGTTAAACTCCTTAAACACAAGGTCTCCCTAACCTCTTCGACTAGTCAAGTTCAAGAGGAGGACTCAACTCGAGTTGAAAAACTCGAAGTTGAGAACTCACTTTTGAAATGTCAAGTCGAAGACCTTAGGCATACGTTGGAAAGGTTCACTTTGGGATCGAAGGGACTTGACCTTTTACTTGGATCGCAAAGGGTCGTGTACAACAAGGTCGGGCTTGGGTTTAGCTCAAATACGACTAACAAGTCGTATATGTCAATTGTAAGTCGAAATAGAAAACATGTCCAAGCATGGGTCCATATGACCACTTTGATTTCTCAATTAGGATCTAACCAGTACTGGGTTCCCAAGGACCAAATCCACTATGTGGAAAGACCAAACCGATTCAATGGTCCAGGGGGAGCTAGTACAAAATTTGCTTGTGCTATTACTTAGAATTTGCATGCTTAAGTCTTTTTCTTTTTATTTTTAAAATGGTTAGATAGGAACTATAACTCGTCAACACTTGATAACATAATATTAGGACGCGGCGAGATGATGGTATGCTAGGAAAGCGAAGTCTTGTGTGTCCGAGTTAGATAAGGCATATCTAGCTCGGTGCACTCGACTAAGTGGAACTAGCTGAAGCTATCTCACCGTATCCTTAACTAGTTAGACCATAAAGTGATCTTAGGTGAATCAAGTTATTATTTTCTTGAACTTGGCTTTGTCTAAAGAAGTGGTCGTTTTTCCGATCAAAGAAGGCCTCTGTACCTCGCCGCGACCTAGAAGCTAATTTCTTGAAAAGGTGACTTGGTGAGCTTAGTGTTAAATCCGAATCTAACTCAAGGTTGACTAGTTTCGATTCATTAAAATTAATCAAGTAAAATTGAAGTCATCTCACAAGAACACATAAGGATAACATGTTTGATCATGTAGAAATGGGTGAGATGATCTATGACTAATAATCTTCAACCAACCTTTAAATTCCAATATCCGATCCAACTACCTTGTGTGTAGGATCAATGGATGTTGGACAGTGAGTGCTCCCGACATATGATCGGAGATCAACTTAAATTTTCAAAGCTTAGATTCAAACGACAAGGATCGATAGCTTTTGGAAACAACGGCAAGCTCAAAATCATCATATGTGATATTGAGCTAAATTCTAATTTCATGATTCACAATGTTTTATTAGTCGAAGATTTTTAATATAATTTACTTAGCGTAAGTCAATTATGTGATAATAACTATAAGGTTATATTCTTAGAAAATGAATGCTTAATTAAAACAAATGAAATCTCTAAAACAATACTTAAAGGAACTAGGAATAGCAACATCTACATTATTAATCTACCTAACTCCTCAACCAAGTGTCTTATGACACAACAAGAGGAATCTTGGTTGTGGCACCGATGACTCGGTCACTTGCACCCAAGACTCGTTCACAAGATGAGTCAAAGTGGCTTAGTCAAAGGTTTGCCCAACCTCAACAACTTAGACAATAAAATATGTAATGCTTTCCAACAAGGTAAACAACCTAGGATACAACATCAACTAACTAATCAAGAATGAACCAAAAGTGTGCTTGAGCTTCTACACATGGATCTATTCGATTCACATGGACCCAAGTCACTAATTGGATGTCAATTTTGCCTAGTCATAATTGACAACTATTCTAGGTTTACCTGGGTTAGGTTCCTTAAACACAAAAGTGATACCTTAGATCAACTCATTAACTTGTTTAAATTAATCAAAAACCAAAAGAACCTTAAGATTAAAAGACTTAGAAACGATCATGGTGGTGAATTCGAAAACCACAGATTCATAGATTTCTATAACCTAAACGGATACCACCATGAATTCTTATGTCCTAGAACCCCACAACAAAATGGCCTAGTCGAGCGGAAAAATAGAACCCTACAAGAAGCCGCTAGGACCATGTTGAATGAATACAACCTACCCGATAGGTTTTAGGCAGAAGCCGTTAGTATGGCTTGTTATGTCGAAAATAGAATCCTAATGGTAAAGAGGCACCTTAAGACCTCATACGAAATCTACCTTGACAAAGTACCTAACATCAAATACTTTAGGGTATTTGGGTGTAAGGTACATATCCTAAACACTAAGGACTACCTAGGAAAGTTCACATCCAAAACCTCCACCGGTATCTTCCTAGGATACTCAACTACAAGTAGAGCCTATAGGGTATATAACAATGACACCCTTAAAATTGAGGAACCCATTAATGTTGTATTCGATGAAGGACATGAACCTACAAAACCCGTAGTAAAATCAACTAGCGAACCAATTCAGACCAGACTCGACTCTGACCTTGAAATCGAGTCTAGTATTAATCCTAATCCAAGCCAGTCTAGGATTCAATCGAGTCATCCTATTGACCAAATGATAGGTGACCCTAACCCAAGTCATTCTAGGATTCAATCGAGTCATCCTATTGATCAAGTGATGGTGATCCTAGCCTAGGGGTTCGAACTAGATCATCATATAGAAATCTTAGTCAAATCTCCTTGATTTCAAAAATCGAACCCAAGACCATTGAACAAGCTCTTCTTGATCCCGATTGGATTATTGCAATGTAAGAAGAGCTAGCTCAATTTACTAGGAATGAAGTTTGGGAATTAGTACCACCACCTAAAGATAAATCAATTATTGGAACAAGGTGGGTCTTCTGAAATAAACTTGATGACAAAGGTGAAGTAGTTAGAAACAAAGCGAGATTGGTCGCGAAAGGGTTTAGTCAAGTAGAAGGTTAGATTACGATGAAACTTATGCCCCCGTAGCTAGATTAGAATCCATCTGAATGTTGTTGGCATACGCTGCATATCGAGGATTTAAATTGTTTCAAATGGATGTCAAGTCAGCATTTTTGAATGGACTTATTAAGGAAGAAGTGTATGTTAGTTAACCCCCAGGATTCGAAAGCTTAGATAAACCCGACCATGTGTTTAAACTCAAGAAAGCTTTATATGGACTAAAATAAGCTCCTAGAGCTTGGTATGAGAGGCTTTCGGTATACCTTAAATCCAAAGGGTTTAGCCAAGGCTTAGTCGACCCGACCCTTTTCGTAAAATCCGTAGGCAAAGAAATGTTTATAGCCCAAGTCTATGTAGATGACATAATCTTTGGAACAACTAATTCAATCCTACTAAATGAATTCATTTCACTCATGGAAAGTGAATTTGAAATGAACTTAGTAGGAGAATTAAATTTCTTTTTAGGATTACAAATTAAGCAAACTAAAGAAGGAATTTATTTACATCAATAAAAATATACTAAGGAATTAATTAACCGATCCGGAATGCAAAATGCTAAAATCATTAATACACCCATGGCAACAAATGTTAATATAGGAGAAGATGTAGATGGAAAACCTATTGACCTAAAGTACTATAGGAGCGCAATAGGGAGTCTCCTTTACTTAACTGCGAGTCGACCCGACATACTATTCGCATTAAGTAGGTGCGCAAGGTTCCAAACCTGTGCTAAGGAGTCTCACCTAACATTAGTTAAGTGTATCCTTAGATATCTAAAGGGCACACTAAGCGTAGGTATTTGTGTTGGTGCAGTGGGCACCTAAGTCGAACCTGAGTTTTTATTATAGCAAATGATACAAAGTTAAGCTCGTATCGTTATCTCACGAGCTGAATCGAGTGTACAGAAAAGTGCTAAAGCTGGAGTTGAAGGCTAGCGATACCCAGAGGAAGCCGCGGTGGTCGGGCGACACTCGAGTGACTTCGGAGGGAGTCGAAGGAATCGAGTAGAAGGGCAGAAGCAAGAGCTACAAAGTAAGTATCGAGGTAAGCTCATGTGTGTGAGCATAAGTGAGGTCGTATCCTCCTTACGGGGATGGTCTTAAGCGTAGATCCGACCAAAGACATCCCATGGATGGTCTAGGTCTAGATCGGATGGTCAACGGTCGTCGAAATTATATTTTTATTAAGCTAACTTATTATTTCAGCAAGCATTAGTCCACTTCCCACAAGAGTCACTCGACTGCCTTAAATCACGATCACGAGTGTTATGCGACTGATCGGGCCGCCATCACGATCGATGATGGCCATCAGCCTTATCACCTCATTCCAAGGAGCTTAGTGCCCAATTTTGATTGGTTGAAGACCCACTCGATGAGGGACTCAAAAGCTATAAAAGGAGGGCTTCTCTAAGAGTTTTGCATCAATTCTAAAAGCCTCCAAGTGCTTCTGATACGCTATGACTCTTCGACATCCCTACGACGAAGCGTTGCAGACACGGCGACTAGAGCTCAATCTTCTTCATCTACGAGTCATCGGTAAAAGTGTTTTTATAGTTTCAATCTATACTTAAGTTCATTATCGTGTTTTTATTGTAATGAGAAGAGGGGGAGTGTCCCTCTATCTCGATCCTTTTCGTGGTTTTTGTATTCGATTAACTCCTACCTCTAACGAGGAGGAGTTCGTTAGTGATTTGCCCTCCGTGTGTGGTCAAGGACCACTAGGGCCTTGGAGTAGTAGCCGTAGGCTACAAACCAAGTAAAAAACCCTATTTTCTTCTTTATTTTTATATTGTTTTATTCTTTCTGCTGCATTACTCAAGTATCGAAATGAACGAAAGTTTTTATCGCTATTCACCCCCCCCCCCTCTAGCGATCCGCTCGATCCAACAATTGGTATCAGAGCCGGGGTGCTAAGATTTGATGAAACCACCAATCTAGCTTTTCTACAGATTTTTTTTATTTTTATTTCTGTTTATTTCATTTTTTTTAAGCTCTTTCATTCGTTGAGTTTTTCTCCCACACTACCAATCCAAGATGCGAGTCTTGGTACATTTTGCTCGTTTGTGTCATTGCTAGGTTTTCCTTTTTTTTCTCTCTTCATTTTCTTGCTCTTTTTGTGTCAATTGCCCATCTCGAGGGCTTTATCACCGTCCGACTTTCGTTTTACAACGGAGATGACTTTTGTTATTGGAAGGGTCGAATGGAGTGCTTCCTTAAGACCCAAATCGAGATGTGGATCATAATCCAAACGGGATTCACACTTCCGACTATCGAAGTGGGTGAATCTTTGGATTATGACCAATGGACCAATGCTACAAAAAGACAAGCTGAAGCCAATGCCAAGGCGACTCAAATCCTCTAATGTGGCTTGTCCAAGGAGGAGCTTAATCGCGTTGGCCCCTTCATTAGCGCAAAGGATCTCTAGACAAAGGTAGTGGAGCTACACGAAGGGACCGATGAAGCCAAGGTATGTAAGCGTGATCTCCTTTTCAATAGGTTGTATAATCTAAAAATGTAGGAACATGAGACGACGACACAATTGCACACTCGGGCTCAAGATATCGTCAACAACCTACACGCAATCGGACAAAAGGTCAAAAACTGCGACCTTATCAGGTACGTACTAAACTCATTTCCTAGGACCACCATGTGGGCATCCATGGTTGATGCCTACAAGGTCTCTAAGGATCTTTCAAAACTTAGATTAGATGAATTGTTTTCAGATTTCAAACTCCATGAACAGTTTAACTTGGAACTCGAGAAGGGTATAGCACTTTTTGTAGGATCGAAGAAGAAGACCGCGAGCAAGCCACCCCAGAAGGAGGAAGAAGATGAGCCCGATTCAGAGGTCGACCCGGAATTGGAGACCGAATTAGTCAACCTAGTTCAGAGGATAGTCAAGGGCCGAAAGCGAACCGTCACTCGACCCAACAAAGGTAAGCCTAAAAGTTCTAGTGTTAGGTGTTACAAATGCAATAAGTTTGGACATTTCAAGTCCAAATGTCCGAAGCTCAAGAGCAAAGCACCGAAACTCAAGAAGGCACTCAACGCTACATGGGAAGAAGCGTCAGAGGAAGAAGACGACGATCACGTCTTCATGGATAAACCAGCTGAATCAGAGATGGAGTCTGAACCGGAGCACGAGTCTGAACTCGAAGATGAATCGGACTACGAAGCTCTATTATAGACAAGCCACGGATCCGCATCCAGTTCAAGAGATACACTTAAGGTAAGTTGATCTCTTATTAGTACTCTTTATAGTGCGATTAAATTCTTAACTAGGAAATTAACTAAGTCCGAGTCCAAGATCGACACCCTGGTTGAGGAGGTTAAACTTCTCAAACACGAGGTCTCCCTAACCTCTTCGACTAGTCAAGTTTGAGAGGACTCAACTCAGGTTGAAAAGCTCGAAGTTGAGAACTCACTCTTGAAAAGTCAAGTCAAAGATCTTAGGAACACATTGGAAAGGTTTACTTTGGGATCAAAGGGACTTGACCTCCTACTTGGATCGCAAAGGGTCGTGTACAACAAGGTCGGACTAGGGTTTAGCTCAAATACGACCAACAAGTCGTATATGTCGATTGTAAGTCGACATAAAAAAAGTGTCCAAGCATGGGTCCCTAAGACCGCTTTGATTTCAAACTTAGGATCCAACCAGTACTGGGTTCCCAAGGACCAAATCCACTATGTGGAGAGACCGAACCGATTCAACGGTCCAGGGGGAGCCAATACAAAACTTGTATGTGCTTTAACTTAGAAATTGCATGCTTATGTCCTTCATTTACTTTGATTTTTCTTAGAATGGTTAGATAGAACTAAAACTCATCAATACTTGGTAACATAGTATCAAGACGCGGCAAGATGATAGTACGCTAGGAAAGCAGAGTCTCGTGTATTCGGGCTAGATAGGGCATATCTAGTTCGGTGCACTTGACCAAGTGGAACTAGCTGAAGCTACCTCGTCGTATCCTAGACTAGTTAGACCAGGAAGTGGTCTTAGGTGAGTTAATTCTTTATTTTCTTGAAAATGACTTTGTCTAAGGAAGTGGTCATTTTTCCTATCAAAGAAGGCCTCTGTGCCTAGCCACGACCTGGAAGTCATGATCTTGAAAAGGTGACTTGATGAGCTTAAGGTCAAATCCGAATCTAACGCAAGGTTGACAAGTGTTCAAATCATTAAATTTAAATCAAGTAAAATTGGAAGTCATCTCACAAGAACATATAAGGTTAACATGCTTGATCATGTAGACATGGGTGAGATGATTTAGGTTTAATAATTTACAACCAACCTTTAGGAATTCCAATATCCGATCCAACTACCTTGTGTGTAGGATCAATGGATGTTGGACAGTGGTTGCTCCCGACACATGACCGGGGATCAACTCAAGTTTTCGAAGCTTCGATTCAAACGACAAGGATCGGTAGCCTTCGGAAACAACGACAAGCTCAAAATCATCGGGTCAGGTGATATTGAGCTCAACTCAAACTTTATTATTCAAAATGTCTTATTAGTAGAAAATTTCCAATATAATTTACTTAGTGTAAGCCAATTGTGTGATAATAACTATAAGGTCATATTTCTAGAAAATGAATGTGTAATTAATACAAATGAAACCACTAAAACAATTCTTAAAGGAACCAGAAATAACAATATTTATACTATTAATTTAACTAACTCCTCAACCAAGTGTCTTATGACACGGCAAGAGGAATCTTGGTTGTGGCACCGACGACTTGGTCACTCGCACCCAAGACTCATCAACAAGATGAGTCAGAGTGACTTAGTCAGAGGTTTGCCTAACCTCAACAACTTGGATAATAAAATATGTAATGCTTGACAACAAGGTAAACAATCTAGGACACAACATCAACTAACTAATCAAGAATGAACCAAAAGTGTTCTTGAGCTCCTACACATGGATCTATTTGATTCACACGGAGCTAAGTCACTTAATGGGAGTCAATTTTGCTTAGTCATAATTGATGACTATTCTAGATTTACTTGGGTTAGGTTCATCAAACACAAAAGTGATACCCTAGATCAATTAATCAACCTATTTAAACTAATAGAAAATCAACAAAACCTTAAAATCAAAAGACTTAGGAGTGATCATGGTGTTGAATTCGAGAACCACAAGTTTATAGAATTCTGTAACCTAAATGGATACCACCATGAGTTCTCATGCCCTAGAACCCCACAACAGAATGGCCTAGTAGAACGTAAAAATAGAACCCTACAAGAAGCCACTAGGACAATGTTAAACAAGTATAACCTACCCGATAGGTTTTGGGTAGAAGCCGTTAGTACGACTTGCTATGTCCAAAATAGGATCCTTATGGTAAAGAGGCACCTTAAGACCTCATACGAAATTTATCACGATAAAATACCTAACATCAAGTACTTTAGGGTATTTGCATGTAAGGTACATATCTTAAACACTAAGGATTACCTAGAGAAATTCACATCCAAAACCTCTACCGGAATCCTTTTAGGATACTCGACTACGAGTAGAACCTATAGGGTATATAACCATGTCACCCTTAGAGTCGAAGAGACTATTAATGTAGTGTTTGATGAAGGACACAAACCTACAAAACCCCTAGCAACCTCAATTAGCGAGCCGATTCATACCAGACTCAACTCCGATCTTGAGATCGAGTCTAGTATTAATCCTAACCTAAGTCAACCGAGTCATCCTATTGACCAAGCGATAGGTGACTCTAACCCAAGTCAAACTAGGACTCAAATGAATCATCCTATTGACCAAGTGATAGGTGATCCAAGCCTAGGAGTTCGAACTAGAGCTTCATACCGAAACCTTAGTCAAATCTCCTTGATTTCCAAAATTGAACCCAAAACCATTGACCAAGCTCTTCTTGATCCCGATTGGATTATTGCAATTCAAGAAGAGCTAGCTCAATTCACTAGGAACGAAGTATGGGAATTAGTACCACCACCTAAAGATAAAACAATCGTTGGAACAAAGTGGGTGTTTCGAAATAAACTTGATGATAAAGGTGAAGTAGTTAGAAATAAAGCTAGATTAGTTGCTAAAGGGTTTAGTCAAGTTGAAGGTTTAGATTATGACGAGACATATGCCCCAGTAGCTAGATTAGAGTCCATCTGAATGTTATTAGCATATGCTGCACATCGAGGATTTAAGTTGTTTCAAATGGATATAAAGTCAGCATTCTTGAATGGATATATTAAGGAAGAGGTTTATGTTAGTTAACCCCCCAATTTTTAAAGTCTAGATAAACCCGACCATTTCCTTAGATTAAAGAAAGCTCTCTATGGACTCAAAAAAGCTCCTCGAGCTTGGTACGAGAGGCTTTCGGTTTATCTTAAGTCCAAAAAAATTAACCAAGGCCTAGTCGATCCAACCCTCTTCGTAAAAATCGTAGGTAAGGAAATATTTATAGCTCAAATTTACGTAGACGATATCATTTTCGGAACAACAAATTTGATCCTACTAAACTAATTCATTTCACTTATGGAAAGTGAATTTGAAATGAATTTAGTAGGTGAGTTGAGTTTCTTCTTAGGTCTATAAATTAAACAAACTAAAGATGGAATATACTTACACCAACGCAAATATACTAGGGAATTAATTAAACGCTTTGGAATGCAAGACGCTAAAATTATTAATACCCCAATGGCAACAAATGTAAATATAGGAGAAGATGTAACCGGAAATTCAATTGACTTAAAATACTATAGGAGCATGATAGGGAGTCTCCTTTACTTAACTGTGAGCCGACTTGATATCTTATTTGCAGTAAGTATGTGCGCAAGGTTCCAAACCTGTGCCAAGGAATCTCACCTAACTCTAGTTAAACGTATCCTTAGATATCTAAAGGGTACACTTAACGTCGGGATTTGGTACCCTAGATCTACCGAGTTCGAACTAATCGGCTACTCCGACTCGGACTATGTCGGTAGTAAGCTCGATAGAAAGAGTACGAGTGGTTGTTGTCAAATTCTCGACTCAAGTCTATTGGTGCAGTAGGCACCTAAGTCGAACCTGAGTTTTGATTATAGAAAACGATACAAAGTTAAACTTATGTCGTTATCTCACGAGCTGAATCGAGTGTGCAGAAGCTAAAGCTGGAGCTGAAGGCTAGCGACACCCGGAGGAAGCTGGGTGGTCGGGCGACACTCGAGTGACTTCGGAGGGAGCCGAAGGAATCGAGTGGAAGGCCGGAAGCAAAAGCGACATGGTAAGTATCGAGGTAAGCTCATGTGTGTGAGCGTAAGTGAGGATGTATCCTCCTTACGGGGATGGTCTTAAGTGTAGATCCGACCAAAGACATCCCATCGATGGTCTAGGTCGAGATCGGACGGTCGAAGGCCGTCAAAATAATGTTTTCTTTGAGCTAACTTTGCCTTGCAGCTAGCATCAGTCGACTTCCAAATTGGAGGACTCGACTGCCCTTCATCGATCGTTTATCTCTTGCCAAGACTCGGTGATGCTTACCATCGACTGATGATGGCCATCAGTCGACTGATGGTCAATGATCAGCTTCGAGGAGTCAAGGCTTATCACCCCATTTCAATGAGGTTTTGTGTCCATTTGTGATTGGTTGAAGACCCATTCGATGAGGGGCTCAAAGGCTATAAAAGTAGGGCTTGTCTTAGGGTTTTTAATCAATTAAAAAGGCTTCCAAGTGCTTCTGATACGCTCCGACTCTCCGACATCCCTACGACGAAGCGCTGCCGAGACGACGACTAGAGCTTCAACCTCCAACCTTTGAAGTCGTCGGTAACGAAAGTTTAAATTGTATTTCAGTTTATTTTTTAGTAAAGCTTTCATTATAACGAGGAGAGGGGGAGTGTTCCTCTACCTCGAGCTTTTGTCATTTTGTGTATCCGTCTAACTCCTACCTCCAACGAGGAGGAGTTCTTTAGTAGTTTGCCCTTTGTACGTGGTCAAGGACCACAAGGGCCTTGGAGTAGTAGCCTTCGGCTACGAACCAAGTAAAAATCTTGTGTCTATTGTCTCGCTTGTTTTGTTTTTATTTTCCGCTGTGTCTACTCGCATTTTAACGAACGATTTTGAACGAAAAATTTCTATCGCTATTCACCCCCCCCTCTAGCGATCCGCTCGATCCAACAAAGTCTAGTGAGTTGGTGCAATAGGAAGCAACACTGTGTTGTCTTATCTACCACCGAAGTCGAATACATCGCGATGGGTGAGTGTGTCACTCAGCTTCTTTGGATGAAGCACACTCTCCGAGATTTTAAGTTAGACTTTACAAACACTAAAATTCACGTAGATAACATTAGCTCAATTAACCTAACTAAAAATCCAATATGTCACTCTAGGACCAAAGATATAGAGGTCAAACACCATTTCATTCGAGAACATGTGGCCAACGGATCTATACAACTTGAATACGTCGAATCGAAGTCCAACTTGGCAGATCTATTTACTAAACCCCTACCCGAAGCCGAATTCAGTCTATTGAGACGAAAATTGGGCATGTGCATAGTAGAGTAGGAATTTACAAATTATATTTTCTTATTACTATCTTTTACTTTTCATGCTCATGGAACTAGCTTAGGACATACCTTAGATATCATGCACCTATAGATTTAAGGAGCCAATACATCTCACAACACATAGGACTAATGTGTTTGTGTACTTAGCCACGTAGATGAGCGTGAGATGTTAGGACCTTACTCCTAGTTTCAGATGTAGAGCTAGTGCATCTCCATGAACCACGGAGTATAATCATATATATTAACCAACTCTGACCAGGACTTGTTGATCTTTCTGAAGGGTTTTGCTTATCGAGTCCGTGAGGGGAAACTTCGCTTCCCACTTCACCTCGATCGTTTGTTCATGGCGATCCCATCGATGTCCCCGGATTAAAAAAATTTAATCCTAGACACAAGGGATTGCCCAAACAACCAAGTCATCGTCGTGCTATTCGTTTAGGGAGGTCACTTGAACAAACTCATTGTTCAAGCGACCATCCTCTATTCTACGAGTAGTCGCGGAATAGACGATGTCTGGATGGCCGGTTTTTGTATTTATGATCGGGATCCAAGTATTATTTAGCCACAAAAAGAATATTACATGCTCATAATTGAAAAACAAAAACAAACATGTTACAAAAGAGAATGAAGAATAGGTATACCTCTCGATCTTCTAATGTATGACCTTCCTCCTTTCGGACGTCGTGTGGGCGACGATCTACCAAAAGTCGAAGCTTCTAGATCGTAAATCTTCCTTCCTTACTCTTTCAAAGCAAGAGGAAGAATAGAAACAAGGTTCTTCTCCTTCTTATAGCCAACCAACAAGCAACCTAGGGAAACCTTGCCGTCGGCCAACAAGGAGAAGGGGATAATGATGGAAACCGGCCAAGACACCAAGGAAAACCCCTAAGTCTTGTTTCCACCACTCAAGGAGAAGAGAAGAGAGTCTTTTGGCCGCCGACCAAGGACTGGAAAAGGGCTGGAAAGGGTGCTGGATGCTGGCCAATGGAAGAGGAAGAAAAAAGGAAAAACTTCCTTATTTGGTGCCGCCCAAGCCTCCAAAACCCTAAGCCTCCAAACCCTAATCCTATCTCAATTAGAACTCCTTCAGTTGCCGCCCACCCCTTGCCCTCCTTTTATAGAGTTAGGGATAAGCCATGATTTAATCTCCTCCATTAGTTCTAGGGATTTAATCTCAACCGTCGGATCTAGAGATTTAATCTCAACCGTCGGATCTAGAGATTTAATCTCTACCATTGGATCTAGAGTTTTGTTTCTATCCATTGGATCTAAGAGTTTTGTTTCTATCCATTGAATCTAAGCTTCATGAGGTGTTAATAGGCTACATTAGGGACCATGAGGAGAAGTTGGATCTTGGCCACCCATGGATCAAGCCCACATAAAGTCCAATCCATTAATGATAATCCAATCCAATAAAGGATTATCATTGATCTACCCCACCAACCCCCATAAGATAATATGAGCTCCATATATTATTTGTACATTTTCTCCCCGTGTTTAAGATCTCGAATGTCCATCGATTAATTAATTTACTGACCATTAATTAATCAACATCTAACTCCATGAGTAGTACCACTCAACCTTTTCATCATGCCGGACCAAGTCCACCTGCAGGGTTTACATGATGAACCTTATGAGCTCCTCAAGGGGACATCATCATCCTAATATATAGGACATGATTTTCTCCTATAATCAACGGCACACCATATAAATAATATCATCTCCCAACTTACCGAGCCTATCGATTTAATCTATAAATCTCGCCCATTGGTAAATCAAAGAGATGAATACTAAGTATATGTGCCCGTTATTATATCGGGATTAAGAGCATGTACTAAATAATATCTGAGGTCCGATTTGATTATGTAGTCAGCAATAAATTGAATCACCTCTAAGTCGGTCCTGCTCAATACACACAAAGTGCACTAGTGTGATTCTATGGTCAAGACAAACCAATACCAAATCACACTATAACCATTCCGATGGTTTGTCCAAAGTCATCTCGGTTGTGAGCCTTTACTTATACTTTACAAGGAGCCGATAATATGATCTCCCGTGTGACACCACACACCATGTTATCTACAATGTAATGTATTAGACAATAATGCATAACTATAAAAATGCAAACAATAATCATGTGATTCTTATTTCAAAATAAAGATGTTCATACAAAAAGTAGACTTTTCAGTATACATCCCTACAATCTCCCACTTATACTAAAAGACTATATTGTCCTCAAACTGTCGTACATATGATCCCCATTCCCTCCACATGCCTATCAAAATCTCTCGCCGGAAGGGCCTTAGTGAAAGGATCTGTCAGGTTATCCTCTGATGCAATCTTGGCCACAGCAACTTCTCCTCTCTTTACGATTTCTCGTATCAGGTGGTACTTGCGCTCTATGTGTTTACTAGCCTTATGGGTTCGTGGTTCCTTCGAGTTTGCAACTGCACCACTATTATCACAATAAATTATGATAGTTCTGGGCAAATCAGGAATCACATCCAAGTCCATCAGGAAGTTCCTGAGCCACACAGCTTCCTTGGCCGCCTCAGAGGCTGCCACATACTCAGCTTCCATGGTGGAGTCCGCCATGCATTTCTGCTTGACACTCCTCCATACAATGGCTCCACCTCCCAAAGTAAACACAAAACCTGAGGTAGACTTACTGTTATCCCTATCAGATTGGAAGTCGGAATCCGTGTAACCCACAGGAAGTAATTGGTCTGCCCAGTAAACCAGTATATAATCCCTAGTCCTTCTCAGGTACTTCAATATATGCTTTACCGCAGTCCAATGTCCCTGTCCTGGATTACTCTGATATCTGCTGACCATGCCCACAGCAAAGAAGATATCTGGTCTCGTACATAGCATTGCATACATGAGGCTTCCTACAGCCAAAGCATAAGGAATCGCCTTCATCTCCTCTATCTCTTCAGATGATCTAGGACACATCTCCTTAGATAAAGGAACTCCATGCCTGAAAGATAGAAAACCCTTCTTGGAGTTCTGCATGCTAAAATGATTCATAATCATGTCTATGTATGAAGCTTGGGATAAGCACAATATCCTTTTCCTGCGATCCCTTATAACCTTGATCCCAAGGATGTGTCCCACCTCTCCCAAGTCCTTCATATCAAACTATTTGGACAACCATATCCTTACGTCCGATAACACCTTGATATTGTTGTCAATCAATAAAATGTCATCTACGTATAGTACAAGAAATACCACTACATTTTTGTCACATCTCTTGTATACACAAGACTCATCCAGACTTTGAATAAATCTATAAGACTGGATTACCTCATCAAAGCGGATGTTCCAAGACCTCGAAGCTTGCTTCAATCCATAAATGGACCAATTAAGCTTACATAAAAGATGCTCTTTGCCCTTAGCAATGAATCCCTCTGGTTGCTTCATATAGATGTTTTCCTCAAGACTTCCATTAAGGAAAGCTGTCTTGACATCCATCTGCCACACCTCATAATCCATATGAGCTGCTATGCATAAGAGAATCCGGATAGACTTAAGTATGGCTACCGGCGAAAAGGTCTCCTCATAATCGATACTCTCTTTCTGAGTATACCCCTTCGCAACAAGCCTCGCTTTGAAGGTCTCAACCTTCCCATCTATTCCTCTCTTTCTCTTGTAGATCCACTTGCATCCAATGGTTTTTACACCATCGGGTGGCTCTACTAGCTCTCAGACCTGATTTGAATCCATAGATTCAATCTCAGCATTCATTGCACTTTGCCAAGATGCTACATCTTTATCTTGGATTGCCTCGTCATATGTCCAGGGATCAGGTTCATGTTTGCCAGGGACCAAATCAGAAGATTCTCCCAAGAATATGAATTTATCAGGCTGTCTCACAACCCTCCCACTATGACGAGGTATCACCTATGTATCCTCTGTGACACGCGGTGCACTGACATGTGGTATATCCTCTTGTACCGGTGGTACTAAAGAAGTGACTTCCCCTTTTAATTCCTCCAGAATAATTTTACTCTTGGGCTTGTGGCTCATCACATAGTCTTCCTCTAGAAATCTGGCATTCGTGCTAACGATTACCCTCTGATCTCTAGGACTATAAAACAAGCCACCCTTCGTTCCTCTAGGATAGCCAACGAACAAGCGTACTTCTGTACGAGGTTCCAACTTACCAGCATCTGCCTTCAGCACATGTGTTGGACTCCCCCATATCCGAATATGTCTTAGACTAGGCTTTCGCCCAGTCCACAATTCTGAGGGAGTAGAAGGCACTGATTTAGATGGAACCAAGTTCAGAATGTACACCGCCGTATCTAGAGCATATCCCTAAAACGAATCTGACAAGTCAGAATAACTCATCATCCATCTAACCATCTCCATAAGAGTCCTATTCCTTCGCTCTACTACACCATTCACTGGGTGTGCCAGTAATTGGGATTGAATCCCCTCCCGATAGGTAATCCCTAAACTCTCCCAAGAGGTACTCGCCACCACGATCAGATCGTAGTGTCTTGATACTTTTACCTTGACATTTCTCCACATCAGCCTTGAATTCTTTGAACTTGTCAAAGCATTCAGACTTGCAGCGCATCAGGTAAATGTATCCATATCTTGAGTAATCGTCTATAAAAGAGATGAAATACTCAAAATCACCTCTAGCCTGGATAGACATAGGACCACACAAATCAGAATGAATCAATTCTAACACATCTTTGGCTCTATACCCCTTGGCCTTAAAAGGCCCCTTGGTCATCTTACCCTCCAAGCAAGATTCACAGGTTGGGAGATCCTCCACCACTAATGAACCCAAAGGTCCATCAGTTATCAACCTTTGAATTCTGCTTAGGTTAATGTTACCAAGCCTAAGATGCCAAAGATATGTTTGGTTCATCTTCGAAGGTTCTTTTCTCTTATTGGAATTAGAAGATGAGTTATTAACTTCAATTTGCATCGTGAGAGGTTTTGGTTCAAGTGTGTACAAATTTCCTATCAATGCACCCGAATAGATAATGTTCCTATTCCTTCTTATAACAACTCTGTCATTAAAAGAAATAGAATATTCATCCATAAACAATTTAAAAACCAAAATTAAATTCTTTCTAAATAAGGGTACATAAAGGCAATTCTTAAGAACCAAAAGTTTATTTTTCTCAATAGATAAATGAACATCTCCCACTGCAACAGCCGCCACCTTCGTGGCATCGCCCAAGTACACGGTAATCTCTCCCTCAGTCAGTCGTCTGATTTCCTAGAACCCCTGCAAAGTATTGCAGACATGATCAGTGGCTCCCGTATCTACACACCAGGTGCCGGTAGATAACACTGCTAAACATGTTTCAACGACTAGACCAAAAGATATACCTTTGTTCTTGCGGTTGGGGCAGTCCTTCTTCCAGTGTCCAGTCTGCTTACAAGTGAAGCACTTGCCTTCGGCTTCTTCACTCCTCCCTGAGTACCTCCCACCGCCTTCTCCCCAGTTTGTTTCTTCTTCTTCTTGCCTTTCGGCTTAGAAGTAGAAACCTTTTGGGTCACCACGGCATGCGCCTGAGCACTCTGATGAAATAGCCCCTCTGCCGCCTGGAGTTCTGTCAGAAGTTTCGCCAACGAATACAACCTCTTGTTCTTGTTGTAGTTCAGGCGAAACTGCTCAAAACTCCTAGGTGGAGACTGGAGTATGATATCGACTTGGGTTTCCCCATCGATCTCATCTTCAAGGACCTCCAACTCATTCAAATGAGCCATCATCTTGAGAACATGATCCCTTACGGGTGTTCCCTCGATCATGGAGGTCGTCATCAAGTTTCTCATGGCTTCTTGCCTCGCAGCCTGATTCTGGTGTCCGAAAAGTTCCTTGAGATTGAGCATCATATCATAAGCAGTGGGCATGGCTTGATGCTGATGTTGCAGTACATTTGACATAGATGCCAAAATGTAACACCGCGTCATCTCATCGGCCTTGACCCACTTCTTATAGCTCTCTCTCTCCTTTTCCCCAGAATCATCTACAGGCTTGGGAGGGCACTCTTCGAGGAGTACATATTTGTATTCCTCAGCAGTCAAGACAATGTCTAGATTCCTCTTCCAATCAACATAGTTGGGTCCAGTAAGTTTGTTCTCTTTCAGTATCACAGCAAGTGGGTTGAAAGTCATTTTGAAAGAAAACCTAAGAATCACATAAATCAAAACATTAGATTTCAAAAAATTATTGATTCCTCAAAAAATAAAATTTTAAAATCAACCAACACCTCAAAACACCGAGAATATCATATGTCACGATAGTGTGGACGTATACGAATTCTACATTTGTAAGAGGAGGTTTTACCCATTAATTATACTATCTTGTCAACCTAACTTTTTGACAAATAAAATTAATAGTTGGTTCCTCTTTGACCCTACAAATAAAAGCAGTGACTCCGATGGGGAGGATACTTATATTTATATCTAAGTGTTCACCATTACTCGGTACCAAGGTAATTATCTCGGGTTATGTGCCTTCCGATGGGGAAGTGCACACGCTCCTTGATAATTCCCTATAACCATATTTGACCTTGTGATCCACAAACAAACTCATCCGATGGGGAGGAAGGCACTCAGAGCCGATGCGCAAGTTTGTTTGCATCACTTGTCAAATCGTAATGGAGGCCATGGGAATTTATAGAAATTTCCCTCTCCCACTTAGTAATTTTAAATTGAGGAATTTTCCTAGCCTACGACATGCATATCAAACAAAAAGTAATAAATATGAAAAATAAATTATTTTCCAACTATTATGGCTTTTGTCTTCAATATGTCTCCCGTCGCAATGCCTTCTCGTCCGCTCCTCCTACGCCATGTACAAGCCATCCGGAGATCCGAGCCGAGACTAAAACCTATTTTAATTTACATCCATCGATCCTATACTCCACGAGGGAGTGTACATGAAATCTAGATCGAAAGTAAAATAAAATAAAGAGTGGCTAAACAATGTCGTATCTAATTTACAAAAAATCAAATACTAGCCTCGTCAACCCCGAGGATTCAACAAAATATACACATACAATCACATACACACATATGGCCATAATAGTCGGATCTTATGCTTGCAACCAAAGAGTTAAACTACGCATATCCTACTATTTTCCGGCACATATAATATATGAAAAGTGCATAAAAATTAACCGAATCCTAAACACACAAAATCGGAAACCTTGGCTCTAATACCAATTGAAGGGTTTTGCTTATCGAGTCTGTGAGGGGAAACTTTGCTTCTCACTTCACCTCGATCGTTTGTTCATGGCGATCCCATCGATGTCCCCGGATTAAAAAATTTAATCCTAGACACAAGGGATTGCCCAAACAACTAAGTCATCGTCGTGCTATTCATTTAGGGAGGTCATTTGAACAAACTCGTTGTTCAAGCGACCATCCTCTATTCTACGAGTAGCCGCAGAATAGACGATGTCCGGATCGCCGGTTTTTGTATTTATGATCGGGATCCAAGTATTATTTAGCCACAAACAGAATATTACATGCTCATAATTGAAAAACAAAAACCAACATGTTACAAAAGAGAATGAAGAATGGGTATACCTCTCGATCTTCTAATGTATGACCTTCCTCCTTTCGGACGTCGTGTGGGTGACGATCTACCAAAATTCGAAGCTTCTAGATCACAAATCATCCTTCCTTACTCTTCCAAAGCAAGAGGAAGAATAGAAACAAGGTTCTTCTCCTTCCTATAGCCAACCAACAAGCAAACAAGGGAAACCTTGCCGCCGACCAACAAGGAGAAGGGGATAATGATGGAAACCGGCCAAGACACCAAGGAAAACCCCTAAGTCTTGTTTCCACCACTCAAGGAGAAGGGAAGATAGTCTTTTGGCCACCGGCCAAGGGTTGGAAAGGGTGCTAGACGCCAGCCAATGGAGGAGGAAGAAGAAAGGAAAAAACTTCCTTATTTGGTGCTGCCCAAGCCTCCAAAACCCTAAGCCTCCAAACCCTAATCCTATCTCAATTAGGACTCCTTCAGTTGCCGCCCACCCCTTGCCCTCCTTTTATAGAGTTAGGGATAAGCCATAATTTAATCTCCTCCATTGGTTCTAGGGATTTAATCTCAACCATCGGATCTAGAGATTTAATCTCAACCGTCGGATCTAGATATTTAATCTCTACCATTGGATCTAGAGTTTTGTTTCTATCCATTGTATCTAAGAGTTTTGTTTCTATCCATTGGATCTAAGCTTCATGAGGTGTTAATAGGCTACATTAGGGACCATGAGGAGGAGTTGGATCTTGGCCACCCATGGATCAAGCCCACATAAAGTCCAATCCATTAATGATAATCCAATCCACTAAAGGATTATCATTGATCTACCTCACCAACCCCCATAAGATAATATGGGCTCCATATATTATTTGTACATTATCTCCCCGTGTTTAAGATCTCGAATGTCCATCGATTAATTAATTTACTGACCATTAATTAATCAACATCTAACTCCATGAGTAGTACCACTCAACCTTTTCATCATGCCGGACCAAGTCCACCTGCAGGGTTTACATGATAAACCTTATGAGCTCCTCAAGGGGACATCATCATCCTAATATATAGGACACAGTTTCCTCCTATAATCAATGGCACACCATATAAATAATATCATCTCCCAACTTACCGAGCCTATCGATTTAATCTATAAATCTCGCCCATTGGTAAATCAAAGAGATGAATACTAAGTATATGTGCCCGTTATTATATCGGGATTAAGAGCATGTACTAAATAATATCTGAGGTCCGATTCAATTATGTAGTCAGTAAAAAATCGAATCACCTCTAAGTCGGTCCTGCTCAATACACACAAAGTGCACTAGTGTAATTCTATGGTCAAGACAAACCAATACCAAATCACACTACAATCATTCCGATGGTTTGTCCAAAGTCATCTCGGTTGTGAGCCTTTACTTATACTTTACAAGGAGCCGATAACATGATCTCCTGTGTGACACCACACACCATGTTATCTACAATGTAATGTATTAGACAATATTGCATAACTATAAAAATGCAAACAATTATCATGTGATTCTTATTTCAAAATAAAGATGTTCATACAAAAAGTAGACTTTTCAGTATACATCCCTACACTTTCATATCAATCAAGTCAAATGAGAGTTGAACACTATATAGATGAGCTTATTTTTAGTATATTATTTTCAAAATAATATAGAACATGCTTGGACTTGGAACTTAAACTTAATACTTATTTTTTTTTTTCAAAACCCCCCACTCTTTCCGATATATGGAAAAAGGGGGAGAAAAGGCCAAAGTTAAGGGAATTTACTTAACTTTAATTTTTGCAACTTAACTTGTTTTAGTTAACAAAAGGGAGATAATGGCCAAGTTAAGAAAATTCTTAACTTAAACTTATTTTTAATACTATGGTCAAACGTTAATGTTTACTTAAGAAAGGGGGAGAAGGGGCCAAGTTAAGATATTTTCTTAACTTAAATTTTCTTTTTTTACTAAGGCCAACTTTAAGTAATTGTTAATTACTTAAACTCTTCCTAAATAGCAAACATCAAGGGGGAGGATTAAGATCTTCTTTCAAGACTCACCCTCGGTAAAGGGGGAGGTTTCCTCAAGGGGGAGTACTTGGAAGAATGTCTCTACTACTCCTACTTAATCTTTCTTCATGAATATTATTATTCTTCATATTATTTCCTTAACTTTGTATGGGTTTGTCATAGATCAAAAAAAAGGAGAATGTTGGTGCAGTGGGCACCTAAGTCGAACCTGAGTTTTGATTATAGCAAACGATACAAAGTTAAGCTCATATTGTTATCTCACGAGCTAAATCAAGTGTGCAGAAAAGTGCTAAAGCTAGAGCTGAAGGCTGGCGACACCCAGAGGAAGTTGTGGTAGTCGGGCAACACTCGAGTGACTTCGGAGGGAGCCAAAGGAATCGAGTGGAAGGCCGAAAACAAGAGCTACAAAGTAAGTATCGAGGTAAGCTCATGCGTATGAGCGTAAGTGAGGTCGTATCCTCCTTACGGGGATGGTCTTAAGCATAGATCTGACCAAAGACATCCCATGGATGGTCTTGGCTGAGATCAGACGGTCGGCGGTCGTCGAAATCGTTGGTGCAATCGACCCAGGTCACGATTGACCAAACTCGAGTTTGACTTGAGCGATGTTTTGATGTTTGACATGGAAGTTTGACATCGATGTTTGACATTGATGTTTGATAATATTTTGGGGAGATTGTTGGCACAATCGACCTGAGTCATGATTGACCAAACTCGAGTTTGACTTGAAAGGATTTTGATGGTTGACTAGGGTTGACCATGTGATGAAGAAAGTCCAAGCATGGGTCTTGGCATGGAAAGTCCAACATGGGTTGGCAAGGGAAAGTCCAAGTCATGAGTACTTGGCATTTGAGAAGTCCAAGGGGGTTTGATATTGGTAGCGTAAAGTCCAAGCAGGAGTCTTGGTAGCATAATACCAATAGTTGCTGGCGTAAAGTCCAAGTGGGAGTCCTGATAGTGTAAGTCCAATGTGCCTTGGCGGTG
Source organism: Wurfbainia villosa (assembly GCA_025175895.1). NCBI lineage: Eukaryota > Viridiplantae > Streptophyta > Magnoliopsida > Zingiberales > Zingiberaceae > Wurfbainia > Wurfbainia villosa. The sequence goes on from JAKLTH010000147.1 coordinate 5,563,870, forward strand.
TAGACACCGTTAGCATGACATAGTTGATGGAAGCACATGAAGGCTAGCATATGGATGAACAAGTCATGGATGACTTGGAGGGATCCAATAGGCGCGAGGCTGACGGAGGTGGCTAGAAGACTTAGGTCTAGGCTACGGGTGGTCTAGCAAGTATGGGGGCAGCATACTTGGGTTAAACCTCATGTTTAAGGTTAAAACCTCATGTTTGAGGTGTATCAATTAACTGGGGTCATGTGGCAGTCGACTGGTGTGAGTCAACTAGGGTTTGACTGTAGGGAGTGCCCTAGCAGTCGACTGTTAGACCGATCAGTCGACTGGTGCTGGGTATTTAGAGTAAAAAATGTAGTCGAACTCGATTGCTGGGGTTAGCAGTCGAGTGAAGGCTCGATCAGTCGACTGATGGACATGATCAATCGACTGATGTCCTATCTGTTGGATTTTTCCAGCGTGGATTATACCGTTGTCTCACAACAACAGTGTCATCAGTCGACTGATGGTCCCGAGCAGTCGACTGATCGGCGATTTCCAGCCTAGGCAGCAGCTTTAAAGGGAGCTCGTGGAAGAGGAAATCATAAGCGTTTCTTGAGGGGTTTTGGAGCGAATTGCTGGTGTGATTCAGGGTCTTCAAGTGCAACTCAAGCAACCAAACAAGCAAGCATCCAAAAGCGCGATTGTAAAGTTTTCTTTACGTGTTTTTGTTGTATTCATTTGTATTTGCTTGTTTACTTCGTGTATTACTTTTGTAATCTGTTGTAAGAGGTTTCTCCGCCTCCGAATTATTTCGAGAAGGAGTTATTATTGATTAGTGGTGTGTGGTCGCATCGCTAGAGTTGTTCAAGCTTGATCCGTGGAGTAGGAACCATTTGGTTCCGAACCACGTTATATGTTGTGTAGTTCTTGGAATTGTGTTGTATTTATTTTATTATTTTTATTTCCGCTGTGTATAACACATTTTGTAGCAAGCACGCAACGAAATCCATCACGCAACGAATTGACGCTATTCACCCCCCCCCCCCTCTAGCGGTCAATATTTCCTCTACAATTGGTATCCGAGCCCGGTCGGGCTCTTCTACTGACTAACCGCCGGGAGCTAAAGACACTAGAGGGAAATATGGAATTCCAAGAAGCATTAGGATGGCATATCAACACTCCGCCAACATACAACCAAGAAGATTTTCCGGCGTGGAGAGCTAGAATGGAGAATTTCTTGATGATGGACATAGAGAATTGGTTCATCATCATTGAAGGCTTTGAACCTCCTAGGGACAAGAAGGGAGATGTCCTCAAGTTAAAAAGGTGGACCCAAGAGCAACGCCAAAAGTTCAAGACCGAAGTCAAGGTAACAAAGCTTTTAGAAGATTTGATACCTAATGATATTTTGTCTAGTTTAGGTGAAGTTCAAGATGCTAAGGAGCTATGGGACAAATTGGCCAAGTTCCATGAGAAGCCTCACTTGGCACATGTAGAAGGAGAAGAATCTTCATCGGCTCAAGAAGAGGAAGAAGCCGAGGAAGAATCATCATCATCCTCACAAGAAATTGAGGAGTCAGAAGTTGAGAAGGAGTCAACTTCCGAAGCGGTGGAAGAAGAAGTAGGAGAAGCCTCCACCTCTAGGATTGAGGGGGAGGAGAGACCATCCACACCGGAGCCGGAGCAAAATCAAGAAGAGACCTCAACCTCCGGGAGGGATGAAGAACCCACTCCGATCACCACTGCTGAACTAGGTAACTCAAGCATGTAAATTAATAATAAAATTAATATTATATTCTTTGAGTGTAGGGAAGCCGGACACTACAAGAGTAAGTGCCCAAAGAAAGTAAAGAAAGCCCCTCCGGCACCAAAAGTAAACGAAAAAGTCAAGGATGTCGGTGTCCCCACCAAGAAGAGCAAGGAGCACGTGGTGTGCTTCAAATGCCGACAACTTGGACACTATAGGAGCCAATGGCCTAGGAGAAAGGAAGGAGCATCACATGCAGGGGGAGCTAAGGCTAACCCTAAGGTATATTTCAATAATGTACCTTCTAGTTTTTATAGTAAAAAGCATGCTAGAAATAATGTTAATTCACTTGCTATTGCCCATGAACATAAGCATGCTAATACGAACAAATATTTTTGTTTAGGAGCTAAAAATGTCCACTTTTCAAATAAGGAGAAATTTGGGACTAATGTCCCTAAAAATATCTTACCTAAGGACAAACCTAGATCAAACAACTCTAGACCTATTCTTCCTAGGGAGACCATTAGGAAGATAAAGGATCACCTAGGTCTTAATCCTAAATGGACTAGGCATATGCCTAGGAAGAACAATGCCCAAAGACCATATCAAAATTCAAAAATTGGGCAATTAGAGTTTGAAAATCAAGCCTTGATGTCAGGGCTTGAGAAACTTAAGAAGACCCTTAAGATATGCAAAACCAAATAAAAGGGTCAAATGGTCAAAGTCAAGGGTCTAGGTCCAAGAGTCAACACCTAAGGCCTAAGAAACAAGAGTCAACTAAGGGCAAGAAAGGTTTGGGTCACAAACCTAAGCCTAAGGTGGCTTATCATAGTGTTCCATTTGATTATGGAACACAAACTAGGTCTAGGAAGACCAAGGTTACTAGGGAAGTCATCCCTAAGAGTAATCAAGGTGTGTGCCTAGTGGCTAGGGTTTCTAAGAAACATAGGGTGGCCACTAAGAAGGTTACAAGGGGAGTTACCCCTAGAGTTAACCTAGGCAAGACCCAAATGACCAAGGCTAACAAGCCTAGAAGGGTCATTAGGAAAGTGTCTAGGGAGGTCATCCCTAAGGAATACCTAGTAAACCCTAGGAGCTCAAATAGGTTTTGGGTTCCTAATAGCGTGATCGATTCACCTAGATGGGTTTGGGTGTGTCAACTTTAAATGGATTGGTAGTTAACCTAACCATGGTAAAGGTGGCACTTTAGGTTATTTTCAAGGTTATGGATACCTTGGAAATAGATTTGAGTTATGATCCTAAAAGATTTTAGGGTGTGCCAATACATTGTTGGGATTATGAAAAATCAATTAAATTGGCACATTTTAGGTTTAGAGGTCATAGTGTGCCATTTTGGATTTTTGGCACACTTGGGAGAAAAGTGATAATATGGAAAAATATATTTAATTATATCAAATGGCAATTGATACTAAGTTTTAGGTATTATTATACCTATACATTTTATGTGTCATGCTTTGTTTGTCATATAACATGTCATGACATCATGTTTATTTTTATCATTTATATGTCATGATTATGTGTAGGATTAAGGTTTAATATCATGTATTTTTAGATTATATCATATGCCATGACATCATGATCATTGGACATGCTTAATTATTGCTATCATTTATGCCATAATCATTCATGCATTTAAGTTAATGAAAATTAATTTAAGGACAATGGCATGACTTGAAGTCTCATTTATAAGGGAATCAAGTAGTGTTGCCTTAGAAAATGCATGAGGCCTTAGATTAAGAAAACAAAACCCACATCTCACATCTAATTGACATGTATGTGTATTTATACACCCTAGATACATGTGAGATGCTAGGATATGAGTTAAGTTCAAGGTGCATAGTTTTTGCATCTAGATGAACTCAAACTCATCTAAAATCATGTGTGGATCATTGGGAAAGCTAGTGTACAAGTCATGTACATTGAGCCCAAGGAATATGATCCAATATAGGTTTTCAAAATCATTTTCTATCTTTTGATAGCAATCACCATTGATGAAGTTGATACAAAGTGAGCTAAAACATTGAAGTTTTTCTTCACTTTTGAATTTTGTATCAATTTCGATATTTTATGGGTAAAATATTTTTCTATCATTTTTCACCCATTGTATTGGTCATAAATATTATACGTATGAATTTTCATGATTATTTGATATACGTATAATTATTTATGAATTTTCAAAATCTATTTCTGAAATTTTAGTTATCGATCATTGCCCTTGGTGGCGATCGTGATGATAACGATCGTGATTTACGAGAGACTCATTGTCGAGTGATTTGGGAAAAATAAGGTTGTTTAGCCCGTTTTCAACTACGGTAAAGGTCTCTAACCACTCCTAATCCTAGGATAGGCTTTGGGAAGAATTATAAAGGGTGAAAATCCATTGGATATGGATTAGGAGAGTTGTGAGGGTGATGTATCAAATTTAAGGTATGGGAAAGCTCAATGTTGAACTTTAGACCTTATTTTTGATGATTTAGAGTTCCTATTGGCTTAGGGACTTCCCAAGGACATTGTTGGTGCAATGGTCAAGGGGAAGCAAGCCTTTAGGGAGAGATATCCATCATGGGATATTGGATGATATTTTTCCTCATGAGGAGGAAAATGGAATTAGGAGATACCCAATTTGGAAATTGAGAGTGTATAGGATTGCCTCTCTTGAGTGATATGAGACTTATCACTAGGAAGATAGTAGGCATCCTAGGTATTTTTGGACCAAGGGGGAGATTGTAAGATCTCATTGGGACATGAGACATTGACCTCCTTGGAGAGAACCTTTTTGATGTATGTCAAAAAGGGGTAGAAAGTGAAATTACTAATTTGGGATAATTGGTAAGGGAATTTGAGTTAGTGTTCTAACTCAAAGGTATGTGTTTTTGTCAAATATCAAAAAAGGAGAGATTGTTGGTGTAATCGGCCCAGGTCACGATTGATCGAACTCGAGTTTGACTCGAACGATGTTTTGATGTTTAACATGGAAGTTTGACATCAATGTTTGACATTGATATCTGATAATGTTTTGGGAAGATTATTGGCACAATCGACCCGAGTCATGATTGACAGGACTCGAGTTTGACTAAAGGGGATTTTGATGGTTGACTAGGGTTGACCATGTGGTGAAGAAAGTCCAAGCATGGGTCTTGGCATGGAAAGTCCAACATGGGTTGGCAAGGGAAAGTCCAAGTCATGAGTACTTGCCATTTGAGAAGTCCAAGGGGGTTTGATATTGGCGGCGTAAAGTCCAAGAGGGAGTCTTGGCAGCGTAAGTCCAATGTGCCTTGGTGGTATAGACACCGTTAGCATGACATAGCCGATGAAAGCACCTGAAGGCTAGCGTATGGATGAACAAGTCATGGATGACTTGGAGGGATCCGATAGACGCGAGGCTGACGGAGGTGGCTAGAAGGCTTAGGTCTAGGCTACGGATAGTCTAGCAAGTATGGGGGCACCATACTTAGGTTAAACCTCATGTTTGAGGTGTATCAGTCGAGTGGGACCATGTGGCAGTCAAATGGTGTGAGTCAATTAGGGTTTGACTGCGGGGAGTGCCCTAGAAGTCGACTTCCAGAGGTGGGCAATTAACTATTGGACCGATCACCAATCGTGATCTTGTGATCACCGACCGTGCTCATGATGCACAAAATGCAATAACTCGATCACGTTAGCAATGAGTGAAGGCTCGATCAGTCGAGTGAAGGCTCGATCAGTCGACTGATAGACATGATCAGTCGACTGATGTCCTATCTGTTGGATTTTTCCAGCGTGGATTACACCATTGTCTCACAGCAATAGTGTCATCAGTCGACTGATGGTCCCGAGCAGTCGACTGATCGACGATTTCCAGCCCAGGCAGCAGCTTTAAAGGGAGCTCGTGGAGAAGGAAATCATAAGCGTTTCTTGAGGGGTTTTGAAGTGAATTGCTGGTGTGATTCAGGGTCTCCAAGTGCAACTCAAGCAATCAAACAAGCAAGCATCCAAAAGTGCGATTGTAAAATTTTCTTTACGTGTTTTTGTTGTATTCATTTGTATTTACTTGTTTACTTCATGTATTACTTTTGTAATCTGTTGTAAGAGGTTTCTCCGCCTTCGGATTGTTCCGAGAATAAGTTATTATTGATTAGTGGTGTGTGGTCGCATAGCTAGAGCTCGTTCGAGCTCGATCCGTGGAGTATGAACCATTTGGTTCCGAACCACGTTATATTGTTGTGTAGTGCTTGGAATTGTGTTGTATTTATTTTATTATTTCTATTTCCACTGCGTATAACACATTTTGTAGCAAGCACACAACGAAATCCATCACGCAACGAATCGACGCTATTCACCCCCCCCCCTCTAGAGGTCAACATTTCCTCTACAGAAATTATGTTTTTATTAAGCTAACTTATGATTTCAGCAAGCATCAGTCGACTGCCCACAAGAGCCACTCGACTGCCTTAAATCAGTTGACTGCTGAGTGTTGTGGCTCGACTGGCGCTATCATTAGTCGAATGATGATGGCCATCAATCGACTGATGTTCAAGGATCAGCTTCAAGGAGTCAAGCCTTATCACCTCATTCTAAGGAGCTTGGTGCCCAATTTTGATTAGCTGAAGACCCACTCGATGAGGGGCTCAAAAGCTATAAAAGGAGGGCTTCTCTAAAGGTTTTTCATCAATTCTAAAAGTCTCTAAGTGCTTCCGATATGCTACGACTCTCCGACATCCCTACGACGAAGCATTGCAGACACGACGACTAAAGCTCAATCTTCTTCATCTACGAGTCGTCGGTAAAAGTGTTTTTATAGTTTCAATCTGTACTTAAGTTCATTATCGTGTTTTTATCATAATGAGAAGAGGGGGAGTGTCCCTCTATCTCAATCCTTTTTGTGGTTTTTGTATTCGATTAACTCCTACCTCCAACAAGGAGGAGTTCGTTAGTGATTTGCCCTTTGTGCGTGGTCAAGGACCACTAGGGCCTTGGAGTAGTAGTCGTAGGCTACAAACCAAGTAAAAACCCCTATTGTCTTCTTTATTTTTATATTGTTTTATTCTTTCCGCTGCGTAACTCAAGTATCAAAACGAACAAAAGTTGTTATCGCTATTCACCCCCCCTCTAGCGATCCGCTCGATCCAACAATTTGGTACCCTAGATCTACCGAGTTCGAACTAATAGGCTACTCCGACTTGGATTATGCCGGTAGTAAACTCAATAGAAAGAGCATGAGTGGTTGCTATCAACTTCTCGACTCAAGTCTAGTGAGTTGGTGTCGTAGGAAGCAACACTATGTTGCCTTATCTACCACCGAAGTCGAATACATCGCAATGGGTGAGTGTGTGGCTCAGCTTCTTTGGATGAAGCACACTCTCCAAGACTTTAACTTAAACTTCAGCAATATTAAAACTCACATAGATAATATTAGCTCAATCAACTTAACCAAAAATCCCATATGCCACTCTAGGACCAAACATATAGAGGTCAAACACTACTTTATTCGAGAATATGTAGCTAACGGAACCATACAACTCGAATACGTGGAATCAAAGTCAAATCTAGTGGACCTATTTACCAAACCTTTACCCAAAGCCGAATTTAGTCTACTGAGACGAAAATTAGGTATGTGCGTAATAGAGTAGGATTGACAACTTATATTTTTATATTCTCTATTATTTACTTTTCTTTTCATTTTAATGAAACTAGCTTAGGGATTACCCTAGAAATCATGTACCTATAGATTTAAGGAGTCAATACATCTCACAACACATAGGACTAATGTGTTTGTGTACTTAGCCACCTAGATGAGAGTGAGATGTTAGGACCTTACTCCTGGTTCCAGATGTAGATTTAGTGCATCGACATGAACCACGGAGTATAATTACATATATTAACCAACTCTACTTAGGATTTGTTGATCATTTTATATCAATCAAGTCAAATAGAGTTGAACATCTAAATAGATGAGCTTATGTTTAAACTACTATTTTCAAACTTTATTTGGAACATGCTTGGACATAAAACTAAATTCAAAACTATGTTTTTCAAACCCCCCCCCCCCCACTCCTTCTAATTTATGACAAAAGGGGGAGAAAGGCCAAAGTTAAGGGGATCAATTTATTTTTATAACTTAACTTGAGTACAGATCTTGTACTTTTTATGACCCAAAGTTAAGTTAACTTTGTTTACTTAACTTAATTTTTTTACCTAACTTTGTTTACTTAACTTTTTAAACTTAACCTTTATGATTAAACTTTCTTAATTGATAAAGGGGGAGAAAGGCCAAAGTTAACTTGAACTTATTCTAAACACTAAGGCCATTGTTAAGTAATTTAGATTACTTAAAAATCCTCTTTAGTAGCTAACATCAAGGGGGAGGGTCAAGACACTTTTTCAAGTACTCACCCTCGGTCAAGGGGGAGGATTCCTCAAGGGGGAGCACTTGAAAGAGAGTTCTTCTCATACTCCTACTCATTCATGCATATTTCATACTCATGTTAACTTTGTGTTTATTTACTTAACTTTGTGTTGGTTTGTCATAGATCAAAAAGGGGGAGATTGTTGGTGCAGTAAGCACCTGAATCAAACCTGAGTTTTGATTATAACAAATACACAAAGTTAAGTTTATTTTGTTATCTCACTAGCTGAATCAAGTGTGCAAAATTGCTAAGCTAAAGCGGAAGGTCAGTGACACCCGGAGGTTAGCCGTGGTGGTCGGGCAACACTGGGAGGACTTCGGAGGGAGCCGAAGAACTCAGGTGAAGACCGGAAGTGAAGCTTCAAAGATAAAGGTTGAGATAAGCTCTTGTGAGTGAGTGTAAGTAAGGTCGTGTCCTCCAACGGGAATGTCCTTAGGTGACGATCCGACCAAGACTTCCCATGGAAGGTCTAAGTCGAGATCAGATAGTAAATGACCATCGAACTTACTTATATTAACTGCATTTTCGAGCTAACTCTTCATTGCAGTTGGAAACCCTGTCATCAGTCGACTGATGGCTTGTATCAGTCGACTGATGCCTCCAACAGTCGACTAGTAAGGGTAGCAGTCGACTGCTAATCAAGGATCAGCCTCGAGGAGAGTCAAAGCTTATCACCATTTCTCAAGGGCTATGTGGCATCACCTCATGAAACCTCATCTCAATGATTAGGGTTTCACAAGGCTATAAAAGTAGGGGTTTTCCACACCATTTCCATCATTCTTACGCTACTCTTCTACGACGATCTTACAACGACGAAGTGCTACCGCATCTCCGACGACAAGAGCTCAAGTCCTATCTTCAATAGTCGTTGGTATACTTTTATTAAATTGTCATCTTTAAATCTTGTTCTCATCTTTCCTTATCAAGCTTTAATCATAACAAGGAGAGGGGGAGTGCCCCTCTACCTTGATTTTTTCATATTGATTGAACTCGCTTACTCCTACCTCTAACAAGGAGGAGTGTTTTTAGTGCTTTGCCCCTCGTACGCGGTCTAAGACCATTAGGGCCTAGGATTAGCAGTCGAAGGCTATGAACCAAGTAAAAATAAAATTGTTATATTTATTTTTCGCTGCACTTTACCCTTCTTGCGTATCAAATTGACAACGAATTCAAAAAGTTTTCCTTGCGCTATTCACCCCCCCCCCCTCCCCCGCCCTCTAGCGCTCAAATCGATCCAACAATGAGGATAAGATGGTACTGTTAGTTGATTCCTCAAAGAAAGGTTCTAAGAGGAAATCAAAGGAACATAAAAAGGGGAAGAAAAAGAAGGCAAAGAAGGCAGAACCAACATAAAAGGGCACTTGCCATCATTGTGGCAAGGAGGGCTATTGGCGAAGAAACTGCAAGATTTATCTTGAGTCCGTGAAGAAGAAGGCATCCGATACCCCATCCTCTTCAGGTATCTTCGTTATTGATTGTCATTCTATTTCCTTAACCACTTGGGTATTGGATACTGGGTGTGGCTCACATATATGTAATAACATATAGGGACTAAGGAATAGGAGATGACTCGTCAAAAGGGAGTCAAATTTGCGAGTTGGCAATGGAGAAAAGGTTGCTGCGGTCGCCATCGGAACTTATTTGTCGAAGCTCCCTACAGAACTAGCCTTAGAACTGGACAATTGCTTTTATGTTCCTTCATTAATAAAGAACATTGTTTCTATTTCCTGCTTAAATAGAAATGGGTATCATTTGACTTTTTGTAACAATTGTTGTTACATAACTTTGAATGGCATGCTTTATGGGACTGGAACATTGTGCAATGGTATATATAAGTTAGACGTATCCAGTGACATTTTCAATATCAAAGTGAGCGGCAAGCGTGATCGAAAAGATAATCAATTAGCCTCCTACATGTGGCATTGTCGTCTTGGCTATGTAAGCAAGAAATGCATGTCCGAATTACACCAATGTGGAATTCTGGAATTGTTTGAATCTGATTCATTCGATACATGTGAATCATGCTTAAAAGGCAAGATGACTAAGTTACCTTTTATGGGAAAAGGTGAACCGATGGGAGAGTTGCTTGGTCTAATACATACTGATGTATGTGGACCTATGTCAACTCATGCTCTAGGAGGCTAAAACTACTTCATTACCTTCATCGATGATCACTCACAGTTTGGGTATGTGTTCTTGATGAAACACAAGTCTGAAGCCTTTGAAAGGTTCAAAGAATTCAGAAGTGAAGTAGAGAAACAACTTGGTAAGAGTATTAAAATACTTCGATCAGATCGAGGTGGTGAATACTTGAGTCAAGAGTTTCTAGATTATCTGAGGGACAATGGTATATTGTCCCAATGGACTCCGCCATATACACCACAGCATAATGGTGTATCTGAGAGACGAAATCGAACCTTGTTAGACATGGTTAGGTCGATAATGAATCACGCGATTCTTCCCAAGTCCTTTTGGGGCTATGCACTTCAGACTGCTGTTTACTTGCTAAATAGAGTTCCGACCAAGGTAGTCTCTACTACTCCATATGAGATATGGAATAGTAAGAAATCTCATTTATCTTACTTGAAGATATGAGGTTGTCCTACTTATGTGAAGCGGACTGTGTCAGACAAGTTGGATGCAAAGTCTGATAAATGTCTACTTATTGGATACCCTAAGGAAATAAGGGGTTACCAATTCTATCATCCTATGGAACAAAATGTGTTTGTTTCAAAGCATGCTGGTTTTATAGAGAAAGAGTTTCTCTTGCAAGAAAACAGTGGGAGTGTTGTTGAACTTAAGGAGGTTCAAGAGACTCCAATAGACATTGATGAGATACCTGGTCAAGCACCTCAACCGATAACTCATAGTGATGAGACATCGGTTGAACCTATTGTGACACCACATCTTCATAGATCTGGTAGAACACGCAACATTCCCGAGAGATATGGATTTCTCGTAAGTGAATCGAACGACGTGTTACTCAATGATAATGAGGAGCCTACCAAGTATGAAGAAGTTCTGAAAAGTTCAGAAAGGGACAAATGACTTAAAGCTATGAAGTCGGAAATGGATTCCATGTATGAGAATCAAGTTTGGAACTTGGTGGACCCACCTGAAGGTATTAAGCCTACATAGTGCAAGTGGGTTTTCAAGAAGAAAATCGACATGGATTGTAATGTGATTACCTATAAGGCTAGATTAGTGGTGAAAAGCTATCGTCAAAAACAATGTGTTGATTATGATGAGACCTATTCACCAGTAGCTATGCTTAAATCCATTCGGATGCTTCTGGCCATAGTGGCTCATTATGATTATGAGATATGGCAGATGAATGTGAAAATGACTTTCCTTAACGGAAACCTACTCGAGTACATGTATATGATACAGCCCGAGGGTTTCACATCGGTTGATAAAACCAAGGTATGAAAGCTTCGACGGTCCATATATAGACTAAAGCAAGCATCTAGGAGCTGGAATATCCGTTTTGATGAGACAATCAAAAGGTTTGATTTCTCATAAAATCCAGATGAACCCTGTGTGTACAAGAAGATTAGTGGGAGTGCATTCGTGTTCCTAGTGTTGTATGTCGATGACATATTACTTATAGGAAATGATATATCTATCTTACAGTCAGTTAAAATTTGGTTATCCAAAATATTCTCCATGAAATACCTAGGATAAGCAATCTACATCCTCAGGATTAAGATCTATAGAGATAGATCGAAACGGTTGCTTGGTCTTTCGTAGTCTACATATATAGACCGAGTGCTAAAGAGGTTTAGCATGTCAGAATCCAAGAAAGGTTTTCTTCCTATCATGCATGGGATGCACCTTTTGAAGTCTATGTGTCTGCGCACAGAAGACGAAAGGATTTGCATGAGTAAGATTTCCTATGCATCCACAATAGGATCTATCATGTATGTTATGTTATGTATGAGGCTTGATGTATCGTATGATCTGAGTGTCACGAGAAGATATCAGTCTGATCCAGGAATGGATCATTGGGCGGCTATTAAGATAATCCTTAAGTACTTAAGAAGAACTAAGGATGTGTTCCTAATATATGGAGAAGGTGATATGGTAATACGTGGGTATACGGATGTCAGCTTCCAGACAGACAAGGATGATTCTAGGTCTCAGTCTGGGTACGTATTCACCTTGAATGGAGGCACAATAAGTTGGAAAGGTTCCAAGAAAGAACTATAGTGGATTCTACCACTGAGGTAGAATGCATTACAGCTTCAGAAGCAGCAAAGGAAGCGGTTTGGATCAAGAAGTTCATCTCTGAACTTGATGTGGTCTCATCAATGATCCAAACATGTGCTTCACCACTATCATCTGATCAGGGAGATCATCAGTAGGAAGGAAATACAAATTGAGAAGATTCTCACTGAAAGGAACTCAGCGGACCCTTTAACTAATGCCTTACCTCAGAGTAAGTTTGAGGGTCATGTTAGAGCTTATGGTATTGGATACTGTGGCGATTGGCATTAGGCCAAGTGGGAGTTTGTTGATAATATATGAGAGGTGTCCTAAGGCAATCGCCTTGTAGTTGTACCATTTATTTGATAAATGAAGATTCACTATTTGAGTATACATGTTTTCATGTGTTTGATTGGATCTTAAACTCATTTACTAAATGTCCTCAATACGATTCACAACATGAGAGAATTTGTGATTTGATCACAACTAGTGAGTATCTCTACATGTGTAATTGTGATGTATTGGAATTATCCCTAGTCGATGAATTGATGCATTCGGATGCCATCGATTCTGTTGAAACTAGCACGAGGTGTACTCTTTGGTTTATCCAAGTAGTTGTTCCTCATTGGCTGGAGACATTGGGATATCCGGAGTTAATCGTGGATTCTAGTTATGGTAACTAGTTCATTGGAGTGACTAGTTGTAAGACTTCATATGGTTCTCTACATATATGGATATGTCAATGAAGTTCTTATAGCAGCTTAAGTGCAATGTTCCTTCGACTTGCGATATTCAAGTGATCTTGGTCATGAAGACTTATGTTTTAACATCTTAAGCAAGCATCTCCGAGGAGATGTGGACCCGGGATGATTGGGTATAAATCGAAGTGGCCGAAGGTGTTTGAATAGCCTACAAAGGATTCACCACTCCTTGCGAGGAGATGTATACCCTTGGCCTCTCATCGGATTGTTACTAAAGTCTTTGGCCAAAGCATTACATGTTTAGAGTAAGATACTCTTGGATACATGTGCAGTAACTAGAATCCGCAGGACGAGGAAGTAATACTTGGGCTAGGTGTGACGTAGTCAACCTAGTGGGGATTAACACAATAAACCATGTCCTAAACCAAGTGGGTATAAGATGAGTGAAGGGAATAGGACACGATTTACTATAGCTGTTGAAGGGTTTTAGAAGCGTTCTGGGATCAACCGTTGATTTTTTGGTTAATTGGGGATCATGATGTACTACTAGGTGTCACTCATGATCGTTCTATAATTAATGGTTAATTATAGACGGCCAATATAAATCGGGAACCTATTTGGTCACATGCACAAAGAGCGTAATCCGAAGGATTTAAAACGAGTTTGAGAATAGGATTCTCAGATCGAGAGAGACTAGGTTTGGTTGGACAGAACAAAGAGCGAGTATGAAATGGTTTTAGTCACATCGGAAGCAAGGATGGGTCGAGTCTTATGAAGACATGATGGATGAACCAAATTGGTTTGGCTCTAATCCAATGGTAGAAAATAAATCAAAGTGGTTTGGTTTGTTTTAAACGAATGAACCAAAGTTGGTTCGGTTCGTTTTAACTTAAAATAGACCAACGCGGTTTGGTTTATTTTAACTTAAGTTATTGGAGCGGGTTAACGGGTTTTGGTTATAAACCAATAACTCCTAGGAGAAGGTTTCTTGATGGTCAAGAAACACACACTCTATGAAAATGTGGCTTTAAGGTTTTTGAAAACCCCTAAGAGTTGTTTTTGGAAATAGCTAGCCTCCTTTTCTTCCTCCTTGCCCTTGCCACCCACTTGGAGTTGCCGTCCAACTTGGTTGCTGCCACCTCCTTGTCATCGGCCAACCACCAGCTGCCAGCCACTCTTGGGCCACCCTCAGCTTCCGTCCAACCACCCTTGGCCGCCGGTAACCAAGGTGCAACCGACCAAGCCTTTTGGCCGGTTATCTCCTCCACCAACACAAGCTGTCAAGTTTTGTACAGCTTGTTTCTCTCTTCGTAGAGAGGTCGTTTGGTCGGCTTTTTGTGCTCCGACAGTGGCTTACTTTTCGGGGATTGGATCCCCAACAATCCTAATAGGTGGAGGTCCAAGGTCTCGTCAATTGGTTGACGAAAACCACTTCCGAGAAGCGAGTTCGTGGAGCTCATTTTTAGATCCGAATTTGATTTGGATTGTGATTTGTCTCTCAGATCATATCATCTTCGACTCGTGGCTAGTGACTTTTGCGAAGACGAGGCTCGTGGCTTTGTGAAGTTATCCCGATGATACTCAGCATGGATACTGATAGAGGCGATTCTAGCGAGGATCGCTACGGTTGATGTCATTCCCGCTACACGTGATACGTCAGGTATAACTAAAATAAATTTCCTTTTATTGCAAAATTTTAAATAGAGATTATGTCTACACATGTTGTATCCTGCATGCGTGTGATGTGTGTATTGTAATAAAATTAGTTTATTACTTTTTTTTGCTTCCGCTGTGTGCATGTTTATGAAACGTGTTCTAACACACACTCACCGCGGTGCCGGGGAAACCTAACACTAACTCTAGTTCGGTGTCACACGGAGGAAGAGAAGGGATGCTACGAATCTTTAGATGGATTCTAGGATTTCGGTTTCATTTGTGTATCACAGAACACGTTGTCAATTGGGTTTTGTCTAGGTTTCTGACTACAGTTTTGTGGAAAGGACATCATACACTCCCCCAATGAGCCTTCGCATCTATCAGAAGATACCTCTGTCATACCAGGTCAACCCCTGGCTTTAGGACAGGATAGTTGGTATGAGGATGCCGAATCGATCCCTCCAACGAGTCAAAAACGGGGCACATTTCCTACTCCATCGCATCCTTCTACCCACAATTACTGACGATGAGGACAACCCCTAGGTTCCTCTTTAAATTCCCCTAAATCTTTGATACGAGGGTTGTCACCCCTCGTATCGGCTAAGCACAGTGACTAAAAAACCAAAACAATAGCTATAGATCTAAACCAAACACCAATTGCAAATATAGATTCAAGAATGAAAAGATATTTGAACCAACATGTTCTAACTCAACACAAACTACTCCCTAGTCCTAGAATCAGAGAATCTACTCCATGAATGCGAGAAAAGAAACACAAGGAATTGTCGAATTCATATATACAAGATAAAGTATGGAAAGAATATAGATTACAATGCATTGAGGCTCTTCTCTCTAGCATTGAGGTGCAGAACTTGGATCTTGAGCGACTTCCTTCCTCCCCGTTGTGAGTTTTGGAAGCTTTTTAGGGCTTCGGATTGTTGTCCCGGTCGTCATGCCTCTCCCCTAGGATTTGGGCGTGGCTTTCTTTATATAGACATGAGGTCGACTCTTCGCAAAATCCGAAAAAAGACCTAATCGCACCAAAACATTGGGCCGCCACACGGTCGTGTGTTTCCACACAACCAAGCCGTGTGTGGTCCTATGGTGGCCAATCTTGAGCTTCGGACACGGCCGTGTGTAGCCACACGCCCTGGTGTGTGCCTTACTGCATCCAGCTACCAAATGCTCTTTTTCGCTCCGAAAGTGCGATGTTTTCTTCATGAAATGCTATCATGCACACAAAAGTACAAAGAGCAAATCTCCAAACCAGAAAACAGGAAATGCATGCAAAGTAAAGTAAAATATGCATGAAATAAACATAAAATGAAATGAGATGTGAGCGAAAACTACTCCTAAAACCCTATATGTTTTGCTCACATCACTCACTGACACTCCCCTGGGGAGAATACTTAGTCATTCGGAAGCTACAGGGAAGCTTATCAAATGGGCTACTAAACTCAATGAGTGTGACATTACCTATCAGCCTCATACCTCTATTAAAGCACAAGCATTAGCTGACTTTTTAGTGGAAACTGTACATACGGAGGAATGTGAACCATGGATGATATATGCAGATGGGCCTTCTAAAAAAGAGGGTTGCGGGGTAGGAGTAATTCTAATTTCACTGCAAGGAGAAGAGGCTAAGCTGGCAGTTAGACTGCATTTTAGAGTCTTTAATAATGAAGCTGAATATGAGGCTTTACTTATAGCTTTGTAGGTTGCTAAAAATATAGGGGTCGAGCGGGTGATTGTGCATATGGATTCAGTTGGTGGTACAACAAACTGTGGGGGGATTTGAAGTTAAGGATGATAAGTGTCGAAATTACTGTGAATTGGTAGAAAAGGCTAAAAGGGATTTTTCAGAGGTGCTGATTGTAGGAACGTTGATGACCGCTAAAGGAGGGGTGAATAGCATGTTCGTTGCTTAATGGAATTTGTTCACGTTTGATCATCTACACTCTAGTTAGCACAGCAGAATAATAATGACAAATACAAATAACAAGATACACAATCACAACTCATAAATATAACGTGGTTCGGAACCTCAAGGTTACTACTCCACGGGTTGGGCTCGAATGAGCCCTAGCGATGCCCAACACCACTAAACAATAAACACTCCTTCTCAACAACAAGTTGGAGGCAAAGAAACCTCTTACAATAATTACAAAAGTAATACAATAAAAATACAAGCAAATATAAATATAATACAATAAATAACGTAAAAAAAAATTTACAAATGGTTGCTTTGAATGCTTGCTTGTTGATCGCCTTGGAATAGCCTTGAAGGTATGGAATGCAGCAGCAATTCCCCTCCAAATCGCCTAAGAAAATCACTGCTAAAATCCCTCCCATCGAGCTCCTTTTAAGCCTCCTTGCGACCAGGATTTTCGCCTGGCAGTCGACTGCCAACAGTGTCATTGTGTCACAACGAACTTAATCCACGTCAGCATTCAAGCCAACGAATACATTGGCAGTCGACTGTCATTACCCAACAATCGACTGCCAGGGTCGTAGTCGATTGACCAGTCGGTTACCAAGCATTCTGCTCCCGCAACCCTGACCAGCAGTTGACTTCCCTTCGTGGCAGTCGACTGATAGCAGTCGACTGCCCAATTCTAGCAATCGACTTCTCATAACTCCAGTCGACTGCCAAGAGTCAACTCAGCTGTCAAGTGTCAAAACACTTGACCAATTGACTGGTCCAAAGCCCCAGTCGATTGATAACCTTAACCATGAGATTTAACCCCAAGTATGATGCCCTCATACTTGCTAGACAACCCTTAGCCTAGACCTAAGCCTTCTAGCCACCTCCGTCAGCCTCATGCCTATCGGATCCCTCCAAGTCATCCATGACTTGTTCATTCATATGCTAGTCTTCAGGTGCTTTCATCGGCTATTGTCATGCTAACATGGTCTACACCGCCAAGGCACATTGGGCTTATGCTGCCAAGACTACCACTTGGACTTTACGCCATCAACCATTAGACTTATGCTGCCAAGACTCCCGCTTGGACTTTACACCGCCAATATCAACCCTTGAACTTTCTTTGTCAACCCATGTTGGACTTTTCATTTGCCAAGACTCAAGCTTTGACTTTCCCTTGCCAAGACCCATGCTTGGACTTTCCATGTCAACCCATGTTGGGCTTTCCCATTGCCAAGTGTCCCACTTGGGCTTTCCATGCCAAGTACCCATGACTTGGACTTTCCATTGCCAAGTGCTCAAGACATGGCATATGTCAAGACATGGCATATGGCAAATCATTCATGGCAAATAAAATATAAAGGTATAACAATACCTAAATTTTAATATTAGTTGTCATTTGTTATGATTAAATTCATTTTGCCATATTAATACTAATCCTCCAAGTATGTCAAAAATCCAAAATGATACACTATGACCTCTAAACCTAATTTGTGCCAATTTGATCAATTTTTCATGGTTCTTAAAAGATATTGGAACATCCTAAAAACCTTTAGGATTATAAGATCAAACTTATTTCCAAGGTATCCATAACCTTCAAAATGACCTAAAGTGCCACCTTTACCATGGTTAGGTTAACTACCCATCCATTTAAAGTTGACACAACCTAACCCATTTAACGTGAATCAATCACGCTCCTAAGAACCCAATACCTATTAGAGCTCCTTGGATTTACTAGGTATTCCTTAGGGATGACCTCTCTAGATACCCTCATAATGACCCTCTTAGGCTTGGTAGCCTTGGTCATTGTGGTCTTGCCTATGTTAACTCTAGGGGTGACTCCCCTTGTAACCTTCTTAGCGACCTTCCTAGGTTTCTTAGAAACCTTAGCCACTAGGCACACTCCATGGTTAGCCTTAGGGATGACCTCCCTAGTAACCATGGCCTTCCTAGACCTAGGTTGTGTTCCATAATCGAATGGAACATTATAATAGGTCTCCTTGGGCTTAGGTTTGAGACCCAAATATTTCTTGCCCTTGGGTGGACCATGCTTCCTAGACCCTAGGTTTTGACAATTTGACCCTTTAATTGAATTTTCCATCCTTGCAAGGGTTTTTTCATGTTTTTCAAGCTTTGACCTCAAGGCTTGGTTTTCTAGTTCTAATTTTTCCAATTTTGATTTTTCATCGATCTTTTGGGAATGGTTCTTCCTCTTAGGCATGTGGCTACCCTTCTTAGGGTTAATGCCTAAGTGTTCTTCTACCTTCTTAATAGACTCCCTAGGTAGAATGGGTCTAGAGTTGTTGTTTCTAGATTTGTCCTTAGACCTAAAATTAATATGTTTAGCACCTAAACAATAAAATCTATTATTTCTACTAGCATGTTTTTCATGAGCAATAGCAAGAGTATTAAAAACATGTTTTTTAGACCTAGAACTAGAAGGTGCAGTATTAAATTTTACCTTAGGATTTGCCTTAGAGGTTGCCCCTACATGTGATGCTCCCTTTTGAGTCTTCTTCCTCCCCCTAGGGCATTGGCTTCTATAGTTCCCTTTTTGGTTGCATTTGAAGCACACCACATGCTCCTTGTTCTTCCTAATTGGGACTCCGACTTCATTGGCCTTTTCTTGAACTTTTGGTGTCGGTTGAATCATCTTGACCTTCTTAGGGCACTTGCTTTTATAGTGCTCATATTTCCTACACTCAAAACACATAATATGATTTTTATTATTAACACATGTGCTTGAGTTACCTAGGGTGGTGGTGAGGGTCTCTTGAGCTTGTTCATCTCTCCCAGATGTTGAGGCTACTTCTTGCTCTTGCTTTGGCTCCGGTGATCTAACTTCCTCCCCCTCAATCCTAGAGGTGGAGGCTTCCTCTACTTCTTCTTCTACCTTGGATGTTGATGACTTATCAACTGTTAGGGCAATCTCTTGCCATGATAAGGTTTTGATGTGTGTAGCAAAGGGTTTAAGTTAGAGTGTTATTATGATTTGATATGTGCGTTGGAGTCTTGCAGGGCTTAGTAATTCGCACATGGAGCCTTGGCGAGTTTCACCTCTCATGACTCGGTCCTTGAGTCGGTGAAGGATGGCTTTGCGAAAGTCGTACGCTTGGAGCATCCGAGGGACCACCGGACGAGGAGCTTGGAGTGAAGCTGGAGGAAGTAGACTTCAGGGCGAGACGCGAAGGATGGCGCTGCAGAGTCGTGCGCTTGGCACATCCGAGGGACGTGGTCGGACAAAGATAACTTCAAAGGCGAGGGACTCCGAGGGATGAGTGTGAGCGAATGTAACCCGGGAAGGGGTAGTAGCTCTTAGGTGAAACTTGCCCATTTGGCTAAGTGTCGGATGGGATTTCCCGACATCAGTTGACTACCATGTTAATGGTAGTCGACTACTCTAAGTCGACGGTGACTCGACTAGCGACCGCCATGGAATGGCAATGATCGCGAGATCACCAATGATCGATGAAGGCATCACCAACCGGGTCGCAAGTGTTTCGGGCACAGAATGGAGTCGAGCTCGCAGAGCACTCGACTGGTCAAGCATCAGTCGACTGATGGCAATATCAGTCGACTAATGCCAGTGTCGTTGGATGGAATCCAACGTGGAAAGCAACCGTTATTGGGCAACGGCTATAGGACCAGTCGACTGATAGGGACATCAGTCGACTGCTCCTGTGTCAATGGGAAGAAACCCTCTTCCTCTATAAAGAGGAATGGTGTGGGGCTTTGGGAACCTAATGCTTCAACTCATAACATCTCCCAAAGTGCTCTAAGGGTTTTTCCACTCTTCTTCTTGTGCTAATTCTCATTCAATTGTAAGAAGAGGGATTGTAAAGAGGTTACCTCCACCTAGCTTGGTGCAAAGGAGAACTTAGTGGATTTGGCAAAGGAGTGATTCACCTTAGATGAATCGAGATCGTGGATTAGCGGCGTAGCCGTGAACCACGTTACAACCTTGTGTTAGCATTGTTTGTTTCCTTTGCTTTGTTTTTATTTGCTTGATTTGCTTGTCTTGTTGTTTCTGTTGCGCTAATCTTCTTGTAGATGAGCAAATACCATTATCCAATGTAAGAGGGCTATTCAGCCGCCTCTAGCTGGCCGATCGATTCCCTACAAGTGGTATCAGAGCCAAGGAAAGCTTGTTGAGGACTAACCGCCACAACAAGCACATTCAAGAATGGTCGGCTCAAATATTCACCCACCAAAATTCGAAGACGAATTCTCTTGGTGGAAAAAGAGAATGGAGGTATTCTTTGAAACCGACTTTGAAATTTTATTAATAATGGAAAACGGTTTCGAGATGCCTAGGAATGAAGATGGGGAGTCATTGGAGAAATCAAGGTGGAGCAAGAGGCAAAGGGAAGAATACTTGGCAAATTCAAAGGCCAAGCACCACCTCTACAATGTACTCCCCCAACAAGAGGTGAATAGGATAGGGGAATGCTCTAGTGCGAAGGAGATGTGGGAGAAGTTAGTAGAGCTTCATGAAGGCACCTCGGAGGCAAAACTTGCAAGGAGAGACCTCCTCCGCTCCCAACTATCTAACATCAAATTAGAAAAGGGAGAAAAGGTAACCTCATTGCATTCTAGGTTTAAAGAAATTTTAATTGGGCTAACAAGTGTAGGAGAAAAACTTTCCAACCGGGGCATGCTCATGAAAGCAATTGATGCTTTTCCCTGGTCATCAAAATGGAGCTCAATGGTGGACTCCTTCTACATGTCCAAGAACCTAGAAGTGAGCACCTTAGAGGAGTTCTTCTCAACAATGGAGCTCCACGAAACGAGGCTTGAAGGAATACAAGAAGAGCCAAAGTTTCAACTTTCAAGAGGAGTAGCCTTGATGGCACATAAGGGGAAGAAGAAGATAGAGATCCCCTCCTCCTCCGATGAAGCGTCCTCATCTTCCTCCATGGATAGCACGGAAGAAGCCTATATGGTAAGGAGGGTAAGACGCACATTAAAAGGTTTTAGATTTAATAAATCTAATGATAGGAATAGAAGACCAAAGGGGAAAATTATTTGCTACAATTGCCAAGGAGAGGGACACATAAGGGACAATTGTCCTCTCCTAAACAAGATCAAGGAAGAGAAGAGAAAGAAGGAAGAAAAGAAGAAAAAGAAGGGAAGCAAGAAGAAAGAAGAAGAGAAGAAAGCCAAAGAAAAGGGAAAGGCAAAGGCACTAAAGGCAAGGACTTGGGATGACCCGTCTTCCTCATCATCATCATCATTCGAGGAAGAAAATGTCTTTGTCACAAATTTGGCATTGATGGCGTTTGATGATCTCTCCACCTCCTCATCCAAAAATGAAGAAGCTAGCTCAAGTGGAGAGAGCTCAAGTAAAGGGGGAGCCTCCTCTACATCCTCATCATCGGAAGAGGACTTGGTAAGTGAGGTAACAAATCTACCCCCTAAGCAAATTATGTCTATGATTTCTAGCCTCACTAAGGATTTATTTAGAGCAAAGAAAAAGAATAAGTGCATGCTAGATCAAATTAAGGACTTAGAAGAAAAATTAGAAAAAGCATGCTTAAATGATAATGATAATATTTCTTCTAGTTTAAATGATGCATGCTCACATGAATATATGTCTTTCAATGTTGATGATGCATGCATAGAAGAAAATAGGATTTTAAGGGAAAAGGTAGATCACTTGACCAAAGCCCTAGAAAAATTCACAATAGGCTCCAACACCTTGAACATGATAATTGGGAGCCAAAGGGCAAGTTTTAACAAAAAAGGCCTAGGTTATAAAGAAAAGAAAAATGAAAAGGCCTATAAATGCTTAATAGCTAGGGGTCAAGACAAAAAGAAAGTAATTGCTAGGAAATGGATCCCTAAGGAATTTTTAGTGAACCCCATAGGCAAGAATTTATATTGGGTTCCAAAATCCATCCTAAAGGGTTAGAAAAACCCTAGGATAGTCAACCATAAGGACTTTACCTATATCATATTTTTGGTTGACTTAGGATGGTGGGACAACATTTTTGAAATAGTGTTAGGTGATGATAATGCACCTATAAATAGATAAATCATGCTTTAGGTGATATTTGCTTTATTATCATGATATAATACCTAATGCATGATCACAATTTGATGAATACATTTGTTTCATGATCATAATGTAAAATTAAGTCATATACATCTTTATGATCATGTGGATTGTTAGGATGTTACTTAACCTTGATAGAATTGCATGAAAATAATGGTTAAGTACATACAAATACCTTTAGGACACATCTCACACTCACCATAGGCTACCATGATTGAAAACTTAGCATGGGTGAGATGATAGGATGATACAAATGTCCACTAATGTCTATGACATCTAAATGGTCATTTAAGGTATCAAAATAGCAATAATAGACCAATCATGGGGAATACTTATGTTTAATTCATAGACATATTGCCCAAAGATCATGGTTGGATATTTCATATGTTTTCAAAACAATTTCTTACTTTAAAATCTATGTATTCATGTTTTGAAATAATCCAAAGCAAGACTAGGTGTTAAAATGGATACTAACATGATCAAAAACCTAGTGGTTTTTAAAGCTTTTGGATTTTTGGCAAATACTTGGAAATATAATGATTTTTTATGAAAGACTATTTTTCATTGATAAATATACTTACAAGAAATATTCTCCCCGAATTTCATGATTTTTCAAATTTTATAGATTTTCTAGTGCATTTCTGAAATTCACCCCAGAAAATCAGAAATTCTGAAATCCATGTGTCAGTCGACTGGTAGTCTGAACCAGTCGACTAGTAGCCTGATAACATGCCCAATAATTTCTGAAATCCAATGTTAAGGCATGTTTTGGTTTTTCTTTCTCTCTAGACTTGATGTCATGCTATATAAACCTTGTTAATTATTTTTGATGGTGTCAAAGGGGGAGAAATATTATGTTTAAGTAAGGGGGAATATATTTAGGAGGAGTTTCATGTATTAAGGGGGAGAGTTGCTAATCATGTTATTTACATGCTTTCTTTCCTTAATAGTTTTATCAAATGTTTTACCTAACTTAAACGGATTGCTACACATCAAAAAGGGGGAGATTGTTAGGGCAATCTCTTGTCATGATAAGGTTTTGATGTGTATGGCTAAGGGTTTAAGTTAGAGTGTTATTATGATTTGATATGTGCGTTGGAGTCTTGCAGGGCTTAGTAATTCGCACATGGATCCTTGGCGAGTTTCACCTCTCATGACTCGGTCCTTGAGTCGGTGAAGGATGGCTTTGCGGAAGCCGTGCGCTTGGAGCATCCGAGGGACCGCCGGACGAGGAGCTTGGAGTGAAGTCGGAGGAAGTAGACTTCAGGGCGAGACGCGAAGGATGGAGCTGCAGAGCCGTGTGCTTGGCGCATCCGAGGGATGTGGTCGGACGAAGATAACTTCAAAGGCGAGGGACTCCGAGGGATGAATGTGAGCGAATGTAACCCGGGAAGGGGTAGTAGCTCTTAGGTGAAACTTGGCCATTTGGCTAAGTGTCGGATGGGATTTTCTGACATCAGTGGACTACCATGTTAATGGTAGTCGACTACTCTAAGTCGACGGTGACTCAACTAGTGTTCGAGTCCGGTTCAGTGTTAATGCGATCGCCATGGAATGGCAAATGATAGAGACTGAGACCGATCGATGAAGGCATCAGTCGACTGGTCGCAAGTGTTTCAGGCACATAATGGAGTCAAGCTCGTGGCGAACATCACCAATCGATGGCAATATCCCGATCGATGCTGTTGTCGTTGGATGGAATCCAACGTGGAAAGCAACCGTTATTGGGCAACGGCTACAGGACCAGTCGACTGATAGAAACATCAGTCGACTGCTCTTGTGTCAATGGGAAGAAACCCTCTTCCTCTATAAAGAGGAATGGTGTGGGGCTTTGGGAACCTAATGCTTCAACTCATAACATCTCCCAAAGTGCTCTAAGGGTTTTTCCACTCTTCTTCTTGTGCTAATTCTCATTCAATTGTAAGAAGAGGGATTGTAAAGAGGTTACCTCCACCTAGCTTGGTGCAAAGGAGAGACTTAGTGGATTTGGCAAAGGAGTGATTCACCTTGGACGAATCGGGATCGTGGATTAGCGGCGTAGCCGTGAACCACGTTACGACCTTGTGTTAGCATTATTTGTTTCCTTTGCTTTGTTTTTATTTGCTTGATTTGCTTGTCTTGTTGTTTCCGTTGCGCTAATCTTCTTGTAGACGAGCAAATACCATTATCCAACGTAAGAGGGCTATTCACCCCCCTCTAGCCGACCGATCGATTCCCTACATCAACCTCCAAATTCTCACTTTTTTGTGAGGAAGATGAGCTTGCTTCTTCGGCCTCCTTCGATTGAGCCGATGAGCATTCCTCGGGCTCCTCTATTTCTTGAGCCATTAGGGGTTCTTCATGATATTTCACCAACTTGATCCAAAGGTCCTTAGCATATTTATAATCTCCTATCTTTATCAAAACATCATTAGGGATTACACTGAGTAATATTCCCAATACCTTATTATTTATGTTGTAGTATCGGAGTTGTTCTTGGCTCCACTTCTTCTTCTTAAGCCTTTTTCCTTCTTCATCCTTCGGAGTGTCAAACCCTACCATCATGCTAATCCAATTATCATAATCATACATTAAAAAGTATTTCATTCTTACCACCCATAGCTCAAAATCCTTAGCTCCATAGAGTTCGTATGGTAGCGGCGTGTTGATATCATCCCCCAATCTTTCTTTGATTGTCATTTTCCTTCCTCTAGCATGCTCCCTTAGTTGTTAAACCTTGAAGAGCGGCCTCGCTCTAATACCAATTGTAGGAACGTTGATGACCGCTAGAGGAGGTGAATAGCGCATTTGTTGCTTGATGGAATTTGTTCACATTTGATCGTCTACACTCTTATTAGCACAGCGGAATAATAATGACAAATACAAATAACAAGATACACAATCACAACACACAAATATAATGCAGTTCGGAACCTCAAAATTCCTACTCCACTAGTTGGGCTCGAATGAGCCTTAGCGATGCCCAACACCACTAAACAATAAACACTCCTTCTCGACAACAAGTCGGAGACTAAAAAACCTCTTACAACAATTACAAAAGTAATACAACAAAAAATACAAGAAAATACAAATACAATACAACAAATAACGTAAAGAAAACTTTACAAATGGTTGCTTTGAATGTTTGCTTGTTGATCGCCTTGGACTAGCCTTGAAGGTCTGGAATGCAGCAGCAATTTCCCTCCAAATCGCCCAAGAAAATTGCTACTGAAATCCCTCCCGTCGAGCTCCTTTTAAACCTCCTCGCGACCTAGATTTCTGCCTGGCAATCAACTGCCATAAGGCCCCAATCTATTGCCAACAGTATCGTTGTCTCACAACGAACTTAATCCACATCGGCATTCAAGCCACATTAGCAGTTGACTACTGTGGTCGAGCCGATCGATCACTACCAATGAGCATTCTCGCTCCCGCAACGACGACCAGCAATGATCGCCTCCATGGCGCGATCGCCATCGCTTGATTGCCAAGTTATTTTATCGAAGTCGAACCCTAGTCAACTCACGACAGTCGACTGCTCATAACCCCAGTCGACTGCCAAGAGTCAACTGGACTGCTAAGTGTCAAAACACTTAACCAATCGACTAGGGCTTGGTCCAAAGCCCCAGCCGACTGATAACCTCAAGCATGAGGTTTAACCCCAAGTATGATGCCCTCATACTTGCTATACCACCTTTAGTCTAGACCTAAGCCTTCTAGCCACCTCTATCAGCCTCAAGCCTATCGGATCCCTCCAAGTCATCCATGACTTGTTCATCCATACGCTAGCCTTCAGGTGCTTCTATCGGCTATTGTTATGCTAACGTGGTCTACACCACCAAGGCACATTGGGCTTACGCTGCCAAGACTACCGCTTGGACTTTATGCCGCCAACCATTGGACTTATGCTGCCAAGACTCTCGCTTGGACTTTATGCCGCCAATATCAACGCTTAGGCTTTCCTTGCCAACCCATGTTGGACTTTCCATTTGCCAAGACTCAAGCTTGGACTTTCCCTTGCCAAGACCCATGCTTAGACTTTCCATGCCAACCCATGTTGGACTTTCCCATTTCCAAGTGTCCCACTTGGACTTTCCATGCCAAGTACCCATGACTTAGACTTTCCATTGCCAAGTACTCAAGACTTAGACTTTCCCATTGCCAAGACCCATGTTTGGACTTTCCATGCTAACCCATGTTGGACTTTCCATTGCCAAGTGTCCCACTTGGACTTTCCTTGCCAAGTTCCCATGACTTGGACTTTCCCATGACAATCACATTGTCATACATTTTGTCGAACATCAAAATACCGCTTAAGTCAAACTCGAGTCTGGTCAATCGTGACCTGGGCTGATTGCACTAACACTGATAAAGAAAATAACTAGGATAGAAAATCAGAAAGGTGATGAATTGGCTCAGTTGGCTAGCTCACTGTGGAATTGGAGTACCCGTGACGTAATTGTGCAGATTGAACTATTGTCACAGAATGAAAGATCGTGAGAGGTAATAGAAGTTGATTGGAGGAAAGAGTTGGTTTCATTCTTTACATATAAGAAGGTGCCAAACGATTCTGTAAAGGCTTAGCAATTTAAGCAACAAGTAATTCATTTCTGAATGATAAAAGGAATTTTGTATAAAAGGACTTGTGTTGGGCTTTTGTTGCGTTGTTTGGGGAAAACAGAAGCAAGTTATGTGTTGAAGAAAGTGCATGAAGGAGCTTGTGACAGTCATATAGGGGGTCGGACATTAGCTCAAAAGGTGTTATTAGCAGGATACTTTTAGCCCACTCTGATGAAGGACTCTATACAGTTGATACGACAATGTGAGAGTTGTCAAAAGCATCACAATTAGCAGCATCATCCAGCTGAATATATGAGGGCAGTAGTAGCAGCTTGTCCTTTTGATCAATGGGGTATGGATATAGTAAGACCATTTTTGATCGGGACTGGTCAAAAGAAATTCTTGTTGGTAGTTATAGATTATTTTTCTAAGTGAGTAGAAGCTGAACCCTTAGCTCGTATCATTGAGCAGATGGTATTAAAGTTTTTATGGAAGAATATTGTATGTCGTTTTGATATTCCTAGAAGATTGATATCTGATAATGGTTGACAATTTCAGGGTAAAAAGTTAGCAAAATGGTGTGAACATTTTAAAATTGAATAGGTATTTACATCTGTGGCTTATCCCTAGAGTAACGGGCAAATTGAGGTGATTAATAGAGAGGTGGTGCATGGATTAAAAACCAAGTTGGAACATGTAGGAGGTAGTTGGGTGGAGGAGTTACCTAGAATTTTATGGTCTTTCCGAACCACTTCCAAGAGAGACATGGGAACCACTCCCTTTAGTATGGTGTATGATTCAAAAGTTGTGTTACCTGTAGAAGTTGGAATAGAGTCTGCACGGGTATTGAGTTATTTCCCGAGCGACAATAGTGTGGTTCAAGGTATGGAGTTGGACTTGATTCAAGAAAGGAGGGATACTACCGCATATAATGCTGAAAGATATAGGTCACAGGTAATTAAATCTTATAATAAAAAGATAGTGTCTCATTCTTTTCAGGTGGGAGATCTAGTGCTAAAAAAGGTGCTACCTGAAGGATCTAAAGGCAAGTTGGGAGCCAAGTGGGAAGGACCTTTTCAAGTGGAAAGTCGAGCGAGAGTGAGGGCTTACTATTTGAAGGATGCCCAAGGAAGATTGTTATCAAGACCTTGGAATGTATATCATTTACGACCCTATTTTAGTGGATAAGATGTTGCGAAATTTACGTTTTTGATCTTTCAGGAGGTCGTGGGTAATAGTTTCTTTTTTAGAAAGGGTATATCGTTATCATTTGGTTGTCATATGAATGTATCAGCAAGTTTTATCAATAAACTTCAGGAAATACATGATTATTCATTTTTAGAAGGGTTCTACATTATTCATAAGGCAATAGCATTACTTAAGGATATTTTTATGTCGGAAATTCTTGGTCGTTGTGCAATACATAACACTTAGCATGTAAGAAGAAAGATACATGATTCTTCATAAAAAGTTAAATAATTGTAACATCTTTTTATATAAAAAAAAAAGAAAAAGCTAAGGGGGAGAAGAGTGTTAGTAATATATGAGAGATGTTCTAAGGCAATCGCCTTATGTTTGAACCATTTAAATGATAAATGAAGATTCACTATTTGATTATACATGTTTTCATGTATTTGATTAGATCTTAAACTCATTTACTGAATGTCCATGATACGATTCACAGCATGAGAGAATTTGTGATTGGATCACAACTAGTGAGTATCTCTACATGTGTAATTATGATGTATCAAAATTATCCCTAGTCGATGAATTGATGGATTTGGACACCATCAATTCTGTCGAGACTAGTACGAGGTATACTCCTTGGTGTATCCAAGTAGCTGATTCTCACTGGCTGGAGACATTGTGATGTCCGGAGTTAATCGTGAATGTTAGTTATGGTAACTAGTTCATTGGAGTGACCAGCTGTAAAACTTCATATGGTTCTCTGCATATATAGATATGTCAATGAAGTTCTTACTGCAACTTAAGTGCGATGTTCCTTTGACTTGCGGTATTCAAGTCATCTTGGTCATGAAGACTTATGCTTTGACATCTTAAGCAAGCATCTCTGAGGAGATGTGGACCCGGGATGATTGGGCATAAGTCGAAGTGATCGAAGGTGTTTGAATAGCCTATAAAAGATTCACCACTCCTTGTGAGGAGATGTATACCCATGGCCTCTCGTCGGATTGTTACTAAAGTCTTTGGCCAAAGCATTACATGTTTAGAGTAAGGTGCTCTTGGATACATGTGCAATAACTAGAATCTGCAGGACAAGGAAATGATACTTGAGCTAGGTGTGATGTATTTAACCTAGTGGGGACTGACACTATAGACCATGTCCTGAACCAAATGGGTATAAGATGCGTGAAGGGAATGAGGCACGATTCATTATAGCTGTTGAAGGGTTTCAGAAATGGTTCTGGATCAACCGTTGATTTTCTGGTTAATTGGGGATCATGATGTACTACTAGGTGTCACTCATGATCGTTCTATAATTAATGGTTAATTATAGATGGCCAACATAAATCGGGAACCTATTTGGTCACACGCACAATGAGCGTAATCCGAAGGATTTAAAACGAGCTTGAGAATAAGATTATTAGACTGAGAGAAACTAGGTTTGGTTGGACCAAACAAGGATCGAGCATAAAATTGTTTTAGTCACAATGGAAGCGTGGATGGGTCGTGTCTTATGAAGACATGACGGATGAACCAAATTGGTTTGGTTATAATCCAATGGTGAAGAATAAACCAAAGGGGTTTGGTTTGTTTTAAACGAATGAACCAAAGTTGGTTCGGTTCGTTTTAATTTAAAATAGACCAACTCGGTTCGGTTTATTTTAACTTAAGTTATTAGAGCGGGTTAACGGGTTTTGGTTATGAACTAATAACCGTTAGGAGAATGTGTTCTTTATAAAAACATGGCTTAAGGGTTTTTCGTGGAAAACTTTGTGTGTTGGAAAACCTAAGCCACCCTCTCCCTCTCTTCTCCTTGCCGCCGCCCAAGGGTTCCATGCCGCCCAGCTTTTTATCGCCATCCACCCTTGCTGTTGGAGTCCATCTGCTGCCGGCCACTCCTCCGGCGACCCTCCGGCGACTCACCTTGGTTCCGGCGACCAAGGTTTGGCCGGCCATCCTCTTTGGGCGGCGCAACATCCTCCACCAAGCTGTCCAGTTTTCTGGACAGCTTGTTTCCTTCATGTCAGAGCGTCATTTGGATGATGTTTAGAGCTCCGACAGCAGCTACCTTGCCGGGGATTCGATCTCCAGTAATCCTCATAGGTGGAGGACGAAGGATTCGTCAAACGGTTGACGAATACCTCTCCGAAGAAGCGAGTTTTGGGGACTCGTTTTTGAATCCGAATTTTGATTCGGATTGTGATCTTCTCTCGATCACATCATCTTCGACACGAGGCTAGTGACTCCTACGAAGACGAGGCTAGTGATTCCTACGAAGACGAGGCTCGTGACTTTGTGAAGTCATCCCAACGATACTCGGCATGGATACGGATAGAGGTGATTCTAGCGAGAGTCGCTCCAGTTGATGTCTTTCCCGTTGCACGTGATACGTCAGGTATACCTAGAATAATTTTCTTTTATTGCAAAATTTAAAACTACGATTATGTCTACACATATTGTACTATGCATGCGTGTGGTGTGTGTGGTGTGTGTTGTAATAAATTAGATTTATTGCTTTTTATTTCTTCCGCTACGCACATGTTTACGAAACATGATCGAACACACACTCGCCGCGGTGCCGGAAACCCAACAGTGGTATCATAGCCCAGGTTGTGTTTCGACATAATCGTAAAATTGTTTTGCAATAGTCGTAATTGTATTTATAGAAATTTTCTACTTTTGGAAGTTTAGAAGTATTTATGGAAATTTTCTAATTTTGAGAAGTCTAGAAGTATTTATGGAAATCTTCTACTTTTGGAAAATTTAGAAGTATTTATGGAAATTAACACTTTCCATAAATAAAATATTTGATTAGATTTGGAAATTTGTTTCCTAATTTAATCATGATTTGATTTGAGAATCAAATCTTAATTATATTTTATTTTCATAAATAGTTTTGACAATTTAGGAAATTTGTTTCCTAAATTAAATTTGACTTTCCTTAATCAAAACTTTCCATAAATAAAATATATGATTTGATTTGGAAATTTATTCCCTAATTTAATCATGATTTGATTTGGAGAATCAAATCTCAAACATATTTTATTTCCATAAATAGTTATGACATATAAGGAAATTTTTATACATGCCATAATTATATGTCATGTAATTGCATTAGATGCATATCATTATGTCATGTGTGTCGTGACATGTAGATGTATGTCATGTATGTCATGTCATGTAGATAATAGTTATTTGCATGCAAAGAGGATGAGACATAAAACTCTTACTCAATATTAAAGCCTACATCTTCCATTAATATGGTTAGAACCAGAGTTCTATTTCCTGTTTGAGTTGTTGGACTCTCTCCAAGCTCGGCTTGAACCTGAACATATTCAAACCATGGAATAGTTTAATACTAATATGGTAAGAGTCAGAGGTCAATCGTTAGCTTTGGTTGTTGGACTCTCTCCAAGCCGGGCTAATTGGTTGAATGCGCTCTAACCATATTAAAACTATATCTTGATTAATGGGTTGGATTTAACCTGGAGCATCGGCTTGTTGGACTCTCTCCAAGGTCGATGTGAAGGGAGGTGAAGTTGGGTGCTATGCATATGATGCGTACTTGTTAATGAGTTAACAATCCAAAGTATGTGTGAACATTCAATTAGTTGATAGTACATTGTGATAGTTGCATATATGTGATATGCAATCGGTATATATGATACCTACCATTGTAGCTATGAATGGCTTGTTGGACTATCTCCAAGGTTGTTCATATCTATGTTGGATATCAGCCCATTCGGAGATGGACCTACGATCTCCTGAAGTGATTTTGGGGTTTTAAAATTCGAAAAATGAATGGAATTTTGTATATGTATGTGGATGAATTTTAAATCATCTTTCTCATATATGCTCGATTTGTATTTCTAGGTTAATCGCTTGATCATGATGTCTTTGAATTTGCGCTCTATTTTGAATTCGAATAAATTGACTGGGCCAAACTTCTTGGACTGGCTTAGAAACTTGAGAATTGTTCTCAAGGCGGAAAATCTTGTGTATGTCCTCGAAGCGCCTCTTCCCGCCCGTCCTAGTGATGATGTAACTTCGGACCAATTATTGGCCTATCAGAAACATGTGAATGATTCTGAACTGGCGAGTTGCATCATGCTAGCTGCGATGGTACCCAAGCTACAAAAGCAGCATGAGCATATGGATGCTCATACTGTAGTCTTTCATCTTTATGAGTTGTTTGATGAGCAAGTGAGATTCGAAAGGTTCGAAGTCTCCAAGCTCCTCTTCACCTCTGAGATGCAAGAAGGTTCATCTATGGTACTGCTCAACATACTAAAGACTATAGAGGCTTCTGTGAAGCATGAGAAGGGGACGGTGTTGTTAGTTGATTCCTCGAAGAAAGGTTCTAAGAGGAAGTCAAAGGAACAACAGAAGGGGAAGAAAAAGACTAAAAAGGCAGAACTAGCTCAAAAGGGCACTTGCCATCATTAAGGCAAGGAGGGCCATTGGCGAAGAAATTGCAAGATTTATCTTGAGTCCATGAAGAAGAATAAGACAACGGATGTCCCATCTTCTTCAGATATCTTCGTTATTGATTGTCATTCTATTTCCTCAAACACTTGGGTATTGGATACTGGGTGTGGCTCACATATATGTAATGACATACATAGGCTAAGAAATAGAAGAAGACTCGTCAAGGGAGAGTCAAATTTACGTGTTGAGAATGGAGCAAAAGTTGTTGCACTCACCATCGGAACGTATTTGTTGAAACTCCCTACAGGACTTGTCTTAGAACTAGACAATTGCTTTTATGTTCCTTCGTTGATAAAGAACATCATTTCTATTTCTTGTTTGAATAGAAATGGGTACCATTTGACTTTTAGTAACAATTGTTGTTACATAACTTTGAATGGAGTTCTTTATGGGACTAGAATTTTAAGCAACGGTATTGATACATTGGACGTATCCAGCAACATTTTCAATATCGAAGCGAGCAACAAGCGTGCTCGAAAGGATAATCAATTAGACTCCTACATGTGGCATTGCCGTCTTGGCCATGCAAGCAAGAAACGCATGTCCGAATTACACCAATGTGGAATTCTAGAATCGTTTGAATTAGATTCATACGATACATGCGAATCATGCTTAAAAGGCAAGATGACTAAGTTATCTTTTACGGGAAAAGGTGAACGGGTGGAAGAGTTGCTATGTCTAATACATACTGATGTATGTGGACCTATGTCAACTCAAGCTTTAGAAGGCTATAGCTACTTCATTACCTTCACCGATGATCACTCACGGTTTGGGTATGTGTTCTTGATAAACACAAGTCTAAAGCCTTTGAAAGGTTCAAAGAATTCAGAAATGAAGTAGAGAAACAACATGACAAGAGTATTGAAATACTTCGATCGGATCGAGGTGGCGAATACTTAAGTCAAGAGTTTCTAGATTATCTAAGAGATAATGGTATATTCTCTCAATGGACTCCGCCGTATATACCACAGCATAATGGTGTATCGGAGAGGCATAACCGGACCTTGTTGGACATGGTCAGGTCAATGATGAATCATGCGAATCTTCCCAAGTCCTTTTGGGGCTATGCACTTCAGACAGTTGTTTACTTGTTAAACAGAATGTCAACCAAGGTAGTCTCTACTACTCCATATGAGATATGGAATAGTAAGAAACCTCATGTATCTTACTTAAAGATATGGGGTTGTCCTGCTTATGTGAAGTGGATTGTATCAGACAAATTGGATGCTAAGTCTAATAAATGTCTATTTATTGGATACCCTAATAAGGGGTTACAAATTCTATCATCCTATGGAGCAAAAAGTGTTTGTTTTAAGGCATGTTGTGTTTTTAGAGAAAGAGTTTCTCTTGCAAGAAAACAGTGGGAGTGTCATTGAGCTTGAGGAGGCTCGAGAGACTCAAATAGACATTGATGAGATACCTGGTGAAGCACCACAGTCGACAAATCATAGTGATGAGCTATCGGCTAGACCTATTGAGACACCACATCTTTGTAGATCTAGTAGAACACACAATATTCCTAAGAGATATGGATTTCTCGTAAGTGAATCGAATGACATGTTACTCATTGATGATGAGGAGCCTACCAGTTATAAAGAAGTTCTAAAAAGTTCAAAAAGGGATAAGTGGCTTGACACCATGAAGTCAGAAATGGATTCCATGTATGAAAACCAAGTTTGGAACTTGGTTGACTCACCTGAAGGCATAAAGCCTATAGGGTGCAAGTGGGTTTTCAAGAAGAAAACTGACATGGATGGTAATGTGATTACCTATAAGGCTAGATTGGTGGTGAAAGGATATCATCAAAAGCAAGGTGTTGATTATGACGAAACCTATTCGCCTATTGCTATGCTGAAATTCATTCGGATGCTCCTGGCCATAGCAGCTCATTATGATTATGAGATAAGGCAGATGGATGTGAAAACAACTTTCCTTAATGGAAACCTACTCGAGGATGTGTATATGATACAACTTGAGGGTTTCACATCAATTGATAAAACCAAGGTATGCAAATTGCGATGGTCCATATATGGACTGAAGTAAGCATCCAGGAGCTGGAATATCCGTTTTGATGAGACAATCAAAAGTTTGATTTCTCACAAAATCAGGACGAACCTTGTGTGTACAAGAAGGTTGTGGGAGTGCAGTCGTGTTCCTGGTATTGTATGTCGATGACATATTATTTATAAGAAACGATGTTTCTATCTTACAGTCGGTTAAGATTTGATTGTCCCAGACATTCTCCATGAAAGACCTGGGAGAAGCAACTTGCATCCTCGGGATTAAGATCTATAGAGATAGATCGAAATGGTTGTTTGGTCTTTTGCAATCTACATATATAGACTGAGTGCTAAAGAGGTTTAGCATGTCGGAATCCAAGAAAGGTTTCCTACCCATCAGGCATGGGATACACCTTTCGAAGTCTATGTGTCCGCGCACAGAAGACGAGAGGATTTGCATGAGTAAGATTCCCTATGCATCCGCAATAGGATCTATCATGAATGTTATGTTATGTACGAGGCTCGATGTATCGTATGCTTTGAGTGTCACAAGTAGATACTAGTCTGATCCAGGAATGGATCATTGAGCGGCTGTTAAGACAATCCTTAAGTACTTAAGAAGAACTAAGGATGTGTTCCTAGTATATGGAGAAGGGGACATGGTGATATGCGGGTATACGGATGCCAGCTTCCAGATAGACAAGGATAATTCCAAGTCTTAGTCTGGGTATGTATTCACCTGGAATGGAGGCGTAATAAGTTGGAAAGGTTCCAAGCTTGATACTATAGCAGATTCTGCCACTAAGGCAAAATACATTGCAGCTTTGGAAGCAGCAAAGGATGTGGTTTGGATCAAGAAGTTCATCTCTGAACTTGATGTGGTCTCATCAATGATCCAAACATGTGCTTCGCCACTATCATTTTATCAGAGAGATCATAAGTAGGAAGGAAATACAAATAGAAAAGATTCCCACTAAAAGAAACTTAGCGGATATTTTAACTAAGGCATTACCTCAAAGTAAGTTTGAGGGTCATGTTAGAGCTTATGGTATTGGATACCGTAGTGATTGGCATTAGGCCAAGTGGGAGTTTATTAGTAATATATGAGAGATATCCTAAGGCAATCGCCTTATATTTGAACCATTTATATGATAAATGAAGATTCACTATTTGAGTATACATATTTTCATATATTTGATTAGATCTTAAACTCATTTATTGAATGTCCTTGATACGATTCACAGTATGAGAGAATTTGTGATTGGATCACAACTAGTGAGTATCTCTACATGTGTAATTATGATGTATCGGAATTATCCCTAGTCGATGAATTGATGAATTTGGACACCATCAATTCTGTCAAGACTAGCACGAGGTATACTCCTTGGTGTATCCAAGCAGCTGATTCTCACTGGCTAGAGACATTGTGATGTCTGGAGTTAATCGTGGATGCTAGTTATGGTAACTAGTTCATTGGAGTGACCAGCTATAAAACTTCATATGGTTCTCTGCATATATAGATATGTCAATGAAGTTCTTATTGTAGTTTAAGTACGATGTTCCATTGACTTGCGGTATTCAAGTCATCTTGGTCATGAAGACTTATACTTTGACATCTTAAGCAAGCATCTCTGAGGAGATGTGGATCCGGGATGATTGGGCATAAGTCGAAGTGATCGAAGGTGTTTGAATAGCCTATAAAGGATTCACCACTCCTTGCGAGGAGATGTATACCCATGGTCTCTCGTCAGATTGTTACTAAAGTCTTTGGCCAAAGCATTACATGTTTAGAGTAAGGTACTCTTGGATACATGTGTAGTAACTAGAATCCGTAGGATGAGAAAATGATACTTGGGCTAGGTGTGATGTAGTCAACCTAGTGAGGACTGACACTATAGACCATGTCCTGAACCAAGTGGGTATAAGATGCGTGAAGAGAATGGGGCACGATTCATTATAGGTGCTGAAGGGTTTCATAAATGGTTCTGGATCAACCGTTGATTTTTCGATTAATTGGGGATCATGATGTACTACTAGGTGTCACTCATGATCGTTCTATAATTAATGGTTAATTATAGACGGACAACATAAATCAGGAACCTATTTGGTCACACGCACAATGAGCGTAATCTGAAGGATTTAAAATGAGCTTGAGAATAAGATTCTTAGACTGAGAGAAACTACATTTGGTTGGACCAAAAAAGGATCGAGCATGAAATCGTTTCAGTAGCAATGGAAGCATGGATGGGTTGTGTCTTATGAAAACATGATGGATGAACCAAATTGGTTTGGTTCTAATCCAATGGTGAAGAATAAACCAAAGGGGATTGGTTTGTTTTAAACGAATGAACCAAAGTTGGTTCGGTTCATTTTAACTTAAAATAGACCAACTCGGTTCGGTTTATTTTAACTTAAGTTATTGGAGTGGGTTAACGGGTTTTGGTTATGAACCAATAACCGTTAGGAGAATGTGTTCTCTATAAAACATGGCTTAAGGGTTTTTCGTGGAAAACTTTGTGTGTTGGAAAACCTAGCCACCCTCTCCCTCTCTTCTCCTTGTCGCTGCCCAAGGGTTCCACGACGCCTAGCTTTTTGTCGCCGTCCACCCTTGCTGCCAACATCCATCTGCTGTCGTCCACTCCTCCGGCGACCCTCCGGTGACTCACCTTGGTTCCGGCGACCAAGGGTTGGCCGGTGCAACATCCTCCACCAAGCTGTCCATTTTTTTGGACAGCTTGTTTCCTTCGTGTCGGAGCGTCGTTTGGATGACGTTTAGAGCTACGACAGTGGCTACCTTGTCGGGGATTCGATCTCTGGTAATCCTCATAGGTGGAGGACGAAGGATTCGTCAAACGATTGACGAATACCTCTCCGGAGAAGCGAGTTTTGGGGACTCATTTTTGAATCCTAATTTTGATTCGGATTGTGATCTTCTCTCGATCACATCATCTTCGACACGAGGCTAGTGACTCCTACGAAGATGAGGCTCGTGACTTTGTGAAGCCATCCCGACGATACTCGGCGTGGATACGAATAGAGGCGATTCTAGCGAGAGTCGCTCTGGTTGATGTCTTTCCTACTGCACGTGATACGTCAGGTATACCTAGAATAATTTCCTTTTATTGCAAAATTTAAAACTGCAATTATGTCTACACATGTTGTACTATGCATGCGTGTGGTGTGTGTGTTGTAATAAATTAGATTTATTGCTTTTTATTTCTTCCGTTGCACATATGTTTACAAAACATATTCGAACACACACTCACCGTGGTGTCAGAAACCCAACAAAGAGCCCACTGAAGAGTCTCCCCTGATTACTACGAGAAAATCTTCTCCTCCAGAAGCTGGTACGGGAATTGGATGATCTTGTTGTTGCAATATTGGAGGGTGCCATAAGCGGTTGCCGAAGGAAGGGAATGGAGAATGAAAAGGCCCTACAAAGTTGGGAGCTGCTCTATTGGGAGGATCCGCAAAGGGTAGAGGGCAATATGCATAAGTTGTTGTGGATCGAGTCTTTGATTCAGCGGAGGAGTTTGTGTCATAACTTATAAGAATGGGGCGGGAAGGAGAAGCCATGGTGGGAGAAAAGGGTGAAGAAAAAGAAGGAGAAGATGAAGAGGAGGATTGGGGGTTTGGTTTTTATAGGAAAGAGGGGGAAGATGATGGGATAAGTGGGGGTTCCCAAGAGTTATAAATGGTACCGAGGAGGTTATTTCATTAATTTGAATAGTGGCATCTCAGAAATATAAATCTAGTGGTTGGCGGGAAGAGAAGGGTTGTTTGTGAAAATATGCGTTCAATCGAGCAATAGCCTAGTTCCTGAGCGGTAAGGATGTTTATAGGGAAGGGTTGTTTTGGTAATAAAAATTTGTTTGAATGGTAATTTATTTCCCAACGGTTATGGCATAAGCTAAGCCTTATTTCTGTTAGGATGTTACTTTAATAAAGATGTAGGGCATAAAATGGGATTAAGTTAAATTTTGAGCACCTCGTGTTTTTGCTTAAAAAATGATCAAGGGAGGTTTATTAATGAGACTATAGGATGTGAATCATTAGTTCCCTTGGTTCAATCATATAAAGCATTGTAAAATGTATGATTTATTTGCAAGGAAAATAAGGTAATAAAAGCAAGTTAAACGTTGTTATGATAGGTACAAGTCACATTTTCTCATCAGAAGGAAATGGAAAAGATAGTAGTTCAGAGGGAGTACGGTCAATGGTGTTGCCCATGTCTAAAAAGCTAGTGGAGTGTCTTGGAGGAGGGTAACCGGTTGCCTTGAATTGTTCGGTGTAGTCCTGGAAACCCCATTGTAGAAAGGCAAATCCTCTATCTAGGAATAGATCATTTATGGAAGATGAAGTCCAAAAGGGTTCTTGAGCAATGTTGTTTCTTTTCGAAAGTGGTCGGGACTTCAGAATGTCTAAAGTATTCTATAAGAAGGTGGTCTGGAATTGGAGAGCTGATAGTTCTGCTCGGTCGGCTTGTGCTTTTATAAGAGAAGCTTGAAATTCTCTTTCAAGTCATTGATAGGCTTGTTGTAGTGATAATTCTCTAGTTTGGTACTCCTGTAATTCCTTTTTAAGAATGTTAGTGTATTGAATCCATTGGTTGTTTATGTGACTTATGTTGTTGATGCCCTGAAAAAGAAAAGTATTAGTATTAAGAAAGAGGAATTAGAGGAAGGTAATATGTTAACCTCGTTGATACTGGATAGTAAGGAATCTGATAGATCGGGTATAGAAGGGGAGGAAATGGGTGTTGGTGGAATCTGGCAAATGGGAGGAGATGGAAGGGTAAGTGTTAATTGGCGAGGAGGGGGTGGAACAGGATTGTTGCGTGATGATGGGGGGTTTTGGCCAGCAGCTTGCAGTAGGAGAGACTCTGTAGAAAGAGACGTAAGCCAAAATTTGCAAGTTTAAAAACTGTATGCGAGAATATAACTAAGGTTAGGAGCCTTACCAAGCATGCCAGTCGACTACAAGGGGTAATTATTTCTGATTAGCGACATCGCGGGTTTGGTTAAAAGATGGTTTAAGTCAAATTGTTCTTCTGAAAGTAATAATGTAATCATCTGGTATTCTTCATTGTCTCGATAAGAGACTAAGGAAGGTCGAGGGGGAAGGGTAGTTAACCATGTGGAGGGAAAAGGAAAAGGAGAAGTAGAGTGCACGAAGAAGTAATGTTCTTTCCAGCCTTTATGGGATGAAGGGATGCATGTAAGAAATTATAAATTTGACCGGACTTGGAAGTAAAATATGCCTATTTTTGATGATTTTATATGGAAAAAGTAGTGAAAAAGGAAGGTTGAGGGGATAATTGATAGAAAGGAGGTAATAAGGTAAAAGCCAAGCATAAATCGAAATGAGTTGGGGCTTAATTGGTTTAGGGGGATGGAAAAGTATTCTAATATTTCAAGAAGGAAGGGGTGGATAGGGAAAAATAAACCAACTTCTATTTGTTCTAAGAAGAAAGCCTTGGTGCATCTAGGAGGAAAGTGAGGGTGTTCAGTGGAGTTTGCTACAATAATATAATAGCCGGAGGGAAGTTGAATTCGGGAGGAGAGGGATCGGCAGTGCTCCCCTGTCATTTTGGAGCGTGTGGAAGCAAACTAGGGGCAAGGAATTGGGGTAATGGGCTACATTTTCTTGAGATGTAAGGTACTATATTTTGAAGGGTTTATCTTTGGTATAGAAGGAGGAAGGAGTTTCTGTATTTATAGATGGGGAAAAGGTCTAGATGGGAGGGAAGTAACAACTTTTCCCGCTTTATGTGGTGAAGTGGAGATTCTAGTATTGAGTGGCATAGGTTTGTTAGGGAGAAAATGGTGGGTAGGTGAAGAATTCAATTTTTGATAGGGTAAGATGGGGTATAGCAGTTTTCATTATAGGATAATTGGGTGGGGCAATTTTTGAATGATGAATGATGCTTTTTGGCAGGGAATTTCTGGGAGGAGGTGTTCTGTCTAGTATATCTGTTTAGATAAATTGAGAGTATAAGGAAAATATTTCTTTTTACGTGCAGACTAATAGTATAGTTAATACAGGGTGTATTTTTTATGAAGGAAGTTAACGAGCCTATATAGGGCAATACAAAATAATGCAGAAATGAGCACAATTTGAGAGAATGGACATTCATTGTAAAGGATGTTCAAGTACAGAAAATTGATGCATAGATTAAAATGCAGTCGTTCAAAATATTACAAGGATAGATTTTGAAAGTTATTGCTCTGAATCGATATCAGAGTCAGTTAGAAAGGCCTCTGGAGGAATACTTCTGTATGTTTCTTCTAGGTCGAGCTCGTGGAAAGGTGCACCGGGTATAAAGTATTTCTTTTCATTGGTCTGGTATAGGGCACCCTCAAATCCTCTTTGGAAATGTTTGCTTATTTGCTTGGAGGATCTGTTCAAAATCTTGGTATGCTCTATTGCCCATCTTTCAGCTTCTGTCTCTTTTAATTGAGACAGTTCTTGATTCAGTTGGCTGGCTCTAATGGTTTGGTTGTGAGCAGTATTGGCCCTCATATGGAAATGTTGTTTTAGGATGTTGAATTTAAAGTGGAACTCATCTAAGCTAGTATAGATGGTCGCTTTCAGATCCAAGTGGGCATCTACGACATCTTCTAAGGGTTGAAACAATTTGGCAGTATGGAGGTGCCAGTAGCTTTCCTTTTGTTTCCATTTGAGGAGTTTGAATTGTTGGTAGGCTATGGTTTTTTTTTGATGTTGTAATATGCTCTTGTAGTCACTTTATGTGTGCATCTTTGAGGGAGAGGTTTTTTCATGTTCTAATGTTATTTTTTCTCGAATGATGAAGAGGGTCTCAACTTGAAGTTGTAGCCAGTTTACTTTTTGCTAAAGTTCATTTTCTCTTGCTACTCAATCTGGAGAAGTGGGTAGGTCAGTCTGTATGCCTAGATTGGTGGTAGTTTCTCCAAAGTGTACTTGGATGCCTTTGGAGGATGTGGAAGGTATGTCTGATGTTATGAAGAATGGTAATGGTTCTGCATATGAAGTTGAAGGCTGGCAGAACTTATTCTGGTATTCATTGTACCACTGTTCGAAAGACTAAATTTTTAAAGTACTCTAAAATGTTAAAAATTAAGAAGTAAGTTAGGGGTATATGAAAATTTAAGTATTAAGTAAGGAACTTACTGTTCGAAGACTCTCTGTTAATTCTTGAAGAATATCTGGAGTATTGAAGGTAGAGGGGAGAGACGTAGTCTGTATGGGAGGTGAATCTGTTGTTAGGGGATGAATTTCAAAAGTAAGGGCAAGGGAGGAAACTGTAGGAGCTAAAGAAGGGAGTTCCAGTGTGGCAGGGAGGGGGGTAAGGAGTTGGCTAGGGAGAGTGTCAAACACTGCTTGAACTAGAAGGTCCAGAGGAGAAGAGTTAGTAAATTCTGGTGTTGATGGAATGAAGGGAGGAGAGATTTTTTGGTGTCTAGTAGAGAATAAGGAAGATAAGGGTAGTTCATCTGTAGAGGAGGAAGGTGAGGAGGAAAGGTCGATAGGTTTAATATGGGTGTCAGAAGGGGGAATGGGAGTAGGTGAATCAAAGGAGGGAAGAGGATTTAAGGGAGGAATGGTGGAAATAGGGTCGGAAGAATATGCGGAGATTATGAAGGGGAAGAGATTGGGGATTGTTTCTGTTTGTGGAGGAAGGGGGATATTAACGAATGCATGTGGAGGTTGATCTGGTTCATCAAAGGTGATGATGGGGACTTGCGTTAATTCTGGAGGGACCTGTGGCAAAGAAATATATGTAATGTTGTTAAGGATTGTTAGTATATTAATTGTAAGCAGTAAAGGTTAAGGGCTAGTTACTGAAGTGAACGGCTCGGGGAGGGGGGGGGAGAGATGATGTGGTATATGATCTACAAGGTCCTAGCAATGGTTGTGCTCATCATATCTTCTGCAAGGATATAATGTGATTAAGTATTATAAATTCAGTAAATATGCAGAATCTAATAATAATAGTTCAGTTTTTGGCACTAGGTAACAGTGCCAGTACAGGGTTTGTGTAGGTTTATTGATTAAGGGATATGCATAATTGAATTTTAAGGATATAGAAATTGTAGGGTAGCATGTTGTGTATACATATATGATAGGGTTTTGATACATGATGCCAGAAGAGTATGATGAGGAAATGGGATATGTTGTTGGTTTACATGTTAAGGAATAAAAAGATAGTTTTTTTTATATAAAGACAATTGTTGTAAAAGGAAAAAAGGAAAACTTACCGATAGGGTGTGCATCCGATGAGGGAATTGGTGATAGCCCACAATAAGATAAAATGGGCTCTTTCAAGAGCTCGGTGATACTGAAATACTTATTTCTCAGTTTGGCTTTGAAAGAGGGAAAGTAAATGGACGGTTTGATAGATTTTGAATCGGGTAGATCAGGGAGAGTAGTTTTCCAGTGGGATGAGAATGGAAGGGGAGGATCCATAGCAAGGTAAAAAGAAAGTTCTTTCCAACCTTTATAGGAGGTGGCCATATCAGTCAGGAACTGATAGCCCTGGCGAGCCATGAAACAGAAGACGTCGGATTCGACCATTTTTAGTTGATAAAGACAGTGGAATATATGGGGTACTTGTGGGATGTTGAGATGATGGAAAACAATGATGGTGGCTACAAGGATGCGGAGGGAGATGGGTGTTAGTTGATTGATCGGGAGGTCGTAGTAAAAAAGGATGTGGTAGAGAGGTTTTGGAAGGGGAAAGCGGAGGCCTCCTTCTAGTTGTCCTGTGATAGGGTGGTTGTTCCAGGCGGAGGTTGATGGGGGCGTTGGGATTTGTTAGGGATGACGACGGTGGTATCTTCGGGGAGGTATTTGGGTTTGCGACAGAAAAAGGAATGGTTGAAGGAGAGTTGACTAGGTGTGATTTCGTACTAGGGGTCGGGCGGTGGAGGAAGAGGAGGCCATTAGGAAGAAGAGATGGCGAGAAGTGTGAAGAAGGCAGAGAAGGGAGTTAGGGTTTTTTGAAGAAAATTGCAGTTGAACAGGAAAGTGTTAGCAGAAGCTGCCGTTTCGGAAGAAGAGTATGATGGCTAATTATGGTGTGTGGTGAGGGTAAAAGGTAAAGTTAGGACATTTTTATATTAAAGCTTAGTATTTTCCTGTGGAGTTTTTATTTTTTGCAAAGGTATTTCAGAAATTTTTTAAGGCATTTCGTGCGTATTATGAAACTTAAGG
Source organism: Wurfbainia villosa (assembly GCA_025175895.1). Classification (NCBI taxonomy): domain Eukaryota; kingdom Viridiplantae; phylum Streptophyta; class Magnoliopsida; order Zingiberales; family Zingiberaceae; genus Wurfbainia; species Wurfbainia villosa. The sequence goes on from JAKLTH010000147.1 coordinate 5,607,943, forward strand.
GGAAATGAAGGTGTTCTTTTGGGGGTTGTTGATTTGTCTAAGGAATTTTGGATTATTTAATGGAGTTAAGGGGATTCTTGGATTCTTTTATGGGTATGTGTTATTTTATGTGAAATTAATTCAGGCTCTGTGTCTACTATAACAGCTTAATAGCTAGATATGTTATTTTTTCCCCATGTGGAACTATAATGTCTTTATATGACATATGTAAATATTCTCATGACTCTCTTATAAAAGCTTAAGGGCTAGATAGTTATTTTCCCCCACGGGGAACTATAACGCCTTTATATGGCATATGTAAATATTCTCATGACCCTCTTATAAAAGCTTAAGGGCTAGATAGCTATTTTTCCCCGCGGGGAATTATAACGTCAGCTATAATGGGCAGGTAATATGCTAGCAAGGCTCAGTGCCTCCTATAGTATTCTAAGGCATAAACGCCTGATACAGCATTTAAGGCATAAATGCCTCATACAATATCTTAGGTATAAACATCTCATATATTAGTCATGGTGCAGTGCCTCATACAGTATGCAGGGATCAATGCCTGGTATGTCAGTATGATGGATGTGGTTGTGGGAGATTAATGTGATAGTGTTTGTGCATTCATGAGAACTTGTAAAACTTCATTCGACTTCGCTTTTCAGTTTTACTAAAAAGGGGAAACTTATGATGGGTGTAAGGTCATTATTAGCTAAGGCAGAGAAATTTTTTGTTGTAGACACTTGTAAAACTTCACTTGACTTCGCTCTTCAGCTTTACTAAAGAGGGAGAACTTATGATGGGGTCAGGGATTTTAGAGTAGTATGTATATTTCCAAGGCAGTATGTACAGCTCCAGGGCAGTGTGATCAGTTCCAGAGTAGTATGTGTAGTTCCAGAGCAGTACAGGTATTTACAAAGCAATATTTTTAGTTTCAGAGAAATATGTGTAGTTTCAGAGTAGTATAGGTATTTACAGAGCAGTATGTTCAGTTCTAGAGTAGTATGGGTCTTTCTAGGGCAGTGTGATCAGTTCCAGAGCAGTACGAGTATTTACAGAGCAGTATGTTCAGTTCCAGAGCAATATGGGTATTTCCAGGGTAGTATGTGCAAATTTCAGAGCAGTTTATGTATGTCCCGAGGAGTATGTGTATTTTTCGAGCACTATGTCTAAGTTCAGGGCAGTATGTGTATTTCACGAGCAGTAAATGTAATTTTCGAAGGTGGGTGTATAGTGCTCGAAAGGAAGGTGCAGCATGGGCAGAACAGTTCATGTATTTCCCGAGCAGTATATATATTTTCCAAGCAATATGTCTAAGTCTAGGGAAGTATGTGTATTTCCCGAGCAGTGAATGTAATTTCTGAAGGTGGGTGTACAGTGCTCGGAAGGAAGGTGCAACATGGGCAGAACAGTTCATGTATTTCCCGAGCAGTATGTATATTTTTCGAGTAATAAGTCTAAGTCTAGGGTAGTATGTGTATTTCCCGAGCAGTGAATATAATTTTCGAAGGTGGGTGTACAGTGCTCGGAAGGAAGGTGCAGCATAGGCAGAGCAGTTCATATATTTCCTGAGCAGTATGTGTATTTTTCGAGTAATATGTCTAATGTCACGCCCCGAGAGTATGCCGAGCCCAAAAATCGGATAGCATCTCCCCTGTACGTGATATAATTCCCTGTTGATACAAAGCCTATCGGCCATAACCACACAACATAATGAAATGACACTACCAAATAATATAACCACAAAGACACAAAATGCGCACTGGTGCAACTCTAACACACTAAACAAAATATTATCAAAACCAACATCCAAACCAAAAGCATCATAGAAGCCAAATACAACACTTCACATACACGACTAGAATATAAAAACAACAGCAGAACAATTATGAATTAAAACTCCAAGTGCTCGGTGTGAGATGGGATCAGCTGGCGGAGCTCCGAGCATCCTAGGAATCTTCTACTTGTTACCTGGGCGATAAGAAAATCCAGTATCTGTGGTGGTGAGTATAAAACTCAGCGGTAAAGAATAGATAGTGCATGAACTAAATAAATGTAAGGAGATCAACAGATATACAGTCTAAGGGTACAACAGATAATCACCAATATAATATAACCCATGCGTATACTAAAAGATCAACTGAACAACATAAGGTATTGACATACCTGAAAGTCTGCTACACTACACTCATCCAACCTGAGCATATATCCACAATATACAACATGAAGAGTAATACTAACTCTGTAATTCAACAACGGCCTTACTAACTTTCTATAACAAATATAAACAATAAATCTGGTCTAACTCATACTACATCATGATACTAGTCAAAGGTATCCCACAGACAACCATATAGAATATGCAAGTAGCATGTATGATGATGTACAAACAAATGCAGCAAGCATAGTACAAATAAATGCAACATCACAATAAGCATATATCATATATCTCCACAATGGCATGATATTGTCCACTTTGGGCCTAAGCCTCGTGGTTTTGTTTTTGGGCTTTACCCAAAAGGTCTCATACCAATAGAGATATCTTTTTATCTTATAAGCACATGATCTTTTTCATGTCTTACCAATGTGGGACTTTGATTGTATTCTTCATACTCCCAATAATCCCCCCCCCCCTCAAACGAAGAACCACATTGATAAGACATGGAAAAGATCATGTGCTTATAAGATAAAAAGATATCTCCATTGATATGAGACCTTTTGGGTAAAGCCCAAAAACAAAACCACGAGGGCTTAGGCCCAAAGTGGAAAATATCATGTCATTGTGGAGATATATGAATCTTATAGGAACTAACATCTAAGTCCAAGATAGTATGTTTATTTCCCGAGCAGTGAATGTAGTTTCCGAAGGTGGGTGTACAGTGCTCGGACGGAAGGTGCAGCATGGGAAGAATAGTTCATGTATTTCCTGAGCAGTATGTGTATTTTCTGAGCAATATGTCTAAGTCTAGGGTAGTATGTGTATTTTCCGAGCAGTGAATGTAATTTCTGAAGGTGGGTGTACAGTGCTCGAAAGGAAGGAGCAGCCTGGGCAAAGCGGTCCATGTACTTTCTGAGCAGTATGTATATTTTTCGAGCAGTATGCCTAATTCTTAGGCGGTAAGTGTGTTTTTTGAGCAGTATGTTTAAATCCCGAGCAATATGTGTATTTTCCGAGCCATGAGAGGAGGCTTGAGGTTCCTTTTGTATCTGGTAAAATTTGTTGGTGATCGATTGGAAGCTAGAGGGGGGGTGAATAGCTTGTTTTTTGTCTCTACAAAAAGATTAGCAGAAGCACAATAAGAATACTAATAACACAAATGAAAAACAATGCTAACACGATTCTTTTACGTGGTTCGGAGATAGTGTTGGGTTTCCGGCACCGCGGCGTGTGTGTGTTCGATCACATTTCATAAACATGAGCACAGCGGAAGAAATAAAAATAATAAATCTACATTTATTACAACACACACATCACACGCATGCATGGTACAACAAGTGTACACATAACCGTAAATTTAAATTTGCAATAAAAGGAAATTTAACTACGTTATACCTTTCGTATCACGTGTAGCGGGAACGGCATCAACCGGAACGATCCTCGCTAGAATCGTCTCTATCCGTATCCACGCCGAGTATCCTCGGGATGACTTCGCTAAGCCACGAGCTTCGTCTTCATACGGGTTACTAGCCTCGTGTTGAAGACGACATGATCGAGAGATGATCACGATCCGAATCCAAATTCGGATGCTAAGACAAGTCCTCAAGACTCGCTTCTCCGGAGAGGTATTCGTCAACCGATTGACGAATCCTTCGTCCTCCACCTCAGAGGATTACCGGAGATCGAATCCCCGGTAAGTTAGCCGATGTCGAAGCTCTAACCATCGTCCAAATGACGCTCCGACGAGAGGAGAACAAGCTGTCCAGAAAACTGGACAGCTTTGGTGGAGGAGATAGGCGCCGGCCAACCAAGGGAAGATAAAGCTCACCTTGATGCCAAACCTAACAATGGGAGAAGACGGCAGGCGGGTGGCCGGTTGGAGAAGAGGCGGCGCAATTAGGGTTGGCGCCGAAAACTCCTTCAATGGGGTGGGCGGCAACTTTTTGCTAGGGTTTTGGATTGGGGCTTAATTATCCCTTAAGCCCTCTTTTATAGAGAACTAAGTCTCTTAATGGTTATTGGATCATAACCATTAGGCCCGTTAACCCGCTCCATTAAGATAAGTTAAAATAAACCAAACCATGATGGTTTATTTTAAGTTAAAACGAACCGAACCAACTTTTGGTTCATTCGTTTAAAATAAACCAAACCCTTTGGTTTATTCTCCTCCATTGGATTAGAACCAAACCATTTTGGTCCATCCATTATGTCTTCATAAGACACGGCCCATCCACGCTTCCATTGCGACTGAAACGATTTTATGCTCGCTTTATGTTTGGTCCAACCAAACCTAGTTTCTCTCGGTCTGAGAATCCCATTCTCAAGCTCGTTTTAAATCCTTTGGATTACGCTCGTTGTGCGTGTGACCAAATAGGTTCTCGGTTTATGTTGGCCGTCTATAATTAACCATTAATTATAGAACGATCATGAGTGGCACCTAGTAGTACATCATGATCCCCAATTAACCGAAAAGATCAACGATTGATCCAGAACTATTTCTGAAACCCTTCAGCAGCTCGAATGATTCGTGCCCCATTCCCTTCACTCATCTTATACCCACTTGGTTCAGGACATGGTCTATTGTGTCAGTCCCCACTAGGCTGACTACGTCACACCTAGCCCAAGTATCATTTCCTCGTCCTACGGATTCTAGTTACTCCACATGTATCGAAGAGTACTTTACTCTAAACATGTAATGCTTTGGCCAAAGACTTTAGTAACAATCCGACGAGAGGCCATGGGTATACATCTCCTCGCAAGGAGTGGTGAATCCTTTATAGGCTATTAAAACACCTTCGATCACTTCGACTTATACCCAATCATCCCGGGTCCACATCTCCTTAGAGATGCTTGCTTAAGATGTCAAAGCATAAGTCTCCATGATCAAGATGACTTGAATACCGCAAGTCAAAGGAACATTGCACTTAAGCTACAGTAAGAACTTCATTGACATATCTATATATGCAGAGAACCATATGAAGTCTTATGGCTGTCACTCCAATGAACTAGTTACCATAACTAGCATCCACGATCAACTCCGGTCATCACAATGTCTCCAGCCAGTGAGAATCAGCTGCTTGGATACACCAAGAAGTATACCTCGTGCTAGTCTCGACAGAATTGATGGTGTCCAAATCCATCAATTCATCGACTAGGGATAATTCCGATACATCACAATTACACATGTAGAGATACTCACTAGTTGTGATCCAATCACAAATTCTCTCATGTTGTGAATCGTATCGTGGGCATTCAGTAAATGAGTTTAAGATCCAATCAAATACATAAAACATGTATACTCAAATAGTGAATCTTCATTTATCATATAAATGGTTCATACATAAGGCGATTGCCTTAGGACATCTCTCATATATTACTAACAGACTCCCACTTGGCCTAATACCAATCGCTACGGTATCCAATGCCATAAGCTCTAACATGACCCTCAAACTTATTTTGAGGTAATGTCTTAGTCAAAGGATCCGCTAAGTTCCTTTCATTGGGAATTTTCTCGATTTGTATTTCGTTCCTACTGATGATCTCTCTGATAAGATGATTGCAGCGAAGCACATGTTTGGATCGTTGATGAGACCTTGGCTCTTTCGCCTGTGCAATTGCTCCATTGTTGTCGCAGTAGACCGGTATTGCTTCAACAATGGCCGGAATCACACCAAGTTCATAAACAAACTTCTTGATCCAAACCGCTACCTTTGCTGCTTCCGAAGCTGCAATGTATTCTGCCTCAGTGGTAGAATCCGCTACAGTGTCTTGTTTGAAACTTTTCCAACTCACTGCACCCCCATTCAAGGTGAACACGTATCCAGACTGAGACCTGGAATCTGTTGGGAGATCGGTTGGCCGGCTAGAGGGGGGTGAATAGCCCTAATTCGTCGGACGTCGTATTTTGCTTGTCTACAAAATATTAGCGCAAGCGGAATATACAAATGTAAATAAATACAAGCAAAATATAAGCAAGCAAGACAAACACCGAGATGTAACGTGGTTCACGGCTATGCCGCTAATCCACGGTCCGATTCGTCCACGGTGAATCACTCCGAAACCCAATCACTATTGGTCTCTCCTTTGCACCAAGCTAGGTGGAGGTAACCTTTACAAACACTCCTCTTACAAATAGAATGGAAATAAGCTTGAGTAAGAAGATGGAAAGCTTTAGGGATCTTTGGGAGAGTATTAGAGCATAAACCCTTACCCCCCTTCCTTTTATAGAGGAAGAGGGTTTCTTCCCGCTGACACAGGATCGATCGATGCCTCGATCACCGATCGATCTCGTAGCCGCTGCCCAATAACGGGCTTTCCACGCTGGATTCCATCCACGCATCACCGATGGGACCATCGATCGTGATGCTCGACTCGATCGAGTGCTCGGTCGAGTCGACTCCATTACGTGCCGTGCAGTTCCATCGATCGTATTGCCTTCCTGGCGATCATTGCTATCGACTATCGATCATTGCCGATCCATGCGATCGGGCCAAACTAACGGTCTTATACGATCGATCAACCCATCGACTCGGAAGCGATCGGCCGCCATGACATGGCGGTCGTGTCGAAAAACCCATCGACACTTGGCCGAATGGCCAATTTCACCTAAAACTACCCTTCACGGGTTACAATCGCTCACTCTCATTTCTCGGAGTCCTTCGCCTTTGAAGTTCTCTTCGTTCTCGGCCACGTCCCTCGGCAGCATCAGGCGCACGGCTCTGCAATGCTCCTTCGCGTCTCTTGCCTCGAAGTCTACTTCCTCCGGCTTCACTCCAAGCTTCTCGTCCGGCGGTCCCTCGGATGCTCCAAGCGCACGGCTTCCGCAAAGCTATCCTTCACCGACTCAAGGCACGAGTCATGAGTTGTGAAACTCGCCATGGCTCCATGTGCGAATTACTAAGTCCTGCACGACTTCAACGCACATATCAAATCAACATAACACACTAACTTAAACCCTTTGCCATACCATCAAAACCATATCACGGCAAGAGATTGCCCTAACAATCTCCCCCTTTTTGATGTGTGGCAATCCGTTTAAGTTAGGTAAAAACATTGATATAAATTGTTAAGGAAAGAAAGCATGTAAACATAAACATTTGATAGCAACATGCAACTCCCCCTTAATCCATGAAACTCCCCCTTAATCTCTCCCCCTATCATAAATAACTTAAACATATTCCTTTCTCCCCCTTTGACCCCATCAAAAATATGAATACTAAGTTATAAACATATGACATCAAGTCTAATAGAAAGAAAATACCACAAGTTGATAAAAAATTGGAATTCAGCCGTTCTTTGGTCCGAAATGAGCCATCGATCGTGGTTCGGATACGATCGGTAGCACGTGATTTCGAATTTATTTTTCGGCGAATTTGAAATGCATAAAAATTCGAAAATTTGAAAAATCATGAAATTGGGGAACATATTTCTATTAAGTATATCTATCAAGGAAAAATAGTTTTTCATGAAAACTCATTATATTTTCTTGTTTTTGCCAAAAATCCAAAAGTTCTAAAAACTACTAGGTTTTTGATCATTCTAGTATCAAGTTAGCTACCTAGTTTTGCATCCAATTGTTTCAAAACATGAATACATGTATTTTAAGGTAAGAAATTGTTTTGAAAACATATGAAATATCTAACCATGATCTTTGGGCAATATGTCTATGAATTAAACATAAGCCTTCCCCATGATTGGTATATTATTGCTATGTTGATACTTTAAATGACCATTTAAATGTCATAGGCATTAGTGGACTTTTGTATCATCCTAACATCTCACCCATGCTAAGTTTGCAATCAAGTTAGCCTATAGTGAGTGTGAGATGCATCCTAGGGGGTATTTGTATATACTTAACCAACATATTCATGCAATTCTATCATGGTTAAGTATCAACCTAACATCCTACATGATCATAATGACATATATGATTTAATTTCACATTATGATCATGAAATACACGTTTTCATCAAATTATAAACATGCATTAGGTATTATATGATGATTATAAGTAAAGTATCACCTAAAGCATGATTTAAACCTATTTTTCATGATAATGTGCCAAATATCATAAATCATGATTATTTATAAGCAATATTATCTATTTATGGGCACGTTATCATCACCCAACACTATCTAAAAATGTTGTCCCGTCATCCTAGGTCAACCAAAATATGATATAGGTCAAGTTCATATGGTTGACTACCCTAGGGGTTTTCTAACCCTTAAGGATGGATTTTGGAACCCAAAATAGATTTTTGCCTATGGATTCACTAGAAATTCCTTGGGAATCCATTTCTTAGCTATTACTTTGTTTTTGTCTTGTCCCCTAGCAATTAGGCATTTATAGGCCTTCTCATTTTTCTTCTCTTTATATCCTAGGCCCTTCTTGTTAAAACTTGCCCTTTGGCTCCCAATTATCATGTTAAGGGTATTGGAGCCTATTGTGAATTTCTCTAGGGCTTTGGTTAAATAATCTACCTTTTCCCTTAAAGCCCTATTTTCATTTATACATGCATCACTAACATCTAATGGCATATATTTATCATGTGAGCATGCATCATCATGGCAAGAAGAAATATTTTCACTTAAGCATGCTTTTTCTAATTTTTGCTCTAATTCCTTAATTTGATTAAGCATGCTTTTATTTTTCTTTTTCATTCCAAATAAGTCCTTAGTTAAACTAGAAATTATGGAAACTATTTTCTTAGGAGAGGCATTCGTTACCATTGTTTCCATATCCTCTTCTTCGGATGATGAGGATGTGGAAGCCTCCCCTTCATTTGAGCTCTCCCCACTTGTGCTTGAATCTTCATTTGAGGAGGAGGAGCAATCCGAGTCATGAAGAGCCATTAGTGCTAGGTTGGCAACAAATGCGTTCTCTTCTTCCGATGATGACGATGAGGCAAGGTCATCCCATGTCTTTGCTTTGAGAGCCATGGCCTTCCCTTTTCCTTTTGCCTTCTTTTCTTCTTCCTTTCTCTTGCTCCCCTTCTTCTTCCTCTTCTCTTCTTTATTTTTCTTCTCTTCCTTGCTCTTGTTTAGGAGGGGACAATTATCCCTTATGTGCCCTTCTCCTTGGCAATTGTAGCATATCACCTTCCCCCTTGGTCTTCTACACCTATCATTTGATTTGTTAAAATGAAAACCCTTTAAAGCACGTCTTACCCTCCTTACCATATATGCCTCTTCGGTGCTATCCATGGAGGAGGAGGAAGATGCTTCATCGGATGAGGAGGAAGGGATTTCCATCTTCTTTTTCCCTTTGTTGGCCATCAAGGCTACTCCCCTTGAAGTTTGGACTCTAGGCTCTTCTTGTATACCTTCAAGCCTTGTCTCATGAAGCTCCATGGTTGAAAAGAATTCCTCCAAGGTGCTTACTTCTAGGTTCTTGGAGATGTAAAATGAGTCCACCATGGAGCTCCATCTTGAGGACCGGGGAAAGGCATCTATGGCCTTCATTACCATATCCCGGTTCGATAGCTTCTCACCTACACTCGTTAGCCCAATTAATATTTCTTTAAATCTAGAATGTAGGGAAGTTACCTTTTCTCCCTTTTCAAGCTTGATATTTGATAATTGGGAGCGGAGGAGATCTCTTCTTGCTAGCTTTGCCTCCGAAGTGCCTTCATGAAGTTCAACCAACTTCTCCCACATCTCCTTGGCACTTGAGCACTCCCCTATTCTATTTACTTCTTGTTGAGGGAGCACATTGTATAGGTGGTGCTTGGCCTTTGAATTTGCCAAGTATTCTTCTCTTTGCCTTTTGCTCCACCTAGATTTCTCTAATGGCTCCCCATTCTCGTTCCTAGGCAACTCGAAACCGTTTTCCATTATTAAAAGGATTTCAAAGTCGGTTTCGAAGAATACCTCCATTCTCTTTTTCCACCAAGAGAATTCACAAACTCGGAGGGTGGATGTTTGAGCCGCCATTTACTTGTTGAAGTGCTCGCGGTTAGTCCTCAAGAGCGACCTTGGCTGATACCACTTGTTGGGAGATCGGTTGGCGGCTAGAGGGGGTGAATAGCCCTAATTGTCGGACGTCGTATTTTGCTTGTCTACAAAATATTAGCGCATGAATATACAAATGTAAATAAATACAAGCAAAATATAAGCAAGCAAGACAAACACCGAGATGTAACGTGGTTCACGGCTATGCCGCTAATCCACGGTCCGATTCGTCACGGTGAATCACTCCAAACCCAATCACTATTGGTCTCTCCTTTGCACCAAGCTAGGTGGAGGTAACCTTTACAAACACTCCTCTTACAAATAGAATGGAAATAAGCTTGAGTAAGAAGATGGAAAGCTTTAGGGATCTTTGGGAGAGTCTTAGAGCATAAGCATTAGGCTCCCAAACCCTTACCCCCTTCCTTGTTATAGAGGAAGAGGGTTTCTTCGATCGGGCCGATCGATGCCCTCGGATCATCGATTAACGGTGCTTTCCACGCTGGATTCCATCCAGCGGTCATCGATCCGATGATGGGACCATCACGATCGTGATGCTCGATCACCGAGTGCTCCGAGTCGACTCCATTCTCGTCGCGGTGCAGTTTCACCGACCGCCTTTCCCGGGTAAATCATTGCCGATATCGCCGATCATGCCCATGTCCAATCGATCGCCAAGCACTTAAACCGGTCTTATACCAGTCGATCAACCCATCGACTCGAAGCGATCGCCATGACATGGCGAATGACTAGTGTCGGGAAAACCCATCCGACACTTGGACAAATGGCCAAGTTTCACCTAAGAGCTACCCTTCCCTGGGTTACAATCGCTCACTCTCATTTCTCGGAGTCCCTCGCCTTTGAAGTTCTCTTCGTTCTCGGCCACGTCCCTCGGCAGCATCAGGCGCACGGCTCTGCAATGCTCCTTCGCGTCTCTTGCCTCGAAGTCTACTTCCTCCGGCTTCACTCCAAGCTTCTCGTCCGGCGGTCCCTCGGATGCTCCAAGCGCACGGCTTCCGCAAAGCTATCCTTCACCGACTCAAGGCACGAGTCATGAGATGTGAAACTCGCCACGGCTCCATGTGCGAATTACTAAGTCCTGCACGACTTCAACGCACATATCACATCAACAATACCAACCTAACTTCAACCCTTTGCCATACCATCAAAACCATATCACGGCAAGAGATTGCCCTAACAGAATCATCCTTGTCTGTCTGGAAGCTGGCATCCGTATACCCGCGTATCACCATGTCCCCTTCTCCATATATTAGGAACACATCCTTAGTTCTTCTTAAGTACTTAAGGATCGTCTTGACAGCCACCCAATGATCCATTCCTGGATCAGACTGGTATCTGCTCGTGACACTCAGAGCATACGATACATTGTGCCTCGTACATAACATAGCATACATGATAGATCCTATTGCGGATGCATAGGAAATCTTACTCATGCAAATCCTCTCATCTTCTGTGCGCAGACACATAGACTTCGAAAGGTATACCCCATGCCTGATGGGTAGGTAACCTTTCTTGGATTCCGACATGATAAACCTCTTTAGCACTCGGTCTATATATATAGACTGCGAAAGACCAAGCAACCGTTTCGATCTATCTCTATAGATCTTAATCCCGAGGATATAGGTTGCTTCTCCCAGGTCTTTCATGGAGAATGTCTTAGATAACCAAACCTTCACTGACTGTAAGATTGAGACATCGTTTCCTATAAGTAATATGTCATCGACATACAATACTAGGAACACAACTACACTCCCACTAACCTTCTTGTACACACAAGGTTCATCTAGATTTTGTGAGAAATCAAACATTTTGATTGTCTCATCAAAACGGATATTCCAGCTCCTGGATGCTTGCTTCAATCCATAAATGGACCGTCGCAATTTGCATACCTTGATTTTATCGACCGATGTGAAACCCTCAGGCTATATCATATACACGTCCTCGAACAGGTTTCCATTAAGGAAAGCTATTTTCACATCCATCTGTCATATCTCATAATCATAATGAGCCGCTATGGCCAGGAGCATCCGAATGGATTTAAGCATAGCTACAGGCGAATAGGTTTCGTCATAATCAACACCTTGCTTTTGACGATATCCTTTCGCCACCAATCTAGCCTTATAGGTAATCACATTACCATCCATGTCGGTTTTCTTCTTGAAAACCCACTTGCACACTATAGGCTTTATGCCTTCAGGTGGGTCAACCAAGTTCCAAACTTGGTTTTCATACATGGAATCCATTTCCGACTTCATGGCACCAAGCCACTTATCCCTTTCTGAACTTGTCAGCACTTCTTCAGAATCGGTAGGCTCCTCATCATCAATGAGTAACACGTCGTTCGATTCACTTACGAGAAATCCATATCTCTCAGGAATATTGCGTGTTCTACGGATCTGAAGATGTGGTGTTACAATAAGGTCCAATAGATTGCTCATCACTATGAGTTGTCATTGTTGTGCTTCACGGTATCTCATCAATGTCTATTTGAGTCTCTCGAGCCTCCTCAAGCTCGCGACACTCCCCTTGTTTTCTTGCAAGAGAAACTCTTTCTCTAGAAACACGGCATGCCTTGAAACAAACACCTTTTGTTCCACGGGATGATAGAATTAGTAACCCCTTGTTTCCTTAGGGTATCCAATAAATAGACATTTATCGGACTTAGCATCCAATTTATGCGTCTGATCAAGCTTCACATAAGCGGGACAACCCCATATCTTCAAGTAAGATACATGAGGTTTCTTACTATTCCATATCTCATATGGAGTAGTTGAGACTACCTTGGTAGGCATTACATTTAACAAGTAAGCAGTATGCGAAGTGCATAACCCCAAAAGGACTTGGGAAGAGTCGCATGATTCATCATTGACCTGACCATGTCTAACAAGGTCCAGTTACGCCTCTCAGATACACCATTATGTTGTGGTGTATAGGGCGGAGTCCATTGAGACAATATACCATTGTCTCTTAGGTAATCAAGAAACTCTTGACTCAAGTATTCACCACCTCGATCCGATCGAAGTATTTTAATACTCTTGTCTTGTTGTTTCTCTACTTCATTTCTAAACTCTTTGAACCTTTCAAAGGCTTCAGACTTGTGTTTCATCAAGAACACATACCCAAACCGTGAGTGATCATCGGTGAAGGTAATGAAGTAGCTATAGCCTCCTAATGCTTGAGTTGACATAGGTCCACATACATCAGTATGTATTAGACCTAGTAACTCTCCCACTCGTTCACCTTTTCCAGTAAAAGGTAACTTAGTCATCTTGCCTTTTAAGCATGATTCGCATATATCGTATGAATCCAATTCAAACGATTCTAGAATTCCACATTGGTGTAATTCAGACATGCATTTCTTGCTTATATGGCTAAGACGGCAATGCCACATATAGGAGTCTATTTGATTATCCTTTCGAGCATGCGTGTTGCTCGCTTCGATATTGAAAATGTCCTTTGAATCGTCCAACGTATAAATGCCATTACTCAAAGTTCCAGTTCCATAAAGTACGCCATTCAAAGTTATATAACAATAATTGTTACTAAACGTCAAATGGAAATCATTTCTATTTAAACAGGAAATAGAAACAATGTTCTTTATTAGAGAAGGAACATAATAGCAATTGTCCAGTTCCAAGACTAGTCCACTAGGGAGCTTCAGCAAATAAGTTCCGATGGCGACCGCAGCAACCTTTGCTCCATTGCCAACTCACAAATTTGACTCCCCTCTGACAAGTCTTCTTCTATTCCTTAGCCCCTGTATGTCATTACATATATGTGAGCCACACCCAGTATCCAATACCCAAGTGTCTAAGGAAATAGAATGACAATCAATAACGAAGATACCTGAAGAGGATGGGGCATCGGATGTCTTCTTCTTCTTCATGGACTCAAGATAAATCTTGCAGTTTCTTCGCCAGTGGCCTTCCTTGCCACAGTGATGGCAAGTGCCCTTTTGCACTGGTTCTGCCTTCTTCGCCCTTTTGTTCTTTCCTTTCTTCTGTTCTTTTGCCTTCCTCTTAGAACCTTTCTTTGAGGAATCAACTAACAGAACCGCCTTCTCCTCATGCTTCACAGAAGGCTCCACAGTCTTCAGCATATTGAGGAGCTCGAGAATAGTGGATTCTAATTTTTTCATCCGATAGTTCATCACAAATTGTGAGAAACTCTTGGGCAAACAATGCAGAATTAAGTCAATACTTAATTCGTGATCCATCACAAACCCGAGGGTAGCTAGCCGCTCGATGTACCCGTTCATCTTTAGCACAAACTGTACTACAGATGAACCTTCTTACATCTTCGTGGTGAAGAGGAGCCTAGAGACCTCGAACCTTTCGGATCTCGCTTGCTCATCGAACAACTCATGAAGATGAAAGACCATAGTATTAGCATCCATATGCTCATGCTGCTTTTGCAGCTCAGGTACCATCGCCGCTAGCATGATGCAACTCGCCAGCTCAGAATCTGCCACATGCTTCTGATAGACCAACATTTGGTCTGGAGTTGCATCGTCCTTAGGACGGTTGGGAAGAGGCTCTTCAAGGACATATGCAAGCTTTTCCGCCTTGAGAACAATTCTCAGGTTTCTAAGCCAGTCCAGGAAGTTAGGCCCAGTCAGTTTGTTCGAATCCAAAATAGTGCACAAATTCAAAGACGTCATGATCAATTTATTGACCTAGAAATACAAAACGAGCATATATGAGAAAACAATTTTAAAATGCATCAATATACATTTATAAATCCCATTCATTTTTCGAATTTCAAAAACCCCAAAATCACTTCGGGAGATCGTAGGTCCATCTCCGAATGGGCTGATATCCATCATAGTTATGAACAACCTTGGAGAGAGTCCAACAAGTCATTCATAACTACGACGGTAGGTATCAACTATACCGATTGCATATCACGTATATGCAACTATCACAATGTGCTATCAACTAATTGAATGTTCACACATACATCGGGTTGTTAACACATTAACAAGTATGCATCATATGCATAGCACCCAACTTCACCTCCTTTTACATCAACCTTGGAGAGAGTCCAACAAGCTGATGCTCCAGGTTAAAGCCAACCCATTAATCGGGAAATAGTTTTAATATGGTTAGAGCGCATTCAACCAATTAGCCCAGCTTGGAGAGAGTCCAACAACCAAAGCTAACGATTGACCTCTGACTCTTACCATATTAGTATTAAACTATTCCATGGTTTGAACATGTTCTGTTCGAGCGAGAGAGAGTCCAACAACCCAAACAAGAAACAGAACTCTGGTTCTAACCATATTAATGGAAGGTGTAAGCTTTAATATTGAGTTAGGGTTTTTATGTCTCATCCTCTTTGCATGCAAATAACTATTATCTACATGGCATGGCATACATGGCATACATCTACATGTCACGACACGCATGGCATAATGTTATGCATCTAATGCAATTACATGGCATACAATTATGTCATGTATATAATTTCCTTATATGTTATAACTATTTATGAAAATAAAATATGTTTAAGATTTGATTCTCCAAATCAAATCATAATTAAATTAGGAAACAAATTTTCAAATCTAATCACATATTTTATTCATGGAATTATTTGATTAAGGAAAATCTATTTAGGAAACCAATTTCCTAAATCATTAAAACTACTTATGGAAATAAAATATTTTAAGATTTGATTTCCCAAATCAAATTATTATTAAATTAGGAAACAAATTTCCAGAATCTAATCAAATATTTTATTTATGAAAATATCAATTTCAATAAATACTTTCAACTTTCCAAAAGTGGAAGATTTCCATAAATACTTCTAGACTTTCCAAAATTGAAAAATTTCCATAAATACTTCTAAATTTCCAAAATTAGAAAATTTCCAGAAATAACATTATGACTATCGCAAAACCATTTTACGATTATGTCGAAACACAACCTGGGCTCTGATACCACTGTTGGGTTTCCAACACCGCGGCGTGTGTGTGTTCGATCACGTTTCGTAAACATGAGCACAGCGGAAGCAATAAAAATAATAAATCTACATTTATTACAACACACACATCACACACATGCATGGTACAACAAGTGTAGACATAACCGAAAATTTTAATTTGCAATAAAAGGAAATTTAACTACGTTATACCTTTCGTATCACGTGTAGCGGGAACAGCATCAACCGGAACGATCCTCGCTAGAATCGTCTCTATCCGTATCCATGTCGAGTATCCTCGGGATAACTTCGCTAAGCCACGAGCTTCGTCTTCGTACGGGTTACTAGCCTTGTGTTGAAGATGACATGATCGAGAGATGATCACGATCCGAATCCAAATTCGGATCCTAAGACAAGTCCTCAAGACTCGCTTCTCCGGAGAGGTATTCGTCAACCGATTGATGAATCCTTCGTCCTCCACCTCAGAGGATTACCGGAGATCGAATCTCCGGTAAGTTAGCCGCTGTCGGAGCTCTAATCGTCGTCCAAACGACGCTCCGACGAGAGGAGAACAAGCTGTCCAGAAAACTGGATAGCTTTGGTGGAGGAGATAGGCGCCGGCCAACCAAGGGAAGATAAAGCTCACCTTGATGCCAAACCTAAAGGAGATCACTGGAACTCTTCCGGCAGCAGCTCAACACCGGCAATGGGAGAAGACGGCAGCAGCTGGTGGCCAGTTGGAGAAGAGGGGCGGCAGCTTAGGGTTGGCGCCGAAAACTCCTTCAATGGGGTGGGCGGCAACTTTTTGCTAGGGTTTTGGATTGTGGCTTAATTATCCCTTAAGCCCTCTTTTATAGAGAACTAATTCTCTTAATGGTTATTGGATCAAAACCATTAGGCCCATTAACCCTCTCCATTAAGATAAGTTAAAATAAACCAAACCATGATGGTTTATTTTAAGTTAAAATGAACCGAACCAACTTTTGGTTCATTCGTTTAAAATAAACCAAACCCTTTGGTTTATTCTCCTCCATTGGATTAGAACCAAACCATTTTGGTTCATCTATTATGTCTTCATAAGACACGGCTCATCCACGCTTCCATTGCGACTGAAACGATTTCATGCTCGCTCCATGTTTGGTCCAACCAAACATAGTTTCTCTCGGTCTGAGAATCCCATTCTCAAGCTCGTTTTAAATCCTTCGGATTACGCTCGTTGTGCATGTGACCAAATAGGTTCTCGGTTTATGTTGGTCGTCTATAATTAACCATTAATTATAGAACGATCATGAGTTGCACCTAGTAGTACATCATGATCCCCAATTAACCGAAAAGATCAACGGTTGATCCAGAACTATTTCTGAAACCCTTCAGCAGCTCGAATGATTCGTGCCCCATTCCCTTCACTCATCTTATACCCACTTGGTTCAGGACATGGTCTATAGTGTCAGTCCCCACTAGGCTGACTACGTCACACCTAGCCCAAGTATCATTTCCTCGTCCTACGAATTCTAGTTACTGCACATGTATCGAAGAGTACTTTACTCTAAACATGTAATGCTTTGGCCAAAGACTTTAGTAAAAATCCAACGAGAGGCCATGGGTATACATCTCCTCGCAAGGAGTGGTGAATCCTTTATAGGCTATTCAAACACCTTCGATCACTTCGACTTATACCCAATCATCCCGGGTCCACATCTCCTTAGAGATGCTTGCTTAAGATGTCAAAGCATAAGTCTCCATGATCAAGATGACTTGAATACCGCAAGTCAAAGGAACATCGCACTTAAGCTACAGCAAGAACTTCATTGACATATCTATATATGCAGAGAACCATATGAAGTCTTACGGCTGGTCACTCCAATGAACTAGTTACCATAACTAGCATCCACGATCAACTCCGGTCATCACAATGTCTCCAGCCAGTGAGAATCAGCTGCTTGGATACACCAAGGAGTATACCTCGTGCTAGTCTCGATAGAATTGATGGTGTCCAAATCCATCAATTCATCGACTAGGGATAATTTTGATACATCACAATTACACATGTAGAGATACTCACTAGTTGTGATCCAATCACAAATTCTCTCATGCTGTGAATCATATCGTGGACATTCAGTAAATGAGTTTAAGATCCAATCAAATACATAAAATATGTATACTCAAATAGTGAATCTTCATTTATCATATAAATGGTTCATACATAAGGCGATTGCCTTAGGACATCTCTCATATATTACTAACAGATAGTGCTCCTACTCCACGGTGATCCTTGAGGTGGATCAACCCTAATCAATATCACTATGAAGCTTTCCTTTACAACACTCCTCCTCTTCTTACAAAAGATGTAGATGGAGCTTAGAGAGGAGAAAGAGATTTAGAATCACTAGAAACCTTTGAAAAATCGTGGAGGCTTGAGAGTATTATCAGAGAATAAGCATTAATCCCAAAAACCTCCACCATCCCTCTTTTTATAGAGAGAAGGCTGATTTTCCCGTTGGAGCACCATCAGTCGACTGATGTATAGCATCACGATCACGCCAAAGCAACGCCTTCCGGGCCGACAGATCCGGAGATACACCATAATTTCCGGCCGGTCGATCGATCGATCACTTCATCAGTCGAATGATGAAGCGATCAGTCGAGTGATCGCCCCGTGGAGTCGAGTGAGACTCCATTATGTGCCCATCTTTGGCACGATCGATCGCCAGATTGGTAGTCGATCGATTGATCGATCACCGTACCGCCATCTCTGGCGATCGATTGATCGTCGTGGTTTCAACTCGACTCGATCGAGTACGACATCGGCCGATCGATACATCGTCGATTGATCGATACTCATCAAGTATGAATAATTCATACTTGATTTTACCCCCTAGACCTAGACTCAACCTTCTAGCTCTTCCTTAAGCCTTGCGCCTCCAGGATCCCTCCGAGTCCACGACTTGTTCATCCTTTGCACTTTGCTTCCAAGAGCTTCCTTCGGTTTTGTCATGTCTTGGGTTTCCCTTTGCCAAAGCGTGCTTGGACTTTATGCCGCCAAGACTACATGCTTGGACTTACACTGTCAAGACTTGCCTTTGGACTTCCTTTGCCAAGATCACACTTGGACTTTGTCTTTACCAAGTCTTCATACTTGGATTTTTCCTGTCACTTAAACACGTTCACAATTAGATCACAAAGCATTGCCTAACTTAGATGATTATCCAAACATCAACACATATAAATGCTTGGGGCATTGTTGCACCAACAATCTCCCCCTTTTTGATGTTTGACAATCATTTAAGTTAGGTCTTTAAAATATGCACATAATCATATTTCCAATATGAATGCTATCTTCATTCATGCACATAATCATAAAATATGCATATAATCATATTTCCATCATATTTTCAATATGAATTCTAACTTAAACATTCCTTCTCCCCCTTTGACATACATCAAAAAGAGAAGGATTCATGAATTTCATAAAATATTAAATTTATTGTAATCTTGAACTAAGGTATAAAGTTGAAATTAAGCTCCCCCTTAATCCAAGATATGGTTCATGATGAATAAATAACTTGTGGAGCAAAGCCTAACAAAAATTGAAGGTTAAATCCTAACTTTTGCACCAACAATATAAGTTTGGGGATGAAAAGATATATATTAAGGAAACTCCCCCTAAAACACTGCATAGAACTGTCCTAAAAACTTGTTAATACCGAATATTGGCATACCATAGTTTTAGGGTATTCAAAGATACATTTAAATGCAAGAAATAGAGCTTCTTATCCGAAAATACAGTGTATCAGTCGATTGGTTTCTGACGCAGTCGACTGATACGTTTGAAATCCGAATTTCAGTCTTTTCATCCCAACTTCAGAAATGTGTTAGAAATTCCAGAAACCTCGAAAAATCACGAAATTTTGTGTATACATTTCTGAGATCATTATCTATCAAGAAAAAATAATTTGAAAAATATATGTTTTCTATATTGCAAGATTGATACAAACTTGGAAACTAACAAAAGTTCTAATGATTTTGCAAACTTTGTATCACTTTTGTCTTCCACTTGAAAACTATTTTCCAAAATATTATAAACATAGTTTAAACTATGTTTTATTTGACATTTCCAATCATATTCTTGGAGCTATATACACATTAATTGTGTATAAGTCTTCCCAATGATTGGTCCAATTAAAGATTAATGTCTCTAGATGACACTTTGGTCCATAGTAATGTATCATAACAAGCATGATGAACCAAGTGCATTTTCCTAACATCTCACATGTTGTCTAAGTGGCTCAATACAAAAATCATGGTTTCTTAGGTATTTTGTGAGATGCTTAAAGGTATAAATCCTAGGATTTCTATAGGATCATGCAAACCTACACTTTTATTCAACCAAGCACATCCCAAGTTCTCTCCTAAGTGATGAAAATTCTATCTCGGGGAGAGACTTGGTAAATATGTCAGCTAGGTTGGACTTGGATTCAATATAATTAAGCTCAATGTAACCCTTAGCCACATGATCTCTAATGAAGTGATGTTTTACTTCAATGTGCTTGGTCCTTGAGTGATGCACCAGATTTTTGGTCAAATTTATGGTGCTCACATTATCACAAAATACTTTCATGTTGGAGTAAGATAGCTCATAGTCTTCTAAGGTATGCTTCATCCATAGTAGTTGAGCTACACAACCACCCATAGCCACATATTCGGCCTCGGTGGTGGATAGGGCAACACAAGGTTGCTTCCTACTACTCCAACTAACTAGGCAGGACCCAAGAAATTGGCATCCACCACTAGTACTCTTCCGATCCAATTTACAACCGGCATAATCGGAATCAGTGTACCCAACCAAATCAAACGACCTAGTCCTAGGGTACCATAGTCCTACATTTAGTGTGCCTTTAATATATCTTAAGATTCTCTTAACGGCAACTAAATGAGATTCTTTTGCACATGATTGATACCTAGCACACATACCAACCGCAAATAATATGTCGGGTCTACTAGCGGTTAGGTACAAAAGGCTACCAATCATCCTCCTATAGAGTGTAAGGTCAATTTGTTTTCCTTCATTATCACTATCTATTTTTGTATTGGTTGCCATTAGAGTTGAAACTACCTTAGCATTTTCCAATCCAAATTTCTTAATCATTTCCTTAGCATATTTGGTTTGATAAATATAAATTCCTTCACTTGTTTGTTTGACTTGTAATCCTAGGAAGAAATTTAATTCCCCAACTAGACTCATTTCAAACTCTTTTTCCATATTTTTAATAAAGTCTTGAAGAAGTTCATCATTTGTTGACCCAAAGATAATGTCATCAACATATACTTGGGCTACAAAGATGTCTTTTGATATTGACTTTATAAATAGAGTTTGATCTACACTACCCCTTTTAAAGTCCTTAGAAATTAAGAAATATGATAATCTTTCATACCAAGCCCGGGGAGCTTGTTTCAAACCATACAAAGCTTTCCTAAGCTTGTAAACATGGTTTGGATAGTCTATATTCTCAAAACCGGGAGGTTGTTCTACATATACTTCTTCCTTAATAAACCCATTTAGGAATGTCGATTTAACATCCATTTGATGGAGTTTGAAACCCATATAGGAGGCATACCCTAATAATATCCTAATAGACTCTAACCTAGCAACTGGGGCATATGTTTCATCATAGTCAAGTCCTTCAACTTGATTAAAACCCCTTGCAACTAGTCTTGCCTTATTCCTAGTAATATTCCCTTGGTCATCTAGTTTGTTTCTAAAGACCCATCGTGTAGTAATGATGGTGTTTTCATTAGGTCTAGGAACTAACTCTCATACTTGACTCCTTTCAAATTGAGTCAATTCATCTTGCATTGCTAAGATCCAATCCAGATCAAGTAATGCATCTTTGATTGTTTTGGGCTCAATTTGAGAAATTAGAGCTATATGACTAGTGGGATCCCTATGAAATGACCTAGTCCTAACACCTTGAGATAATTTACCTACAATTTGATCTAAGGGGTGATTTTGATGAACTCTTATGGTCCTAGGAGGTGTATTAATTTGAGTTTGATCATAATTAATCTCAATCCTTTGCTCATCATCGGAATCACCTCTTACTCCCCCTTGATTCAATCTTCCCCCTTGATCATAACCCCTTAGAGTTAAATCTTGAAATTGTTGGGTAATTTCTTGATTTTCATTATTGATATCATCATCAATAGAGAATTTCCTAGGATATGTATTGAAAGTTTCATCAAATTGGACATTTGAAGATTCCTTAATCTTTTGAGTCCTTTTATTATAAACTCTATATCCTACACTAGTTGATGAGTATCCAACTAGGATTCCCTCATCCGCTTTGGACTCAAATTTACTTAGATTGTCTTTGGTATTTAAGATATAAATTTTACATCCAAAAACCTTAAAATAATGAATTGTAGGAATTATACCATTCCACAATTCAAATGGAGTTTTTTCTAAAAACCTATTAATTAACACCCTATTTTGGATATAGCAAGAGGTATTAACCGCTTCTGCCCACAAGTAGCTAGGTAAAGAATATGCATTTAGCATAGTCCTAGCTGATTCTTGTAGGGCACGATTTTTCCTTTCCACAACCCCATTTTGTTGGGGTGTTCTAGGACAAGAAAACTCATGCTTGTACCCTTGTTCTAAGCAAAAGGTTGAGAAATTAAAATTCTCAAATTCTCCAACATGATCACTACGGATCCGGTTGATTTTGAGTTTTCTTTCATTTTCTACTCTCTTGCTAAAACCTATGATTATTCCTAGGGTTTCATCTTTATTTTTCAAGAAAAATACCCAAGTAAACCTAGAGAAATCATCTACTATTACTAAGCAATATTTACTACCAATCATAGAAGGGGTACTATGACAATCAAATAAGTCCATATGTAAAAGTTCTAAAGGTAAAGCGGTACTAAGTAAATTTTTACCTTTGTGTGATGTTTTTGATTGTTTCCCTTCTTGGCATGCATCACACATTTTATCCTTGAGAAATTTGACTTTAGGCAACCCTTTGACTAACTTCATTTTTGCTATTTTGGTTATGTTCTTCATGTTTATGTGTCCTAGCCTCCTATGCCAAAGCCAACTTTTTTCCTCTTTTGCAATAAGACACTTAGTAGAAGCATTAGTAGCATAGGATAAATCAACATAATATATATTTGATTTCCTAAAACCTACTAACATGCAATCATTTAGAGTTTTGTGTCTTATAAAACATTTTGAGGAATCAAATTTAACATCAAAGTTTGCATCACATAGTTGGCTTACACTAAGTAAATTAAATTTCATATTTTTAACTAATAACACTTTATGAATGGCAAGGTTGGGGGATACCTCAATTGTGCCCTTTCCTAGAATCTTAAGTTTGCCGCTATTACCAAATGATACCTTTCCCTTGCTAGTGTGGTTGATAGTGGAGAATTTTCTCTCATCACCGGTCATGTGTTTTGAGCACCCACTATTAACAATCCACAAGCTTGGTTCTTCTACCTATATCACATGAAAAATACAATCCTTAGGTACCCAAATCTTAGGACCACTAGCATCAATTAGAAATTTCTTAGGGACCCAAGCCTTTCTACCCTTGCTTTTAATTATGGATTTTCTACTAACAAGGGATGTAAATGCTACCTCCTTTTCCTTAGGCCTATATCCTAGTCCGGCCTTGTTGTAAATAGCCCTTTGATCCTTAATTATCATGTCTAGGTATTTTGAACCATTAGTAAATTTTTCTAAGCATGCTCTTAAGTTACCTATTTCTTTTCTCAATTCATCATTTTCATCCATAAGGGTACATGCATCATCATCACAAGGTAATTTATCACAAGATGGTTCTACAATCTTAAGTGATTTAATCTCTATTTTTAAGTCCTTAATCCTAGTTTTCGATCTATTTAATGCATTTTGAAGACATGCAATTGTCTTGTAAAGTAAATCTACCCTAGGGGAGTTGTTTACCTCATCATCATCACTTGATGATGATTCATCGCTTGAAGAAGAAGATGAGAACTCCTCACTTGAGCTCCCGGCTTCTTCCTCCAATGTCATGAGGGCTAGATTCCGGGTGGCATGACATACTTCTTCATCGTCGGAAGAGTCCTCCATGCTTAGGGTGTCCCATGTTTGTGCCACCATTGCCTCCTTCTTCTTCTTCTCCTTCTTTTCCTTCTTTTTCTTTTCCTTCTCCACTTTCTTCTTTAGTTCTGGGCAATTTGGCTTTATATGCCCTTTCTTGTTGCAACCAAAGTAAGTTACGTTAGGTGTAAAATTTGAACTATTTGAAGACTTACCTCTTGAGGATTGGAACATCCTCCTCACATCTTTCTTGGTGAGTTTCCTTGACTTCCCACCAAACTTCTTGACATAATGAGCTACCTCGCTTGTCGATAGCTCATCTTCACTACTTGATGAGTCTTCCTCGGATTCGGATGAGGAGGACACTTCCTTCTTTTCCTTCTTCTTTTTGTTCTTCTTTCCTACAAAAATAGCTATACCCTTCTCTTTGGATGAAGTGTTAGCTTGTTCATGTAATTGAAATTCACAAAATAACTCATCTAACTTAACCAATGAAAGATCCCTAGAGACCTTATAGGCATCTACCATTGAGGCCCATAAGATTGTTCTAGGGAAGGCTTGGAGCACATACCTTACAAGGTCTCGGTTGTCGACCTTCTCACCTATTACATGTAGTCCGCTGACTACTTCTTTGAAGCGACCGTGCATTTGGCTCACGGTCTCATTGGTCTTCATGGAGAAACTTTGAAGTTGGCCAATTAGGAGATCTCTCTTGGCCCTTCTTGTTTCTTTGGATCCTTCATTGAGCTCTATCAACTTCTCCCAAAGCTCCTTCGCCGATTCAAATGGCCCCACCTTGTTTAATTGTTCTTTTGACAAACCACATTGAAGTGTGGTTGTTGCCTTGGCGTTGGCTTGAGCCTTCTTGGCCATGTCTCTCGTCCAATCCTTGGTCGGTATGGGCGCTCCATGTTCATCGATCGGCTTCTCGAAGTCATCTACAACGCTAAACCAATTTTCAATATCATTCATTAAATAATACTCCATCCTACCTTTCCAGTAGCCGAAGTCATTGTCGTCGAAGAACGGAGGCCTCGCCGTGCTATACCCCTCTTGGAAATCCATTTTGCTCCGGTTGATTGTTAGATCTTCCGATGTGATCCGTGCTCTGATACCACTTGTTGGTGATCGATTGGAAGCTGGAGGGGGGGTGAATAGCTTGTTTTTCGTCTCTACAAAAAGATTAGCGGAAGCACAACAAGAATACTAATAACACAAATGAAAAACAATGCTAACACGATTCTTTTACGTGGTTTGGAGATAGCGCTCCTACTCCACGGTGATCCTTGAGGTGGATCAACCCTAATCAATATCACTATGAAGCTTTCCTTTACAACACTCCTCCTCTTCTTACAAAAGATGTAGATGGAGCTTAGAGAGGAGAAAGAGATTTAGAATAACTAGAAACCTTTGAAAAATCATGGAGGCTTGAGAGTATTATCAGAGAATAAGCATTAACCCCAAAAACCTCCACCAGCCCTCTTTTTATAGAGAGAAGGCTAATTTTCCCGTTGGAGCACCATCAGTCGACTGATGTATAGCATCAGTCGACTATCGCCAAAGCCAACGACTTCTGGCTGGACAGATCCGCGGAGATACACAGCCATAATTTCGGTGCCGCCGATCCGATCGATCACTTCATCGGACCGATGAAGCGATCAATCAGTGATCACCAGCGGAGTCGAGTGAAACTCCATTCGTGTCCATCTTTGCACGGGTCGATCGGCCGATCGATCGATACCGCCACTCCTAGCGATCGATCGTCGGGTTTCAACCGACTCAAGAGTGCGACGATCGGCCGATCGATACATCGTATCAGTTGACTGATACTCATCAAGTATGAATAATTCATACTTGATTTTACCCCCTAGACCTAGACTCAACCTTCTAGCTCTTCCTTAAGCCTTGCGCCTCCAGGATCCCTCCGAGTCCACGACTTGTTCATCCTTTGCGCTTTGCTTCCAAGAGCTTCCTTCGGTTTTGTCATGTCTTGGGTTTCCCTTTGCCAAAGCGTGCTTGGACTTTACGCCGCCCAGACTACATGCTTGGACTTACACTGCCAAGACTTGCCTTTGGACTTCCTTTGCCAAGATCACACTTGGACTTTGTCTTTACCAAGTCTTCATACTTGGATTTTTCCTGTCACTTAAACACATTCACAATTAGATCACAAAGCATTGCCTAACTTTGATTATTATCCAAACATCAACACATATAAATACTTGGGGCATTGTTGCACCAACAAAATCAGGGGGAGAGGATGATTAAGGATAACAAGGGGAGTTTAAGGAGGATAAACATGATTAAATAAGATATTTTATTGTTTATTTATATTTTATGAATTTAATACTTAGCAAGAAAGCGAATGGCACATGGGGTGATTGAAAAATATATTTTGAATATAGGCAGGAAAAGTGATTACAAGGACAGCTGAGTAAAGGGTGTTAAAGTAAATTCAACTCGAGGAGAAGGCGGTTGATCCATCTATAAAAGGGGTAGAGGAGGATGAGGCAGGGGATAGTTGTTTCTTCATCATTTGGTATTTCCAAGATCTCTCTTCTTTTACAGTTCATTATCTTCCTCATACCTATACTAACTTGAGCGTCGGAGTGGTCGCGCCGGGAAGCTGGCCAACCCTTAACGTTCTTCCTTTGCGTGTCAGATCCAACTCAATTCCTGAGACTGAAGGTGATTCTCGTGATTAACCGTCCTCCTCGGAACCTCTCTTGGCGACAGATCCAGTAATCCATAAGGAGGGGAGGGGAGGTCTTGGTGATCTAAAGAAGCAAGCACCATCAATGTCATTGTCCTTAATTTTATTTTAATTATCCTAGATGCATAAATGATGATCATGGCATAAATGATAGCATAATTAAAACATGTGTCAATACTCATGATGTCATGGCATAAAGATAAAGCTAAACACAAGCATGACATATATTAACCTAATCATGATCATGATATTTAAAATAATAATATGAGCATGATGTCATGACATGACATATGATAAATAAAGCATGACAAATAAAATGTAAAGGTATAAGAATACCTAAATTTTAATATTAATTGTCATTTGTTAACATTAGACTCATTTTTGTCATAGTACTCAAATATTCCAAGTGTGCCAAAAATCCAAAGTGATACATCATAACCTCTAAACCAAATTGTGTCAATTATGATTGATTTTTCAAACTTCCTTAATTCCATTGGCACATCCTAAAATCCTTAAGATCAAAAACTAATTTCATTTCCAAGGTATCACATAACTTTGAAAATGATCTAAAGTGTCAACTTTGCTATAGTTAGGTTAACTACCTTACCAATTCAAGTTGACACACCCTAACTCATCTAGCATGAGAGAATCACGCTCCTAGGAATCCAATACCTATTGGAGCTCCTTGGATTTACTAGGTACTCACTAGGGATAACTTCCCTTAGTACCTTTCTAATGACCCTCCTAGACTTGGAAGCCTTGGTCATTTTGGTCTTGTCAAGGTTAACCCTAGGGATTGCTTCCCTTGTAACCTTGTTAGTGTCTTCCCTAGGTTTCTTTGAAACCTTAGCCACTAGCCACTTGTCATGGTCAACTCTAATGATAGCCTCCCTTGTGACCTTGACACACCTATACCTAGAACTTGTTCCATAACTATATGGAACACTATGGTAGATAGGCTTATCTACCTTGGACCTAGGCTTGTGACCCAAACCTTGCTTGTCCTTAGATGCACCTTGCCTCCTAGAACCTAAGTTTCGTCCATTAGACCCATTAATCATATTTGTCATCTTTGAAGGGGTTTTTCCATTTTCTCAAGTTTTGATCTTAAAACTTGATTTTATAACTCTAATTTCCCAATTTTTTAATTTTCATTCTGACTTTGGGACTTGTTCCTCCTAGATATATGTCTATAATTCTTGGGATTGTTGCCTAGATTTTGATTCTCTATCTTTCTAATGGTTTCCTTAGGTAGAATAGTTTTATTATTGTCCTTAGGCAAATTGACATGTTTAGCATCTAGGCAATAAAATTTATTTCTAGCATGTTTTTCATGAGCAATAGCAAGAAAATTATTAGCATGCTTATTCTTATTATTAAAACTAGTAGGTGCATAATTAAATTATACCTTAGGTTTGTCTTAGCTCCCCCTACATTTGAAGCTCCTCCTTTGCCCCTTCTGAGGGTCCCTTCCCCTAGGACATTGGTTCCTATGATGACTCTATTGTTGACACTTGAAGCATACAATATGCTCCTTACTTTTGCAGATCAGAGTACCGACCTCCTTTGGTTTGTCCTTGACTTTAGGTGACGGTTGAGCCTTCTTGACTCTTTTTGGGCACTTGCTCTTATAGTGCCCTTGCTCCCTACACTCAAAATATGTTATGTGATTTTTATTTTTATTTTTATTTAGCATGCTTGAGTTACCTAGGTCGGTGGTAGGAGAAATTTGGTCGGATTCTTCATGGCTCCCAGAGGTAGAGGCTTCCTTTTTCTCTTGTTCTGTATTGAAGACCTAGTCTCCTCCCCTCAATCTAGAGGTGGAGACTTCAAAGATTTCCACCTCTTCTTCTCCAGATGTTGATTCCCTCTCAACCTTCGAATCCTCAAGTTCTTGGGATGATAATGAGCTTTCTTCTTGAGCTTGAGAGGATAAACATTCCTCTTCTTCGAGCTTCTTCTCTACTTAAGATCCAATCAAATACATAAATAATGTATCCTCAAATAGTGAATTTTATTAATAACTTCTAAGTTGATTGCCTTAGGACACTTTCTATTCGCCTTAGAAGTTATTAATAAAATTCACTATTTGAGGATACATTATCTATGTATTTGATTGGATCTTAAACTCATGTACTGAAGTCCACAATACGATGCATAACATGAGAGAAATTGTGATTGGATCACAATTAGTGGGTATCTCATCATGTATAAATATGTAAGTATTGAAACTATCCCTAGTCGATGAATTAATGAGATTGGACATCATCAATTCTATGAGACTAGCACATGTTATGCTCCTTGGTTTATCCAAGCATTTGGTACTCACTAAATGGAAACATAGGGATGCTAAGAGTGAACATGTGGATACTAATTATGGTAACTAGTTCATTGGAGTGACCTGCTATGAGACTTCATATGGTTCTATATGTCGTTGAAGATCTCATTGCAGCTTAAGTGCAAGCCTCCTTAGACTTGAGGTATTCAAGTCACCTTGATCATGGCGCCTTATACTTTGACTTCTTCGTAGACATCTACATAGTAGGTGTAACTCCAAGATGATTGGGTATAAGCCAAAGTGATCGAAGGTGTTTGAATAGCTCACAAAGGATTCACCACTCCTAATAAAAGAGATGTATATCCTAGGCCTCTTGTCAGAATTGTTACTCAGAAGTCTCTGGCCAAAGCAAGCATGTTAAGAAGATGGTCTTCTTGGGAACATATAGGAGTAACTTGAATCCGCAGGACAAGGAAACTAACTTGGCCTAGGTATGATGTAGTCAGCCTAGTGGGGACGAACACATATACTATGTCTTGAACCAAGTGGGTATAGGATGAGTGAAAGGAACAAGGCACGAACAGCTGAAGTTGTTGAAGGGTTTAGAAAATATTCTGGAGTCGATTTAGACTTTTAGGTCAATTGGGGGTCATGATGTACTACTAGGTATCACTCATGATATATTCATAATTAAAGG
This sequence comes from Wurfbainia villosa, assembly GCA_025175895.1. Taxonomy (NCBI): domain Eukaryota; kingdom Viridiplantae; phylum Streptophyta; class Magnoliopsida; order Zingiberales; family Zingiberaceae; genus Wurfbainia; species Wurfbainia villosa. The sequence continues at coordinate 5,637,744 of JAKLTH010000147.1, forward strand.
GTTAATTCTGAATAACCAACATAACCGCGAATCTATTGGGTCACACGCACTACAGGTGATCTCTAGATGTAAAATAAGTATGAGAATGAGATTCTTGTTGAGAGAGGATATATCTGGTTGAACCAGACCAAGGGGGTATGAAACGGAGGCTATGGAACCTCCTATGGCCTTGTTAGTCTTAGCACGATCATATCGCACTTAAACGAAGTCAAACTGACTATACAGAGCCTCACACGACCATGCCTAACTTGGCACGGGTCGTGCCTAGCTCTGGCGGGAAAATGGCAAAAATTGGGTTGTGCCCAGAAGGACACACGGTCGCCTATGTGTCCTGGCACGGTCGACCATGTGTAAGACATACTGTCGTGTCACGGTTCCGTCAATTTTGGAGATTTCTTTTATGGAAATTTCTTGGATTGTTCTTACCTTAATTATGGGATAATTATGGTAAGATATGTTCAGTTTAAGCCTCCTAAGATGACCTAATCAAGAGAACTATAAATAGATCCCTTGATAATATTTGAAGAGGTGGTAGTTTTAGGTTTCTCCCTTAGTAGTCATCTTTCCTCTCTCCTCTTCTCTTATCTCCGCCGGTTGGCTAGCACTAATTGGAGACAAAGGCTTGCTGCTCTAGGAGTTGTCTCAGGTGATCCCGACGTGGATACTAATAGAGGCAAGGCTCGTTGGTCTTGCTTGTGGTTTCGACGGATTCAAAAGAATCTCGAAGGTATAACTTCTCCTTCTCCTTGTGTGTGTTTTCATGTGATTATGCCAAAACAAGTTTTGTTGGCCCCCAGGGGATGTCTGGGATATAATAAAAATTATTTTATTCACTTTATTCCACTATGCATGATCCCAGAATCTCCAACATAGGATCCCTCCGAGTCCTACACAACTTGTTCATCCATATGCTAGCCTTCAAGTTCTTCCATCAACTATGTCATGCTAACCGAGTCTTCTTTGCCAAGGTTCATTTGGACTTATGCCGCCAAGACAAATGCTTGGACTTTACACCGCCAAAACTACACCCTTGGACTTTCCATGCCAAGTACCCATGACTTGGGCTTTCCAATGATAGGTACCCATGACTTGGACTTTCCTTACCAAGTGCCCATGACTTGGACTTTCACATGTCAAGTACCCTTGACTTGGACTTTACCAATGCCAAGACTCATGCTTGGATATTTCCATGCCTAGACCAATGCTTGGACTTTCCAATTGCCAAGTAACCATGACTTGTACTTTCCAATTACCAAGTATGGACTTCCCCTCGAGTCTCACTTGAGTCTATATGGTTAAATTATATTGTCAAACAATGGTCAAACCCATTGTCAAACACATTGACAATTCAATTGTTAATCTCATTGTCAAACATCAAAACCCTACTCGAATCTCACTCGAGTCTGGTCAATCGTGACATGGGTCGATTGCACCAACATTAACTTCTATCTATTTTTCTAACTTGGCAATTAATATATTTGTTATGCATATGACAACTATTTTCTAACAAAAAAAATACAGTGGCAAAACATTAATTGATTAACTTGGGCAAAGACATACACATGTCACACTTGAACATGAGTCATCCGAGTTTAGTGCAATATGAACGCTAGATTTGCACCCCTGCCTCTATGGACACACATATGAGAGAGAGTCTCTTATCCACTTATAATCATAACTTCATGTATTGTGATTTAATATAAACCAACCCTAATGTCAAGAAACTCCAAATGTGGGACTAAAACTCCATGTATATGGGAGCCCCTTTCCACCCCCTTATTTTTCATTCATTTTTTCCCAATCGTCCTCTACATAAATGGAAAAGGATATGTGACAACATTCAATACTTGAGTTCTATATAGGATAAATTTTGAAGCGGCTCCACTTTTATCTCATATAGATGATCTCTTAACTAAGAGTAACCCGCATTACTCTATTCGTAAACATAAGGATTATTAAAAGTCATAAGTAATTCTCCCATAGTGATTTATTTTATCAGTACAATTAGATTATTCCATTGAATCTAGTTCTTAATATCTCCGGTCAACATAGTTGAGTTTCTTTTGCACCAACTTGTTCCATAGACATGAATCTTATTTCTATTGATGACCTTACAACTGATTCTTTGGTTAACCCTTTGATTAGTGGATCTACCAAATTATCCTTTGATTTTACATAGTCAACAGTGATAACTCTGATCAAAAGTAAATATTTAATTTTATTATCTCTACAATGCATATGTCTAGACTTACCTTTATAAAAGCTATTTCTATACTCGTCCAATCGTCGATTGAGTATCACAATATATGAGATTGCTGACATAGGTTATGATTATTAGGAATATATTCTAAGAATTATTGTAGATATTCAACCTCTTCACTACACTGCCAAAGGCTATAAATTTAGATTTCATTATGTATTTGGTTATTACGATTTACTTATAAGATTTTCGTAAAATGACTACACTTTCTAAAATGAATAAGTTGCTATACCATGTGTCTTGATCATACTTAGATATGATCCTTATGTCATCCTAAGTCATACTTATGCATGATCCCTTAGAGTCATAGGCCTCACTTAGGTATGACTTCTTATCTACCATGTCATTTTAAGTTATACTAAGACATGGTCCTTTATAGTTTATAGGTCCTACTTAGATATGACCTCCCACTTATCATATCATCCTAGGCCATATTTGGGCATAGTCATTTGCAATTACATGTCCTACTTAGGTATGACATTCCATTTACCTCTATTTATAAATACCAAGTACATCGACTAAGGAGAAATATCACTCTCTTTCATTCTTTCCACTTCTACATGTGCATGACTTAAGTATCAAAAGGGTTTTGCATACGCCCTTTAATACTCTTGCTAGTGTGTGTAGGTTGGACACTTACTATTTAGGTCTGACAATCTCCATCTTAACTGCTTGCACACTTTGCAACCTTTGCCTCATCATCGTCCATCTTAGCACACTATTGTGGAGCCCAGTTTCCCCAACATCATACATCAAAACCATAATTTCATCAACCAACAACTAATTTTGCATTTGAACAAGCTAAATATATATTATGTTGATCACTTAGCTTTGTGACAAAAGTAACAAGAATATTCAATAAAAATGCAAATTTGGTTTATGCTATTATCTCCATGATTTCTTTTAGCTAAAATATTTTTTTAGGTGATTTATTTTCCTCACTAGCACTAGCATGTCAATTGTTTCCATTAGAGATTAATTCGTTGAAAAAAAAATCCATATTCATTATGTTACATATGAAGATGACACTTCAAAAATATATATCAAAATAAGAAGACAAACATTATCACTCATTAAACAAATAAAAATTGAAACATTATTGCTCACATTTTCCTTATAGCATGCCTATAAATGCCTTCCAAGGTTTGTATTACTCCGAGAAGTAACCTAATTAGCATTCTAGAAAAGTAGTTGGAGGTTTTGAGACATGGAGGAGCTCCATGAATTTAAATGGAAAAAACTTAGGAAGCTCTAAATAATTAGAGGAGAGTTTGAGGAGCTTGACAGATGTTATTAACTTGGCTCATAGACACGATGACACACCAACTTAGTCTTGAATTTGGCCATTGAATTAGAGGTTTTCGGACACAAACAACTGCCCCTAGGATAGAAACATGTGGACATGACTTGTTGGTGTGGAGTAAGATTCATATTAGGGGTATCGATTATTTTGAGCCTAGTATTGTTGTTGAATATCCTAAAATCTAACATGTATGAAAACCTAAACTAGTTTTTTGCTCCCCCAAATGATTCCATATTTAACTTTTAAGAGATTCATGTGTAGAAATGTTGGGGATGAGACACCACGAGAGGGACAACACTGCTGGGGCAGTGGAGACTAAGATGGTCCTGCTAAGTGGGTAGAAGATAACTCGGTGGATGATGGTTCAGTCAGGAGATGACTTGACTACGGTGAGTGACTAGGACTGGGAGGCAGGGACCAACATGCCTCAACAGAGTGCTCTAGTGACTGGCGAGGTGCTAATGGCGTGCCCACCGATGGGATGGTTAGCTAAATCCCAAAGCATGGATAATTAATGGTCGTCAGCACAGGTGAATCTCCTCGAGACAGGGGGTTGGGTAGTGGTCATTGGAGTGGTTGAGAATAGTAGCCTGAAAAAGAGCAAATAAGAGTGAAGGAGGGTGCCAAGAGGGGTCTCAGCAACACCCCTTCGACGCTCAAGTCAGGATCCGCTAGAATAGGAGAAAGGGAAAATGCGAGCAAAAAAGGGGTGGGAGGGCTGGATTGGAGGGCCCTCTGTTGGCCCCCTTCCCCCTCCTTCCAGTTACTTTTATATAAGTTGGGATACCAGCATAAACTCCTTCAGGTCCATACGGAGGATATGAGTTTTTTATTATGGTGGTTAGACATGACAGAGAATGATAGGAGACATTACCTCATTAAATATGGCAGACGCATGGAGCCTAATTAATGTAGCCTGCGCGGTTGATAGGAGACAAGGCTCCATTAATGAGATGGCTGGGTCTAATCAATGGAGATGTGTTGATATGTCTGCTTGCCATGTGGTGCGCTTGCCTCAACGATCTTGAACAAGTAGCCTTGAAATAAGTATGTCTGTATAGACATGAATAAAGAGACTCCTGTCGAGATAAGCATATCTATCGGGATAGGCATGTCTGTCGAGACATGAATGAAGAGACTCCTGCCGAGATAAGCATATCTGTCAGGATAGGCATGTCCACCGAGACATGAATGAAGAGATTCCTGCCGAGATAAGGAAATGACTTTGGGTCAAGTCTGCCTTCAGGTTCTAGCCTGATGTGAGTTGGTTAAACCCCGGCTCGACACCTATGCTTATGAAGTATCTCTCCAAATCATGGGAATCACCCTTGGTCTAGTCAAAGGACATGATTGGCATGACTGACAAGACTTCTTCAGCCCATTCCCCAATGTGGCGTCCGCTACCTTTTGAGCCTATAGAGGCTTCCTCGACATGGAACGCATCTTCAAAGCATTGCTTCGGGAATGTGCGAAGTTATCCATTAATGTCCGGATCTGGGATGATTTCCCCGAAGTTCAAGACTCATGGTTTTCTCACAAATTCCTCATCTGGTAGCATATGTCCTCCTTAGCCCAAGATTGAACGATCGAGATTCGAACCATCGACTATGATTAGTAGTCTGAGACAACGATTGAGATCCTACGGTCGACCGTACCTGATTTGTCGACTGTGACCTCCATTGATCTGATGGTTATCCTAATTGATTCTATATTATAAGCCCTCCCTCGACTTAGGGCAACCTCATTTCTTATCGCGGAACTTCTCTCTCTCTCTAACCTTCTCCGGCGATTTTGGTCTTCATCTGCGATTCCTAAGTTCTTTTCCTTGCTTTCCTTATGGCATAAAGTCCCACCTTGTGGTTTCTTAAAACCCATATGGTCCTAGACCAAGAAGATCATAATGAGCTTAGGTCAGCAATCCATATTCCCCATTCCTATAAGCTTAGAGTACCCAAGCCATACTAGCACCCTCATGAGCCACCCGAGGGCTTCGCCACTTTTTTCCATGATCAACTTGAGGTTGGCCTCTGCTTTCCCCTTCACCCCTTCTTCGGGGAGCTCTCAACGTACTTCGGCATTCTGATACAGAAAATTCCACCTAACTCCTTTAGCCTAATTTGTGGATTTATAGTTATCTTTCTTTTTTATCATCTTCTCTTAAGTGTCGAGATATTTCATTATTTCTTTATTCCTAAGAGGAAAGAAGTGGGGATCTTCTTCTTCACTGTCAGGCAAGAGACTAAGTTTCTAGCCAAATTTATCATTTCTCATAAGTATTGAAAAACCAAGTACTTGTTTGTGAAACCTATCCCTCCCTTCTCCTGGCCGACTCATTGGCAACTGGAGTTACCTCCTCCTCCAACCCTAAGCCACTTCAAAAAATCGACTACATACCGAGAGATAGTCGAGTAGTTCTCCAGCTTGAGCTTCAGCATCAACATCCTTTTGGAGGAGGGGGTCCTTTATCACTTTGGTATAAGTCCAATAGAACCCGAGCTAAGTGGCTCCTTAGGTAAGGAATCTTATGCCCGCTTTCTATTTATTAGTTTATATCTAACTCAGTTTTTGCCTTTTCCCCTTGCAGCTGAAGTCATGTTGAGGGCATCCATCAACAAACGTATGAAGTGGAAAAATGCACAAATGATAGCCCTGCCTGAGGCTCCAGCCGAGATTCCTTCGAGCAAAACTAGTTCTGACTAGCCATTGCCACCTTGGTCCTCCATGGTGGTCAAGGAAATCAACTTGAGAGATTCCAAGGAATGACATCGACCTCTGAAGAGAGGCTGAATTATTGAGATATCAGCCGAGGGAAGTCCCTCCTGGAAGTCCCCAAGTCCAAATCTCGAGACTTCAGCTAGACCGATTCACCCTCAGTAACTCTCTAGCCCAACTCCTGGCTCCTCAATTCCGACCACAGTTAGCTTGCCTCTGACACCGACAGAGCCATACCTTGAGGCTCCAATTCCCCCTTCCGCATCTCGAGGGCATAGTCCGAGTTCCTCATCCCTTTCGGGGATGACTTCAGAGCACGATATACCTCAGAGGGAGTGCCCTCCCACTAAGGGCTTTCTCAAAAAAAATTCACAAAGCAGTCGGGGCAACAACAAAAGAAAAATCCATGCCCTCTCTATATGACCCCATGAATGCCCACTTAACTCAAGTAAATGACCCCCTTTTCCCATAATAATTGAGTTACGACACTAATTTTCTCTACTCTACAGTTCTAGGCTTACCACTTGGAACTGATGGCGCGCCTTCCCCACATGACCAGTATGCTCCAGGGGATGCGAGCTCAAGTGGTGACAGTCTCGGCTCAGCTCCAAGAAAAAGAGAAAGAGCTTGAGATAGCCCAGGTTGAGTCTGCAGTCTTCTGAGCAAAGGCCCTCAGGTATGAGGTTGAGTTATTTGACTTGCAAAGCCAAGCATGTGAAATGGAAGAGCTCTGGGCCAGGGCAACTGAGGTGGAAGAGCTCTTGGCCAAGGTGCCCGAGGTGGAAGAGCTTTGAGCCAAATTGCTCAAGATGGAACAAACTCAGCTATCTCAAGCGACGACGGAGGTTATCCACCAAGAGAAATTGGTTGCCCGAGTCGAGTTAGCTAGGGCCGAGTTGGCTTCTTACAGAACCGACGAGGAGGGCCACTAGGAAAATCGAAAGAAGGCATTCCTAGTCTCTGAAGAATTCATTGGCATTCTAGCAAAAAGCACTATCGACCTCCTAGATATTAGCTACCGTGGAGTTACTCGACATTTCAACGAAGCCGGTTACCCGCCTAAAGGAGTACCCACCAACTTTTTGGACCTCCAGAAGCTAATAGATGAGACCCTAAATGAGGATCTAAGCGAATTCAAGAAATAGTCTTTGTACTTCTACTTTTTTGGACGCTCTTGTAACAAGCTTTTGTAGGAATCAATATAAGTAAACAAATTTTACCTAGGTAACGGGTACCTCTAAATGATTCAGTTGGAAAAGGGTCGAGCAACGTTTCTGGGAGGTAAGAGAATATAGCCTCCATCCACTTTATTAGTTAATAGAAGGCCAGGAGAGTATAAGGCGATGAATGGTCATTAAATAATGTCCTTGCTCCACGACCCCAAGACAGGCGACTGGATGGATGCCTTGGTCCGAGATACGAAGGAATAAACGATGTCGTGATAGGTGACTTTGCTGATGGACACCTCGGTCCGAGACATGAGGAAATAAACGACGTTGTGATAGGTGACTTTGTTGATGGACATCTTGGTTCGAGACATAAGGGAATAGACGATGTCGTGATAGATGACTTTACTGATGGACGCCTTGGTCCAAGACACGAGGGTATAAACGGCGTCGTAATAGGTGATTTTGTTGATGAATGCCTCGGTCCGAGACACGAGAGAATAGACGATGTCATATAGATGACTTTGTTGATGGACGCCTCGGTCCGAGACACGAGGAAATAGATGGCACCATGATAGGCAACTTTGCTAATGGATGCCTCAGTCCGAGACATGAGAAAATAAACGACGCCTGATAGGCGACTTTGTTGATGGATGCCTCGGTCTGAGACACGAGAGAATAGATGGCACTGTAATAGGCGACTTTGCTGATGGATGCCTCAGTCCGAGACATGAGGGAATAAACAACGTCGTGATAGGTGACTTTGCTGATGGACACCTCGGTCTGAGACACAAGGGAATAGATGGTGCAATGATAGGCAACTTTACTGATGGACGCCTCGATCCGAGACACAAGAGAATAGATGGCGCCGTGATAGGAGACTTTGCTGATGGACGCCTCAGTCCGAGACACGAGGGAATAGATGACACTATGATAAGAGACTGATGGATGCCTCGGTCCGAGATATGAGGAAATAGATGGCACGGTGATAGGTGACTTTGTTGATGGACATCTCGGTCCGACTTGCGAGGAAATAGATGGTGCCATGATAGGTAACTTTGCTGATGGATGCCTCGGTCCGAGACATGAGAGAATAAACGGTGTCGTGATAGGCGAATTTGCTAATGGACACCTTAGTTTGAGACGCGAGGGAATAAATGATGTCGTGATAAATGACTTTGCTAATGGACGCCTCAGTTTGAGAAACGAAAGAATAGATGGTGACGTGATAGGCAACTTTGGTGATGGACACCTCGATTCAAGACACGAGGGAATAGATGACACTGTAATAGACAACTTTGCTGATGAACACCTCAGTCAAAGACATGAGAGAATAAACGGTTCCGTGATAGGTGACTTTGCTGATGGATGCCTCAGTCTGAGACACGAGGGAATAGACGGTGCTATGATAGGCGACTTTACTGATGGACGCCTCGCTCCGAGACACAAGGGAATAGATGGCACCATGATAGATGACTTTGCTGATGTATGCCTCAGTCCAAGATACGAGGGAATAAACAATGTCGTGATATGCGACTTTGCTGATGGGCACTTCGGTTTGAGACACGAGGGAATAAATGACATCGTGATAGGTGACTTTGCTAATGGATGTCTCAGTCTGAGATACGAGAGAATAGATGGCGCCGTGATAGGTGACTTTGTTGATGGACGCCTTGGCCCTAGACACAAGAGAATAGATAATGTCATGATAGGCGACTTTGCTGATATTAAAGTGAACATTTCATTATCTCAAGGAAAAATATGGCTATATACCGACTTAGCGGATTATACATGATAGGGCCTAAGGTGAAAGGTGTTCCATGATCGAGTGAGCTCCTTTTCCATGTCGTCTTGCAAATAATAGGCTCCAGAGTTAAGCTTCTTAATAATCTTGTAAGGGCCCTTCCCATCGAGGGTGCTAGCTTTCGGACTTCTCCAACAGGTTGAATCTTCTTACATACGAAATATCCTGGCTAGAAGGAGCGAGGTATAACTTTCTTGTTATAGGCTTGTGCTACCTTTTGTCGATAAGTCATCATCAGTATGGTGGCATTGTCTCTAGCTTCACTAACCAAGTCCAGCTCAGTTAACCTCTTCTCAATATTGTCGGTGCTATCGAGATCGTAAGTGGAAATCCCAGGCAATTTCATCCCCACCACTATGGGGATTACGACCTCCAAGCCATAAACTAGGTGGAAAGGCATTAGTCAGGTGCTTCCTTTAGGGGTTGTCTGATATGCCCATAGAATGCTTGGCAACTCTTCGACTCAACTTCCTATCGTATGATAGAGCTTGATCTTGAGTCCTTGAATCAACTCCCAATTGGTCACCTCGACTTGCCCATTGCTTTGAGGGTAGACGACTGAGGTGAAAGTTTGTTGGATTTCCAGCTGTTGGCACCATTCTCCGATTTTTTGCCTTGGAACTGTCAGCCATTATCCGGGACAATCCTTCGAGAGATGATAAATCTACAGACAATATTTTTCTAGAGGAACTTGAGCACAACATCTCCAGTTATCTTGGCCGGTGGCTCGGCTTCTACCCATTTGAAAAAATAGTCCACTGCTATGAGCAAGAATTTCTTCTGACTTGGTCCTGCTGGCATCGACTCCACAATGTCCATCCCCCATTGGTCAAAGGGGCATGATATAACAGAATACTTCAGTAGCTTGGTGGATTGTCAAGAGAAATTCTGATATTTTTGACACCTAAGACAAACAAGAACACAGTGGGCAGCATCCCTCTGGAGAGTTGGCCAAACATACCCGACCAATAGGAGCTTCCGAGCTAGTACTCTTCCACCCCCATGATTTCTGCAATATCCTTCGTGTATTTCTCGCATCACATGTTCGACTTCTTCTGAGGCTAGACATCTAAGCAGGGGAGGACGAAAGCATGCTTATAGAGACTATCTCTGATTAAAGTAAATCAAGTAACTCACTTCCTTATGAGTCGATCCTCTTCGACAACATCCGGTAATGTCCCTTTCTTCAAATAGGCGATCAAAGGATCTCTCTAGTCAATTACGAGCTACGAGGTGTTTTGATCTATCTGAACAATAAGCTGAGCTTCCACATGTGGATCGTCCAATGTCCAAGTTGTTAATGTACTAGCCATGCAGGCTAACTCATCATCTTTTTTATTTTCACCTCAGGGAATCTTATGGAGTATCACCTCCTGAAACTCGGCCACCCATTTCTCATAACTCTTTGCATAAAGTGGGAGGCAATCATTGTTGATCTCAAAAGACCCCTTGATTTTCTCTACAGCTAGCTGAGAATCCGAGTGGAGGATGACTCGAGAGGCACCAACGTGATGAGCTACCCGAAGACCAGCTAGTAAGGCTTCATATTTGGCCTCGTTGTTCGAGAAATAGAAATTGAGCTGCAGAGCTATCCGAATTGCATCTTCCTGAGGAGACACCAACAGAATTTCTATGGCACTACCTTGTTTAACTGTCGAGCCATCGACATATATCTTCCATATCTCATGCTTTTTCGGCCCTGGAGCTTCGACTAAGAAATCCGCTAATACTTGCCTTTTGATGGCGGTCTGAGGCTAATACTGGATATCATACTCAGCTAACTCTCTAGTCCACTTGATTAGGTGGCCAGAGGCTTCTGGATTGGTCAGGATTCTTCCAAGGTCACTGTTAGTTAGAACCGTGATAGGGTGAGATAGGAAATAGGGACGGAGCTTCCGGGCGATTATGAGGAGAGCCAGAGCCAATTTTTCCAAGTGTATCGACTTTCCACTTATTTCAAGAAATAATTGACGAAATAGATGGGATATTCCCTGCTCTCCTCTTGTCAAATCAGAATAGATCCCATAGCTTTTTTTGTCGCAGCCAAATATAACCATAGTCTTTCTCCAGTCACAGGTTTGGACAGGGTGGGTAAATCGACAAGATACTGCTTTAGATCAGTGAATGCCTGCTCACATTTTTATCCCATGAAAACCGAGTTGACTTGCAGAGCACCTTAAAGAAAGGTAGACTTCGCTCAGCTGCTTTAGGGATGAAGTGCGAGATGGCTATAGTTCTTCCCACCAATCTCTGAGCTTTTTTCAGATTTCGAGGTGAGGCCATATTCTATAAGTCTTAGAATTTTTTTGGATTGACCTCAATTCCTCTTTTGGTTATAATGTATCCGAGAAATCGACCACTTTGGACACCAAGCATACACTTATTAGGATTAAACTTGATCTCATATCTTCATAGGGTGCAAAAGCTTTCGGCCATATCCTCGATGATATCTTCAGCTCGGACAGACTTGATAAGGATATCATCTACATAGACTTCAATGTTTCGATCGGTTTAAGGTTTTAAAACCGTGTCTATCAGTCTTTGGTAAGTGGCTCCAACATACTTAAACCCGAATGACAGGACTTGATAACAAAAAGTCCCATCCAAGGTAACAAAGTTGACCTTTTCTTGATCTTCCCGAGCTAATGGGATCTAATGGTATTCTTAATAGGCATATAACATACAAATAAGTTCACATCCCAAGGTTGAATCCACCAATTGATCTATCCGAGGAAGGGGGTAGCAATCTTTGGGACACACTTTATTAAGATCCCAAAAGTCTCTACACACTCTCCATTTACCCCTAGTTTGGATACCAAAATTACATTGGAGAGCCAAGAAGGAAATTATACTTCTCGGATGTCTTCGACTTGCAACCGAGAGAGGGGGGTGAATCTCAAAATATAAAAAAAAATTTAGAACTTTTAAAACTTTTCTTTTTAAGAATATGCAACGGAATTAAATAAATAAGAAATAAAAATAAAGAGGAAAATAATTTACTTAGTTCACAACCCTAGCCGGGTTGCTACTCCAAAACCCGTAGCTCTCCAAGAGTTACCTTGATGGATAATCCACTAAATGACCCTCCGACTCGAGAACTCTCGACTTCGGAGGGATTCACTTTTTACAAATATTAAGAGAAAGGTAACAAGCAACCTTCTCTTTGAATTAAAGTACATAAAGCGAAATTACAACAACAAATTAAAATGTATCGACACTTAGTAGCCATGGAAATAGAGCACGGAGTGTTGGAGTTATGGCGTCGCAATGAGATGAAGCTTTTGCGGATGAAGAAGACTTGTAACAACACTTGGATGTAGTAGAGATCTATTTTTTGAAGTTGGTCGTGCATTTCTTTTATAAACCTTTTCCAGTCGACTAGAACGCTCTCCAGTTGACTCCAATCAGCCCGTCGATTTGGTACATCGGTCTTCCCAATCGACTAGACCTGTTCCTGTCGACTCCAGGTCACCTGGCTCCGCATCAAAAAATTTGTCTTTCGAGTTGACTGGACCTCCCCAGTCGACTGGAGCTCTTGCCATCTTGGTTGTCAGATCTTCGATCGATCACCATCTTATCTTACTAACTAGGTACCCCGTCGACTGGACCATACTCAGTCGACTGGACCTAAGTTGACTGGAAACCTTTCAGTCGACTGGTTTCCTGTAAAACGAGATTAGCAAAAACATACAGTATAAAATGCAATGGCAGTAGTAATATTGTTTGATCTCGACTTCTTAGTCCCACACGGACTACCCGTCAAATCAACGGCTAGCTTTGGTCCCCTATAGAGGACTCGACCTCACCTCTTCACTCGAGGCTTACCTGTCGACTGTCCAGTGGGACTTACCATGATTGACATCTAATTTGACCCACCATGACTTCTGCCAGCTGCCCGGTCTCTCTAACCCAACTGGTCTTCATGCTATATGTTCGATCTCCTGACCCATCTGGTCTTCCTGCCTGATATCCGGTCCTCCTCATATGTCAAGGCTTCTCTCTAGTATCCGGTCAATGTGACCAACTAGGACTTTCAATACTCATTACCTACTATCTGATCTGTCTGACCTACTAGAGTTTTCTTGTTAGCCAACACACTTAACACATATACCAAACCATAAGTAATTCCTAAACTTTAATTATAGTTCATACATCAAAACTAAGGAGTGGTTCTCTCTGCACTAACAATCACCCTTTTTTGATGTATGATGACACATCAGTTAAAGTTAGGAGAATCGATTTGCAATATGCAAGTTCAACATATATTAGCAATGCATTAAGCTAAAAATGTATAACATTTATATGCATTAAATGCTTCCTTACTTTGAACTTCTCTAACTTTAAACCTTCTCTTCTCTCCCCCTTTGGCATACATCAAAAATATCATTATTCACCAAATACTAAAATCCAAAGACGAGTTCAAAGTAATTAGCTTTTCAATACAAGAACTTATCAAAGTTACTTCTGATAAAAAAATTACTAGCTTGATACGTTTCATAAGTATTTCAAAAATACCTAAGCTTTGCAATATAAATATCCATTTCAAAGTACTTTAAGCTTTTCAAAAGACTTATGTGTTTCAAAAGTTCAAAAGCATTTTAAAATAGATAGGCTCTTCAAAAGATTTTTAGAAATGAATATTCAGATTTAAAGTAAGCTTTAAATCAGATTTTCAAAAATTTCAAAGTTTGAAAGATTTTTGAAAGTACCCAAAAGTCAAAGTATAAAATTTTATCCCCTCAATATTTTAAATTTTCAAAACTCCCCCTTAAATAAAACTATTAAAATTTCAAAACTCCCCCTTGAATAAAGCTAAAATATTTTAATTTTCAAAATATCCCCTTAAATAATAATAATGCAAATGAAATAAGAAATGTTAAAGCATGAATTTCTATTCATAATTAATATACTGAAAATACACATCTAAAAATTATCCTTAAAGTAAATTTTTCAACTCTTTAGTAGCTCAAGTGATATAGAATTATCATCAAGCTTTAGATCAGAGTTAGTCACTGAAGTGATTGATTTGCTTTTTAAATCTGGATAATCTCTCTACTATTGTGGGAGGTGCAGAAGGCCCAAGAAAAGGAGATAGACTATCAAATCCTAGTGCTTCTTGATGCTCAGATTGAGGGTCGAAATAAAGCTCAGGCTCAGGCTCAGGCTCAGGCTCGTGCTAGGGTTGAGGCTAAGGGTTATCTCTCCTCCATGTCAAGACGTTATATTCATCTAAACCTATTTTAGCTAATGTAAATTGTCTAGAACCTATCATGTTATACTCAGAGAGTTGTTTGATGTTACCTATGGTAACATCAAACCCTAATGTAGCTAGTAAAGATGTGATGCCATGGCAATAGGGCAAATGTTCCTTCCTACTAGTAACTACCCTAGAATGATGGATGATAGAATGAAACATTTGTAAACTAATATCTAATCTTAATCTATGACTGAGTACATAAAATAAAAATGAATGATAGGGACGCATCATAGCGATGTCCCTAGTGGTGAGTAGTAAAATATAGTTCACTATGACTCTGTACAGGGCATAGTCCTGTACTCTAAGTCTAGTGAAACTGAAGATACTCACAGAGAGAGTCCTCTCCTCACCAAAGAGATGCAAATGTATCCTATCTAATGTGATGTGAGAGTAAGGATCATTATACGGTAATTCCATAGAGGGAAAACACACTACTAGACATGATGAATGCATAAGTCCTAAATGATCTCTCAATAAGGAGGGGGTAAAGAAAAAATCTTTACCCTGTACTCTAGTGGAATATGCAAGATCATCAATTCTAGTGAAGTTATTGAAAAACTCAACACATAGGTCTATGTTAATAGAGTTTTTACAATAAACTAATTTATCTAGACCATAATGTACTATGACTTCAATGCTAGGTATGCGTGATCTACCAAAAAATGATCTACTAATATATCTAGTAGGCATGGGAGTATAATTGGTGCTATCAAACATAATCCTATGCCCCTCAGTGGGAAACCTAATGCCCATATTGGGAGAAGAGGATGACTCAGCCTCAACTGCTCTTCTTTTACCCCTAATTAAATTACAATAATTTAATATTTATGCAAAAATAATTGAAAACAAAGTTTAGAATTCTTACCTCAGCATTATGGATGATATTGTAGAAGAGATTGACGACCTAAGCGCTTTGAAGGGTTGAAAAAGGGTGTTTGTCGACTGTTTAGGATTAGTGTAAGTCGACTCGGCGCTACCCTAGCACTGATTTTATAAACAGAATCTAGTCGACTGGAAATATTTCAGTTGACTGGACTTGGTCCAGTCGACTATTATAGGTTTACCATTTACTGCGTTCACTACCCAGTTGACTATATGGGTTTGATTCGACTGGGTTAGTCTTATCTGTAGGAACTTCGGTGAACGCTAGAGGAGGGGGTGAATGGCGTGTTTCCGTTGCTTAATGGAACTCGATCGTGTCGCTTCTCTACAATGTCGTTAGCGCAGCGAAAATACAAAAAACACAACAAAAATACAAGCACAACAATACACATGATGTAATGTGGTTCGAAACCCTAGTTCCTACTCCACGAGGCGAGCTTGATAACGAGCTCTAGTGATGTACACACCACTACTCAATAAATTCCTTCTCGACAACATGTCGAAGGTGGAGAAACCTCGCACAAATGATTACAACAGTAATACAAAGAAATACAAGCAATTACAAGAAAAAAAAATTAAAGAAAACTTTACAAAAGATCTTTTGAATGCTTGCTTGTTTGGTTGCTTAGGCTGCACTTAAAGACCCTAAATTGCACCAGCAAATCACTCCAAATCACCCAAAGAACCATGGCCAAAAACCTCCCCTTCGTGCTTCTTTTAAAGCTGTAACTCGAGCTGATTTTCGCCTAGCAGTCGACTACCCATACTTAGCAGTCGACTGCTCCTGTAGTCATTATCTCACAATGACTTAATCCACGCTAGAGAAACTCCAATGACTAACCCATCAGTCGACTGTCAAACCCTAGCAGTCGATTGATACATAGTCGAGGTGTTGGTCGAGGTTGCCTCGCGTCTGTGGTCGCATCTCTCACTCGACTACCATTCAAGGCAATCGACTGCTCCACATCAGTCGACTACCAATGCTGGCAGTCGATTGCTAAGGGCACTCGACCGTAGTCTAGCATCAGTCGACTCCTTCCAGTCGACTGATCGTAACCCCAGTCGACTACTCAATGTCAACTAGGTTGTCAAGTGTCAAAATACTCAACTAATCGATTGATCCATAACCCCAGTCGACTGATATACCTTAAACATGAGGTTTTAACCAAAGTATGATACCCTCATACTTGCTAGACCACCCTTAGCCTAGACCTAAGCCTTCTAGCCACCTCCATCAGCCTCACGCTTATCAAATCCCTCCAAGTCATCCATGACTTGTTCATCCATACGCTAGCCTTCAGGTGCTTCTATCGGCTATTGTCATGCTAAGCTGGTCTACACCGTCAAGACACATTTAGGCTTATGCTGCCAAGACACACGCTTGAACTTTATGTTGCCAAACATTGGACTTATGTTGCCAAAACTCCACCCTTAGACTTTACGCCACCAATATCAAACCTTGGACTTCCCAATTGCCAAGTACCCATGACTTAGATTTTCACCACCAAGACTACATACTTGGACTTACGTGGCCAAGACTACACCCTTAGACTATCCTTGCCAACCCATGTTGGACTTTCCAATTCTCAAGACTCAAGCTTGGACTTTCCCTTGCCAAGACTCATGCTTGGACTTTACCATTGTTAAGACTCATGCTTAGACTTTCCATATCAAGTGTCCCACTTGGACTTCTCCATCATATGGTCAACCTCATGTCAACCATATAGTCAACCCATTGTCAAACAATGGTCAACTCATCATCAAACATCAAAACACTACTCGAGTCTGGTCAATCATAACCTGGGTCGATTGCACTAATAATCTTTCCTTTTTTGATGTTTGACAAAAACCAAATACCTTTGAATTAGAACACTAATTCAATCTAATCCTCCCAATTCTCCAAATTGGGAATTCTCATATTCTCCCATCAATTTTCCCAATAATTCTTCCCCTTTTTGACATACATAAAAAAGGCTCTCCCCAAGGGTATCAATGTCTCATATTCCAATGAGATCTTACAATCTCCCCTTTGGTCCAAAAACATCTAGGATGTCTTCACTCTTCTAGTGATAAGTCTCATATCACTAAAGAGAGAAAATCCTCACTTCTCCTCAACTCTCCAAATTCTCCCCCTTATGAGGAAGAACACATCCATGATCCCATGATGGATAACCTCCTCCTAAAGGCTTGCTCCCCTTTGACCATTGCACCAACAATGTCCTTGGAGAGTCCCTAAGCCTATAGGAACACTAAACCATCAAAATTAAGGACAAAAGTTCAAACTTGAACTTTCATACACCTTAAAATTGATACATCACTCTAAACAACTCTCTTAATCCATATCCAATGGATTTTCACCCTTCCAATACTTTCTAAAGCACATCCTATGGTTACGAAGCAGTTAGGGTAGCCTAACATAGCTGAAATCAGGCTAAACAAACCTTGTTTACCCGAAATCAGATCATCAATCGACTCGATCAGTAATCAGTCGACTGATATCAACATCAGTCAACTGATAGCCTAAAACAGTCGACTGATAGCTGATTTTCAAAAATCAGAAACGAATTTTGAAAATACATAAGTAAATATACATATTTTGAAAAATCTTGAAAATTCATACGCACATTACTTACATGGAATACAATGGGTGAAAAATAGTTTGAAAATAAAATACCCATTAAGATAAGAGATTGATACAAAGTTCAAAGCTATTGAATTCTTCAATGTTTTTGACTTACTTTGGATCAACTTCCTCAATAGTGATTGCTATCAAAAGATAGACTTCATCAAGATTTTCTAAAATATTTTTAAAAAGTTTTTGAAAACTTATTTTGAACCATGGTCTATGGGCTTAATGCATATGACTTGTACATAAGCTTTCCTCATGATTCATCCATGGTATAAGATGAATTTGAGTTCATTTGGATGCAAAAACTATGCACCTTGAACTTAACTCATTTCCTAGCATCTCACATGTGTCTAGGGTGTATGAAAAAACACACTTGTCAATTTGATGTGAGATATGAATTTTGTTCATCCTAAACTAAAGCCTCATGTATTTTTCTAGGCAACTCTATTTGATTCCCTTATACATGGGACTTCAAATCATGTCATTGTCCTTAAATCAATTTCAACTAACTTAAATGCATGAATGATGATTATGGCGTAAGTGATAGCATAAATTAATATGTGCTAATAATCATGATGTTATGACATATGAAGACAATCTAAATAACACATGACATAAAAACTAATCCTAAGTATGATCATGACATTTTATAAGATTAAAAAGAAATATGATGTCATGACATGACATATGGCAAACAAATCATGGCACATAAGAAGTAAAGGTATAAAAATACCTAAATTTTAGCATTAGTTGCCATTTGTTATGATTAAGTCCATTTTTTTCATATTACCACTTATCTCAAGTGTGTCAAAAACCCAAAAATAGCACACCAAGACCTCTAAACCTAATTGTGCCAATTTGATTGATTTTTCAAACTTCTCAATTTCTATTGGCACATCCTAAAATCCTTTAGGATTAAATTCAACCTTATTTCTAAAGTATCCCATTACCTTGGAAATGCCCTAAAGTTCCAACATTGCTATGGTTAGGTTAACTACTCATCCATTCAAAGTTGACACAACCTAACCCATTTAGCATGAGGGAATCACGCTCCTAGGAACCCAATACCTATTGGAGCTCCTTGGGTTAATAAGGTATTCACTAGGGATAACTTCCCTAGATTCCTTTCTAATGACCCTCCTAGGATTTGAAGCCTTGATCATTTGGGTCTTACTTAGGTTAACTCTTGGGGTAACTCCCCTTGTAACCTTCTTAGTGACTTCCCTAGGTTTCCTTGAAACCATCAACTAGGCACACACCATAGTTAGTCTTAGGGATGACTTCCCTATTAACTTTGGTTTTCCTAGACCTATGGATGGTTCCATAATCGAATGGAACATTGTGATAGGTAGGCTTGACTATCTTAGACATAGACTTGTGACCCAAGCCTTTCTTGTCTTTAGGCAATTCTTCCCAAAGTTGAGATTCCTAGACACTTTAATTGAATTTGTCATAGTATTAAGGGTCTTCTCTAATTTTTCAAACTTTAACCTCAAGACTTGGTTTTCTAACTCTAGTTTTCCCAATTTTGAATTTTCATTCTTTCTTTGGGAATGATTTTTCATTTTAGGCATACACCTACCCTTCTTAGGGTTAATGCCTAAATGATCTTCTACCTTTCTAATTGCTTCCTTATGTAGAATTGTTTTAGAGATATTAGTTCTAAATTTCTCCTTAGTTATAAAATTATCACTCTTAGCACCTAGGCAATAAAATTTATCTCTACTAGCATGCTTTTTATGATCATTACTAACAATAGCAAAGGCATTAAAATTATTTCTAGCATGCTTCTTGATACTAAAACTTGAAGGTGCATTAATAAAAGATACCTTAGGGTTTGCTTTAGAGGCTCCCCCTATATGTGATACTCCTTCTTGGTTTTTGTTCCTTCCCCTAGGGCATTGACTCCTATAATGCCTCTTTTTTTGGCATTTGAAGCAAATGATGTGCTCCTTGCTTTTAATTGTGAAGGCACCGACATCCTTGACTTTTGATGTTGGTTGAACCTTCTTGACTCATTTAGGACACTTGCTCTTGTAGTGTCTGGCTTCCCTACACTCAAAGTATATAATATGGATTTTATTTTTAATTGAAATGCTTAAGTTACCTAGGGTGGTGGTAGGAAGAATTTGGTCCAATTCTTCATGGCTCCTGGAGGTAGATGCTTCTTCTCTTCCGGAAGTAGAGGCTTCCTCTTGATTTTGCTCCTGGATAAAAGTTCTCTCCTCCCCCTCAATCCTAGAGGTGGAGGCTTCTCCTACTTCTTCCACCTCTTCTGATTCGAATGTTGATTCCTTTTCAACCTCCGAACCCTAAAGCTCTTGGAATGATGATGTACTCGCTTCTTCTAGAGCTTGAGAGGATGAACACTCCTCCTCGGACTCCTCCTCTACTTCATGAGTCGGTGATGGATTTTCATGATACTTTGTCAATTCGCTTCAAAGCTCCTTGGCATCCTTGTATTCACCTAACTTGGACAAGACATTATTAGGAATTAAATCACCTAGCATTTTGATTACCTTAATATTTGTCTTGAACTCCTGAGTTGTTCCTTGGTCCATTTTTCAACCATGAGGATTCCACCCTTCTTTCCTTTTGGAAATTCGCAACCTTCAATCAAGGCGGACCAAAGCTTGATATCCACCATCATCAGGAAGTTCTCATTCCCTATTTTCCATTGATTGAAACCATCAAATTCATAGTCTTCGTAGGATGGTGGTGTGTTGATGTCCTGACCTAGTCTAAAACTTGGCTCCATTATCTTCCTCTAGCACATTTTCTCCCTCGGATGTGAAGCCGGTGAAGAGCGACCCGCTCTGATACCAATTGTAGGAACTTCGGTGAGCGCTAGAGGGGGTGAATGGCATGTTTTTGTTGCTTAATAGAACTCGATCATGTCGCTTATCTATAATGTCATTATCACAGTAGAAATATAAAAAGATCAACAAAAATACAAGCACAACAATACACACGATGTAACGTGGTTCATAACCCTAGTTCCTACTCCACGGGGCGAGCTTGATAATGAGCTCTAGTGATGTACACATCACTGCTCAATAAACTCCTTAATGACAATACGTCGGAGGTGGAGAAACCTCGTATAAATTATTGCAATAGTAATACAATGAAATATAAGCAATTACAAGAAAAACAAGTAAAGAAAACTTTACAAAAGATCTTTTGAATGCTTGCTTATTTGGTTGCTTGGGATGCATTTGAAGATCCTGAATTGCACCAGCAAATCGCTCCAATTCGCTCTAAGAACCATGGTCAAAAACCTCCCCTTCATGCTCCTTTTAAAGTTGCAACTCGGGCTAATTTTCACCTAACAGTCGACTGCCCATACCTAGCAGTCGACTGTTCCTGTAGCCGTTGTCTCACAACGACTTAATCCATGTTGGAGAAACTCCAACGACTAACCCATCAGTCGACTACCAAACCCTAGCAGTCGACTGATGCATAGTCAAGGCGCTGGTCAAGCCTGCCTCGCGTTTGTGGTCACATCCCTCACTTGACTGCCATTCATGGCAGTCGACTACTCCACATCAGTCGACTGTCAATGGTAATAGTAGACTGTTAAGGCCACTCGACCACAGTCTAGCATCAGTTGACTCTTGTCAGTCGACAGATTGTAACCCTAGTCGACAGCTCAGTGTCGACTAGGTTGTCAAGTGTAAAAACACTCGACTAGTTGACTAATCCATAACCCCAGTCGACTGATACACCTCAAACATGAGGTTTTAACCAAAATATGATGCCCTCATACTTTCTAGACCACCCTTAGCCTAGACCTAAGCCTTCTAGCCACCTCTATCAGCCTCACGCCTATCGGATCCCTCCAAGTCATCCATGACTTGTTCATCCATACGCTAGCCTTTAGGTGCTTCAATCGGCTATTATCATGCTAAGCTGGTCTACACCGCCAAGGCACATTTGGGCTTATGCTGTAAAGACACACGCTTGGACTTTACGCCGTCAAACATTGGACTTATGCTTTCAAGACTCCACCCTTGGACTTTACGCAGCCAATATCAAACCTTGGACTTCCCAATTGCCAAGTTCTCATGACTTGGACTTTCATCGCCAAGACTACACACTTGGACTTACGTGGGCAAGACTATACCCTTGGACTTTCCTTGCCAACCCATGTTGAACTTTCCAATTACCAAGACTCAAGCTTGGACTTTCCCTTGCCACAACCCATGCTTGAACTTTACCATTGCCAAGACCCATGCTTGGATTTTCCATGCCAAGTGTCCCACTTGGACTTCTCCATCATATGGTCAATCTCATGTCAACCATATAGTCAACCCATTGTCAAACAATGGTCAACACATCGTCAAACATCAAAACACTACTCGAGTCAAACTCGAATCTGGTCAATAGTGACCTGGGCCGATTACACCAATATTATCACTTATCTACGGTTGTATTCCAATTGACTAGATTAGTTTCAGTCAACTGGAGTCGTATTTTTACCTTTCCGAGGTTTTGAGACAACAAGACATGATCCAGTCGACCCTTATACAGTCGACTGGAAATGCTCCAGTCGACTGGAATTGATAAATTTTAATTCGATTAATTTTTATGGTTAATTAATTAAGTTTAATTGATTGAGTTAATTAAGTTGATTAAATTGAGTTGATTACATTGATTAAATTGAGTTGATTAAGTTGATTAAATTTAGTTGAATAAGTTGATTAAGTTAATTTGGTTAAGTTGATTAAATTGAGTTTATTTAAGTGAATTGGTTAAGTTTAGTTGAGTTGAGTAAATTGGTTAAGTTTGTAGGACTGTTGGCATCGCTAGAGGGAGAGTGAATAGCAATTCGTCGATTTCGTTGATGGAATTCGTCGTGCTTGTCTACATTCGTTAGTACGCAGCAGAAATACAAGTATAAATATGAATACAAATACAATGCACACAACACACCACGACACACGAATTTTATGTGGTTTGGAACCCTAGTTTCTATTCCACGGTCGAGCCCTAGCGAGCTCTAGTGATGCACACCACCACTAAATCTTCTCCTTCTCGAAAATAATCTGAAGATGGAGAAACCTCTTACAATAGAGCTTACAACAATAACAACCAAATACAAGATGTAAATGAAATGAAGAAATAAAAACACTTTACACAAAAGTCTTTGCTTGATTGCTTGATTTAGTTGTGTTGGAGAAACCTTAGAAGGTTGGAATGCAACAACACTCTGCCCTCTTTTTCTCCAAGAACCAGCTCCAAAAAATGTCCATAAGCCTTCTTCTTATAAGCCCCTTCGAAGCCTCAAAGATCCCTTGTCGAAGCTTGCGATTCCAAATGTTACAGCACAACGGTCGCCTCGCTAGTCGAGCTGGTGCCTCGATTGATACCCCAGTTAAGGCGCTAGTCGAGTTTGTCTTACTTCTGATTGGCTATTTTCATACCTGTATCGGAACTAGTCGAGGCGCCAGTCGAGTGATCCAGTCGAGGCGCCACCTCAACTAGCTCCTAGTCGAGGCATCAGTCAAGTGCACCTTGTTTTTTGTGCCTCCATCAGAATGACCAATCGAGGCACCAGTCGAGTGGTCTAGTTGAGGCACCACCTTGACTAGACTCTAATCGAGGTGTTGGTTGAGTGCTTCTATAGCACTATCTCGACTTCCCAAGTCTCATCGCCTGACTCCACCTCACCAGTCGAGGTGTCGCCTCGACTACAGCCCAGTCGAGGGGCTGGTCGAGGTCACCTTGCTTCTGTTTGCCTACAAACAAAGCCCACTCGACTCTTATACCTCAACACTGAGGTTTAACACTCCAAGTATGATCCCTTCATACTTGGTACTCACCCTATGCCTAGACCTAAGCCTTCAACCCACTTCCATCATCCTCATGCCTCCCGGATCCCTCGAGTCTGTGACTCTTCATCCTTGCACTAGCCTTCAAGTGCTTCCATCGGCTATCGTCATACTCTAGGGTCTACCTTTGCCAAGAGGTCTCACCTCCGGGACTTCCCCTTTGCCAAGCTTGTTCTCTCTGATCAGTCGGTTCTTCCCTTGTTAAGACTCCTCGTCTGAGACTTCAGTGCCAAGAGGTCATGCCTCCGGAACTTCACTGCCAAGACTCCTTGTCCGGGACTTCATTGCCAAGCACAGTCTCCCAGACTTGTCGGGACTTCCCTCGCCAACTCCCCATCGGTCTTTCCAACACCAAGTGTCCGGTCTCCCTTGACCGACTTGGATTTTTCCTTGCCAAGTATCCATACTTGGACTTTTCCTTGCCAAGTTGTCATACTTGGACTTCTCCACACCAAGTGTCCAGTCAACCTTGACCGACTTTGATTTCTCCAATAGTCTTCCTCATATAACCTTGAATGTCCCATATCATCCACTAGTCATATGGTTAAACCACATTGCAAACTATTATCGAACATCAAAACCCTACTCGAGTCCCACTCGAGTCTGGTCAATCATGACCTGGGTCGATTGCACCAACAAAGTTTAGTTGAGTTCTAATTCATCTCACCCGATCTAAGTTTTCAATACACGTTAATCCTATGAGTTTTATGAGATGAGGATTTATTTTTATCTTAACTAATTTTAATCAGAAATTTCAAAGTTTTTTAAACTTATGTTAGATTTAAGTTTAGCTTCAGCTAATCAAGTAGATTTTTTCCAAAATTGACTTCTAGGTCATGGCGAGGCATATGGCCTTCTTGAATATCTGATGGACCACTTCCTAGACAAAGTCAATGAAGGAATCAAATACTTGACTCACTTTGGACTAAGCTTTGGTCTAACTAGTTAAAGACTTAGTAAGTTAGCTTTGATTAGTTCCACTCGACTTAGTGCACCAGGTCGTAGTGAGGCATATAACCTTCTTGGATATCGGATGGACCACTTCCTAGACATGCACCTTGAAGAGCTTCCCTAACTTACTATAAGTTCACTTCGTCTTAGTACTAGGTTGTTCAAGTTTAAACTACTTTGTTTCTGTGGTGCAGTAAGCACCTAAGTCGAACCTGAGTTTTAATTATAGCAAACGATACAAAGTTAAGCTCATTTTGTCATCTCATGAGCTAAATCAAGTGTGCAGAAAGTGCTAAAGCTAGAGATGAAGGTCAGCGACACCCAGAGAGAGTCGTGGTGGTCGGGCGACGCCGAGAGAACTTCAGAGGAAGCCGAAGAACTCAGGTGAAGACCAGAAGCAAAGCTTCAAAGGTAAAGGTTGAGGTAAGCTCGTGTGAGTGAGTGTAAGTAAGGTCGTGTCCTCCATACGGGGACATCCTTAGGCTTCGATTTGACCAAGACTTCCCATGGAAGGTCTAAGTCGAGATCGGATGGTAAATGGCCATCGAGCTTACTTATACTAACTGCATTTTCGAGCTAACTTTTCATTGCAATGAAACCCTCGCCATCACCGATCGATGGCTTGTATCACGATCGATGATGCCTCCAGAATGATCGATAGGGTTGATCACCCGCTGGTCAAGGATCAGCCTCGAGGAGAGTCAAAGCTTATCACTGTTGGTGCAATCGGCCCAGGTCACGATTGACCGGACTCAAGTTTGACTCGAGCGATGTTTTGATGTTTGACATGAAGGTTTGACATTGATGTTTGACATTAATGTTTGACATTGATGTTTGATAATGTTTTGGGAAGATTGTTGGCACAATCGACCCGGGTCATGATTGACCGGACTCGAGTTTGACTCGAGGAGGATTTTGATGGTTGACTAGGGTTGACCATGTGATTATTGGAAAGTCCAAGCATGGGTCTTGGCATGGAAAGTCCAACATGGGTTGGCAAGGGAAAGTCCAAGCTTGAGTCTTGGCATTTGGAAAGTCCAAGGGGTATGATATTGGCGGCGTAAAGTCCAAGCGGGAGTCTTGGTAGCAAAAGTCTAATGGTTGGCAGCGTAAAGTCCAAGCGAAAGTCTTGGCAGCGTAAGTCCAATGTACCTTGACGGTGTAGACACCGTTAGCATGACATAGCCGATGGAAACACCTGAAGACTAGCGCAATGGATGAACAAGTCATGGATGACTTGGAGGGATCCGAGAGGCGCGAGGCTGACGGAGGTGGCTAGAAGGCTTAGGTATAGGCTAAGGGTGATCTAGCAAGTATTGGGGCACCATACTTGGGTTAAAACCTCATGTTTGAGGTGTGTCACCGATCGGTGTCATATATGACCAATCGTGTGAGTCAACTAGGGTTTGATCGCGGAAGTGTCCCAAAGAGCCGATCGCCAGAGGTGAGCAGCTGATCGCTAGCTCGAGCAGCCAATCGATCGTGGTGATCACCGATCGGGTGCTCGAGAATTTGAGCACGTATCGAGCCGAACTCGACCGGGTTAGCAATGAGTGAAGGCTCCATCACGATCGATGGGTATGATCACCGATCGATGATGGATCCGCGGATTTTTCCAACATGGATCTAGCCGCGTCTCACAACAACAAGTGGAATCGGCCGATCGAGAATTTCGGGAGCTCATGGAGGAGGAAATCACAATCAGTTCTTGAGCTACTTTGGGGCGATTTGTTGCTGCAAATCAGTGTCTCCAAGGCTATTCTTCAAGCAACCAAAAGCAAGCAATCCAAAGGCAATCATAAAGTGCTTTCCTTTACTTGTAGTGCATTTTCTTATTGTAATTGCTTGTATTTATTTCTTACTATTGTAAGATAACTTGTACAAGGTTTCTCCACCTCCGGATTATTTCGAGAAGGAGTTATTTGTGATTAGTGGTTGTGTGTGCATCACTAGAGCTCTTTAGAGCTCGATCCGTGGAGTATGAACCATTTGGTTCCAAACCACATTATATGATTGTGTAATTGTGTGCTTGTATTGTTATTGCTTTATTTCCACTGTGCTAACGAAGATTTGTAGACAAGCACGCAACAAATTCCATCGAGCAATGAAAATACGCTATTCACCCCCCCCCCCCTCTAGCGGTCAACATTTCCTCTATAATTGGTATCAGAGCCCGGGGCTCTTCTACGGACTAATCATCGGGAGAAAAAGACGCTAGAGGGAAGATGGAATTCCAAGAAGCATTAGGATGGGATATCAACACTCCGCCACCATACGACCGAGAATATTTTTCGGCATGGAGGGCTAGAATGGAGAATTTCTTGATGATGGACATAGAGAATTGGTTCATCATCACGGAAGGCTTTGAACCTCCTAGGGACAAGAAGGGAGATGCCCTCAAGTTAAAAAGGTGGACCCAAGAGCAATGCCAAAGGTTCAAGACCGAAGTCAAGGTAACAAAGTTTTTATAATATTTGATACCTAATAATATTTTGTCTAGTTTAGGTGAATTTCAAGATGCTAAGGAGCTATGAGACAAATTGGCCAAGTTCCATGAGAAGCCTCACTTGACACAAGTAGAAGAAGAAGAATCTTCATCGACTCAAGAAGAGGAAGAAACCGAGGAAGAATCATCATCATCTTCACAAGAAGGTGAGAAGTCGGAAGTTGAGAAGGAATCAACTTCCGGATCGGTGGAAGAAGAGGTGGAAGAAGTGGAAGAAGCATCCACTTCTAGGATTGAGGAGGAAAGATCATCTACTCCGGAGCAAGGGCATGCAAGAGCAAGGAGAGTCATCTACTTCCAGGAGAAGTGATGAACAAGCTCAAGAGGCCCTAACCACCACCCTAGGTAACTCAAGCATTTCGGTTCAAAATAAAATTCATATAATTTACTTTGAGTGTAGGGAAATCGGGCACTATAAGAGAAAGTGCCCAAAAAGAGTCAAGAAGGCTCCACCCGTGCCAAAAGTCAAGGAGATCGGTGCCTCAACGCAAAAGAGCAAGGAGCAAGTGATTTGCTTCAAATGCCAGCTACCGGGGCATTATAGGAGTCAATGCCCTAAGGGGAGCAAAAAGACCCAAAATGGAGCATCACATGTAGGGGGAGCTAAGGCTAACCCTAAGGTACATTTTAGTAATGCTTCTTCTTTAGTTAATAGACAAAAGCATGCTAGGAATTTCAATTCACTTGCTATTTATCATAAGAAGCATGCTAGAAATAACAAATATTTTTGCCTAGGAGCTGAGAATGTTAACTTAGTAAATAAGGAGAAATTTGGGACTAAAGTCCCTAGAAAAACCTTACCTAGGGAGTCTATTAGCAAAATAGAAGATCATCTAGGCTTAAACTCCAAGAAATCTAAACATATGCCTAGAAATAAGAATATCTCAAGAAGTAATGAAAAATCAAAAATTGAGATATTAGAAAAGGAAAATCAAGCCTTGAGGTCAAGGCTTGAGAAACTTGAGAAGACCCTTAAGATTATGCAAAACCAAATAAAAGGGTCAAATGGTCAAAGTCAAGGGTCTAGGTCCAAGAGTCAACACCTAGGGCTTAAGAGACAAGAGTCAACCAAGGGCAAGAAAGGTTTGGGTCACAAACCTAAGCCTAAGGTGACTTATCATAGTCTTCCATTTGATTATGGAACACAAGCTAGGTCTAGGAAGACCAAGGTTACTAGAGAAGTCATCCCTAAGGGTAACCAAGGTATGTGTCTAGTGGCTAGGGTTTCAAGGAAACCTAGGGAAGTCACTAAGAAGGTTACAAGGGGAGTCACCTCTAGAGTTAACCATGGCAAGACCCAAATGACCAAGGCTAACAAGCCTAGAAGGGTCATTAGGAAGGTATCTAGGGAGGTTATCCCTAAGGAATACCTAGTAAACCCTAGGAGCTCAAATAGGTTTTGGGTTCCTAAGAGCGTGATTGATACACGCTAGATGGGTTTAGGGTGTGCCAACTTAAAATGGAAGGGTAGTTAACCTAACCATGGTAAAGGTGACACTTTAGATAATTTTCAAGGTTATGGATACCTTGGAAATAGATTTGACATTATGATCCTAAAAGATTTTAGGATGTGCCAATACATTTTTGGGATTGTAAAAAATAATTTAAATTGGCACAATTTAGGGTTAAAGGTTGTAGTGTGTCATGTTGGGTTTTTGGCACATTTGGGAGAAAAGTGATAATATGGCAAAATATACTTAATTATATCAAATGACAACTAATTTTAAAATTTAGGTATTCTTATACCTATACCTTTTATTTACCATGCCTTGATTCTCATATAACATGTCATGACATCATGTTTATTTTTATCATTTATATGTCATGATCATGTTTAGGATTAAGGATAAATGTCATGTGTTTTTAGATTATATCATATGTCATGACATCATGATCATTGGTCATGCTTAATTTTGCTCTTATTTATGTCATGATCATTCATGCATTCAATTTATTTAAAATTGATTTAAATACAATGGCATGACTTGAAGTCCCATTTATAAGGAAATCAAGTAGGGTTGCCTTAGAAAAATACATGAAACCGTAGATTAGGATGAACAAAACTCAAATCCCACATCACATTGACTTTTGTGTGTTTTCATACACCCTAGATATATGTGAGATGCTAGGATATGAGTTGAGTTCAAGATGCATAATTTTTGCATCTAGTTGAACTAAAACTCATCTTTTACTAAAGGTGGATCATTGGGAAAGCTTGTGTACAAGTCATGTACATTGAGCCCAAGGAACATGATCCAATATAGGTTTTCAAAATCATTTTAAAATCCTTTTAGAAAACCTTGGTGAAGTTTATCTTTTGATAGCAATCACCATTGATGAAGTTGATACAAAGTAGGGCCAAAACATTAAAAATTTCAATGGTTTTCAACTTTGTGTCAATTTTACTATTTTATGAGTAAATTATTTTTCCAATATTTTTCACCCATTGTATTGGTTATAAGTAGTATACATATGAAATTTTATGATTTTTTAAGCTATGTATAATTACTTATGCTTTTTCAAAATCTGATTCTGATAATTGAAAAATTGAGTTTTCAGTTATCAGTCGACTGACATGGATGGTAGTCGACTGATTGGGTGGCAAGCGCTCGCGAATCGCCTAATAAACCGCTGAAACTACTCGCGAAACGCAGTGTAATCGCTCGCGAAATCGCCGCGAAACCGCCTAGCGAATCGCCGGGCGCACGACATAGACCGCTCGCAGAATCGCTCGTGGAACCCACCGCGTAAATCGCCTATCATAGTTATCGATCGATCACGCTGGTGCCCAATCGATGGACTCAACCGTCGACTGTTTTCTGATAAAGTCGACTATCAATGCTGATTTCGGGTAAACAATGATGTTTAGCCCATATTTCAGCTAGGGTAAAGTTCCCTAATCACTCCTAACCCTAGGATATGCTTTAGGAAGCATTATAAAGGGTGAAAAACCATTGGATATGGATTAGGAGAGGTGTTAGGGTGATGTATCAAATTTAAGGGGTTGGAAAGTTCAATGTTGAACTATGAACCTTATTTTTGATGGTTTAGAGTTCATATTGGCTTAGGGACTTCCCAAGGACATTGTTGGTGCAATGGTCAAGGGGGAACAAGCCTTTAGGGGGAGGTATCTATCATGGGATGATGGATGGTATTTTTTCTTCATGAGAGGGGAAAATGGGAATTTTGAGATACCTAATTTGGAAATTGAGAGAGTTTATAGGATTGCCTCTCTTGAGTGATATAGGACTTATCACTAGGAAGATGGCAGGCATCCTAGGTATTTCTGGACCAAGGGGGAGATTGTAAGATCTCATTGGGACATGAGACATTGACCTCCTTGGAGAGAAAACCTTTTTGATGTTAGTCAAAAAGGGAAAGAATGTTTTGGGGGAGAATGTTATGGAGAGTGTTATCAATTGATGTTATCAATTGTCAATTCGGAGAATTGGGGAGAATGTTTGGGATTACTAATTTGGGATAATTGGTAAGAAGATTTGAGTTAGTGTTCTAACTCAAAGATATGTGTTTTTGTCAAACATCAAAAAGGGGGAGATTGTTGGTGGAATCGGCCCAGGTCACGATTGACCGGACTCGAATTTGACTCGAGCGATATTTTGATATTTGACATAAAGGTTTGACATTGATGTTGACATTAATGTTTGACATTGATGTCTGATAATATTTTGGGGAGATTGTTGGCATAATCGACCTGGGTCATGATTGACCGGACTCGAGTTTGACTCGAGGGGGATTTTGATGGTTGACTAGGGTTGACCATGTGATTATTGGAAAGTCCAAGCATGGGTCTTGGCAAGGAAAAGTCCAAGCATGGGTCTTGGCATGGAAAGTCCAACATGGGTTGGCAAGGGAAAGTCCAAGCTTGAGTCTTGGCATTTGAAAATTCAAGGGGTTTGATATTGGCGGCGTAAAGTCCAAGAGGGAGTCTTGGCAGAATAAGTCTAATGGTTGGCGGCGTAAAATCCAAGCGGGAGTCTTGGCAGTGTAAGTCCAATGTGTCTTGGCGGTGTAGACATCGTTAGCATGACATAGCCGATGGAAGCACCTGAAGGCTAGCGCAATGGATGAACAAGTCATGGATGACTTAGAGGGATCCGAGAGGCGCGACGCTGACAGAGGTGGCTAGAAGGCTTAGGTCTAGGCTAAGGGTGGTCTAGCAAGTATGGGGGCATCATACTTGGGTTAAAACCTCATGTTTGAGGTGTGTCAGTCGACTGGTGTCATATGGCAGTCGACTGGTGTGAGTCAACTAGGGTTCGATGGTTTGGTAGGGAAATGACCGCCAGAGGTGGGGCCGATCGGCTGGCGAGCAAATGATCGATCGTGTGATCACCGCGGTGCTCGAGAATTTGAGCACAGAATGGAGTCGGACTCGACCGCTGGGGTTAGCAGTTGAGTGAAGGCTCTATCAGTCGACTGATGGGTATGATCAGTCGACTGATGATGGATCCGTTGGATTTTTCCAGCGTGGATGTAGCCGTTGTCTCACGACAATAGTGGCATCAGTCGACTGATGGTCCCGAGAAGTCGACTGATCGGCGATTTCCAGCCCAGGAAGCAGCTTTAAAGGGAGCTCGTGGAGGAGGAAATCACAACCGTTTCTTGAGCTACTTTGGGGCGATTTGTTGCTGCAAATTAGTGTCTCCAAGGCTATTCTTCAAGCAACCAAAAGCAAGCAATCCAAAGGCAATCGTAAAGTTCTTTCCTTTACTTGTAGTGCATTTTCTTATTGTAATTGCTTGTATTTATTTCTTACTATTGTAAGATAACTTATACGAGGTTTGTCCACCTCCGGATTGTTCCGAGAAGGAGTTATTTGTGATTAGTGGTTGCATGTGCATCACTAGAGCTCTTTAGAGCTCGATCCGTAGATTAGCAACTATTCGATTCTGAACCACGTTATATAATTGTGTAATTGTGTGCTTGTATTGTTATTGCTTTATTTTCGTTGCGCTAACGAAGATTTGTAGACAAGCACACAACAAATTCCATCGAACAACGAAAACACGCTATTCACCCCCCCCCCTCCCCTCTAGCGGTCAACATTTCCCCTACAATCACCATTTCTCAAGGGCTAGGTGGCATCACCTCATGAAACCTCATCTCAAAAATTAGGGTTTCACAAGGCTATAAAAGTAGGGGTTCTCCACCCCTTTTCCATCATTCCAAGAGCCTCCAAGTGCTTCTGATACGTTGTGACATTTCGATGATCTTCCGACGATGAAGCGCTACAGAAACGATGACTCGAGCTCTAATCTTCGTCCTTTAAAGTTGTCAGTAACCTTTTAATTTATAATTCAGTTTCAAATTGTATTTCTTTTTGAGTTTTTATTATAACAAGGAGAGGGGGAGTATCCCTCTACCTTGATCTCTTTTTGTAATCGCTTGTCTCCTACCTCCGACGAGGAGGAGACTATTTTAGTGCTTTTGCCCTCCGTGCATGGTCTCGGACCACTAGGGCCTTGGAGTAGCAGTTGTAGGCTGTGAACCAAGTAAACCCATTGTGTCATTTTACTTTCCTGCTGCGTGCTTTGATTTTTGAATCATCGAAAACGAACGAATTGTCTTATCGCTATTCACCCCCCCTCTAGCGATCCGCTATCGATCCAACAATTGGTATCAGAGCCGGGGCACTAAGATTTGGTGAAACCACTAATCTAGCCTTTTTACAGATTTGTTTTGAATTTTATGAGTCTTTTTTCATTCGTTTAAATTTTCTCCCACACTACTAATCCAAGACACAAGTCTTGGTACATTTCATTATTTTTGTCATTGCTAGATTCTTTCTCTTCACTTGTTTTTTTTTTGTCAATGGCCCATCTCAAAGGTTTTAGCATCGTCTGACCTCCGTTTTACAATGGAGATGACTTCCATTATTGGAAGGGTCGAATGGAGTGTTTCCTTAAGACCCAGATCGAGATGTGGATCATAATCTAAACAGGATTCACACTTCCGACTAATGAAGTGGGTGAATCCTTGGATTATGACCAATGGACCAATGCTATGAAAAGACAAGTCAAAACCGACTCCAAGGCAAGTCAAATCTTCCAATGCGGTTTGTCCAAGGAGGAGCTCAATCGCGTTGGCCCCTTTATCAGTGCGAAGGACTTGTGGATCAAGTTAGTGGAACTACACGAAGGAACCGACGAAGCTAAGGTATACAAATGGGACCTTCTTTTCAATAAATTATATAATTTACAAATGTAGGAACATGAGACGGCGACTCAACTACATGCCCGTATACAAGACATCGTCAACAATTTGCACGTCATCAGACAAAAGGTCGAAAATCGTGACCTCATAAGGTATCTTTTGAATTCATTTCCTAGGACTACCTTGTGGGCATCCATGGTCGATGCCTACAAGGTTTCTAAGGACTCATCAAAAATTAGGTTAGATGAATTATTTTCAGAATTCAAACTCCATGAACAGCCTAATTCGGTACCCGAGAAAGGTATAGCCCTTTTTGTAGGTCCAAAGAAGAAGTCCGCAAGTAAGCCACCCCCGAAGGAAGAAGAAGACGAGTACGAGTCGGAGGTCGATCCTAAGATGGAGACCGAACTAGTCAATCTAGTTCAGAGGATGATTAAGAGCCGAAGATGACCCATCACTCAACCCAAGGAAGGTAAATCTAAAGCTAGTTCTAACATTAGGTGTTATGAATGCAACAGGTTTGGACACATCAAGTCAGAATGTCCGAAGCTCAAGAACAAAGCACCGAAGTTCAAGAAGGCGCTCAACACTACGTGGCAAGAGGCATCGGAGGAAGAAGACGATGACCTCGTCTTCATGGCTAAACCAACCAAATAGGAGCCGGAGTCCAAACCTGAGCAAGAATCTGAACTCGAGGACGAGTCAGACTACGAATCACTATTCAAGACAAGCCACGGATCCGCATCTGGTTCAAGAGATACGCTCAAGGTAAGTCGGTCCCTCATTAGTACTTTATGTAATGCAATTAAGTTTCTAAATAGGAAGTTAGCTAAGTCTGAGTTCAAGGTCGAGACCCTGGTTGAGGAGGTTAAACTCCTTAAACATGAGGTCTCCCTAACCTCTTCGACTAGTCAAGTTCAAGAGGAGGACTCAACTCGAGTTGCAAAGCTCGAAGTTGAGAACTCACTTTTGAAAAGTCAAGTTGAAGATCTTAGGAACACGTTGGAAAGGTTCACTTTGGGATCCAAGAGACTTGACCTCCTACTTGGATCGCAAAGGGCCATGTACAACAAGATCGAACTTGGGTTTAGCTAAAATATGACTAACAAGTCGTATATGTCGATTGTAAGTCGACATAAAAAACTTGTCCAAGTATGGGTCCCTAAGACTACTTTGATTTCTCAATTAGGGTCTAACCAATACTGGGTTCCCAAGGACCAAATCCACTATGTGGAAAGACCAAATCGATTCAATGGTCCAGGGGGAGCCAGTACAAAATTTGTTTGTGCTATTACTTAGAAATTGCATGCTTAGGTTTTTTTCCTTTTTCTTTTTAGAATGGTTAGATAGGGACTATAACTCGTCAATACTTGATAACATAGTACCAGGATGCGGTGAGATGATAGTATGCTAGGAAAGCGAAGTCTTGGGTACTCGAGCTAGATAAGGCGTATCTAGTTCGGTTCACTTGACCGAGTGGAACTAGCTGAAGCTACCTCACTGTATCCTAGACTAGTTAGATCAGGAAGTGGTCTTAGATGAGTCAAGTTACTATTTTCTTGAAATTGGCTTTGTCTAAGGAAATGATCATTTTTCTGATCAAAGAAGGCCCCTGTGCCTCGCCACGACCTGGAAGCCAAGATCTTGAAAAGGTGACTTGATAAGCTTAGGGCCAAATCCGAATCTAACGCAAGGTTGACTAATTTCAAATCATTAAATTTAAATCAAGTAAAATTGGAGGCATCTCACAAGAACACATAAGGATAATGTGTTTGATCATATAGAAATGGGTGAGATGATCTAGGTCTAATAATTTATAACCAAATCTTAAAATTCCAATATCCGATCCAACTACCTTGTGTGTAGGATCAATGAATGTTGGACAGTGGTTACTCCCAACACATG
Source organism: Wurfbainia villosa (assembly GCA_025175895.1). Lineage (NCBI taxonomy): Eukaryota > Viridiplantae > Streptophyta > Magnoliopsida > Zingiberales > Zingiberaceae > Wurfbainia > Wurfbainia villosa. The sequence goes on from JAKLTH010000147.1 coordinate 5,673,124, forward strand.
ACCGGGGATCAACTTAAGTTTTCGAAGCTTCGATTCAAACGACAAGGATCGGTAGCTTTTGGAAACAACGGCAAGCTCAAAATCATCGGATCAGGTGATATTGAGCTCAACTCAAACTTTGTCATTCAAAACATTTTACTAGTTGAAAATTTCGAATATAATTTACTTAGCGTAAGTCAGTTGTGTGATAATAACTATAAGATCATATTTCTAGAAAATGAATGCATAATTAAAACAAATGAAACTTCTAAAATAATCCTTAAAGGAACTAGGAATAACAACATCTATACTATTAATCTACCTAACTCCTCAACCAAGTGTCTTATGACACAGCAAGAGGAATCTTAGTTGTGGCACCGACGACTTAGTCACTCGCACTCAAGACTCGTCCACAAGATGAGTCAGAGTGGCTTAGTCAAAGGTTTGCCTAACCTCGACAACTTAGGCAATAAAATTTGTAATGTTTGTCAACAAGGTAAACAATATAGGACACAACATCAACTAACTAATCAAGAACGAACCAAAAGTGTTCTTGAGCTCCTATATATGGATCTATTCGATTCACATGAAGCTAAGTCACTTAATGGTAGTCAATTTTGCTTAGTCATAATTGACGACTATTCTAGATTTACTTGGGTTAGGTTCATCAAATACAAAAGTGATACCCTAGATCAACTAATCAGTTTGTTTAAACTAATTGAAAATCAAAAGAACCTTAAAATTAAAAGACTTAGGAGCGATCATGGTGGTGAATTCGAAAACCACAGGTTTACAGATTTATATAACCTAAACGGATACCACCGTAAATTCTCATGTCCTATAACCCCATAACAAAACGGCCTAGTCGAACGTAAAAATAGAACCCTACAAGAAACTGTTAGGACAATGTTAAACGAATATAACACTACAAAAAAACATTAAAATAGCGACAAATTTTTGCAACGAAAAAAATTAGTTGCAAATTTACAACGAATTTGGCGACGAATTATCAAATCGTCACTAATTAGTAACGAAATTTACAACAAAAAATATTTTGTCGCAAAATTTACAACAAATTATATTTCATTGCACATATCGTTGCTAATTTTGCAATGAATTTAACTTTCGTCGCCAAATTTGTGACGAAAACTAAATTTGTTGCAATTTTTTACAACGAAAATAAAATTCATCGCAAAAATTTGCAACGAATTCTAGATTCGTTGCAAATTCTACGACGAAAATAGAATTCATCGCAGAATTTATAATGAATCCAGAATTCGTTGCAAATTTTTGCGATGAAATTCATTTTCGTTGCAAAAATTTGCAACGAATTTAGTTTTCATCACAAATTTGGCGGTGAAAGTAAAATTCATTGCAAAATTAGCAACGAAAATGAAATTCATCGCAAAAATTTGCAATGAATTCTAGATTCGTTGCAAATTCTATGACAAATTCTATTTTCATCGCAGAATTTGCAACGAATCTACAATTCGTTGCAAATTAGGGCGTTGAACAAAAAATAAAGTTATGTCATTAATGATGAATTAAAAATCGAATTTGCGACGAATTTCAAATTCGTCGCAGAATTTGCAACTAATTTCAAATTCGTCGCAAATTCTGCAACGAATATGAAATTTGTCACTAAATTTGCAACAAATTTAGAATTTGTCGCCAATCATGTGACGAACAAATATTTGTGATGAAATAAGAATTCATCGCAAATATTTGCGACTAATTCTATATTCGTTGCAAATTCTACGACGAATTCCAATTTCATTGCAGAATTTGCAACGAATTAAGAATTCATGGCAAATATCCTGATAAATTTTGTGATGAAATATTTTCATTGCAAATTTTCATTTATTTACCAAAAAAATGCGGTCAATTTTGGTTGGCGGTCAATTTTTGTTGGAAGTGCAACACTACACCAAATGCAAATTTAGCAATGAATTTTATATTCGTGGCTAAATCAGCGACGAATTTTAAAATTCATCGCTGATTTAGCGACGAATTTTATATTCGTCGCTAAATCATCCACGAATTTTATAATTTGTTGTAAAATCAGCGATGAATTTAAAATTCATTGCAGAATTTCATGTAATTATAATTCTTCACCCTTTCTTCTCGCGTTCATCCGCTGCCGCTGAAGCCGAAGGTATGCGCGTCTCTCCCCCCTCTCTCTCTCTCAATCCGGTGATTGAAGTAGTTTTCTCCCTCGATGCTCTTCGCCAGAGCTCTTTCGCTGCCCTCTCTCTCCTACTCGCTGCCCTTCACACTCCTACTCCGCCTCCCTCATGTGCCTCTCCCTCGACGTCGCTCCTTTGCCTCCGTCGTCCTCACCACCAACATCCCAACCATCGATGGGTCGTCTGAGAACCCTTCTGCCGCCCGATCCAATCTCTTTTCCGCGAGCAGGAACCCTCCTCCTTGCCTTCCAGATTCTGTGAGCGAATCCTCCTCCGGAGGAGCTTTAAGGGGATCCAACATTCTGCTGGCGCTTCAAAGAGCCATCGCCGAGAAGGAGGCGCGGAGGCTGAGCGAGAAGAAGAGGAAGGGGAAGAGGAGAATGTCGACGACTCATGGAGAGCGAGGAAAAGGGCTTCGATCTCGGTGAGTAAATTCGGTCGATCGAGATCAGGAGCGATTGGGAGACACGGATCGAGGAGCTAGAAAAGCAAATTCAAGGTCTGCGATTGGGAGAAAAGGGCTTCGATCTCGAACTGCGTGCCTAGCCCTTCTCTCCGCCCAAAGGTCGACCGCGATCCATGTGCCCACGCCTCTATCCTCCTCCGCTGGCTCCTCTCCATCCCCAGCGCCGTATGCGCAGGCGCCTCCCCCTTCGGCGTTATCATCGAAGGGACTTTCGAAGGCAACAGAGTATGTGATCTCGAAGGTTGACGATCTGATGAACTGGACGCGCCGCGGGTCGATCTGGCCGATGACCTTCGAGCTCGCCTACTGTGCGGTGGAGATGATGCATGCCCATGCTGCGCACTATGATTTTGATCGATTTGGTGCCATTTTCCACCCAAGCCCTCACCAGTCCAACTGCATGATCATCGCCGGAACACTCACCAACAAGATGGCACCTGCTCTGTGCATGTAAGATGAATTAAAAATTTTATCCTGTTTCTAATCTTCTTATCCCTCAAACTGTTGTATCATTCCTGATGACGATGCATGATACTTGTTCTGAATGCTCTCATAAGTGTCAAAAGTTTGATGGCTATCAATTATTATTATAGATTTTGGACCTTGGTGATGTGTGATCCTTAAGGTCTTTAGATCAATTAATTCTGGTGATTATGGGTCTTCATCTTTGCAGAACGTTTAATTGGATAGTAATTAAAATGAAAGTCCATCCAGTTTTGGTTTTTCTATCGACATGCCATCCTGGGATTTGGCGATGAAATTATTTTTCATCGCAGATTCGGCAACGAAAGATATTTTTCATCGCAAATTTAGCGATGAAATAAATATTCGTTGTTAATTTAGCGACGAAACATATTTTTCGTCGCAGATTTGGCAATGAAAAAAAATTTCGTCTCAAAATTGATAAAATAGTCATCACGTGTATTTATGAAATTTTGCGATGAAAAATTATTTCATCGAAAAATTCAAAACTTTGCGATGAAATTTGATTTTCGTCGCCAAATTTTTGCGACGACCTATTTGCAACGAAAATATTTTCATTGCAAAATTCGTCGCAAAATCCAATGATTTTTGTAATGTAATATACCTGATAGGTTTTGGGCAGAAGTCGTTAGTACGGCTTGCTATATCCAAAATAGAATCTTTATGGTAAAGAGGCACCTTAAGACCTCATACGAAATCTATCACAATAAAGTACCTAGCATCAAGTACTTTAGAGTATTTGGATGTAAGGTACATATCCTGAACACTAAGGATTACCTAGGAAAGTTCACCTCCAAAACCTCTACCGGAATTTTCTTAGGATACTCGACTATAAGTAGAGCCTATAGGGTATATAACCATGACACCCTTAGAGTTTAAGAGACCATTAATGTAGTGTTCGATGAAGGACATGAACCTACAAAACCTGTAGCAACACCAACTAGTGAACCGATTCATACCAGACTCGACTCCGCCCTTGAGATCGAGTCTAGTATTAATCCTAACCCAAGTCCAACGAGTCATCCTATCAACCAAGTGATAGGTGACCCTAACCCAAGTCAAATTAGGATTCAAACGAATCATCCTATCGACCAAGTGATAGGTGATCCTGGCCTAGGAGTTCGAACTAGAGCTTCATACCGAAATCTTAGCCAAATCTCCTTGATTTCTAAAATCGAACCCAAAACCATTAAACAAGCCCTTCTTGATCCAGATTGGATTATTGCAATGCAAGAAGAGCTAGCTCAATTCACTAGGAACGAAGTTTAGGAATTAGTACCACCACCTAAAGATAAAACAATCATTCGAACAAGGTGGGTCTTTCGAAACAAGCTTGATAATAAAGGTGAAGTAGTTAAAAATAAAGCGAGATTAGTCTTTAAAGGGTTTAGTCAAGTCGAAAGATTAGATTACGATGAGACCTATGCCCCAGTAGCTAGACTAGAATCCATCCGAATGTTATTAGCATATGCTGCACATTGAGGATTTAAATTATTTCAAATGGATATCAAGTCAGCATTCTTGAATGGATATATTAAGGAAGAGGTTTATGTTAACCAACCCCCCGGATTCGAAAGTCTAGATAAACCCGACCATGTTCTTAAACTAAAGAAAGCTCTTTATGGACTCAAACAAGCTCCTCGAGCTTGGTATGAGAGGCTTTCAATTTATCTTAAGTCAAAAGGGTTTAACCAAGGCCTAGTCGATCCGACCCTTTTCGTAAAAACCGTAGGTAAGAAAATCTTTATAGCCCAAATCTGCGTAGACGATATCATTTTCGGAACAACCAATTTGATCCTACTAAACGAGTTCATTTCACTTATAGAAAGTGAATTTGAAATGAATTTAGTAGGTGAATTGAGTTTCTTTCTAGGACTATAAATTAAACAAACTAAGGATGGAATATATTTACATCAATAAAAATATACTAGGGAATTAATTAAACATTTTAGAATGCAAGATGTTAAAACCATCAATACACCCATGACAACTAATGTCAATATAGGAGAGGACTTAGAAGGAAAGTCCATCGACCTAAAATACTATAGGAGTGCGATAGGGAGTCTTCTATACTTAACTACGAGTCAATCCAATATTTTATTCGCAGTAAGTATGTGCACAAGGTTTCAAACCTGTGTCAAGGAGTCTCACCTAACCCTAGTTAAGCGTATCCTTAGATATCTAAAGGGCACACTAAGCGTAGGTATTTGGTACCCTAGATCTACCGAGTTCGAACTAATCAGCTACTCCGATTCGGACTATGCCGGTAGTAAACTCGATAGAAAGAGCACGAGTGATTGTTGTCAACTTCTCGACTCGAGGCTAGTGAGTTGGTGCAGTATGAAGCAACACTATGTTGCCTTGTCTACCATCGAAGCCGAATACGTCGCAATGGCTGAGTGTGTTACTCAGCTTCTTTAGATGAAGCACACTCTCCGAAATTTTAAGTTAGACTTCACAAATACTAAAATTCACGTAGATAATATTAGTTCAATTAACTTAACGAAAAACCCCGTATGTCATTCTAGGACCAAACATATAGAGGTTAAACATCGCTTCATTCGAGAACATGTGGCCAACGGAGTCATACAACTCGAATACGTGGAATCAAAGTTGAACTTAGCGGACCTTTTTACTAAACCCCTACCCGAAGCCGAATTTAGTCTATTAAGACGAAAATTGGGCATGTGCATAATAGAGTAGGATTTACAAATCATAACTTCTTATAACTCTATTATTTACTTTTCTTGTTAATGGAATTAGCTTAGAACTTACCCTAGATATCATGTACCTATAGATTTAAGGAGCCAATATATCTCACAACACATATGATCAATGTGTTTGTATACTTAGCCATGTAGATGGGCGTGAGATGTTAGGACCTTACTCCTGGTTTCATATGTAGAGCTAGTGCATCATCATGAACCACGGAGTATAATCATCTATATTAACCGACTCTGATTAGGACTTATTGATCATTTCATATCAATCAAGTCAAAAAGAGTTGAACATACAAATAGATGAGCTTATTTTTAATATATTATTTTCAAAATTATGTGGAACATGCTTGGACTTGGAACTACAACTTAAAACTATAATTTAAAAAACAACTATGTTTCTCAAAACACCCCACTCTTTCCGATTTATGGCAAAAGGAGGAGAAAAGGCCAAAGTTAAGGGATCAATTTTTTTTTATAACTTAACTTAGTAACATAATCTATATTCTCGTAGCCAAAAGTTAATGTTTATTTTTGCAAACTTAATTCTATTAGTTGAAAAAGGGGGAGAAAGGCTAAGTTAAGAAATCTTCTTAACTTAAACTTATTTTTAATACTAAGGCCAACTTTAAGTAATTATTAATTACTTAAACTCTTCCTAAGTAGCAAACATCAAGGGGGAGGGTTAAGACCTTCTTTCAAAAACTCACCCTCGGTCAAGGGAGAGTACTTGAAAGAGAGTCTCTATTACTCCTACTTAATTTTCAAATTAAATTCTTCATTTCAATTTCATGATAATACATATTATTTCCTTAACTTTGTATAGATTTGCCATAGATCAAAAAGGGAAAGATTATTGGTGCAGTAGGCACCTAAGTCGAACCTGAGTTTTGATTATAGCAAACGATACAAAGTTAAGCTCATTTTGTTATCTCGCGAGCTAAATCAAGTGTGCAGAAAGTGCTAAAGCTAGAACTGAAGGTCAGCGACACCCGGAGAGAACCGTGGTGGTCAGGCGACACCGGGAGGACTTCGGAGGAAGCCGAAGAACTCAGGTGAAGATCGAAAGCAAAGCTTTAAAGGTAAAGGTTGAGGTAAGCTCATGCGAGTGAGTGTAAGTAAGGTCGTGTCCTCCATACGGGGACATCCTTAGGCGTCGATCCGACCAAGACTTCCCATGGAAGGTCTAAGTCGAGATCGGATGGTAAATGGCCATCGAGCTTACTTATACTAACTGCATTTTTGAGCTAACTCTTCATTGCAGCTGGAAACCCTGTCATCAGTCGACTAATGCCTCCAGCAGTCGACTGATAGGGTTGATCAGTCGACTGCTAGTCAAGGATCAGCCTCGAGGAGAGTCAAAGCTTATCATCATTTCTCAAGGGCTAAGCGACATCACCTCATGAAACCTCATCTCAACGATTAGGGTTTCATAAGGCTATAAAAGTAGGGGTTCTCCACCCCTTTTCCATCATTCCAAGAGCCTCCAAGTGCTTCCGATATGCTGCGACATTCCGACGATCTTCCGACGATGAAGCGCTATAGAAACGACGACTCGAGCTCTAATCTTCATCCTTTCAAGTCGTCGGTAACCTTATAATTTATAATTTAGTTTCAAATTGTATTTCTTTTCAAGTTTTTATTATAACAAGGAGAGGGGGAGTGTCCCTCTACCTTGATCTCTTTTTGTAATCGCTTGTCTCCTACCTCCGACGAGGAGGAGACTATTTTAGTGCTTTTGCCCTCCGTGCGTGGTCTCGGACCAGTAGGGCCTTGGAGTAGCAGTCGTAGGCTATGAACCAAGTAAACTCATTGTGTCATTTTACTTTCCCGCTGCGTGCATTGATTTTTGAATCATCAAAAATGAACGAATTGTCTTATCGCTATTCACCCCCCCTCTAGCGATCTGCTATCGATCCAACAGTTTCCTATCTAGTCCATTCAAAATTAAGCAAGTAAAGTAAACTAAGACATGCAAGAGTTTAATTAAATAAAGAAACAAGCAAAGTGTTTGCTCCCCCTAAGTGATAACTTGGTTCAGTTTTGTTCACTAAGTAAACTTGACTCTTGGGAATCCAAAATTAGTTTGGTCTAACTTGGTTGACTAAGCTAGCCTTAGGAACTCATGCTTGGACTCGACTCTTAGCATTTCTATTAAACAATTACATGTATGATTTATTTGTGTCCTTAGCCTTGTATTCGAGTCCGGATTTGTTGTACACAACTCGTTGAGACCCAAGCATTATGTCGAGATACTTGGAGCCCGAAGTGAACCTTTCCAACAATCCAGTGAGATCTTCTACTTGCCTTTTTAGACCCGAGTTCTCTTCCTCAAGCTTTGCAACTTGAGTTGAGTCTCTATCCTCAATTTGGCAAGTCAAAGTCTTCAAGTTGACTTGCTCCTTAAGTACTTGGATTTCCTTAAGAAGCGAGTCAACTCGATTCTCGGACTTGGCTAGTTACCTAGGCATGCAATAATGTTATACAATTTATCTTCTAGGGGAGATGTTACCTCATTTGAACCTTCGAAAATGGATGCGGATTCATGGCTTGTATCAGACTCGGACTCAGACTCATGTCTTGACTTGGCTTTGGACTTGTCAGCCGCCATGAGCGCTACGAAGCATGTCTTTAATATTTCCACGTCCGACTCTTTCGATGATAATTTGTCCATGGCTGGCTTAGATGCTTCTTTCCTTTTCCTTTTTCTTAGTTTGGATTTCTTTCCTTTTTTATTCGTTCCTGCCATCAAAACTATATCATTCTCGGGTTGACTCAAGTTAGCATGTTCATGCAACAAAATTAATTTATCTCATAATTATTTTGAATTTTTGAACGATCCTACTCGATCTAGTTCATCTTTTGTGAGCCCGCATTGCAAGGTGTTTAATATCTTATAATCGATTTGGGCTTTTTTCTTTATGTTGGAGATACATTTTTCCGGATCTAACAACTCTCCTAAGTTATTGACCAGAGCAATGAAGCCTTTCCTAATGCTAAACCATATATCAAGATCAGTTTTAAGAAAGTACTCCACCCGTCTCTTCCAGTAACTAAAGTCCTCTCCGTTAAAGAGAGGAAGGCGGATGATACTAAAACCTTCTAAATGTGACATAATTTTTTAATAATAAAAAAATTATAGATTTTTTATTTTTCAAAAATATTCCTAGAATTAAAAAATGAAGCAAGATTCTACTAGTGAAAAAAATAATGAACTTATACTAAAGCAAGATAAACAAGTATTAGAAGATTTATTCTAGTGCAAAAGCAAAGATTAAAGCCAATGAAAAAATTAATCTAAGATAAGAATGTTAAAATTAAAGAAAATTTTATTCGCTCTCTTGGTGGTTGCACCAAAATCAGAGCGCCCCCGCTCTAATACCAATTGTATAATCAAAGTTATTCGAGAGAGGAGGGTGAATCTCGGAATATAAAAATTTTCTTTTAGAACTTTTAGAACTTTTCTTTTCAAGAGTATGCAGTTGAATTAAATAAATAAGAAATAAAAATAAAGAGACAAATAATTTACTTGGTTCACAACCCTAGCCGGGTTGCTACTCCAAAGTCCGTAGCTTTCCAAGAGCTACCTCGATGGACAATCCACTAAATGACCCTCCGACTCGAGAACTCTCGACTTCGGAGGGATTCACTTTTTACAAAGATTAAGAGAAAGGTAACAAACTACCTTCTCTTTGAATCAAAGTACATAGAGTGAAATTACAATAATATGTGTCGACACTTAGTAGCCTTGGAAATAGAGCACGGAGTGTCAGAGTTGTGGCGTCGCAATGAGATGAAACTTTTGTAGATGAAGAACACTTGTAACCACACTTGGACGTAGTAGAGATCTATTTTTAGAAGTTGATCGTGCATTTCTTTTATAAACCTTTCCAGTCGACTGGAATGCCTTCCAGTTAATTCCAAATAAGCCCGTCGATTTGGTACATCGACCTTCCTAGCCGACTGGACCTGTTCTTGTTGACTCCAGGTCACCTGGCTCCACATCAGAAAATTTACCTTTCTAATCGATTGGACCTTCCCAGTCGACTGGAGCTCTTGTCATCTTAGTTGCTAGATCTTTGATCAATCATCAACTTATCTTGCCAACTAGGTACCCAATCGACTGGATCGTACTCAGTCGATTGGACCGTACTCAATTGACTGGACCTCAGTCGGCTAGAAACCTTTCAGTCGACTGGTTCCCTGCAAAACGAGATTAGCAAAAACATACAGTATAAAATACAATGGTAGTAGTAATACTACCCGATTACAACTTCTTAGTCCCACGCGGACTATTCGTCGTATTGACGTCTAACTTAGTCCCCCTAAGAGGACTCGACCTCACCTCTTTACTCGAGGCTTATCTGCTAGTTGTCCAACCGAATTTACCATGCTTGACATCCGATCTGACCCACCACGGCTTTCTGTCAGTTGTCCGGTCTCTCTAACCCAGCTGGTCTTCGTGTCGATTATCTGATCTCCTAACCCAATCGGTCTTCATACCAGATGTCTGATATCCTGACCCATCTGGTCTTCCTGCCTGATGTCTGATCCTCCTGATATGTCAAGGCTTCTGCCTAGTATCCGATCAACGCGACCTACTAGGACTTTCAATACTCATTACCTAGTATCTTGTCTACCTGACCGACTAGGGTTTTCCTATTAGCCTGCACACTTAACACATATATCAAACCACAAGTAATTCCTAACTTTAATTATGGTTCATACATCAAAACTAAAGAGTGATGCTCTCTGCACCAACACTGTGTGGAATACTCGTATACTTGATGGAAGGCACGGAAACGTTGAGGCTGTCTCGGAATAGTCGATGGTCTAATAAATTCGTGCACGACCTGGATAACCCTGTCTCTGGCCGAATAAGGTATGTAGTTTTTGAGCGAGTGAGGCCAAGTTTGGGTAGGTGTGGGAGCTTTTTGTTAGATCGAGGAGGATGAGACTTCCCCAAATCATGTTCATCGGTAGTTTTTTCAGCTTCTTCCAAATTAATATATTTCTCAGTTCTGTTGGTGCAACAATGCCCCAAGCATTTATGTCTTTTGATGTTTGGATAATCATTTATAGTTAGGCAATGTTTTGTGATCTAACTATGAATATATCAAATGACAGGAAAATTCAAGTGTGAAGACTTGGTAAAGGAAAGTCCAAGGGAAGGTCTTGGCAGCGTAAGACTAAGCATGTAATCTTGGCGGCGTAAAGTCCAAGCGGGCCTTGGCAAAGGAAGACCAAATGTAAGGTCTTGGCAGCGTAAGTCCAAACATGTAGTCTTTGCGGCGTAAAGTCCAAGCGGTCCTTTGGCAAAAGAGAAACCCAAGACATGACGAAATCAAGGGAAGCTCTTGGAAGCAAGCGCAAGGATGAAGGAGTCACGGACTCGGAGGAATCTTGGAGGCGCAAGGCTGAAGGAAAAGCTAGAAGATTGAGTTTAGGTCTAGAGAGTTGATTTCAAGTATGATTTAATCATACTTGAAGTATCAGTCGACTGGAGCTTTTGTCTTAGTCGATTGATCAGTCACTTGACTGAAGATGACTGAGTTCTGTGATCATCGATCATTGCTAGGGTTTAATGATCGATCCACCATCGATCGTTATACCTAGCGATCATGTTAATAGTGGACATCGACGCAGAAGGTTTTCCAGTCGAGTGATCGCTTGGAGCACTCGACTGATTACTCAATCAGTCGATTCATGGTATAATCAGTCGACTGATCAGAGTTCTGTTGGGCAGTGATGATCGCGGATCCGGCTCGTTAGAAGCCGTTGGATGGTGTCAGCTACAGCAGCAGTCAACTGATGTTGTACATCAGTCGACTAATGGAGGCTCAATGAGAAAATCAATCATCTCTCTATAAAAAGAGGGCATGAGGTGCTTGAGGAGGCTAGTGTTTACATTCCTAACATACTCTCAAGCTCCCCACATTTTCTTAAGCTTTCTAAGTGTTTTTAATCCTCTTCTTCTCTAATCTTTATTTTCATCATTTGTAAGAAGAGGAGTGTCTTGTAAGAGAAAGCTTTCTTAGTGGAGATTTATTTGGATTGATCCATCTTAAGGATCGCCGTGAAGTAGGAGCTTAATCTCCAAACCACGTAAAATCCTTCTTATTAGCGATTGCATTTTTAACTCTTGTTTTCTTTAGTATATGTATTTGCTTCTGCTAATCGTAACTGTAGAATTCAAGAGAGGCTATTCACCCCCTCTAGACTTCCAAAGATCCTCAACAAGTTCGTCCCAATAGAATTTCAAAATCTGTTGGAGGTCTTTTCATTAATGACTTAAAGAAATCACCTCATCTTAGTCCTTGGGAGAAAGCATTGACCAATGTCACAGCCGAGGCAAAAGGCACATCCATGGCCACCGATTAAAACGATGGATGTACTCTCTCAGAGACTCTTGGCTTCTTTGCTTCATAGACAAAAGACTAAGAGCGGTCTTGTGATACCTCTTGCTACTAGCAAAATATTATAGGAAGAGAGTGCAGAGGTCTTTGAAGGAGTGAACAAAACTGTTGGGTAGTCGATCAAACCATCTTTGAGCTGGTCCGACTAAAGTGATAGGAAAAACCTTACACTTTATTTCGTCAGTATAATTATGCAGTAAGACAACCTTTTCGAATCGACCAATGTGATCTTCCAGGTCAGAAGAACCATTATATTCCCCTATTTGCAATGGTTTGAAATGTCGAGGTAATTTTTCGGTCACAATATGAGAAGAGAAAGGAGTACCTCAGCTATTCATCGGGGCTTTCCCTTTCTTAGGGTCTCTTGTGGGTGATTTTCGAGAGACCACTTCTCTCTGAGAAACTACTTTGGATGATTCCATCTGAGATGCAGTTGAAGAGGACTTAGCTAGGATTGATATAATTGGGATGGGTGTTGGAGGAGTCAGAGTTGTAGCAGGTAGCACTTGAGTCATAGCTGGAGTTGAAGACGCCAAGATAGGGATTGGGTTTTGCAAAAAGTACCTTTGTAGAATCTCCTCCACAGTAGCAGTAACTAGAGCGATGATGCTCTCCCTTGTCAGAGCTTCCTTCTCTGTAGAGGCTTGGTTCTCTGAATCTTCTATGCGATCCCCTCATCTGCATCTCAGTTCAAAAGCATTTTCCACATACAACGCCAATTATATTGGGGTTGAGACACTGCGAGAGGGACGACACTGCTGGGGCGGTAGAACTAAGATGGTCCTGTTGAGTGGGTAGAAGATAACTAGACATCTAATGGTTCGATCAGGAGATGACTCGATTGGGGGTGAGTGACTAGCACGGGGAGGTAGGGACCAGCATGCCTCGGCAGAGTGCCCTAGTGACTCGGTGAGGTGCTAATGGCGCGCCCACTAATGGGATGGTCAGTTAAATCCCAGGTGAATCTCCCCCGCACAAAGGGGTTGGGCAGTGGTCACCGAAGTGGTTGAAAATAGGAGTATGAAAAAGAGCAAATAAGAGTGAAAGAGGGCGCCGAGAGGGGTCTCGATAACGCCCCTCCAATGTTCAAGTCAGGATCCACCAGAATAGGAGAAGGGGAAACTTCGAGCAAAAAAGAGGTGGAAGGTTGGATTGGAGGACTCCATTAATGCGATGACTGCGTCTAATCAATGAAGATGTGTTAATATGTCTGTTTTCCACGTGGTGTGCTTGCCTCAATGATCTTTAAAAGTAGCCCCGAAATAAGTATGTCTGTCGAGATATGAATGAAGAGACTCCTGCTGAGATAAATATATCTATCAGGATAGGCATGTCTGTCGAGACATGAATGAAGAGACTCTTGCCGAGATAAACATAGCTACCAGGATAGGCATGTCTGTCGAGACATGAATGAAGAGACTCCTACCGAGATAAAGAAATGACTTTGAGTGAAGTTTGTCTTCAAGTTCTAGCCTAATCTGAACTAGTTAACCCTCGACTCGACATCTATGCTTATGAAGTCTCTCCCCACATCAAGCAATTAAATCATAACTGCAAAAGGTTGGAGCCACCAACCTAGTGACCCCCACCGATTTGTCCTACTGCCATTGTGAGGGAGGTAAATCACATAAGATCCTATGAGTCTTGACGTGATAACCAAGACATGTGGGAGTTATCTGAATCTAGAAAATAATTTTAGATCTCCTCCGAAATCGATCCACATCATATCTGCAAATACCGTCGTGTCTTAGCCACCACGTCGTCTCTGTGGGACAAGCAATTAAATCATAGCAAAACTACGAGGTGAAGTAGCGAAGTGAACATGAAGATCAAAATAACGAAGGAAGAGAACATAACAATGACACAAGAGATTTGATTGGAACCACAAAGAAAAAGAAAACTTAGAAATCTTACGATGCTCGATTGGAAGTGCCAATGCAAACACTCTTCTTCCACGGGAAAAGGGAAGGACTTTGATGGACAAAGTGATCCCAACTCTTCCCTCGTACGCCCACCTCTTTTACCACTCAAGCGCAATGCACATACTCTAAAATGCCCTCCATGAGAGAGACCGAGGGGTAGTTAGTTGAGGCAAGATTGTAAACTAGATAAGTCAAATTTCATATTGTTTAAGATAATTGAATTAAGCCAAGTCATATCTAAAAAAAAATTAATTAATTGAAATGATTATTCAAATTTGACTCTTTTTTTTTGAATTTGAACTCGATTCATTTAATTATTATTTGATCTTATTTAATTGTTTGAAATTTTTATATTTTAAAATTTATTTGATCACTTAGTGAGTTTAATATTACAAATTTATTTATTTATTTCGAGTTAAAAATTTAATAAAATATTTATCGATGAATATGATTCAAGTTTTGCTTATTGACATTGTAATATCCATAAATATTAACCAGTTAACCATATAATGTATTTAAGTTTATTATTTAATTTAATGAGGTATTTATATTTACTTAATTAATTAATTTGTGTATATTGAATGAATATATATAAATTTTTATTAAATTGGAAATAAATTTACTCATAAATATTTAATTTGAGAGTGTAGAAGGAGGAGATAAATTAATACTTTGGAAGTCCAATGGGTTTTAAAAGAAAAAAAAATATAGGCGCAGATGAAATTTTCGCTATATTACATCACTGATATACCCAAACAACTAACCCTAATCCCTCCCGACGCGAATTTGCGTTCTACCTTGCCCCGCTTATCGACGCGAGATCTCTTCTCAGCCGCGCTGCTCCCTTCCAACTTCCTGCCTCCCGACGCGAGCCGCCGTCAGCTGCCCTCTCTTCTCGCCTCCCGCTGACGTGAGCACAAGCAAATCACTCCTTTCTCGCGCGATCCCGACGAATTTCGAGCTCCTCTTCCTCGTGCGCAGACGCGGCGCTGTTGAACTCTCCTCTCTCCTTGCGCAGGCGCTGTTGAATTTTCTTCCCTCCTTGCGCGACACTGTCGAGCTCCGGTTAGGTAACGTTCCTTCGTTCTTCTTCTTCTTCCGCTTGCCCTTGCAGATCGGTGTCATTTTTTGTATCCGCACCCGGTGCGGAAGGGATGTATGCCGTGTCCGAGTAACAGAAGTGTTGAGGATTCTGGATTTGTACCAGAATTCCAAAGTGGATTGATGTACAAGGATTAGGTTTGCAGAATTACTAGAAGCATCTCTTTGTATGGGTTCCATGCAATTGGCCTGGGAAACTAAATTTGATATTTTTTACGAGGGCATAAATCTTTCTTGAAATGATTGCTTCTTGGCATATATGATTGTTTTCTGAAACTTTGAAGGATTGTTTGTCATTTGACAGCCAAAGGATGAGTGTTTATTAGTTTGAGGATTCAATGCAAAAAGGTTGGCTATGTGGGTTAGTTTTTTATTGACACTGGCATAATCATATCTTTGTGCATGAATTACAGGATAGATATCCAAACAACCTTCATTCAAAAGTCAAAAGTGTGAGATCAACGAGAACCTTGCAGGGAATACTGGTGCAATCTGCAATGGATCCTGGGCGTTATGGTCGGCAACAAGGATGGGATACTAACAGCGTAATTGCAGTTTCCTCTTTTGTTACCTATAACCGGGATGCTATAGCAGATTATGCACATGACATGTGCTCCATGTTCAATGTCATGTCATTGTAAAAGAACTGTCGAAGAAAGCTGTGGGACAGTTTTTATATGGAATGGATTTCCCTACCCCTTCCATAAATATTTGATGCTAACTTGCTTATTCTGTTGAATCTACAGGCCTTAGAGGGGTATGGTCCTGCCCATGAGCAAGATTTCAGGTGAGTATTAAATAATTAATGGAAGATTGTGGGTTATGTTATGACTTCTACATCTTGTTTTTCCCCTTATAAATCTTATATTTGTTTGGCTTATCACTTCCTCTTGGGTGTGAGGACTCAGAGTCATATACATTTTGGAATCAAACTTTTGTATGATATAATAATATCAATCATTTGATCTTTTGCACTATTTTTTGGGTCTCTGGTTAACTGTGCTCATTATATCACTCTGTTTCTTTCCATTGTTTAATTTACTATTGCAGGTCTGGTGGATCTTATAGTGGTGGTAGGAGGTTCTTATCAGATGGATTTCCCAGGGATTCTGGTTATCCAAGGAACTCTTTCCATCATGACATGCTTGATAGGGATATTTATCCACCGCCACATGTTCCTGGTGTCTGGCCTCATCCTAGAAGAAATTTTGATGAAGAATATGCACTCATCAGGGATTCAAGAAGGAATGTTGAGCCATATCATGATATGGATAATTTTGGTGATCCAACAAGTTATCGTGAAGCTAATTCTTTTCATGATGTTGATAAATTTCGTGATAGGTATCGTAGCATGGAAAGATACAATGATTCTGATAGTTATCACGATTATAGATATGATAGACATGGTAGGTTTGGGGATAGGGACCGAGAAGTCTGCAATGACTATGAAGTGAGACATCATGCGTCTCATCGAAGTAGGGAAGATTCTCGAGAGAGAGATTTTGATTATGATCGGTATAACTATGATTCTGACCATGAAAGAAGCAAAAGGGAAGGTAGTTGGCGAAGACGTGGATCTCATGATCGTGATCATGAAAAGAGGGGTTTAAGCAGGGAAAAAGATCAAAGCCCATACAGACAACGTGAGCGCTCCCGTTCCCGAGGCTGTGATGATCGGTCTAGATCAAGATCTCCTCGAAGTAGAAGTCGTAGAAGTCACAGAGAGGATAGTTATGATGATGGGTGGTATGAAAGAAATGATAGGCGGTGGGATTATGATCATGATGAAAAACGATATAATGACTCTTCTGTGGTATGCTTCAAGTTCCATATACTCTATTACTTTATGTATAACATAATTGACAAACTCATCGTCTCTCTCTTTTTGCTGCAGGCTCCATCTGCCACAATTATTGTGAAGGGTCTATCGCAAAAGACAACTGAAGAAGATTTATATCAAATTCTTGTATGAAATATGTCCATAACTGATTTCTTGGTTGTTTATGAGCAATCAATTTAGTAGTTATAATTTCTGTCAGGCTGAATGGGGACCGCTTCGTCATGTACGAGTTATTAAAGAGAGAAATTCTGGAGTCTCTCGTGGTTTTGCTTTTATTGACTTCCCTGACATGGTACCTATCTTCAAAACATCTCGCTTGACCTCTCTGTATGTAATTTTTTACCAAGCTTATATGCAGGATGCTGCACGTAAGATGATGGATCACATGGGAGATAGTGGTCTAGTAATTGATGGAAGGAAGCTCTTCTTTGAGTATAGGTACAGACTTTGTGTGGAAAGTTTATACATAAATGGGAAGTTTGTATTACCAACCATCTAAAATATAAACATGCTTTCGGTGGAAAAACACATTAAAAAATAAATGGACTTCTACTCTTCAAGTGTTGTGTCAGTTTCTAGAACTAATACCTTGTTTCTTTCTAGAACAAGAAGATTTTTCATTTAGTTGTACATATACTAGTCAACTTAGACATGCAAGGAACAAGAGGATGGTAAAATCTGGAATGCTTCTACTCTATCAATCAACCATGATACAATGAACTGTACAATCGAACCATGAAAGCCCATCACTAGGATAGCTATAGCAGCATTGGTATTAGTCCAAAATATGCAAATCCCTTATCTATGTATCGCTGTGCAAATCAACCATGTCATATTTTATTCAACTTAAGCTAATTATTTTCATGTTAGCTTAATTGAAGAATGTTACACAGTTATGCTTTATATGCTAAGGGAAATTCTATGCTTATTCCTCAAACTACACCATCATATTGGCTGTGCTATCTGTTTTAGCTTTGTCACTACACTTTGTTGTTGATGTCCATCTCTGATGCAGTAGTAAGCCAACTGGTGGGACTGGTGCACCTTCTTTAGGACAGGAAAACATGGTTAAATCAAGCCAGGGGCATGGGAAAAGCATTACTGCACCATGTGACTGGATGTGCCTCATTTGCGGTTGTTTAAATTTTGCACGGCGAACATCGTGTTTCCAGGTGTGTTCCTCATTTTCTGTTTCTTTTTGTTCATTTTATTTCTTAAGTGACACTCGGTACCATTTTTTGAGTTGCGGTGGCTTGGTAGAATTGGTATTTTTGGTTTCAGCAAGCTGGACAAAAAAGTATTTCAATGAATATATTTCAACAGCTCAAATTCTCAATTAACAAATATCTTATTTTTCCCTTTCTGTGTGGTTATTTCATTTGCTCAGCATCTTCAACATTTTTGAAATTTGGACTCTTCATCTACTTCTGCTGTTTGTGTTAAATATTAACCCTCCTAGTGGATTTACATGCGGACTAGAAATCCCTATTGAACAGGTGTTGGAAATTTTTATATCTATGTTTAACATTAGGATCCAAACTCATTGTATCTTTGTATGCAAGCCTGAGCAATGTAATTCATTCCAGTATTTTCATGCCTACATATTGCAATATAATTGAAAGCAACTTGTATATTTGTGTATGCATGGGCTACTTTAAACATACGTCTCTTTTCAAATGATAGATTATTAAAATTGCCATTTCATGGAGACTATGGTCCATTTCACTAATCATCTTGATTGTTCTCTTAGTAAATGGTCATTGCATCAAATTAGCCTATCCTTTATTCAATTACACTTTCTGAACATGCAAGTTGTGTTTTTTGTTTTTTTTGGCCATGCACGCAACTTAAATATGCTCTCTGGAATCAGCTACTTGTGGCTTAAAAAAAATTCCTTTTTATTTCATTTAAATATGTAAAAGGTAATCTTCTGTCAAACAAAGTTGCAAAGCTCATAATTACTTGTTCTCTTAGTAAATGGTCATTGCATCAAATTAGCCTATCCTTTATTCAATTACACTTTCTGAACATGCAAGTTGTGTTTTTTGTTTTTTTGGCCATGCACGCAACTTAAATATGCTCTCTGGAATCAGCTACTTGTGGCTTCAAAAAAATTCCTTTTTATTTCATTTAAATATGTAAAAGGTAATCTTCTGTCAAACAAAGTTGCAAAGCTTATAATTACTTGTATGTTTCCTTTGTTGAGTCATTTTTTTAGATGTTGTGTTGTCCTTTTGGTAATGTATATTATTTTCATCACTTTGTGTTATGCTGTTCCTCCTGTCTCCAGTTTTTGTTGGCATTTTATATCTCCAATAAGTTTTTGTTGTGTCCCATGTATTCTTTCTCTTTGGTCTTTTTCCACAGGGATTATGCTTTAGCTATTTCTGTTTTCGTTTTCGTATCAGCAAGAGTGGTCAGGCTTTCTTTTTGTCTTGTGTAAAAGGGAAAATAAATTAAGGGGCGTTTGGTAGGCGTTTTCTTCTCTGTTTTCCATTTTCATTTTCTGCGAAAATGAGACGCGTTTTCCATCTCTATTTTCCAGAAAATAAAGGAGTATTTTTTGAAAAATTGGAAAACGAGAAATAATCGTTTTCTGTTTCCATTTTCGTTTTCCAAAAAATAAAAGAGCATTTTCTGGAAAACTGGAAAACAAAAAAAACTCGTTTTCTGTTTTCTGGAAAAAGAGAGAATGAAAACAGAAAATAGAAAATTCTTTACGAACCAAACACCCCCTTAGTTTTTGATCCATTGTTATCAAATTTTGGCAATAGTTTTGTTGATTATAATTTATTCAACAATATCCAATAGAGCACATCATTGGAGTATTAGTGTTATTTTTTAATTTAGACAACATGATATGGCTATTTGTTTTATTTGAGAAGAATGTCTACTTTGAAGTCGCATCTAGAGCACGCCATTTTATTTCATTCATGTTCTGCTTGATTGTGTTATATTACTCTTTGTAATCTTCATTTTTTCTTTCAGTGCAATGAGGCACGTACCAATGATGCTCCTCCAGCTGATGTAGCAAGCACCTATCCAGCACCAGCAGGGAAGAGGAGTTCAGATCTAGGTATGCCAAATTTTATAGGTTAGAAATTTGCATGGTCACTAATAAATGTTTCATTTTCAGGTCCTACTCATGTTTTAGTTGTACGGGGGTTGGATGAAAATGCAGATGAAGAAATGCTTCGCTATGAATTTGCCAAACATGCTCCTATTAAGGTAGCAAATATAGTATTAGAATGTTATTTTTTTCTTAGTTGTTAGCTAACTCTTTTCATCTGCAGGATCTTCGCCTTGTCAGAGATAAATTCACCCATGTGTCTCGGGGATTTGCTTTTGTGCATTTTCACTCGGTATTTGCATACTCTCTCTCTCTCTCTCTCTCTCTCTCTCTATATATATATATATATATATAGCCCCTGTGGGAAGGGGCTAGTGGCTAGCGCATGCAGAAAGTTGTACAAATGGACAACGGGTCAATCCCTCGCAAAAGCGAGTTCCGTCCCTCCATGCGTTGGTTACTAGTCTCAAGGGCCAAAGGTCCACTGTGATTTACCTCCCTTACGATGGTTCGGGGGCGGGCTGGTAGGGGCCGTTAGGTTGGCGGTTCCAACCTTTTGTACAAATATATACATATTTTACCTTTTCCCATGTGACAGTCTTAACAGTTCCATTTTGAGTTGGGGATTTTAGGTTGAAGATGCAACTAAAGCTCTTGAAGCGACAAACGGAACAACCCTGGAGAAGAATGGTCAACTCTTACGTGTAGCATATGCTAAAAGTATTCATGGACCTGGATCAGGAGCTCCACAATCCAGCAGTCTTGCAGCAGCTGCTATTGAGGCGGCGACATTTGCTCAACAGGTCATTTCTTAATTCCCATACTGCTAATCTTCATGCCTTAAAAGTGCCTTGGTTGTTGATATTTTTGTGCTGTCAGTGGTGTATATAGGCTTTGCAAATTTTTAATATTAGATAAGCAATGAGAACATTGTAGTACTCAATTGATCGGGTTGAAAAATCTACTTTTTTTCATCCTGTGTCATTGAACCTTAATTTCTACTGTTCTTTTATCAGCATTACAATATAGTTAAAATAAGTTAAGATTACATAGTTAAAGAATCTAACTATTGGTTGTATTAGGCCAGTAGGTTTAGTGTAATCAGAGTCAACAAGACAAATAAAAAATATATAATAGAAGTACATAATATATGAGATTAAGTATTTAAAACCTTAAGACGAATGGCTATTCCATGTCATTATATATCCAATTATTGATAAAAAATATATAAATAGTGTTGCATTTAATAATTTAATATTAAAAAAATAAAAAATATTTTATAACCAATAATAAAATCATAGATTATTCAATAACATTTTAGTGTTATTATTCAATATTTAATGTTAGTATTTAGTCCTGCAGGCCCCAAGGACGGTTGTTGATTGAGAGCCTCTTGATTCATAATAACCATGCTCGACCAATAGTGAGCTAGAGCAATTTGAGTAAGGAGTTGAGTCTGATAAATGATGGCAAGGTTAAATGTGTTATCCTTGATCTCGTCATGAATCTCAAATTGTTCCAAAGACAAATCTATTTATGATGACGAGGAAGACTCTCCTTCCCATACAAGTTCTCTAGTAATCAAGCTGTGGTTAAAGGAAAGTGCAGATCATTAAATATGTGAAAGTCTTCTCAATTTACAAAATCTTGCAGGGATTTATCCATTTTGACACTCAATACAACCAAATTTCAATGGATTCAAGACAAATTTCAAATGTAACTAAATAATTTGCAGCTAATTTCTATCATTTTTTTTCTTTTTTAGAATAAAATTTTAATTTCTAGGACATTGGATTTAGTTCAATTTCATACATATTAGATTTTCCTTTAGTTGTTTAGATTTGCATTGAACTGTAAGAATCAATCTTAATCTCCATGGTTCATGTCACTTCCAATTCATATGTAAAAAACATGCCACTTATATGTGAATATACAAATCAGGATTATATGGTTTTGTGTTTTTCTTCTTTTCATTATTTTCCATTTTCTCCTAGGCTTGTATTAGTTCAGAAACTCATGCCTCATGAGTAGTTTCAGGCATATGTATAAGTAGATTTACTAGTGTTGATTGGTTGATGTTTTCTTTATTTACCCATCTTTAATCTGGTTACTCTCTTGTGTCTTTCTTTGTCTGGATACGTTTCAAAAATGTTCCAGAAGTTTTATGTATCCTCTTGATGATGCTTCATGTGTGGGACTTGGTAGCAAGGTTTAAAATTTCGACTCGTATCGAAGTTTTGGTCTGCGACCGGAACGATACGGTTTCGATACCGTATCATCCATTTTGATATTATTTTAATATTTTTTTATCTTTTAAATATTAATATTCAATTATTTAAAATATTTATTATTAGTTTGATTCTAAATATTTATTATTCGTGCGTTTTTGTGATCGGAATGCGATCGCTCGTTTCCGCGAGCAATCGCGCTCCCAGCGCGAGCGCGCTTTCCCTGCACTCGATCGCGAACGCGATCGAGCATGCTTTCCCGGTGCTCGATCGCGAACGCGATCGCACTCGCGATCGAGCGGGCTTTCCCGGCGCTCGATCGCGAACGCGATCGCGCTCGAGATCGCGTTCCGGGAAGGTGAGCGCGATCGCATTCCGGAGCTCGAACGTGATCGCGTTCGCCTCCGCTGCTTCCGCCGCCTTGCTGCTGCTTACCGAAATTCGGCTCGTGTGTCGTGCCGGTTTGTTGTCGGAACGAAATAAATCGAGTGTTTCGTCCGAAACGGCTCGAAATTTAATACTATGCTTGGTAGTGGTAACTTATAACTCACCCCTTAAACTTACTGTAGGGACATCTGGGAAAGAAGCTAAGGTAGCATTTGGTTCGTGGAAAATTTTTCGTTTTTTGAGAAAACGAGGAAATACATTTGGTTGACATTTTCCATCTTCGTTTTTAAAAAAATAAAAGAGCGTTTTCTGGAAACTGAAAAATACAGAAAAATCGTT
Source organism: Wurfbainia villosa (assembly GCA_025175895.1). Taxonomy (NCBI): domain Eukaryota; kingdom Viridiplantae; phylum Streptophyta; class Magnoliopsida; order Zingiberales; family Zingiberaceae; genus Wurfbainia; species Wurfbainia villosa. The sequence goes on from JAKLTH010000147.1 coordinate 5,696,258, forward strand.
TTCTGTTTTATGGAAAAGGGAAAAGGCGCTGCAGTTACCAAACACAGCCTAAATGTTTTTGGATGTATTCTTTTGACTAATATTTTGATTTAGCTATTTACATTTTTCTGTTGAATGACAATTAGTTCTAGCAACCAATTTTAGGGTTGAGTGATCATTCCATATTTCTATTATTGAATTTTCTCTTTACTCTAAAAATTGATTTCTCCTATTGCTTGACAACCTCCAATATAATATAGCATAAGAAGTTTCTCACAAAGTATGTTTTAAGAACCGTTTGGATGGTGTTGACATCCTGTGCACTCTTGTAAAAGCAGATAATGATAAGATGACGAGGTTAAAATTGGATGTGGCAAAAAAGGGTGACATCTGTTCTATGTTACGGTGACATAAAAGCATAGGAATTTTCATATAGATTCTAACAATTCTCTCAGATTTCATTCTTGCCAGAACATGACTCCTATATCTTAACTTCTTTGTTAGTAGTAATGGTGATCATAGTTAGTTAAGGCATGAGGCGTACAAAGTGCATAGGTGTCGTGGGACGCAAGGTAAGGCGCACGCCTTACTAAAGTAAGACACTTTGGGTATAAATTTTTACAATTCAAACATGTATAATAAGGAATTTCTGCCAAAATATTTTAGTTACAAAATTATAGTCCATAACATAGTAAATAACAACAACAACCAAGCTTTATCTCACTAGGTGAGGTCGGCTATATGAATCTTTCTACGCCATTGGGCTATATCCCCGACTATATCATAATCTATATTTAAATAAATTTTATCTTGTTTTATTATTGTCAATCAAGTCTTTTTTTATCTTCCTCTTCCTCGTTTAATGTGTATATTTGTCAACTAGAGCATTTATTGATTGTCTAAGTACATGTCCATACCACCTTAAATGTGTCTCTCAGAACTTTCTTTCAATAGATGAAACTTAAACTTTCTCTCTAATGCTTTCATTTCTTATTATGCCCATTCTTGTATGTTCGCACATCCACTTTAATATCCTCATCTTTACAATTCTCATCTTTTGCTTATATGTTCGAGTTGTAGTTCAACATTTATCGTCATATAACATAGCAGATCTAATTGTCATTTTGTAGAATTTTCTTTTAAGTTTTAGAGATACTTTACGATCACATAAAACACCCGACACTTTCCTCTATTTCAACCATCCTATTTATATTCTATGTAAGATATCTCTCAATTCTTCCATCACTTTGCAAAAATGATCCTAAATATTTAAAGCTCTCAGTTTCAGATAATTTTTCATCTCCTATTTAACACTTGTCTCATTATGTCTAATATTGCTAAATTTAAATTATATATATGCTGTCTTTACTCTACTAAGCCTAAAATCTTTTACTTCTAGTGTTTCTCGTCAAGATTCTAGTTTAACATTTACTCCTTCACGTGTCTCATCTACCAAAACAATATCATCTGTAAACAACATGCACCATGGTATTGTATCTTGAATGTGTCCAATGAGTTCGTCCATGATTAGTGTAAAAAAGATAGGGACTTAGAGTCGATCCTTGATGCAACCCTATCTTTATTAGAAATGCTTCAGTTAATCCGTCTGAAGTCTTCACTCTGGTCGTTACTTTCTTATATATATCCTTAATTAGTTCGGTGCGTATTGCTTTCTTTCGTTTGCACTTGCTCTCTTTTTAAGTACGCATACTAATTTATGGACATTCTTAAAATTTTTGAAATCATGAATACAGGATGTAGATTTTGCTTTTACTCTTGATACTTTTCAATTAGATGTCTGAGAAGATATATAACTTCTATTGTTGACGTTTCAGACATAAACTCAAATTGATTTTCGAAAATCATGATATCCTTTCTTAATCTTTTTTCTCTTACTCTTTCTCAAAGTTTCATGATATGACTTATGATATTCGCAAACTCTTGTATATTTATCACTACACTCGAGTTCTGGAGATGTAGCGGCCCTTGTCGAGACGTTACAGTCAAACCCTGTAACACCTTCCTTCTGGGGAACAATCTAGTATTAACATAATAGTTTTATTGATCCATTCATTGAACATTTGTTTTAGTTTAAAGCAACTCTTCTCTTTTATTCAAGCTTGGGACTGGCCACGACAAGGTTAACTCATCGTGGGCGGAGTTATAACATATTAAACAATAATGTAAATATAAAATTCACTAGCAATAAATTAATTATATGCATAATTCAAATTAAAGAAGAAAAAACTTCAAATATCTAAATCATCAAAATCTTTATCATCTTCCTCAATCATATCATTATTATCGCTAGATGTTTCGGATTTGTATCTAGTTGAATCTTCATCGGTTTCCTCAAGATCGATTTCTTCCGCCTCTTCATCAATAAGTTGACTTGTAGAAGATCTTCTCTTAGTTCTTTTTGATCTAGTTGCCCTGACTTCTTTTGAAAAAGATGAAGCTCGAGATCTAAACCCATAGGCATCTTCATCAACTTCAAAAGCTCGTACGACTTCACTCGAAGTCAAATTGTCATCATCAAATACTAAATCATTTTCTTCATTAGTGTTATCATTTAATCCCCCATCAACCATTTATTGCTATCGTCTATCTTATCCAAAGAAATAGGATTGTCAGGGTCATGCAATCATATCGATGCCTCAAAGCCCTATTATACTTAATAAAAACTAAATCATTTAGTCTTTTTTGCTAACCTATTTCTTCTTTTGGAATGAAGCTTCACACAAAACAAAAAAGGATTTTAATTTTATTTTTTATAATAAATTTATTTAATATTTCCTTAAATATTTATACTTGTGTGTTCAAAAACTTTCCAATTTCGTTCACAAGCAGATGAACTACGTGTCAAGACTTAAAACTTTAATGGCAAATGCTTGTACTTCCAGTGTGGAACATTCAGATGGGATTTTGAAAGTTTTTTTTTTTGGGTGTGATTTGTGTCTGTATGCCTCACTTCAATGGGGTGAGAAAAATCACCCCTCAAGCGTGCTTGTGACCTCTCACAAGGCGCGAGCTTAAGTGCACTTCTTTTAAGCCCAGGTGCAAGAGGTTTGCCTGGCTGTGCCTTGCTCCTAGGCGCAGCCAGGCAAGCACCTTTAATAACTATGATGGTAATATAGTAATATTTAGTTGTTAGAGAAATGGACTATTCGATTTTTTCTGCCTTATTGACATAGAACTATTTCTTTCTTTTAGTATGATGCTGTTGGCTGGGCACCAAAGGAGTACAACCCAGATCAGAAACAATCTGCATCTGGGTATGAGCAAGGTAATACAGAAGCTCAGAAAGGTGGTTCTGCGCCACAATCTGGTTTTGTGTGGGATGAGAAATCTGGCTATTATTACGATGCTTCCTCTGGCTTCTATTACGATGGAAACACTGGTGAGTCCATCAAGATATAACAGAGGACAACCTTCTTTTTTTTTGTGCTTTGTGGTAATTCTTTTGCAGAAAGTTGTATGTTGTTATGTAAATGTTTTTCCATGGTAAATGTAGATTACAATTTAATGCAGAACACATGGTTTTAGAAAGTATATTTTAGCACATCTACTCTCTTTTGTTATCAATGTTCCATAATTCAAGTGTGTGTGTGTAAAATATTGGAGCAGATTCCAAATATTCAGCATGTCCATTTGTGATACTGTCTTATGCAGGTCTTTACTATGACGGGAACAATGGGGTTTGGTATTCTTTTGATCATCAAACCCAGCAGTATGTACCTTGTAACCATCAGAGTAATAACAAGGCAGCTGGAGATGTGACTGATGAAACTTCCAAGACATTAGACGGGACCACAAGCAAAAAAGTAGTGATATCTGCACCTGCAACTACAGTGAAATTGAGTGAAAAAGCTTCGTTGCCAGATGCAGTTCAGGCTGCAGCAGCAGCTGCTTTAGCAGCAGAGAAGAAAAAAAAAGAAAAATCTAGAGAGATAAAGTTGGCATCCAAAAGTAGCCTTTTAGCAAATAAGAAGAAGATGAATAATGTTCTGGCAATGTGGAAGCAAAGAAACCATGAGGGGCAGGCTGCACGTGTAGTTCTTGATGACAAAGAGCCATCAAATTTGACCAATGATAAACCAAACTGTACTTACTCTGCACCTGGAGCATCAACTGCAAAAAACAAGACAAAAACTGATTCTGCAAATTTGAATAGCTCAACCTTTGCATCTTCATCTACTAGCCGCGGGACTGTTCAGGTTATCACTTCTGAAGTACTGGACACTGATTCACAGATTAGGCCAAGACCTGTCAGTAGTTCGGGGGGCACAATCATGGGTGTTATTAGGGGTTCAGGAAAAGGCATTATAAAGTCTGATACAACTTTTCCTGTCTCTGCCACTGGAGGTATATCATTAACTACTGCAACAGCATACCCAACAGAAGCAACATCCACTACCACACCCTTCAAAACTGATGCATCAGCACTAGGTTCATACACATCATCTTCATCTGCTGGACGTGGTAAACGCAGGTTTTCAGAGGCACCAGTGCAATCGGCTTCTAGAGATCAACCTCAGACAACTTATAGAGATAGAGCAGCTGAAAGAAGAAATCTTTATGGTTCATCATCTTCGATAGGGGATGATTCGTCAAACATGGGATATGGGGATTCAAGTAAGCATTGACAACTATTATTCCTTCCATGATTGTATATCATGCTCATTTGTGTTTTGTAATATTTGTGTTAAAAGATCCTGCTTTTGGTTGCACTGCCATGTCACCGTCTAAAAATTTGCGCTGGCCCCCCACGCTGTCATCTTGTAAAATTCTACTGGCAGTTAATTTGTTAGTTCATTCCTGTAGGAATTTAGACATGATAACTTTGATACCATTCATACATCCTGGCATTAGTGTTGCAATGGCTTGTCAAATCTTCCAAATCCACAGTTGACTATTTGATATGCTTGTCAATACATATATTCACATGTTGGAAATGGCTTTGTTTGAAGACTGTGATTACCCGTTTCGAAAGGGTTCTTTGTCAGTAACGGGGGCGATGCCCTTTCCCCCTGGAGTTGGGGGACTGACAGCTGGTGATACAAGCGATATTGAGAATTATGAAGTGATTTCCTCTGATCGAGCCCTTGATGAAAACAATGTGGGAAACCGGATGCTTCGCAATATGGGTTGGCAAGGACTGGTACCTCACTTTCTCTTATCTAAGTTTATTCTGTATTTCATCATCTCACGAGCTGTGTGGCTTGGCACTTCTGTGTTGGAAGTATAAGATATATTCCTCATCTAATGGTCGATTCCATCTACTGATCACTCTCCCAAAATACATTTTTCACTTATCCGTTAAAGCTGATATGAAATTGTGGGATTTACTAACTTGTGCATATAGATGAATATAGGTGTAGTTCTATGTTTTCTTCTCCATAGTTGTGATACAGCACTAGATAAATTTGTCGGTTTCATGTTCTAGGGATCCCAATTAGTTGTTAGTTCAATTTATAATCTGAACAAAAACTTGCAGCCAATGATAGGGGATAGGAAAGATAATTTCCATCCATAATCTAACTTAAACAGAGATGACCACTCGCGGAGAGTTACTCCATGCGGTGAGGATATTGTATTAGGAACTATAGTTGTCTGTCTCTGACATCAGTTTTGGTGGTTGTGTTTCTTGTTCCTTCTCGTTTACTTATGAGCAAGCAGGGACTTGGCAAAGACGGAAGTGGCATCAAGGAGCCTGTCCAGGCAAAATCTATGGATGATAGGTTAGGGCTCGGAAGCCAGCAGAGGAAAACAGACCCTTCGCTGGAGGCGCAAGCTGGAGATAGTTATCGAACCATCATTCAGAAAAAAGCAATTGCAAGATTCAGAGAGATGGTATAGTGATTGCAAGAAAGCAATGGCTGGTCAATATGAATTCCATCCCTGTTTTTTTTTTTCCTTTCAAGAACAATTACTGTAGTTTCTTAACCTTTTTCAAGATATTTCTTTCTGCAAATATTCTGTTTCATTTATTACTTGAGCCATGTTCTTACAAATTGTGGTTCAAGTTAGAGTTGTGGGATTTCTGCCTGTTTTGAAGTAACTTTATAAGTGTAGTCGCTGCCTTTGTTCACGGTTGCTTATTGGAAACTTGTTTGAACTATTGCCCATGATAAATGAAAAATCTATCCGTCCCATTACCCGAACCATACATGCCTGTATTCATTATTTTTAGAAGTATAAACATATCAGCCCAAACATTCCCATAATTTTCAATTAATGTTTACTAAAATTGATATCCTCTAGAATTTTGCACTTTTTAATTGTCTCCCTTGCCTAGCCAACTGCTGGTTAGTGTTAGGGTTGATAATATTTGCCAAATCTATGCGTTCCCTATAGACTATAAATTTGCAATAGCATCATAAAAAACATAAGAAAAAGTATAAAAGTAAAGACTATTCAATTGGTAAAATCATATGTTGGTCAAATTTGTTGATGTATGCCAATGGAAGCGTTTATGAGCTGTTGGTTTTATATCGATAATGAATTGGTATTAGAACTGGCTCTTTATCAATAAAATCACATCATTCTTTTATAATGAATTGGTATGATATATATTTATACCACAATTTGATTTGTATTAGTAAAGTCTCATCATGAATTGGTACGACATTCAAACAAAATCATATGAACATCAAAATTAGAATTCTGAATCCATACAGAAGAAACTGGATTCGGTGAGGGGGAGCGGAAGCAAATGAAACGGTTACAGAAAGTCATTTAACCATCATTATTTTCCTGATGTTGATTTAGAAACTAGGATAAAAATTCAAGCATCGGGATTTTTTTGTTGTTGCTAGCTTAATAAAAACTATGGGTACCGATTGACTCCGAGAAAGGGTAAAGGTGTCCAGTGGAAAAGGCGATTTGACCGATGACTCGAATGCCTCGTTGATGCGGCGGGACTTCCTGAAGTGGGGAGGGCATTGTCTCAGACTTGCTGAGGTTGTCTCGGCTCGAGCTGAATGGCAAGTAATGGGTGGCTGAGGGAGGAGCTACAGTAGAAAAGCAACGTTGAGAGCGCCGAGAGAGATCTCGATTAAATCCCTCCGACGCTCAAGTCAGTGATTAGTAAGAAGAAGAGAAAACAATGAAAGTAGGAGAATGAGTTTAGAAGATTGTCCGAACCTCCCGCCTCCTCCTCAAGTTACCTTTATATAAGCAGATACATCCCTAAGAGCGGTACGGTAAGTATGGACGACATGACTCCTTAAAGTGATGACGCTTGCTCTTAGAAGTAATAGGGATAATTACCTTCATAAATGTTGCAAGTATATAGGGTGTAATTAATGTTCTTCGCGTGGTTGATAGGAGACAAGTCTCCATTAATACGGGGGACATGCTTCCTTGAGGCAGCATGAGCATATGTCTCTTTGTCGGGTGGGGTCTCTGACAGGGGATGACTCGTTGGACATTTTGACCTTAACGATTACCCCGTCACTTGACTTGCCGATATATATATATATATATATATATATATATATATATATATATATATATATATATATATATAGGAAAATGATATGCCGCGCGACTATCCCTCCGCGCCTTCGCCCGCGACAGCCAAAGCCCGCTGCCGCCGCTGCCGCTTGCCGCTGCCGTCCAGTCCGGCCATCACGCGGCCGGGCGCGATCGACGCCGACTCATGACGGCCCGGCGGCGGATCGGTTTCCGGCCGGATAGCGGCTAATCACGGCCGCTTATCCGGCCGGAACGATCGGGCGACGCGCCGGCAGCGGTCGCGCGATCGCCGGCCGCGATTCGCCGAATCGCGGCGACAGCCGGCTTCCGGCGCAATCCGGCCGGAGCCGGCTCACGATCACGGCGAGGTGCGCCTAACGCACCCGGCCCGGCATATATATATATATATATATATATATATATATATATATATATATATATATATATATATATATATATATATATATATATATATATATAATATTATGAGATTGGTTAGGATACAATACATTTGGAGACCTGCCGAGATATAGTACATTTGGAACGCCATACCGCCGGGCCGAAATATAATGTGGCTGAGATACAATGTCTTCTTCATTCGGTCGTACCGAGATAAGATGTCTTCTTCATTCAATTGTGCCGAAATAAAATGTCTTCTTCATTCGGCCGTGTCGAGATAAGATATCTTCTTCATTTGGCTGTGCCGAGATAAGATGACTTAGAATGTCAGCCGGACTCAATAAATGAGAAGTAGTCATTAATATAATGCTTTTCAATCATAGGGTAGTTTTATCCGGTATCATAGGCATCCCCCCAAGTCTAGTCGAAGGACATGTGTAGCATGACTGACTGGACTAGCCTTAATGGATTTTGAGATCCCGTGCTCACACCTGTTCGACCGGATAACTTAGGCATGGGAGACTGTGCTTAATGCACGTCATCGAAATTGTAGAAGATCTTTCCATAAAAGCGGACCATAAATGTGCAGATTTGATATGATTACCTCATTTCTCAAGGCTTTGTTGAACGTTGTCACGTGTTCCTTGAATCCCTAAATCAGATTCTCGAGAGGCGGACTGAATGGATCACCGAGAGATGAACTGACATGACTTTTCTTTATAAATGACCTTCACAGCCTAGGGCTCAACATCTTGCGTGTGTGCCTTCTCCAGTGCCATCTCCTCCGGTGATTTCCTTCTTTTTGCCTCCCTCTGGCATGCCATCTCTCTTGTAAGTCCTCTTCCCCCTCTTTTGATGGCTGAGTCCTCTAGTCTATGGTTTCTTAGGACCCGTAGTGTCATAACTCCCAATGATCGCCTCGAGATTAGGGAGACTTTCCACATCCCCCTCACCTATAGGCTTAGGGCACCCCAGCGGAACCAATGTCCCCACGAGCTACCTAAAGGCTTTACCACTTTCTTCCACGACCAACTTTCCGCTGGTCTTCGTTTTCCCCTTCACCATTTCTACGCCGAGCTATCTGCTTATTTCCATATCCCTTTACAGCAGATGACTCCCAACTCCTTCAGTCCTATCAATGACTTCATCATTATCTTTCTATTCTATCACCTTCCTCTTTCTGCCGAGTCATTCCACTCCTGTTTCGTTCCAAAACGGAAAGAGACAAGAGTCTTCTTCTTTACTGCCCGCCGAGAGACCGAGTTCTTGGCCAATCTTATCACCTCCTACAAACATTGAAAAACACGGTACTTGTACATAAAGTCGGACTCCTTTTTCTCTTGGCAGAGTGACTGACAGCTCGAGTTGCCACCCACTCCCTCCCTGCGAAGCTTCAAGAAGTCATCTTCCTACCGAGAGATCGTCGAAGTGCTTTCGAGCTTAAGCTTCGATGTCAATGTATTGCAAGAGGAGGGTGTTAGGACCTTTGTAACGCTAGAGGGGGGGGGTGATTAGCGTTAATGGAATTCAATCGCGGTTGTGTCTACAAATTCGTTAGCACAGCGGAATATAGATAATACAATAACAATAATGAAAACACAACACGCTAACACGAGTATATAACGTGGTTCGGAACCGCACGGTTCCTACTCCACGGATCGGGCTCGAATGAGCCCTAGCGATGCCAATCACACACCACTATCAAATAACTCCTTCTCGGAACAATCCGGAGGTGGAGAAACCTCGTACAATATGATTACAACAATAATCAAATGAATACAAGCAATATAGTGAAATACAAAGCAATACAAGTAAAGGAAACACTTTACAAATGCTCTTTGAATGCTTGATCGCTTGGTTGATCGAGTAGCACTTGGAGACCCTGAATTGCAACAGCAACTCGCCCCAAATCTCCTCAAGGAACCATTACTTTTTCCTCCACCACGAGCTCCATATATAGCTTCAACCTGTGCTGGAAAAAGTCGATCAGTCGACTGATCGAGACCATCAGTCGACTGATGCCACTGTTGTCGTGAGACAACGGCTAGTTCCACGGATAAGTCCAACGGATTATCACCGACCGATTGTGACCATCACGATCGATGGAGTACTCACTCGACCACCGAGTCTCGACTCCATTCTCGTGCCCGACCACGAGCACCACGATCGATCACAAGATCGGCCGATCACAGCCATCACCGATCGCCATCATCCGTCACCGATCGCTAGGCCATAACCCACACCCTAGTTGACTCGGTCGGTCCACGATCGCCTCATGGCATCGACCGCACACCTAAAAAATGAGGTTTTAGCACAATTATGGTGCCCACATACTTGCTAGACCACCCTTAGCCTAGACCTAAGCCTTCTAGCCATCTCCATCAGCCTTACGCCTCTCAGATCCCTCCAAGTCATCCATGACTTGTTCATCCATCGCGTTAGCCTTCAGATGCTTCCATCGGCTATGTCATGCTAACGGTGTCTACACCGCCAAGGCACATTGGACTTACGCCGCCAAGACTCCGCTTGGACTTTACGCCGCCAACCATTGGACTTATCGCCAAGACTCGCTTGGACTTTACGCACCAACCATTGGACTTATCGCCAAGACTCGCTTGGACTTTACGCAGCCAATATCAATCCCCTTGGACTTCAAACGCCAAGACTCAAGCTTGGACTTTCCATTTGCCAACACATGTTGGACTTCTCAATTGCCAAGACAATGCTTGGACTTTCCATTTGCCAAGTACTCAAGACTTGGACTTTCCATGCCAAGACCCATGCTTGGACTTTATCATGACAATTACATTGTCATATGTTTTTGTCGAAACATCAAAACATCAAAACATCACTCGAGTCAAACTCGAGTTCTGGTCAATCGTGACCTGGGCCGATTGCACCAACAATCTCCCCCTTTTTGATGTTTGACAAAAACCACACAAAACATTTGAGTTAGAACATTAACTCAATTCCCTTACTAATTATCCCAAATTGGTAATCTTAAAAACATTCTCCAAAATGTTTTCTCCCAGAATGTTCTCCCCCAAACATTCTCCAAACATTCTCCCCCTTTTTGACAAATAGCAAAAAAAAGTTATCACTCCAAGGAGGTCAATGTCTCATGTCCCAATGAGATCTTACAATCTCCCCCTTGATCCAAAAATACCTAGGATGCCTACAATCTTCCTAGTGATAAGTCCCATATCACTCAAGAGAGGCAATCCTATTCACTCTCCCAATTTCCAAATTGGGTATCAAAAACTCATCAATTTCCCAATTGATGATACATTCTCATAACTTCTCCTTTTCAAGGAGAAAAAACACATCCATCATCCCAAGATGGATACCTCCCCCTAAAGGCTTGCTCCCCCTTGACCATTGCACCAACAATGTCCTTGGGGAGTCCCTAAGCCAATAGGAACTCTAAACAATCAAAATTAAGGTTAGAAATTCAACATTGAACTTTCCAACACCTTAACATTGATACAAACCCTAAACAATTTTCCTAATCCATATCCAATGGATTTTCACCCTTTATAATGCTTCCCAAAGCATATCCTAGGGTTAGGAGTGATTAGGGACTTTAACCATAGTCAAATCAGTTAAACAAACCTTGTCAACCCAAAATCAGCCTTGGCGATCGACTACGATATAACAATGATCACATATCAATCGATCGGCCACCCAGAGTGATCGATAATCAAAATCCGATTTTCAGTTATCAGAAATGAATTTCAAAAAATCATAAATAATTATACGTTTATCGAAAAATCACGAAATTTGATACGTATAATACTTACGACCAATACAATGGGTGAAAAATATTTGAAAATTATTTTACCCATAAAATAGTGAAATTGGCACAAAGTTCAAAACCATTGAAATTTTCAATGTTTTGGCCCTACTTTGTATCAACTTCATCAATGGTGATTGCTATCAAAAGATAGACTTCACCAAGGTTTTTCAAAATGATTTTAAAATGTTTTCAAAACCTTATTTTGGATCATATTCCTTGGGCTCTATGCACATGACTTGTACACAAACTTTCCCAATGATCCACTATTAAAATTAGATGAGTTTTAGTTCATCTAGATGCAAAAACTATGCATCTTGAACTTAACTCATATCCTAGCATCTCACATGTATCTAAGGTGTATAAATACACATATATGTCAATTGAATGTGAGATGTGGGTTTTGTTCACCCTAAACTAGGGTTTCATGCATTTTACTAGGCAACCCTACTTGATTCCCTTATAACTGGGACTTCAAGTCATGTCATAGTCCTTAAATCAATTTTAATCAAGTTAATGCATGAATGTATGATCATGGCATAAATAATAGTGTTATTAAAACGTGTCCAATGATCATGATGTCATGGCATAAGATGAGATCTAAAAGACACATGACATTTATCCTTAATTCTAAAGCATAATCATGACATATAAAATGATTAAGAATAAACATGATGTCATGATATGGCATATGGTAGCAATACAATTATACAAATATTCATTCATACACGCAAGATTTTTCAGAAATAAGGATTTCATTTAAACTTAAATTTGTCTTTTACAATCAAAGAGAAGATTGGCTAAGCTCAATCTTAATAAAAACATTGACAACCAAAAAAAATCCTCTAATCGTCGCGGGAGGTGGCAATGGAGGTTGCTTTCGCGACTCGAGTCCAGCCCGCATCATCTCTAGCATATCGCTACGATCTTTGCTTCTATGCGGACTGGGTCTCCTCCATCCTATCGAGGCGTGTGCCAACGCCGCTCGCTCGCCAATAACTCTGTCGGACCGAGTCAACCGATCACGATAATCTCAATCTGGACTCCACCGCCACGACGAATCGATGGACTAGCCGATGTGTCTGCGGCATGTCATCATCCTCATCGAGGTGTCCGCATCCTCGCTGCGTCCTCTCGCATCTGCGGCGGGAGGAGGTCTGCGCTTCGGTGGTCGTGGCGCCAACTCCATCTCGCCCGCCCATCCGTAGCTTTGCTAAGGAGAAGTTACTCGATATCTGATCGTACACTTAGATTATCGCATGAGAGCCCCTATGGATGTTAATGCCTCAGTCGAGTCATGCGTGATGATATGTCCAAATGGCATATGCACTTTCCCTTATGACAGGGAAGTGAAGTGCACAATGCAATGGAAGATGTTCAATGCAAAGTTTATGTCTAATCAAGACGCATGACATATAGAAGAAAAGATGAGGAGGCCGAATCTTAGCTGGACCTCGAGTGACAATGGGCGAAAACACCCAACAATGACCTTATAAAGGACATTGTCGTGCATAACTTCGATGATAGAAAATAGGTTTTGGGGTGGGACGTGGATAACCAAAAATGCGCTCATGCATGGACTCCATAGTGATATGGGCAAAAGGCTCGTAGGGAAAGTCCATGGTAGGGTAGAAGATAAAGAGATCATTCGACGGCCTACATTCAGAAACTCCCTGCAGATGCAGAGTGAACTCTAAATCGCGCTGCAACGCGAGTAGTGTATGTAGGGCCGCCATCTACCTTTTAAGGTTTTGATAGAATTCTTTAATGAGATCATCATTGATTGGATCGTGCAGACGATCTTCATCAAATTGTAGTATGCAATGAGTTCCATGACGTCACTACAATGCCTATCGAAAAGTTCTTATCTATGTACCTAACCAACATAGGGTCGGTAGTACAACCAGATTCACTCGGATGGATCATTCCTACGGCTCTCCTATTATGAATGTAATGAGATGATATGCAATGCAATGGCAACAATACGCGATTAGATAAACCTACATTGTAATGGAAATAAAAATTAGGGCTCGGAAAGAAGAGTCGTTACTTAGGCGCCATGTGTGTGTCGGAAGGAAGGCTTAAAAGTTGCTGAGGATCGCCGGAAAAGTCGTCGGAAAGCTTCAGCCGCCGGAACCCTAGGACTTTGGAAGGTTGACACGCCGGAAGAGCTGGTCGGAGAGGGAGCCGGCGATCGGAGATCGAAGGAGGAAGAAACTGTCGTCGCGTGAAATGCCGAACCCTAGCGGTTCGCGTTTTAAAAACACGATTCAGTCGACTGATGTGGAGCATCAGTCGACTGATGATTCTTAACTTTGGGTTTACCGAGGCACTGTAGTCGGATCGATCCGCTCGGCGGATCCTTGAACCTTACGTAACGTGCTACTGATAGCATCGATCGGTGATGTTGCTCATCAGTCGACTGCTCGTTGAGCATTCGACTGATGGCCTTCGGCCTCGGTGAACAGTACCATCAGTCGACTGATAGACCACATCAGTCGACTGATGGTCGATCAGTCGAGTCATGGAGCTAGCACTCGACTGATGGCCGTATCGTATCGTGTTATCTGATCGATTTTATCATCTTAATTGTTCCATTTTATCACGTTAGATCTTGTATCTTGAATGTATTGATGTTATACTTTTATTTATGTATTTGTTCATGTATTTTAATGTTTTACTTCATTTTGCAAACATTAACATTCAATGATTTCCAAAACCTAACATCTCACCCTTTCTAAGTGTTGAAATACACAATCAAGGTAAAAGACTTGTTTTGTGAGATGTAATCTATCCTAGACATTCATTTCATGCAACCATATGGTAAAACATACGAAGCATGGTGAATACAAGACATCAAGTTGTGTGGCACTTGAGTATCACTCTAGATATTACCTTTACATCTTAACCACACATTTCTTGATACATGACCTTCCTAAGTGTGCCAATAATCAAAAGTACACACTATGACCTCTAAATCTAGATAGTGTCAATTTTATTGATTTTCATGTTTTCAAGATCTATATTGACACAACCTAAAATTATTTGAAATTAAAACTCAAGGATATTTCCAAAGTAACCATAACCTTGAGAGTAACCTTAAAGTGCCACCTTTATTATGGTTGAGTTGACTACCCATCCAATCAAGGTTGACACACCCTAAACCCATCTTAGCGTGAATCAATCACGCTCTTAGGAACCCAAAACCTATTTGAGCTCCTAGGGTTAATTAGGTATTCCTTAGGGATAACCTCCCTAGATACCTTCCTAATGACCCTCCTAGGCTTGGTAGCCTTGGTCATTTGGGTCTTACCTAGGTTGACACTAGGGGTAACTCCCCTTGCAACCTTCTTAGTGGCCACCCTAGGTTTCCTAGAAACCTTAGCCACTAGGCACACACCATGGTCAACTCTAGGGATGACTTCCCTATTGACCTTGGTCTTCCTAGACTTAGTTAGTGTTTCATAGTCAAATGGAACACTATGGTAAGCTACCTTAGGCTTAGGTTTGTGACCCAAACCTTTCTTGCCCTTGGTTGACTTTTGACTCTTAGGTCCTACTTGTTGGCTTTGACTATATGACCTAAAAGTTTGATCAATTGACCCTTGCATTTGATTTTGCATAATTTTAAGGGTCTTTTCTAGTTTTTCAAGTCTTGACCTCAAGACTTGATTTTCCTTTTCTAATATCTCAATTTTAATTTTTCATTTTCTCTTGAGATATTTTTATTTCTAGGCATATGTCTAGATTTCTTAGCATTAAAACCTAGATGTTCTCCTATTTTCTTAATGCTTTCCTTAGGTAAAATATTTTTAGGGACATTAGTCCCAAATTTCTCCTTATTCTTAAGGTGAGCATTCTTAGCACCTAAGCAAATATGTCTATTAGTTCTAGCATGCTTTTCATGTACAATAGCAAGAGAATTAAAAGCATTCTTTTGCCTAGAAATTGAAGGTGCATTAACAAATTTTACCTTAGGGTTTGCCTTGGAGGCTCCCCCTACTTGTGTAGCTCCTTCTTGCCCCTTCTTCTTCCCCTTGGGCATTGACTCGGTAATGTCGGTTGTCGGCATTTGAAGCAAAGCGACTTGCTCCTTGCTTCTAGGCGTTAGGGGACCGGCATCCTTGACCTTTGGAGCGGTGGAGCTTTCTTGATCCTCTTTGGGCATTTGCTCTTGTAATGCCCATACTCCCTACACTCAAAGCACATAGTATGTTTTTATTTAAAACTAAATTGCGAGTTACCTAGTTCGATGGTGGAGACCGGAAGACTTTGGAGCTTCTTCATCTTGGCGGATGTTGAAGGCTTCTTCTTGAGGTTGCTCGGTGTAGAAGATGGTCTCTCCTCTTTGCTATTTCCTCTTCCGATCCGGAAGTTGACTCCTCACTTCCTCTTGAGGATGAGCTCTCTTCTTGATCTCCTCCTCTTCGAATCTTCTTGGACCGATTCGGGATTTTCGTGGAACAGTCAACTTGTTCCACAATTCTTTGCATCCCTATAGCTTCCTAATCTAGACAAAATATCGTTAGGTATCAAATCAATTAGCATTTTGTTACCTTAAGCGGTTGTCTTGAATTTTTCGATTGCTCCTCGGTCCATCTCTTCATCTTGAGGATTTTAGTTTTCTCCTCTCGACATCAAAACCTATAGTCACGGCAAACCAATTTTCTATATTTGTCATTAGAAAATATTGCATTCTACCTTTCCAATACGCGAAATGTTGTTGCGGTTGAAGGAAGGTGGGATGTTGACGTCGTCACCCAATTTTCCTTGAAATTCCATATTCTTCCCTCTAGCTTCTTCAACTCTCGGCGGTTAGTCCGTAGAAGAGCCCCGGGCTCTGATACCACTTGTTAGGACCTTTGTAACGCTAGAGGGGGGGGTGATTAGCGTTAATGGAATTCAATCGCGGTTGTGTCTACAAATTCGTTAGCGCGGAATATAGATAATACAATAACAATAATGAAAACACAACACGCTAACA
This sequence comes from Wurfbainia villosa, assembly GCA_025175895.1. NCBI lineage: Eukaryota > Viridiplantae > Streptophyta > Magnoliopsida > Zingiberales > Zingiberaceae > Wurfbainia > Wurfbainia villosa. The sequence continues at coordinate 5,712,892 of JAKLTH010000147.1, forward strand.
CGAGTATATAGCGTGGTTTGGAACCGCGGTTCCTACTCCTGGTCGGGCTCGAATGAGCCCTAGCGATGCAATCACACACCACTATCAAATAACTCCTTCTCGGAACAATCCGGAGGTGGAGAAACCTCGTACAATATGATTACAACAATAATCAAATGAATACAAGCAATATAGTGAAATACAAAGCAATACAAGTAAAGGAAACACTTTACAAATGCTCTTTGAATGCTTGATCGCTTGGTTGATCGAGTAGCACTTGGAGACCCTGAATTGCAACAGCAACTCGCCCCAAATCTCCTCAAGGAACCATTACTTTTTCCTCCACCACGAGCTCCATATATAGCTTCAACCTGTGCTGGAAAAAGTCGATCAGTCGACTGATCGAGACCATCAGTCGACTGATGCCACTGTTGTCGTGAGACAACGGCTAGTTCCACGCTGGATAAGTCCAACGGAACTACTATCAGTCGACTGATTGTGACCATCAGTCGACTGATGGAGTACTCACTCGACCAGTCGAGTCTCGACTCCATTCTGTGCCCGAATTCACGAGCACCACCGATCGATCACAAGATCGGGCCGATCGGCCATTTACCATCACCGATCGCCATCATTGCCGGGCCGATCGCTAGGCCATAACCCGCAATAAACCCTAGTTGACTCGGTCCGCCGCCTCATGGCATCAAACATGAGGTTTTAGCCCAAGTATGGTTCCCCCATACTTGCTAGACCACCCTTAGCCTAGACCTAAGCCTTCTAGCCATCTCCATCAGCCTCACGCCTCTCAGATCCCTCCAAGTCATCCATGACTTGTTCATCCATCGCGCTAGCCTTCAGGTGCTTCCATCGGCTATGTCATGCTAACGGTGTCTACACCGCCACGGCACATTGGACTTACGCCGCCAAGACTCCGCTTGGACTTTACGCCGCCAACCATTGGACTTATGCTGCCAAGACTCCCGCTTGGACTTTACGCAGCCAACCATTGGACTTATGCTGCCAAGACTCCCGCTTGGACTTTACGCAGCCAATATCAATCCCCTTGGACTTCAAACGCCAAGACTCAAGCTTGGACTTTCCATTTGCCAACACATGTTGGACTTCTCAATTGCCAAGACAATGCTTGGACTTTCCATTTGCCAAGTACTCAAGACTTGGACTTTCCATGCCAAGACCCATGCTTGGACTTTATCATGACAATTACATTGTCATATGTTTTTGTCGAAACATCAAAACATCAAAACATCACTCGAGTCAAACTCGAGTTCTGGTCAATCGTGACCTAGGCCGATTGCACCAACAGAGGGGCTATTGTACTATTTTGGTATAAGCCCGATAGAGGCCGAATTGAGTGGATCTTTAGGCAAAAACTTAGTACTTCTTCTCTTTTTCTTTATTACTAATATTTAACCTGTTTTGTGTCTTTTTGTAGCCGAAGTCATGTTGAGGGCCTCTATAAACAAACGGATGAAATGGAAACGAGCACAAATGATTGCTCCTCTGGACACTCCTGTCGAGACACCGGACAAGGGTGACTCAGACGAACTCCCCCCACCTCGACCATCCATGGTGGCCGAGATGATTAGCTCTGAAGATTCTGAGGAGCTATGCCAGCGCCGAAAGAAGAGCCGAGTGGTCATCTCTTCTCTTGAGGAGTGTCCCTCTCGCAGATCTCTTAGCGCAAGTCCTCACGACTCGACTGGGCCAAGTAATGTCGGACCATCTGATAGTCTGACTCTGGTTCCGGTGGAGGCGTATCCAGAGGCCCCTGCTCCCCCCTCCAAACCGTCAGCCTCCTAGCCTCGCAGCCCAAGCCCATCCCTCCCTGGGATGTCATCCGGACATTCCATGTCGAGGAGGGAACGGTCTCCTCCTCGGGGATTCCTCAAGGAGATCCATGATGTGGTCGGATTGTCTGCTAAGGACAATTCTGTTCCTGCATTATGCAATGCCATGAACGCTCATCTGGCATAAGTAAATGAATGTTTCTCATTGTTTTGTTGTTTTTTAGCTAACCAATCCTGGTTGTTTCACAGTTCTGGGGATACCACCTAGAGTTGATGACCCACCTCCCTCCATGAAGACTACGTTTCAGGGGATGCGGGCCCAAGTGATAGTGATCTCGCCTATGCTCCATGACAAGGAGATGGAGCTCGGGATGGCCTAGGTCGAGACGACTGTGTATCGGTCGAAATCCCTCTGCTACGAGGATGATCTGCGGAGCCAAGCCCGAGAGATTGAGCATCTGCGGCTTTAGGCAGCCAAAGCGGAAAGACTTCGAGCCCAAGCTGCAGAGGCGGAGGGGTTGTGGGCAAAACTGCTCGAGGCCGAACAAGCACGAGCATCCCAAGCGATCTTTGAGGCAGGTTGGTGTGAAGAGTTAGCAGCCTAGGTCGAGACGACCAAGGTTGAGCTAGCCTCCTACCGAGCGGGAGAGGAGGGCTAGTGGGCACAACGCAAGAAGGTCATCCTAGCCTCCGAGGAGTTTGCCAATATCCTAGGAGAGCGCACCGTGATCTCCTAGAGATAGGCTATGAGGGAGCGATCCGACACTTCAAAAAGGGCAGCTATCCCTCCGAAGAATTGCTCCTACCGAATTCCTATATCTCCAACGGCTGATAGACGAGACTCCGGACTTGACACTCGGCGACTTTCCCAAATAACTTAGTTTTTATTTCCTTGTAATAGTAGTAGGACTTTTGTAGTCGTATTCGACATTTTTCTTTTGTTTTCGTGATAGTAGGAAATACTTGGAATCGTAATGAACCATAATAAGTACCTTTATAATGCCCTATGATAAGGGACCTAGAGGGACGCGCTATGATAGACAACTTAGAAATAATGTGCTCGGATAGGCGGATTTGCCGAGTGCACCATGATAAGCGACTTTGTTGAGATGCGCCGTGATATGCGACTTTTATAAGAATGTGTCGTGATAGGTGACTTATCTAAGATGCGCCGTGATAGACGACTTTTATAAGAATGCACTGTGATAGATGACTTATCCGAGATGCACCGTGATAGGCAGCTTTTATAAGAATGCACTGTGATAGATGACTTATCGGAGATGCGCCGTGATAGACAACTTATCCGAGATACACCGTGATAGGCGACTTTTATAAGAATATGCCGTGATAGATGACTTATTCGAGATGCACCGTGATATGCAACTTTTATAAGAATACACCATGATAGGAGACTTATCCGAGATGCATTGTGATAGACGGTTTTTATAAGAATGCGCCATGATAGGTGACTTAGATAAATTTATGCCTGCAACAATGAGAGAAACCTTTTATTATTCAAAAGAAAAGCACTATTACATACCCCTTGACCATTACACATGATAAGGTCGTAAATGGAAAGCGTTCCATGGCCGAGTGAGCTATTTTCCCTTGCTATCTTGAAGATAATAAGCTCTCGAGCTGAGCTTCTTAGTAATCTTGTAAGGACCTTCCCATTGGGGTGCCAATTTGCGAACCTCCCTCGCCGGTTGGATTTTCTTTCATACAAAGTCGCTGGGCTGGAAGGAGCGAGGTACAACTTTCTTGTTGTAGGCTTGAGCCATCTTTCGCCGAAAGACATCCATTCGGCTAGCAGCATTGTCTCGTGTCTCGGTTACCAAGTATAATTCTGCCAGTTTTTTCTCATCATTGTTGCTATGATCCGAGGTGTAGGTCAAGATCCTAGGTGAGCCCATGCCGATTTCCACGAGGACAAGAGCCTCAGAGTCGTAGACCAGATGAAAAGGAGTGAGACTCGTACTGTCTTTGGGAGTTGTACTGTATGCCCATAAAATACATGACAGTTCCTCGACCCAACTTCCCCTGTATGGTCCAGCTTAATTTTAAGTCCCCGAATTAACTCTCGGTTGGTGACTTCAGCTTGCCCATTGCTTTGAGGATAATCTAGTGAGGTGAAAGCCTGTTGAATCTCTAGCTGCTAGCACCATTCTCTTATCTTTCAGCCTTGAAATTGTCATACATTATCTGAGACTAGTCTCCGAGGAATGCCGAATCGGCAAACTATACTTTTCCAGAGAAACTTTAATACAATATCCTCAGTTATCTTGGCCAAGGGTTCTGCTTCTACTCACTTTGAAAAATAATCCATGGCTACCAGTAGGAATTTTTTCTGATTCGACCCAATTGGTAGCGGCCCACTATATCCATTCTCCATTGGTCGAAGGGGCATAATGTCGCTGAAGCCTTTAATAACTCAGCTGGTTGTTGAGAGAAATTTTGATGCTTATGACAGCTGAGGCATACACGAACACAGCGAGCGACATCTTTCTGGAGGGTTGGCTAAAAATATCCAACCAAGAGAATCTTCCGAGCCAAAGACGTTCCTCCCGAGTGATTCCCGTAGCAATCTTCATGTATTGCTTTCATGACATAATCAACTTCTTCCGGGCTAAGGCACTTGAGTAGAGGACGGGTGAAGGCCTGCTTATATAGGGTATCCCCAATTAGGACAAACTGAGCTCCTCTTTTCTTTATGAGTTGCGCCATGACTCTGTTATCTGGCAGTACTCCCTTTCTCAGATAATCTATTAGTGGATCTCTCCAATCTGAAGAGTTTCTCGGCACATTCTGCTCTTGATGTATAAGGGCGACAAGCTGGGTCTCGGCTAATGAGTCCTCTAGGCTCCAGGTGGTAAGTGCGCTGGTCATGCGAGCTAACTCGTCGGCCTTCTGATTATTTGCCTGCGGAATTTTATGAAGGGTTACCTCTTGGAATTCTGCTACCAACTTGCGGTAAGCCTGTATATAGAATTGGAGCCGCTGATTGTTGGTGTCGAATAATCCCTGAATTTGCTCCACGGCTAGCTGTGAGTCAAAATGTAAGGTAATCCGAGAAGCTCCAACATGACGAGCCGCCCGAAGACTAGCCAATAAAGCTTCATATTCGGCTTCATTGTTGGAGGCTCGAAAATTGAGCTACACAGCTATTCGGATCATGTCTTCTTGAGGGGATAACAATAGCACTCCGACACCGCTTTCCTGCTTAGTAGTCGAGCCATCAATATATACTTTTCATACTTCATTCTTCTCGGATCCCGGTGTTTCGGCCAAGAAATCAGCTAGTACTTGTCCCTTGAGAGTCGTTCGAGGTTGGTACTGAATATCATACTCGGCTAATTCTGTGGTCCATTTGATCAAGCGACCAGAGGCCTCGGGATTGGTTAATATCCTTCCAAGGTCGCTATTGGTCAATACTATGACCAGATGAGACAAGAAATAAGGACAAAACCTCTTAGCCGTTATAAGGAGAGTGAGGGCTAACTTCTCCAATATAGTATATCGGCTTTCAACAACTTTTAATAAGTGATCGACAAAATAGATAGGAAATTGCTTACCATCCTCCTGCCGAATCAGGATAGATGTCATAGCTTCTTCGGATGCGACTAAGTATAATTGCAAGCTTTCTCCTGTCACGAGCTTTGCTAAAGTGGGTAATTTAGATATGTACTGCTTTAATTCCATGAAGGCTTGCTCACATTTTTCATCACATGAAAATCGAGCCGACTTGTGGAGTATCTTGAAAAGGGATAAACTCTGCTCAGTCGACTTAGGGATGAATCGTCGTTGTTATCCTTCCCAATAGCCTCTGTATTTCTTTGGCATTTCGGGGAGAAATCATATTTTGCAAAGCTTGAGCTTTTTTGGGATTGACTTCAATACCCCGCTCAGTTACTATGTAGCCGAGGAATCTACCATTTCTGATGCCGAATAGACACTTGCTAGGGTTGAGTTGGATTCCATATCGGCATAGTGTACTAAACGTCTTGACCATGTCCTTGATAATATCTCCTGCCTTAGTAGACTTGATAAGAATGTCATCTTCATATACTTTAATGTTCCAACCAATCTGTGACCGAAAGACCTTATCCATCAGCCTTTGGTAAGTGACTCTAGTATTCTTTAATCCGAATGGCATGACTTTGTAGCAAAAAGTACCATCTATCGTGACAAAGCTAACTTTTTCTTGGTCTTCTCGAGCTAGAGGAATTTGATGATACCCCTTGTAAGATATCGAAAATAATAATAACAATAATAATAAATTATCTTATGGAATTTTTCAGGATTTTTAGAAATTTTCCTGGAATTAAATGGAGTTTCTGTTGCATTTTGTGGGAAAAGATTGTTGACTTTTTCAAGGTCTGTTTGGGTTATCTGCTTATGAGGAGTTAATAGGGTTTAATTGACCTAAGTTTAAATATAAAACCCTAAGTTTACTTTCTACTTCTCTAGAATTTTCACTGTAGCTCCTCATCTCCCGATTCCTCTTTCTCCCGCAAATCCCGATTGTGTTTTCCTCTTTCTCTTCCCCGATCCGAGCCGTCTCTCATCGCGACCTCACTTCCTCTTCCCCTCTTCTCCGATTGATTGTGGTCGATGTTGTAGGGGATCGTTGGAATGCTAGAGGGGGGGTGAATAGCGATGTGCTCGTACGATGAAATTCGTTCGCGTTTGCTTGTCTACAATCTTGTTAGTACGCAGCGGAATATACAATAAAATACAACAAGAATAAACACAACATGATAGACACGAGATGTAACATGATTCGGAACCGAACGGTTCCTACTCCACGGATCGGACTCTAAAAGCCCTAGCAATGCAAACACGCACTACTAATCACAATAACTCCTTCTCTACACAAGTCGGAGGTGGAGAAATCTCGTACAAATAATCTTACAGCAGCAAGAATGAAATACAAACAATATACAATGCAAATACGAAAGACAAGTAAAGAAAAACTTTACAACACTTGCTTTTGATTGCTTGAATGCTTGGTTGCTTGACTTGCACTTGGAGACTTGATTTGCAGCAACAAATCGCCCCAAAAGCTCTCAAGAATCGGATGACTTTTTCTCCTCCACGAGCTCCATTTATATCTTCTGCCTAGGCTGGAAAAAGCCGATCAGTCGACTACACGGGACCATCAGTCGACTGATCGCACTATTGCTGTGAGACAACGGTGTAATCCACGCTGGAAAAATCCAACGGCTAGGACATCAGTCGACTGATCATGACCATCAGTCGACTGTTCAAGCCATCACTCGACTGTTGACCGTAGCAGTCGAGTGAGACTCCATTTTGTTCCCTAAAACACGAGCAGCGATCGCTCGTCCCAATCATCGCATTGCTCGTCAATCGCCGATCGTTGTTCAATCGATCCGACTTCCAAGATCCGCAATGATCGTTGGGACATATCCCGCAGTCAAAACCTAGTTGACTCTCACCAGTCGACTGCCATATGATGTCAGTCGACTGGCACACCTCAAACATGAGATTTTAGCCCAAGTATGGTTCCCCCATACTTGTTAGACCACCCTTAGCCTAAACCTAAGCCTTCTAGCCACCTTCATCAGCCTCACGCCTCTCGGATCCCTCCAAGTCATCCATGACTTGTTCATCCATCGCGCTAGCCTTCAGGTATTTTCATCGGCTATGTCATGCTAACGGTGTCTACACCGCCAAGGCACATTGGACTTATACCGCCAAGACTCCGCTTGGACTTTACGTCGCTAACCATTGAACTTATGCTGCCAAGACTCCCGCTTGGACTTTACGCCGCCAATATCAAACCCCTTTGACTTCTCAAATGCCAAGACTCAAGCTTGGACTTTCCCTTGCCAACCCATGTTGGACTTTACATGCCAAGTACTCAAGACTTGGACTTTCCATGACATGGTCAACTCCAGTCAACTATCAAAGTCTCCCTCGAGTCAAACTCGAGTCCGGTTAAATCTAACCCGGGTTGATTGTATAAACAATCTCCCCAAAACATCAACAGACATTAATGTCAAACATCAATGTCAACTCACTTTGTCAAACATCAAAATATCACTCGAGTCAAATTCGAGTCTGGTCAATCGTGACCTGGGCCGATTGCACCAACAAATGTCTTCTTCTTTCCTCCACTATGCGATTTTCCCTCTTCATCGTCGTCGCCCGAGCGAGCTCGATCTTCTGCCGTCACAAGTCTCTCAATCTCTCCTCTTCGCCAACATCTTCTCTTCATCTTCGTCGCCGACGGACAACACCGACGGACAGCGCCGACGCCCTAAATCCACTCGCCGTCACCTCTCTTCTCTCCAGCAAGCATCGTCGGAGCAGTTGGTTGATCGTCGTCGCTTCTAGTTTCTGCCGCAGTGAGCTCTTCATCCGTGTCGCCGATCCACGATCCAACGCTGAGCCACCATCTGTCTGCCATTTCTTCGGCGTTTGTCGTCAAAGCCAAGGAGCAACTTAATCCTCACTGAGAGCGACGAATCCATGGTTGCCCTGTTGCGATTATCGTTGTGCCGATTGTGCCTCCGGTTGACTTTGCACCGCAAGCAGCAGTGTCAGACACCACGGCTCAGATCTCTGGATCACGGATACAACAGCGTTGGTTAGCTTTGGTTTGTGGAGCTAGCCGGACGATGTGATCGAAGGTTGCTCGGCTGAGAATGAGTTCAAGGGGTGTCGATGGTAGTGTGGATTGGGACAAGTGGTTCGAGTTTGAGGTAAAGTTGTTTTGATTTATGATTCTATCATGTTTCTAAGTTGCAACATAGTTTGCTTATAGTGATTTGGTTGTGGGATGCGATTTGTGTTGTTCAGTTTAGGCTATATTGTGTGTGACAGGGATAAGGCAGACCATTGTGGGGTTTGTCTCCAATTCAGCTGTTCGGACTTGGGTCTGATTGAAGCAAGGAGCTGTGGTTGAATGAAGTGGTGTTAGGTAATCTTGGATTTGGATAATTGATGAATATATGTTATGTTCTACAGTTAATTGTTAGTTCAATAAGTAATTGTTGATGAATTGTATAGGTGTAGCTTGTTATGTGATTGGGTTCACTGGTATTGACGAATGAGGTTAATTGATTCAGATTGGGTGATATTAGGTGGACAAGGAGGTTGTGCGATGGAGGCATAACTAGGTGAGTCTGGATGTGTTATTGTTGGATTATATTGGTGGTTAGTGGAGACTAGAGTTATTTTGATTATATTGGTATTCTACGGTTTCAGGACTTCGATACAAGGCAGGTTCGCGAACGTGAATACAATCAACCCGAACTACAAATCAGGTGGGGAATATTTCCTACCCTGGTCAGGTAGTAGCTAAATCCTGATGCATGTGATTGCATATTGTTATCACTTAGATCTTGACTCCACTCTAATTTTCTGTTGCTTGATACTTGCCTTTGCACTTTAAATGCTCTGTCATTGTTGTTATTTATTCCATTCATCATTGTTATAAATTATAGAGGTTATGGTAAGTGGACCTATAGTGGTTTACCTACGTGTACATAGCTAAATTCGATCTGAATTGTGCAATTTAGATAAATCATCCGGGGATGAGTATTGTTCTAAAAGTAAAGTTGAGCTTTCATATCATATCATGATGTCATATATATATCTACTATGGATCATATAGTCGTGTATGGATATGTGATTTGTCGATACAGTGTCGCTACGGACTGGTGGTCCTAGCTTGGTTATGATCACTTGAGTACGACTCTCTGTAGGATAGATAGAGTGTTGATTAGTTGAGTATGACTCTCTGCATGATAGAGAGTGTGTTGATCAGTTGAGTATGACTCTCTGTAGGATAGAGAGTATGTGGTGGATGTATGTTATGTGTGACTGTGCATTCATATCATTTACATACATGCTGACAATTTGGTCTCCCTTGTGGTCGAGAGAGTTGTCAGTCATCTTGCCTCCCAGATTACTCGTGGAGGAGTAACTGGTGTGAGAGCAGAACATTTATTGTGTCGCACTCGCCCCACTATTGACAGTGGTTGTTGGAGTAGCGTGCAGTTGTCCTGGGTACGTAACACTCGACCACTCATGGATAGTGACAGTCATAGTAGACAACAATAGGGACCCCCATTATGTAGCTAGTTCTTTATGATTATATGCTACTTGTTCATACTACCCACTCGGCCACTCGAGAGCGGTGGTTGTTGTTGAGTTGGAACAATTATCATGTCGTATCACCTAGGCCACATTGGGGTCGTGGTAGCGAGTAGGGTGCGCAGGCATGACCATGCATCTGCATTGCCGTGGTTGATGGTGTTTGTATATATATATGATCGTTGTGATGTTATATTTGTTTAAACTATGTTTGTTGCATTTGATTGTACATCATCTTGCATTCTACTTGCATATTCTATATGGTCGTGTGTGGATTACCAGTGTTGAGTTGGTCAGACTGTTGTATACCTTTGACCAATATCCTAATGTGACATGGGATGAACCCGATTCATTGTGTATTTGACATAGAATGTTAGTATGGCAGTTTTGTTGATTATAGAGTTAGTATTCCTCTACCATGTTGTAGGTGTTGTATCATGGTACTTATACTCAGGTTGTATGAGTTGCATCGTTGTCGATCTTCAGGTATGTTAGTACCTTATATTGTTATTGTTGATCAGTTGGTTATGTAGTTGTTATATCATACTGGTGTATAGCTGTTGTATCTTTAGTCACTATATATATATATATATAGCCGACTTCATGATGGGCTTAGAGCATCGCTGGCTGACATCATTTTATCTCACATCCGAAGGTCATGAGTTTTGGATTTTTCCATGCATCTCTTGATAAACCTTGGTTTTATGTGGTGGATTGTAGTGTTGGACTTTTGTTGATGTACGCACTTGTTGATTTGGATTTTGACGATACTTTCTTTATGTTGTGGTTAGTCATATTGATATGCAGTGATGTCGAGTTCTTTTACTCTATCTGATGATTTCCGCTGTGATTTTGGTTATACATATATGTATATGTTGTGTGATTATGGCCGAAAGGCCTTGTATCAACAGGATATTGTGTCACGTACAGGGGGGATGTTGTCCGTTTTTCGGCTAGGCATACTCTCGGGGCATGACACCCCTGATAAGCATCTAATATGCAAATGAGTTCACATCCTGCTGTGGAATCAACTAGCTGATATATCCGAAGCAAGGGGTAGCAATCTTTAGTTCATGCTTTATTAGGGTTGCGAAAATCTATACATTCCCTCCAATTGCCTCCCGACTTGGGTACTAATACAATGTTTGATAATCGCTCGGGGAATTGGACCTCTCGGATGTATCCGACTTTCAACAACTTTTGTACCTCGGCTCGGATGACTTGATCTTTTTTCAGGCCGAAGTGTCTTCTTTTTTGTTTCACCGGCCAAGTTCTGGGCAGGACATTCAGGCGATGTTCCATGATGGCTCGAGAGATGATTCTGTTTCGTTCCTCTGGCCAAGTGAAGACGTCCTGGTTGTCCGAAAGGCAGTTGACCACTTTTTGCTTTAGCTCTGGTGATAAGTTGGCAGTAACTCGGACAACTCGACTGGGTTGATTTGACCATATTTGCACAGCTTCATCTTCTCCCAATGGCTCCTCTCGGAGGGTGTAGACTTCCATGCCTTCGATCTTCCGGTTCTTCTTGGGATATGTCTGGACTTCCTCCATGTAACATCTTCTAGCTGCCTTTTGATCCCCTGTGGCTTCTCCCACCTTATTGTTTACGGGGAACTTGATCTTCTGGTGGTAAGTAGATACGGCGACTTTGAAGGAGTGTAACGCTGGCCTTCCCAAAATGACATTGTAGGCCGAGGCAGCGTCCACCACTGTGAAGGTGGTGATTCTGGTCCGGCGGAGGGGTTCTTCTCCCAGAGATAAAGGTAAATTGCTCCGCCCGAGCGGAGATACCTCATGGCCCGATAAACCGAATAGAGCAGTGTTCATCGGTTGGAGCTAGGTCGAGTCAAGCTGCATACGGTCAAAAGCTTCCTTAAATAAAATATTGACCGAGCTACCTGTGTCCACGAAGATTCTTCCCACATCATAATTAGCTATGGTGGATCGGATCACCAAGGCATCGTCGTGTGGAACAGAAACTCCTCGTAGGTCCTCGGGGTCGAAGTTGATTGATGGTCCTTCGGCGCGTCTCCTGTTGGTGCCCACCTCTATATTTTCCAGGCTCCTCCCATGAGCTTTACGGGCCCGGTTTGAATCTTCATCTGTGGCTCCACCTGCAATCATATTAATGGTACCTCGGTATGGAGCATTAGCCAAATTTCTTAGAGAATCATGTCGGGAGGCTGGCTGCCGTGGGGAGAACTCCCGATCTCTTCACGGGGTCTTAGCTCGTCTATCAGGCTCATCCGACGAAGGTTGGCAAGCCCGTCTGGGAGGAATTCACCGAGGGTTGTTTCTCGGCTCAAGCCTTGATCTATTCGCGGAAATCTGAGCTGAGCATTTAGACTTTACTATTGCTCCTGCTAGAGCTGTCAAACGGGTCGACCTATGGCGGGGCGGACCAACCCGTCACTAACCCAACATTTAGCGGAGAGGGGCGGGCCGACTCGCCATCTTGGCGGGTTGAGAAATCTCCAACCCAACCCAACCCAAGGCAGGTTGTGGGTTAGGCGAGCCAACCTACGGGCCACAAAAATTAAAAAACTATATCTAAAATTACTAAGGTGTTGAGAGTTTGTGGCGATGATCGGTAAGACAAATGGAGTACCATGATTAAAAAAATAAACATTTAAAGTAACTAAAATCTTATAATTGAAATTTAATTATCGACCGACAAGGTTGAGTACCGATATTTTTTATTCTTCCAATGATCCAAAATATCCAAATCTTGATAATATATAAATTTAAATTTTTACTCCTCTAAATAGAGATTCAATTGAGATTTTTTAGCTCTTATAATTATTTGACTTTGATATATCATCATTTTCTACATCGTTTAGAATAGTAATGATAAGATAATATAAAACAATTAAAGTATACAAGAAAAAAAGTATTAGAGTACATCAAATATTATTTTGTTCTTTCCTCTTCATTTTTCTTACACTTTGTTGAGGTGTATATGTGATAGAAGAAGATTGTGATGGTGAAAAACTTTTCTTATTAATTAATATTAGAATATTGGTAAAAAAAACTTGTATAATTTTATTTTCACATGTTCCATCTTTTGACACAAGCCGATCTGTCTAGACCCAAGAACCCGTATGGTCAATCCGTTTAGGCCCGCTAAAATGGCGGATTGATAAAATTTCAACCCAACCCGTCTAAATTATTTGGCGGGGCGGACTAACCCGACGGACCTAACCCAATTTGACAGCTCTAGCTCCTGCATTACTTGTCTGATTTCCTTGGTCAGGTTGCGACATTCTTGGGTGGAGTGGCCATACACATGACGGAAGGCGCAACTTGGAGCGGGCTGATTGGGCATCAATGGTAGCTGAGCAGTCTCCTGAACTGCATGTATTACTTTGTCCCTAGCCAAACGCGACACACAAGAGTGAGTTCGTGGAGGATGCAGAAATGTAGGGACAGGACCTTGCTTATTCGACTGTGGCGGATGAGGTTTACTGGATTGTCCTGCAACTTTTTGTTCATCCGTGGCTTTCTCGGCCTCTTCCAAGTTGATGTATAGTTCTGCCCATCCTAGCAAAGCTTCAAAACTGGCGAGAGGTCTCTTCATCAAAGATTTAGAGAAGTCTCCCCGGACTAGGCCTTGAGAAAAGGCATTGACTACTGTCTCGAGCGAGACACCCAAGACGTCCATGGCCATCCGGTTGAAACGGTGTATATATTCTCGTAGGGACTCTTGGTTTCTCTGCTTTATTGACAAAAGGTATTGAGCAGTTTTTTGGTACCTTTTGCTGCTGACGAAGTGTTGGAGGAACAGTGCACAGAGCTTGCCGAAAGAGTAGATAGATCCATGAGGAAGTCGATCAAACCACCTATGTGCAGATCCCACTAAGGTGATGGAGAAGACTTTACACTTCACAGCGTCAGTGTACTTATGCAGCAAGGCAGCCTTCTCGAACCGACCCAAATGCTCTTTTGGGTTGGTGGAACCATTATACTCTCCCACGGATAATGACTTGAAGTGCTTGGGGAGTCTCTTAGCTATAATTTCGGAGGAAAGTGGGGAGCCCCTGCTAATCATCGAAGCTTTTCCCTTCTTGGGATCTCTATCCAATAGCGTATAGGAGGGCACCTCTTCAGAGGACTCTTGTGAAGACACTATTGAAGACGACTCAGTCGGCAGCGATACTATAGGAATCATTTTTTACGGGGTCAGTGTCGGAGGAGCGGGTGCCGGTGTCGGGGCCTGAGCTGGGCTAGGGGATGCTTGCGTTGAAGTAGGAGTCCAAGAGAAGTGCTCACGCAAGACATCTTCCATGGTTGTCTTGACGAGGGCGATAATGCTTTTCCTCGTCATACTTCCTTCAGTAGAATTTCGATTGTCGGAGTTCGATGCTTGGTCTCCCATCTCTGTCTCAGTGTATTTATGGAGTTCCCACATACGACGCCAATTATGTTCCGGCTGAAACCGAGATGGTGAGGTGTCCAGTGGCGAAAGCGGCTTGATCGATGACTCGGATGCCTCGTTGACGTGGTGGTACTTGTTGAAGTGGAGAGGGCGTTGTCTCGGACTTGCTGAGGTCGTCTCGGTTCGGGCCGAATGGTGGGTAACGGGGGTCTGAGGGAGGAGTTGCAGTAGAAAAGCAACGTTAAGAGCGCCGAGAGAGATCTTGGCTAAACCCCTTCGACGCTCAAGTCAGGGATTAGTAAGAAGAGGAAAAAATAACGAAAGAAGGAGAATGAGTTTAGAAGATTGTTCAAACCTCCCGTCTCCTCCTCAAGTTACCTTTATATAAACAGATACATCTCTACGGAGCGATACGGTAGGCATGAGTGGCATGACTCCTTGAAGTGATGGTGTATGCTCTTAGAAGTAATAGGGATCGTTACCTTCATAAATATTGCAGGCGTATGAGGTGTAATTAATGCCCTTCGCATGGTTGATAGGAGATGCTTCCCTGAGACAGGCATGGACATATGTCTCCTTGTCGAATGGGGCCTCTGATAGGGGATGCCTCGTTGGACATCTTGACTTTAACGACCGTTCCATCACTTGACTTGCCGAGATATATATATAATATTATGAGACTGGCTGGGATACAATACATTTAGAAATCTGCCGAGATATAGTACATTTGGAACGTCATATCGTCGGGCCGAAATATAATGTGACCGAGATACAATGCCTTCTTCATTCGGTCGTGCCAAGATAAGATGTCTTCTTCATTCGGCTGTGTGAAGATAAGATGTCTTCTTTATTCGGTTGTGCCGAGATAAGATTTTTTTTTTTTCATTCGGTCGTACCAAGATAAGATGTCTTAGAATGTCAATTGGACTCAGTAAATGAAAAGTAGTCATTAATATAATGTTTTTCAATTATATAGAGTAGTTTTACCCTATATAAGGGGGTTTATCATAGGACAGTATTATAGACATGTAATCATTATGCTTGAATCGGGACGTTTCTATTCCGCTTAGAGATTGCAACTGAAGCTCAACCTCATGAAGTTCAAGCTATGTGGACACAAAGCTACAAAATCTCACTAGAAATATTCTTAGTACAAATCAAAATCTAGCTCGTTACAATATCTTGTGTCAAGTTTTTGAATGCACACTATTGGTCAACAAACATTTATATTTAAAGGATAAATATAATAAATTATATCTTTCCTACTTTCTGAAAAATTCAAAACAACAAATAAAAAATTTACTATAAATTAAAAATAGAAAAATTCTTTGTCAATCAAAACGAAGCTTTAAATCAAATACGAGACCAATTGAGTTATTCAAAACATAAGTTGATTCTTCCTGCTCTACACAGTAGAAATTGAATAAATTATTACCTTTTTTTTATTAAGTATCTAAATTTTCGACAGATCTGACGGAATACTCAATAATCTTATTCTCTGATTTCATTTTATCGCCATCTCTTGTCAAATTGAAGTACCCACTTCTCTCAAAGGAAATTATTTTTACCCTTCTCAAACATTTATTAATGTTTCTCTTTTAATTCTTAGCCTTCCTTTTTAAAGTTATGAACCCTAAAATGATATTTTGCAGGCTTTACCCTAGCGCACAATAAGCCACTGTTATAAAAATGGCTCCAGAACCAATTCAAAGCCTCCAAAATTACGAATTGAGCAAACTCTAACCCAGAATTGTGAGGATCAAACAAAACCGAAAACAATATCAATTAATTCGAATATCAACCATATTAAACTTGGATCCACTTTCAATGTTTGCTTCTCTCATTCTGAAGTTCAGAACTTTCAATGTTTGTTTCTCTCATTCTGACGTTCAGAACTTTTTTTTATGTTGCCATTTTTTTTCTTTTGCTTTTATTTTTACTCTCAAACGTTTAATGCTATTGAAAAAAAAAAACAAAAAATTTGACGATGAATCCGGTAAAGTTTATACTTCAAAACTGCTATTACAATCGTAGCATAATTGCCCAAAGATTACAACATAATGAATGAGCAAAAGACAACCCCTTTGCCGAAATGAAAACTGATAATCAGACGGATGAGAAACAGAGAATTTATTATGGCCAAACTAGAAATAGAGATGAGTAAACCTACAAGGCTGCTTCAAACTCAGAGTCAGCTTGGACAAGCTCTGTCGCTGCCTTCTTAGCCCCGCCTCTTAACCTTGTTGCAACCTTGTCAATGGCGCTATTCAGCTGCCTTATCTTTGCATTCAGTGTTTGACGAGTTTCCTGGTATCAGTATTTGCACACAATGAGGATGTTTGATATCCAAATATTGATAAAAAGCGATAAAAGATAGTTGAGTGAATATCCACCTCTAGCCCTAATCCTTCTTCGTAATACAATGGTCGCCTGGCCTTCCGAAATCCATGTTCATCTTCGTTGAGTAGTGATCTCCTTATCTGGATAGTAAAAGTGAAGATATATTTCAGGGAGATTAACAATGAAACGAATAAATATCGGGAAATGCAAAACCATCCCTTCCCATTTCCTGTCAGTGAAATGTGTAACAAATCAGAAGTGAGGTATGGTCATGATAATGCAGTTGAATTCGGTGAGTTATCAGAGAAATTCATGGAACGAAAACTGCAGACTGTTCACCTGCGGAGCAAATACATAAGCCAGAGTTCCAAAAATTGCTCCTCCTATAACAAACCCAGCAACAAAATCACCACCACCACTACCAGAATCATCACTGCATATAAATGAAACAAGTCCACGAAACTTAAAACAAAATAAAATACCAAAATAGCATTGTGAAAATGTAATTGAAGCAAGTTATCTTACAATTAGAAAAGGTTGATGAAATGGAGAATACCAGAAACAATGAACAAAAGTTATTGACTAACTAAGAGTTTGAAGTTGATCACAAAATATTTGTGTCTGCAATCTGTAATAATGAGAAAAAAAACTCTAGAGATGGAAAATAAGAAGTCATATAACATTTAATGCGAGGTGTGCCAGCAAAATCTTAGATTCAAATCAGTTAGACAAGCTAAGTCTAGAAGTATGAATCATCTGTCCACAGAAATGATCACAACTTAAGTGGAAGGTTATAAAGATGTTGCCATCAAGCAAAGTCAAACTAGGAAACAAGGGCTTTCTTGAGTAACCAAGAAAACCATGCCTTTTGGTAATATATCATAAGTTGCCAATATAAAAAGTCTAGCAACCAAAACAAGGTCTAGCTACAGACTAAAGAGTTGCCAATAGCAGTGCTAACTTGACTTAAATCTTTTAGAACCAAAAAGATCTGCAAGAAAATATATCATAAGCATGTAATACTTACCTGTACTTAGCACAGACAGATAATCTCGGGCAGGATTTTAACACTTTTGACTTTTGAGGAACAGCCAACTTAGTTGGATAACCACTTAAAAGTTTGAGCTTCCCATTCTGTAAACCACCTATAGAGGAATTGAAAAAAGAGAATCATATTTAGCAAGCGAGGATTCACTAGAGCATGAATCCTAAGTTTATATTAACAACATAAAAGTTGATAGCATTGAACCACCAATTCAATTAATGAACAAAAAAGTTGATGAAAATAATTTTATTTTCAGGATGCCTTCAATTTCTTTCCTCTCATCATTCTATTTATCAAAGTATCATAAAGGAAAAAACTTTTGGTACTAAAGGCATAACTTTTTGCATGATTAGTTGTCATACCCATATGGTGCATATGCTTAACCAATTGGATGATAAACAAAAAAAGAACATGATATGGGTTCTATATGATAGATGAAACTTAGTGTAAAGCAACTGCAATGTAAATGCGCTTCCACAGGTTATCTGGGTTATGGATTTAACAGATTTTTATGTTGTACTTTCCAAGAGATGTATGTTGCATCTGGGTTATGAATATGAAGGATTTTGATATAAAGATAGTGAAGAAGCAAAACGAAAAATCAGCTAGAAGAAGACCGTGAAATTAAATAATCTATATATATAATTAACAATGTAAATAACAGTTCAGTTCTTTGGATATATACAAAACACAACTATCTCACATTTTTTTCACTTTAATAGGTGAGGTTAATTATTAGATGCCCAAGCAATGCTCGTACATAATCACAAAATGACCTATATATTATTTCTTCAATAATGGTGTACTAAAAATTTATGAAAGCCTCACAAGAGGAAAAAAAACAAAACTACTCATAAGAGAAACCTTTTTCTAAAGCAATTGAATGACAGTGGCTTAGCTAAGTAGAAAAATTGAAGGATAGCGTGGGGAAATGGGAATTTTTTTATGCATAGAGGTGCCAAAATGAGTCAAATGACCATAAGTCAACTCAGCTAATGCATTGATTTAGTGAGAAACATTCTACTGCATCAGAGTGAGGATAAATGAATGCTCGTGATAAAACTTAGGAAAGCATTGATTAACAATTAATGAAGAACATTTAATATCATTTGTAGTCATCAATGTTGCTTCTGAACATAAGAAGTCATGAATCCTGATTCTAATTGCAAATTATTATATTCAAAGCAACGTAACAAAATTTTACTTGAAAATCCAATAAAATAAAACATGAATCATGTGGCTAAGAATACCCAAGCATATTCAACTTGCAAATGATGGCATCCTTGATCCAAATACACATTGATACGTATATATGATAAAACTTGGTGGACACTATTGCTCAAATGGGAAAAATAAGGCTTACAAATTAATCCTGACTACTTTATTAAGCCTACTTTGAAATATGGATTGAGGAAGGAAAGAAATTTCAAATGGAAAAAAAATTCCTAGGGAAAGGGAAGAGAAAAGAAAAAATTTCTCTGAAAAAGGGAAAAGAGTTCTCGAGGAAATAAAGAATCAGGGGAAAGAGAAAAAGAGAAAGGAAAAAAATAAAAAAAATTATTGGCCCAGGGCTAGCGATCGACGGAGACAGCGTCGGTCACCTAACGGCGACAGCGCCAGTCGCCTGACAACGATGGCGGCGGTGCCGGTCGCCCACTCGATGGGGGAGGCTCCACCCATGGCAACCGCTTACGTGAGGTGACGTTGCCCCACGTGGTCGGTGAGCCACCACAAGTCATATAAAAGGATGATTTGATCAGGATTGCAATCGTTGACGAACATCATGAGCTTACTCGAGTAAATTTTTATCGGCTGAAAAAAAAATAAGGGAAAGGAAAAGATTTTCTGTCTGATTTGAGCAGAAAAAATATAACCAACAACAACAACTAAGCTATGGGTTGGTAGAAAAAAATAAAGGTAAAATAATATGTTGACGGATGAAATTTTAAATCCTTCCGCCCATTAAGTAAATAAAAGAAAGGAAAATACGAAAGATAATTTTCCGCTGTAGAAAACTTTCCTAGGTTTCTATTTCCTTCCTGCAAGTAGACAGAGCAGAAGTCACAAAGAAAGCATTGTTACAGCATACGCAAGAGTGACTAAATTTAAGCATATGACACACAACCGAGAAAATTATACCAATGAGTGTAAGCAAATGGGTTTCGCAAATAGTGTCTATCCTTCCATATAATTCGCTCAGCAAAAGTCTCATCTCGGAAGTAAAACAAGGTGTTCAGAAAAACAAGTGATTCAAGTATTATAATCAAGTACTCAAATTTCCCAATCCCACCATTGGTTTCATCGCACCTAAGGTACCAAATCACGTCCACTATCAAGTCAAATCAAGAATCGTAATCCAAAAAGGAAAACTCAGCCGCATTCCAGAACGTGGAACCGAAGTATCTCTAGAAGTAGCACAGCCGAAAAAGATTCCGATTCCTCACCAACTCTCTACACACGAATATATAAACAGGATTATACAACGAAATCATGGATTGGGATCGGGTCCGGTCCCATAAACCCTAAAATATACCGAGAAGAATCAGAGAGGATCAGTGGCTAGCAGTTGGTTTCATCAATAAATGAATCGGGACTCACATACGATGGCCGGAGTAGCGAAGGAGGTCGCCGTCGCCATGAGCAAGGAGGAGGGGAATGGAAGAGTATCGAGCGGCACTTCCAAGGGAGCCCTCCTGCAGTCTATTAATGGGGATGCTGGTGCTCCCTTTCATTCATGTCGTTACAACATACCCTTCCACAGTGTCATGAGTGAAGCATTTGGGAACGTTTGATTGTAGTTGGACGGTCAGAAGTTTGGCTATTTTCGTTATTATAATTAGTTTTAGGAGTAAATGTTGAAGTACAAGAGTTTCAATCGTTTAATTATATTCAATTCGCCTCGATGACACCGATGCGGGATCTCGAATTTCCGCCTAATAGCATAAATTCCGTACCCACTCTGAGGGCCGAGCGAGGTGATAGGATGTCCACCTAGTGGACAGGTGTTACCGCTTCCGCATTTGGTAGAAAAATGGGTAACTTTGAAACCATCGGGGCCTTTGATTGATCCGCTTTTATTGGGTATATGTCACGTGGAATCAGATCCAGGTCTTCGAAATGATCTCAAATAGTTAATCCCGGCTAATTGTCTTAAAAACATTTCATTTTTTAATTTTAATTTTAATTTTTTTCCCTAAAAATGTTTCTTAAAATACTATTAACTCTCTCTCTCGTGGAAACTGAAAATAACACCCACCAATTCTTATTTTAAAATATATGAATTTTTTCGTGCTATTGAGTTATATTATTTATTATATCATTGCCTATAAAAAAAGATAATTCGATTCATGAAGTTCCCATTGATCTGAGTCTCGAGGAAGGATCAAATAGTATTGGATCTATTGTGCTCATAACTTACTTTCCATTAAGTTATTTTTGTGACTTGAATCCATAGTCTCAAAATCACACGACATCAATTTTATCATTGTAGAAGACTCTCATTCTACTCTAGCATCATTTTATATTTAAATAAATTTTAGCATATTTTTTATCTTTCTCTTTTTTGTTTAATATACATATTTATTATGGTTTCATATATCATAATTAAAATATTTATTGATAGTCTAAGTATATATTCATAACATCTTAAATATGTCATCCAAAAATTTTCCTCAATATGTGTGTTTTTTACTCTCTCTAATGCTCTCATTTATTATCCTGTTCATCCTTGTATATTTGTACATTTATCTTAATATCATCGTATTTGCAACTCTCATCTTTTACTCATGTAGGGCTGTAAACAGACCAAACATTCATGAACAAACTTGGTGTTTGACTCGGTAAAAGTTCGTTTACGTTCGTTCAACACATATCAAAGTCAATTAATAAACAAGCTTAAACAATTTGATAAATTAAATAAACAAGCTTGAACACATATGCGTTTGACTTGTTAATGTTCGTGAACAGTGTTCATGAATAATATTTTATGATTAAACTTTTTTAAAAAATATTTATGGACCTATTTATACTCATTTATAAATAAAGATTAAAATATTAAAAATTTAAATAAACAAACAAGCTTGAGTTACGAGCTTGATAACGTTTAAATAAGTCAAACTTAAACAAGCTTGACTTAAGCTTGAATCGAGCTTTGATTAAAAGCTTGATACTCATTAAACAAGCAAAGTTCAATCTCCAAAAAAAAGAAAATTAAGCCAAGCTTGAACAAATTTTTCAATAGCTTGGTTAATTTGGCTTGACTTGGTTATCTTATCAAATAAGTCTGTACACTGTAAAGTTTAGCTTGACTTGACTCGTTTACAACCCTATACTCATGTACTCGAGTTATAACCCAACATTCAACTTCATATAACATAACATGTCTAACTATCATTTTATTGAACTTCCTTTAAGTTTTAGATGTGCTTTTGTTATGTTTGAGAGGTGTCCTAAGGCAATCATCTTATGACTATTTATTTGATAAATAAAGATTCACTATTTGAGTGCACATATCATATGTGTTTGATTGAATCTTAAACTCATTTACTAAATGTCCGCAATACGATTCATAGCATGAGAGAATTTGTGATTGGATTACAACTAGTGAGTATCTCTACATGTGTAATTATGAAGTATCTCTACTAATGAGTTTGGTCATCATCGATTCTGTGAGATTAGCACGGGCTAAACGTGAAATACTCCTTGGTTTATCCAATTAGTTGCTTTTCACTAGCTGGAGACATTGTGATGTCGAGAGTTAAACGTGGATGCTGGTTATGGGTAACCAGTTCATTGGAGTGACCTGCTGTAAGACTTCACATGGTTCTCTACATATAAGATATGCCAGTGAAGCTCTTATTGCAGCTTGAGTGTGAGTTTCCTTCGACTTGAGGTATTTAAGTCATCTTGGTCATGAAGACTTATACTTTGACATCTTAGTCGATACATCTCTACGGAGGTGTGAGTACGGAATGATTGGGTATAAGTTGAAGTGCCTGAAGATGATTGAATAGCCAACAAAGGATTCACCGCTCCTTGCAAAGAGATGTACATCCTATGGCTATTCGTCGGATTGTTACTCAAAGTCTTTGGCCAAAGCATTGCATGTGAAGAGTATGATACTCTTGGATACATGTGGAAGTAATTAGAATCCACTGGATGAGAAAGTATTACTTGGGCTAGGTGTGACGTAGTCAGCCTAGTGGGGACTGACACAATAGACCATGTTCTGAACCAAGTGGTATAAGACGAGTGAAAGGAACGATGCACGATTTATTGTAGTTGTTGAAGGGTTCGAAAATGGTTCCAAGATAAATCGTTGATTTTTCGATTAATTGGAGATTATGATGTACTACTATGTATCACTCATGATCGTTCAATAATTAATGATTAATTATGGACGACCAACATAAACCGAGAACCTATAAGGTCACACGCATAACGAATCCTTCGAAGATACTTAAAGACGAGTTTGAGAATTAAATTCTCAAGATCAAGAGAGAGATCGAGTTTGGTTGGACCAAACACATGACAAATATGGAAATATTTGTCATGTCGAAAATGCGAAAGGAGCACATCTTATGAAGATGAGTTGGGCATTAAGAGGTTTAATTATAAACCAAACCCGTTTGGTTTTAATTAAATGAACCTTCTTTTGGTTTAGGACCCAATTAGAGTTTAATGGATGATAATACGCCTTAATGGTTATGGACTTATGAATTTGATCCACTAACCCATAACTCATTAGGTTTAGAGCCTATATAAAGAGTTATAAAGGCTAAAACCTAATTAATGGTCGTGTTTAATCCCCTCCTCTTCCTCCTTGCCGCCTACTTCTTCTCCTTTCTCTTCTTGTCGCCAACAAGAGTTGTTGGGGTTCTCTTTGCCGCCGGCCCTAGCAAGTCCATCTCTTGCTTTAGGTTCGGCCAACTCCTCCCCAAGGGAGTGGGGAGCTTCGGTTAAGGCTTGTAACAAAGGGTTCTTCCTTTGTGCCGTTGGCCGAACCTAGGAGAGTTGAGTTTTAGAGCTTGTCGTCGGCCACCAAGGAAACAAGAGTTATTTCCTATTTTTGTTGGGCCAACTTTCTTGCTCTTCAATCACCCGACCTTCTTGCTTTGTCTAGTAGAGAAGAGAAGATCAAACTCGTGGTTTAGAGAAGTCGTCCCTCCGAAGATTCGGTGTGGACACGAGTAGAGACGAAGCTCTACGAGCGTCGTATGGTTAATTCCCTTCCGACTCAATATCATCCGAAAGGTATACCTAGGATAAAATTGGTTTTATTCTTAATTTAATGTAAAATTTTATTTGGTGGATATGTCCGCACATGTTGTAATCTTGCATGCGTAGATGTGTGTGTTGTAATAATTTAGAAAATTATTATATTTTATTCTGCTACATTCGTTTATGAAATGACAAAAGCACATCTATACGTCAGCTCCAACCCAACAGAGGCATCAAAGCCAGACCGTGCTTCGACATATTCGTAAAATAGATTTTACGAAGTCGTAGTTGGTCGTAAAATTATTTTGGAAATTTTCCTATTTTGGAAAAAAATCCATTTCTGGAAAGTTTTCTAATTTGTTAGGAAAAATTCCAAATATGGAAATTCCATAATTTAGGAAATTATATTTTTGGAAATATTTGATTAAGAAAGATTAATTTGGAAATTGTTTACTAATTAATTAGATTTTCTTGATAGGTATTTGTTTCCTTAAATAAAGTATGTGACTAAATTGGAAATTGTTTCCTAATTTAATTTTGGAATTTTTATTTATGAAAATCAATATTCTATAACATATTTTATTTCTGAAAATATTTACCAAATTAAATTCGGAATTAATTCCTTATTTAATTAGAGAATCATGATTTATGGAAATCAAGGTTCTAAATCAAATTTTATTTCTAATATATTTTTCCTAGATAAAATATAATATTAAATTCGGATTTAAATCCTTATTTAATTAGAGAATCATGATTTATGAAATCTAGATTTTAAAATATATTTTATCTTTAATATTTTTCCCTAGACAAAAATATGATATTAAATTTAGAAATTGTTTCCTAATTTAATCAAGGAATGTTGATTTATGGAAGTCAAATTCCTAATCATATTTTTATTCCAAAATAATATAATGACAACTATGACATAATCATGTCATATCACATGCCATGTAGTATGTCATGATTAGATGCATTTTGTCATGCGTGTGTTGTGACATGTCATCATATATGTCATGTGTGCGATGTCATATAGGTAGAACATATGCATGAGGATGAGACTTAAAACCCTTATACAAATTTTAAAGCTTACACCTACCATTAATATGGTAAGAACTAGAGTCTAATTTCTTGTTTGAGTTGTTGGCCCACGTCAAGCTAAACCTGAACTTAGATATGTTTGAACCATAGAGATACGATCTCATGATTAACGGGTTGACTTTAACTTGAAGCATTGACTTGTTGACTTCACACCAAGGTCAATGTAGATAGAGGTGAAGTCGAGTGATATACATTTGATGTATACTCGTTAATGTGTTAACAACTCGATGTTTATGCGAACATTCAAATAGTTGATAGCATAATGTGATAGTTACATATACGTGATATGTAATTGATATACTTGATACCTACCACTATAGCTAAGAATAACTTGTTGGCCTAACGTCAAGATTGTTCTTATCTATAGTAGATATCAACCCACTCAGAGAAAACCTACGATCTCCCGAATTTAAAGTAAGGTCTCTTAAATTCGAAAAGTGAGTGAGAGCCTAATATGTAAATTGTTTACATATCAAACCATCTCTCTTACATTCTCAATTTTATATTTCTAGGTTAATCATTTGATAATGTCATCTGTTAATCTATGTTCGATTTTAAAATCGAACAAACTGACTGGGCCTAACTTCTTAAACTGGTTTCGAAACTTGAGAATTGTTCTCGAGGCTGAGAAGCTTACTTATGTCCTTGAAGAGCCTCTTCCCACCAATCTTGAACATGATGCAACTCCAGACCAAATGTTGGCCCATCAGAAGCATACGACTGATTCTGAGCTTGCCAGTTACATCATGCTAGCAACGATGACTCCTGAGCTGCAAAAATAGCACGAGCATATGGATGCTTACACGATGATTAACCATCTTCATGAACTCTTCGATGAGCAGTCGAGATCTGAAAGGTTCGAGGTCTCGAAGCTTCTCTTTAGCTCGAAGATGGAGATCTGCAGTACAATTTGTACTAAAGATGAATGGGTACATCGAGCGGCTAGGATCACTAGGGTTTGCGATTGATCATGAATTAAGTATTGACTTAATTCTGCATAGTTTGCCCAAGAGTTACTCATAATTTGTGATGAACTATCGAATGAACAATCTTGAATCCACCATTCCCGAGCTGATCAATATGCTCAATACTGTAGAACCTTATGTGACTAAAGAATAGAAGACGGTGATGTTGGTTGACTCCTCGAAGAAAGGTTCTAAGAGGAAGTCAAAGCAACATCCAAAGGGGAAGAAGAAGAAGGCCAAGACTGGAGAGTCAGCTCCAAAGGGCACATGCCATTACTGTGGCAAGATGGGTCATTGGCGAAGGAACTGCAAGATCTATCTTGAGTCTTTGAAGAAGAAGCCGACATCTGATGCCCCATCCTCTTTAGGTATCTTCATTATTGATTGTCATGCTATTTTCTTTGATGCTTGGATATTGGATACTGGGTGTGGCTCATATATATGTAATGACATACAGGGGCTAAGGGATAGCAGCAGATTTGTCAAGGGAGAAGCAAATCTATGAGTCGACAATGGAGCAAAGGTTGCAGCTATCGCTGTTGGAACATATTTGTTGAAGCTTCCTAGTGAACTTGTCTTAGAACTAGACAATTATTATTTTGCTCCTGCATTAATAAAGAAGATTATTTCTATTTCTTGTTTAAATAGAAAGGGTTACCATTTGATGTTTAGTAACAATTATTATTATATAACCTTGAATGACGTTCTTTATGACACTGGAACTTTATATAATGGTATCTACGTGTTAGATACATCCAGTGACGTATTCAATATCAAAGCGAGCAACAAGCGTGCTCGAAAGGATGATCAGTTAACCTCCTACACGTGACATTATCGCCTTGGTCATATAAGCAAGAAGTGCATGTCAGAGTTACACAAGAGTGGAATTCTAGAATCTTTTGAATTGGATTCATTTGATACATGTGAATCATGCTTATAAGACAAGATGATAAAGTTGTCTTTTTCTGGAAAGGATAAGCCAGTGGAAGAGTTACTTTGTCTCATACATACTGATGTATGTGGACTAATGTCAATTCATGCTCAAGGAGGTTATAGCTATTTCATTACCTTTATCGATGATCACTCACGATTTGGGTATATATATCTTATGAGATATAAATTTGAAGCCTTTGAAAAGTTTAAAGAATTCAAAAATGAAGTAGAGAAACAACTTGGTAAAAGTATTAAGATACTTCGATCCGATCGAGGTGGAGAGTACTTAAGCCAAGAGTTTCAGGATTATCTAAGGGATAATGGTATATTGTCTCAATGGACTCCGCCTTATACACCGCAACATAATGGTGTATCGGAAAGGTGAAATTGAACCTTGTTAGACATGGTGAGATCGATGATGAATCATGCAAGCCTTCCCAAATCCTTTTGGGGTTACACACTTGAGATAGCTATTCACTTGTTGAATAGAGTCCCGACTAAGGCGGTCTCTGCTACTCCATATCAGATATGGGCTGGTAAGAAACCTCAGTTGTCTTATTTGAAGACATGGGGATGTCCTACTTACGTGAAGAGGACTACATCAGACAAGCTGGATGCTAAGTCTGATAAGTGTCTATTTATTGGATACCCCAAGGAAACGAGGGGTTACCAATTCTATCATCCCTCGGAACAAAAGATGTTTGTTTCAAGGAATATTGTATTTATAGAGAAAGAGTTTCTCTTGCAAGAAAACAGTGGGAGTCAGCTTGAACTTGAGGAAGTTCAAGAAACTCCAATAGACACTAAAGAGACACCTATACCGGAACCACAGTCGATTATTCATGATGATGAGATAATGACTGAACCTATCGTTACACCACCTCTTCGAAGATCTGGCAAGTCACATAAGATTCCTAAGAGATATGGATTTTTCGTAAGTGAATCTAATGATGTGTTACTCATTGAGGATGAGGAACCTACTAGTTATGAAGAAGTTCTAAAAAGTTCAGAAAGGGATAAATGGATGGTAGCCATGAAATTGAAAATGGATTCCATGTATGAAAATCAAGTTTGGAACTTGGTGGATCCACCTGAAGACATCACGCTTATTGGGTGAAAGTGGATTTTCAAGAAGAAAACTAACATAGATGGTAACGTGATTATCTATAAATCTAGATTGATAGAAAAAGGTTATCGTCAAAAGCAAGGTGTTGACTATGACGAGACATTCTCACCAGTTGTCATGCTTAAATCCATTCGGATACTCTTGGCCATAACAGCTCATTATGATTATGAGATATGACAGATGAATGTGAAAATAACTTTCCTTAATGAAAACCTGCATGAGGATGTGTATATGATACAACCCAAGAGTTTCATATCGTTTGACAAAACCAAAGTATGTAAGCTTCAACGGTCCATTTATGGACTGAAACAAGCATCCAGGAGTTGGAATTGTTGGAGTGTTGAGAATACAACCAAAGTCCCACATTGGTAAGACATGGAAAAGATCATGTGCTTATAAGATGAAAAGATATCTCCATTGGTATGAGACCTTTTGGGTAAAGCTCAAAAATAATATCATGAGGGCTTAGGCCCAAAGTGGACAATATCATGTCATTGTGGAGATATATAATTCTTATAGATGTTGGATCGATTTGAGTGCTAGAGGGGGGGGGGGAGAGGGGGTTAAATAGTGCAAGGAAACTTTTCGAATTCGTAAAGATAAAGCACGAGTGCACAACAGAAAGTAAGTAAAGACAATTCTTTTTACTTGATTCACATCATTTAGTTGTTAATCCAAGGCCCTAACGGTCCTAGACTGCGTACGGAGGGCAAAACACTAAAAATACTCCTCCTCGTTAGAGGTAGGAGTAAGCGAGTACAATCAATACAAAAAAACTCAAGGTAGAGGGACACTCCCCCTCTCCTTGTTACGATTAAAACTCGATAAGATTTAAAGATGACAAAACAAAATATACCAACGACTATTGAAAAAATAGAAATTGAGCTCTTGCCGTCGGAGATACAGTAGCACTTCGTCATCATAAGATTGTCGTAGAAGAGTAGCATAGTAAGAGAACTTTTGAGCACTTAGAATGATGAAAAAGGGGTGGAGAACCCCTAATTTTATAGCCTTATGAAACCCTAATCGTTGAGATAAGGTTTCATGAGGTGATGCCACCTAGCCCTTGAGAAATGGAGATAAGATTTGACTCTCCTCGAGGCTGATCCTTGACCATCAGTCGACTGCTACCCTTACTAGTCGACTGTTGAAGGCATCAGTCGACTGATACAAGCCATCAGTCGACTGATGGCAGGATTTCCAACTGCAATGAAGAGTTAGCTCGAAAATGCAGTTAATATAAGTAAGTTCGATGGTTGTTTATCATCCGATCTCGACTTAGACCTTCTATGAGAAGTCTTGGTCGAATCGTCGCCTAAAGACGTCCCCATACGGAGGACACGACCTTACTTACACTCACTCACACGAGCTTACCTCCACCTTTACCTTTGAAGCTTCGCTTCCGGTCTTCACCTGAGTTCTTCGGCTCCCTCTGAAGTCCTCTCGGTGTCGCCCGACCACCACGGTTCCTTCTGGGTGTCGCTGACCTTCGGCTTAGCTTAGCAATTCTTCACACTTGTTTTAGCTCGTGAGATAATAAATAACCTTGACTTTGTATTTTTGCCATAATCAAAATATAGGTTCGATTATCTGGTGCCCCTGCACTAACAATCTCCCCTTTTTTGATCCTATGGCAAACTGATGCAAAGTTAAGGGAAATTTAAAGCAAAACAATAAGTAAACGAACTCCCCCTTAACCCTAGGTGAGTTTTAGAAGAAATAATTTAATTTTTCAAATTTAAATTTTGTTACTCCCTCTTAACTTATGCTCTTCTCTCCCTTTTACCATGAATCAAAAACAAGGTTGGGGGTTTTATAAAAAGTAGG
Organism: Wurfbainia villosa; assembly: GCA_025175895.1. NCBI lineage: Eukaryota > Viridiplantae > Streptophyta > Magnoliopsida > Zingiberales > Zingiberaceae > Wurfbainia > Wurfbainia villosa. The sequence goes on from JAKLTH010000147.1 coordinate 5,742,731, forward strand.
GGTTTTAAAAACGTAATATTATAGCAAGCATAAAAAAAATGAGTATGAGTCAAAGCATGCATCTCGAATTGGTTAAGTTCATCGGTTCGAGGTATATCCCTCTGCACCAACAATAAGTTTTTAAAACTTAGCTTTGATTTTCAGAATACTAATAAGCTAATTTTCAAGAATAACTTTAAAGATTATAACCCTTAGGGTTAGTTTGGTCTCTCCCTTAGTCAAGTATATGAGATATAAGAGAGTTAGGGGGCACTAAACTTTGAACTAAAGAGTTTTATAGTTAATATTGGCCGATTATAATTATTCGTTTAAGAGCAATAGTTGAAAAATAGATGGCTTTTGAAAAAAGTTATGTATATTATAATTATTCCTTAATCATCTCACCCATCTATGTATCTCAGAATTTGTTCGCCTTATATGTTATGTGAAATGATTTGAATTTAATTAAAGTTAGTCAACCTTGGGTTAGATTCGGATTTAACCCTAAGCTCATCAAGTCACCTTTTCGAGAAATTGACTTCCAGGTCGTGGCGAGGCATAGGGGCCTTCTTTGATCGGAGCAGCGACCACTTTCTTAGACAAAGCCAAGTTCAGGAAAATGATAACTTGAGTCACTTAAGACTACTTCCTAGTCTAACTAGTTTAGGATACGACGAGGTAGCTTCAGCTAGTTCCACTCGGTCAAGTGCACTAAGCTAGATATGCCTTATCTAGCTCGAATACACGAGACTTTGTTTCCATAACGTACTATCATCTCGCCGCATCCTGATACTATGTCGTCAAGAGTTGACTAACTACTTGTCCTATCTAGCCGTTCTAAAAAATAAAATAAAAGTTTGATCATGCTAAGTTATCGGGTATACTATTTTGGTATTAGCTCCCCCTGGACCATTGAACCAATATGGTTTATTCAAATAATGAACTTGATCCTGTGGAATCCAATACTTATTGGTCCTTATATGTGAGTTTAATAGAGTTTTAGGGACCCAAGCTTGGACTCGTTGATGACTACGATTTATGATAGACATATATGATCTATTCGTAGTCTTTGGACTAAACCTGAGTCCAGCTCTGTTGTACACAACTCTCTGAATTCCAAGAAGTTGGTTAAGATTCTTGGACCTCATTGAGAACTTGTCTAACTGAGCCTCGAGCTCTTGGACTTGTCCTTTCAAGAGGGAGTTCTCTTCTTCGAGTTTCTCAACTCGAGTTGAGTCCTCCTCTTGAATTCGACTTGTCGAAGAGGTCAGAGTGGCCTCTTGCTTAAGGGTTTCAGCCTCCTCAAGCAAGGACTCAACCCTAGACTCGGACTTAGCTAATTTCCTAGTTAGTATTTTAATTGTATGATAAAGTGTACTAATTAAAGAACGGCTAACCTTGACTCTCTCTTTCGGCTCGGATTTGAGTCTTTTCTCGAAGTCAGCTTCAGGGTTGGAGTCGGAGTCGGAGTCGGAGTTGGACTCGTACTCAGCTTCAGACTCTGACTCGAACTCTTCTGGTCTTGCCATGTATGCTATTCCGACGCTTTCTTCTTTTTCGTTCTCCCAAGTTGCATGAAGAGCCTTCTTTGCTCTCTTTTGTTTTGGCCTCCTTTTTGATTCGAATCGCCCCTTCTTCTCGTTCCTCAATTTCTCGCTTTCTTTTCGAACTATTCTTCGCACCATGTTGACTATTGTGGCCTCCTCTTCAGATTCAGATTCGTCATCGAGTTGTAATTCGTCTTCTTGCTTGGGAGGTGGCTTGTTCTTCTCCTTTCTTCTTCGTCCTACAAGTAAAGCAACACCTCTCTCAGCCCGGACTATGTTAGTTTGTTCGTGAAGTTCAAATTCCGAAAACATTTGGTCTAGTCTAAGTTTTGAAAGGTCCTTAGAAACCTTGTAGGCATCGACCATGGATGCCCACAAGGTAGTCCTAGGGAAAACATTTAAATCATACCTTATAAGGTCCCGGTTCTCTACGGCTTGCCCGATCGAGTGAAGACCGTTGACGATGTCTTGGATCCGTGCATGTAGTTGGGTGGCAGTCTCGTGATCCTGCATCTTTAGATTGTATAGTTTATTTAAAAACAAATCCCTTTTACATACCTTAGCATCGGACGTTCCTTCGTGTAGCTCGATTAATTTGTTCCACAGGTCCTTTTGCGCTGATGAAGGGTCCAATGCGGTTGAGCTCCTCTTTGGATAAACCACACTGCAACATTTGGGTCACCTTTGCATCGGCTTCGATTTGCTTCTTGGTTGCATTGGTCCACTTGTCGAAGTCCAAGGGCTCGCCTTCATCATTGGTGGGTAGAGCAAAGCCGATTTGGATGATTATCCAAGTCTCGACTTGTGTTTTTAGAAAACACTCCATCCGACCTTTCCAATAATGGAAATCATCTTTGTTAAAGAACGAAGGTCGGGTGATGTTGTACCCCTCAATGTGGGCCATTAAAAAAAATCTTGCACAAACAAAAAGAACACAAAAAACTTGCCAAGACTCAAGTCTTGGATTAGTAATGCAAGAAGTAATAAGAAAACAAATAGAAATAAAAGGTTAAATAAAAATTAAACACTTACGATCTTTGGTGTCCCGGAAAAGGTACTAAATGTCATTTTTTAGGAATGAAGACAGCTTGTTACGAGGGTAAATCCTGTAAAAAGTGTGTAGGATCTTGTTGGAAGCTAGAAGGGGGGGGGGGTGAATAGCTTATTTTCGTTTCTACAAAGATGATTAACGGAAGCACAACAAAAATAATAATAATAACACAAATGAAAACAATGCTAACACAATTCCTTTACGTGGTTCGGAGATAGCGCTCCTACTCCACGGTGATCCTTGAGGTGGATCAACCCTAATCAATATCACTATGAAGCTTTCCTTTACAACAACCCTCCTCTTCTTACAAAGAATGAAGATGGAGCTTAGAGAGGAGGAGGAGATTTAAAAGCACTAGAAAGCTTGGAAAAATCATGGAGGCTTGAGAGTATGATCAGAGAATAAGCATTAGCCCTCAAAACCACCACAAGCCCTCTTTTTATAGCGAGAGGGCTGATTTTCCCGTTGGAGCACCATCAGTCGACTGATGTACAACATCGATCACGGCGCGATTAACGACTTCCGTTCGGGTTGCATGTATTTATATGCATGCCGGTATAACTAACACACCACAACCACATACAGTACGCCGACAAAATCCGAATCTCTGAGTCCACAACCGTTACTAAAACTCCAAATACAATACAGCGGGGCCTTAAAGCCCAAAACCAATCACAGGGCCTCGGAGGTGAGATGGGAGCGTCCGAACTGATTGCTCCATATTCTAAGCGATCAATTGATCGTCGAGTTTCATCGACTCGTCGAGCACTGACGACCGATCGTGATACTCATCAAGTATGAATAATTTATAGATTTTACCCCCTAGACCTAGACTCAACTTTCTAGCTCTTCCTTAAGCCTTGCACCTCCAGGATCCCTCCGAGTCCACGACTTGTTCATCCTTTGCGCTTTGCTTCCAAGAGCTTCCTTCGATTTTGTCATGTCTTGGGTTTCCCTTTGCTAAAGTGTGCTTGGACTTTACGTCGTCAAGTCTACATGCTTGGACTTACGCTGCCAAGACTTGCCTTTGGACTTCCTTTGCCAAGGTCTGTTTGGACTTAATACCACCAAGACAACATGTTTAGTCTTATGCCACCAAACCTTTTCCTTGGACTTTTCTTGCCAAGATCATACTTGGACTTTGCTTTTACCAAGTCTTCATACTTGGATTTCCCTATCACTTAAACACGTTCACAATTAGATCACAAATTGTTGCCTAACTTAGATGATTATCCAAACATCAAAACATATAAATGCTTGGGGCATTGTTACACCAACAAAGTGTAGATCTCTGAGAGAGCTTTGATTTGGTGGGTAGCACGTTTTGTGGGTCCACTTGTATAAAAAGTTATGCTCGTTTTACCGTGAGCTACTCCCGAAGTGAAGAGATACTTGTAAACATAACCAAAAAAGGGTACCAAGACTTCATCTTGGATTAGTAGTGCGGGAGAAAAACTTAAAACAATAAATACGAAAAGGAAAACAAAAAAACAAATGCTATATTAGTGGTTTCACCAAATTGTAGCGCCCCCGGCTCTGATACCAATTGTTGAATCAATTTGAGCACTAGAGGGGGGGGGGGGTGAATAGCGCAAGGAAACTTTTCGAATTCGTAAAGATAAAATACGAGTGCACAACGGAAAGTAAGTAAAGATAATTTTGTTTTTACTTGGTTCATAGCCTTCGGCTGCTAATCCAAGGCCCTAACGATCCTAGACCGCGTACGAAGGACAAAACACTAAAAACACTCCTTCTCGTTAGAGGTAGGAGTAAGTGAGTACAATCAATACAAAAAAACTCAAGGTAGAGGGACACTCCCTCTCTCTCCTTGTTAAGATTAAAGTTCGATAAGATTTAAAGACGACAAAACAAAATATACCAATGACTATTGAAAAAATAGAACATGAGCTCTTGCAGTCGGAGATGCAATAGCACTTTGTCGTCGTAAGATCATCGTAGAAGAGTAGCATAGCACGAGCACTTTTGAGCACTTAGAATGATGTAAAAGGGGTGAAGAACCCTTACTTTTATAGCCTTGTGAAACCCTAATTGTTGAGATGAGGTTTCATGAGGTGATGCCACCTAGCCCTTGAGAAATAGAGATAAGATTTGACTCTCCTCGAAGCTGATCCTTGACCATCAGTCGAATGCTATCCTTACTAGTCGACTGTTGAAGGCATCAGTCGACTAATACAAGCCATCAGTCGACTGATGGCAGGGTTTCCAACTGCAATGAAGAGTTAGCTCGAAAATGTAGTTAATATAAGTAAGTTCGATGATCGTTTACCATCCGATCTCAACTTAGACCTTCCATGGGAAGTCTTGGTCAGATTGTTGCCTAAGGACGTTCCCGTACGGAGGACACAACCTTACTTACACTCACTCACACGAGCTTACCTCTACCTTTACCTTTGAAGCTTCGCTTTCGGTCTTCACCTGAGTTCTTAGGCTCCCTCTGAAGTCCTCCCGGTGTCACCCGACTACCACGGTTCTCTCAGGATGTTGCTGACCTTCGGCTTAGCTTAGCAATTCTGCACACTTGTTTTAGCTTGTAAGATAATAAAATAACCTTGACTTTATGTTTTTGCCATAATCAAAATATAGGTTCGATTATCTGGTGCCCTTGCACCAATAATAGGCACTAATAATTGGTATCAGAGCCATGGTCCATGTCAAGCCATGAACCTCGAACGAAGGAAGTGGAGCTCCCATGTCCAGATCAAGAGAACCAAACACCAGGTAGGAAGTTCAGTTGGGTTGGGAGGACCGAACAATTGATAGGAAGTTCAGTTGGGCCAAAAAGGTTGGACAATTGGCAAGAAGTCCAGCTGGGTCAGGAGAATCGGACAGTTGCCAAGAAATTCTGGTGGGTTGAGAATCAGACATCAAGCAAAGGATGTCCTTCGAGGACGGATAGACTTGAAGGGGGGGGGCAATGTGGTCCTTCGTTTGAAGAGGGGATTGTTGGAGTATTGAGAATACAATTAAAGTCTCATATTGGTAAGACATGGAAAAGATCATGTGCTTATAAGATGAAAAGATAATTCCATTGGTATGATGCCTTTTGAGTAAAGCCCAAAAATAAAACCATGAGGGCTTAGGCTAAAGTGGATAATATCATGTCATTATGGAGATATATAATTCTTATAGGAACTGACAGGAATATCCATTTCGATGAGACAATCAAAGAGTTTGATTTCTCACAAAATCCTGACGAACTTTGTATGTACAAGAAGGTTAGTGGGAGTGCGATCGTGTTCCTAATATTATATATTGATGACATATTACTCATAGGAAATGATATATTTGTATTACAGTCAGTTAAAGTTTGGTTATCCAGAATATTCTCTATGAAAGACATGGGAGAAGCGACCTACATCCTTGGAATTAAGATATATAGAGATAGATCAAAAAGATTGTTTGGTCTTTTGCAGTCTACATATATAGATAGAGTGCTAAAGTGGTTTAGCATGTCTGAATCCAAGAAATGTTATATACCCATGAGACATGGGATTCACCTTTCAAAGTTTATGTGTCCCCGCACAGAAGATGAAAGGATTTGCATGAATAAGATTTTTTATGTTCCTGCAATAGAATCTATTATGTATGCTATGTTATGTACGAGGCTCGACATATCATATGCTCTGAGTGTCATGAGTAGATACCAATCAGATTGGATCATTGGGTGGTTGTCAAGGCAATCTTTAAGTACTTGAGAAGAACTAAAGATATGTTCTTGGTATATGGAGGAGGTAATATGGTTACATGCAGGTATATAGATGTCAGCTTCCAGATAGACAAGGATGACTCTAAGTCACAGTCTGGGTACATATTCACACTGAATGGAGGTGCAGTGAGTTGAAAAAGTTCTAAACAAGACACAATTGTCGATTCTATCACGGAGGCAAAATACATTGCAGCTTCTGAAGTAGCAAAGGAGGAAGTTTTGATCAAGAAGTTCATCTCCGAACTTGGGGTGGTTTCATCCATTGTTGAAGCATTACCAGTTTACTGCGACAACACTGGAGCTATCGCATTGACAAAGGAACCCAGGTCTCACCAACGATCTAAACACATGCTTCGACGATATCATCTAATCAGAGAAATCATTAGTAGGAAAGAAATATAAATCGAGAAGATTCCCACAGAAAGGAACCTAGCGGATCCTTTGACAAAGGCTCTATCACAAAGTAAGTTTGAGAGTCACGTCACGGACTATGGGATTGGATACCATGGCGATTGTCTTTAGGCTAAGTGGGAGTTTGTTATGTTTGAGAGGTGTCCTAAGGCAATCGTCTTATGACTTTATTTGATAAATAAAGATTCACTATTTGAGTGCACATCTCATATGTGTTTGATTGGATATTAAACTCATTTACTGAATGTCCGCAATACAATTCATAGCATAAGAGAATTTGTGATTAGATCACAACTAGTGAGTATCTCTACATGTGCAATTATGAAGTATTGAAATATTCCCTAGTCGATGAATTGATGAGTTCGGACATCATCGATTCTGTGAGACTAGCACATAATCATATTTCAAATTCTAACTTAAACATTTCTTCTCCCCCTTTGACATACATCAAAAAGAGAAGAAGTCATATATTTCATAAAAGAATTGAATGTGTTGTAATCTTGAACTAAGGTATAGAATTGAAATTTAGCTCCCCCTTAATCCAAGATATAGTTCATGATGAGTAAAAGACATGTGGAGCAAAAACCTAACAAACAATTGAAGGTTAAATCCTAACTTTGCACCAACAATATAAGTTTGGGGATGAAAAGATATATATTGTGAAACTCCCCCTAAAACATTGCATAGAACAGTCCTAAAAACTTGTTTATACTGAAGATTATCATACCATAGTTTTAGGACATTCCAAGATACACTTAAATGCAAGAAATAGAGCCTTTTATCAGAAAATAGTGTATCAGTCGACTAGTTACTGATGCAGTCGACTGCTACGCCTGAAATCCGAATTTTAACCTTTTCAGCCCAACTTTAGAAATGCGTTAAAAATTCATAAACCTCGAAAAATCACGAAATTTTGTATACACATTTCTGAAATCATTGTTTATCAAGGAAAAATAATTTGAAAAATATATGTTTTTCAAATTTCAAGATTGATATAAACTTGGAAACTAACAAGGTCTAATGTTTTTACAAACTTTGTATCACTTTTGTATTCCGCTTGAAAACTATTTTTCAAAATATGATGAACATAGTTTAAAATATGTTTTATTTGACATTTTCAATCATGTTCTTGGAGCTATATGCACATCAATTGTGTAGAAGCCTTCCCAATGATTGGTCCAATGAAGAATTAATGTCTCTAGATGACACTTTGGTCCATAGTAATGCATCATAACAAGCATGATGAACCAAGTGCATCTTCCTAACATCTCACATGTTGTCTAAGTGGCTCAATACAAAAATCATGGTTTCTTAGGTATTTTGTGAGATGCTTAAAGGTATAAATCCTAGGATTTCTATAGGATCATGCAAACCTACACCTTTATTCAACCAAGCACATCCCAAGTTTTCTCCTAAGTGATGAAAATTCAACCTCGGAGAGAGCCTTGGTAAATATGTCGGCTAGGTTGGACTTGGATTCAATGTAATTAAGCTTAATGTCCCCCTTAGTCACATGATCTCTAATGAAGTGATGTTTTACTTCAATGTGCTTGGTCCTAGAGTGATGCATCGGATTTTTGGTCAAATTTATGGAGCTCACATTATCACAAAATACTTTCATGTTGGAGTAAAATAGCTCATAATCCTCTAAGGTATGTTTCATCCATAGTAGTTGAGCTACACAACCACCCATAGCCACATACTCGGCCTTGGTGGTGGATAGGGCAACACAAGGTTGTTTCTTACTACTCCAACTAACAAGGGAGGACCCAAGGAATTGACATCCACCACTAGTACTCTTCCGATCCAATTTACAATCGGCATAATCGGAATCGGTGTACCCAACCAAATCAAAAGACCTAGTCCTAGGGTACCATAGTCCTACATTTAGTGTGCCTTTAATATATCTTAAGATTTTCTTAATGGCAACTAAATGAGATTCTTTTGCACATGATTGATACCTAGCACACATACCAATCACAAATAATATGTCGAGTCTACTAGCGGTTAGGTACAAAAGGCTACCAATCATGCTCCTATAGAGTGTAAGATCAATTTATTTTCCTTCATTATCACTATCTATTTTTGTATTGGTTTCCATTGGAGTTGAAACTACCTTAGCATTTTCCAAACCAAATTTCTTAATCATTTTCTTAGCATATTTGGTTTGATAAATATAAATTCCTTCACTTGTTTGTTTGACTTGTAATCCTAGGAAGAAATTTAATTTCCCAACTAGACTCATTTCAAACTCTTTTTCCATATTCTTAATAAAGTCTTGAAAAAGTTCATCATTTGTCGACCCAAAGATAATGTCATCAACATATACTTGGGCTATAAAGATGTCTTTTGATGTTGACTTTATAAATAGAGTTTGATCTACACTACCCCTTTTAAAGTCCTTAGAAATTAGGAAAGATGATAATCTTTCATACCAAGCCCAGGGAGCTTGTTTCAAACCATACAAAGCTTTCCTAAGCTTGTATACATGGTTTGGATAGTTCATATTCTCAAATCCGGGAGGTTGTTCTACATATACCTCTTCCATAATAAACCTATTTAGGAATGCCGATTTAACATCCATTTGATGGAGTTTGAAACTCATATAGAAGGCATACCCTAATAGTATCCTAATAGACTCTAATCTAGCAATCGGGGCATATGTTTCATCATAGTCAAGTCCTTCAACTTGATTAAAGCCCCTTGCAATTAATCTTGCTTTATTCCTAGTAATATTCTCTTGGTCATCTAGTTTGTTCCTAAAGACCCATCTTGTAGTAATAATGGTGTTTTCATTTGGTCTAGGAACTAACTCCCATACTTGACTCCTTTCAAATTGAGTCAATTCATCTTGCATTGCTAAGATCCAATCCGGATCAAGTAATGCATCTTTAATTGTTTTGGGCTCAATTTGAGAAATTAGAGCTATATGACTAGTGAGATCCCTATGAAATGATCTAGTCCTAACACCTTGAGATAATTCACCCACAATTTGATCTAAGGGGTGATTTTGATGAACTCTTATGGTTCTAGGAGGTGTATTAATTTGAGTTTAATCATAATTAATCTCAATCCTTTGCTCATCATCGGAATCACCTCTTACTCCCCCTTGATTCAAACCTCCCCCTTGATTATTATCCCCTAAGGTTAAATCTTGAAATTGTTGGGTAATTTCTTGATTTTCATTATTAATATCTGTTGGTGCAGTGGGCACCTAAGTCGAACCTAAGTTTTGATTATAGCAAACGATATAAAGTTAAGCTTATATTGTTATCTCACGAGCTAAATCAAGTGTGCAGAAAAGTCTCAATGTTGGAGCTGAAGGCTAGCGACACCCGGAGGAAGCCGCGGTGGTCGGGCGACACTCGAGTTACTTCGGAGGGAGCCGAAGGAATCGAGTGGAAGGTCGGAAGCAAAAGCGACATGTAAGTATCGAGGTAAGCTCGTGTGTGCGAGCGTAAGTGAGGTCGTATCCTCTTTACGGGGATGATCTTAGGCGATGATCCGACCCAAGACTTCCCATGGAAGGTCTATGTTGAGATCGGACGACAAGTGGCTGTCGAATCCGCTTATATTTTGAGCTAACTCTTTATTGTAGTCAAAAATCTTGGCCATCAGTTCAACCGGCCAGTTCAACCGGCGCCAGTTCAACCGGCCAGTTCAACCGGTGGTCAAAAATCAGCCTCGAGGAGTCAAGATTTATCACCATTTTTCAAGGAGTTTTGTTCCCATTTGTGATTGGTTGAAGACCCATTCGTTGAGGGGCTTAAAGGCTATAAAAGGAGGGCCAAACCTAGGGTTTCATCCTCAATTCTAAGTGCTCAAAAGCCTCCGTTACGCTGCAACTCTCCGACGACTCTACAACAACGAAGTGCTGCCAACAACCCTAGCTTAAAGTTTCTTTTGTTTAGTTGTTGGTATAATCTTAATTTGTTATTGCTTTCAATATTGCAATTCTTTTTAATCGAGGCTTTTCGTTGCATTTTACTTTAATAGAAGAGAGGGTTTGTCTCTCTATATTTTTGCTTCGAAGGCTTTTGTAATCGTAAAACTCCTACCTCCAACGAGGAGGAGTGTTTTAGTGAATTGCCCTCCGTACACGGTCTAGGACCGTTAGGGCCTTGGAGTAGTAGCCGAAGGCTACGAACTAAGTAAAAAAACTATTTGTCTCATTTAGTTTTTATTTACATTTTCGCTGCGTTTAATTGTCTATCGAATGATTTAAAAGAAAAGTTTTTATCGCTATTCACCCCCCCTCTAGCGATCCGCTTCGATCCAACAATTGGTATCAGAGCCGGGGGTTGCTAAGATTTGGTGAAACCACCAATCTAGCCATTTTTCACAGATTTATTTTTCTTTTATTTCTGTTTATTTCTGATTTATTTCGCTTTGTTAAACTTACTCCTGCACTACTAATCCAAGACGCGAGTCTTGGTACTTTGTTTTGTGTTTTTGTCGTTGCTAGTTTCTTCGTCTTCGTCCCTTTTTGTCTTTTGTTCTAATGACCCATCTCGAGGGTTTTAGCACCGTCCGACCTCCGTTTTACAACGGAGATGACTTCCGTTATTGGAAGGGTCGGATGGAATGCTTTCTCAAAACCCAAATCGAGATGTGGATCATAATCCAAACGGGTTTCACACTTCCGACTAATAAAGTGGGTGACTCCTTGGATTATGATCAATGGACCATTGCGACAAAACGACAAGTCGAAGCCGACGCCAAGGCAACACAAATCCTCCAATGCGGCTTGTCCAAGGAGGAGTTAAATCGCGTCGGCCCCTTCATTAGCGCAAAGGACCTTTGGACAAAGCTGATCGAGTTACACGAAGGATCGGATCAAGCTAAGGTTTACAAACGTGATTTGTTGTTCAATAAATTGTACACACTAAAAATGCAGGAACACGAGTCCGCGACGCAACTCCACGCCCGTGTCCAAGACATAGTCAACAACCTACACGCAATCGGGCAAAAGGTCGAAAACCGCGACCTTATAAGGTATGTTCTAAACTCTTTTCCGAGGACTACCTTGTGGGCATCCATGGTCGATGCCTACAAGGTCTCCAAGGACCTTTCTAAACTTAGATTAGATGAACTCTTTTCGGATTTTGAATTACATGAGCAGTCTAACTCGGAACCCGAGAGGGGTATAGCCTTGTTTGCAGGTTCAAAGAAGAAGAAATTCGCAAGCAAGCCACCACCAACCGAGGAGGAAGATGAGTCCGAAGAAGAAGTTGACCCGGAATTGACTGCCGAACTAATGAACCTAGCTCGAAGGATAGCCAAGGGACGAAAGCGAACCATAACTCGACCCAACCAAGGTAAGCCTAAAAGTTCTAATATTAGGTGTTATTAGTGTAACAGGTTTGGATATATAAAATCCGAGTGCCCCAAGCTCAACCACCAAGCACCTAAGCACAAGAAGGCCCTCAATGCGACATGGGAAGAAGCGTCATCCGAAAAAGACGAAGACCACGTCTTCATGGCGAAATCGATTGAGTCCGACACGGAGACCGAACCTGAACTTGAGTCAGAACCTGAGGATGACTCAGACTACGAAGCTACCTTCAAGTCAAGCCACGGATACGCATCCGGTTCAAAAGATACCCTTAAGGTGAGTCGAACCTTATTTAATACTTTACATAATACGGTTAGGTTTTTGTCTAGGAAGTTAGCTAAGTCCGAGTCCAAGGTCGAGACCCTGGTTGAGGAAGTTAAACTCCTCAAACACGAGGTCTCCCTAACCTCTTCGACTAGTCGAGTTCAAGAGAAGGACTCAACTCGGGTTGAAAAACTCGAAGTTGAGAACTCACTCTTGAAAAGTCAAGTCGAAGATCTTAGGAATACGTTGGAAAGGTTTACTTTGGGATCCAAAGGACTTGACCTCCTACTTGGATCGTAAAGGGTCGTGTACAACAAGGCCAGACTAGGGTTTAGCTCAAACACGATCAATAAGTCGTATATGTCAATCGTAAGTAGACATAAAAAATGTGTCCAAGCATGGGTCCCTAAGACCACTTTGATTTCAACTCTAGGATCCAACTCGTATTGGGTTCCCAAGGACCAAATCCACTATGTGGATAGACCGAACCGATTCAACGGTCTAGGGGGAGCCAGTACAAAACATGTTTGTGTTTTAACTTAGAAATTGCATGCTTAGATTTATTTTTGTTTTTTTTCTTTCGTGAACTCACTTAGAACACGTAAATAACCAACTAAAATCCTTCGAAAAGATTGAGCCTCGGGGAGCCTCTTTTCAAATAACCAACTAAAATCCTTCGAAAAGATTGAGCCTCGGGGAGCCTCTTTTCAAATAATCAACTAAAATCCTTCGAAAAGATTGAGCCTCGGGGAGCCTCTTTTCAAAAATAACTAGTTAGACGAGGAAATAATTTTAGGTGAGTCAAGTCATCATTTTCTTGAAAATGACTTTGTCTAAGGAAGTGGTCGATGATCCAGATAAAGAAGGCCCTGTACTCGCCATGACTGAAGCCATGATCTTGAAAAGGTAAACTTGACAAGCCTAGGGTCAAATCCAAATCTAACATTACTTAAACATAAATGCACTTAATCAACTTAATTGGAAGTCATCTCACAAAGAACACATAAGTATAACATGCTTGATCATATAGACTCCGGTGAGATGACCTAGGTTTAACAACTTACAACCAATTTTTTTTTAAAAAAAAATATAATAATCTAACATCCAATTCAACCACCTTGTGTGTAGGATCAATGGATGTTAGGACGGTGCTCGACACATGACCGGATCAACTCAAATTCAAGCCGATTCAAAGCGACAAGGATCGGTAGCCTTTGGGAATAACGGCAAGCTCAAAATCATCGGATCAGGTGATATCGAGCTTAACTCGAATTTTGTTATTAAAAATGTATTACTTGTAGAGAATTTTGAATATAACCTGCTTAGCGTAAGCCAATTATGTGACAATAATTATAAAGTCGTATTTTTAGAAAATGAATGTGTAATTAAAACAAATGAAACAACTAAAACAATACTCAAAGGAACTAGGACAAATAACATTTATACAATTAACTTAATTAAATCCTCAGCCAAATGTCTTATGACACAAGAAGAGGAATCATGGTTGTGGCACCGACGACTCGGTCACTCGCACGCAAGACTTGTCCACAAGATGAGTCAGAGTGGCCTAGTCAGAGGCTTACCCAACCTTAACAATTTGGTTAATAAAATCTGTAATGCTTGTCAACAAGGAAAACAACCTAGGACACAACACAAGTTAACTAACCAAGAACGAACCTCAAGTGTACTTGAGCTCCTGCATATGGATCTATTCGATTCACATGGAGCCAAGTCACTCAATAAAAGTCAATATTGCTTAGTCATAATTGACGACTACTCCAGGTTTACCTGGGTTAGGTTCATCAAACATAAAAATGATACCCTAGATCAATTAATCAATTTATTCTAATTAATCGAGAATCAAAAAAACCTTAAGGTTAAAAGAATTAGAAGCGATCATGGTGGTGAATTCGAAAATCAAAGGTTCACCGACTTCTGTAACCTAAACGGATACCACCATGAATTATTTTGCCCTAGGACCCCTCAACAAAATGGCCTAGTGGAGCGGAAAAACCGAACTCTACAAGAAGCCGCTAGGACCATGTTGAACGAATATGACCTACCCGATAGGTTTTGGGCAGAAGCCGTGAGTACGACATGCTATGTCCAAAATAGAATCCTTATGGTTAAGAGGCACCTTAAGACCTCATACGAGATTTATCACGATAAAATACCTAACATCAAGTACTTTAGGGTATTTGGGTGTAAGGTACATATCCTAAACACTAAGGATTACCTAGGGAAATTTACATCCAAGACCACGACCGGAATCTTTCTAGGATACTCGACTACAAGTCGAGCTTATAGAGTATATAACCACGACACCCTTAGAGTCGAGGAGACTATCAATATAGTATTTGATGAAGGACATGAACCTACAAAACCCCCGGCAACCCCAATTAGCGAGCCGATTCATACTAGACCTAACTCTGATCCGGAGATCAGGTCTAGTGTTAATCCTAACCTAAGTCAACCAAGTCACTCTATTGATCAAGTAATAGATGACTCCAACCAAACTAATGTTCAACCGAGTCACCCCATTGATCAAGCATTAGGTGACACAAACCCAACCCAATCTAGGATTCAGACTAACCACCCTATCGATCAAGTGATAGGAGATCCTAATCTAGGAGTTCGAACTAGAGCATCCTATAGGAACCTTAGTCAAATTTCCTTAATTTCAAAGATAGAACCCAAATCAATTGAACAAACTCTTCTTGATCCCGATTGGATTATTGCAATGCAAGAAGAGCTAGCTCAATTTACTAGGAATGAAGTGTGGGAATTAGTACCACCACCTAAAGACAAAACGATAATTGGAACAAGGTGGGTGTTTCGAAATAAGCTTGATGATAAAGGTGAAGTAGTTAGAAACAAGGCTAGGTTAGTCGCCAAAGGGTTTAGTCAAGTCGAAGGCTTAGATTACGACGAAACCTATGCCCCGAGCTAGACTCGAATCCATTCGAATGTTGCTAGCTTATGTCGCACATCGAGGATTTAATTTGTTTGAATGGATGTTAAGTCGGCATTCTTAAATGGATACATTAAAGAAGAAGTTTATGTTAGCCAACCCCGGATTCAAAATCTAGATAAACCCGACCATGTTCTAAAACTTAAGAAAGCTCTCTATGGACTTAAACAAGCTCCTCGAGCTTGATGCGAGACTTTCAATCCATCTTAAGTCAAAAGGGTTTAACCAAGGCTTAGTTGACCCAACTCTCTTCGTAAAAACCTCGTGTAAAGAAATATTCATAGCTTAAATTTACGTGACGATATAATTTTGGAACCTCTAACTCAAATTTACTAAACGAGTTCGTTTCACTCATGGAAAGTGAGTTTGAAATGAACTTGGTAGGCGTTAAGTTTCTTTTAGGTCTACAAATTAAACAAACTAAGGATGGTATATACCTATATCAACAAAAATACACTAAGGAGTTAATTAAAAGATTTGGAATGCAAGACGCTAAGATAATAAACACCCCAATGGTGATTAATGTTAACATAGGAGAAGACCTAGAAAGTAAGTCCATTGACTTAAAGTACTATAGAGTGCGATAGGAAGTCTCCTATACTTAATCATGAGTCGTCGACATCCTATTCGCGTGAAGTAGTATGTGCGCCGTTTCAAACTGTGCTAAGGAGTCTCACCTAACCCTAGTTAAGCGTATCCTTAGATATCTTAAGGGTACACTTAACATTGGTATTTGGTACCCTAGATCTACAGAGTTCGAACTAATCGGCTACTCCGATTCGGATTATGCTGGTAGTAAACTCGATAGAAAGAGCATGAGTGGTTGTTGTCAACTACTCGGCTCAAGTCTAGTGAGTTGGTGCAGTAGGAAGCAACATTGTGTTGCCTTATCTACCATCGGTAATACGTTGCGATGGGTGAGTGTGTAACTCAGCTTCTTTGGATGAAGCACACTCTCTGAGACTTTAGGTTGGACTTCACCAAAACTAAAATTTTTGTAGACAACATAAGTTCGATAAATCTAACTAAGAACCCTATATGCCATTCAAGGACAAAGCATATAGAGGTAAAACACCATTTCATTCGAGAACATGTAGCCAACGGCTCCATACAACTCGAATATGTTGACTCAAGTCTAACCTAGCGCATATTTACTAAACCACTACCCGAAGCCGAATTTAGTCTCTTGAGACGAAGATTAGGCATGTGCGTAATAGAATAGGAACTTGCAAATTATATTTTCTTACTACTATTTCTTACTTTTTTTTCATGGAACTAGCATAGGACATACCTTAGATATCATGCACCTATAGATTTAAGGAGCCAATACATCTCACAACACATAGGACTAATGTGTTTGTGTACTTAGCCACGTAGATGGGCGTGAGATGTTAGGACCTTACTCCTGGTTCCAGATGTAGAGCTAGTGCATCGCTATGAACCACGGAGTATAATCATACCGACTCTGACCAGGACTGGTTGATCCTTCATATCAATCAAGCCAAATATGAGTCGAACATTTTATAGATGAACTTATTTTCAGTATATTATTTTTAAAAATAAAAATGTGGAACATGCTTGGACTTTAAATTTAACATTTATTTTGTTTTCCACACACCCCTTACTCTTTTCGATATACGGCAAAAGGGGGAGAAAAAGGAGAAAAAGGACAAAAGTTAAGGGGTCAAAAATTTTTTTTTGATAACTTAACTCTTACTTCATAATTAAACCAAAAGTTAACTTTAAGTTTTGAAAACTTATTTAACTTTTAAAGGCCAAGGTTAAGAAATCATTTGGTTTCTTAAATTAAAACTTATTTTAAACACTATGGCCAATATTAAGTAATTTCGGTTACTTAATTCTTTTTCTTAGAATCAAATATCAAGGGGGAGAGTTAAAACCCTTTCTCAAGTACTCACCCTCGGTCAAGGGGGAGCACTTGAAAAAGAATTTTTATATACTCCTACTCATTCATGCATAATCTCATACTTATTTTTGTCTTAACTTTGTATGTGGGTTTGCCATAAATCAAAAAGGGGGAGATTGTTGGTGCAGTGGGCACCTAAGTCGAACCTAAGTTTTGATTATAGCAAACGATATAAAGTTAAGCTTATATTGTTATCTCACGAGCTAAATCAAGTGTACAGAAAAGTCTCAATGCTGGAGCTGAAGGCTAACGACACCCGGAGGAAGCCGCGGTGGTCGGGCGACACTCGAGTTACTTCGGAGGGAGCCGAAGGAATCGAGTGGAAGGCCGGAAGCAAAAGAGACACGTAAGTATCGAGGTAAGCTCGTGTGTGCGAGCGTAAGTGAGGTCGTATCCTCTTTACGGGGATGATCTTAGGCGACGATCAGACCCAAGACTTCTCATGGAAGGTCTATGTTGAGATCGGACGGCAAGTGGCTGTCGAATCCGCTTATATTTTGAGCTAACTCTTTATTGTAGTAAAAAATCCTGGCCATCAGTTCAACCGGCCAGTTCAACCGGCGCCAATTCAACTGGTGGTCAAAAATCAGCCTCGAGGAGTCAAGCTTTATGACCATTTTTCAAGGAGTTTTGTGCCCATTTGTGATTGGTTGAAGACCCATTCGTTGAGGGACTTAAAGGCTATAAAAGGAGGGTCAAACCTAGGGTTTCATCCTCAATTCTAAGTGCTCAAAAGCCTCCGTTACGCTGCAACTCTCCGACGACTCTACAACAACGAAGTGTTGCCAACAACCCTAGCTTAAAGTTTCTTTTGTTTAGTTGTTGGTATAATCTTAATTTGTTATTGCTTTCAATATTGCAATTCTTTTTAATCGAGGCTTTTCGTTGCATTTTACTTTAATAGAAGAGAGGGTTTGTCTCTCTATCTTTTTGCTTCGAAGGCTTTTGTAATCGTAAAACTCCTACCTCCAACGAGGAGGAGTGTTTTAGTGAATTGCCCTCCGTACACGGTCTAGGACCATTAGGGCCTTGGAGTAGTAGCCGAAGGCTACGAACCAAGTAAAAAAACTATTTGTCTCATTTAGTTTTTATTTACATTTCCACTGCGTTTAATTGTCTATCGAATGATTTAAAAGAAAAGTTTTTATCGCTATTCACCCCCCCCCCTCTAGCGATCCGCTTCGATCCAACAATATCATCATCAATAGGAGATTTCCTAGGGTATGTATTGGAAGTTTCATCAAATTGGATATTTGAAGATTCCTCAATCTTTTGAGTCCTTTTATTATAAACTCTATATCCTACACTAGTGGATGAGTATCCAACTAGGATTTCCTCATCCTCTTTAGACTCAAATTTACTTAGGTTGTCTTTGGTATTTAAAATATAAACTTTGCATCCAAAAATCTTAAAATAATAAATTGTTGGAATTGTACCATTCCACAATTCAAATGGGGTTTTTTCCTAAAAACCTATGAATTAACACCCTATTTTGGATATAGCAAGCGGTATTAACCGCTTCCGCCCACAAGTAGCTAGGTAAAGAGTATGCATTTAGCATAGTCCTAGCCGCCTCTTGTAGGGCACGATTTTTCTTTTCCACAACCCCATTTTGTTGGGGTGTTCTAGGACAAGAAAACTCATGCTTATACCCTTGTTCTAAGCAAAATGTTGAGAAATTAGAATTCTCAAATTCTCCACCATGATCACTACGGATCCGGTTGATTTTGAGTTTTCTTTCATTCTCTACTCTCTTGCTAAATCCTATAATTATTACTAGGGTCTCATCTTTATTTTTCATGAAAAATACCCAAGTAAACCTAGAGAAATTATCTACTATTACCAAGCAATATCTACTACCAATCATAGAAGGGGTACTATGACAATCAAATAAGTCCATATGTAAAAGTTCTAAAGGTAAAGCGGTACTAAGTAAAGTTTTACCTTTGTGTGATGTTTTTGATTGTTTCCCTTCTTGGCATGCATCACATATTTTGTCCTTGAGAAATTTGGCTTTAGGCAACCCTTTGACCAACTTCATTTTTGCTATTTTGGCTATGTTCTTCATGTTTATGTGTCCTAGCCTCCTATGCCAAAGCCAACTCTCCTCTTCTTTTGCAATAAGACACTTAGTAGAGGCATTAGTAGTATAGGATAGATCAACATAGTATATGTTTGATTTCCTAAAACCTACTAGCATGCAATCATTTAAAGTTTTGTGTTTTATAAAACATTTTAAAGAGTCAAATTTAACATCAAAATTTGCATCACATAGTTGACTTACACTAAGTAAATTAAATTTCATATTTTTAACTAATAACACTTTATGAATGACAAGTTGGGGGATACCTCAATTGTGCCCTTTCCTAGAATCTTAAGTTTGCCACTATTACCAAATGATACCTTTCCCTTGTTAGTGTGGTTGATAGTGGAGAATTTTCTCTCATCACCGATCATGTGTTTTGAACATCCACTATCAACAATCCACAAGTTTGGCTCTTCTACCTATATCACATGAAAAATACAAGCCTTAGGTACCCAAATTTTAGGACCACTAGCATCAATTAGAAATTTCTTAGGGACCCAAGCCTTTCTACCCTTGCTTCTAATTATGGATTTTCTACTAACAAGAGATGTAAATGCTACCTCCTTTTCCTTAGGCCTATATCCTAGTCCGACATTGTTGTAAATAACCCTTTGATCCTTAATTATCATGTCTAGGTATTTAGAGCCATTAGTAAATTTTTCTAAACATGCTCTTAGATTACCTATTTCTTTTCTCAATTCATCATTTTCATCTCTAAGGGTACATGCATCATCACAAAATAATTTATCACAAGATGGTTCTACATTCTTAAGTGATTTAATTTATACTTTTAAGTCTTTAATCCTAGTTTTTGATCTATTCAATGCATTTTGAAGGCATGCAATTGTCTTGTAAAGTAAATCTACCTTAGGGGAGTTGTTTACCTCATCATCATCACTTGATGATGATTCGTCACTTGAGGAAGAGGATGAAGACTCCTCACTTGAGCTTTCGGCTTCTTCCTCCAAGGACATGAGGGCTAGGTTCTGGGTGGCATGACACACTTCTTCATCATCGGAGGAGTCCTCCACGCTTAGTGTGTCCCACGTTTGTGCCACCATTGCCTCCTTCTTCTTCTTCTCCTTCTTTTCCTTCTTTTTCTTTTCCTTCTCCTCATTCTTCTTTAGTTCCGGGCAATTTGGCTTGATATGCCCTTTCTTATTGCAACCATAACAAGTTACGTTAGGTGTAAAATTTGAACTATTTGAAGACTTACCTCTTGAGGATTGGAACATCCTCCTCACATCTTTCTTGGTGAGTTTCCTTGACTTCCCACCAAACTTCTTGACATAATGAGCCACCTCGCTTGCCGATAGCTCATCTTCACTACTAGATGAGTCTTCCTCGGATTCGGATGAGGAGGACACTTCTTTCTTTTTCTTCTTCTTTTTGTCCTTCTTTCCTACAAAAAGAGCTATACCCTTCTCTTTGGATGAAGTGTTAGCTTGTTCATGCAATTCAAATTCATAAAATAACTCATCTAACTTAACCAAAGAGAGATCCCTATAGACCTTATAGGCATCTACCATTGAAGCCCATAAGGTTGTTCTAGGGAAGGCTTGGAGCACATACCTTCAAGGTCTCGGTTGTCAACCTTCTCACCTATTACATGTAGTCCGTTGACTACTTCTTTGACTCAGTCGAGCACCTGACCAGTCGATTGATACATCGTATCAGTCGACTGATACTCATCAAGTATGAATAATTCATACTTTATTTTACCCCCTAAACCTAGACTCAACCTTCTAGCTCTTCCTTAAGCCTTGCGCCTCTAGGATCCCTCCGAGTCTGCGACTTGTTCATCCTTTGCGCTTTGCTTCCAAGAGCTTCCTTCGATTTTGTCATGTCTTGGGTTTTCCTTTGCCAAAGCGTGCTTGGACTTTACGCCGCCAAGTCTACATGCTTGAACTTACACTGCCAAGACTTGCCTTTGGACTTCCTTTGCCAAGGTCCGTTTGAACTTAATACTACCAAGACAACATGCTTGGTCTTATGCCGCCAAACCTTTTCCTTGGACTTCTCTTGCCAAGATTATACTTGGACTTTGCTTTTACCAAGTCTTCATACTTGGATTTCCCTATCACTTAAACACGTTCACAATTAGATCACAAATTGTTGCCTAACTTAGATGATTATCCAAACATCAAAACATATAAATGCTTGGGGCATTGTTACACCAACAAAGTGTAGATCTCTGAGAGAGCTTTGATTTGGTGGGTAGCACATTTTGTGGGTCCATTTGTGTAAAAAGTTATGCTCGTTTTACCATGAGCTACTCCCGAAGCGAAGAGATACTTGTAAACACAACCAAAAAAGGGTACCAAGACTTCATCTTTGATTAGTAGTGCGGGAGAAAAACTTAAAACAATAAATACGAAAAGAAAAACAAAAAAACAAATGCTAGATTAGTGGTTTCACCAAATCGTAGCGCCCCCGGCTCTAATACCAATTGTTGGATCGATTTGAGCGCTAGAGGGGGGGGTGAATAGCGCAAGGAAACTTTTCGAATTCGTAAAGATAAAATACGAGTGCACAGCAGAAAGTAAGTAAAGACAATTTTGTTTTTACTTGGTTCACAGCCTTTGGCTGCTAATCTAAGGCCCTAATGATCCTAGACTGTGTACGGAGGACAAAACACTAAAAACACTCCTTCTCGTTAAAGGTAGGAGTAAACGAGTACAATCAATACAAAAAAACTCAAGGTAGAGGAACACTCCCCCTCTCCTTGTTAAGATTAAAGTTCGATAAGATTTAAAGATGACAAAACAAAATATACCAACGACTATTGAAAAAATAGAACTTGAGCTCTTGCCGTCGAAGATGCGGTAGCACTTCGTCGTCGTAAGATCATCGTAGAAGAGTAGCGTAGCAAGAACACTTTTGAGCACTTAGAATGATAGAAAAGGGGTGAAGAACTCCTACTTTTATAGCCTTGTGAAACCCTAATCGTTGAGATGAGGTTTCATGAGGTGATGCCACCTAGCCCTTGAGAAATGGAGATAAGATTTGACTCTCCTCGAGGCTGATCCTTGACCATCAGTCGACTGCTACCCTTACTAGTCGACTGTTGAAGGCATCAGTCGACTAATACAAGCCATCAATCGACTGATGGTAGGGTTTCCAATTGCAATGAAGAGTTAGCTCGAAAATGCAGTTAATATAAGTAAGTTCAATAGTCGTTTACCATCTGATCTCGACTTAGACCTTCCATGGGAAGTCTTGGTCGGATCGTCGCCTAAGGACGTTCTCGTACGGAGGACACGACCTTACTTACACTCACACACATGAGCTTACCTCCACCTTTACCTTTGAAGCTTCGCTTCCGGTCTTCACCTGAGTTCTTCGGCTCCCTTCGAAGTCCTCCCGGTGTCGCTCGACTACCACGGTTCTCTCCGGATATTGCTGACCTTCGACTTAGCTTAGCAATTCTGCACACTTGTTTTAGCTTGTGAGATAATAAAATAACCTTGACTTTATGTCTTTGCCATAATCAAAATATAGGTTCGATTATCTGGTGCCCCTGCACCAACAATAGACACTAATAATTGGTATCAGAGTCATGGTACATGTCAAGCCATGAACCTCGAACGAAGGAAGTGGAGCTCTCATATCCAGATCAAGAGAACCAAACACCAGGTAGGAAGTCCAGTCGGGTTGGGAGGACCGAACAATTGATATGAAGTCTAGTTGGGCCAAAAAGGTTGGACAATTGGCAAGAAGTCCAGCTGGGTCAGGAGAACCGGACAGTTGCCAAGAAATTCTGGTGGGTTGAGAATTGGACATCAAGCAGAGGATGTCCTTCGAGGACGGATAGACTTGAGGGGGGGGCAATGTGGTCCTTCGTTTGAAGAGGGGGTTGTTGGAGTATTGAGAATACAATCAAAGTCCCATATTGGTAAGACATGGAAAAGATTATGTGCTTATAAGATGAAAAGATAACTCCATTGGTATGAGGCCTTTTGAGTAAAGTCCAAAAATAAAACCATGAGGGCTTAGGCCCAAAGTGGACAATATCATGTCATTATGGAGATATATAATTCTTATAGGAACTAACAGGAATATCCATTTTGATGAGACAATCAAAGAGTTTGATTTCTCACAAAATCCTGATGAACCTTGTATGTACAAGAAGGTTAGTGGGAGTACGATCGTGTTCCTAATATTATATATTGATAACATATTACTCATAGGAAATTATATATTTGTCTTACAGTCAATCAGAGTTTGGTTATCCAGAATATTCTCTATGAAAGATATGGAAGAAGCGACCTACATCCTTGGAATTAAGATATGTAGAGATAGATCAAAAAGGTTGTTTGGTCCTTCGCAGTCTACATATATAGATAGAGTGCTAAAGTGGTTTAGCATGTCTGAATCCAAGAAAGGTTATATACCCATGAGACATGGGATTCACCTTTCAAAGTTTATGTGTCCCCGCACAGAAGATGAAAGGATTTGCATGAATAAGATTTCTTATGTTCCTGCAATAGAATCTATTATGTATGCTATGTTATGTACGAGGCTCGACATATCATATGCTCTGAGTGTCATGAGTAGATACCAATCAGATTGGATCATTGGGTGGTTGTCAAGGAAATCCTTAAGTACTTGAGAAGAACTAAAGATATGTTCTTGGTATATGGAGGAGGTAATATGGTTACATGCAGGTATATAGATGTCAGCTTCCAGATAGACAAGGATGACTCTAAGTCACTGTAACGCCCGTAAAAAGTCTCCAGCGATTTTATGAGGATTTTTGGCTTTAAGATAATGGGCTTTATGGGGGTTTTCCGAAAATAAAAGGAAATAGCCAAAAAGAGATGCAAGGCCTAGGAATTGAACCCCAAACCTCTAGAGATAGCCAAGCCCTATAGATGCACCCACTAACCATAAGCCCAATAGGATTATATCATCAAGAGAAGAGGGGAATTATAGATAAGGGTGATGAGGGTAAATGAAGGGGCATGGAAAAGAAAAGAGGAACTTCCCTTCCTCCCTTTATAAAGAAGAAGGAAGTTTCCATTTGGCCACTTCTTCCTCTCCTCCTCATCCTCACCGAAACCACCTTGCTCCCCCTCTCCAATTGCACCTTTGGCCGAAATTCCTCCAAGCAAGAAGAAGGCTAGGGTTGGCTTCCATTAGGTCATCTTCCAACTAAAAAGCAAAGCGAAGGATGTAAGATTTCCTCACCTGCAGTATATTAGTTTTGTAGGATGAATTACATGAAAGAAATATGAGTTTGGAGCTTCATATGTTTCGGCCAACTAAGTCTTGGGATAGGATTCATGAAATATGCTATTAGGGAAACCTTTTATATGTTGTATGCTCCAAGTAGGGATCCTTAGGTAACAAAAGTCCAAGGGTTTTAAACCCTATATGTTTCGGCCACCAAGGGTTTAGGGTTAGGGTTTCATGAAGAGCTCCCCCTTATGAGTTAGGTTATGATATATGCCTACATGAATAGATTTAGGGGATAAAAATCCAAAGATCTTAACCCTACAAGTTTCGGCCAACCCATGAAATTAGGGTTAGGGTTGCATGAAAAATATTTCTAAGGATACTATGATAGGTTATAAGGCTTCATGAATGAATTTTAGGGGACAAACCCAAGCTTGAGCCCCTCACAAGTTTCGGCCAACCCATGAAATTAGGGTTAGGGTTGCATGAAAAATATTTCTAATGATGCTATGATAGGTTATGAGGCTTCATGAATGAGTTTTAGGGGACAAACCCAAGCTTGAGCCCCTCACAAGTTTCGGCCAACCCATGAAATTAGGGTTAGGGTTGCATGAAAAATATTTCTAATGATGCTATGATAGGTTATAAGGCTTCATGAATGAGTTTTAGGGGACAAACCCAAGCTTGAGCCCTTCACAAGTTTCGGCCAACCAAGGAAACTAGGGTTAGGGTTGCAAGAAAAAGGCTTCTAAGGGAACTAGGGGATGTTGTATGCCTCATGTAGGAGTTTTAGGGGATGAACATGCTTTGTGATTAATATGCCATGAATATGCCAAAGAAATAGGCTTCATGTTATGATGTAATGTGCCATGAAATATGCTTAGGCGATGAACATGTTTTTGTGATTTAATATGCCATGAATATGCCAAGGAAATATGCTTCATGTTTATGATGTAATGTGCCACGAAATATGCTTATGTGATGAACATGTTTATACTTTAGGACCCCTTTAGGGTACTCTTATGTTATGAATGCATGTGTCCTTATGATAAGATGGAGATGCTTCCCTTTCAAGTAGGGATCAAGAGCTCTCCTTATGATAAGATGGAAATGCTTCCCTTTCAAGTAGGGATCAAGAGCTCTCCTTAAGATAAGATAAAATGGAGATGCTTCCCTTTCAAGTAGGGATCAAGAGCTCTCCTTATGATAAGATAAGATTAAGATGCTTCCCTATTTATGTTGGGGATCAAGAGCATTCTTTATACTATGACAAGAAAAGAAAGGAATTAAGTATTTTACTTTGTAAGAGGTTAAGTACCCGACCCGTCAGGTGGTCGTTAATCAAATCCATAGGGACATAAGAAGACGTAAGAGGTCTTGCCCTGGTAAGACGTAAGAGGTCTTGCTCTGGTAGGTCTGGTGGCTCGCTACCCCAGCCTATTAGGGAACGCGCATTATGTGGTACTTAACCTGGGGCCCCCCAAACAAGTTATGATGATGTTGAAGTATCTATATGTATATGTTTTGAAAAGAAAAGACTTTTATGAAATTTGTATGCTTATGTTAAAGATTATGAATGCTTACGAACTCGTCCTTTATGCATTTTAGATGCTATGAAGTTAGGATGCTTACAGTAGTTTAAGAATACTTGTGATTATGTACCTTATGCATGTCTAGGATTTATGTCATTATAAATGTTTATGCTCAAGTAAAAAAAAAATGCTTATGATTATGTCCTTTATGCATGTTAGACTCTATGAAGTTATGATGCTTGCAGTAGTTTAAGAATACTTGTGATTATGTACCTTATGCATGTCTAGGATTTATGTCATTATAAATGTTTATGCTCAAGTTAAAAATGCTTATGAGTATGTCCTTTATGCATTTTAGATGCTATGAAGTTAGGATGCTTACAGTAGTTTAAGAATACTTGTGATTATGTACCTTATGCATGTTTAGGATTTATGTCATTATAAATGTTTATGCTCAAGTTAAAAATGCTTATGATTATGTCCTTTATGCATGTTAGACTCTATGAAGCTAGGATGCTTACAGTAGTTTAAGAATACTTGTGATTATGTACCTTGTGTATGTTTAGGATTTATGTTATTATAAATGTTTATGCTCAAGTTAAAAATGCTTATGATTATGTTCTTTAAGCAGGTTAGATTTTACTAAGTTATGATGCTTATAGTAAGAACATTTGGGTTTATGTACTTCCTGCATGTCTAAGATTTATATCATGAATGCTTATGTTTAGAGTATGCCCTGCTTGGTTTTAATTATGCTTAGCATGCTGATGTAAACTCTATGCCATGCTTAGGTTTCATTACATGGTATGTTGTTGATTAGTGTTACTATGGAATACTTAGGCCATTTATGCTAGCATGCTTATGTTTCTAATTGCTTGATGAAGTTCATGGTTTTTTTTGTGAGTAGGCAAGAATCTTACTAAGCTTTATGCTTATAGTTTATGTGCAGATCAAGGAACCTGAACTAGAGGAAGTAGCAGGAAGGGCCCAGTGTGTGTGATAGTGGCATGGTGGAGAAAGACCCTATTACTATCTGCTTATATTTATATGCTCAATTAACAACTTAAGACATTGCTTCCGCTTATAAGACTTGTGAATTATTAGTACCATGCTGGATGTTGCTTAGTTATGTTATTGTTCAATTACTTAAGAAAGTTGATATGATAGAACTCACGAATGGATCCTTATGATGGGCATGTTATGAAATGAGATAAGATATGGTAACATGCTAACTATGAATAAGATAGGTGATGCATGTAGAAAAGAAGGTTTATGCCATGATAACATGCTTAAGTAAATGGTGAAATAATCCATATATGTCGAGAGCAGATAAGGGCGCGATACGATCAAATCGGGTACATATTCACAATGAATGGAGGTGCAGTGAGTTGGAAAAGTTTTAAACAAGACACAGTTGTCGATTCTATCACGGAGGCAAAATACATTGCAGCTTCTGAAGCAGCAAAGGAGGAAGTTTTGATCAAGAAGTTCATCTCCGAACTTGGGGTGGTTCCGTCCATTGTTGAAACATTACCAGTTTGCTGCGACAACACTGGAGCTATCGCATTGACAAAGGAACCCAGGTCTCACCAACGATCTAAACACATGCTTCGACGATATCATCTAATCAGAGAAATCATTAGTAGGAAAGAAATACAAATCGAGAAGATTCCTACAGAAAGGAACCTAGCGGATCCTTTGACAAAGGCTCTATCACAAAGTAAGTTTGAGAGTCACGTCACGGACTATGGGATTGGATACCATGGCGATTGGCTTTAGGCCAAGTGGGAGTTTGTTATGTTTGAGAGGTGTCCTAAGGCAATCGCCTTATGACTATTTATTTGATAAATAAAGATTTACTATTTGAGTACACATCTCATATGTGTTTGATTGGATCTTAAACTCATTTACTGAATGTCCGCAATACGATTCATAGCATAAGAGAATTTGTGATTGGATCACAACTAGTGAGTATCTCTACATGTGCAATTATAAAGTATTGAAATATTCCCTAGTCGATGAATTGATAAGTTCGGACATCATCGATTCTGTGAGACTAGCATGGGTTATACTCCTTGGTTTATCCAATCAACTGTTTCTCACTGGCTGGAGACATTATGATGTCGAGAGTTAAACATGGATGTTGGTTATGGGTAACTAGTTCATTGGAGTGACATGTTGTAAGACTTCACATTGTTCTCTATATATAAGATATGTCAGTGAAGCTCTTACTGCAGCTCGAGTGCGAGTTTCCTTCGACTTGAGGTATTCAAGTCATCTTGGTCATGAAGACTTATACTTTGACATCTTTGTCGATACATCTCTACGGAGGTGTGGGTACGAGATGATTAGGTATAAGTTGAAGTGCCTGAAGGTGATTGAATAGTCAACAAAGGATTCACCGCTCCTTGCAAGGAGATGTATATCCTATGGTCATTCATCGGATTGTTACTTAAAGTTTTTGGCCAAAGCATTGCATGTGAAGAGTATGGTACTCTTGGATACATGTTGAAGTAATTAGAATCCACTGGACGAGGAAATATTACTTGGGCTAGGTGTGATGTAGTCAGCCTAGTGGAGACTAACACAATAGACCATGTCCTGAACCAAGTGAGTATAAGACGAGTAAAAGGAACGAGACACGATTTATTGTAGCTGTTGAAGGGTTCGGAAATGGTTCCGAGATCAACCGTTGATTTTTCGATTAATTGGGGATCATGATGTACTACTAGATGTCACTCATGATTGTTTCATAATTAATGGTTAATTATGGATGACCAAAATAAACTGAGAACCTATAAGGTCACACACATAACGAATCCTTTGAAGAGACTTAAAGACGAGTTTGAGAATTGGATTCTCAAGATTGAGAGAGAGATCAAGTTTGGTTGGACCAACCACATGACAAATATAGAAATATTTGTCAAGTCGAAAATGTGAAAGGAGCACGTCTTATGAAGACGGGTTGGACATTAAGAGGTTTAATTATAAATCAAATCCGTTTGGTTTTAATTAAATGGATCTTCTTTTGGTTAAGGGCTTAATTAGGGTTTAATGGATGAGAATAAGCCTTAATGATTATGGACTTATGAATTTGATCCACTAACCCATAACCCATTAGGTTTAGAGCCTATATAAAGAGTTATAAAGGCTAAAACCTAATTAATGGGCGTGCTTAATCCCCTCCTCTTCCTCCTTGTCGCCTACTCCTTCTCCTTCCTCTTCTTGCCGCCAATAAGAGTTGTTGGGGTTCTCTTTGCCGCCGGCCCTAGCAAGTCCATCTCTTGCTTTAGGTCCGACCAACTCCTCCCCAAGGGAGTGGGGAACTTCGGCTAAGGTTTGGAACAAAGGTTTCTTCCTTTGTGCCCTTGGCCGAACCTAGGAGAATTGAGTTTTGGAGCTTGTTGTCGTCCACCAAGGAAACAAGAGTTGTTTCCTATTTTTGTTGGGCCGACTTTCTTGCTCTCCGATCACCTGACCTTCTTGCTTTATCTAGTAGCGAAGAGAAGGTCAAACTCGTAGTTTAGAGAAGTCGTCTCTCCGAATATTCAACGTGGACACGAGTAGAGATGAAGCTCCACGAGCATCGTACGGTTAATGCCCTTCCGACTCAACATCATCCGAAAGGTATACCTAGGATAAAATTGGTTTTATTCTTAATTTAATGTAAAATTTTATTTGGTGGATATGTCCGCACGTGTTGTAATCTTACATGCGTGGATGTGTGTGTTGTAATAATTTAAGAAATTATTATATTTTATTTCGCTGCGTTCGTTTATGAAACGACAAAAGCATATATACACGTCGGTCGCATCCCAACATCTTTATGATCACAAAGAACACTTAATGCTCTTCTCTATTTCAGTCATCTTGCTTGTATTATATTTAAGATATCTCTATCAAATCCTTCAATTTTTTTTAAAAAAATGATCATAAATATTTAATACTCTTAGTTATAGATAACTCATCATCTCTTATATCAATAATTATCTTATTAAGTTTAATATTGTTAAATATAAATTTCATATATTTTGTCTTTATTAAGTCTAAAACCTTTCACTTACAGTGTTTTTCTCTAAGATTCGAGTTTAATATTTATTCTTTCACATGTCTCATTTACCAAAGTAATATATACTATGATACTTTATCTTGGATGTATCGAGTGAGTTCATTTATAATTAATGTAAAAAAATATGAACTTAAAGTTGATCCTTGATATAACTCTATTTTTATAAGAAATACTTCAATTAATCTGCATGAATTATTTCTTATCATTGCATTCCGATACATATATTTAATTATTTCAATATATGATATACTAACAATATTTTTTTTAGAATTCTTCATTTAATTCGCTTGGGACTCTATCATAAGTTTTTCTAAGTCGATGAATAACATAAATCTTATTTCTGTTCTCGATACTTTTCAATTAGTTGTCTAAGAAGATGTATGACTTTTATTGTCGATTTTTCAAGTATGAATCCAAATTAATTTTTTATCACAATGGTCTCTTGTTTTTTTTTTCTATTACTCTTTCCTAAAATTTTAACTATAATGCATTAGTTTAATAATTTCCACAATTTTATATGCTTTTTTCATTTTTACATAAGGAAATTAAAGTACTTATCCTCCATTGATTAGATATTTTTTTCGTTTTCTATGTCAGGTTAGATAAATTTGTAAGTCATCCAATACTTTACTTCCCTACATACTTCTATACTTCTATTAGAATATAATCTGATCTACTTACTTTTTTATTTTACATTTCATTTAAAATCCGTTCTACTTTTGATGTTTGAATTCTATAATAAAAATTTATTTTTTTGTACTTTTTTGACCGGCTTAAATTACTTAAGTTAAATTAGTCATCTAAACCTTTATTGCATTCATCTTTAATGTATCTTATATAAATAAAATCTTATCTTTCTCTCTCTAACTTTGGATATTCAATAAATATCTTTTTCTTCTTCTTTTATATCTAACTATAGATATAAATATTCAAAATTTTCATTCTTAATTTTATTTACTATTTTCTTATCAATTGTATATTTTTTTAAAATTTTACTTATTCTTACAAGTGAATATCTATAAGCCATTTATTTTCCATCATTTTCTTTTATATTTTTTTATTTTATCAATAAAATTCTTTACTTGATGTCACATAGTTTTTTTGACTCACCGAGTACACTCTTGCTTATCATTTTCAATTTTAATATTATCTTATCTCATGTTGTATTCGAATCACTATATATTTCTTTTAATTTATGAATAAAATAAAAATTGATTTTGAAAGAGATTTTTTTTTTTAATTCCACGTTATCTTAGCCAAGACCTATACAATCTCTCTCAACTTCCAACCATTCACTGCCAAAAGATCGATTTTACTGCCCGAACTCTAGTAACCTCGCTTGCCAAAAATCAGATCAGAGTTTAGTGAAACGCCGTCGCCCTCGTCTCCAACGCCTTCTCTCTCTGCCATGGCTTCCGATCCGAAATCTTCCGGTGAGCTGCTCCTCTCGATTATTTCTATTGATTCCGCCGTGCTTTGTCTTTCCTTCACACCTTCTTTTTATGAGTTCCAACTGTTGTCGACCCTCGATTGTTTATCTGCGCAATATGTTCTATGTTTTCATGTTATCCTTCTTGTGAAATCTCATTAGGTTTGACATTGAGCTCGTTGCTATTTTCTCTCAGGACTAGCATTTGTGATCATGGGAGTTAGCGGCACCGGGAAATCGTGAGATCTTCATCATCATTTTCCTTTCACCGCCGCAAGATGCTATTCTGTTCCATTTATTATGTATCCAGATGCAGACACCTCGTCTTGCTTACCATCCTTGCAAATTTCGAATTTTATCACTCTTTTTTACGGCTACT
The DNA here is from genome assembly GCA_025175895.1 of Wurfbainia villosa. Classification (NCBI taxonomy): domain Eukaryota; kingdom Viridiplantae; phylum Streptophyta; class Magnoliopsida; order Zingiberales; family Zingiberaceae; genus Wurfbainia; species Wurfbainia villosa. Next base: position 5,774,616 of record JAKLTH010000147.1, read on the forward strand.
ACGATCATTCTGATCGAGAAGCAAGCCTTTTTTTATTTGTTGTATGGAGTATTAGGGATTTCGGTATTGTTAAAGCTAAGAAATTCAAAACGCCAAGTTTGATGATATAAGTGGTAGGAATATATCACAACTTTTTTTTTTTGTCCATTTGAAAGTATGTATAGATTTAGCTTTCCAACTTCGGCTTTGGTCAGTAGACTTATTTGCGTTGGAAGTTTATGCAAACATTGCTAGAATAGAGGTGGTAGGCATTCTTTTTTTTTTTGGATAACCTAGGTGTTCAGGCCTTCGGCTCAGCTAATCCTGGAAATGTATTGATTATGCCCTACGGATATCGTCCACTAGGATAAATTAGAGGAGTACGATGGGTCAGTGACTTTTTTTTTTTGGGAGCTTATAGGGATATGAATGATGCTTCTAATAGAAATTGGGGGTAGGAGAGGAGTAGCTCTAATACCAAAATTTGTTGGAAGATTTGGGTAGTATAAGATCAAGGCAAGATTAAAAGGAAAAACTCTATTCAGTTGCTTTGCACTTCACATTCATGTTCCAAACTTACATAGACTTTAGGCTAATTTTAGAAATATAGATAGCACAAAGACTCATCCACGATTATGATTCACAAGACATGGAGAAGTGAGCAGACACAAGTTTCAAAATGCATGAAGTTCTTTCATTCAAGTAAACAGTTCTTCCTTTTCAGCTCTCACATGGATGCTTAGGTATTGGTGAAGTTTGGCTTCTTCTGTCTGCAAATTACACTTCAGTAATTTAGTATCAAGTTCAAGAACAAACCATGGATCATATCGTATATATTGCTTTAAGCTTCAAATTCAGTATAAAAGTTATACTAGACATAAGAATGAGTTCCAAACACCATAATTTGCACAGTCAAGAAACAAGGTTGTGTGCCAGGACATATTACTAAAAAATAACAGAAAGATAAACTAAAATTTCAGGGTTACATGCTTGAAGCTTTATGCAAATAAAACAATAGTGTTTCTCCTTTTCAGTATTTTTATTTTTAGTTTCTTTTTTGTCAATGTAGAACACTTGTATTTGCTATGTTCTAACAGGACTGTTGCTGAGATGCTTGCAAAGACATTAAATTGTAGCTTTCTTGAAGCAGATGACTTCCACTCCAAGGCAAACAAGGGTTAAATTCTCTTTGTCATAATCACTTTCCTTTTAGGTACACTGAATCATAAGTAAAATGTAGCAAATCTAGTAATCTACATGAGGATATGGAGTAACGACAGATTGAGACAAAGATGAATCAAAATTTTTCATTCACCTAAATTAAAATGGTTTATGTGATGTCATGGAGTTTTATCATGCTTCTTCCCATGCATACAAAACTTTTTGCTTAGCAAACAATTTCACCTTGAATTTTTTTTTCCTTACTAATGGGTATCTAACATCCTTTCTATCTGCAACATAGAGAAGATGAGAAATGGTATTCCACTTAGCGATGAAGACCGGTTCCCATGGCTTGAATGTCTTCGAGATGCTATCAGGATCATCATGATCTCTGGCAAAAACATAGTCCTCACTTGCTCTGCACTGCAGAAGAAGTACAGGGAGATCCTCCGGTCGTCTGATCCAGATTACGAGGCAGGCCAGTATTCTAGTTGCAGGGTTAGATTTATATGCTTGGAGGCTCCAATTGGAATAATTGCTGATAGGATAAGGAGTAGATCAAAAGAAGGGAAACATTTCATGCCTGTTTCCCTTTTGCAGTCCCAACTGGATTTGCTTCAGATAGATGAAGTTGAAGGAATAGCCAAGGTAGATGCCACCACAAGCCTGGAAACCATCATGGATACTTTGCTACAAGTCTTGTCCAAGCACATTGACAGCCCTCTTCAAGTGGCTACTTCAACTTCACTTCGATAAAGACAAGCTCACAGCTACTATTTGAAACTATCTTGTAAGAATAAAGTTTCACAATTGTATTTTTGATTAAAGTAACTGACACAGTATACCTGTTAAACGTAAGTGCCTATTGGCAACCTGGTCATTTGTTTCTCATGATACACTACTATTGTATGGCTAAAAGACTAAACTTCAGTTACAACGTCAAGCATTGTTTTGTGAAATTCCAATGTGGTGATGCACCAAGAAGCAGCTCAAGGATGTACAAAATGATATGTAAAATTGATAAAAAAAAAAATCCATATTTTCTCCTTAATTTCCCAAGTCTTTTTCGAATCATTGTTTAGAATACCCTTGATACGTTTAGGATAGATCTATTCTGATGCAACACTTGGGGAAACAAATTAATTTTAAAGTGCAGGTACTAAGTCGATCCAACATCAAAATAGAATTTGTTAGTGTAATGATAAAGTCCAAGTCTTGTATATTTGACAATGGTAAAATCCAAGCATGAGTCTTGACATTTGGAAAGTTCTATATGGAGTTGACAAGGGAAGTCCAAGAGTGTAATATTGATGGCGTAAAGTCCAAGCGGTAGTCTTGGCCAAATGGATTTTGGCATTTGGGAAGTCCAAGGGTGTGATATTGGCGGCGTAAAGTTCAAGCGTGTGTTTTGACAATGTAAGCTCAAATGTGTCTTGGTAATATAGACTCGATTAGTATGACAATAGTCGATGGAAGCACCTGAAGGCTAACGTATGGATGAACAAGTCATGAATGACTTGGAGAAATCCGATAGGTGTGAGGCTGATGGAGGTGGCTAGAAGGCTTAGGTCTAGGCTAATGGTGGTCTAGCAAGTATGGTGTCATTTTAGATTTTTGACACACTTGAGAGAATCGATTTTAAGGCGAAAATTACTTTAATTTTAGGAAATGACAATGTGGGTTTAACACTTATGTATATATACCTTTGTATTTTATACTTGTTATGCTTTTACTTGCCTTGACATGTCATGACATCATGCTCATATTAATCATATAAAATGACATAATAATGTTTAGTTTTATTTTTAATGTCATGTGTGTATTTAGGTTTATGTTTTATGCCACGACATTATGATTATTGGCACATGCTTTATTTATGCTATTTTGTATGTCATAATCATCATTCATGCATTTAGGATTAATTAAAATTGATTTAAGGATTATGACATGATTTGAAATCCCATGTATAAGGGAATCAAATAGAGTTGTCTAGAAAAATATATGAGACCTTAGACTAGGAAGAATAAAAATCTACATCTCATATTAAATTGATTTGTATGTGTTTTCATACACCCTAGAAATATATGAGATGCTAGGAAATGAGTTAAGTTCATGTTCCTATTTAGTACATCATAATGAACTTAGAACTCTTTAAGTGATAATGATGGATCATGAGAAAAGTTAATGTACAAGTCATGTACATCTAGCCCATAGTCCATAGTTCAATATAAGGCTTTAAAATCATTTTAGAAAATCTTAGTGAAGTCTATCTTTTGATAGCAATCACCATTGATGAAGTTGATACAAAGTAGACTCAAAACATTGAAGTTTTTTTTGTTTTTGAACTTTGTATTAATCTCACTATTTAATGGGTATTTTATTTTTCAAATATGTTTCACCTATAATAATTGACATAAGTATTATACGTATGAAGTTTTATTTTTTTTTTTCAAATTACGTATAATTATTTATGAATTAATAAAATTCAAATTTTGATTTATGGATTTCTGCATTTGTAGAAACCAGTCGACTGCCTCTTGGGGCAGTCGACTGGCGTTGAGGGCAATCGACTGGTTGCTGATCGAGTCGACTGTCAAAACTAATTTCGAGTAAACAAGGTTTGTTTAGCCCATTTTCAGCCATTCCTATGTACCCTAACTGCTCATTACCCTAGGATATGCTTTGGAAAGCATTGGAAGGGTGAAAATTCATTGTGAATGAATTAGGAGAGTTATTTTGGGTGACATATCGAATTTTAAGGGAAGTGAAAGTTCAATGTTGAATCTTTATGCTTAATTTCGATTGTTTAGTATTCCTATAGACTTAGGGACTCTCTAAGAATATTATTGGTGCAATGGTCAAGGGGGAGCAAGCCTTTAGGAGGAGGTTATCCATCAAGGGATGATGGATGAGTCTTTCCTCATAAAGGGAAAGTTGGACCATTGGAGAAGTAAGGATTGTCTCTCATTTAGTGATATGAGACTTATCACTAGGAAGAGTGAAGACATCCTAAATATTTTTGGACTAAGAAGGAGATTGTACGATCTCATTGGGATATAGGACATTGATACCCTTGGGGAGAGCCTTTTTGATGTATGTCAAAAAGGGAGAGAATTGATGAATTGACGGCTTGAGTTAAGTGACCTAACACAAAGGTTTTGTCAAACATCAAAAAGGGAGAGATTATTTGTGCAATCGGCCCATGTCACGATTGACCAAACTCGAGTTTGACTCGGGCAGTATTTTGATATTCGACAAAATATATGACAATATGATTGTCAAGAAAAGTCCAAGTCTTGTGTGCTTCGCATGGAAAGTCCAAGTCTTGAGTACTTGACATGGAAAGTTCAAGCATGGGTCTTGGCAATGGTAAAGTTTAAGTCTTATGTACTTGACAATGGTAAAGTCTAAGCATGGGTCTTGGGATTTGGAAAGTCCAACATGTAGTTGGCAAGGGAAGTCCAAGAGTGTGATATTGGCGGCATAAAGTCCAAGCATGGGTCTTGGCAGCATAAGTCAAATGTTTGACAGCATAAAGTCCAAGCGATAGTCTCGGCAGCATAAGTTCAAATGGATCTTAGCATTTGAGAAGTCTAAGGGTGTGATATTGGCAGCGTAAAGTCCAAGCGGTAGTCTTGGTGACATAAGTTCAATGTTTGACGGTGTAAAGTCCAAGCATGTGTCTTGGCAGCATAAGCCCAAATGTGCCTTGACAATGTAGACCCGATTAGCATGACAATAGCCAATGGAAGCACCTAAAGGCTAACGTATGGATGAACAAGTCATGAATGACTTGGAGGGATCCGATAGGCATAAGGCTAATGGAGGTGACTAGAAGGCTTAGGTCTAGGCTAAGGGTGGTCTATCAAGTATGAGGGGATCATACTTGGGTTAAACCTCATATTTGCGGTCTATTAGTTGACTGGGATTATGGACTAGTCGATTGGTCAAGTGTTTTGACACTTGACCCTAATCGACTCGAGCGATCGGGTTATGACGATCGGTGTCGATGGTCAACTAGAGTTGATTTGATTGCGGTGCGTGCCATTGGCGTCATTGACGACTTTGACGATCGACTTGACTTGAGCAGTTGATTATCATGGAGAGTTGTTGACTGCTATTTGCGGCCACAAGCATAGAAAGTTTCATAGTCGACTGATCAGTCGACTACCTGTGCATCAGTCGACTGCTAGGATTTTGTAATCGACTACTATATATTTGTTGGAGCTTTTCCAACGTGGATATAGTCGTTGTGAGACAACGACATGAAGGTCAGTTGACTGCTGGGTAAGAGTAGTTGATTGGAAGGTGAAAATCAACTCGATTTGCAACTTTATAAGGAGCTTGAAGAGGAGGATTTTGATAGCAATTCTACGAGAGATTTGAAGCGAAGTGCTAGTGCACTTCAGGGTTCTTCAAGCTTATCTAAGCAACTAACAAGCAAAACATTCAAAGCAATTTTGTGTAAAGTTTTCTTTACGTTGTTGTTGTATTTATATTTGCTTGTATTTCTTTCTTATTGTTGTAAGAGGTTTTCTCCACCTCCAGAGTGTTTTTCGAGAAGGAGAGGTTTATTAGCTTGAGCTCGACCCGTGGAGTAGGAACTCTAGGTTTCGAAATACGTTATATGCTTGTGCATTGTATGTGAATATTTGTCTCGTGTTGTGTTTATTTCTATCTATGTTTCGTTGTGCACACTAACATATTGTAGATGAACGTGAACGAATTCCATCGAACAACGCAAAATCGCTATTCACCCCCCTCTTATGTGTCATCAATGTTCCTTCAGAACTCACATGGAAAATAAAATATTAAATTAAAAGATGATTAATGTAAAAAAAAGTTAATATTTTTTTTATAAATTTCATTGCAATTAAATGAGAAATAATTATATATCTAAGCTTTTATTTTAGTCTTGTCTCTCAAATATGACAAAATGTGATAATGTTCACGTCAAATATTTTTCATAATGATAAATCATGGAGAATTTTATCCTAATACAGTGATTCCTTTGCATTGGAGAGGATATAATTCAACTAGATATTTCATACCCATTGAGAATTAATTTTATATGGCATGCATCCGTGCAGTTACCAACTGTGCCAAATCGTGGAGACTAATCTCGCAAACATGAAAATGAGGCAATTATCAAATTGAAAATTATGAATAGTTGCTTAGTTCTTGATGGTGTTCCTTTTTCCGGTATGCTCGGATTCCTCCTCCTCCTTCGCTGAGAAGAGGCGAGATCTGTAAGCTTTACGAAGCTGCTGCCAAGACTCTTGATCTGCGATAGAAGTGAGTGATTAGGGATGGGCCGGCTCCTCGGCGCGGCCCCTCCAATGCTCAAGTTAGTATCCATCGAAGAAAGAAGAAGATGCAGTAAAAGAGAACGAAGGAAGAAACTTAAGAAGGAAGAAGAGTCATCTCTGCATACCAGATCAAGAAACGCCATCCCCTGCTTCATCTTCGTCTACCCCTTTTATAGACGAGCCAACCACTCCCTCCTCTGAAATGAATTTACCTAAATACCCCTTATGAGCTGCTCTTATTCCCGCTTTTTCCGCTCCTAATTTAAAAATCTCCATACGCCCCACCCCCTGGAACTAAATGCACTGCCCTGACGTTTAACCCACTGTCCTGAAAGATACTGCATTGCCCTACAACTCAATAGACTTCTCTGGCTCTGGAAGGATACCAACCTGTCCTGGAACTCAACACACCGAACACTGCCCTAGAATACCATCAAACTACTCAGGAACTCAATGTATTGCTTTGGAAAAAATACCAAATCGCTCTGAAATTCAACATACTATTCTGGGACTGGATTTACTGCCCTGGAAAATGCGACACTGCCCTGGAACTTAACCTACTGCTCTGGAAAGATGCTACACTGCCCTGTAACTTAGCATACTGCTATGGAAGGATACCAAACCACCCTAGAACTCAACATACTGCTTTGAAACTGAACTTACTGCCCTGGAACTCACTGTACATCTCTGACAAGCTACCAAACCGCCCTGGAAAACACTTATACTGCCCTATAAACCTTCTAACCGCCCTGGAATTACATAGACTATCTTGCTCTGGAAAACCCCGAGCCCAACATAAGTTCCCCCTCTTTAGAAAAACTGAAGAGCGAAATCGAGTGAAGTTTTACAAGTGTTTATGAATAAAAAATTTCTATGAAAAAGGCCTCCATACCCATCATAAGTTCCCCCTCTTTAGTAAAACTGAAGAGCGCAGTCGAGTGAAGTTTTACAAGTACTTAGACTGCCATGGATTTGCATATACTGCTCCAAAATTCCTCAGACTCCTTTGGAAATGACTTTACTGTTCAACAAACACACATACTATTGGGAAAACTTCCGGATCTGATGTTCACAACATCGCGGGCGAATATTGTAGGATCGATGAAGTGTAGATGTGGCCGGCTAGAGGGGGGTGAATAGCCCTCAATCGTTCGATGGTGGAATTCGTTCGTTCTCGTTGCGTTGCTTTCCTACGATTGTCCTTAGCGCAGCGAAATACTAATACAAATATGAATACTAACAACAAATAAGCATACGCAAACACACACGATATACGTGGTTCGGAACCGAATGGTTCCTACTCCACGGGCGAGCTCTCCGAGCTCTAGTTATGCGCACGACACTAACTAATCTCCTTCTCGACTACACGTCGGAGGTAGAGAAACCTCTCACAAGCTATTACAACAAGTAATATATGAAATACAAGCAATACAAAGACAAATACAAAATACACATAAAGAACACTTTACAACGCTTGCTTTGAACCCTTTGCTTGTAGCTTGCTTTAGATGGCTCTTGAAGGTCTGGAATGCAGCAGCAATTCCCCTTCAATAGCTTCACAAAAGTCTTGGCAAAATCCTCCCACTTGAGCTCCATTTATAACCTACATCAAGCCATTTTCGCGCCCAGCAGTCGACTGCCAAAAGGCCCCAGTCGACTGCCCCTGTAACCGTTGTCTCATAGTGGCTAGATCCACGTCGGACAAGTTCCAACGGATCTCCTACCAATCGACTACCAGTCCATGGCGATCGGTGACCTAATGGTCGGCCCGATCGGCTCACGGGCGATCTGCTCACGACATTCCCATCGATCATTGCCATCCCTCGGCGGTCATTGCTATCGGCTATCGATCATTGCCAAGCATAAAACCATGATCTAACACCCGGTCAAACCCTAGTTGACTTGGACGGTCGGCCCGACACCTATGTGATCAGGCAAAACCTCAAACATCAAGTTGTTTGAGCATCCGACCGTCGGGTAAACCCTCAAATATCAAGTTTGAGCCTCCGACACTCAGTCTTAGCCACTTGGCCAAGTCCACATCATCCCTCATGGAGTTCCCCACCGAAGCTCTCTTCCCTCGACCTACGTCCCTCGGATGTGCCAAGCGCACGGATTCGCAACGTCATCCTTCGCGTCTCATGCCCTCGAAGTATGCTTCCCTTGAGCCTCACTCCATTCGCTCCCTGTCCGACGGTCCCTCGGATGCACCAAGCACACGACTTCGCAATGTCATCCTTCACCGACTCAAGGACCCCGAGCCTAGTGAACTTACCAAGTCCTCAAGATTTCCCACATGCACCAAGCGCATGGCTTCACAATGCATTTCTCACCAAGCACCAAGCGCACGGCTTCGCAATGCTTTGGACTTTTCCACACCAAGCTCCATGCTTGGATTTTCCATGCAACTCCATGTTGGACTTTCCCATGACAATCTCATGTCATGAGTTTTGTCTATCATCAAAATACTATCAAGGTACTGCTCAAGTCAAACTCGAGTCAACCTGGGCCGATTGCACCAACAATCTTCCCCTTTTTGATGATTGACAAAACTATCATCTCAAGTCTACCAATTCTCCCATATTGGCAATTCTCATATCTCAATGAGAATTTCAACGAACCCTAATTGATAACTTGGTAACTTCTCCCCCTTTTTGACATTACATCAAAAAGGTCCTCCCCAAGGGTATAAATGTCTCATATCCCAATGAGATCTTACAATCTCTCCCTTGAAGGAACACATGCCTACAATCTTTCTAGTGATCCCATATCACTTAAAGAAAGGTAACCCAATTTTCCTCCCATGAGGAAATACACATTCATCTTACCATGATGGATACCTCCCCCTAGAGACTTGCTCCCCCTTGACTATTGCACCAATAATGTCCTTGGAGAGTCCCTAAGCCAATAGGAACATTTAACCAATCAAAATTAAGGCAAAGTTCAACAATGAACTCTCATCCACCTTAAAATTGATACTCTCCCTAAACCCTTCTCCTAATCCATGTCCAATGGATTTCCACCCTTTCTAATGCTCTCCCAAGCATATCCTAGGGTTAGGAGTGGTTAGAGGACCTTAACCTAGCTGAATATGGGCTTAACCAACAAGATTTACCCGAAATCAGCTTGGGCAGTCGATTGAATTGTAAATTAGTTTGCCACCCATCACCGATCTGGCCTCTGGCAATGATCGATAATCATTTGATTTTACATTCGTAAATGGATTTCTGAAATTCATAAGTAAATATATATAGGTTTAAAAATCTTGAAATTTGGTATGTATATTACTTATCACAAACATTATGGGTAAAAAATATTTGAAAATTATTTTACCCACTAAATTAGGAGATTGATACAAAGTCTAAAAGTTGAGAAAAGCTTCAATAAAGAGCCCTCTTTGTATCATCTCATTCAATGGTGATAGCTATCAAAAGATAAGCTTCACTAAGGTTTTTCAAAATGTTTTTGAAACTTTTAATTTTTTTTCCTAAACATCTCACTTATATCTAGATGTGTAAAACACATACAAGTCAAGTTTTTAGTGAGATGTGGGTTTTTGTCCTTTTAATGGTTTCATGCATATTTCTAGGCAATATTAGTTGATTCCCATCAAACCATGCCATAGTCCTTAAATCCATTTTTATTTATATGCATGATGATGATTATGACATAAATATGATATAAATAAAAGCATATGCCAAAATCATGATGTCATGGCATGTGAGAGACATCTAAGCATACATGACATCTAAAAATAATTCTAAACATGATCATGACATTTTTATAGATAAAAATGAAAATGATGTCATGACATGGCAAGACAAACAAATCATGGCAAGTAAAATATACTAAGGTATAAAATACCTAAGTGCTAAATCCAAATTGTCATTTCTAGGGTTAAGTCCATTTTGCCTTAAAGCCATCATTCTCCCTAGTGTGCCATAAACCCAAAATGGCACACCAATACCTCTAAGACCTAGTTGTGCCAATTTAATCATTTTTAACTTCTCAAACATATTGGCACATCCTAATGTGTCAACTCTACTATGGTTATGTTAACTATCCATCCACTTAGGGTTGACACACCCTAACCCATTTAGCGTGAATCGATCACGCTCTTAGGAACCCAATACCTATTGGAGCTCCTTGGGTTAACAAGGTATTCTCTAGGGATAACTTCCCTAGATACCTTCCTAATGACCCTTTTAGGCTTTAAAGTCATAGTCAAATGGGTCTTTCCTAGGTCAACTCTAGAGGTGACTCCTCCTTTGACCTTCCTAGTGACTTTCTTAGTTTTCCTTAAGTCCTTAGCCACTAAGCAAATATCATGGCTAGTCTTAGGGATAACTTCCCTATTAGCCTTGATTTTCCTAGACCTAGATGTGGTTCCATAATTAAATGGAACATTATGGTAGGACATAGGTTTGTGACCTAAACCTTTCTTGCCCTTAGACATTTCTTGTTTCCTAGGTATTTACTTTTGTACATTAGACCCCTTAACCGAATTTGAGATGATTGCTAGGGTCTTCTCCAATTTTTCTAGCCTTGACCTCAAGGCTTGGTTTTCTAGCTCTAATTTTCCCAATTTTGAATTTTCATTTATCTTTTGGGAAATGTTCTTCTTCTTAGGCATGTGCCTACCCTTCTTAGGGTTAATGCCTAGATGATTTTCAACTCTCCTAATGGACTCTTTAGGTAAAATAGGTCTAGTATTTTGAGTCCTAGATTTGTCCTTAGAGAAACTAATATGCTTAGCACCTAAACACGCATATTTATTCCTACTAGCATGCTTTTCATTAATGATTGCAAGAGAACTAAAATAATTTTTAGCATGCCTTTTAACTTTAGGAATTGAAAGTGCATTATTTAAATATATCTTAGGGTTAGCTTTGTGAGCTCCCCTACATGAGATACACCTTCTTGCCCTTTCTTCCTCCCCTTAGGACATTGGTTTCGGTAGTGCCCCTTTTGATTGCATTTAAAGCATACAATGCGCTCTTTGCTTCTAGTTGTGGGGACTTCGGCATCCTTTGACTTTGGGTTGACTTTTGGTGCCGATGTCTTTTCCTTAGCCAATTTAGGATATTTGCTCTTGTAATGCCCTTTCTCCCTACACTCAAAGCATATTATGTGATTTTTATTTAAAATTATAATACTTGAGTTACCTAGGGAGGTGGTGGAGGCCTCTTCACTTCTTCCGGAGGTAGAAGCTTCATTTTGATCTTGCTCCAGAATAGAAACCCTTTCCTCCCCCTCAATGCTAGAGATGGAGGTCTCCACCAAATCATCCACATCTTCGAATGTGGATGCCAATTCTTCCACGACATTCTCCTCTACTTGTGTCGGTTGGTAATTTCCTTGGAATTTCATTATCTTATTCCATAGCTCCCTTGCATCCCTATAGTCACCCAATCTAGACCAAATATGATTAGGTAACAAATCACTAAATAATTTTATTACCTCGAGATTTGTCTTGAAGTCCTTAATTTGGTCTTGGGTCCACCTTAACTTCTCAATTGGCTTGTTGTATTTGTCCCTAGGCATCTCAAAACCATTTTCTACAATAATCATAAAATCAAAGTCAGTTTCGAGATATACCTCCATCTGTTTCTTCCACCAAGCAAAATCTCCATTGAATTTCAGTGGATGGATGTTGCAGCTGGCCGTCTTATAGTGCTTGTGTCGACGGTTAGTCCTTGACAAGCCCCTTGGCTCTGATACCACTTATAGGATCGATGAAGTGTAGATGTGGCCGACTAGAGGGGGGTGAATAGCCCTCAATCGTTCGATGGTGGAATTCGTTCGTTCTCGTTGCGTTTCTTTCCTACGATTATCGTTAGCGCAGCGGAATACTAATACAAATATGAATACTAACAACAAATAAGCATACGCAAACACACATGATATACATGGTTCGGAATCGAATGGTTCCTACTCCACGGGCGAGCTCTCCGAGCTCTAGTTATGCGCACGACACTAACTAATCTCCTTCTCGACTACACGTCGGAGGTAGAGAAACCTCTCACAAGCTATTACAACAAGTAATATATGAAATACAAGCAATACAAAGACAAATATGAAATACACGTAAAGAACACTTTACAACACTTGCTTTGAACCCTTTACTTGTAGCTTGCTTTAGATGACTCTTGAAGGTCTGGAATGCAACAGCAATTCCCCTCCAATAGCTTCACAAAAGTCTTGGCGAAATCCTCCCACTTGAGCTCCATTTATAACCTGCATCAAGCTATTTTCGCGCCCAGCAGTCGACTGCCAAAAGGCCCCAGTCGACTGCCCCTGTAACCGTTGTCTCACAACGGCCAGATCCACGTCGGGCAAGTTTCAACGGATCTCCTACCAGTCGACTACTAGTCCATGGCAGTCGACTGGTGACCTAGTAGTCGACTGCCCAGTCGGCTACGGAGTGTTCTGTGCTCACGATATTCCCATCAGTCGACTGTCATCCCTCGGCAGTCGACTGCCAGTCCATGGTAGTCGACTGCCAAGTACAACACCAATCAAACCCTAGTCGACTTGGACCAGTCGACTGACACCTATGTCAGTCGACTGCTGTCGGGCAAAACCTCAAACATCAAGTTGTTTGAGCATCTGACCGTCGGGTAAACCCTCAAACATCAAGTTTGAGCCTCCGACACTCAGTCTTAGCACCTTGGCCAAGTCCACATCATCCCTCATGGAGTTCCCCACCGAATCTCTCTTCCCTCAGCCTACGTCCCTCGGATGCACCAAGCGCACGGCTTCGCAACGTCATCCTTCGTGTCTCATGCCCTCGAAGTATGCTTCCCTTGGGCCTCACTCCATTCGCTCCCCGTCCGGCGGTCCCTCGGATGCACCAAGCGCACGGCTTCGCAATGTCATCCTTCACCGACTCAAGGACCCCGAGCCTAGTAAACTTACCAAGTCCTCAAGACTTCCCACATGCACCAAGCGCACGGCTTCGCAATGCTTTGAACTTTTTCACACCAAGCTCCATGCTTGGATTTTCCATGCCAACTCCATGTTGGACTTTCCCATGATAATCCTATGTCATGAGTTTTGTCTATCATCAAAATACTATCAAGGTACTGCTCGAGTCAAACTCGAGTCAACTTAGGCCGATTGCACCAACAAATACTTCGCACAACCGCAGCGGAAACAATAATTATAAACCGGATCCATGCAAAACTATATAAGTCGTTTCGTACCCTACTTTTCTAGATCTTATCTAGAAGGAGAAGTATACCTTTGGTGCGTGCCCTTCGCAATCTCGCTTTTCCAAACGTTGTCGGATCTTAATACGGTAAGGATAACCATATCTCTAAGGTATCCACACTGACACTCAACTGTTTTGGAGTCACGTTGTGCTAGCAACCCCTAGCAAAGCGCCAAGAACCCTTTGGAAGAAGAAGGAGAGGAAGGAGAGGGATGAGAGAACTTTTCTCTAGGCTTTTGGTTTACACGTTGGAACACCCAAAATCTTTTTCCACTCCTTGCTTTGCACGTTCAAAGCAATTTTAAGCCACTAGCCATCAATTCCCATTATCTCCCCATTAAGAAGACTCTTAATACCAAGACCCTTGGCATTCTCCTTCATCATAAATACCAAGGCCCTTGGTATTCCCATGCATGATTAATCACATTAATCATGCATGATGATGATGAATCATCTTCCATGGTTCAACTTGAGTCTAACTCAAGTTTAACCAGTTTGAGTCTAACTCAAGTCTTGGCCATATGCTAAATTGTCTTTTAGTCCAACTAAAAGAAATCATCTCCAAAACAGAATATCATTTGTGTGTAACCCTATAGGCTCTTGTAACGTTAGTAATGTATCTAAAACCATTTTAGATACATAAGCAATGAGTGACATCTAGCAATACATCATTGCTACCCAAGTTACAAGATCGTCGAGATCCGATAATCTTTCTGTGACTATTATCATGTATGACAGCGTTATTCTATCTCTGATATCTTAGATCGATCAATGAGGCATATACCGTGTCATCTCCTTATTGATCTTTATGTTTCTTGATCCCCAAGTAGATTCACTCAAACAAATGAGCTCAATATCTCATATTGACTCATTTGAGCATGACCATGCATTTCTTGGTCCTACTCTATCAAGAGGCTAAAGATATCACTCCCATCATATGGGAGAGATAGATCTCATCTACATCACTCACATCCCTCCGCATAATTCATTACATATCCAGTGATCGCCATTATAGTGCACCCTGTTACGGTGTAATGTTAGACGATACCAAAGTACATAACTCCTTATGTAGGGAATCGTAGTGACTTCAGGTCTAAGGACTATTCATACCAATAGTCACATGAGAAAGTATATGACACTCATATAACGATCCATGACACTTTCTCATAGTGGGTCAATTCAGTATATATATTCTCCAATATATATATCCATGTGTCAATATGATATCACATATCCATGACTTGTGAGATCAAGTTATCCATTGACCTACATGCTAGTCTCGATGTATTAATATTGTCTTTGTCTATTAATACTTGACTAGGAATATTAATAATAGTGTTCTCTACAGCTTCTCATAATCAATTCTATCAATTGATATACTGTAGATTAAAATCTACTATTCAAGGGCATTATTATATTTATTTTAGCTGACACATGCATAAAGTAAATATAATAAACAATCTTTGCCTTTTATTAATAAAATATAATACACATGATCCCTAATCAATCATCTCATGATTGACACTAAGGGCTGACACTAACACATACTGCTCTGGACATAAACATCTCGGCAACCCTTCCAACTACTTTGCAAACATACATACTGCCCTGCAACCCTTCTAACTGCTCTGCAAAAATAAACACTGCCCTGGAAACCTGTTTATCTACTCGACCAACACCCATACTGCCTTGCAACCCCTCTAACTGCTCTGCAAACATCCATTCTGCCCTGGAAACCCGTCAATTTGCTCTGCCAACACCTGTAACCCTTCTAACTGCTCTGCAAACATACATACTGCCCTGGAAAGCCATTTATCTGCTCGGCTAACACCCATACTTCCCTGCAACCCTTCACAAACACCCACCTGCAACTCTTCTAACTGTTCTGCGAACATACATACTGCCCTGGAAAGCCGTTTATCTGCTCGACCAACACCCATACTACCCTGCAACCCCTCTAACTGCTCTGCAAACATCCATTCTGCCTTGGAAACTCATCTATCTGCTTTGCGAACACCTGCAACCCTTCTAACTGATATGCAAACATACATACTACCCTGGATTGAAACAAACTACTCAGGAACTGTGTCTAACATCCCTAGAATATAATGCCTTAGCAAAATTTAATAGCCCCTTTCAAATGAAAGAATATAAAAAACCCCTCAAATCCTGTATAATGCCTTAGAAAAAATCATATAACCCCTGCCACAGAACATTAGATAGCCTGAAACCCTTAAGCGCAAATCTCTTTGTACCCTTTGATAACCTCTTTTTGGAAAAGTACATTAGATAGCCTGGATATTTTGGAACTGAACATTTAGGCGGAAAATGCCACAGAAAATACACTTCTCCGCCTAAAAGAGGAATACATAGTCCTAGAATCACATATAGGTGAAAAATGCCTTAGAAAAATGCATACTATATGGAAAATTGCCTTAGAAAAAATTCTCTCCATAACACTTGCTCGTTTTAAAACATATTTGCAATGAACACTTAATTTTTCTTACTGTGTCTATCCCCGTATCATTTTATATCGTTCTACACAGATCCACTAACCCTTTTCGTAAAAAATGTACTCTTCATACCATCTATACTGCCGACCAATGTATAAAAAGACCAATATTCCCTTCATTATCCCCAAATTTCCTAACAGATATTGAGAATTTCTGAAATACTTCCATAGGAAAATAACAAATTTTTCGGACTTAAAAAAGCCCTAAACTTTCCCTTCACCCTTACCGCATACCTTACTTAGCGCTCATAATCTTTCTTAAAAACCCTTCCCCTCCGCTAAAACTGCCATTCACCCTAAACTTTCTCGAAAAACCCTAGCTCCCCTTTCTGACATCTCCCAACTTCCCGCGACCTTTCTCTACGATGGCCTCTTCCTCCTCTACTGTTGCCTGGTACGAAACCACACCTAGTCAACTAACCCTATCCCACTCTTTCTTTCGTCGGGAACCCAACTACCTTCCTGAAAATACCACCATTGTTATCCCCAATCCATCCCAACGCCCTCATCTTCCTCCCCCCGGAACCATTACCCTGTTCACAGGCCAACTGGAAGGAGACCTCCGCCTCCCTCTTCCAAAACCCCTCTACCACATTATTTTCTTTTACGGACTTCCCGTCAATCAACTAACCTTGACCTCCCTCCGTATCCTCGTCGACACCATCATCGTTTTCCACCATCTCAACATTCCCCAAATACCCCACATTTTTCACTGCCTTTTTCAACTGAAAATGGCTGATCCCAGAGTCTTTTACTTCATGGCTCACCAGGGTTACCAATTCCTTACTAATATACCTACCTCCCATAAGGGTTAGAGAGAACTCTACTTCTTTCTTGTCATAGATCCTCCCCTTCCCTTTTCTTCCCGCTGAAAAACTACCATTCCTGA
The DNA here is from genome assembly GCA_025175895.1 of Wurfbainia villosa. Taxonomy (NCBI): domain Eukaryota; kingdom Viridiplantae; phylum Streptophyta; class Magnoliopsida; order Zingiberales; family Zingiberaceae; genus Wurfbainia; species Wurfbainia villosa. The sequence goes on from JAKLTH010000147.1 coordinate 5,791,679, forward strand.
TCTTCCCGACCCCAAATCTATCAAATCTTCTATCGACTTTCCTTCCATCAAAGCAAAACTAAAGAACAAATACTTCAACATCAATGACCTTATAAAAGAACCAATTTTATCCTATTATGAGCTGTCTCCTTTCCCTTCACCAGATGCAGATCCTATCGGTAAGCTTTTTCTCCCCTTTTTATTCTGTTAAAAATACTGTCTTTACTATTTATTTAGTAAATCAACATCATATTTTATTTCCTCCTTACTCTTTACATTATACAAAACCTATTATATGTATACCAATCATCATGCCCTACCATCTTCATACTCTTAATATACAAACCCCTACACCTCTTTAACTCCTAATTCTGCACACACCTCATACTTTACATAGAAACTATTATTTCTGCACTTCCACTGATACTATCATCCTGTATCACATTTTACTTAGCATTAACGCCCTCTATTTCCCATATACAAGATACCATACCATACTACTTACTCCTAACATATAGCCACCCAAACTTAATCCACCAGACTGCCCATACTGATACTGATACTCTTATATACAAAACACCATTTCTGCACTTCCACCGACATTCTGTACAAAAGACCGATACCATCAAATTTCATATCCTTCCCGACTTTATAATTTCTAACCTGCTTTTATATCTGCAGAAGAAATAATGAGTACAATTATTGCCAAAACATTGGCCAAGCAACAAAGAAAGAGAAAAAGATCGGACACCACTTCTTCTTCGATCCCTGAACCAAACATCTCAGTAATTACCCCTTAACTTTTTTTTATTATATTCAATAAAAATTTTCTAACAAAACTCATAATAACATTGCATTTACTTTCTTGTCACATGCCCCTCTAAAATTGACACAAGTCCCCATTATCACCCTTGCCGAGCTAGATCAATCTCCCCGCACATTTGCCAACATTCCTCTTCCCCAAACAGAACTAACTTCCAATCTCGTTTCCTTCATACTCCCTGCCTCCTCAGATCCCCTCTCCACCATGCCTTCCCTAAATCCTCTTCCTTCCTCTGATTCACCTACCCCCAGCTCCCCTTCTAACATCCACATTGATTCCATCGAAGTTTCTTCCACATCTTTTGCTTCCTCCACAGATGATCTCCCCCTATCCTCTTTATTCCCTACTAAACCACAAAAAATCCCACCTCCTTACAATCCTTCTATACTAGAATAGGTTGTATCCTCACCCCTAGACCTGCTGGTACAAGCAGTGTATGACTCTGCCCCTGACCACCTCCCCTCTTCCTTTCCCATTACACCAATACCCCCTTCCTCAAACTCTCCCACACTTCCTCCCACTGCTTCCCCTTCTGAAATCCCCCTTCCCCTGACAGACCCTTCTTCCATACACACCACCCATCTCCCCTATAACACTCCAACCATTCTTCAAGAATTATCAGAGAGCCTTCGAACAATAAGATTCTTACTTAATACTTTTTAATTTTTATACGCTCATAACTTACCTTCAATTTTCTATTTCAAGAGCACTTTAAAAATTCAATCCTTCGAGCAATGGTACAATGAGCATCAACATCAATTTCATCAGCCACCAACTTCATCCACAGGACCATTCTCCCCTTTAATCACGCCTGACTTACCCTCTACTTCTTCAAAAGGTGTTCAAATGGACCCTGAGGCTGTTACCACAATTCTAGGCACCCAGACTGATACACCTCCCTTCTCTAATCCAGCAACAAAGGAGAAAGAACTCCAACAAAAGGTCCAATGGCTTCAACTTCAAGTTGAATCCTTTGCAGCTGACCAAGCATGCATAAAGGAGGAATAAACAAACATCTTCCTTAAAGACGCGGAGATTAAACGATTACGAGAACAAGTCACAGAGTCGAAAAAAATCATAGCTGCTCAACAATCTGAAATTGCACGACAAAAGCAACAAGCAAGCCACTGGCACCTCCAAGCAGGTGAGTGCTTTCAACCCTTAGAAGACCCTATAGATGCCCACCTTGCTCTTAAGGAAACAACTCTTCTCATCTTGGATGAATTCCACTTCAAATTCAACATATTAAAGCAACATTTCAACATACTAGCTAATACCGCCCATGAACAGACTACTAGAGCTAATCATTTACATCAAGAGTTATCAGAGCTAAAAGAGACTGAGGCTGGACGATGGGTTACATAGCAAAACAAGATCCTATCCAGAACCTCCAAAAAAATAAACAAACACTTCCAAAGAGGATTCGAGGGTGCTCTTTACCAAGCCAACAAGAAGAAGTACTTTATACCTGGCGCACCCTACCTTGACATCGATCTTGAAGGAACGTATAATAGCATTCCTCTAGAAGCTTTCCTAACTGTCTCTGATACTGATTCAGAGTAGCCAAGTCGACCCCTTGCACTTATTTTAAACAATTGTGTCTTTTGAACAATCCATTGTACTTAAACATCTTTTGCTTTAAATATATATATTTCCTCTGCCTATGTTCATTTAACCTTTCTATATACTACATTACACAGATCGGATTGTCTTTAAAAAGAATTTATACTTCATAATAACCATAACATTCCTAAGAACTTTTTATGTCAAACAACATTTTCTCCATACCCCCTTTTTCCCTAAAAAAAAAAACGTACTGCCTACCCCACTATTTCCTAACAGCAACTACTATACCTATATCATACCCTATTAAAAACTGCATTCCTTATCCACCCAACTTCTTTACCCTAACAAACTTATATTCGTATCTCTACACTTCTTATTTTATCACTTTGAGCGGGAAAAATTGTTATTTCCCTCCCGATGAAAAAATGTAATATGCACTTTTAAACGTAACTCATATACATTTCCTTATTCAAGACATGATTTCTTTTTTATCAACACATCATGAATTTACGTCACTACAAACCATCCCTCCCTTGATCATTACTACCGCTCAGAGGTTGGGCTATCACCTAGCCAAAAGTAAATTCCGCAAACAACCCTTCTCCCTTTATATCAGTACCGGCCAGGACCTACCACAAACTTCCGAAACACAACCCTTTTCTCCCTATATACATCTATACTGCTCGGAAACCAGCTGTAAACTTCTGAAAACCACTTTTTTCCTCCCGGACCCCCCCGAGAACTATGCACAAACTTCTAAAAACATCCATTCTCTTCCTCAGAACCACTGTCAGAACTACCGCCTTAGAAAAAAATATCATTCATGCCTTGGAAATACTAACAACCCTTTAATTGCCAAGCAAGCTCAATTAATAATATAGAAGGAAAAATATTCCACTCAGTATTAGCAGGCTTTGCTGAAAATTAGAGGAGAAAATTCCAATAAAGATACTTCCATCAAGTAGTTGCACGAACATGCTGAGCTATTAACACAGCAAGCAGTCCCCTCTCAATCAGAAAATCAGAAATTGATACAGAAGGAGAGATTGATAAGATACATACATTTTCCTTATTCTGCGATAGGGGAGCTTCAACTTTTTATAAATGTCATCTGCATTAATCAACTTACCTAACATGTTCTATAATGAATCTATTTTTACTATTTCTAAATATGCATCGTTCATATTTTGTGTGTATCTGTCCTCATGAAATTACACATTGAATAAATTCATAAGAAATGTTTTCTTCTAGATCCTGGTAATATCCTGTAGATATCCACTTTGTTTCCTTACACTGCAGCCTGTACAGGCCTTGTAACAAAATCCAAACGCCCTTATACACTTTCTGTTTACCTCATTTTAACAACTACCAACATGTAAGTAATCCTAGGTTACTTTGTAAAACATTGTCTGTACTGCCCGTCCCGCAATGCATATTTGTCTTTATTTTATCATATCACTTTTGAATTTACACTGTCCATACCACACATGATTTTTCCTGTACATTTTCATACTAACACTTCTTATGCTAAATGCCTTGCTTCTAGATTAACACTACCAATCTTTCCTTTCCCACACTTTACTGTAACTCATATTTTCCCTATAACAAAGTCCACACAGACTGATACATCTTATGTCCAGCGTATCAGAAACTGTTCACATCGTGCATGCCCCATCAGAAACTACCATTTTCCCAACTCACCTTGTGATTTATACACATGGCTCGTAATAGAATCTGCCCTGGTATACCACCCCTTGCAGTCAATTGATACACTATATAAGGTTTTTTACTACCTTTTTTATATGTTCCTATTATTTAACCCTGTCTTCCCTTTCATTTTACATAATTACTCCTATCACAAGCTTTTGCCAATACTCAACCATTTTCCTCTATAAATCTTTTTCAACTTTACCTTTGTGATCCCACACCTTTCCTCCGATTTCCATTCCTATGCCGAACCCCACAAAATTTTCTTTCTTCCCCCTCAACTCAAAACTTATCAGATTCCCTTCTAACTAGTATTAATCTTTCGGCATGATATAAAGTAACATCTCGCTTCTCCAGAATTAAGTCAGATTCCCTACACTAGGCTACCCCATTACCGCTCAGGATACATGTCACTACTTGGGAAAACTCTACTTTGATTTCTATAGACAACACTACCTCCCTTCCATATGATTCACGACAAAGTACCCAATATTAGTAGCCAATACTTTGTATGCATATGAAACTCTTTCCTACTGACATAGAGTATACCCACCCTAGTATAGATCATATTCACCTTAAAGGCTAGAATAACTAAAACAAACACAATCATAACATCAAAACTGAAACTGTCTTCTGCAGTTAAAGAGTAGTAACATAAGGCAGTATGTACCTGAAATTTACATAAAATAAGTAATAGCACCCAAGAGCAATACTCTGTCTATTAAAAATGAAGTATGCATGTAGCTATGAAGTTGAATAGAAAGAATTAACCAAAATAGAAAAATGGTCAAGAAACGGATGAAATCAACTTTCAGTAGATTCCGATCAGATCCCCTTTTAGGCTACCACTTAGCTTCAAGATCAAACCCACTTTCAGAAACATCTTCAAAAGCTTAATAACATCATCACACTTCAACAACACATCCCAAACCAAGAAAAGATCAATACAATGAACCAATCCTGATGGCACGTACAGAAGCTCTACTAAATCAACCGATGGAATGAAATATTTGAAACTACACCTTCCCCCCTATTCTGGCATAGAGCAGGTACTCTTAATAACCTCAGCAATAAAATTTGTAGCAGAACCATGGAATTGCAACAAATCTCATAAGAAAACCCCAACAATAAAATATCAAGCCCCAATAATACAATAGAATATCAGATTTGGTGAATGATATCTGTAATAATATGATAGAACAACAAATCTGGCGAATGATAATATCAATACTATGACAGAATATCAAATCTAGTAACAAGTGTCACAGAATATTAGATCTCTGAGGATAGAGTCATTGAAGTTAGAACAGAGGATGATACATTGAACTCCAGCAAGAGCTAACAACTTTTTGAAATCACAGCGATCCCCAATTAGCAGATTCAGAAATCACAGCGATCTCCAAAAATTTGCAATACCCTCCTCTAAGAATTGAGTCACGGAAGCTTAGAACAGAGGGTGACGAGCTAAACTCTAACAAAGAGCCAACAACTTTTTGTCCAGATTCCCACAGATGGCGCCAATTTGATGGTGTTCCTTTTTTCGACACGCTAGGATTCCTCCTCCTCCTTCACTGAGAAGAGGCGAGATCTATAAGCTTTACGAAGCTGCTGCCAAGACGATTAGGGATGGGCCGACTTTCCGGCGCGGCCCCTCCGACACTCAAGTCAGTGTCCATCGAAGAAAGAAGAAGATGCAGTAAAAGAGAACGAAGGAAGACACTTAAGAAGGAAGAAGAGTCATCTCTGCATACCAGATCCAGAAACGCCATCCCTTGCTTCATCTTCGTCTGCCCCTTTTATAGACGAGCCAACCACCCCCTCCTTTGAAATGAATTTACCTAAATACCCCTTATGAGCTGCTCTTATAACCGCTTTTCCCGCTCCTAATTCAAAAATCTCCATACTCTCAACCCCTGGAACTAAACGCATTGCCCTGGCGTTTAACCCACTGTCCTGAAAGATAGTGCACTGCTCTACAACTCAACAGACTGCTCTGGCTCTGGAAGGATACCAACCTGCCCTAGAACTCAACACACTGAACACTGTCCTGAAATACCATCAAATTGCTCGGGAACTCAATGTACTGCTCTGGAAAAAAATACCAAATCGCTCTAAAATTCAACATACTATTCTGGGACTGAACTTACTGCCTTGGAAAATGCGACACTGCCCTGGAACTTAACCTACTGCTCTGGAAAGATGCTACACTGCCCTGCAACTTAGCATACTGCTCTGGAAGGATACCAAACCACCCTGGAACTCAACATACTGCTCTGAAACTAAACTTACTGTCTTGGAACTCACTGTACATCTCTGACAAGCTACCAAACCGCCCTGGAAAATACCTATACTGCCCTGCAAACCTTCTAACCGCCCTAGAATTACATAGACTACCCTGCTCTGGAAAACCCGATCCCATCAGTTCTCTTATATAAAACGATACACCTCAACTTCAAGATGTTGCTGGAGAGCAGATGAACCATTTCAAGAAGCTATTTGTGTATGGAGGACAACAAGGGCAATGTTGCGTATAGAGAAACAGTGCACATAGCAGGAGACACATAGGCAATGTTATTCAGCTCGTTTGCTATAAGTGTCTTGATGTTGGCAAATCAGGAGGAACCTCACAACTACTGAGGCTTGTAGAGCTGCCATTGGTTTTGGTTGGTGCCATGAATAGCGTTGAAGCGAAGTCATGCACTCAAGAGTCGCAGGAGTGATACATGGGAAGTGGGGGTGTGTGTGCTGACGAAGCTCAACTGTAGCATAGTCTACGTGAGTGAGCTAACAGAGGAGAGGAGAAATAAAACTTGAGGTGTGTAAAGCCGATAAGTGAGCATGCATCAATGAGTTTCTCCATGACAAAGGGAAATGGGGCAGCATGGAAGAGTTTGGGCATTGTCGTGGGGGTCTTGCATGCGCTAACATCACAAGGCAGCTCCACTCAAGTGTAGACGGGAATGTTGCGACGGTCACAAAGCTTGTGTGCGTCGAAGGAGTATAACTAATAAGCAGAAAGATAGACACTAGAGATGCTAGAAGAATAACGTTGGAATAGGTATCGCAATGGCTTTGATGCCATGTTAAGAAAAAACCAATGGGGTTTAATACCCTATAGCCTCCTTTATCAATTTTAATTATTCATCATTGCAAATTAAAGTGATACTTCATCTATTATTATTATTATTATTATTATTGAAGTTATTCAATAAACTGTGTTCCATGATAATTACAATTATCTAACATTGTATTGTTCTCAAAGATATCATATCACAGATATTCATATAGAGGCAGTTATACAATATCTTGAAACTTTGTCAGAGTATGGATTGTCACTTCGGACACTAGTTCCTTGCCTGCTAGAGGCTGCCTCCATCGCATATAAAACACCCCAAATTATAGCATCTGAAGCAGAAAAAACAAAGGTAATTATTAGAACTATCTCAACTCATAATGACTATAATAATATCAATGAGCATTCAATTGCATGTAATATTCATCTGCGTCTGGCAAATCTGGAGGACAAAAAAAAAACAAAAATCAGAAACACACCAACAGATTTATAGTGTCAGCTGTGCAGAACTGAGCAAGCTAGTCATCTATGTTCTTCATATATTCCTTCGAAAGTTTGGAATTTGTAATCAAAACCTGCTCCTTGACGAGAGAGTATCCTGACTCCAACAACGCCTCCACCGATTGCTGCATCCAACACATGTATAGATGTTCAACTCAAGATACCAATATAAACTAAAACAATTCATCCATAAAGAAAAGCAAAACTATCATGAACAATTTGATACATTGATCGCAGCTGCATGAACATAATACTACTTTTCATCCCTAGCTAAAGAGCTAAAGCTAATGGAGCATTTTATCTCCCACAGGCAAACAAAATTTTTGATTAAATCAGTTAGATAGCCCTACAATCGTGTGTTCGAATACAAGTTGTTACTAGATTAATTATTATCTAAATTGTATCCAAAACCTGAATTCTCTAATAATAACAAAAATGTAAAAAGGAAATGTTTGAATAGACAAGAAACTGAGTGAGCTAATGTTATGCACAGTAATAGATTTTATGAGTTCACTCAAGTTATCCCCATGGTTCTCTATGTGGACGTTTCACCATTAAAAAAATTTGGGATTTCTAGGACCACAATTTGGTAAAAAGGATTCAAGCAAAATTCTACCCACAGCTGGTTTTTAGCAAATCAAGTTCAATTTTAGTTAATCGATTGAATTTCGTGTCAACCAGATAATTAGATTTGGGACACTGATGAAAGGATTTATTATGTCAGTTAGATTTGTTATGCTACAGATCACAACCAATTGAATAGTAGTCTGCATGCCAAATCAGTTAATTAGGCTTGGGCCACAATTTTGAGAATGTAGCTGGACGAGTACAAGTGGGATTTCGGTTCGAGGATGATGACTTGATGAGGAGGTTCAGTCCAATTAGATCCAAACTGTTGCAGGTTGGCCAGAATTGTATGTGGAAGGCCGAGTCTCTAGTGGGATAGTTCAAACTGGACAGTGATTCAGTTTGAGTGGACCAATTGAATCATCTCAAGGATCCAAGAGGTTGCCTAAACGGAGTCTGTGATGAAGTCATTGGAAGGCAGCAATAGAACCAGCAAAAACTGTTAGGTCAGACTTCACAGTGGGATAAATGTTGGGATTACAATCGAAGTCTCACGTTGGATCTAAGTTAAGATTAATGGATTAATTTTATTGGATCTTAAACTCGTTAGATTAATGGGTTAATCTAATTGGAGTCCAAACTTATTGGATTACAAGATTAATCTAATTGGATCCGAACTTATTGGATTAATGAATTAACCCAATATACGTTTGAATTTTTCAAACAAGACCACGGATAATGCCCACGTTTTATAAAATAAAAGAAAGAAAAATGTCATATTAAATATGACTTTAAGCAATAAATACGTTCTTATCTGATAAAATCGTATAAGATTGTGTCAATCAAAAGCTAGGTCTTTTGGTCTATTTTTAATAGTAGCTAGTACTGCGGCGAGGGTTATGTGATTCTCCAATTGTGTTTGTGAAACGAATGACGGCTATGCTTGTATGGATATTAAAGAGGCGTGAACGTATTGAACGCGCTCAGATTGACTTGACTCTTAAGTTTTGAAAAGTTCACGCATCAAGGGTAATACTCTAAACCAACAATCAATTCGAATCTGCATGGATCCTCGTTGGGTTCCTTTTTCCACTGCGTATTTTGATTTAATTTTCTCTTAAAAATCCAACAATAAAGACCTAAAAAATAAATTGCATGGCTTGCTAAAGTAATTTTAGCAGATAAGTCCACCACTAAAGGGCAAGTTCAGGCAAAGTGGAGCATTTGGGTTTGGCTCCATGAGATTGGCTACCCTGCCTGCACAGGGCGAAACTAAGATGTTGGTTAGTGAGGGACATAATATAATATAATATAATATAATAAAATAATAAAAATAAAATTTTTACTATGCAAATTTAAATAAAATAAAATTGAAAAAAAAAAATTCTAGACCCAATGTGGACAACCTAGCTGGGCCATATAAGCTTCGCCCCTATATCCTAAAACCCCTCCACTACAGAGAGGAAATGGAGTAAAAATTGAAACTATGCAAGCTTTCAATTCCTTCTCACTACCTACTCTTCCCAAGTTTAAGACAAGGTGACCTCAATGATTGAATGTATTGAAGGTATGAAGCCACTGGATGACTGACAATGGCTGGAAGCACATCATTGCCCCGTTACAAGGGAAACAAGGATGCAAAACAAGGGGTGAGGTGATAGTTAAAAGGAGACCGCGATCGAACAGTCAGCAACATCATTAATGTAGATGGATCTTGGAGCCATGGTTGGATGACTTTGATACATCGTGCTTTGGGCCTGGCATTTGAGTAAGACATGATATGCACAAAGTGGATGATTTAGCATGCAGACAAGCCATCAATTAATGGATTACCTATGGAAATTTATCAAAATTGTAGATTTGTTATGATTTTATATAGTAAGTGATAGATTTATTATTGCTAAAAATACTAAAAGAGAACTTTGACTTATATAATAAACTACAGGGCCTCAATTTCAATTTTAAAATTTGAATTTGTGATTAAATTTCCTAATTATCCTCTTTTACATATGAAAGGTTTAGTAAATCTTTGTTTGGTAGTCCTGAAATAGAGTTTTTGAGTTATATTTCTAGTTTGCTAAGATGTTATATTTCAATATTATAGTCAATATTTTCCTAAGTTGTCATGCCCTTTTAGCTAAGTGAAGTTAGTATTTTTACCAGTTCGTTTTTATTTTTCGATTTTAGTTGGGTTACAGTCTTCAAAAAGACCCTAACTCCGAACTATAATTATTGGCAGAAATCAAAAGAGTGTCCTTTTTATTGGAATCTTCAAAAGGGCACCCCTATTTCATTCATTATAAAAACAACGCCCTCTCTTGCCTCAATCCATTTTTGTTCCCAAAAATAGCCTTGTCCGGCGTTGCTACAGTAGCTATGATTCATAACAGCTACAACATGGACACTTCAATTCTAATCAATACTAGTAATACTATGTTGTAACAACAACAGTTTATAACTGCTACAATATGGACATTTCATTTCTGGTCAACACTGGTCAATATTATATTGTAGCAGCTATGAGTCGTAGCTGCTATAACATTGATGATTCATCTCTGGTCAACATTATGTTGTAACAGTTATGGGATCAAAACTGTTACAACAACACTGAAAACAAAGGTATTTTTGGAGACAAAAATAGGTTAAGGTAGGATAGAGCACTGTTGTGATAATAAATGAAAAAAGGGGGCCCTTTTAACGATCCCAATAAAAAAGAGCACCCTTTTGATTTTTGCCAATGTGTATCTTTAGATCAATAATGAAGGAGAGCCTTGACGCAACGATAAAGATACTGCCATATGACTTAGTTAGTGATGGTTTGAATGACAAAAATAGTCTCTTGTAATGCAAGATAAGACTGCGTACAATAAACTCATCTGAGACTCCGCATTGGCAAAACTTCGCATATCAGACTGTCCTTATCTTCAATCAATAATATTTTTGTTTAATGAATTTATCATTGCCTGATGATAACTCCGCCCATGATGAGTTAACCCTAGCGCGACCGATCTTAAACCCAGATAAAGAAAGAGAGTTCCATTAGGTTGTCCGCCAGCATTAAACCAAGACAAATGTTTAATGAATAGATCCATCAAATTATTATGCTAATACTAGATTGTTCCTCCGGAAGGAATCCATTCCAAGGTCTGACTGAAACGTCTTAGCAAGGACCGCTACATCTCCAGAACTCGAGTGTAGTGATAAATACGCAAGAATTCGTGTTGCAGGGTTCGACTGTAACGTATTGACAAGGACCGCCATATTTCTATGAGAACTTGGGTGCAGTGTTAAATAAGCAAAAGTTCTCACACAATAGGTTGGGTAAGAAATATTATAGTAAAATTAATAGTCTAAGATTTGGAACATGGAACATGGAACATAGGAATCCTTACTGGTAATGCAATAGAGGTAGTAGATACAATAATTATAAGAAAAATTAATATTTTGTAAATACAAGAGACAATGGATAGGCGAGAAGACAAAGATGATAAAGAACTCGGATTTTAAGTTATGATACACATGAAAGAGTAAAAAAAGAAATAAAATTGATATTATTGTAGATAATTCATTAAAAGATAAAGTTATAGGAGTAGTTAGAAAGGGGATGAAATTATAGTTCTCAAACTAGTAGTGGAGAAAGAAACTATAAATGTAATTAGTGTATATGCACCTCAAGTAAAAATTAAATGAAGATATCAAACCAAGATTTTGGGATGATCTCGATGAAGTATTATAAAATATTCCATCAAATAAAATGATTTTAATAGGAGGCGATCTAAATCGACATATCGGAATGAAAAATGAAAAATATGAGAGGGTGTATGATTATGAGTTTGGAATAAGAAATGAAGAAAGTAAAACTATATTGGATTTTGCAATAGCATATGACCTTATACTAACTAATACATTTTTTAAGAAAATGGAGGAGCACTTGGTCGCATTCAAAAGTGGAAATAAAAAATCACAAATTCACTTTTTTACAGTTAAGAAGAGAGAGAGATTTGTAAAGATTACAAGGTCATCCCTAAAGAAAGTTTAACTACTCAACATAAGTTAGTAGTATTAGATATACACCTCAACATAGTATTAATAGAAGGAAAATATACATGACTCCTAGAATTAAGTGGTGGAAGTTAAAGAATGGGAAACAAAATATATTTAAGGAGAAGGTAGGAGTATAAGTATTAGAAAAAATATACGGTGACCCTAATACGACATTGGATAAGATGGTATCAAAATTGAAAATAATAGCCAAGAGTGTACCCAGCGAGTCAAAAGGACATGCACCACCAAGTAAGGAATCTTGGTGGCAGAATGAAAAAGTATAAGAGAAAGTGAAGGAAAAATGAACAACCTATAAGAAATTATATATTTATAAGAATAAGAAAAACTTAAAAAAATATACAATACCAAGAAAGAGACTAAAAAAGTAGTTAAGGAAGCTAAAAAAAAAACTGTTGAACGATTATATAAAAAATTAGATACAAAATAAGGGGAAAGAGATATTTATAGAATAGCTAAAGTGAGAGAGAGGAAGATAAAATATCTTAACCAAATAAGATGTATTAAAGATGAATGCAATAGAGTTCTAGTAAATGATGGAGAAATAAAAGAGCAGTAGAAGAGCTATTTTATCAACTTTTTAATGAATGTTTAGGTAATCAACTTAGTTTTGAAAATTTAAATAGGTCAAATAAGTATAGAAATTTAAATTTTTATAGTAGAATTTAAATTTCAGAAGTAGAACAAGTTTTAAATGGAATGCAAAATAAAAAATCCGTTGAACTAGATGATATTCCGATAGATGTATGGAAGTGTCTAGGGAAACAAAGTATTGAATGATTTATAAAATTATTTAACATGATATTGAAAAAAAAAATTTGATCAATGAAGGGTAAGTACTCTAATTCCCTTATATAAGAATAAGAGGACGTACAAACTTGTGTAAACTATAAGTGTATTAAACTAATGAGTCATACCATGTAACTTTGAGAAAGAGTAATAGAAAAAAGATTAAGAAAAGATACCACAATTTTCGAAACTTAATTTGAGTTTGTGTCTGGAAGGTCAACAATAGAAGTTATATATCTTCTCAGACAACTAATTGAAAAGTATCAAGAGTAAAAGCAAAATCTACATATGATATTCATTAACTTAGAAAAATTTTATAATAGAATTCCAAGAGAAATTATATAGACTTCTAGAAAAGAGAGGTGCAAGCGTAGCATATACTGAACTAATTAAAGATATGCATGAGGAAGTAACGACCAGAGTGAAAACTTCAAGCGAATCAACTGAAGCATTTCCAATAAAAATAATGTTACATCAAGGATAAGCTCTAAGTACCTATCTTTTTATACTAATCATGGATGAACTCACTGGACACATTCAAGACACAGTATCGTGGTGCATGTTGTTTGCAGATGATATTATTTTGGTAGATGAGACACGTGAAGGAGTAAATGCTAAATTAGAATCTTGGTGGAAAATACTAGAAGTGAAAGGTTTTAGACTTCATAGAGTAAAGACAAAATATATGAAATTTAAGTTTAGTAATATTAGACGTAATGAGACAAATGTTAATATAGGAGATGACGAGTTGTCTGGAACTGAAAACTTTAAATATTTAGGATTATTTTTGCAAGATGATAAAGAGATTGAGAAAGATATTTTACATAGAATACAAGCAAGATGATTAAAATGGAAGAGATCGTCAGATGTTTTATGTGATTCTAAAATACCTTTAAAATTTAAAGGAAAGTTCTACAAAACGACGGTTGGCTATGTTATATGATGCTGAATGTTGGACTATGACTCTAGTACATAAGCAGAAGATGAGAGTTACAGAGATGAGGATGTTAAGGTGGATGTGTGGGCATACGAGGATGGACAAAATAAGAAATGAAAATATTAGAGAGAAAGTCAGAGTTGCATCTATCGAGAAAAAACTCCGAGAGACACGTTTAATGTAATACGAATATACATTTAAACGACTAATAAATACTCTAGTTAGACGATGTGAAACGATGACAAATACACACATCAAACGAGGAAGAGGAAGACAAAAAAAGATTTGATTAGCAACAATAAAACAAGATAAAATTTATTTAAATATAGATAATGTATAGTAGGGGATAGAGCCTATGGCATAGAAGAATCCATATAACCGACCCCACCTAGTGGGATAAGGCTTGATTGTTGTTGAATTTATCATTGTCTAGTGCTTTATGTTCTCTTTTTCTAGAGCCTAGGGTTGTGTCAATTGATATTAGAGCCAAATTTCTATTTCGATCTCGGCATAAGTTCCTAGATTAAGCTTCCAATGAAAGATTCTTGATATGTGGTTTGACATCTTACTGTTCCCTAATTCTTCCTCTTTGCGGCTTATCCTTGTGTCATTACATTTAATAGAAGCTAAAATCATGCCCTGCCAATGCTCCTCTCATTCTTTTAACATTTTCTTGCCTCCCAATCTAACATTATCTCAACTTGATGTTGCTCCTTGAGCTTATCCACTACTACAAACTTAAAGCTACAACCATAACATGGAGTTGTGCAAGACATGACCAATATCGGATGTTTCCTTCTATTCTCCCTCTTTCCATCATTGCATGTAGCTAGAGCTTTCGTTAAATGTGAATTTCTAAGAAGTTGTTGCCGACCTGTATTGTTAGCTCATGATATGTTTCTCTAGTGAATCTTAACAACACTTATTCTTTCTTTGCCAATCCCATCCACACGAAGTTGCAAATTGAGCACTTGTCAACTCTATTATCTCCATCCATAGATCTATTGCCAACTCCTTCCTATTTATGTTGCAATGCCACCCCAACATAGTGACTCCTTCCTTCCTTGCGGATATTATCTGCCTTCTTCATAAATCTAGATAGCATTACACCCTCAATTGCTCAATGACTTCAGTTTTCTTCTGTAATATACCGTTGACTGTTCTTCCTCGCCCGATTGAGAATACATGGGAAGGGAAGAGTTACCTCATCTAGTATAATAACAATTAAAATAAGGCAAATTGCAATACCATTGGGATTTGCTACAAGATCTAGACTAGATCGTATCTAAGGCATCTTGTAAGTCAAACTTTAACTTAAGATTGTGTTGCAAGATTACAAGAAAAAAGTATCAAGACACAAACCTCGTGGAATCTTTAACATCAATAAAGTCTGTATCGTCTCCATATAATTTCTTTTTCTAATTTGAAAAATTATAACAACAACAACAACCACGCCTTATCCTACTAGGTGGAGTCGACTATATGGATCTTTCTATACCATTGGACTCTATCTTCTACTATATCATCATCTATACTTAAATAAATTTTATCTTGTTTTATTATTGCTAACCAAGCCTTGTTTTGTTTTCCTCTTCCTCGTTTGATATATATATTGTTGGTGCAGGGACACCAGATAATTGAACTTAGGTTTTGGTTATGACAAAGATCTAAAATTAAGGTCATATTGTTATCTCATGAGCTGAATTAAGTGTGCAGGAAATGGTTAAGCTAAGCCGAAGGTCAGCGACACTCGGAAAATCCCGAGTCGGGAAACCGTAGTGGTCGGGCAACACTGGGAGAACTTCGTGGGAGTCGAAGAACCTAGGTGAAGACCGGAAGCAAAGCGACAGGTCATAAAAGACCAGAGGTAAGCACGAGTGCACAGAGAGATGGTAAGGTCGTGTCCTCTGTATGGGGACGACCGTAGGTGGTGATCCGGCTAAGACTTCCAGTGGAAAGTCTAGGTCGAGATCGGACGGTAAGAAACCGTCACATTTACCATATTCCGTACTAACCTCTTACTGCGCAGGAAGTGGTCGGTGACCGATCGACCTCGGCTATTAGCGGATCATTGTGCACATCGATCGGCCCGATGAAGGGTATCGATCGGTGATGGCGGCCGAATCGACGGTCTGCGATAAGATAAGGTGTCACCTCGTGATAAGTTCCACTAATTGAGGATCTGGATCCAGACTAATTCCAAGGTACGAGTCTATAAAAGGATAGGGGACTCGAACCCAAAGATCATCAATTTGCTCCTAAGTGCTCCCACAACGCCAAGGTTCCGCATCAACGCTACAACGCCGACGCCACACCAAGTTTCAACTCCTTAAGCGTCGGTAGCTCAGTTAGTTATTTCATTACTTTATACTCGGAGTTCTTGTTTCCTAAATGAGGTGAGGTAGGCTTGTTGTCTCATCCTCGAGTTTTGTTTTTGTTGTGATCGTTGTCTCCTACCTCTAACGAGGAGACTCTATAGTGAATTGCCCCTTTGTACGTAGTCAAGGATCGCGGGGCCTTGGAGTAGCAACCGCTGGGTTGTGAACCAAGTAAAAATAAATTTGTCATATTTATTTTTCTGCTGCATCTCTTTATTTTTAATCGAACTAAAGAAAAGATTTACGTGCGCTATTCACCCCCCCCCCTCTAGCGCTCTTTTTCGATCCAATAATTGGTATCAGAGCGGGGGCGCTAAGATTTGGTGCAACCACCAATCTAGCATTTTTTTTGGTTATCTTTTCGTTTCAAGTTGTTCTCCCGCACTACTAATCCAAGACAAAGTCTTGGTACCCTTTTTTGGTTGTGTGTTTGCAAGGATCAATCGAACTATTCGCTTTTGGAGTAGCTGACGATAAAATAGGCATAACTTTTCATACAAATGGACCCACAAAATGTGCTACCCACCAAATCGAAGCTCTCTCAGAGATCTACACTTCTCTCAAGGGTTTACCCTCGTAACAAACTGTTTTCATCCCCAAAAAATGACATTTAGTATCCTTTCGGGGATATCGAAGGTCGTAAGTTTCTAGTTTTTGTTTAGCTTTGTATTTTTTTATTTATTTCTTTTTATTTCTTATTATTTCCTGCATTACTAATCCAAGACCAAGTCTTGGAATTCCTTTTAGTTTTTATTCGTGTTTTGCAAGATAATTAATGACTCACATTGAGGGGTATAGCACCACCCGACCTCCGTTCTTTAACGGAAATGATTTCCATTATTGGAAAGGTCGGATGAAGTGTTTCTTGAAAACACAAGTCGAGACTTGGATAATAATCCAAACCGACTTTGCTCTACCCACCAATGATCAAGGGGAGCCTTTGGACTTTGACAAATAGACCAACTCAACCAAGAGGCAAATCGAAGCCAATGCAAAAGCAACCCAAATGTTGCAATGCGGCTTGTCCAAGGAGGAGCTTAATCGAATTGGACCGTTTACCTCTGGACCAAGTTAATCGAGCTACACGAAGGGACATCCGATGCTAAGGTATGCAAAAGAGATTTACTATTGAATAAATTGTATAATCTAAAGATACAGGATCACGAGACCGCTTCACAACTCCATGCGCGGATCCAAGACATATTGAACGGTCTACATGCCATCGGACAAAAGGTAGACAATCGAGACATAATAAGGTACACACTCAATGCATTTCCTAAGACCACCTTGTGGGTATCCATGGTTGATACCTACAAGGTATCTAAAGATTTATCTAAGATTAGATTAGACGAATTCTTTTCGGAATTTGAGTTACATGAACAAACTAACGCGGTCTCGGTCGAGAAAGGTGTAGCGTTGTTTGCAGGATGAAAACCAGCAAGAGCAAGATACCTCGAAGAGTAGATGGAGGTTGAACTAGTTAATCTAGTTGAAGAATCATCGAAGAAAGGAGCAAGTGAAGAGCAAGAAACCCCACAAACATACACATCTTTATGGAGTGCGACAAGAAGGGGCATTCTGAGTCGGTGCCCAAAAATGAAGTCAAAACACAAGCAACCAAAGCAAGCATTTCAAGCGACGTGGGAGGAACAAAAAGATCAAGACAATGACTTAGCATTTATGGCAAAGCTGATAGAGTCCGAGTCCGAGTCCGAAGCCGAATACGAATCCAACTCTGAGGATGAATTCGAGTCAAGACTCAAAGCTGGATCAAAAGAAAACATTAAGGTAAGCCGTTCATTAATTGCGAACTTGTATCATGCAATTAAGTTGCTAAATAGGAAATTGACTAAATCCGAGTCTAGAGTTGAGTCGTTACTTGAAGAGGCTGAAACTCTCAAGCAAGAGACTACTATAACCTCTTTAACTAGTCAAGTTCAAGAGGAAACTCAACTCAAGTTTAAAAATTTGAAGAGGAGAATTCTCTCTTGAAAGAACGAGTTCAAGAGGTCGAGGCTAGGTTGAAAAGGTTCACGTTGGGATCCAAGAATCTTAACCGACTACTTAGAACTCAAAGAACCGTGTATAACAAAGTCGAACTCGGATTTAGGTCAACGCCTACGAACAAATCGTACATGTCTATTGTGAATCGTAGTCATCAAAGAGTCTAAGCATGAGTCCCAAATTTTTTATTAAATTCACATATAAGGACCAATAAGTATTGGATTCCCCAGGATCAAGTCCACTATGTGGATATACCATGTTAGTTCAATGGTCTAGGGGAGCTAGTACTAAAATAGTGTACCCACTTTCTTAATTAAAGCTTTGCATGCTTAGTTAATCCTTGTTTTAATTGTTAGAACGGTTAGATAGGACAAATAGTTAATCAATCTTGACAACATAGTATCAGGACACGGCGATATGATAGTACGTTAGGGAAACAACGTCTCGTGTATTCGAGCTAGATAAGACATATCTAGCTTGGTGTACTTGGCTGAGTTGAACTAGCTGAAGCTACCTCGCCATATCCTAAACTAGTTAGACCAGGAAATAATCTTAAGTGACTCAAGTAATCAATTTCTTGAATTTGGCTTTGTCTAAGAAAGTGGTTGTTCCGATCAAAGAAGACCCCTATGCCTCGCCATGACCTGGAAGCTAATTTCTTGAAAAGCTTACTTGACGAACTAAGGGTTAAATCTGAATCTAACCCAAGGTTGACTAACTTTAATCAAGTTAAAATCATCTCACAAAATATATAAGGCAAACGCATTTTTGAGACACATAGAATGGGTGAGATGTTAAGGATAATTGAAATACACTTAACATAACTTTTTCAAAATGCTACTTATTTTCTTGCACTTAACGAATAATTATAACTTCGATTGGCCTATACTAAATATACAACTCTCTAGGTCAAAGTTTAGCGCCCCCTAAATCTCTTATACTTCATATATTTGACTAAGAGGGAGAGCAAACTAACCCTAAGGGTTATATTACAAACCTTTGAAGTTCTTTTTGAAAATAAACTTATAAGTATTTTGAAAAGTATGTTTCAAAAACTTATTAAATTGTTGGTGCAGAGGGACACACCTCGAACCAATCTATCTAACTAATGCTAGATGCATGCTTGGACTCATAGTTGATTTATCCTTAATACTTTTAGACGCATGTTGTTTTTAAATCTCTATTTTATATAAACACCCCCACTTTTTTATTTATTTATAGAAAAACGGGGAGAAGAGCGAAAGTTAAGGGGGAGTAACACAACAAAATTTATTTATTTTAAAAATTAAAGTATCTCTTTCAAAACTCACCTAGGGTTAAGGGGGAGTTTTTGAAAGAGCATTTATCATTTACTCTACTTGTTTTATGCTTTAAATTTTCCTTAACTTTGTATCGGTTTGCCATAGATAAAAAAGGGGGAGATTGCTGGTGCAGGGGCACCAGATAATCGAACCTAGGTTTTGATTATGGCAAAGATCCAAAATTAAGATCATATTGTTATCTCATGAGCTAAATTAAGTGTGCAGAAAATGGTTAAGCTAAGCCGAAGGTCAATGACATCCGGAGAATCCCGAGTCGGGAAACCGTGATGGTCGGGCGACACCGGGAGAATTTCATGGGAGTCGAAGAACCCAGGTGGAGACCGGAAGCAAAGCAACAGGTCATAAAGGACCAGAGGTACGCACGAGTGCGAAGAGATATGGTAAGGTCGTGTCCTCTGTACGGGGACGACCGTAGGCGGCGATCCGACTAAGACTTCCAGTGGAAAGTCTAAGTCGAGATCGGATGGTAAGAAACTGTCACATTTACCATATTCCGTGCTAACCTCTTCTGCGAGGAAGTGGTCGGTGACGATCATTCTGCTATTGGTAATGATCATTGCTATCGATCGGTGATGAAGGGCATCGATCGGTGATGGCGACAATCGACCTTGTCTGCGCTAGGTCGAGGATAACGTTTGGCCGCCAGCGATAAGATAAGGTGTCACCTCGTGATAAGTTCCTGAATTGAGGATTTGGATCGGACTAATTCGAGCACGAGTCTATAAAAGGAGGAGAACTCGAACGAATATCATCGATTGCTCTAAGTGCTCCCCTGGCCTTGAGTTCCGCATCGGCCTTCTGTGGCCGTACTTGCAAGCGCGCACCAAGTTTTAACTCCTTAAGCGTCAGTAGCTCAGTTAGTTATTTCATTACTTTGTACTCGGAGTTTTTTTTCGTAAACGAGGTGAAGTAGGCTTGTTGTCTCATCCTCGAGTTTTGATTTTGTTGTGATCGTTGTCTCTTACCTCCAACGAGGAGGAGACTCTATAGTGAATTGCCCCTTCGTACGCGGTCAAGGATCACAGGGCCTTGGAGTAGCAACCGCTGGGTTGTGAACCAAGTAAAAATAAATTTGTCATATTTATTTTTCCACTGCATCTCTTTATTTTTAATTAAACGAAAGAAAAGATTAACGTGCGCTATTCACCCCCCCCTCTAGCGCTCTTTTTCGATCCAACATATATTTGTCATTATTTTACATCACCTAACTGGAGCATTTATTAGTCGTCTAAGTACATGTCCGTACTACCTTAAACATGTCTCTTGAAGCTTTCCTTCAATGAATGTAACTTCGATTTTCTCTCTAGTGCTCTCATTTTTTATTCTGTCCATTCTCGTATATCCACACATTCACCTTAACATCCTCATCTCTGCAACTCTTATCTTTTGCTCATGTGCTCGAGTCGTAGCCCAACATTCAGTGCCATATAACATAGTAGGTCTAACTGCCGTTTTATAGAATTTTCCTTTTAGTTTTAGAGGTACTTTATGATCACATACACCCGATGCTTTCTTCCATTTCAACTATCCTACTTATATTCTATATAAGACATCTCTCTCAATCCCTCAATCACCTTACAAATATGATCCTAAATATTTAAAGTTCTCAGTTCCAAATAACTCGTCATCTCCTATATTAATACTTGTCTCATTATGTCTAATATTGCTAAACTTAAATTCTATATATTATGTCTTTACTCTACTAAGTCTAAAATCTTTCATTTCTAGTGTTTCCGGCCAAAATTCTAATTTAGCATCTACTCATTCATGTGTTTCATCTACTAAAACAATATCGTTTGCAAATAACATATACCACGACACTGTCTTGAATGTGTCCAGTGAGTTCGTCCATGATTAATGTAAAAAGATAGGGACTTAGAGTTGATCCTTGATGTAATCCTATCTTTATTGGAAATGCTTCGGTTAATCCGCCTGAAGTCTTCACTTTGATCGTTACTTCCTCATATATCCTTAATTATTTCAATATATGTTATGCTAGCACCTCTCTTTTCTAGAGTTCTCCATATAATTTCTCTTATGACTCTATTATAAACTGTTTCCAAGTCAATAAATACTATGTGTAGATCCTGCTTTTGCTCCTGGTACTTTTTAATTAGTTTCCTGAGAAGATGTATAACTTTTATTGTTGACCTTCCTGACATAAACCCAAATTGATTTTCAAGAACCGTGGTCTCCTTGCTTAATTTTTTTTCCTATTACTCTTTCCCAAAGTTTCATGATATGACTCATTAGTTTAATACCTCTATAGTTTGCACAAGTTTGTATGTCTCCCTTATTCTTATATAAGGGAATTAGAGTATTTATCCTCCATTGATTAGACATCTTTTTTGTTTTCAATATCATGTTAAATAATTTTGTAAGTCATTCGATATCTTATTTCCCTAGACACTTTCATACCTCTATTGGAATATCATCTGGTCCAACGACTTTTCTATTTTGCATTTCATTTAAAGCTTGTTCTACTTTTGAAATTTGAATTCTACGATAAAAATTTAAATTTCTATACTCATTTGACCTATTTAAATTACCTAAATTAAATTGGTCATTTAAACCTTCATAAAAAAGTTGATGAAAATATCTCTTCCACCAATCTTTTATTTCTTCATCATTTCCTAGTACCCTATTGCATTCATCTTTAATACATTTTATTTGATTAAAATCTGTTGACTTCCTCTCTCACACTTTAGCTATTCTATAAATATCTTTTTCACTTTCTTTTGCATCTAATTTTCGATATAACGATTCAAAAGTTTTATTCTTAGCTTCATTTACTGCTCTCTTAGCTTTTTTCTTGGCTATTGTATATTTTTTCAAGTTTTCTTCGTTCTTACAAATATATAATTCCTTATAGGCTGTTCGTTTTTTCTTCATTTTCTCTTGTACTTTCTCATTCCATCACCAAGATTTCTTTCTTGGTGTTATATGCTCCTTTGACTCATCGAGTACACTCTTGACTATTATTTTGAACTTTGATACTTATACTCCTACATTCTCCTTAAATATGGTTGTTTCCCATCCTTTAACTTCCACAATTTAATTCTAAGAGTCATGTATATTTTCCTTCTATTAATACTATGTTTGAGGTGTATATCCAATACTACTAACCTATGTTGGATAGTTAAGCTTTCTCTATGGATGACCTTACAATCTTTACAAATCTTTCTCTCTCTTCCTAACCATAAGAAAGTGAATTTGCGATTTATTATTTCCATTTTTGAACGTGACTAAGTGCTCTTCTTTTTTCTTAAAAAACATATTAGCTAGTATAATATCATATGCTATTGCAAAATCCAATATAATTTAATCTTCTTCATTTCTTGTCTAAACCCATAACCTCTATGCACCCTCTTATATTACTCATTTTTCATTCCGACATACCCATTTAAATCACCTCCTATTAAAATCATTTCATTTGACGGAATATTTTATAATATTTCATCTAGGTTGTCCCAAAACCTTAATTTAGTATCTTCATTTAATCCTGTTTGAGGTGCATATACACTAACTATGCTTACAGTTTCTTTCTCCACTACAATTTTGAGAGTTATAATTCTATCCCCCTTTCTAACTATTCTTACAACTTCATCTTTTAACAAACTATCTACAATAATACTCACTCCATTTCTTGTTTTACTCTTTCCTGTATGTCATAACTTAAAACCCGAGTTCTCTATCATCTTTGCCTTCTCGCCCACCCATTTTGTCTCTTGAACACACAAAATAGTAATTCTTCTCCTAATCTCGTATCTACTACCTTCATTGCTTTACCAGTGAAGGTTCCTATGTTCCATGTACCAAATTTTAGATTATTAATTTTTCTATAATATTTGTTCTTACCCAATTTATAGTGTGAGAACTCTTGCTTATTTAACACTATACGCAAGTTCTCATAAAGATATAGCGATCCTTGTTGATACATTACAGTCGGACCTTACAACGCGAACTCTTGTATATTTATCACTACACTCGAGTTCTGGAGATGTAGCAATCCTTGTCAAGATATTACTGTCGGACCCTGTAATACGTTCCTTCTGAAGAACAACCTAGCATTAGTACAATAGTTTGATGGATCTATTTATTAACATTTGTCTTAGTTTATGTGAGATATCAGAAAATAAAATAATAATAAAATATCCCTTATTAATTAAGAAATTTATCTTATATAATTTTCTAGGAATTTTCAGAAATTTTTCTGAAATTAAATGGATGTTTTTTGATATTTCATGGGGATAAAATAAATAAGCTTTAAAGAAGTCCGTTTGATTTATGAGTTAAGGAGGAATTAATCGGTTTAATAAGCCTAAGTTTAAATAACAAAACCTAGGTTTCTTATTTCCCTATTTGTATTTATTTTCTTCTCCTCCTCGATGGCGATTCCTCTGCTGATTTCTCTGCTGCCGATTCCCTCTTCCCATCCGTCGACTCTCTTCGCTCGAGCTTGGCTCAGTGACGTTGTTATATCATCCGATCGCTGCTGTAGCCGACGATTTTCCCCATCGATTGCCTCTTGGAAGAAGGTGCCACTATGGGCAGCATTTCGACCGCCTCTTACCTCCGCTCAAAACAAAAGGTCTTCGCACTGCAGCATCTTCGATCAAGTGATAAAGTTGTCATCGCCGCTCCTCCCTTCCCTCCTCACCAGCTTCGTCCTCTTCTGCTCGCACGTCGTAGCTGCGAGTCGGCATCACCTCTGCTGCAGGTTGTTATCGATCTCCCCGACGAAGGGATCTTCAAGTGTTCTGGCTAGGTGGGCGACCTTTCATAGCAGATTGTTTTGTTGTTCACCGTGAGCAACGGATCCATCATCATCTCTGTTATGATTTGCTTTAATGTGGATCGCCTTGAGCTTGATTTCGTTGTCAACTGCATTGTCAGTTGCCGAACAAACCCTTCAATAGCTTATACCTCTAGTTCTGGTAATCTCATTGTCTTCTTGCTATTCAGGTTGTGAGGGTGATGGAATTGGGTTTCTTTGACATTCAATTCGGTAATGGACTCAGGCTGATGCCTAAATTAGAACAAGAAGTTGTGCAAGGAAGCTAAGCTAGGTGAGAATGGTAGTATAAATTTAGATAATTGTTGTTTATACAGTTGATTAATGGAAGGAGTTTATTTTGGTAGAGATCTTATAGATGGGTTATGTGGATACTTGATTGGGATAAGTAGATGAGTTGTTAATGCCAAAGCGATTTAGAAATTGATTTTGTAATTAGGTTCATGATCGAACTTAGTTATGTTTCATGTTCTTTCTTGTAGGATTTTGATTCGTGATAGATGCTTGTACGTGCGGATAGCTAACACGAGCTTCATAACAGGTGGGTAATTTTTCCTACCCTGGTCAGGTAGTTGATAAATCTTAGTGCATGAGATTTTATATTGATGATATCATTACCTTGACTCGACTCCTGTTATTCCGTTGCTTGATATTTAGTGTTTGGACTTTGAGTTTGCTCTATTATTATCTTTAAAGTTTCGTTTATCACTACTGGGGATTACAGACTCTATATATGTCTGATTTATAGATGTTGTGTAAGTGCATGTAGCTGACTACGGTTGTAGTTTTGGTTTGGGTTGACATGTTATACTACTGGTGGTAGGTGGTGGATCCAACTATGGGTTTAATCGTCATGTCACATCTTTCTTTTTTTTTTGTTGTGCATCTATTGTGGATCATATTTTGGGTGTGGTTGCGTGGGTTGTCGATGGTGTGTTGTTACGGACTGGTGGTCCTAGTGTGGTTGGCTGATTGTT
Source organism: Wurfbainia villosa (assembly GCA_025175895.1). Lineage (NCBI taxonomy): Eukaryota > Viridiplantae > Streptophyta > Magnoliopsida > Zingiberales > Zingiberaceae > Wurfbainia > Wurfbainia villosa. Next base: position 5,817,159 of record JAKLTH010000147.1, read on the forward strand.
GTATGTCGTGGGTTTATATGTATGGTGTTGCTACGAACTAGAGGTCCTAGCATGGTTGACTATCAGTTGTGTATGACTCTCTGTGAGATAGAGAGTGTGTTGTGGATATATGTGTGTGTGGTTGTGCATTCATTACATTTACATGCATCTTGACGACTTGGTCTCCCTTGTGGTTGAGAGGGTCGTCAGTCATCCTGCCTTTTCAGCTACTCGTGGTGGTAGTAGCTGGTGTGAGAGAGTGCATCTGTTGTGCCGCACTCGACCACTATTGATGGTGGTAGTTGAAGTTGCGTGCAATTTGTCCTGGGTGTGTGGCACTCGACCACTCATGGATAATGACAGTCAGAGTGGCCAGTAGTAGGGACCCCCATCGTATAGCTTATAGCTTTTTAGCTTATCGCTACTTATTCATACTGCCCACTCGGCCACTCGAGAGTAGTGGTTGTTGTTGAGTTGGGACAGTTGTCATATTCTATACTGTTGTGTGTGGAGTCCAGTGTATGAGTTGGATCAGACTGTTGTACACGTTTGATCAACGTTATATTGTGGCATAGGATGGACCAGGTTAGTAATGTATTTGTTTATATGTTGATCATATACTGTGTGTTGATTACAGGTGTAGTATTGTTCATATATATTATACGTGTTATATTGTCGTATACTTGTTCAGGTTGTATAGGTTGTGTCGTTTGCAGACCTTTTAGGTATGTCAGTACATTACGTTATGCACAGTTGATCTGTTTGATATATGCACTGATTAGTATTATACTGATAGTTATTCGTTGTTTCCTTTAAGATTGTAGGTTCATTGATCTCTCTATGTATACTGTTGATCTTCATCTGTATATTGTTGATCTCCTTATGATATATGTTGTTCATGCACTATCTTTCATATTACCGCTGAATTTTATACTCACCACCACAGACCCTGGGTTTTCTTGTCGCCCAGGTAACAAGTAGAAGTTTCCTTGAGTGCTCGGAGCTCTGCCAATTAACCTCATCTCACACCGAGGGTATGAATTATATTCCATACTGTTGTATATTTTGGATGTTTTGTTTTGGGATTTTATCTTATGTTGTCTCCGCATTTGGAGTGTATGGTTGTGTTGTATGTATTTGGCCTTACTTTGGATTTGCTTCGAATGTTGGTTTTGACTATGTTTTCTTGTTGTGTCAAAGTCGTATCGGTACCCACATATTTGAGTCTTTATATCTTTATTATTTGTCTGTGTTTTATGTTTCATCTGTGATAGCAGCTATTTGGGCAATGTATCGGTAGTTTATTCCATGGTTTTAAAAGTCGATTCGTTTCGCCCGAAACGGACGAAACGTGTCGTTCCGACGTGGGACCGAAACGAAACGCCGCACGACGGACAGAAGTGCGCGATTCCTTCTGTCGAGCGACAGATTTCTTCTGTCGCTCACGTGATTAAAGCAGTGCGATGATTAAAGAGTGGATGGAAATCGCCGAGGAAGTTATATAACGAAGGAAGTTTATCAGCGAGCGAAGCGGCCCGGAAGCGAGGCGGCACGACGGCGGCGGCGATGACTTCGGCGGCAGGCGTCACGATTATTTTTTAATCTTTGCCCGATTGCGCGATCCCGCGTGCGCTCGGGATCGCGATCATCGATCGCGCTGGGGATCGCGATCACCGATCGCGCTCGGGATCGCGATCACCGATCGCGCTCGGGATCGCGATCGAGATCACCGATCGAGCTCGGGATCGCGATCACCGATCGCACTCGAGATCGCGATCACCGAGCGCGAAGCAATGGTGATCGCGATCGATTGCGTTCACCGCGGATCGCAGAATCGCGATTGATCGCGGATTAATAAAAAATTTAATTTATATAAATAACTAATATAAAAAATATAATATAATTATAATTAAATAAATTATTGATTAAAATTTTATATATAATATAAATTAATTAAACGGTAAAATTTAATTAAATAAATTATTAATTAATTTATATTTTCATTTAAAATTATAAAAATTATAAAAATTATTTTAATTAAATCTTTAATTATTTTTAAAAATTAATTAAAATTTCAAACAAAAATGAAATAATTTTAGAATTTTATAAAAAAAATTAAAATTTTTATTTGATAAATTTTAAAATTTTTACTGGTATATATATATAATTTTAAAATATAATAAAAATTATATATTTATAATATATATATAAATTATAGTATTTAATATAGTTATTGTATTTTATAAATTTTAATATATAAATATATATCAGTATAATTTAAAAAATTAATAGTTAATTTATATAATTATTTTGTATAAATTAATGTTTTTATTATTTTATATTAAAAACAAAATAAATATAAATTATAATAAAAAATAAAAAATATTTACGGTAAAGAAATCTAAAATATTTAATTATTAAAAATCTATAACAATATATATTTTTATTTAGATTGTATTTTTTTGAATAATTTAATTGAAGATATATTAATTGATCGAGAATGTGACCGAGACTAAAACGATAAATTAGATACTTTTTATTTTAAATTTTTTAATAATGTAATTATGAATATTAATTGTGAATTATTTTTTTAGTATTGTTTTTAAAATTTTATAATGCATAGGTAGACAAATGACACCAAAACAACATTCTTATATCCAACTTAGAGACATGCACGTCGATTAGAAAATCGATTTCATTGGCAATGTTTATATTGCGATATGATTGGACGTGACGATGGAGCTACACACATAAAACAACATCTTGCTGGTGGATATCCGGATGTTTCTAGATGTTCACAAGTTCCCGATGAAATTCGTCGTGCAATGAAACAGAAACTTGATGAGAAAAAAGAATTGAAGTATAAGCGACAATAACAATAGGAAAATTTTGATAGGCGAGCTTCTGAAATACCAGTTTATGATGAATTTGAAGGTCGTGGTGAAGATTTAAATGAAGAAGAATTTTCAGCAGCTCTTTTTGCTTCTAGAACTCAATATGCATATGATGAACATATGCGATATGGTGGCAAAATAATTGACGCTAGTGGTAGTGACTCATTTGGTGCTAGTGGAAGTGGCTCAACTAGTGCAGCAACACTAGAAGCTATGAGTGCTCGCGTTGCTTTATAGCTGGTATTGGTCGTTTCTTTCCTTCTACATCACGAAGGCGTGCAGTTGATATTGCTGATATTGATCCATTTACATTTTCAGACCAAGCTAGTAAACAAACTAGGATTGATGATGCTTATACAAAAGAGAAGAAGAAATCAATTGGCCAAAGTATTGCTAAATTTTTTCATTCTAATCGAATTCCTTCCAACGTGGCAAATAACACATACTACCGCAGCATGGTATCTAACATCCAAAAATGTGGTCTTGATATTCAACCTCCAACTGCACATGAAATTACCGGTCCATATTTAGATGAACAAGTGGAGGAAATCAAGACTTGGATTCTATCATGCAAGAAGCAATGGAACTTATATGGGGTTACATTGATGTGTGATGGCTGGACAGGATCTACACGGATGAGCATCATCAACTTTCTACTATATTGCAATAGAAAGGTGATATTTCATAAATCTATTGATGCAACTGCAGAATATCATGATGCATCTTATATATCATTTGATGGATAGTGTAGTGCAAGAGATAGGTGTAGAGCATATAGTACAAGTGATTACAGATAATGGTGTCAACTTTAAAAGAGCTGGAGAATTACTGGAACAAGAGTATCAAATATTATTTTGGACACCATGCGCAGCACATTGTATTGATTTGATGATTGCAGATATCGATAAACTCGATACAGTGAAGAAGGTAGTAAAAAAAGGTAAATTGTTAACGAAATTCATATATAATCATCATTGGGTTCATGAATTAATGAGGAGATTTATTGATGGAGAGATTCAACGACCAGGAGCAACTAGGTTTACAACTCACTTTCTCTTAAAGTCGTTTAAAAAATAAATGGATTGAAGACCATGTTCACTTTTGAGGATTAAGAAACCTCTCGATACTCTAGCACAATTGAAGGTAAGGAAGCACAAAAAATTATCATATCTACTAGATTTTGGGATCACATTGTAGAGATTCTTACAGCAATAGAGCCTTTGTATGTTGTTTTACGTAAAGTCGACATGGACAAGAAGCCACAGATGGACAATATTTATCACCTGATTCATGAAGCAAAAGAAGAAATTAAAAGACGTCTACAATCATCGACTAAATATCAACATTATATTGATATAATCACTTCAAGGTGGGACAATCAAATGGGAAAGTATATTCATTTGACAGGTGCGTGTTTTTTAATATTGCTATTAATAATTATATATCTTTAATTATTTCAGGTCATTATCTCAATCCAGCATATCAATATCATTATAATCTTGTCACAAATGATAATTTGTTAGTCGCCCTTAGAAATGTAATATTAAAACTACAAACAAATAGAGAATTAGATGCTGAGGCTATTAATGAAAGTCGATTATTTCGAGAGGGATATGGTTCTTTTGCTGATCCTTTTGCAATATCATGCAGGTATAAAATGGATATAGGTAAATGTAGCATAAATTATGACTTATTATTATTTACAAATGAAAATACTATGTTAAGTTTGATTTTATTTGTCTTTCAGTTGAGTGGTGGTTACAGTATGGAGGATTAACCCCAAATTTGAAAAAGATTGCAGTACGAATTCTCTCACAAACAACGTCTTCAAGTGGTTGTGAAAGAAATTGGTCAACTTTCTCCCTCATTCATACCAAAGTACGAAATCGTCTTTCTTATCGTCGCTTGGAAAAAATGGTCTATGTTAAATACGGGGATTTAAAACACGAAATTAAATGGCCCAATAATTAAGGAAATAATCCTGGAAATATCTCGGGATTTTTAGGGAATTTTTGGAATTTTTCTGGGTTTAAACGGACTCCGTACGAGATTTCTACGGGGATAAAATAACTAGGCTTTATTTAAGGGGTATTAACCTAAATCGGAAACCCTAATTTCTATTTTTTTATTTCTTCTTTTCCCCGCCGCGCCGCGACCTCGTCCTTCAATCGACAGTTCCCGTTTCGCGAGCCGCTTCCGCCCAACGTCGCCGCGCCCGACGTCGCCGCGCCCGATTCTTCACTGGCAACGCCTTTCTTCTGCCGCCACCCCGGTGCGTGCTGTCCTTCGTCGCCCGACGCCCTCGTGTCTTTCCTCCACCGCGCCCGTAGCAGAACCAGCTGACCCTCGTCACTGCTGCCGCCGTATGCCGTCCATCTGCCGGCGATTGGCATCGCGACCGCCACCGCTTCTCCTTCCCGCGTCTGCGACGTCGCCTGGAGCTTCTTCCCAGAAGTGGAAAGCTATAGTGAATCTGTGATTTTGGGCGTGATCGGTGAGTGTTGATGGTGCCGGTGAGTAGGGCGAGGGAAGGAATTCGGGGACGGAGAGAGGGGTCGTAGGGGTTTTGTTTTGGAGGTGGTCGTCTGAGGTGGTATGAATAATGTTTGACATTTGTAAATTGAGTTGAGATCGATTTGGGAAAGGATCGGTATTTTATCGGGGAATTTCTAGGCGGGTGAGCTTGATTGTCGATTTAGGTTGATTAGGTGTTATTCGGTTGATCGGTACGGTATTCGGAGGATATGGGATTTGGGTGATATTGTTTGATCTTGAGGATATTTTTGGTGGGTGATGAATTAGGTTAATTGATTTGGAATTAATTGGGCTAAATTAATTGTATGGATATTTGTGGACAAGGAAAAATTGAAAATAGTTTGAGTTAATTGGGTTATGAAGGAAATCGATTAATTGTTCAATTTGTCGGTAAATTGTATTTTGTGCTTGACTATAGTCATGCTTTATCGAGTTTGATCGCAGGCGGTCCCCGGTGACGATTTGGTTCATTCTTGCGGATATATATTCAGGCGGGTATTTTGACTTAACTTTTAGATTAAGTCAAATTGATATGCTAGTAGGATAGCGTGTGAGGCGGTTGACTGGCGTCAGGGGTGACCATGTCATTGGCACGACATGCACTTTGCACGGATTGCATTTTGTATTGTGTTTGCTGCATTTTTATTGATGCCTTGGATGTACATATGATTGTCATGCATACATGATACATGTTTATATATGGTCAGGACTCTATTACTTCTAGTCAGGCACATGCTCCTATATCAGGGTAGGAGATTCAGGTAAGTACAGTCATTTTGTATTTCTTGCTTGCATACCCTATTTATGTGAGACTGTACTGACATGATATTTTTATTGTTAGCTATACCTTACTTTGCATATCTACTATACCCGCAGAGTTCTTTGAACTCACCCCGTTGATTTATATCTATTTCAGGATGAAAATTTATCGAGAGTCGACCCCACTCGTCGTGAATGTTTTATTTTGGATATTTGCTTTATGGTTTGGATATTTTGGTTAGAGGACATGTATAGGTTTGGAGATTGATTTTGTACTTGGATTTTGGTGTCCGTATGGACCTTATTGATTTTGGTTTGATTGGATTTTGGTGAGTATTCACTGCGGATGGCGGAAGGGGTAAGTCGATTTATGGTAGACTGTTTATCATTTATTTTGGTTGATGGCCTGAGGCCAAATATATAACTGCGTGTGAGTTTGGATTCCGGTCGTGTTGACCGATGTATAGTGGCCGTGTAGGCCTTGTATGTAAAATTTGGATTGTCACCCGTCTGAGAGATCTTTGTCGGATTTTAAATGCAGCGGGTCTCCTTGAGCGTGGCCAATTTATTTAGTATCGAGCGCTAGGTTTTGAATTCTAGGGGTTTTTGGATTTTTTGAGTTCGCCATGTATTGGCGGAGTTTTTTGCGAGGCAATCGAAATGTTGGATTTGGTATGGATTTAGATGATTTTTATGTTTGAAATTCGAGGATTTGTGTGAGATTAATATGGGGTTTTAGCGCTCTCTGGACCTCTCTTGGCGGTGAAATAGGTATGATGATTAATTTGATATGTTTTTATTTGTGGTAATATCCGTATTCATTTAACAGATATGAGGCGAGGTTGGGCGTGACGCGCAGGGGCGTGGTGTGGGGCGGCCACGCCAGAGGACCCAGAGATCTTGGCGGCAGACTTGCGGAGAGATCTGCGAGGTGGCATATTGATCGAGTCGATTCCGCAGGTCTTGAGTAGTGGATCCTTAGTCCTCGGCGGATCCTCCTCCCGAGATACCCACCTTTGGCATCCGATGTACCAATGGAGACCCTCTTCTACGCCAGACACCCACGATGGGACATGCTCTACAGACAGCAGGCCCTTGATGGAGCGGTCGACCCTCGCTCGGCCATCGGCCCCTACTTATCCCTCGATGCCATGCAGACGAGCTCTGATTCGGATTAGCAAAGTCGATGAAAAGCCGGTTCACTTTATTCAATGAGGCGATCCGATCGTAGCTCGATCTTGGATCGAGACGATGGAGCATACCTTCTACTATACGGTCCGCCCGAGTGGGAGAATCGCAGAGTTGGCGACCTTCCATTTACGAGGCGAGGCCGAGATCTCAGTGAGACATGCGCCGATTATTAGCGGCGGCAGTTACTGGCGAGATTTAGAGAGGCTTTGAGAGTCGATTTCCCACGCATATCGGATGATCGACGCGTCGGGATTTTCGAGTCATCGCGAATAATCGCCGATGATGGAGTATAATACGTAATTTAATCGGTTAGCGAGGTTTTGTCGAGTTAGTCAGGAGGATAGTCACGGATGATCATTTGTTCGGGGACTAGATGAGCATCTACAGTCGAGGATGGCGGGGATTTGGTAGTTCTTCCTACCGAGGCGTTGGATGAGCTCATTGATCGAGTCGGCTCAACAGGTCAATACTGACAGAAGAGGAAAGCGGTAGCGAGAACCACAAGTCGCACCAGCGACCCAGACTCATCGGACATCGCCAGTGGCGCAATCGACGGGTCGAGTCGTTCTGGGGCATCTAGTCGGCCTCGAAATCGGGGCGATTTTTTTGGGCCCTCGCGGTCTTTTCGTGAGCCGGACCGCCCACTAGTGACACCTCGATTCGTTGTGGATCGAAGAGCATATTGTCTCGGCTGCACCTTGGGGATCGGTTTGCTATTATTGCCTGACACATGAGTCGAGATTGTTCGTTGAAGGCTCGGCGTGTGGCTTTGGGGTTTTTATTCGGGGAGGACCGTTGCGTCGATGCAGGACTCGAGAGAGGGCAGACGGCAGACCAACGCCGCCCGAGACAGCTCCCCTGCAGAGTCGCCTATGGTATTCGTGGGCGAGTACACGGTGCCGTCTGATGTCACGAGGTTGATTTGGGGCCGCGATACGATCACGATCTCGGCCATGATGCGATACCATTCGCGGCAGCGATAACGTCTGATACCGTGCGACGCCGCCGCCACTAGTTCAGATTAGCCGCCAGCCGTCTGCGATCGCGGCCGTTATACCACCTTCCTATCGACCGCCGTACCCGGCCCCGTATCGATCTCGAGGCTCGAGACCACCTTTGGCGGTGAGACCACCTCCACCGCCACCGGATGGCGGATTCATGCGATTACGAGAGGATGCGCGTGAGCCAACGAATCCGTATTTAGCAGATGCGGTTTCACTTTATGCATTTTTATTATGCTAGTTGATCTTGGTAGTTCGCATTCGTTTATTTCGTACATTTATGAGAGAGATTGGTAGACTACCTACTATTAGATCACGAGATTAGTCGTCTCCTACCGTGCGGCGATACATTGGATGTTACCGGGAGGTTGAGGTTGTCCCTTAGATTTTGGTAACATCATTCTTCTTGTAGATTTATTAGTCTTGGACATAGTCGAGTTCGATATTATCCTTGGCATGGATTGGGTACATCATATCATGCCCACGATGGATGTCGAGCGAGGTGGTCACATTTCGACCTCGAACCAACCCTCGTGGGATTTCAGCGGCATCGGGATGACGTATAGCGACCATATCTGCGATTGAGCTCGAAGCTTTTATTGCGGTTGTCGGGGTTTTCTATTATCTATGATCAATGTAGAAGGACAATGGTGACTCTCGGATCGCGGACATCCCTATTGTCAGAGAGTATTCAGAATGTCTTTCGGAGGAGTTCTAAGTGCGCCTCCCGAAGGCAAGTGGAGTTCATGATTGAGTTAATACGGGGCTGCGGCATCGAAAGCTCCTTATCGTATGACCAGAGAGAGTTGGATGAGTTAAAGGTTCAACTCCGAGAACTTTTGGGCCAGAGGTTTTATTCGCCTAGTGTGCATCACCACAGGGTTCTCGGTTCTCTTCGTGAAGAAGAAAGATGGTTCGATGAGGCATGCATCGACTACGAGCGATTGAGCGCCGTCACTATCAGAATAAATATCCCCTACCACGTATTGAGGACTTGTTTGATCGGCTCAGGTACATCGGTCTATTCTAAGATTGATCTGCGGTCGGATATCATCAATTAAGGGTTAGAGATTCGACATTGAGAAGGCGTATGAGTTTTTGGTAATGCCATTTGGGCTTACGATGCTCGGCGATATTCATGGATTTAATGAACCGTGAATTTATGGATTTTCTAGATCGGTTCGTCATTGTTTTTATCGATGACATTCTGGTTTATTCTCGTTCCGAGGAGGAACACGCGCAGCATCTTCGTCTTGTTCTCGATAGGCTCCGACAGAAGCGGCTATATGCGAAGTTTAATAAGTGCGCGTTTTGGTTACACTCAGTTGGTTTTCTGGGACATGTGGTTTCGAGTAGAGGTATTTGATTGACCCCGAAGATCGAGGTCACTAGTTGGGAGCTTGAAATCGATTCAGGAGGTTCGCAGTTTCCTAGGCTTGGCCGGGTATTACAGACGGTTCGTTGAGGATTTCTCGAGCATTTCTATGCCATTGACCCGCCTTACCAGGAAGGGCGTGAAGTTCACGTGGATAGAGGCGTGCGAGACTAGTTTTCAGGAGTTGAAGAGGAGGTTGGTGTCAGCACCGATTCTGGTATTACCATCAGGGGACGACGGTTTCGTTCTTTATACCGATGTGTCTCTACAGGGTTTAGGGGCAGTGTTGATGCAGCAGCACGGTAGGGTAGTCTCTTATGCTTCTCGCCAGTTGAAGGACCATGAGAAAAACTACCAAGTTCATGATTTAGAGTTTGCCGCTATTATTTATGCCTTAAAGATTTGGAGACATCATTTATATGGTATTACGTTTGAGATTCTCACTGACCATAAGAGTCTCAAATATCTGTTTACACAGAAGGAACTCAATCTTCGACAGAGGAGATGGATGGAGTTCCTGAAGGATTATGACTGTACCATCAGCTACCACCCAGGGAAAGCCAATGTGGTTGCCGATGCACTTAGCCGGAAGTCCCGAGGGACTTTAGCTTCCTTCCGAGTTTTGGTCACGGATTTGATTGAGTTTCTACGAGTTGAGCTTAGAGGAGCGACCAAGCGAGAGCAGGGCATTCTAGTTACCATGGTTGCTCAGTCGTCTATCCGGACGAGAGTCCGGAGGCTCGAACGATCGGCATTACAGTTCATTGGTAGTCAGATCACTTCTGGACAGCAGACTGAGTTCACACGCGATGATGAGGGTATTATATATTTCCGAGGCAGATTATGTGTACCTCAGCCTCACCCGGTTATGGAGGAGTTACTACAGGAGGCTCATCGCTCTCGATTTGCGATCCACCCAGGCGGAACCCGCATGTATCGAGATTTAAAGCGTTTGTATTGGTGGAACGGTATGAAGAAAGACATTGCGGATTTTGTAGCTAGATGTCTGATTTGTCGATGGTCAAGGTGAGCACGAGACCGATTGGATTACTTGGAGGATTCCTATTCACGAGTGGAAGTGGGATCGTATTACTATGGATTTTGTGATGGGATTGCCTAGGACCGCGTCGAGGCCATGGCCTTGATTTGGGTAATCGTAGATCGACTAGCAAATCCAGCGCACTTCTTATCGATTCGGAAGGCAGGCTCTGCGGATCGGTTGGCGAAGCTATATTGTCGGAGATCGTGATTGCATGGTGTTCCTTTGAGCATTATATCGGATAGAGATCCCGTTTCACGTCTAGGTTACAGCGAAACTGCGGCGAGCTTTAGGCACCGCGGCCGGTTTAATCTTGCATTCCATCCAGCGAGCGGATGGGCGATGCAGCGGACCATTCAGACACTAGAGGATTTCTTTGAGGTCTGTGTTATAGATTTGAAGGCAAGCGGGAGGATCGTTTCTGATTAGTGGAATTCGCCTCAATACTTGATTATCATTCGGTATCGAATGGCCCCGTATGAGGCATTGTATGGTAGGCGGTGTCATCACCCACCATCTGGGAGGAGGTTAGGGAGGCCCGATTGCTAGGACCCGAGCTCGGTAGGCGAGTTAGTCCGTCTTATCGACGTAGGATAGCCAGAGCGAGATCGCGGAAGAGTTATGCGGTCGAAGGCGGAGACCTTTGGAGTTCTCTATTGGTGATCATGTATTCCTGCGAGTTTCACCCACGAAAGGGGTGAAGAGGTTTGAACTCCGTGGTAAGCTAGCTCCTCGATATATCGGTCCGGTTGAGATTTTGGAGAGGATCGGGCGATTGCTTATCGTCTAGCGCTACCCCATCTTTGGCAGTATACATGATGTATTCCATGTATACATCTTTGAGGAAGTATATGCGGATTCTACACGTATTCTATCGGATGTATCGGGTTCCATTCACTGATGCTACTTCTGTGAGAGGTTCGATGCAGTTTTGGATTCGAGCAGCGGGTTGCGGAACAAGGTTGTGCGACTTGTCGAGGTCAGTGGAGTCACCACACGAGGAGGCTACTTGGGAGCTCGAGGAAAGATCGAGCTCAATACGCCACTTGTTTACTTGAGGTACGTGAGGTATATTTTCATTACTTGTGGTATTTCTTACTTGTTGTGCATCTGAGTAGGAAATTTGGGGACCAAATTTTTTATTAATGGGGGAGAATGTTAAATACGGGGATTTAAAACACGAAATTAAATGGCCCAATAATTAAGGAAATAATCCTGGAAATATCTCGGGATTTTTAGGGAATTTTTGGAATTTTAAGGTTTAAGCGGACTCGTCACGAGATTTCTCTGAGGATAAAATAACTAGGCTTTATTTAAGGTATTAACCTAAGCAAAACCCTAATTTCTATTTTTATTTCTTCTTTTCCGCCGCATGTATCGTCCTTGATCAGCGATTCCGTTTCGCGATCGCTTGCCCGTCTTGCGCCGCGCCAGATTCTTCGCCGTGGCGCCTTTCTTCTGCCGCCCGGTGCGTCTTTATCCTCGCCGCCCGACGCCCTCTTTTCTTTCCTCCACCGCGCCCGTAGCCACCGGAACGGCGACCCTCGTCGGCTGCGCGCATTTCATCGCTGCCGGTCACGATTGGCATCGCGGCCGCTACTTCTCCTTCCCGGTAGCGTCTGCGACCGAGTCATGCATGAGCTTCTTCCCAGCGCTGCGATACCGATTCTTGTCGTCGGTGAAGTGGAAATTTCGGTATATATCTTGTTTCCTATCTGTGCAGGTGTATGTTGCTATAGTGAATCTGTGATTTTGGGCAGTGATCGGTGAGTGTTGATGGTGCCGGTGAGTAGGGCAGTAGGGAAGGAATTGGGGACGGCTGAGAGGGGCTGTAAGGGTTTTGTTTTGGAGGTGGTCGTGCAAGGGTGGCTGTGAATAATGTTTGAACCGCTGTAAATTGAGTTGGAGATTTGATTTGGGGAAAGGATTGGTATTGGCTGTCGGTGGAATTTCTAGGGCGGGTGAGCTTGATTGGTCGATTTGGGTTGATTCCGGTGTTATTCGGTTGATCGGTACGGTATTCGGAGGATATGGGATTTGGGTGATATTGTTTGATCTTGAGGATATTTTTGGTGGGTGATGAATTAGGTTAATTGATTTGGAATTAATTGGGCTAAATTAATTGTATGGATATTTGTGGACAAGGAAAAATTGGAAATAGTTTGAGTTAATTGGGTTATGAAGGAAATCGATTAATTGTTCAATTTGTCGGTAAATTGTATTTTGTGCTTGACTATAGTCATGCTTTATGCAGGTTTCGGTCACGAGGCAGGTCCCCAGTCGTGACGATTTGGTTCATTCTTGCGGATATATATTCAGGCGGGTATTTTGACTTAACTTTTAGATTAAGTCAAATTGATATGCTAGTAGGATAGCGTGTGAGGCGGTTGACTGGCGTCAGGGGTGACCATGTCATTGGCACGGCATGCACTTTGCACGGATTGCATTTTGTATTGTGTTTGCTGCATTTTTACTGATGCCTTGGATGTGCATATGATTGTCATGTATACAGGATACATGTTTATATATGGTCAGGACTCTATTACTTCTAGTCAGGCACATGCTCCTATATCAGGGTAGGAGATTCAGGTAAGTACAGTCATTTTGTATTTCTTGCTTGCATACCCTATTTATGTGGTATCTTGACATGATATTTTTATTATTAGCTATACCTTACTTTGCATATCTATTATACATGAGTTCTTTGAACTCACCATTGATTATATCTATTTGAGGATGAAATTTGTCGGGAGAGTCATTCTTAGGACCCCACTCGTCGTGAATGTTTTATTTTGGATATTTGCTTTATGGTTTGAATATTTTGGTTAGAGGACATGTATAAGTTTGGAGATTGATTTTGTACTTGGATTTTTGGTGTCCGTATGAACCTTATTCGGATTTTGATTTGATTGAATTTTGGTGAGTATTCCTGCCCAGATGGCAGAAGGGGTAAGTCGATTTATGGTAGACTGTTTATCATTTATTTTGGTTGATGGCCTGAGGCCAAATTATATAACTGCGTGTGAGTTTGGATTCCGGTCGTGTTGACCGATGTATAGTGGCCGTGTAGGCCTTGTATGTAAATTGGGATTGTCACCCGTATAGGGGAGATGTTGCCGGATTTTCGTCTGGCGAAGTCTCCTTCGGGGCGTGACAGTCTATGCTTATTATAATGTGCGTCTTCAACTAAGAGCAAGAAGAATAAGAATATGATAATGTAGACCCATTTGATATTGGATTTGTCCAAAGTGATAATGATCCAATGATGGATTGGTGGAGTGCTATTGAGGCCGAAAATCCTTTACTTGATGAAGCAGGAGATCCATTACAACCATCTCAATTTCTTACTCAACAGATTGAAATAATACAAACTAAAAGAGGTATCGTTGAGGAAAATGATGACGATGAAACTTTTGACCAAGAATTTCGATTTTCTGGATCTCGACCCAGACATTCTCAAGCATCTCAATCCAAAATTCAACAAACATCTGTAGATAAAGGCAAAGACAAAGGCAAAGGCAAAGCTCTGACAACTTTTATTAAAGAGAAAAGAAAGGGCATAATTCCTACTTTTAAAGGAAGGAGTCAACTGAGAATTAATGAAAATTCACTCAATGCAATTGATGAGCAAGAACATGATGATAGTAATGAAACATCATCACCTTCTGATACTGCAATCCTTCGAGAGGTTTAAAATGATGATAGTGATGTTAATAGCAGTGCAAATACTCATGGAAGTAATGATAGTGATGGTGCACCCGGTGGCGGTAAAACTTATATTCCATCAACTTCAACATTAGAGCCTTGGACATGTGAGCACAATTTCACACATGCAACTCAAGATGAAGATCATAGTGCTAGAACTATTAAAAGTATCAACGTCGATATAAGGGTGATAGACAAAAAGCTCATGATTATCGAGATATGCGAGAGAGTTTAGTTGAGATTGATTTCGATCGGAGTTCATCATACTCTCAGCCTTATTATAGCTCTGATGCATTATATGGTGATCAGTCATATCCGATATCGGGGACGTATGTTTATCCTTATCCTGTACCAGTTTCGATTCCAGTGGCAGTAGTTCCAGTCCAACTTCCAGTGATGAATCGAAACACATTGATGGATATGTGGAGAAATCAATATCAATATTCCATGTTATGGGATAATTATTTGATTTGGGCGTTAGAGAATTATAGGATTGATCTAAGCAGAATGTCGCAAGAACCAATGTTTTCATCTGATTCATGACACTCTTTTTGGTATTAGTAAAATAACATGTTATGATATATCAATTTTAATTTAAGTTATTGATGTATCAATTTTCTTTAAAGAAAAGTATATTTATTTACTTTTATCCCTTTGATATCAATTATTTCAAGAAAAAAAATTTGAAATATACTTAACAATAAATATTTGAAATTAAATGAATAATGACCTTTAAAATAATTAAATATCAATATTTAAAAAAATAGAAAAAAGTATCGAAACATTATCGACATGCACGATACGATACCGAAACCGTATCATTCCGGTCACTGACCGAAACCTCAGTACGGCTCGGCATTTAAAACCTTGATCTATTCTTATATTGTCACAAGAGGGTACCGTTCGATCAAGGGACAAATATACTCTCAGGGCGTGACAATTTTATTGGTATCAGAGCCCTAGGTTGTGAAGTCCAATTTCGGAATTTTTACTCGGTTTTATTTTTGTGAGTTCTGGGATCTGGCTATAGCGGGACATCTCCGAGCTACAAGGTTTAAGGTATGCTAATTGTTATCTCATATCCTTTGTTGACTATGCATTTAGTTTCTTATAACAGGGAGTGAAATGTAGTGTGTTAGTCACTGGGTTGACCACGGGAACGACATGTTGAGTTTATTAGACATGTACCTGCTTTCGAAAAGGTGAATTTCCTTTGAGAGCCGACTGATACCGAGTCGAAAAGCAGGGTCAGATAGTCACATTTCTTATGGAGATCAAACATTACAGTCTTAGGAATTTTTACTAATTATGTTAGTCAGATCATTACCTGTGGGGTAATGGACAAGCGAGTATACTATTGCTCTACAAGGTTTAAGGTATACTAATTGTTATCTCATATCCTTTATTGATTATGCATTTAGTTGCTTATAACAGGGAGTGACATGTAGTGTGTTAGTCACTATTCATAACCGTGGTTTGGGTTGACCACGGGAACGATATGTTGAGTTTATTAGACATGTACCTGCTTTCGAAAAGGTGAATTTCCTTTGAGAGCCTACTGATACCGAGTCAAAAAGTAGGGTCAGGTAGTCACATTTCTTATGGAGATCAAACATTACAGTCTTAGGGATTTTCACTAATTATGCTAGTCAGATCATTACTTGTGGAGTAATGGACAAGTGAGTATACTATTGCTGATGCAGATAGTAGAGGGTTAGTATATGGTGTTTCATAGGAATTTTGATCCTTGAGTTGTTCGTGCTGGGTTGTATAACTTTGAAGGTCCTTTTGAGTACTTAACTCGTGATATGTGGCTAAAATGGAGTTAGTTGCATACCATTATCGGGATCAAGCCGGTACTTGGTGGAAGATGTAGGAAATAACCTTCGGAAAATAACACATCACTTGGTCACGGTGTAGTGATGTTGAGAGAGAGTAATTCCTTGCGTCATTTTCTTTGACTCGTTGTCAGAGAATTCTTGAGCTTCAAGTAGGGTGATTGTTTGGTAATGGGAGTACCGTGCAGAGTTGCTAGACTTGTAGAGTTTACACCTACCTAATAGCTCAAGAATGTGAATGGATGTTTTAAGTCACCTACGATTTGTTGGCTAACGTTCGGATCAGGATATTTGGATCTTCTATCAGATCCTATCGGAAAGCATTAAACTAAGTTATGTGTATGGAAATTACTCCGTAGTAAGTGATTTAAGAGTTGGAGATTGATAAGCAAACATTGCAAGTCAAATTATTGGAATCAGAAGTCTCCGAATGTTGGACAAAAGGAGAAAGATTGGAGTCATGAGCCATGAGCTACTATTGGTGAGTCTTTCCGACCATAGAAGACCAACCGTAGCTCATCAGAACTTTCTCTTATCGGCAAAATCAGAAGAATGACTCCGAAGGGATTATGTGCGTGCAGTACGGATCACGAAGACATGCAAAGTCGGATTATCCATTGGATCAGTTCATATGTTGCAATTGTAAGCAACCAGTACACATGAGGAGAATGTATACTTTGAAGACTCATTTGAAGACTATCGATGTTGTTTTCGAGAGGATGATTCACAATCTCGACAGCAGAGATCATCACAGAAGATTGGGTTATCACATCAGCAACGATTTACTACCTCAGGCATAGTTGGACTTCCTTAGTACTTCCCTCCAGGGGAAGCGATTTACTCATCAGTATCAGCAGAAGACATCTTAGAAGACTTATGCAAACAACAACTATTACCTCCCCAGGCGTGGTTATACTTGGTATAGAGGAGGGAGTATACGACGATGGTCATATCTATTTTGTATTCTTCAGTTGCAGTTATACCATTTGCGGAATTGGAGTGTGCTACGATGTTGACAGTTATTCATTATTTTACAGTCAGTGGTATACTCTTTACTAGTACAACAGTGTTTACCACTTCCATTGTAGTCGTTCTGGGTTTGCATCTCAGTTTCAGCAGTTGATTTCAGTTCTTCTATGGTAGTCTCTTGCACCTGCAGAAACTCAGCTGTTAAGAACAGAAATTGGATGAGTTTACATCTTTACTCGAGAGGAGTTGTAGAGGGCCGAAAGATTGATCATTCGGGGTATTATTTTAGTTTACCTTATTTGTTGATATGTTGAGACATATGGTAGTTTACAATTATCTATGTCTAGAACATTCTTAGATAGGATTAGAAGAATTTCTATATTCAGATCATGTGGATTAGTTGTTTCTTTACTGTCAGGTGAGATGTTGACCAACAACTAAGAAGTTAAGGGATGCCCTTAAACTTTAATAGACATATCTTTACTATAGACATATCCTTATGGATAGTTAAATTGTTGAAATGATGATATAATATGTCTCTCGGATGTGTTCATAATTCGAGAGTATTCGGATGTAGTTTTGGATGAACTCCCAAGCTTGTCACTGTATAGGCAAGTGGGTATGCGATTGGAGTGATTTCGGGAATAGTTCCGATATTGAAGACCTCATACTGGGAGATAATTTTGTTGGTATTAGTATTGCTAAATACTATGGGAATTAGAAGAATGTAAGTTGCGATTATAGGAAGTATGGGATGGGAGATTTATCTGTCCCATTTTTTTTTCTTGAGAAGATTCAGAATTCTTTGTTAAAAGAGAGACGAACCTTTGAGATTATGCATTGATTATCGATGATGAAGTGCAGTAGTTGTTGGGAATGAATATTCTTCGTTGTGGATAAATGATCTATTTAGATCAGCTAAAGGACACCTGTGTATACTCTAGGGTTGAGTTATGATTGTAGTGTTGATATTGTGGTGACTTAGTGTCATACAATTATTATTGTCGGTGTGATGATTGAGATATCATCAGCTTAGAGTAAAAGGATGCAGGTGTGTAGAAGACAACATTTCATACTTGGTATGAATTTTTATGAGTTGTTGATAATATTGTTAGACTTATTAACGATTTAGTCGTTCATGGACTTGAGGAATCAAATATTCTGGAAACGATTGGATCAGTTGGTGGTTATCGTCTTAGATGATATCGTTGGATATATTTACGATTTTAAGGGAAGTTGTGGTTTCCCTGGATTGATATGGTTATTACCGTAGATGTGGATAGGATGTTTCTAGCGTTACTATACCCTTGACTTGTTAACCAAGAAGGTGATTGAATTCACTTGGTCAGAAGCTTGTGAAATCAGTTTTCAGGGCCTAGATGGTGGTTGACTTTTTTCACAAGTGTTAGTTAATCCTTCCGGTGTGGATAGAAGGGTACTGTACACAGATGCATCATTTCAAGGATTAAAGCGATTCCGATGCAGTGAATGAGATGTATCTCATGCTTACGGTAGTTGAGGAACTATGAGAAAAGTTGTCATACAGATAACGTGGATTTAGCAGTTACTATCTTGTTTTGTAGATGTATGGAGCAGGAGTGCTAATGAAATTTTGGCCAGCTACTGTGTAGCTACAATAAAGTTGCTAGAATACAGACAGATGCAACAAGGGAGATTGATTACCATAGTCTCCCAGGTATAGTGGATTTTGGACAGTAGATTAATTTCTCTTGTGAGAAAGTAATTTTCCGTCTCTGAAGAGGATTGTGGTTTCTAGAGTTGCATTAGATTTAGGAAGAGTTATTTCAAGAGACTCGTCATTCGAGATTGGTGATTTATTTGGATTATATCCGGAAAATAGCGAGTTTTAAAACGTTTTTAGTGGTGGAACGACATGTAGGACATGGTTGATTTCGTAGTTTGATGTTGGTTGTGCCAACAAGTAAAGGTGGAATATTAGTGACCAGTAGGGTTACGTATCGAGATGGAAGTGGTAGCCTAGTATGATGGACAACGTTGGGAGATTATCTGGAATTCGGAAAGGACTTGATGCGATTTGGATAATCGGTGGTTGATTAACCAAGTCCGCTTATTTTCTATCGAGCTGTAAGATAGATTTCGTTGGATCGCTTGATGGAATTATATTTCGAGTAGATTTTCAGTTTTTATGGAATATTCTTGAATATCGTTTTTGAAAGTGATTTGTGATTCACCTTACGATTTTGGAAAGTCTTCGACAAGACATGGATTTAGAGATTCACTGTGGTATGATTGATTATTTACCTTTTTATAGATGATCAATATGGAGGTATTATTTATACTTTAGAAGACCCGTTGAGAGTATACGTGATAGATATCAGAGGCTATATGAGAGCTAAAAAATAATATTCTAGCTCAGTACCTTTACTTAGTTATTTGAGGCGTGTGATTTTCTTCAAGTACTTGAGTTGAGCAGTGTGATAGTGCCTACTCATCGTACTTGAGTAGAAAATTTGGCGACCAAATTTTTTATTAGTGGGAGAGAATGTGAGATATTAGAAAATAAAATAATAATAAGATATCCCTTATTAATTAAGAAATTTATCTTATATAATTTTCCAAGAATTTTCAGAAATTTTTCTGAAATTGATTGGATGTTTTATAATATTTCATGGGGATAAAATAAATAGGCTTTGAAAAAGCCTGTTTGATTTATGAGTTAAGGAGGAATTAATGGGTTTAATAAGCCTAAGTTTAAATAACAAAACCTAGGTTTCTTATTTCCCTATTTGTATTTCTTTTCTTCTCCTCCCCGATGACGATTCCTCTGCTCCCGATTTCTCTAATGCCGATTCCTCTCCCAAATCCTCCGATTCCCTCTTCCCATCCGTCGACTCTCTTCGCCCGAGCTCGGCTCGGCGACGCCATTATAGCATCCGATCGCCACTGTTGCTGGCGATTTTCCCTGTCGGTTGCCTCTTGGAGGAAGGTGCCACTGTGGGCAGCATTTCGACCGCCTCCTACCTCCACTCCAAGCAAAAGGTCTTCGCACTGCCGCATCTTCGATCGTCGATTTTTCATGCTCTACCGTGCGCCGCACTAGTCGCGAATCTCTTGCTCCTTGTCCAACTCTTCCCCGCAAGCGATAAAGCTGTCATTGCCGCTCCACCCTTCCCTCCTCACCAACGTCGTCCTCTTTTGCTCGCACGTCGTAGTTGTGAGTCGGCATCACCTCTGCTGCAGGTTGTTGTCGATCTCCCCGACGAAGGGATCTTCAAGTGTTCTGGCTAGGTGGGCGGCTATTCATAGCAGATTGTTTTGTTGTTCACCGTGAGCAACGGATCCATCATCATCTCTATTATGATTTGCTTCTATATGGATCGCCTTGAGCTTGATTTCGTTGTCAACCGCACTGTCAGTTGTCGGACAAACTCTTCAATAGCTTATACCTCTAGTTCTGGTAATCTCATTGTCTTTTTGCTATTCAGGCTATGAGGGTGATGGAATTGGGTTTCTTTGACATTCAATTCGGTAATGGACTCAGGCTGATGCCTAAATTGGAACAAGAAGCTGTGCAAGGAAGCTAAGCTAGATGAGAATGGTAGTATAAATTTAGATAATTGTGGTTTATACAGTTGATTAATGGAAGGAGTTTATTTTGGTAGAGATCTTGTAGATGGGTTATGTGGATACTTGATTGGGATAAGTAGATGAGCTGCTAATGCCAAAGCGATTTAGAAATTAATTTTGTAACTAGGTTCATGATCGAACTTAGTTATGTTTCATGTTCTTTTTTGCAGAACTTTGATTCGTGATAGATGCTTGTACGTGCGGATAACTAACATGAGCTTTATAAAAGGTGGGCAATTTTTCATACCCTGGTCAGGTAGTTGATAAATCTTGGTGCATGAGATTTTATATTGATGATATCATTAGCTTGACTCTACTCCTGTTATTCCGTTGCTTGATATTTAGTCTTTGGACTTTGAGTTTGCACTATTGTTATCTTTATAGTTTTGTTCATCACTACTGGGGATTACAAATTCTATATATGTATGATTTATAGACGTTGTGTAAGTGCATGTAGCTGAGTACGGTTGTAGTTTTGGTTTGGATTGACATGTTGTACTACTAGTGGTAGGCGGCGGATCCAACTATGGGTATAATCGTCGTGTCACATCTTTTTTTTTTTGTTGTTGTGCATCTATTGTGGATCATATTTTGGGTGTGGTTGTGTGGGTTGTCGATGGTGTGTTGTTACGGACTGGTGGCTCTAGTGTGGTTGGCTGATTGTTGTATAGGACTCTCTGTGGGATAGAGAGTGTGTCGTGGGTTTATATGTATGGTGTTGCTACGAATTGGAGGTCCTAGCATGGTTGACTGTCAGTTGTGTATGACTCTCTGTGGGATAGAGAGTGTGTTGTGGATATATGTGTGTGTGGTTGTGCATTCATTACATTTACATGCATCTTGACGACTTTGTCTCCCTTGTGGTTGAGAGGGTCGTCAGTCATCCTGTCTTCTCAGCTACTCGTGGTGGTAATAGCTGGTGTGAGAGAAGTGCATCTGTTATGCCGCACTCGACCACTATTGATGGTGGTAGTTGGAGTTGCGTGCAGTTTGTCTTGGGTGTGTGACACTCGATCACTCATGGATAGTGATAGTCGGAGTGACCAGTAGCAGGGACCCCCGTTGTGTAGCTTATAGCTCTTTAGCTTATCGCTACTTATTCATATTGCCCACTCGGTCACTCGAGAGTAGTGATTGTTGTTAAGTTGGGACAGTTGTCATGTTGTGCCACCTAGGCCACACTGGGGTGGTGGTAGCGAGTGGGGTGTGCAGGCATGACCATGCATTTGCATTGTCATATATGATGACGTCTATATATATATCTGTGTGTGTAATCAGTATATATATAGATACAGTCTATATATACTTGTTGTGATGTTGCATTTGTTTGAGCTATGCTTGCTGCATATGTTTGTTCATTATCTCACATGTTATTTGCATATTCTATACTGTTGTGTGTGGAGTACAGTGTACGAGTTGGATCAGACTGTTATACGCGTTTGATCAGCATTATATTGTGGTATAGGATGAACCAAGTTAGTAATGTATTTGTTTATATGTTGATCATATACTATGTGTTGATTACAAGTGTAGTATTGTTTATACATGTTGTACGTGTTATATTGTCGTATACTTGTTCAGGTTGTATAGGTTGTGTCATTGCAGACATTTCAGGTATGTCAGTACATTACTGTTGGACTTTCCGAGCCGTAAAAACCACTTTTTGCGTTGCGGAAACCCCGGAAGTCCGGCCACGAATCCGTGCGAAGATGTATTAAAACTAAAACATGTATGTGTTTACTAAAAACCCTAGATCTACCTTAGATCTAGAAGGTGAGATCATTACCCTCGATGCGACACCCTTCGCAAATCCCGCTCGTCCAAAAGCTTCATCGGAACTCAAGAGCGTCAAGTGCACACTCCTCTATTGGTATCCACACAAGCAATAGGTGGAGAAAACACACCCTTGAGTGTGCTAGCACCCTATGGATGGTTCGGCCAAAGAGAGGGACGGGAGAGCAAGCTTGAGAGGAAGATGATCCAAGGAAGAAGATGAAGTTATGGTAACTCACACAAAATGAATTTTTCATCTAATGTCAATCAAGTGGCCGACCACTTCATGGAGAGGGGGTTACATGTATGCATGTAACTCCAAGAGCCAATGTCTCTTGGTCTCCCTTATGAGGTGACACCACTTGATAAGTCAATGATGATGTGGAGCATCATCATTAGCCGGCCATGCCAAGTCATCATCATGACATGACATTTGGTCAAGTCAAACTTGACCTTTCTTCTTCCTCTCAAGTCAAGTCAAACTTGACCTCTTATCTCCCATGGTTGATCAAATCTAACCACTTGACTCAAGTCAATTTAATTTAATGAATCTTTATTCATTAATTTAAATTGATTTGATGAATCAAATCTAAATTAGACTCATTCAACACTTGAATCAAATTGAGTCCAACTCAATTAGTCTAATTAGGATTACTCTTAATCTAATTTGGTTCATCCCATGAACCTAATCCTCATGGTTCATCATATGAACCTAATCTCCATCTAATTGTCCTTATGTGTGTGATCCTATAGGTTCTTGTAACGTTGGCAATGTCCCTAAACCGATTTAGGAACATAAGCAATGAGCGGTATCTAGCAACACATCATTGCTACCCAAGTTACAAGAATGTTGAGCTCCAACATCACCTTTGTAACTACTAATTGTGACTCTCACAATATGTGACAATGTCCCTCTATCCTTGACATCTAGATTGACCAATCGAGGCATAGACCGTGTCATCCTCGGTACAATCTATATCTTGAACTCCAAGTAGACTCACTCTAATCAAATGAGCTCAATATCTCATATTGACTCATTTGGGCATGGCCATGCACTATGTGGTCTCACTCTATTAAGAATATCGATGTCACTCCCGTCATATAGGAGGGATAGATCCCATCTACATCACTCACATCCCTCCGCATAATTTATTACATACCCAGTAATCGCCTTTATAGTTCACCCATTTACGGG
The DNA here is from genome assembly GCA_025175895.1 of Wurfbainia villosa. NCBI lineage: Eukaryota > Viridiplantae > Streptophyta > Magnoliopsida > Zingiberales > Zingiberaceae > Wurfbainia > Wurfbainia villosa. The sequence goes on from JAKLTH010000147.1 coordinate 5,841,021, forward strand.
TGACGTTTGACGAAGCCAAAGTATGCAACTCCTTATGTAGGGAACCATGGTGACTTCAGGTCTAAGGACTAATAGTCATACTAATAGCCACATGAGAAAGTATATGACACTCATATAACGATCCATGATACTTTCTCATGGCGGGTCATTCAGTATACATTCTCCAATGCATACCCATGTGTCAAATTGATATATCATATCCATGACTTGTGAGATCAAGTCATTGTGTTGACCTACATGCTAGTCTCTACGCATTAACATTGTCCCTGAATGTTAATACTTGACTAGGAATGATTAAGAGTAGTATTCTCTATATCATCTCATTATCGATTCAACCAATCGATTGATATAGATAAGAACCTACTACTCAAGGACATTATTATATTTAGTTATTTGACACCAATACAAGTAAATATAATAACCATGCCTTTATAAATAGGAATATGATACAATAAAGTCCATACAACAATCATCACATGATTGACTCTAGGGCTTTCACTAACAATTACGTTATGCACAATTGATCAGTTTGGTATATGCACTGATTAGTATTATACTAATAGTTATTTGTTGTTTCCTTTTAAGACTATAGGTTTGTTGGTCTCCCTATGTATACCTGTTGATCTTCATCTATATATTGTTGATCTTCTTATGATATATGTTGTTCATGCATTATCTTTCATTTTTCCGTTGAGTTTTATACTCACCACCACATACCCTGAGTTTCCTTGTCGCCCAGGTAACAGCTAGAAGTTTCCTTGAGTGCTCGGAGCTCCGCCAGCTAATCCTATCTCACACCGAGGGTATGGATTGTATTCCATACTGTTGTATATTTTGGATGTTTTATTTTGGGATTTTATCCTATGTTGTCTCCGCATTTGGAGTGTATGGTTATGTTGTATGTATTTGGTCTTACTTTGGATTTGGTTCGGATGTTGGTTTTGACTATGTTTTCTTGTTGTGTCAAAGTCATACCGGTATACACATATTTGAGTCTTTATATCTTTATTACTTGTCGGTGTATTCTGCTGTTTTATGTTTTATCTGTGATAGCATCTATTTGGGCCATGTATCGGTAGTTTATTATTATATTGTCACAAGAGGGTAGCGTCCAATCAAGGGATAAATATACTCTCGAGGTATGACAGTTTAACGTTGGCTGACAATCTAATGCAACCCTCCTCCTTTATCCAGGCTTGAGACCGACCACGACAAGGTTAACTCATCGTGGGCGGAGTTTTCTAATTTGAATTTTTTTTAATTAGTTGATTAATTTTAAATTCTTATATTTAGTTAATTTTTCCCATAACAATAATGCATTTTATCATTTCCATATTTACATTGATCATCAATCATAAAAATTCCATCGTATTGTTTCTTATTTAGTCTTCAGTCCTTATCTATTAAAAAAATCTGTCATAAGGATGATCTGTCTTATTTCAGTTGCACTTAGTTTATTTAAATCAAACAAATATTTTTTCTGCATTGTATTTAATTTATCATGTTATTTCATTTTATAATAATTATTTCTTAGATTGGAATGATGAGAGAAACCATCCAAATTTCCACAAAATACATGTAGATTTTAGAAGCAACAACAACGAACTACAACAATCAAATCTTATCCCTCTAGATTTTAGAAGCAAGAAGTGAGAAATATCAATACAATCATACTTACATGGAAAACAAGCTTAGGTTCATAAAAGCTAAAATCAATCATTCTAATGTATTGTACATAATTCACAATACATTATCCTATGTCTAGAAAATAATCAAACTAAAACCTAATATATTTTTTAATCGGTTAGATGAAATTAAATTATTTTTACCAACATAATCCATTGAATGAGTGCATTTTACCAAAATCACAATTAGTGGATCTACTAGGAAATATTAGCAACTTGTCAAGATGATTAGAGACCAAGACAAAAATCAATCACAAATTGACATGAAATTAAAAAATAATTGATAAAATACATTCCACCAAATTTTAAGAGATGAGCACCTAATAAATATGCAAACACAAAATAATCTTGAAATTTTAGTTAAATTAAAAGAGTTGTGCTATAAAAAACCCTCCTAATAACTCAACCTTAAGAAATGCCATCGATGACATTTTGAGAAAGCTTCTTGATGAACTTTAGATGAATCCCTTGATATGCAATTCTAGAAGAACCTTTTAATAACATTTTAGAAGAGCCTTAAACTTCCTATTACCAACTTAACCCCTTTGGGAAACAGTCAATTTGATGTTGACCCGGAGTTAAATTCACAAATTTAACTTATTCATGTTAATTAGAAAAGTTAGAAGTGGAAACTGGCCAAAAAATAAATATCATGAACTACGAATTCATGCCATCCATCGACTAAAAAAATTTGCAAATTATTTGAGGCTTTTATTGGCATGTTTCCTTTCATTGTTGCTTATGATTTTAAAGTTTGTCAACAAACTAAGCTTCTTAATTTGTTTTATCTACCAAATTGACAACTTCATATATGAGATTTATGTCTGTTGATTGTCAAAAGTATGAATAAAAGTGCATTAAGTAAAGATTATTATAATCCACCAAGTAATATGCAAATTTTCATATTACATTCGTGAACTTAAATTTTCTCAAAGTATCAACTTTAGAAGCATTCATATCTCCATAACTACTTTATTTGGTCAATGGTTATTCATTTGACTTGTTAAATTATTTAAGTATTTGTTTAATTTTTAAATTGGAGGTCATGATAATTCCTAGGAAAAATTCGAGTGCCCTTCCTTCTTTTAAATTATCTCTTTTATAATTTGTGATTATTATACTAATGTGGAAATCATCTTCCCCCACGAGAAGTTAAAGCATTTCTTTATCCATTGGAAGGAGCATGCAAAAAGGGAAACAAATTCACAATTCAAAATGAAGAATAAAGTGCATCAATTTCTTACTCGTTGGGAAGGACATCCAAATAGGAAAGTTAATAAAAAATAATACTGAACAGAGTTGGTGAAATAATTATTCCCTATGCTTAGAAATGATGACTCAAGAAGAAATGTTAACTCTTCGCTAAGAGTCAAGTTCTCAGTGGAGGAGAAAGATATAGATAGGGATTTTTTTTTAATTTTTAACTTGTAATTAAATTTGTTAATTATCTTATTTTAGGGCTTGAAGGTTTGGTAAATTTTTATTTGGTAGTCTCTCCCATTTAGGAGAGGGAGTTTTTGAGTTATTTTTCTAATTTAGTAAATTTTATATTTCTTTATTGTAGTCAATTTGAAGGGAAGCCTTAATACAATAATAAAATTATCGCCGTGTGACCTTGTGGTCACGAGTCAAGTTGCGGAAACATCCTCTTGTAATGCAAAGTAAAATTACGTACAATAAACACAATGTGTTCTAATCCTTTCCTAAGACTTTACATTGATAGGAGATTTATGCACCACAATGCCCTAGTCAATTTATTTTATAAGTTGCTGGGTTCTTTTAGGCAAATTAAATTATTTTTTTTTACCAATTTGGTTAATTTTGTTTTTCAATTTTAGTTGGGTTGGAGTCTTTAAAAAGCTCCCAACTCCCCCTTTTAATTAATCTTTGAATCAATTATAATTTTTTGATAAATTAATCATGGAACACCTAGTTCTTTATGTCTTTTTTTTTGTAGTTTGGTGCTGCATGAATATATGTAAAAAAGTTTTTCCATTACAACTTTGTGCATTATAAAAAAATAAACATGCGAAGTTTATATAACAAAAATAATACCAATCTTTAAAGAGATGCATGGTCTTGTGTGGGTTATGATGAAAAAAATATTCGAGTAATTAGCTATAGCTTAAAAGATACAAAATACTGAAGATAGAGAAGACAATATGAATATAATAAACAATGAATAATGATTTCTATAATTAGATGATTTTTTAATGATAAAAGTGTAAATGACGGAGGAAACCCTAACAAGAATTTATGCAATAAAATTAAAAGTGCATGAATCCAAGTGAATGTATATTTTCTAAAGAGGTTTATACAATATAATCCCTTCTCATACACATAAAAAAAGCTCTCCCTTATTACCTACCACCCTCATCCCTCCTCACATTATGAATGCAATTAAAATTTCTTTATCTAAATAAGTACTAAAGTTAATAAGGATATTAAGCCTAGTGGGTTTAGTCCCACATCAATAATTCTAGATAGATTTTATTCTGAGTCCTATATGTACCAATGTTTATCATTAGTCTTATATATGCACACCTGTTAGGAATAAGGTTTTTCAAAGGAGTATTCCCCTTGGAGGTTGTAAGCTTCCTCATTCATTAGTTCTTTCTATCACAAAATTCTTCTTTCCTACTTTGACTACCTGTGAACTCTCCCATGCTAATGTATATCTCTTGCTTCCTTCCATACACTACCTCCGCTCACAACTTGACTTCTTGTCTCCACTTCCTGTGAGCTTTTCTACACATAACTAGTGTGAGATACGGTTAAAAAAAAAATTTAGGTATGCAGATTTGGGGTTTAATTGGATTTGGGCTTAACCTAGGATTAGACTTACTAAAGTTGGTTCAACCCAAAAACCCCGACCGACGGTTTGCAAAGGGACCCAACCCGATCGTGAGTTTCCCCCTTGCGATTTTCCCTTTCATTTCCACACTGCAACCATGTTTCCTCGTCGGCCACCGCTTCAATGGACGAGCGTTTCTTAAACCCAGTCGTTTCTCGCCATCCAATATTCCTCCCCGAGCGTTTTTCCCCATTCGCGACCACACCTCTTCCTTTCCGCGATTCCTCTTCTCTTCATTTCTCCACGCCGCGATTCCTCTTCTCAGATCGCGCCTTCTCTCCCGATTTCTCCGTTGCTGCAACTCGCCTCCTTCCTCAGCCACCACCGCGAGCTCCTCCAGTCGACGCAATCGTCGTCGCCTGGTTTTGGTCCGGATCTCCACCTTGAGTAGTGTCTCCGCCCAATTTCGATCCGTCGCCGACCTCTTCTTCTGATCTCGACAGCAACGGGCATGCCCTTTTCTCTCGCTGCGGTGGATCACCTCACGTCGGCATCTCTTCTTCCTCACCGCTGCAGCCTTATCGCCGCTGGCCGTTTTTCCCCCTCACCGCAAGAACCATCTATCGTCCACCTTCCCCGAGCCGGATCTCACTCTCTGTCGTGACCAATCGATGCAGTTTTTATGCTCGATCGTTACTGATGTCGTCCTTCTTCCTCAGCCGCTTCTTTCGGTGCCTAGCCCACCGCCTTGAATAGCTCAACGGTCGCCACCTTTACCGCGAGCAATGACACTGTCGTCGTCGGATCTTCTTGTGCAAGGTAAGTCTGATCTGGATGTTTGCTTCGATTGTAGTAAGATTTGGACCAAGAGGTTGCTGTGATTTCAGCTGTGATGGGCTATTGGTATGGAATTTATCTGCAGATGGTTTGATTAAGCTGTGATATGTGATTTGTGGAGGAGCAGCTGCGCTGCCATTGTGATCGGGAAGCACGGCACAGTTGTAGCTTGCGATGGTCTGAATGCTGATGCGACGAGGAGGAAATCTGTGGTTGTAGTTCCGATTGCTGGATCTCTTCTTGTTGATAAGCTATGAACTTGAGAGCTTGGGTTGATGAGTTGGCAATCAGTTTTGGCTATACACTTGCTGTGGATGATTGGGACAAGGCTAGGTAAATGTAGATCTTGGTATTCTAGAATATGAGATTTGATTTGCAGTGTGTTTAATATTAGGATAGTTGTACAGCTGCAATTAGGTGAAGAGGGTGATCCGAGGAGGGTGATTTCCCATATACGATTTGAGTAAATACAGATCTAATATTCTATACTTGGTGTAGGAAGTGGTGTGGATGATATAAACTCGATAAGTTCATACTTGATAGCATATGGTTGTGTAATATTCTTACTGTTAGTTTGTTGTGGATGTGATTATTAAAAGTCCACGAACAAGGGGTTAATTCTTTGGTTGAATTTTTGAGTTGATATTCTGTGATTGGATTAGGAGGCTACAATGGTGAAATTTGGAGAAGGTGGCAGTTATAGTTGCATCCATCTGGTTGTTATAGATTCTTTGCAAAGGAAGTTAAGCTGGGATTTGATTTGAGGCAGAGTTCTTGGACATGAAGACAAATAGTGTCTACATATCAGGTGGATAATTTCCTACCCTGGTCAGGTAGTAGCTAAATTCTGAAGTATATAACTTCATATTATTGTCACTTTGACCTTGACTTCACTCTAATTTTTCTGATGTCTGGTACTTTTGCCTTTGCACTTAAATACTTTGTTATTGTTGTTATCTATTCATTCATCTTTGTTATGAATTATAGATTGTTATGGTAAGTGGACTTGTAGTGGTTTACCTATGTGTACGTAGCTAAATTTGGTTGTAAAACTGAATTGTGCAATCTAGATAAATCATTCGGGGATGAGTAGGATTCTAGAAGTAAAGTGAGTTTCCATGTTATATCCTGATGATGTGTACATATCCACTATGGATAAGGTAGTCGTGTATGGACGTGTGATTGTCGATACAGTGTCGCTACGGACCGGTGGTAATAGCTTAGTTGTGATCAATTGAATATGACTCTCTGCAGGATAGAGAGTGTGTTGATCAGTCGAGTATGACTCTCTACGGGATAGAGAGTGTTATAACCAGTTGTGTACGACTCTCTGCAGGATAGAGAGTGCATTGATCAATTGAGTATGACTCTCTGCAGAATAGAGAGTGTTATGATCAGTTGTGTACGATTCTCTTCAGGATAGAGAGTGCGTTGATCAGTTGAGTATGACTCTCTGTAGGATAGAGAGTGTTATGATCAATTGAGTATGTGTGACTGTGCATTCATGTCATTTGCATGCATGCTGGCGACTAGGTCTCCCTTGTGGTTGAGAGGGTCGTCAGTCATCCTGCCTCCCAGGTTACTCATGGAGGAGTAACTGGTGGGAGGGTAGAGCATTGTTGTGTCGCACTCTACCACTATAGACGATGGTAGTTGGAGTTGCATGCAGTTGTCCTGTGTGTGTGACACTCGACCACTCATGGATAGTGATTGTCGGAGTGGCCAACAGCAGGGACCCACGTCGTGTAGCTAGCTCTTTATGCTTATATGCTACTTGACCATACTGTCCACTCGGCCACTCGGCCACTCGAGAGTAGTGATTGGTGTTGAGTTGGGACAGTTGTCATGTCGAGCCACCGAGGCAACACTGGAGTCGTGGTAGCTTTAGGGTGAGCTGGCATAACCATGCATTCTGCATTGCTGTGTCTTATGGCGTTTTGCATATATATATATATATATATATATATATGGATGATTGTGATTAGTGTATATATAGATGCAGTCTATATGTATGCTTATTGTGATGTTGCATTTGTTTGTACTATGCTTACTGTATTTGTTTGTACATCATTATACATGCTACTACATTTGTTATATGATAGTGTGTGAGATACCTGTGTATGAGTTGGTCGGACTGTCGTATACCTTTGACCAGTACCTTGAGATGATACGGGATGGATCCAGTTCATCGTTGTATTTGCCATAGGATGTTAGTATGGTGGTTTGTCGCTCATAGAGTTAGATTTACTCTACCATGTTGTAGGTGTTGTATTATGTTACTTATACTCAGGTTGTACGAGTTACATCGTTGCCGATTTTCAGGTATGCTAGTACTTATGTGGTTGTTGTTGATCAGCTTAGTATACAGTTGTTATATCATGCTGGTGTATACCTGTTATACCATTAGATAACATATTGTGGACTTGCATGTGATATATATAAATTATGCATGCACTTTTATTCTTATTACCGCTGAATTTTATACTCACCACCACAGACCTTGGGTTTTCTGTCGCCTAGGTAATAGGTATCCGACTCCGTGATGGACTTGGAGCAACGCTGGCTGACAATCTCTCATCTCACTTTCGAGGGTCCTGGCTTGGTTTTATATTTCCGTTGTTTTTGGATGTTTCTTATATCGATCCGGATTTATATGATGGATGTGTATTTGACATTGTTGATGTACGCACATATTGGTGCGGGTTTTGACGATGTTTTCTTTATATTTTGGTATTAGTCATACCGATATGCACTGTGTATAGTTGTTATTTTGTTTTGATAGTTTCCGCTGTGCTTTGTTGTATTTATATTATATATGTTATTGTGATTGTGGCCGAAAAGCTTGTATAAACAGGATATGTTGCTACGTACAGGGGAGATGCTATCTGTTTGTTTTCGATTGGGCATACTCTCGGGGCGTGACAACTAGAGTAGTGACATAAGCCTTCCATGCAAGTCTCTTAACTGAATTTGTTTCCTCTTGAGCTACCACGACCCATGCATCATTGCTGCCCAATTCAACCCCGACATCTCCATCTGTAGATAAAATTAAGACGATATCTCATGACAAACCTTTATGGCACTTCCATACTTGTACACAAACTATGTAAGTTAGAATCTCGACTATGCAAGCTCTCAAATAATGAGATTCGTGCATCAAACATCTATCTTTTGGTCTTTCAATGTTTGAAATCAACAAATATAGAATGCCTAGACCTGACTACGATTTAGAATCGACGATTCGACGGTTTGTAAAAGGTTGACCTTTAACCTTAACTGTTTAAGATGGTTACAGTTCATGGTTCGAAATCGCCAATTTACGATTCAAAATTATTATTATTTATTTAAAAAATTTAAATAATAAAAAAAAGGATTGCATTTATTTAAATTGTCTACGTATTCCCTTACCCCTTACGGTTTTAGGAAAATCAAAGGTCATGTAGTTCTCTTATCTTTTTACCTTAGGAAGTGACGTTGTTACTCACTTCCATTTCCTATTCCCGTAGTTGTAGTTCCTTCGGTGTCGAACTCCTCTGCTTTATCTTTAGAAAGTTGCATTCCTTGTATTCTTTTTTCTATTCTTGTCCAATCATCAAGCAGTGTGTATGCTTCTAAAGAATTGGGAGACAAGGTAGAATGTCGTTCGTCCAATATGTTCCCTCCAAAATTGAACGTTTGTTCTATGGTGACGGTTGACACCGGACAAGCTAAGATTTCTTTTGCGATGATGGAGAGGATAGAAAAACTTTGAGTCTTCTGCGATCACCATTGTAAAATATCAAAATTTGCTTCACTATCTGTATCACTAAAATCAAAAGAAGTCGTCAAAATAACTCTCAAGTTTCTGTTCGGAACTTGAGGATCCTTGTGGATGTTTCGTCCGTTCTTTTAATAAAAATTGTACTTTTGTAAGTTTTACATTACTACTAATATTTTGAAGTTCCGATACATTACTTTCTAATCCATCTTTTAAACTATATTCTTAAGAAATTTCATATAAATAATTTCTCGTATATTGTACTATAGTAGCAGGATCAGGAGAAGAAAAATCTTTTATTGAAATTAAAGCATCATAATATATAACTAACATTTTATATAAAATATCTAACTTTAATCCAGGGTCTAAAGAAAATGCAACTAAATAAATATAAAAAATATAATAAAAATATTTTTTCCATTTTGCTTTCATTGTTAATATATTCATTTAAAATTAAAGCTATGTTACAAAAATTTATCATAATTAAATGAGAAGTAAGATAATAAACACTGAAAAGTTGTTCGGTTGCATCATTAAATACTTTTCAAATTTCGCAAATACTACTACATATATTCCATTGATGTGAAAATAAATATATATTAGGATTAGTAATTACTTGAGAAAAAAATAAACATAATAATTCTTTGTATTGAAATGCATCTTATAGTAATTAATAAATTAAATTCCAACGTATTGGTATATCACGTGAAAATTTTTTAGGTCTCATTCCATTACTTTAACAAAATTTACCCCATTGTTTCATTATATTAGGATGTGACCGTAAATAAGAAATTACAATTTTAATTGGTTTTATTTGATTTTCTAAAATTTTTAATCTATCTTGGACACATAAATTTAAAATATTGCATACACAGCGAATATGAAAAAAATATACCACTAATAATAGGTTGACAAATTAATTTAAATTCATCTATACATGCGGTATTAGAACTAGTATTATCAAATGAAATTGAAAATATTTTATTAGTTAATCCATATTATTCTAAAATTAAACATAATAATTGAGAAATATCATGAGCAGTATGTGATTTGTCAAAAATTCGATATACTAATTGTGGTTTTGAGGGAAAAAATTGAGTACATCTTATTCATGGATAGATGTAGTATATATACACAAGGAATTACCTAAAATAAGAAGCTGAATACAAAAATCCTAATTAATAGGAAACTAATTGCGTGATTGACAACTAATTACAGGGAATAGCTATAATTACAAGATATTGACATATGCAACTGAATATTAGAATCATCCAAATTAGGATAGTTTGACTTTCCACACTCCCCCTCAAACTATGCGATAGATACTCATTAAGCCATGAGATCAAGTTTACTGAAGGTGGATCTGAATAGAGCCTTGGTGAGAATATCTGTAACTTGTTGATAAGAAGGGACATAGTTTATCAACACACTCTTATCTTGTATCTTCTCATTGAGAAAATGTCAATCAATTTCAACATGTTTTAATCGATCATGTTGGACAGGATTCTTTGCCATTGCCATAGTTGACTGATTGTCGCACATCACTTGTATAGGACCTTGGAAACTAATTCTGAGCTCTTTAAACAATCGTTTTAACCATATTCCTTCACAAACACCTTGAACTAAGGCTTTGAGTTCTGCCTCAGCGCTACTACGAGCAACTATTGACTGTTTCTTGCTGCACCAAGTGACCAAATTTCCCCATATGAATGAACAATAACCAGATGCTGACTTTCGATCACTCTAAGGTCCTGCCCAATTAGCATCTGTAAAGATTCCACTGATCGATTTGTCGATTTCTTAAAGAAAAGTCCTTTTCCAGGATCTCCCTTTAAGTATCTTAAGGTTCTATGAACATCCTTCAGGTAATCAACTGAAGGATTGGTGAGGAACTGGCTAACACGACTCACTGCATAACTGATATCTGCCCATGTATGAGTGAGATAAATCAATTTACCTATTAGGCATTGATACTGCTCCCTATCAACAAATTCTTCTTTTGTTCTAGCCTTCAGTTTGACATTAGGATCCATAGGTGTTTCGATGGATGACAACCACTCATACCAGTTTCACGAAGCAACCTTTTGGGTAAAACTCAAAAATAAAACCATGAGGGCTTAGGCCCAAAGTGGACAATATCATGTTATTGTGGAGATATATGATTCTTATAGGCACTAACAATTCGTATCAGAGCCATGGTCCATGTCAAGCCATGAACCTCGAACGAAGGAAGTGAAGCTCTCATGTCTGGATCAAGAGAACCAGACACTGGGCAAAAAGTCCAATTGGGTCAGGAGGACCGAACAATTGGCAGGAAGTCTAGTTGGGCTAGAAGGGTTGGACAACTAGTAGGAAGTCCAGCTAGGTCAGGAGTACCAGACATCAAGCAGAGGAAGTCCTTCGAGGACGGATAGGCTTGAGGGGGCTCAATGTGGTCCTTCGTTTGAGGGGGGGGATTGTTAGGAGTATGGAGAATATAATTAAAGTCCCACATTGATAAGACATGAAAAAGATCATGTGCTTATAAGATAAAAAGATATCTCTATTGATATGAAACCTTTTGGGTAAAGTCCAAAGACAAAACCATAAGGACTTAGGCCCAAAGTGGACAATATCATGCCATTGTGGAGATATATGATTCTTATAGGCACTAACAATGACTTCTTGCAATATTCACACTGTGGGCGTCCTCTTCATGGAGCGAGATTTTGAGGCTGTTTTCGAGCTACAAGAGATGTGAATTCTTATGAGGCAGTGACTAAGGCAGAAGACTCAGACAAAAGTGTCTTGGTTGGAGTTCCCATCATGATCCTTTTCCGGCTTTCTTCATGACGAACTTCAGAAAATACCTCTTGAAGATTAGGGAGAGGTTTCATGCTGAGGATTTGGCCACACATCTCATCGAGAGACTTGTCTAGTCCCATAAGAAATTTGAATACCCATTTAGTCTCAATAATCTTGAAGTATGCAGCACCGTCGGTACACTTCCACTCATGAGATTCAAAAAGATCCAATTTTTGCCAAAGCCTTGTCAATGTGGAGAAGAAGACAGTGACTGATTGATCAGCTTGGTGTAGGTCTTGAAGAGTGCTTTCGACATGGAATAACTCTATGGTATTGTCGCTGGTTGAGAATGTTTCACGGGCAACATCCCAAATTTCTTTCGTTGATGAATAGAGGACAAAGTTTTCTCCTATTTCAGTGTTTATGGAACTGATGAGCCATGACATAACAAGATTGTTTTATGTTTTTCAATTTCTGATATTTGGATCACCAGCAATAGGTTCGCCAGCTGCCCCCGTGAGATAGTCATCGCGACCACAACCGATCACAAACATCATCATGGTGATGCAGGCGGGGCAGTGGGGCGGCACTAAAAACCTTCCATGCGTGAGATTAGGATAGAGGGGGCAGAGAGAATCGAAGGAGAAGAGGGAATTCGTAAACAAAAGAGGCACACCTCTTAGTTTAAACGAAAAGAAATATTATTAATCAAAACTGAATGTCTTACAAGAGCCTAAACTTATGTTTAAATAGGCTTAGAGAAAGAGAAATTTTTTTAAAAAATAAAATAAAATAAACTAACTTTAACAAAAATTTCTTAACAAGCAAGAAAGCAAAAAATAAAAAAAAAGAAATAAACAAACTTTAATAGAAAAAGTCAAAACCCTATCTAGATCGAAAAATAAACAAACTTTAATAGAAAAAGTCAAGACCCTATCTAGATCGAATAAAAAAAAAAATAAACAAACTTTAATAGAAAAAGTTAAAACCCTATCTAGATCGAAAAATAAACAAACTTTAATAGAAAAAGTCAAAACTCTATTTTAGTGCATCTAGATCGCGTTTACTATTAGATGCCCCTGCATCACCATGTCAAGCCATGGAATAATCCACGCTCGTGGTGGTGACCACGGGTAGGCCGTGGTAGCCTCTAAGAACTCCTTTACACCTCGTTCTAATCCAAAATGAAGGATATCCATGTCAGGAGGCTATGGAGGCATTGAAATCTTCATTTTAAAGCTTAATTTTTCCTTGTCATGATTTAGAGGAAGGCATGATCGCATCTTATGATAAAGGGTGATCAAGATGTTGGATGCGCCTGCATCAGTTACCCGAGGTTGAAAAGAACTCGACCTCGAGTTCGAACTAGTGCCATCCTCTTCTTTGAAATAAGAAATTATGCTTTTTCTTTCGTCCACTAGCTCCATCACCAATCGCTTTGCTATTAAATCCAAAATGTTGCTCGGGAGAAGTAGTAGGACATCTTGTGCGATCATCTTTAAATACCTGGACATAGAAAGGAAAGGAGAGGTAGAAGATACCAAAATAAGAGTGAGAACCTCTCACTGGAGTATAATCTTCTGTCGTTCGATATAGGTGTTTTTCTGTCCATCATGTATAGCTTCGTGATCAGGCGACCAAGGTGGTTTCAATAATATACAACATGCAACCATTGCTTCAACCTTAGGGAGGAGAAGATTCTTTTGAACAGTCATCGTATCATAGTTATCTCTGTAAAGTACCTCGTCATCATTGCTGATGAGGTTGACCATGACTTCTTCAATCAACTGAATTTTGCTCTCGGTGTTCTCATGTCCATCTTCGTATTTGACCTTGTCAACATCATCCTCGTCATAAATGGAGTCTTTCATATTTTCTTCAATCACCTCATCTTCATCGTCGTAGATGGGATCATCTATGTCTTCAATTATCTTGTCAATATTATCATCGTCATAGATGGAGTCTTCTATTACCTCATCAATATCATAGTCATCACAGATGGAGTCTTCTATTACCTCATCAATATTATAGTCGTCGCGGATGGGGTCTTTTATTACCTCATCAATATCATAGTCGTCGTTGATGGGGTCTTCCAGGTTTTCTTCAATCACCTCATCTTCATTGTCGTAGACAGGGTTTTCTATGTCTTCAGTACTCTCAAAGTCGTCCTCATCGTAATCGGGATATTCTATGTCTTCTTTACATTGTAGATGGAATCTCCTGTGTCTTCTTCAATCTAGTACTGCTCCTCCATCCTTCACCCTATTTTGGAAAGAACTCGACCTCGAGTTCGAGTCGGGGTCATTATCTGTGCACGACCTCTTGCTTCATTAATCAATAGAGATTACTCCTTGATTGTTTGGTTGTCCTGTCTCAAGATAAAAAGATCAAATACTGACTGTGTATAGCTAAGAGGAAGAAAATGACCTTTCATCTTCTCCCAATCTATAATCTTAGCCTTGCCTTGTTTCTTGCGGTAGTGCTTCAATTGACCATCAAGCGAAGGCTTCTCCCTTAAGCGTCATGTCTACCAACTTTACTTTAGAATGTCGGGAACTTCTTCGAAATAAAAAATATGTTCGACTTCGTCAATTCAATCAATAAAATTTTCTTTGTGTAATGCGCCGGAAAACTCAGGAAGTTTGATGCAAAAACCAAGATCTTCATACCGTTCTTCACGATTACGGTGATCTCGATGATACGATTGTTCAAAATTCGAAATAGTATGTTGATTAAATACCTTACGATCTTTAAGATTTAGACGCTGAGATAACTCTGTAATTTGTCTTTGTAAATTTGTGATGGTTTCTTAGGAACATTGATCCTGGGGTACGGCTTTCTCAATCGAAACTTGCCGATCACGTCCATAACCATGACCATGATAATCATTCATGGATTGCCGAGATAACTCCGTGATTGCTCTCTGTAGATCGATGAACTCGCGGGTACTTTGATCCCGGGGTGCGGCTTCTTCAATAGGAACTTACCGATCACGACCATAATCATGTCCTCGTCGACCTTCCATGGATCTAGGGCTCTGATACTAACTGACGCAGGCGGGGCAACGAGGCGGCGCTAAAAACCTTCCATACGTGAGGTATGGATAGAGGGGGCAGAGAGAATCGAAAGAGAAGGGGGAATTCATAAACAAAAGAGGCACACCTCGTAGTTTAAATGAAAAAAAATATTATTAATCAAAACTGAATATCTTACAAGAGCCTAAACCTATATTTAAATAGGCTTAGAGAAAGAGAAAGTTTCTTAAAAAATAAAATAAAATAAAATAAACTAACTTTAACAAAAAATTCTTAACAAGCAAGAAAGCAAAAAATAAAAAAAATAAAGAAATAAACAAACTTTAATAGAAAAAATCAAAACCCTATCTAGATTGAAAAACAAACAAACTTTAATAGAAAAAGTCAAAACCCTATCTAGATCGAATAATAAAAAAAACAAACTTTAATAAAAAAAGTCAAAACCCTATCTAGATCCAAAAATAAACAAACTTTAATAGAAAAAGTCAAAATCCTATTTTAGTGCATCTAGATCTCGTTTACTATTAAATGCCCCTGCATCACCGTGTCAAGCCATGGAATAATCTACGCTCATGGTGGTGACCATGGGTAAACCGTGGTAGCCTTTAAGAACTCCTTTACACCTCGTTCTGATCCAAAATGAAGGATATCCATGTCAGGGGGTCATGGAGGCGCTGAAATCTTCATTTTAGGGCTTAATTTTTCCTTGTCATGATTTAGAGGAAGACGAGATCGCATCTTATGATAAAAGATGATCAAGATGTTGGATGCGCCTACATCACATGGATTGGGACCATTGAACATCGAGTTTATGACCATGTTAAGGGCAAAGGAGGAATCGGATGGTATTTGGGAATTGCTTGGTATATGAAAAGAATCATGAGGATTTGTGACAGATGAATCGCCGAAGGTTTGGTTGGAATAGGCTATGGAGACTGAGGCGATTAGGAGAAAGGGGCGCTGTTGCTGTAGAGAAGAAGACACCATTGTTGCAAAGGATAAGATGCTGTCACTGCAGAGGAGAAGACAACGTCACTGCAGAGGAGAAAACGTTGGCACTGCAGAGTAGAGGATGCTGCAGTTGTTAGCGATAGAAACAACGGGTCCTAGGTTAACCTAGGCTCTGATACCATGGGGTTTTGAGGAAAAAAATAGAGTACATCTTATTCATGGATAGATGTAGTATATATATACAAGTAATTACCTAAAATAAGAAGCTAAATATAGAAATCCTAATTAATAGGAAACTAATTGCGTGATTGATAACTAATTACAGGGAATAACTATAATTACAAGATATTAACGTATGTAGCCGAATATTAGAATCATCCAAATTAGAATAGTTTAACTTTCTACACTAATAAATATTATTAGAGTGTTCAGGAGTTATCAATCGAATGACAAATCCCACTTATATATGAATGAATTTGTCAATGACCTCTTCAAATATCAAAACATAAAGATATTTTATTATTTAATTTACTAAATTCTTCAATTAAATTTTTTTTCCCTTGCTTAATTAATTTTTGTCAATGATCGCTCCAAATATCAGAACATAAAGATATTTTATTATTTAATTTACTAAAATTTTCAATTAATTTTTTTTTCCCTTGCTTAGCTAATTTTTGTCAATGATCGCTCCAAATATTAGAACATAAACATATTTTATTATTTAATTTGTTAAATTCTTCAATTATTTTTTCCCCTTGTTTAACTAATTTTTTAATTGTACGAGTAATTATAGTTCTAAGAACACATTTAGCAGATGGATTAAGAGATTTTTGAAAAAAATCTTCAAATGTGTATTTAAACCCAAAATTAAATAAAAGATATTCTATATAAATAAATCTAGCTAATGATTCTCTTAATTTAATATTAGAATATTTAAATAAAGTTGTATCCATACCTTCATTCATTGAACATTTGCCTTAGTTTAACGCTGGCTGGCAACCTAACGCAACCCTTCTCCTTTATCCGGGCTTGGGACCGGCCACGACAAAGTTAACTTATCATGGGCGGAGTTGTAGGAGTAATTAGAAAGGGGGATAGAATTATAGCTCTCAAAATAGTAGTGGAGAAAGAAACTATAAACGTAATTAGTGTATATGCACCTCAAATAGGATTAGATGAAAATATCAAATTAAGATTTTGGGAGGACTTGGATGAAGTATTACAAAATATTCCGTCAAATGAGATGATTTTAATAGGAGGTGATTTAAATGAGCATGTCGGAGTGAAAAATGACGAATATGAGAGGGTGCATGGGGGTTATGGGTTTGGAACAAGAAATGAAGAAGGTAAAACTATATTGGATTTTGCAATAGCATATGATCTTATACTAGCTAATACGTTTTTTTTTAAAAAAAAAGAGCACTTGATCACATTCAAAAGTGAAAATAATAAATCGCACATTGACTTTCTTATAGTTAGGAAGAGAGATAGAAAGATTTGTAAAGATTGTAAGGTTATTCCTGGAGAAAGTTTAACTACTCAACATAGGTTAGTAGTATTGGATATATGCCTCAAATATAGTATTAATAGAAGAAAAATATACACGACCCCTAGAATTAAGTGGTGGAAGTTAAAGGATGAGAAACTAAATATATTCAAAGAGAAGGTAGGAGTACAAGTATTAGATGACATACAGGTGACCCTAATACGATGTGGGATAAAATGGTATCAAAATTGAAAATAGAGCTAAGAGTGTACTTATGAGTCAAAGGGACATGCACCACCAAGTAAAGAATCTTGGTGGTGGAATGAAAAAGTGCAAGAGAAAGTCAAAGAAAAACGAATAGCATATAAGAAATTAAATATTTGTAAAAATGAGGAAAATTTGAAAAAATATACAATAGCCAAGAAAGAAGCTAAGAAAGCAGTGAATGAAGCTAAGACTAAAACTTTTGAACGGTTATATCGAAAATTAGATACAAAAGAAGGGGAAAGAGACATTTATAGAATAGCTAAAGTGAGAGAGAGGAAGACAAAAGATCTTAATCAAATAAGATGTATTAAAGATGAATCTGATAATAGGGTACTAGTAAATGATGAAGAAATAAAAGAGCGGTGGAAGAGATATTTTTATCAACTTTTTAATGAAGGTTTAGGAGACCAACTTAATTTAGGTAATTTAAGTAGGTCAAATGAGTATAGAAATTTAAATTTTTATCGTAGAATTCAAATTTTAAGTAGAACAAGCTTTAAATGGAATCTGAAAATGGAAAAGTCGTTGGACCGGATGATATTCCGATAGAGTTATGGAAGTGTCTAGGGAAACAAGGCATTGAATGACTTACAAAATTATTTAACATGATATTGAAAACAAAAGGATGCTGATCGATGGAGGGTAAGTATCCTAATTCCCTTATATAAGAATAAGGAGACATACAAACTGAAACTATAAGGGTATTAAACTAATGAGTCATACCATGAAACTGGGAAAAAATAATAGAAAAGATTAAGGAAGGAGACCTGGTTCTCGAAAATCAATTTGGATTCATGCCAGGGAAGGTCCATAATAGATACATCTTCTCGCATAACTAATTGAAAAGTAGAGAGCAAAAGCGGGATCTACATGGTATTCATTGATTTAGAAAAAGCTTATGATAGAGTTCCAAGAGAAATAATATGGAGAATTTTAGAAAAAGAGGTGTTAGTGTAACATATATCAACTAATTAAAAATAGTGAGAGTAGAAGACTTGGTGGATTAATGAAGCATTTCCAATAAAGATAGGGTTACATCAAGGATCACTTTAAGTCCTATCTTTTTACACTAATCATGGACGAACTCACTTTGGACACATTCAAGACACATTCTGTGCATGTTATTTGCAGATGATATTGTTTTAGTAGATGAGACACGTGAAGGAGTAAATGTTAAACTAGAATCTTGGCGGGAAACACTAGAAGTGAAAGGTTTTAAGCTTAGTAGAGGAAAGACAGAATATATGGAATTTAAATTTAGCAATATTAGACGTAATAAGACAAGTGTTAAGATAGGAGATAATGAGTTGTCTGGAATTGAGAGCTTTAAATATTTAGGATCATTTTTGCAAGATGATGGAGGGATTGAGAGAGATGTCTTACATAGAATACAAGCAGGATGGTTGAAATGGAGGAAAGCATCGGGTATTTTATGTGATCGTAAAGTGCCCCTAAAACTTAAAGGGAAGTTCTACAAAACGGCGATTAGACCTGCTATGTTATATGGAGCTGAATGTTGGGCTACGACTCGAGCATATGAGCAAAAGATGAGAGTTGCAGAGATGAGGATGTTAAGGTGGATGTCCGGACATACGAGGATGGACAGAATAAGAAATGAGAGCATTAGAGAAAAAGTTGGTGTAACATCTATTGAAGGAAAGCTCTGAGAGACACGTTTAAGGTGGTACGGACATGTACTTAGATGGCCAATAAATGCTCCAGTTAGGCGATGTGAAACGATACCAAATATATACATCAAACGAGGAAGAGGAAGACCAAAAAAGACTTGGTTAGCAACAATAAAACAAGATAAAATTTATTTAAATATAGATGATGATATAGTAGGGGATAGAGTCCAATGGCGTAGAAGGATCCATATAGCCGACCCCACCTAGTGGGATAAGGCTTTGTTGTTGTTGTTGTTGTATCCATACCTTCGATGGATGAAAAAAAATATAGAAAATAGCGCTTGAAAACGATTGATCCCAAATTTGGTCGGGTGCTTTGTTTCGACGTGTCACTTTAACGACCTATAACCACCGCTCGATTGGAATTTATACGAGGCACTGTAATATTTGCATTTTGCTCGCATTCTGAAATGAAGCACGACTTTCTCAAAATGTTTAGTAAAAAATGACGATTTTAAAGGTAAAGAATCCCACACTTTGGAAGTTCTGATACTTTCTTGTATATCGGTTGTCGAAAATTGATTAGGTTTATCATCGATGAATTGAACCTGTAGATCAATTATATACCTCCTGTTTGGAGTTTCGCTTGTGTCGGAGGAAAGATCACAGTGGAAATTACCTCAGGTTTCCACAAACCAAGATCCGCCAAATGCTTCTACGCCTCTGTCCGTCTTCTCCGAGCAGCCAATTCGTCTCGCAGCAGCCTCCTTGGACGCACACTCCTTCCCTTTTAAGGGAAGGAGACGCCTGACGCCGCGGCTTGGCCCGTGCGCGCGGCGATTCCGCGAGCGCCTGCATGTGCGATTCGTGGAACTGCCACGAACTCCATCATCTCCCACTCGTCCAAGGTATGTCACACAGACAAAATGATCACACAGACCATTTTAGAAGAGGCGTTTAGTTACATAGACTAAATGATCACACAGACCATTTTAGAAGAGGCGTCTAGTCACATAGACTAAATGAAAACATCAAATTAGAAAATGGTTCGTGCGACAGCAAGCACATTGAGCGTTCAATTGCTAAGAAAGTTGTTACACCTTACATACCGCTTTCATGATGCATGCTAAGAGAAGTTATTCATACTTAACTTAGTCACTCTACATACGATACAAAATCATTCTCCGAATGAGTCATCTCGGTGTCACAAAACCATTTATCTTATAACACACATCCATTTCTCGGTGACACACTATTTTCCAGGATGATACAAAATCATATTTCGGTGGTACATAACCTTTTACCAAACATTTATGTCTTGCTTTTACCCAGATTAAATAATCTCATTTACATCAATATGAACATCTCTAATCCCTTAGATGGACCATCTGTCAAGAGCATGTCTCATATTGCAAATATTCACAATCATTTCCAGTCTAATTAAAGTGAATAATTCTTATTAGATGTAAATCTATTTAATCTTCCTTTTAGTGTGAATCTATTCATTTTAATCAATCGCTTTCTTAGTCATGTTCCATAGACCGAATCATCCATAGTCGATAGGTTTACATGCTAAAGTAGCGGACTCGATCAAAACTTCAAGTAGACACCTAAATAGTCACAAAGGGCAAATATTGAGATCAACATATAATCTCAAAGAGCTCACATAGTAGAGAAGCAGAGATTCATTCTCCTACTACCCTTAGTGTCGTCTTAGCACATGCGGTATGATTCACATGCTACGATGTCGTCCTCTTTACCAATAAAGAGCGCATGTTTCCCTCAAATTAACATCGTACAGATTTCGATCTAGACATTCCCAATGTCTAATCCAGAATTCAACACATGAATCCAGAACTCAACGTATGAATTCTAATCTGGCTCAAAAACAGGCACAGTAAATGGTGGGTTCATTTACTTCGATCATTTACCACAAAATGATCTTATCTTAATACAAATATCAAGACGACCCTAACTTATAGGAATGTAACAAATTTCTGACTTCCAAAACTAACAACCACATAGGTTGACCTATAAGCATCGGTCTTACCTCTATTAAATACAATAAAATAGAGATGATTGTCCATGTGAGAGGACCAATCACTACCTGCCAACATGCTTATCGAGATCTTATCACTAGAATGTAACATAATATACACTGAATTTATTATGGCTGACATTTCAAACAATCAAATTATAACATTCAATTGTCATTACAAGACTGTTACATTCTACAAAGTCCCATAGACTTTACATGCTCATTAAATGACTCTCTAGTCATTGACTTAGTAAAAGGATCTGCAAGCATAGCTCGTGTAGGGATATACTCAAGAATCACCTTCTTTTTAGCAACAATATCCCTGATAAAGTTGTATTTTATAGCAATATGCTTGCCCTTGCTGTGATATTTGGGATCCTTGGAAAATGCTATCGCAGCTTAGTCACAATAGGCGATAAACCTTTGGACTCTGTTATTCAACAATCTTCAAATGCTTTAGAACCTTCTCAACCAGATCGCTTAGCAATACGAACATGCCACATATTCAGCTTCCATTGTAGATAAGACCACACATGCCTGTTTCTTGCTATTCCAGGAGATGGCGCCACCATTCAACAAGAACGCATAGCCTGATGTTGATTTTCTATCATCCAGGTCCCCAGCCCAATCTGCATCTGAATAGCCCTTTAGGCTCATATCTGACCCTTGATAACAGAGACAATAATCTGTCGTCGCCTTCAGATATCTGAAAATCCTTTTCACTGCCTTCCAGTGTCTCGATCCTGAGTTTGATTGGAACCGGCTGACTAAGCCCACTGCATAGCTGATATCGGGACGAGCACACAACATAGTATACATTAAACTACCTATGGCACTGACATATGGTTTTTTATTCATATCGGTTATTTCAGCTGGAGTCTTGGGACTCATACTTTTGCTCAAAACAGTACATTTCGCAATAGGTGTCTGTTCACAGTTGCAGTCAGACATGTTGAAATGTTGTAACATCTTAGTAATATAAGACTCTTGTGACAAACCCAAAAGTCTCTTTGATCGATCCCGGATGATCTTAATCCCTAAGATGTATTCAGCTTCTCCCATATCTATTGTGTCAAATTGAGAAGATGACCACTTTTGACTTCTTCAATAAATCCTATGTCATTTCCTCGCTATCAAGATATCATCAACATATAATGATAAAAACATACTTTCCTTTTCCTTCTTTAGAAAACGCAATGATCCTCGTTGATCATTTCAAACCATAAGATAAAATCACTTTGTTAAATCTTATGTTCCATTGTCTTCGACGCCGCTTGATCCATATATAGATTTCTTCAATTTACATACTTTATCCTCTCGCCTAAAGCAACTAAACCTTTGAACCGTATAGATTTCCTCGCCAAGCTCAATTAAGGAAAGTGGTTTTAACATCCATCCGATGTAATTCCAAGTCATAATGCGCCACAAAGGCCAAGATAACTCGGATTGACACAAACTTCACTACGGAGAAAATGTCTCTTCAAAGTCAATACCCTCTCTTTGGGTAAATTTTTGCAACCAAACGAGCCTTGTATCGTTAATCAATCCATCGGACTTCCTCGTATTTTGAGAATCCACTTATTCCCAATGGCCCTTCGACCGGGAGGAAGATCGACTAACTCCCAAACTTGATTCGAATCATCAATCCATCTCTTCTTCCATCAGACTTTTCCACTTATCTCTAACACTACATCCCAACGCATCCTCAACTGATTGAGGTTCATCTTCGTCCAACTGGAGTGTCATCATTGCCTCATTCTCGATCAAACCTCCTTTAGGTATGATCTTACGAACACTTTTCCATAAGTCATTGAGAAGTCACCCCGTGATCGGCTCGTTACTCTGGTTGACTAGGTTCGTGTATCCCATCGGACATCCGCCTTGTTGATAACAACTCATCCTCCTCATAAAGAGGCTGTCTTATCAACTTCACCCTGTTGGGAACTCGCCGAGAAAAGTGGCATCTCTCGACTCAATCTCAGAGATTGTCCCATCTTGTTGCTCACCTATAAAAACATAACCTTTTGAGGTCTCAGAATATCTTATAAAGATACACTTCTTACCTCTAGGTCCGAGTTTTCCATATCTGTGAGAACTATCATGAACGTAGGCAGCTGACCCCCAGGGTTTCAGATTGCTCAAATCTTTTCTCGCCTGGCCCAACGCTCATATGGGTCGATGGAACCCGACTTTAAGGCACTTTGTTATATATATAGCCGCACTAATGCATCTCCCCAATAGGAGACCGGCAAATTAGCTTGCGCCATCATAGACCTAACCATTTCAAGAAGAGTCCTATTTCTTCTTTCAGCAACCCCATTTTGCTGTGGAGTTCCTGGGATCATTAGCTGTCTAATAATCCCCTTATCATTACATGTCGTCTTGAACAAATCAGACATATATTCACCCCCACGATCAGTGCGTAAGACCTTAACCTTACGTTCCGTTTGATTCTCAACTTCGTTCAAATAACGAATGAAATAATCCAACGTTTCAGATTTTTGAGAAATCAAATACACATGACCATACCTAGTGAAATCATCAATAAATGTAATGAAGTAGGAAGCTCCATGCCTAGCCTTCACACTCATCGGACCACAAATATCCGAATGAATCAATTGCAATGGCAAGTCTGCTCTAATAGCCTTTCCAAATGGTTTCCTAGTTGCTTTTCCAGCAAGACAATGCTCACATATAGACAAGCTAATCTTAGCACGAGAGCCTAATAAACCCTCTCTAGCTAATCGATTCATGCGATCTTGTCCTATATGTCCCAATCTAGCATGCCAAATCTCATCAGATATATCCGCATTACTAGTAAGAGCAATGTTTGAAAAACAACTATGAATCGCACAATTCACATCGTGCACCACATCTAGTACCATAAAACCATTAGATAAATAATATCCGATCGACACAGTAGTCAATCTTAAGTTCTACATACAATGATCAAAAAATTTACAGAGTACCCCAAATCAAGAAGACAAGTAATGTATACAAGATTCCTTCAATCTGGAGCATACAAGACATCCGTGTAGAACAAAGTACTTCCACCACGAAGGTTAAGTTTGCAAGTGTCGACTCCTTGACTTCGACTCTTGCATTGTTTCCTACATAGATCCATTTGTTACTGCGCAGTACCCGTACAGATCTACATATGTAACCCGCTCTCGAGCTACATGGTTGGTTGCTCCCGAATCTATAATCCACAAAGAATAAGAATCACCATCAACACGATTAGCAACAAAATGCTCGGAAGGCGATTAGAAGTTACCTTCTTTGGCTCAAGACACTCACGAAGCAAAGTGACCCTTTTTGCCACAATTAAAGCAAGATAACCTGCTTTTAGGCTTCTTCCCCGTCTTCTTCTTGATTTGATCCTTCCCAGCAGCAGTAGCAACGTTTTTATTCTTTCCCTTTCCCTTCTTGTACCATTTCTTCTTGGATCCAGATGATCCTGCAGCCAAATAGGCTTGGCCAGAAATCCTCGCGGATTCTACTCTCTCAGCCTCCACCAACATGCCGTGAGACATCGTGAAAGTCTTAATACTCTCCGCGAGTTAAAGTCCGCTTGGTCTCCCAAGAATCGGAAGAGAACGAATAACCGCTCAACTGTTGTTCATCGACACTCATGACGCAGCTTTTCATCTCGAATCATATTAGACATCTCCACGAGATGTTGAACCATCGTTGCATTCGCGCTTCAGGTATCGTCGAACACGATCGTCGTGTGCTCTTGAGACTTATTCCATTGTATCTCTCTAAGGGCTACCTGCATGCATGAACGAAGGATATGACTCATACTCTAACACTAGGTCATCCACTATGAACTTATCAATATACGCCCTTAGCGGTGGAATCCTTCCTTTTCCATACCTTATAGTATCAAGGTCACGCTCATCGTCTTTGTATTACTCTCAACAGTTCCATCATCAACCCGATTAATACCTCCACGACTTCGCTCCTTAAGAACATAATCGAATCTTGAGTGTCATATTTTATAGTTATCCCCATTCGCTTTTCACCTTTGTTCAATTCAATTATGATATTTTTAGTCGCGTAACCTAACATAAATAAACACATTATTTAGTTACTCAACAGATGCTTTTATGTATGTAATCTCAAAATAAACTCAAGATAAATCGAGTTTACAAAATCAAGTGACAACTACGCTATCACTCATCATTTGTATGAATCGGACTTAGATTGATATATTTTATTACATACATCCCACTTAATGATATTAATCATTATTACAACATGATTTTACACATTAAATGAACATATCATTATATACTCATTCGAACTAATCGAGGCATATTCAATAATCATGCATCATGTAGAGTTAACAAAGATCATATGAACTAATCATTAAATGAACACATCATTTAAAATAAACATCTGCATAATGTTAACAAATAACAAAGTCTACCAAGAATGTAACAGTTACATTCTTCCTACTCATAAACTAAAACAACAGACTAGATAGCGATTCGCTCCCACTAGGACAAAGCCCTATCAGTGATAATCATGACATGTCCTCTCCGTCTGGACTCAACCACGATTACTCTGTTGGGACACTCACACATGCCTCGATAGAGTCCTTTAAAGACCTCACAAATCGAGAACCAAAATCCTCATCGGGTCTTCTTCAGATCCTCTTCGGTCAAGATAGTTAATCGGCTCACGTATGCATTTGGGTATATGAAACACGTCCCGTTCATGTAACCCCCCAAAATTGTCGTCTGCGCGTCGAAGATTATCGGCAATGAGCGAATCAACGCCCAAATCTCGTAGTTGTCTAATCTGAAACTCCTACATCTCGAGCTTCGGAAATCATCGACTTCGATGTGTCAGCGACTCCATGGTAAGGGTCGTAGTCGATCCTTCGATAGCCTCCTATACCGATCAAGCACACATCGCTACGTCATAGTATACATCCGCGCCATCTGTAAAATTGAAATAAATCATGTCAAGACATAGGCAAAACCGACAAATACCGGTATATTCCAATTTAATCATGGCAGCGTAACAAATACTCATATATTAAGAAGAACTAAACTCCTTGAATTTTAGGCTATTATTAATTGACCGTTGATCAATCAATTTTGACCCATGATCGTAAACTAGTTACATCCTTAAGTTATCCATGTCGATTCTAATTGTTCCAAAACAATCCATCTAACTTTAGTTATGAGTTTAGTCAACTAAAGTCAACTTTACACAATTCTTGTGTAAATTTAATTGACACTAAGCCTTTTGTTGGAATCAAATTAATTGAACCCATGTCGATTAAAATTTGATTCAAAGCCCATTTAATTCGCCCAATTAAACCAAACTAAATTCAATTTAATTCCAAGTAAACCAAACTAAATCCAATTTAATTCGCCCAAGTAAACCAAATCAATCTAAAGCCCAATTAACTCTACCAATCAAGCCCAACTAATCTCTCATCGATTCAAAGCCCAATCAATTCCCTTAAATTTGTCAAAGATTCAATTAGTCAAAAAACTTTTTTATTTAATAAAATAAAGGTCATCGCCTCTGCGGCGGCAGCCGCGCTGCGCTCCGGCCGTGGCGGGCTTCGTCGCCGCTTCGCCACGCCTCGTCATCGCCGCTCTCCATCGCCGGTCGCGCCCGCCGCCTCGAGGCCATCGCCTCCGCGCCCGGTATCGCCGCGTCGTCTCGACGGCCGCGCCGCCCGGCTGGCGTTTCGGGCCAGCGTTTACTCGGAGATCGCCTCGGCCTTCGCCGTCGGCGTTCGCCTCCAAGATCGCCCACCGGTCGTCGACAGCGCCGTCTCCGACGCGAGCGCCTCCATCGTCTCCGAGATCGCCCAACGACGTCCCGGGTTTCGGCGACAGCGCCGCCTCCGACGGCGCCGACCGACCGCGACAGCGTCGCTTCCGCGCGACCAGATGCCGGTAACGGCGAGGAAATCAACAGCGAAGACATCAAACAGGTAAAACACATGCTCTGATACCATTGTAGATCAATTATATACCTGTTTGGAGTTTCGCTTGTGTCGGAGGAAAGATCACAGTGGAAATTACCTGAGGTTTCCACAAACCAAGATCCGCCGAATGCTTCTACGCCTCTGTCCGTCTTCTCCGAGCAGCCAATTCGTCTCGCAGCAGCCTCCTTGGACGCACACTCCTTCCCTTTTAAGGGAAGGAGACGCATGCACGCACGACTTCAAGCCGTGCACGCTCGAGGCAGTTCCACGAACTGCCTCTGTGCAGTTCGTGGAACTGCCACGAACTCCATCAGAACCTCCTCGGACTTAGGATCAACATTCATAATGAAAATATTCTTGTCCCTCCGAGATCGAGATGAATCGTCTTCCATTGAAATCGGAGTCAAAAAATCGAAGCCTATTGAAATCGGAGAATTGAAAGCACTTGAAATAATGAAATTGAGAGAGAAGAGTAAGAAGATGTGATGAAAATGATGAAATGAACCTCCTAGATATAGAGTTTAGAGCATAAAGATACTAAATCGTAACCATTGATCAAAAAAAGATTAAATGATCTCGATTGTAAAAAAATCCATTTTACCCATTGGAATCAGCGGTTCTAACGGCAAAATTCTAAAAAAAACCACTTAATCAGCGGTTTGAACTATCAATTCAATAGTTTTGGGCCAGCAGAATCGGAACCGGCCCAACCCTTGATGAATCAGTTTCGATTTTGGCCCGGTAACTCGGGTCAACAGGTAGCCAACTCGTTGACCCAGTTATGAGCCTGGATCTAAGAATGCCACAACCTATCTTTCTTGACCTCTTCCCCTTTATTGATACCTTGCTAGTAACCTTATCTTCTTCCAACCCAATACATGAGTAACATGTATCTTCCTCTACACTTGTCTTCTTTAGGTGATGCCCTAAGAGAGCACCTAAGGTATTCATCTTTCTATAAAGTTTCTTCTCATGCGGCAATATCCCTCTTTCAATGCATCCATTCATCTCTATTGAAGACACAAATAGAGAAACCATCCTATTCTCAATTTTCTATTACCAATAAAGAGTTGTATTTTGCCATCCATATTCAGTGAAAACCCAAACATAGAAAACATCATGTTCTTATTTTGCTACCTCCAATAAAGGATCCAAATATGCATTTATTTTTCCTTCGAGTTCCTAGAGTGTTCTCTTAAAGTGGAGCCTTGACATAATGATAAAATTGTTGCCGTGTAATCTAGAGTCACGGGTTCGAGTCGTGGAAATAGTCTCTTGCAATGTAGCATAAGATTGTGTACAATAGATCATTTTTTAAAACTCTATATTAGCGGGAGTTTCATGCACCAGGATACTTTTTTTTCCTAGAGTGTTATCTTTTAACCTCAAATGATCGCACAATTCTGTATGTGCCACTGTAAGGAAAAAACAATTCAAATTTGTGCTCGAACTCTCTTTACCCTCTTTCTTTGTCAAGATATTAATGTAAGGCCAAAGGGATTGCTTGTTGCATGCCATTAACTTTTTAATGTAAGGCCAAAGATATTAATGTAAGTTTATTTTCTGTGTACAAATATTAATTTTTATTTCCTTATAGTTGTATCTAGTCTATGTTTTGCGTCTAACTTCTTTCATTTTTATTATAAATTAGATATGAATGGTATCTATGCTCTAACAAGAGGAGAGGTGAGAGTGTCATTGGTTTGAAATCTCATGCTGTTCAAAGTGGCACGTCTAACACTTACCGTTCAAGTAAATTATCAAAATCCAATATTAATTGGCATGGGTAGTGTCTCATGTGTTGCTCATACTATTCATGTTAATAACTACCACTTTGGTGCAAACAACAGGCATGCATCGACACACATTTAAGCTTATTAAGATGAATCTAATTAATGATTGTTAGTCCAAAATTCTAATCAATTGATTATCTAATTTCTATATACATTTTTAAGACTAAACAAGAATTGAAGAAGAATAAAATAGCAAAGCTCATTTACATTCATCTCAATCCATATTGAAGTTAAAAAAAGTAATTCAGTTATCTAATTCATATAGTCATTCTTTTAAAAGTAGAATATCTAAGTACACGAGAATGTTATCTTGAGCGTCTGTTTCTTGCATACCCGTCCGCGATGCACAGTAATGAAAAATGCACAATGTTTCTTCGTTGCACGAAGAAGCCACTGTCATTGCCCATTCAGCCATATTTCGACCGCAATCCGACTGGACTCGATGTTTGACCGAACTACGACTAGATTGCGGTCGAAATTCGATCGAATTGTGGCTGATAGCGGCACTGATGACTCCAATTCAGCTGGATTTTGATCGCAATCTGGTCAAAATCCGATCGCGGTTCGACTAGAGGGACGCCGATGGCGATCCCGACGGATTTAGGGATTGAGCTATAGTGTGGATGGTGAAGAATTTCACTAGAGTTGGGAGAGAGAAACACTATTCATTCCCCATTTACTGTGCAATCACGTTTGATTAGACGGTAGAGAGCTAGTCGTGCATGAGTTGTGCATTGATCGACACCCCGAATAACATTTCTAAAGGATTAAATGATTAGAAGTCATATAAATGTTGGTTTTTGGTGAAGGAGGTGCAATCTTAGTACGGACAGAATAACGGTATAACACCCCTGAGACGAAGTCGAGACTAGAGTTGAACTCTATCTCCTTAAGACGAATTTGGTTTGCATACGTGCTCACGGAATATGCCAATTGTCTCCTGAGATACAATGACTTTATCTTGCGATAACATCATTGCAAATCGCAAGACCTCCAAACCGAATAAGCTTTTTGAACTCTCTGGAATGCAAGTATGCGATGCAATGCTTGATTTGCCTTGAATTGGAATGAATTGTACGAATCAATGAAGTGAGGGATCTTATTTATACTCTATGAAGGGGTAGAGGAGCCTCTTAGTTCAATCAGATTTTATCTGTTCAATTTAATTGGATGATCTAGATCACATTCCTTCCTAAGGAACACAATGTCTCTTCATTTGGATGCATCTAAGTCTTTCATTTTAAATTTGATGACCAAGATTGAGCCATCCAAAGGGCACTTATGCCCTTTTATTTGAGCAAACATGATTTATCCATCTTAATCCGATGATCTAGATTAAGTCATAATTAATTTCTCACATTCAAATTGTTTTTGAGAAATAAAATTATTCATTGGTTCAAAATAATCCCCCACATGAATGAAAATTAATGCATGCATGTTAACACCAAAAGAGAGTTTAATCGAAAGATTAATGCATCAGGAGAGAACTTGTGGCTTTGAACCTTCCGTAGTAAAATACCATCAGATTTTACTAAGCTGCTTAGTGAACGCGATGTCTTGAACTACTTATCTGTTTGTGTAAACGGAGATAATGGTACATACACAATAATCTTTCTCACATCTTTTATGGTTCTCACGATTATATCCATTTTGGCCATGAACATTTTGCCCAACATGGGATATCCTTTAAGAAGTTACGAAGTCACTTGGTCTCTTATGTTGCTTTATCCAAAGCTATAAACTCCGATTCCATAGTTGATCAAGCTACACATGTTTATTTCGTAGATTTCCATGACACCGCTCCTCCACTAATGGTAAATACATATCCACTAGTGGATTTAGAGTCTTTTGTGTTAGATATCCAATTTGCACACAATAACCTTCTAGTACAGCTGGATATCTAGCATAATGTAATTCATATTCTAAGGTGTATCTTAAATATTTAAGAACCCTTATTAATGTCTTCCAGTGGCTATCATTTGGATTACTTACGATATCGGGACGCGTGCAGTAAGTGATATATATCAAACTACCAATTATCCTCGAATATTCCAATTGTGATACGGATTCACCATGGTTCTTAGCCAAATATAAGCTCAAATCCATCGGTGTTTTTACAGGAGAAAGATCATATGTATTAAATTTCCTTAGCACTATCTCAATATAATGAGATTGCGAAAGGGCAATTCCTTCATATGTCTTAGTGATCTTAATTCCAAGCATAATATCTGCTATACTTATATTTTTCATGTCAAAGGTTTTGATCAATATCTTTTTAGTAGTTATGATTATATCATGATTACTCCCCATGATGAGCATATCATCTACGTATACACAGATGATGACAAATGAGTCAGGTGTGTCTTTGATATATATACACGTATCACACTTATTAATTTTAAATCCATTTGCTATTATAGTTTTGTCAAATTTCTCGTGCCACTGTTTTAGTCTTGTTTTAGTCCATAAAGTGATTTTACAAGTCTGTACACCTTATTTTCTTGTCTTAGAGCCACAAATTGTTAGTGCAATAGGCTCTAGATCAATGTTAACCAAACTCGAGTGGGACTCGAGTAGAGTTTTGATGTTTGACAATGGGTTGATAATGGATTGACCATTGTTTGACAATATGAGTTTGACCATATGTTGACCATATGACAAGTAGATGATTGAGATATCTAAAGTCATATGGTGGAGATTATTTGAGAGAAATTGTTGGTGCAATCAAACCTCAGGTCAAGGTTGATCAGACTCGAGTGAGACTCAAGGGGAAGTCCAAGTTTGGATATTTGACATGAAAAGTCCAAGAAGGGTCTTGAAAAGGGAAAGTTCAAGTTTAGAGACTTGGCAAGGGAAGTCCAAGTTTGGATACTTGGCAATGGAAAGTCCAAGTGTGGATGCTTGACAATTGGAAAGTCCAAGAATGGTCTTGGCCACGTAAGTCCAAGTGTGTAGTTTTGAAGGTGAAAGTCCAAGCATTGAGGCTTGGTAATGGGAAAGTCCAAGGATGTAGTTTTGGCAATGTAAAGTCCAAGCATATAGTCTTGGCGGCGTATGTCCAAATTGATCTTGGCAAGGAAGTCCAAGGGTGAGGTTTTGACAGCGTAAAGTCCAAGCATTGAGTCTTGGCGGCATAAGTCCAAATAAACCTTGGCAAAGGACTCGGTTAGCATGACATAGCCGATGGAAGCACCTGAAGGCTAACGCGAAGAGTGAAGGAGTTGTGAAGAACTTGGATGGACCCTGAGGGCGTGAGGTTGATGAAGGTGGCTAGAAGGCTTAGGTCTAGCTAAGGGTGGTTGATCAAGTATGAGGGGATCATACTTGGGTTAAACCTCATGTTTGAGATTTACCAGTCGATTGAGGTTATGAACCAGTCGATTGGCCGAATGTTTGACATTCAAAAGGCCTATTGTCGAGCGATCGAGATTATGACCGATCGGCTAAGACTCATCGCTCGGCTAAGACTCGGCAGGTGACCGCCTCGAGCTGGTCGCCATGCATGGGTAGTCGACTGGTCATTAGTGGCCAGGGCACAGAATATTGCGTAGTCGACTGGGCAATCGACTACTGGCTTAGCAGTCGATTGCTAGTAAGGGCAGTCGATTTCTAGGGTATCCGTTGGAGTAATCCAATGTGGATTAGTCTATTGTGAGACAACGGATAGGCGAGCAGTCGATTGGTGCCTTTTGGCAATCGACTGCTAGGTGGAAATCCAACCTGATGCAGGTTATAAAAGGAGCAGCAAAGGGAGGATTTTGACAGTGATTTTTAGGGCGATTTTGAAGGGGAAGTGTTGTTGCATTTTAGACCTTTAAGAGCAATCCAAAGCAATCAACAAGCAAACAATCAAAAGTGTCATTGTGTAAAGTTTTCTTTACTTGTATTTTGCTTATTACATTGCATACTTATTGTAAGCTCTTTTGTACAAGGTTTCTCCACCTCCGGCGTGTTGTCAAGAAGGAGAGAGTTATAGTTGTGTGGACACTAGGGCTCGCGGTGGAGTAGGAACCGTAGGTTCCGAACCACGTATATCTTGGAGTTGTGCTTGTGGTGTATTTTAGTTTGTGCATTTTATTTTTTATATTCTGCTGCGCACTAATATCTTGTAGAAAAGCACACACGAATCGGAGCAAAATCGAAAGCCGCTATTCACCCCCCTCTAGTGCATCAATTGATCCCCAACACAAACCCTTCAGGCTACTCCATATATATTTCTTCTTCTAATTCACCATTTAGAAAGACTATTTTCATATCCATTTGATGTATCTCAAAGTTATGTATTGCAACAATAACAATGAATATTCGAATGAATGTGATCCTTGTTACCGGTGAATATGTATCGAAAAAGTCAAGGCCTGCCTTTTGTTTGAGTCCTTTAGCTACTAGCCTTGTCTTATACTTGTTAAT
This sequence comes from Wurfbainia villosa, assembly GCA_025175895.1. Classification (NCBI taxonomy): domain Eukaryota; kingdom Viridiplantae; phylum Streptophyta; class Magnoliopsida; order Zingiberales; family Zingiberaceae; genus Wurfbainia; species Wurfbainia villosa. The sequence continues at coordinate 5,874,442 of JAKLTH010000147.1, forward strand.
AGATCCATCAACCTTATATTTCCTCTTTAGGATCCATTTACATCGTAAAGGCTTGATTCTAAGTGGAATATCCACCAATTCTCAAGTGTGATTTTGCATTATGGAATTTATTTCACTATTGACGGCCTCTTTCCAAAAAGGAGCCTCAGGACTTAATAAGGCTTTGCTTATTGTCCTTGGTTCATTTTCCAACATATAAATCATAAAATCAGGACAAATGATTTTGCTATTTTAGTCCTCTTACTATGTCTTGGTTCTTCATTATTTCCAAGATTATCTAAATTTGTAGTTTCGTAAGTTCTTTTATTTGAACTTTCTTCTTTCCTCTCTTTGCAAGGTAAGATACATTCAAAAAATATCGCATTCCTTGATTTTATAGTTGTTCCAACATGTATATCAGGAATTACTGATTTATGCACCAAAAATCGATATACACTACTATTATTGGCATATCCAATAAAGATGCAATCGATTATTTTTGGTCATATCTTACTTTGCTTTGGCTAGACACTTCCACCTTAGCCAAACACCCCCACACTTTTAGATACTTGTAGGAAGGCTTAGGACCATTCCATAATTCATAAGGAGTTTTATCTTTCTTTTTGTGAGGAATTTTATTAAGAATATAATTTGTCGATAAAATAACTTCCCCCATAAATTTTACGGTACGCCCGAACTTATCAACATAATATTCATCATTTCTTTAAGAGTTCAATTCTTATGCTCGACAATTCAATTTGATTGAGGAGAGTAAGAAACTGTTGTTTGATGAATAATATCATATTCTGTGCATAATTCATTAAATGGACCATCATATTCTCCTCCTCGATCACTTCGAATTACTTTAATCCGTTGACCGATTTGATCCTCAACTTCATTCTTATAATGTTTGAATGCTTCTAAGGCTTTATCTTTTCCTTTCAATAGATACACATGACAGTATCTAGTACAATCGTTAATAAAAGTAACAAAGTATTTATTTCCTCCTCCAATTTGCACAAATTTTAAATCACATATATCACTGCGAATTAACTCTAGAGGAGTCGTGTTTCTTTCCCCTGAATAGAAAGGTAACTTTGTCATTTTAGCTTCAACACATATTTCACATTTATGTGTTGGATAAACATCAAAAACTGACAATAAATTTAAATTAACAAGTTAACGTAAAGTTTTATAATTTACATGTCCAAGTCTAACATGTCATAAATTAGAACACTCGACCAAATAAGCAGAATTTATAATTTTATTGCCTTTTAAGTCACGGTGTACAACCATTACATTCATTTTGAACAAACCGTTCTCTATGTACCCTCTGCCTATGAATTGACCATATTTTGTCAATACAAATTTAGTAGACTCAAACACTAACTTGAAATCAACTTTGACAAGAGCCGACCCTAACACTAAATTCTTTCGAATGTCGGAAACATGAAGTACATCAATTAGTGTCACTTCTTTGTCCGACGTCATCTTTAGTACCACTTTTCCATGCCCAACAATGTTGGAAGTTACAGAATTACCCACGATTAACTTTCTCCCATTGATAGGGGTATAAGTTGAAAACTGGGCCTTGTCAGAGCATATGTGCCGTGTAGCATCGGTATCGACCCACCACTGCCTTGGATTATCCACCAAGTTGGCTTCAAATACAATAATAGTCAAGTCTAATTCTAACATATTTATTAGCACTGATTTATATTTGGTCACGTGCATTTGATTGACTTTCTTTGGACATCGGCAGTCTTTGGTCTTGTGATTTGATTTGCTACAGTTGTGACATATTCCTTAGAACTTTTTGGCCTTCCCTTGTCTTTATCCTTCGCTTGGATACTTTCTTTTCTTGGCAGTATTTGGTTCCAGCAGATTTGCTTTAGCATACATAGACATTTTTATTGATTTTGATTGCTTGTGATTATCTTCTTTAATTCACAGTCTTATAATCAAATTCTCAAGTCCCATTTTCTTTTGCTTGTGCTTTAGATAATTTTTGAATTCCCTCCACGAAGGTGGGAGTTTCTCGATTATCACAGCAAGTTGAAAGGACTCATTTATTGTCATGCCCTCGGCATGTAACTATGTAGGACCAACTGCAATTCTTGGATTTGAGCCATCACAGTTTTGGAATAAATCATTTTGAAGTCTAAGAATTTATCGACGATGAATTTCTTCAATCCAGCATATTCTGTGTTGTACTTCTGTTCAAGAGATTCCCATAATTCCTTTGCAGTTGTATTGGGACTTTACACGTTATATAACATGTTGTCTAAGCCATTGAGGACATAATTTCAACATAAAAAATCACTATGTCCCCAAGTGTCATATGCCGCTCTCTTTTCTTTATCAGTTTCTCCTAGAGAGATGGTGGGGACATCTTCACATAAGAACCTCACCATGTTCAATGTGGTTAGGTAAAACGTCTTTTGCTATCATCTTTTGAAATTAGTACCAGTAACCTTTTCTAATTTTTGGCCATGTGCTGGTGGAACAGGGACCGTTGATGATGAATTCATAGTAGATTGCACGAAAAAAAATCACCTTAAGATTGTTGGTTTTCGGTGGAGGTGCAATCTGAGCACGGGCAGAATAATGGTATAACACCCCTGAGGCGAAGTCGAGGGTAGGGTTGGACTCTATATCCTTATGACGAATTTGCCCCACATACGGTGCTCACGGACTATGACAATTATCTCCCAAGTTACAACGACTTTATCTTGCGATAACGGCACTGCAAATCTCAAGGCCTTCGAACCGAAGAAGCTTTTCGAACTCTCCAGAATGCAAGTATGCATTGCAATGCTTGATTTGCCTTGAATTGGGGTTAGAGGAGTCTCTTAGTTCAATCAGATCTAATCCGTACAATTTAATTGGATGATTTAGATCGCATCTCTTCCCAAGGAACACAATGTCTCTTCATTTGGATGCATCTAAGTCTTTCATTTTGAATTTGATGACCAAGATTGAGTCATCCAAAGGACACTTATGCCCTTTTATTTGAACGAACTTGATATATCCATCTTAATCCGACGATCAAGATTAAGCCATAATTAATTTCTCATTCATCCAAATTGTTTTTGAGAAATAAAATTATTTATTGGTTCAAAACCAATTTTCTAACAATAAATTCATCTTGGTATCATAAGATGCTGAAACATATCGTATGGTACAACAGAATTTTAATTTAATTGTTAGAATCTTTATCTTTAAAAGGAAATAAATAAGCTGAAGGGATTAATGACATAATCTATCTAAATTCTTCTCAACACACTTTAGACGCACGTCAATACTTGCAAGTGTCAAGATGAAACAATGACAAAATTGTGCCATCTTGGTTGGGTACAGAAAACTATATAGAATGTATTGGAATGTATACTGAAAGTCTAGCTCTTTTTGTATGAACATTTTTATTTTGAAATTAGAATCACATGATCATTGTTTGCACTTTATATTTATTATATGTGTGCATATTGTCTAATATTTTATATTGTAGATAACATGGTGCTTGGTGTGACATGAAGATCGTATTATCACCCTCGTATAGAATATAAGTAGAGGCTCACAACCAAGATGGTTTTGGACAAACCATTGGCATGGTTGTAGTGTAGCTTGGTATTGTTTTGTCTTGAACATAGAATTACACTAGTACACTTAAGTGTATTGAGCAGGACCGACATAGAGGTGATTCAATTTATTGCTGACTACATAATTGAATCGGACCTCGGATATTATGTTGTACATGCTCTTAATCCCGATATAATAACGGGCACATGTACTTAGTATTTATTTCTTTGATTTACCAAAGGGTGAGATTTAGATGGATTAAATCAATATGCCCGGTAAGTTGGGAAATGATATTATTTACATGGTGTGCCGTTGATTATAGGAGGAAACTGTGTCCTATACATTAGGTTGATGATGTCCCCTTGAGGAGCTCATAAGGTTCATCATGTAAACCCAGCTGGTTGACTTAGTCAATATGATGATAAGGTTGAGTGGTACTACTCGAGGAGTTAGATGTTAATTGATTGATGGTCAGTAAATCAATAAATTAACGGACATTCGATATCTTAAACACGGGGAGATGGATGTACAAATAATATATGGAGCCCATATTAATTTATGGGGGTTGGTGAAGTAATTCAATGATGATCCTCTAGTGGAATGGAACATCATTGATGAATCAAGTTTGTGTGGTTCCGATCCATCGGGTGGCTAAGATCCAACTCCTCCTCATGGTCCCTATTATAGCCTAATATAATCCTCATGAAGTTTAGATCCAAGGATGGAAAATAAAACTCTAGAACCGACGGTTGAGATTAAATCTCTAGATCCGACGGTGGAGATTAAATCTCTAGAACCGACGGTTGAGATTAAATCTCTAGAACCGACGGTTGAGATTAAATCCCTAGAACCGACGGTTAAGATTAAATCTCTAAAACCGACGGTTGGGATAAATCCATAGATCCGACGGTTGGGATGAAACCCTAGATTCGACGGTTGGGATTAAACCCTAGATCCGACGGTTGGGATGAAACCCTAGATCCGACGGTTGGGATGAAACCCTAGATCCGACGGTTGGGATTAAACCCTAGATCCGACGGTTGGGATGAAACCGTAGATCCGACGGTTGGGATGAAACCCTAGATCCGACGGTTGGAATTAAACCCTAGATCCGACGGTTGGGATGAAACCCTAGATCCGACGGTTGAGATGAAACCCTAGATCCGACGGTTGGGATAAAACCCTAGATCCGACGGTTGGGATAAAACCCTAGAACCAATGGTTGAGATTAAATCAAGGCTTAAGCCTAACTCTATAAAAGGGAGACTTAAGTGGGCGGCAAAGGCAAGGTTGGTTTTAGGAGAAATTAGGGTTTTGCCTCTCCAATCTTGGGCGGCAAGAAACCCTAGGAGAACAAGGGCTTGGGCGGCTAGGTTTTGGAAGTAGGGTGGGCGGCATCAAGAGAAGAAGAACCCTTCTTCTTCCTAAGGTTGGCTGGCACCTATCTCTCTTCCTCCTCTATTCCTTGGCCGACGCTCTTCCTCCTCCATTTCTCCTTGGTGGTCGGCGGCAACCTTTGTTCAAGGTTGGCCGGTGCTCTTCCTTCTCCCTTTCTCCTTGGTGGCCGGCGGCAACCTTTCTTCAAGGTTGGCCGGCGCTCAAGAAACTACTCCTTGGCCGGCGGTTATATCAAGCTCCTTGGCTTGGTGGCCGGTTCTAGATAGGAGAAGGAGTTTTTGTTTGGTTCTTCTCTTTGTTCGGAGCGAGCAAGGAAGGGAAGAACGTAATTTAGAAGGCTTCAACTCGTGGAGGATCTTCGCCCACACGATGTCCACGAGGAGGATAGGACATACGATAGAAGATCGAGAGGTATAAAAGTTTTACAACTTTTATTATTGATCTTTGCATGTTCTTATCTTTATGTTAGTATGTGTTGATTATACTAGTTTGCATTTGTATAATCATGGACCCCGAAGATAAACACAAAAACCGGTGATCCGTTCGTCGTCTCTTCCGCGGCTAACCAACTAGAAGAGTTGTGTTGCTTGAACAACTAGTTTGTTCAAGCGATCGCTCAAGTTGTTGGCACGACGACGAAATGATTGTACTTAGGAAACTCATCCCATCCGGATTAGTTTTTTCATTAGTGAAAATTTTAATCCGGGGACATGGGAGCCAATGAGCCTCCGAAGCAATTCCCTACAGAATGAATGATATTTTAAACCTTGATGATTTGAGTTAATAGGGTATTAGGTATATTTAGTTAATCCCAACTTTACAATTCTAAGTTTAGGTTCTATCAGAAGTCCTATATATGCTAATGTAATGATCATCTCAAATTAATGCAATACAATATTTCTTTTCCCATAAGAGGAGCCTTGACACAATGGTAAAATTACTGCCGTGTGATCTAGAAGTTATGTGTTCGAGTCTCAGAAATAACCTCTTGTAAAGAAGGATAAAGTTGCATACAATAGATCCTTCCCTAAGACCTCAAATTTACAGGAGCTTCATGCACCAGACTATTTTTTTTTTAATATTTCTTTTCCCAAACTTAAACCTTAAAAGATAAAGATACTGTTAATTATATAGCATTTACAATTCAATCTTTAACTTGAATTTTTAGCAACAAAAATATTGCACACCATGAGTTTCAAATTCAACAATAATTTAGTAGAGATTACTTCCCTCTGACTTCAAATTACTTATTTCTAAGGCTATTTTTCAAGCAGTAAATGCCACTTTGATTCAAACGATTGCAAACCCAATTATGCTTGATGAGTTTGGGTAGCGAGCAATTGAACATCTATAAAAGTAGGCTTTTAGATAGCAAAGTTAGAATAAAAATTATATCATTTGCAATAACATTAGGATAGCTCGATAAAGAAAATCAAGCCAGTTGTTAATTTGGATTTCAATCAATTTTATTTTTTGAACTCAGTGTATCAATATGATCTCATTCATTTTCATTGGTTTAAGTTATGTTGGTGTAATCGACCTTTGGTTAAAGTTGATTAAGCTCGAGTTGGATTTCGATGTTTGATCAATATGTGCTGGTTGAGTGGGACGTCAGGAAAAATGAGAGATTATTGGTGCAAACTGACCTTGAGTTAAGGTGGAACAAGTTTGGATTGAGTTTTGATATTTGATTAAAATGTTTGATGATTGAGTGAGACGTCAAGTAAAAAGGGAGATTATTGGTTTGGATTCGATGGTTAGGTGAGATGTTAAGTAGGTTAAGGTTGATCGGATATTTGACAAGTAAAAAAGTTCAAGTGGGTCATGGTTGACTAGACACTTGACAATTAGAAGTCCAACAGGAAATTGATAAGGGTAAAATCTAAGTGGATCACGATTGACTAGACACTTAGCAGTCGGAAGTTAAATAGGGAGTTAGCAAGGGCAAAGTTCAAGTGGGCTATGGTTGATCGAACACTTGGCATGAGAAGGATGAAGGTCAAGTTGATCATGAATGATCGGATACGTGGCAATGCAGTGAAGTCCTAACAAGTCCTAGAAGATCGAATATTAAGCATATGTGGAAAAGTTATAATAGGTCATGGAGGACCGGATGTTAGACATGTCGATGAAGTCCTAGTCAGTCGGAGGACCGAATGTTAGGCATGAGAAGAGAAGTCCAAATAGATCAAGAGGACCGAATGTTTGGCAATGGTGAAGTTCCGACAGGAAAAAGTTGACTGGATGTCAGGTAGTGGGTGAAGTTCCAGAGATGAGGAATCTTCAGGTAAAAAAATTCCTAGTAGGTCGAGATTAATTTAATACTAGGCAAGTATGAGATTGTAGTAAGTTGAGGTTGACCTGTACTAGTCATACAAGTTCCGAAGACATAGGGTCTCTTGGCATATGGGAATTCAGCATAAATAGTGATTTCAATGTTGTGAATGGTATCAATCGACTACAACACTAGATTATTGTAACCGTTGACTATTGAACAGTATCAGTCGATTACTGTGTTAGCTTTAAACATAAATAATATTTTCAATCCTCAATTGAATAGAATGTTTATTAATTGACTTATATAGGAGTAGCAGTTGACTGATAAATTCGAAGTCATGAATTTGAGAGTTTTGAGTGGGTCTGTGGTGTTGGTAATCGATTGCTATGAAACTACTAGTCGACTAATGTCACCGTCGACTAGTGAACTCGACTGTTCAACTATGAAACAATATAAAAAGTTTTAGAGTCGATTACGACAATCGATTGATAACTATAGTGCATAGAGTTGACTGATGACCCTAATGTTGAGTTGGAAGAAGCCATTCTGCAGCTAGAATCCAAGCAAATGATTAAATTGCAATGGAGCAGTCAATTGCTAAGAGCAAGCAATGTTGGGTGGAACTAAGTCATGACAACAACCCTATAAAAGAGGATTTTGTAGAGGATTTGGGGAATTTGTTTTTCATATGTTCTTGGCCAATTCTTGAGTTGTGGGTGAGTGCTGTTATATTCCAGACCTTCAAGAAATAATCTAAAGCAACAAGAAAGCGAAAAAAAGCAAGATTCACTTGTAAAGTTATTTCATTTGCGTTGTATTCATTTACATTTGTATCTTTTGTATTCTTGTTGCATTGCTTATAAGAATAAGTCCGACAAGGAGAGAGAATAGTGATGTTAGTGCTAGGATGCTAGACTATGAAGTAAAAAATCGATTTTAAACCACGTAAAAATCTTGGATTTGTGCTTGTGTTTTGTTTGTGTTGTTTCATTTGTTATTTCCGTTTTATATAATTTCTTGTAGACAAACACACGAGAATGATCGATCAAAATGAAGCGAATTGCTATTCACCCCCTTTCTAGCGATCACAATGGTCCTAACAAGTTAGGCATGCAAGGAAGATGAAGCAAAAGTTGGGTATAAAGTATAAAAATGGGGAAGAGAACTGGATAAAATGGGAACCAGGTCGCACCCATTTTTGACCAACTTAGCTAGCTGCCAATTTGATCTCACAAACATAATAGCAAGGAGTCAGAGAATGTCAAGGAGAACAATGCATGCTAATAATACTGAACATCTCTGATTTACAACAAGTTAATCAGATTGGACCTCTACTAATGATAAAGGAAAATATCATTCTTCTGTATAACATTAGGAAGTTAGGTGTGTCCGTGAGTACTAACCTTGGGGGGAACAAAAGTAGGAAGCTTTGCTTTATTCTTTTCTTTAAGAAGCTTCTCACCAAGTTTTTCATGTCCACCAATCTCACTTACCCACTATAAATTAGAATTAAACTGCAAAAGTCATGCATATTGGTAATGCTAAAAAATAAACAATAAGAAAAATATTCAGATTGAAGAATCAAGACTGCAAAATAGACTAAACATCACACAAAGTCTAAAATGACTAATGACTTTAGAATGAAGGGAAGAAAGTAGCAAATATCAAACATTCAAGAAACAGGGCACTGATGTATGATTTTGACCATGACTCGAAATAACCAAATGTAAAAGCTATCTCCAAGTAGTTCTTATAAGAATAGAATAAAGTAGAGATGGAAATGCACCCTTTTGCATTAAAAAAGTTTCATAACATAAAACTGCAATATAATTGCTGGTATAGATAGATTAGAACCAGATAATTTGATTGTCCAATAGTTAAGTTTGGGTAGTATATGTATATTGGTGTATGGATTGCTTTTCTAATTGAATATCATGATTTGGATCCAACACTAATCAGGAAACTACATATTAATTTATTTCCATGCTTGTGCCAAAGGCATTTTATATTGTGTAGCCAAGGTGATCTTAGTTTTTACTTTTCTTATGAAACATATGTGATGCGGTCACGTTTTAAGGTACCTTTCGCCGGGCTTTTGGGAGAGATAGGGTTCGCACGACCACAACAATATCCTTGCCAATATCAACCCACGTTAAGAGACAGCTGTTGGAGTTCCCGACTTCGGCCCTCCGATGCTTAAGTTAGACAGGGAAGAAGGTGTAGAGAAGAAGACAGACTGAAAAGTTCAGAGAGTCCAGAGAGTAGAGAGAGTGCACCTTTTCCTTAATCTTCCCTTATATAGCACCTGTGAGAGGTTTTTCGCATATTAGGTTTATCCTCTAGCCACCGCACCTATTGAGTGGTTAGGAGACAACCTTTCTGGGAATCTCCACGTGGCGGACCACGAGCGGATAAGAATCATCGTGTGGACAAGCCATTGGGGGATCGTTCATACTCTGTACAAGAAGAGAATATTCTGAATGGTCCCCACCTTCTCGAGTCGTCTTCGCTCCTAACATGATCTGTTTTGGTCTTAGACCCTTCCTGGGTTGTCTTCGCTCCCAACCCGATCTGCTCCAGTCTTAGACCCTTCTCGAGTCGTCTTCGCTCCCGACTCGTCCTACGCTGGTCTTAGACCTGTCTCGAGTCGTCTTCGCTCTCGACTCGATCTGCTCCGGCCTTAGATCCTTCTTGAGTCGTCTTCGCTCTCGACTCGTCCTGCGCTGGTCTTAGATCTATCTTGAGTCGTCTTCGCTCCCAACTCGTCTTGCGCTAGTCTTAGACCTATCTTGAGTCGTCTTCGCTCCCGACTCGACCTGCTCCGGTCTTAAACCCTCCTCAAGTTGCACTACTCTCTAATTTGATACGGGGTCGCACGTCGGAGCCTTATTTCTTCCCTCTAATGATCGTTTGGGTCCCATAGGCCAGGTCATATCCACATCAATATGCTTCTACCAATTTCATAGGGAATATATATTTCATGATTCCATTACCAGAAACTTACAATCCATGGCTAACTCTTGCAACTAATACCAAGTAACGCTTGATCACATAAGAAAATTATGATCTTAGGAGAACTTGTAAAAAGTTGTATGATCATGCTTTAGGAATTATGGTCTTTCCCACCAAGCCCTAAGTTGTCAGCAAGTTCAACGTCCCATGTTGGCATGCATATTTAGTTACTCTTTCTATCATTAGTTTGTATTTATGTAACTTCTACCAAGGTTTAAAATTTCGACTCGTATCGGAATTTCGGTCTACGACCGGAACGATATAGTTTCGGTATCGTATCGTCCGTGCCGATACTATTTCGGTATTTTTTTTAAAATATTAATATTAATTATTTGATTTTTTTTTTAAATTTTAGTTAATTTTTAAAAAAGAATTTAAGATTTAATTTTACCTAAATTATAAATTCGAATTTAGAATTTTAATTAAAATATCTTTTATTTTTTAATTTTTATTTAATATATAAATTAATTAATAATTTATTTAATTAAATTTTACAGTTTAATATATATATATAGAAATTTAGAAATTTCACGCGATCGCGCAGCGCGATCACCTCTGCGTCGTCATTGTCGCGTCGCCGCCTCCTTCCGTCTGATACGCGTTTGATTTGGTGGTTCGTCGGAACAAAATTTTTCACAATTTAATCAAAAAGCAATTTAAAACCATGACTTCTACTATTTCTTTGCCATACAAATGCTTACTAAGAAGAAACAACCTCTTGCAATACAAGATAAAACTACGTACAATAGACCTAATATGATTCGACTCTTCTCCAGGACCCTGTATTAGTGGGAGCTTCGTGCATCGGATTGCCCTTACAAATGTTTGCTAATTTTTTCAAGCCAGAAGAAGGAAAGCAACCATAGGCAATCATCTGGTTCACTTGAAAATTTCAGTCATCACTTGCCATATGACATCTGGTTGAAGTTTGAAAAGCATGGCTTGGGTGATAGTCATGGCAGCATACACACATGGCCCATTAAGTCACTCAAAAAAGAAAATGCATTTCTAGTACTAAGGTGTTTGTCTGCCAGCCCGACTCTCTCTTTTTCTCCCACTCTCTCATCTTTGGTTGGCTTTCCTCTGCATCAATTTAGCTAATCAATTCACAAACAAGATGAAGCTTCACAAAAATGTGAGCCTAGAATCCAATATATACTATTTTTTGACTCTAGGATTTCAAATCAAAACTGCAATGTCATGAACAAAACTAAGTCACCTTTTGAAGAATATCTTAATATTTTAACGAGTTAATAGGAAACAAAATGTAACAACAGGAGATAATGGCATCTGTTTAAACAATATATAAACATCAAATATGAACACCTTGGAGATTGCCTGATCATAAGTTCTTGATCTTAATGCTCCATAAAAATCTAGTGCTGCAAACAGAAAATGTTGATCAACACATTTACTCTGTAAAATGAAGGAGAAAATTAAGTTGCATATTACAAATCTAGTGTTAATCTTCAATACTTGATCTCTTCATTTACTTCCTTCGTACCCTTCCTGGACAATGGTAGTCTGATTGTACACTTATAGTTTTAGAAATAATTGTGTTGCATGCTTAGATCCACAGCTATATTGGATACTCATATGTAATGCATGTGCTGATTGTATTAGAAAGACTCTCATTGTCAACATTTTCTCTTCTATTCATCTTTGGAATAAACAGAGAATCAAGCATATTAATTGAGTAAACTTTCAAGTTGATAGTCATTAAAAATTATTGGAGTTAATAATTATATGTGTTAGGGATTTAATCCCATATTGGATATTTAGTTAATCAGATTATTATTTTGGAGTTCATATATATCATGCAAAACCTTGTATCCTTTCTGCAGAGTGGATTTTCTCCTATAATTAAGATTTTCTCTTTCATCACCATAGGGGATGCCATGAATTGTATATGATGACATGACCACTCCTTCCACAATTATTATGTAATCCTTTTTTTTTTTTTCTCCTCTGACCCTCCTCGTCTTCTCTCCTCTCCATTCAGTGATTCTTCCCTCTTCTTTCTTGCCTATGTCTAACCAGGCAATTGATGTTGTCAAAAATCATTTTTACAACCTTTGGAAGTCTCCATTTCTACACTCACATCTATGATCTCCATCAAATTCCCAATTGGTTAATTTTGTCATTCCCTCACCCTCACTTTTAACATTTGTAACCACACCTGCTGTTCTCACTGCCATCTTCAGCTGAACTTGAAAGAAACTCCTCCTTGATGCTGCCCAACGACCTGAAATCTTGTTCTTGGGCTCCTATCATTGCTTCCTGCTGCCCTTTCCATATCCAGGCAGATTTGATGGCTTCAGAAAGAAAGGATTGAACAATAGATGCCTTCAGGAAGAAAAATGGTGAAGCAATAGGTTCAAGAGGGTTTAGGATGAGATAGACAGCTGAGGAGAAAAAGAGTGAAGTGAAAGGTCAATTGCCTCTCATTTGCATTCACTGATCCCATCCAGATGCACCATCACCACCAAGTGCACTGTTATCAAATTGTTCCTTTGGTGGGAGAGTGCTATTTGTTTTGAGGCTCATTCCCTCCCATCACTTTTCCCTTCAAGGACATACATTTGACCAACAACATCTCTTCTTCCTTGTCTGCCTCCACCAAATTCTCTCCTTTCCTTCATGTTTTGGAATTATAAAATCTTTTATTCCTCTTGAAGAACTTTCTCATATTCATTAATGACTTTCAAGATTCTATGAGCAGTCAATGATGCCACCCCTTGATCTTGCAAATGACAATAGACGAGAGATGGTCAATAATATGTTGAAAATGTATAATATACTGAGGAAACTGAAATATTTTCACCGATCAGAAAGGAGATTTGCAAGCTGAGGCATGAAGGGATGAAAATGCACATATGATGGCGAAAGAAGATGCAAATAGCAAGGAGAAGCCAGTTTGTTTGATGACCCTATGGCCTGCCTAGGATGAAAATGGAACAAGAAAATAACTTTCATAAATTAGGATATTTTGTGGTGGCTCTGGTATCCAATTCAGAGAAAAATTAACTAGAATTGTATATTTAAGTATTGAGGAGCTCCTGAATATAAAAAATCGAGAATGAAATTTGCATAGTAGTAGAAAATATACAAATCGTATAAATGTTGAACTAGACTAACATTGATTTACAGGAAAAAGAAATTAAAGATTTTCAGTAATATATACCATGAGTCTTAGAAGAAGAAACAATAAGGAAAATGATCTCATGATGTATCGGTGCAAACTATGAAGCTTTTGTTAACAACTGCTGCAACAATATAGTCAATAAAAAACACAAAGGGCAGAAGGAAGGTTTGAAGATTTTCTTCTGGCAGTAGAATTTGGTAATAAATCAATTTCTCCTATTAGAATAATGCCTCAAACAGTTGGATGCAATAATTCCACAAGGATATCAACAAAAAGGGGAAAAATCATTTTGCCAAACAAACTTTGGAGGAAAAGTACTGGCATAGAAGATATTCATAGTGAGCCTCTCTCTCTCTTTTACATCCCAAAGAATAAAGACAAACAAGAAGAAACAAAAATATTTCTGCACTTCTTATGAAACTTATGAGCATGAAAACCTAGAAAGTCATTTTCAAACTGTTATACTTGTTCTTTGAGGTAGTGAAACGAAAGCATGCACACTGGAATACCTTGATTTGGAAATGTGTCCACTACTCTTATAACTTCATCTCGAGATATTCCATCCTTAGCATACATCTGGTGAACAATGCTAATTATATCTTCACGGTCAGGCTGCCTGTTTCAACAGTCATTGTTTTGCATTAACATAGTTATACGCAGTGCTAGATGGTATTGGGCTACAACTGGGAAGGTATTATTCTCAAAATAGGAATTCACAGTAGCACACAAAAAATTTGACTGTTTACATAATCAAAGAGATCATCATGAACAAGCTGTCATTCCTAATTGAAGTTGGTTATACGATCTTATACCTCCATCGAACTCTCTTTATATATAGCCAAACATATATAACTGACTTATACTAAGCAAGTTAAATTTGAAATTCTCTACAAGCAAAATTTTTTGTATAATAAAATTTGACTCTAATTCAATGTTACCTGATCCAATTACCTTAAGTTTGCCATTGTTTCCAAAGGTGACTGAACCTAGATTTTTGTAGCTTAATTCCGAGAACTTTTGACTATCTCCAGTCATATGTCTGGAGCAGCCACTATCCAGAATCCATTGGTCCATTCTGGAGTCCTACATGAATTAAAACTTTTTAAGATAATTCACACCTTGAATAAGATGAATTATCTTGAATTGATTTGTGTTGTAAATTTGTTAAGTTTAGTTTAGTTTAGTTAAATTTGTTAAGTTACGTAAATTGTATTAAGCTAATTAAGCTTGAATCATCTCACCCAAGCTAGGTTTTCAATACACGTTACTCCTATGGATTTTGTGAGATGAGGATTTCTTTTTATCTTAATTAAATTTAATGAGTAATTTCAAATTTTTTAAACTTGTATTAGATTCAAGCTTAGCTTGAGCTAATCAAGTAGGTTTTTCTAGCATTGACTTTCAGGTCGTGGTGAGGCACATGACCTTCTTGGATATCGGAATAACGACCACTTCCTAGACAAAGTCAATGAAGAAATCAAGTACTTGATTCACTTTGGATAAGCCTTGGTCTAACTAATCAAAGACTTAGTGAGTTAGTTTCGGTCAGTTCCACTCGACTTAGTGCACCAAGTCGTGGCAAGGCACATGACCTTCTTGGATATCGGAGCAACGACCACTTCCTAGATATGCACTTCAAAGAGCTTCCCTAACTTACTATCAGTTCACTTCGTCTTAGTACTAGGTTGTTCAAGTTTAAACTACTTTGTTTCCTATCTAGTCCATTCTAAATTAAGCAAGTAAAGTAAACTAAAACATGCAAGAGTTTAACTAAACAAGGAAACAAGCAAAGTGTTAACTCCACCTAAGTGATAGCTAGGTTGAGTTTTGTTCACTAAGTGAACTTGACTCTTGGGAACCTAAAATTGATTTGGTCCAACTTGGTTGACTAAGCTAGACTTAGGAACCCATGTTTGGACTCGATTCTTAGCATTTCAGCTAAGTAATGATATGTATGATTTATAGAAGGATTTAGCTTTGTGTCTGAATCCGGACTTGTTGTACACTACTCGTTGAGATTCAAGCATCATGTTGAGATACTTAGAGCCCGAAGTGAACTTTTCCAATGATCCGGTTAGATCTTCTACTTGCCTTTTTAGAGTCGAGTTCTCTTTCTCAAGCTTTGCAACTTGAGTTGAGTCGCTATCCTCAGTTTGGCAAGTCGAAATCTTCGAGTTGACTTGCTCCTTAAGTACTTGGACTTCCTTAAGTAGTGAGTCGACTCGATTCTCAGACTTAGCTAACTTCCTACCTAGGCATGCAATTATATTATACAACTTATCTTCTAAGGGAGAATTTACCTCGTCTAGTCCTTCGGAAACGAATGTGGATCCATAGCTTCTCTCGGACTCAAAATCGGACTCGTACTTGGAACTTGACTCAGCTCCGGAGCTTGATTCGGCCATAAACGCCACGAAGCTTCTCTTCGTCTCTTCTGCATCCGACTCTTCCGAGGACGATTCGTCCCAAGTTGCCTTAAGCGCTTTCTTCTTCTTTTCCTTTTTTGTTTTTTTTTCCTTTTTTAGATTTGCACACTCCGATTTGTAGTGTCTCTTTCTGTTGCACTCGTAGCAAGTCACTTCCGATCGAGGTCTCGGCTTGTTGTCGACGACTTTCTTAGCGTCCTTCTTCGTAAATCTTTTTCTCCGGTGGAACATCTTTTGGACCATATTTACGATTTCCTCTTCTCCGTTTGATTCCGACTCCGACTCGTCTTCGGACTCACTTTTCGCTTTCCTTTCCTTTTTGGTCGAACCTGCCACTAAAGCAATACCATTCTCGGTTTGACCCGAGTTAGCTTGTTCGTGTAATTCAAGTTCGCAAAACAATTCGTCTAGTCTAATTGTGGAAAGATCCCTGGAAACCTTATAGGCATCGACAATGGATGTCCATAAGATGTTCCTCAGGAATGCCTTAAGTGTATACCTAATTATATCTCTATTTTCTATTTGGTGTCCGATTAAATGTAATCCATTTAAAATATTTTTTATTCTCGTGTGAAGTTGACTAGCATTTTCATTTTCGTTCATTTTACAATTAAATAATTTATTAAGTAACATGTCCCGTTTAGCTATCCTAGTGTCATTTGTACCTTCATGTAATTCAATTAATTTATCCCATAATTTCTTAGAGTTTTCGAATATGGATCCACCCTATTGTGCTCTTCTTTGGTAAGTCTGCATTGCAAGGTGTTAAGCGACTTATAATCGACTTGAGCCCATTTCCTAACGTCCTCGGTCTATTTCTCCGGTTCTAACAACTCACCCGAGTCGTCTACCGGAGAGACGAAACCTTTCCTAATCGAGAACCAGACCTTTAGGTCGGTTTTCAGGTAGCACTCCATTTGCCTTTTCCAATAGGAAAAGTCCTCTCCGTTAAAGAGAGTAGGACGAACGGTGCTATACCCTTCTAAGTGCGACATTTCTAAATAAATCTTTTATTAATAGTTTTTTTATTTGAATTAATTAAAACTAAGAATTATTCCAAGAGTTATTTAAATTAAATAATATTGTACAAGAATTAAATTTATACTAAGTGCAAAAATTAATAGAAAATTACTCTAAGTGCAAAAATTAATAGAAAATTACTCTAAGTGCAGAAAAATATTAAAAATTATTATAAATACAGAAAAAATTATTACAAATTATTCTAAGTGCAGAAAAATTATTAAAAATTATTTTAAGTGCAGAAAAATTATTAAAAATTATTCTAAGTGTGAAAAATTATTCTAAATGTAGAAAATTATTAAAAATTATTCTAAGTGTAGAAAAATTATTAAAAATTATTCTAAGTGTAGAAAAATTATTAAAAATTATTCTAAATGTGAAAAATTATTAAAAATTATTCTAAATGCAGAAAATTATCAAAAATTATTCTAAGTGCAGAAAAATTATTAAAATTATTCTAAGTGTGAAAAATTATTAAAAATTATTTTAAATGACAGAAATATGCAAAATTATTCTAATTGACAAAAATATGCAAAATTGCAAGAAAAGTAAAGACAATTATTCTAATGCAAGAAATTTAAAGAAAATTATTCTAATACTCTTTGGTGGTTGCACCACATTCGGAGCGCCCTAGCTCTGATACCAATTGTAAGATCGAAATATTCCGATAGAGGGGGGTGAATCTCAGAGGTTATAATTTTCTTTTTAAATTTTAAAGCTTATTTTGAAAATGTTAAAGAGTTTGCAGCGGAAACAAAATGAAATAGAGACAAGTTTCTTTTACTTGGTTCACAACCCTAACTGGGTTGCTACTCCAAGGCCTGTAGCTTTTCCGAGAGCTACCTCGATGGACAATCACTATATACCCTCCGATTCGAGAACTCTCTGTTGGATCGATTTGAGCGCTAGAGGGGAGGGGGGGGGGGAGGGTGAATAGCGCAAAATAATTTTTGTTCGATATAAAATGCGAGTAAGAGTAAATGTAGTGGAAAAAAAATGGCTCGTTTGTTTTTACTTGGTTCAGTCCAAGGCCCTAACGGTCCTAGACCGCGTACAGAGGGCAAAACACTAAAAACACTCATCCCCATTAGAGGTAGGAGTAAGCGAATACAACCGATACAAAAAAACTCAAGGTAGAGGGACACTCCCCCCTCTCCTTGTTACGATTAAAACTCGATAAGTACAGATTTAAAGACAACAATAAAGAACATACCAACGACTATTAAAGAAATGGAACTTGGGCTCTTGTCGTCGGAGATGCAGTAGCACTTCGTTGTCGTAAGGTCGTCGTAGAAGAGTATCGTAGCGGAGGCTTTTTGGAGAGCTTTTGATGATGGAAATGGGGTGAAGAACCCCTACTTTTATAGCCTTGGAAACCCTAGACGCGTTGGATCTTGACCAATGAGAGCAAGCCTCCTAGCCCTTGAGAAATGGAGATAAGCTTTGACTCTCCTCGAAACTGATCCTTGACCAACAGTCGACTGCTACCTTTACCAGTCGACTGATTGAAGCATTAGTCGACTGATGCAAGCCACCAATCGACTGATGGCAGGGTTTCCAGCTGTAATGAAGAGTTAGCTCGAAAATACAATTAATATAAGTAAATTAAATGGTCATTTACCATCCGATCTCGACTTAGACCTTCCATGGGAGGTCTTGGTCGGATCGTCGCCTAAGAATGTCCTCGTATAGAGGACACGACCTTACTTGCGCTCACTCACACGAGCTTACCTTAACATTTACCTTGTAGCTTCTGCTTCCGGTCTTCCACCTGATTCCTTTGGCTCCCTCCGAAGTCATCCCGGTGTCGCCCGACCACCACGGCTCCCTCCGAGTGTCGCTGACCTTCAGCTCTAGCAAATAGAGATATCAAATGCTTTAAGTGCTTGGGACGAGGTCATATTGCATCACAATGTCCAAATAAAAGAGTCATGATTCTGATAGAAAATGGAGATATTGAAATTGACAATGAGTCAGATAATGATAATGCCTTGCCACAATTATTGGAAAGTGATGAAGAGGAATATCCGATTGAGGGTGATGCCCTTGTCACTCGGCGTGCTTTAAATGTACAAGTGAAAGATGAAAATGAAGACCAACGAGACAACATCTTGCATACTCACTGCCACATTAAAGACAAGGTATGTAGTATGGTTATAGATGGGGTTAGTTGCACTAATATATCTAGCACGGTCTTGGTTGAGAAATTAAGCTTGCCTACTACTAAACATCCTAGACGATATAAATTACAATGGTTGAATGAGTGTGGAGAATTTCTGGTACAGCGATCTTCATTTTGCTCGGGCTTAGGACTAGGCCATGCTCCTTGCAGATATTGAGCATTGTTCTCAAATATTATGAATGTTGCTTCCTGTCTTCAGAAAATACGAGAATGTCATCAATATATACTGCAATGAATTCTTTGGTACCTCGGAAGCAGTTATCCATCTTCCTATGGAAGATTGCAGGAGCGTTCTTGAGGCCGAACGACATTACCAGCCATTCGAATAACCCGTCAAGCACCCAGAAAGCCGTCCATTCTATGGAGTCTGGGTGCATAGCTACTTGGTGGAATCCGCTCTTGAGGTCGAACTTGGAGTAGATGTTGTTGTTGCTAAATGTATGTTTTGGATCTTCGGATTGCGAGGCGCTTCTTATCTTGGTAATAGCCAGGTATAGGAATCTGGCTACAGAATGATAAATTCTTGAGAGATCTTTGGAACGCGACGTCTTTGCATTCCTGCTCCAGGTATTTATAGGCAAATAGGATTCTGGGAAAAACTCCCACTGTGAGCCCTGCATATTTCTCGTCAAATGCCGCTTTTATCCTGCTGCCCAGGTCTCCGGGCATTTTGAACCAAAACTTTTCGGACAGCTCTGGTCCTGTGTATAGCCTTCCTGTTTTGGCTGCTAGCCTTATATAATCATTCATATACTTGGTTAAATCCTTTATGTTTTCTCAGGATAACCTTTCCAAAAGGGGGGGCCTTATTCGTCATCCCCAACCAGCTTGGCCTATTCGACGATGTATTCTCAAGATGGGAATCCATCACAAAGAATCATGTTTCGTCGCAAGGATTCACCGACGTCCGAGATAAAGATGAATATATTGAGAATCTCCTAAGGGAGATAGAAAAGGTCGCATGGATCCAATAGAGAATGAGCTACCCGGCCGAATATGACGCACTTCTCAGTACAGCCGAAGGAAGAGAAGGCACACAGAACATCTTATCTCAGATGAGGCGAGTTTTCTCGTCGGAAGATCCTGCCCAAGGCTCCACCGCCATTCAGGACCAGGCATATAAAGATTTGGAAATGTTATCCTGCGAAAACATAAAGGAATTAACCAAGTATATGAATGATTATATGAGGTTAGCAGCTAAAACAGGAAGGCTATACACAGGACCAGAGCTATCCGAAAAGTTTTAGTTCAAAATGCCCGGAGACCTGGGCAACAGGATAAAAGCGGCATTTGACGAGAAATATGCAGGGCTCACAGTGGGAGTTTTTCCCAGAATCCTATTTGCCTTTAAATACCTGGAGTAGGAATGCATAGACGTCGCGTTCCAAAGATCTCTCAAGAATTTATCATTCTATAGTCAGATTCCTATACCTGGCTATTACCAAGATAAGAAGTGCCTCGGGATCCGAAGATCCAAAACATACAAAGGCAAGCCTCATGGCTCTCATGCACGCATAGAGAAGAGGAAGCACCTGATCCGCCACAAGAAGTGCAAGCGCTACCTATGCGGGCAAGAAGGACATTTCGCAAGGGAATGCCCAAGCGAGAGACACAACGTCAAAAGGGTGGCTTTGTTCGAGCAACTGCAGATACCTGATGACTGCGACATCCTCTCCGTCCAGGAAGGGGAGGCACAAAGCGATGCAATTTTCAGCATTTCTGAAGGAGAAGACGACTGCAAAGATCTTCACAGGTCACTCCAAACCCTCCAGATAAATGAATTCATATTTATGCTTGGACAGGTAGACGGAGGATATCGACCCCTTGTGAAGGTGACAGAGAAGCAGCTGACTTGTCACCACGACTGGAGAACGAACGAGGCAGTACTACCTCCACAGCCAAACAAATGTACCTGTTGCCGAAGAGAGACGATGCAAAGGGCGAGAATTCATTGCCCCCTGTGCCTTACCACAGCTTGCAATCTCTACGGACCTTACTACTATAACAAGCAGGTCCCCGTGGCACCAGCACCACCAACCCAATTCTTCCCTGACCACCTGATAGAGCAGCAGAACTACTATATATCTTGGTGTACGGGAGAAATAGAAAGGCTAAAGAAGGCAGCGGAATTCTACAAAACACAATATGAACAGCTCCTCCTGGAAAAAGACCTCATGCGAGACTTTCAGTGAATTACAAGAAGAGGAGGAAGAAGAAGAAATGACCAACGTGTTGGTCACCATGGCTACAACACAAGAGCAGAGGAATGAACCAAGGCTGGTGAAGAAGATTAAAAGGTTGGTCAAGAACCTTCCCGATCTAGAAGTACCACCGGAAGAATGTTATGTCATCCTAAGAGCGGATGCATGAGCGGGGGTGGCGTATCTGAAATGGAAGAAAGCAATCGACGAAGGTCAATAAAAAATTTGCGCTTATGCTAGCGGCAAGTTCAGCCCCTCGAAGTCCACAATCGATGCAGAGATCTATGCCGTTATGAACAGCTTAGAAGCCTTGAAGATTTATTTTCTCGACAAAGAGGAGGTTATTATCCGAACTGACTGCCAGGCGATAATCAGTTTTTTCAGAAAAACTACCAACAACAAGCCCTCAAGGGTTAGGTGGCTGGCTTTCACTAATTATATAACAGGAACTGGAGTAAATGTCACGTTTAAACATATAAGCGGGCAAGACAATCAACTGGCAGATAGTTTATCTCGACTAATAAATTGTCTTATGTTTTCAGAATTGCCATAGTATTCCCTGGAGCAACTGGAGCAAGCAGTTCTGATATTAGAAGAACTGCAAGAGCAGCCGGACAAGTTAGCCGAAGCCCAGCTTACAGAAGCCCTCCTCATAATAAGTCAATCAGTCAAAGGTACCAGGAACTACTCCAGTTCCATAGAAGACGAATGTCCAAAGAAAGATTCTCGCTCGAAGAAGAACGATGGGTTTTTCGCGAGCTTCATGGGCTGCAACAACAGGCAACCCAAGAAGCTATCATAGCAGTCCTACAACTACAGGAACTGCACGAAATGAAGCAACGGAAATGTGCGGCAAGTGCGGGACGTGACAAGCGTGCCATGGATCGACTCCACACTGATCGAGATGAATAAACAAGCGACAAAGGTCTCAAAACTGGCAAAGCGAAGAAATGGACGATTTAAGTTGTAAAAGCGTCTTTGGCGTATCTTGTGTGTCCTTTAAAGAAGTCGTGGTGTAAAGCGTCTTGGCGTCTGTCTTTCAACTGCTTGTCTATAAGTCGGTTAATACATAAGTAAAGCGTCTTGGCATCCTTCAATTAGCGTGAAAGGAGTCATCGAGTCGAGTAAAGCGTACTAGCGTGCGCTGTAGAAGTCCTTTTAACAGCAAGAGGAGTAGTGACGATGGGGCCCCTCTATGAGCACCCGACTCCCCCTCTCAGCTATATAAGGGCATCTTATATCCATAGTGAGGCATTCAAGCATACCTTGAGCTTCACTTTGGTTTGTAATCTTCAAGTCAAAAAATAAGAATCTATGAGTTTTTATCATCATTTTCTCCTTATTTCTTTATTTCTTGTCTTCCCACTACGCTTTATTTTTGGTATCAGAGCTAGCAAAACAAAATGATGCTAGCTTAAACCTCTTAAGGTTGACGTATTCACAGGGGAAACGGTGCGAGACTCTTTAGCTTCTCAACCTAAAGGCATAATCATAGTATCCCTCCCGTTCTGAATTGCAAAAGGGCAGGCCCTAACTTGGCAGACAGAACCTGGGGTTCTCATAAGACCAAGGGCATGTCTGCATGAGCAAGAATTTGGGGGAGGAATTCGTCGTGATTAATGTCTAATAAATGGGAAGAATCCATTCAAGAATGGTATAAAGTGTCTCACACCGCCAACCTAGAATACCTTGACCTAGCCACCAAAGACAAAGTAACCAACCCCCAATTAGCCCACAATATTTCAGTCATCTACGACCGAACTTGTCTGTCAGCAAGGGTGCATCTCAAAAACTTCAAACAAATTCTCGAGTTTTGTCATAAGCTTGAGAACATGGTCGACACCCTCGAGGAGGCTTTGAAATCCCTCACAACCCTACTGGTCACTCACCGGCCTTTAACTAAGCAGGATATCGGAGATCTGCTAGCCAAGTCATCTCAAAAACAAAGGAAGCGAAAGAGACGGTGCGCAAACAAATGGAAGAACTCACTAAGAAGTTACAACAAGTGGAAGAACTCCTCCTCCGTATCCAACGATGGACTACCACATGAACCACCTTGTTCAGTCTAGAGGCGCCAGACCTTACCTCGAAGCCCTTGAAGTTACCGAGAATATTGAGGCACCTGCACTAGGCTTCGCAAAACCTAGTGATTACCAAGGAGCAATTTTCGGCAATTCTGCAATTATCAAGCAGAATAACACGCAGATTCAGCTGCTAGTCCAAATAGCAGAGTTCCTTAAAGGCATCCAGGAGGAACTCAAAATCATCAGGCAGCAAGGGAGAGCCACAAGCAATGCACCCCCTCTCCTCGAGGACCTTGTAACAAAGCTACAGAACCTTACGCTCGGACCAATCGAGCGCCCCAAAGAAGCTAGGGGAAGGATTCGGGTCTTCAAGGATCCCTACAGCATCCTGAAGGAAGAACAACACAAACTCAAACAAAAATGGCTTCCCGAAACATAACTCAGCTGGAGCAGACTACAACCCCACTTTTCGAAGACCAGGTGCAGGAATATCGAAGGCACCAGAGAAGGATGTACAACGCCCAGCAAGCCTTAAGGCGCATGGGAAGGCGAATAATGGGCAAAAGCGCCTAGCAGACGCTGGAACAACAACTCGATTCACAGGTACAACTACAACTTTCAATGCAGGAGAGGGCATTAATCGTCCCGATCGAAGTTCTATATCATTCCAGAAGGGATGACGTTCATCACCGAGTGTATATGCACTGGTCAGAAGAGGCACTCCTCTGCGTGGACAATCAACAGCAGGGTAGATGCTTCATCTAGGAGAGCAGCTTCAACCAACTACAAAGAAGTCGCATGCGTTTCATCCACCTAGGGATTCTGCAAGTCCGAATCCAGGCGTTACACAGACAGGAGGAAGGAACACAAGCCCTCGTCCTATTCAGGGACATCAGGTGGCAAGGAGACAGAGCCATCATAGCAGCGATGGAAGTGGACCTCTCACACGGGTCCCAAATGGTATACATAATACCAGATTTAATGCTAACAGTAGAAGACTTCTACAGGAGCATTCAGGTCTCCATCCTTACAAGAGGATACGACCAGTGGAGGAACGGGGAAGCAAATCTGCTGATTACAAGAGGCCTCATAGGCCGACTATCTAACACACCAAACGTAGGATTCTCCTACGAAGTACAGGGAGTGGTGGACTACTTGGTCAGCCACGGAGTAAGGGCGTTGCAGGGGAGGCGGTACTCAGCCGATGCACTACAAGGATTGAGCTGGGTAATCAAGCAAACACAAGTAACGATCCCCCACCAACCAAGAGAAATCACCAGCAAAAATTCAAGCATATCTTGAGCTTCACTTTGGTTTGTAATCTTCAAGTCAAGAAATAAGAATCTGTGAGTTTTTATCATCATTTTCTCCTTATTTCTTTATTTCATCTTCCCGCCCTCTCAGCTATATAAGGGCATCTTGTATCCATAGCGAGACATTCAAGCATACCTTGAGCTTCACTTTGGTTTGTAATCTTCAAGTCAAGAAATAAGAATCTGTGAGTTTTTATCATCATTTTCTCCTTATTTCTTTATTTCTTGTCTTCCCGCTAGTTCCTCCTGGATGCCTTTAAGGGACTCTGCTATTTGGACTAGCAGCTGGATCTGCGTGTTATTCTGCTTGATAATTGCAGAATTGTCGGAAATTGCTCCTTGGTAATCACTAAGTTTTGCGAAGCCTAGTGCAGGTGCCTCAATATTCTCGGTAACTTCAAGGGCTTCGAGGTAAGGTCTGGCGCCTCTAGACTGAACAAGGTGGTTCATATGGTAGTCCACCGTTGGATGCGGAGGAGGAGTTCCTCCACTTGTTGTAACTTCTTAGTGAGTTCTTCCGTTTGTTTGCGCATGGTCTCTTCCGCTTCCTTTTGTTTTTGAGATGACTTGACTAGCAGATCTCCGATATCCTGCTTAGTTAAAGGCCGGTTAGTGACCAGTAGGGTTGTGAGGGATTTCAAAGCCTCCTCGAGGGTGTCGACCCTGTTCTCAAGCTTATGGCAAAACTCGAGAATTTATTTGAAGTTTTTGAGATGCACCCTTGCTGACAGACAAGTTCGGTCGTAGATGACTGGAATATTGTGGGCTAACTAGGGGTTGGTTACTTTGTCTTTGGTGGCTAGGTCAAGGTATTCTAGGTTGGCGGTGTCAGACATTCTATACCATTCTTGAATGGATTCTTCCCATTTATTAGACATTAATCACGACAAATTCCTCCCCCAAATCCTTGCTCATGAAGACGTGCCCTTGGTCTTATGAGAACCCCAGGTTTTGTCCGCCAAGTTAGGGGCTGCCCTTTTGCAATTCAGAATGGGAGGAATACTATGATTATGCCTTTAGGTTGAGAAGCTAAAGAGTCCCGCACCGTTTCCCCTGTGAATACCTCAACCTTAAGAGGTTTAAGCTAGCATCATTTTATTTTGCAAGCTCTGATACAAAAAATAAAGCGTAGCGGGAAGACAAGAAATAAAGAAATAAGGAGAAAATAATGATAAAAACTCACAGATTCTTATAACAAAGCTCAAGAAATAAAGAAATAAGGAGAAAATGATGATAAAAACTCACAGATTCTTATAACAAAGCTACAGAATCTTACGCTCGGACTAGTCGAGCGCCCCAAAGAAGCTGGGGGAAGGATCAGCTTTATCTTGGACGTCGGTGAATCCTTGCGACGAAACATGATTCTTTGTGATAGATTCCCATCTTGAGAATACGTTGTCGAATAGGCCGAGCTAGTTGGGGATGACGAATAAGGCCCCCCCTTTTTGCTGAGCTGAGAGGAGTGTCCATAGCTCATTGTTTTCGTCTCTTCGGAACCTTATATTGGTGGGGGGTCTTCCTTGAGGGACTCTTGGTTGTGATGGCCACAGGTGCATCTAGCCGTGGGTACCTGGGGTCCCATATTTGCCTCGTCTTTGGGGTTGTAAGCGGCCTTCTGATGCTTGTGGAATACACCTGTTGTCCGCCCTACATTTGGGTCTCCATAAGTCGTCGTAGAGCAGGATACTCCATGCTGGTTTCATTGCCTACTGCTAGGGTATGGTGCTCTTCTTCCGCAAACGGGTTACACCATTCTTCCGTATCATCATCTGGATAACTATCCCATACTACTCCTAATTTGTTTGCCATGGCTGCTAGGTATTAAATTTGCCCTAGGTAATCATCCTCGGAGTCCGAGTCTTGCAATGGGTAGTCCATGGACCGAAGTACAGTGGCCCCTGGGCTTGTATCTCTTGCATGGGTGCCTTCCTGCAATTTCTCGGAGGAGGGTGATTCTTCAAGGAGGGCGTTAATGGACATCTTTCCATACCTGTCTGCCAGGGTTCTAAGGGAGGTGTATCCGGTCCTCTGGGACACTTCTGCTGGTCCCCTTTCCTTCTGTTCTTTTGGAAGTAGTATCGAGAAAATTTCTGGTACTTGAGATGTCTAAGAAGAGCATTCTTCCCTGCTTTCTTCGTAGCTGTAACTGCACTGCTTTGGGATCCAATTCCTTCGTGGTGTCTAAAGGAAGATTCTCGCTCGAAGAAGAACGATGGGTTTTTCGCGAGCTCCATGGGCTACAACAACAGGCAGCCCAAGAAGCTATCACAGCAGTCCTACAACTACAGGAACTGCACGAAATGAAGCAACGGAAATGTGCCAGCATGTGCGGACGTGACAACTGGTGCCATGACTGGCTCCCACACGTGATCGAGATGAATAAACAACTGACAAAGGTCTCAAAACCTAGTAGCGAAGAAATGGACCGATTTAAGGTAAAGCGTCTTTGGCGTACTGCGTGTCCTTTTAAAGAAGTACATGGTGTAAAGCATCTTGGCGTTGTGTTTTTCAATTAGTTGTTATAAGCTATAAAGCGTACTGGCGTCTTGTGCGTGTAATCCTTGATTTCTTTGTAAAAGTCAATTGTTGGTGCGGTAGGGCTAAGTCGAACATGAGCTGATTATAGCAACGATACAGTTAAGCTCATATCGCTATCTCACGAAATGAATCGAGTGCGCTAAGTAAAATTGCTATAGCCGAGTCAAGGCTAGCGACACCCTGAGAAGCCGCGTGAGCCCGGGCGACATCGAAAGTGACTTCGGAGGGAGCCGAAGGAATCGAGTGGAAGGCCGGAAGCAAAAGCGACACAGTAAGTATCGAGGTAAGCTCGTGTGTGCGAGCGTAAGTGACGTCGTATCCTCCTTACGAGGATAAGTCTTAAGCGTAGATCCGACCCAAGACATCCATCGGTGGTCTATGTCGAGATCGGATGGTCGGCGGCCGTCGAAATATTGTTTTTGTTAAGCTAACTTTGCTCTGCAGCTAGCATCAATCGATCGCCACTGAGGACTCGACATCGCCCATCACCGACTATTCGCACAAGATTCGACCGATGCCGCCATCACCGATCGATGATGGTCAATGATCAACCTCGAGGAGTCAAGATTTATCACCATTTTTCAAAGAGTCTTGTGCTCAATTCCTATTGGTTGAAGTTCCTCTCGAAAAGGAGCTCAAAGGCTATAAAAGGAGGGCCTCTCCTAGGATTTTTCATCAATCTCTAAGTGGTCAAAAGCCTCCGCAACGCTACGACTCTCCGACGACTCTACAACGACGAAGTGCTGCTAACAACCCTAGCTTAATTTATATTTCCTAGTTGTTGGTATAATCTTATTTTGTCATCTCTTTAATACTGCAATTCTTTTTTATCGAGGTTTTCTATCGTTGCATTTTACATTAATAGAAGAGAGGGTTTGTCTCTCTATCTTTTGATTTCGAAGGTTTTTTTAATCGTCTAACTCCTACCTCCAACGAGGAGGAGTGTTTTAGTGAATTGCCCTCCGTACATGATCTAGGACCGTTAGGGCCTTGGAGTAGTAGCCGAAGGCTACGAACCGAGTAAAAAAACCATTTGTCTACTTTTATTTATCTTTCCGCTGCAATTAATTGTCTACTCGGGTTTTAACGAACGATTTCGAACGAAAAGTTTCTATCGCTATTCACCCCGCCCCCCCTCTAGCGATCCGCTTCGATCCAACAATCGTATCGAGTCGGGCGCTTAGATTCGTGAAACCACCAATCTAGCATTTTACAGATTTATTTTTCGCTCGCTTAAATTTTTCTCCCAAGATTACTAATCCAAGACGAAGTCTTGGTACTCTTCTTTGGTTTTGTTTTGCAAGTGAGTAAATTGACTGAAACGGGCATAACTTTTCGCATAAGTTGACCTACCTAAACGGGCTACCTACCAAAACGGCTCTCGAGAGATCTACACGAAAGGGTTTACCCTCCTAACAAGTCGCCTTTCATCCCCAAAATCTAACGCTTAGTACCATTTCGAGACATCAAGGTCAGAAGTGCTCATCTTTTATTTTAGTTGGTTATTTCTCATTTATTCCTTTTGTTTCTTTTCATTTCCTACAATACTAATCCAAGTAAGTCTTGGAACCTTTTCGTGTTTTTTTATTATTTTGTGCAAGGTTTTCCTTCCAAACGACCTATCTCGAGGGTTTTAGCATTCCAACCTCCGCTTTACAACGGAGATGATTTCAAGCATCGGAAAGGTCGGATGAAGTACTTTAAAACCCAAATCGAGATGTGGATCATAATCCAAACGGATTCACACTTCCGACTAACGGCGGGTGAACTGGATTACGACCAATCGAATTATCGCGACAAAACGCAAGTCGGGTCGACGCCAAGGCAACTCAAATCCTCTAACGCGGCTTCCAAGGAGGAGCTTAATCGCGCCCCTTCATTAACAAGAAAGGACCTTTGACAAAGCTAGCAGAGCTACACGGCGGGACCGATGGCCAAGGTACGTAAGCGCGATCTTTTGTTTAATAAATTATATAATCTAAAATGCAGAAAACTAAACGGCGACGCAACTTCACGCTCGCGCTCAAGACATAGTCAATAATCTACACGCAATCAGCAAAAGGTGGAAAATCGCGACCTTATAAGGTATGTTCTTAACTCCTTTCGAGGACTACCTCAGGCATCCACGGTCGATGCTACAAGGTCTCCAAGGATCTTTCAAACTTAGGTTAAATGAATTATTTTCCGATTTTGAACTTCATGAGCGCCTAACTCGGAACCCGAGAAGGGTATCACACTTTGCAGTTCGAGGAAGAAAACCGCAAGCAAGCCACCCCAAGGAAGAAGAGGATGAGTCCGATTCGAGGTCGACTGAATGGAGGTCGAACTAGTCAACCTAGTTCTGAGGATAATCAAGCGAAAACGAACCGTCGCTCGACCAACGAAGGTAAGCCTAAAAGTTCAATATTAGATGTTACGAATGCAATGAGGTTTAGACACATCAAGTCCGAATGCCCAAAACTCAAGAGCAAAGCTTCAAAACACAAAAGGCACTCAACGCTACTGGGAAGAAGCATCCGAGGAAGAAGATAATGATCGTGTTCTCATGGCTAAACCGTGGAATCGGAGACGAGTCGAACCGAACATGAATTGAAAACCAAGACGAGCCTGATCGCAAAGCACTATTCAAGACAAGCCGTGGATATGCATCCGCTCAAAAGATACACTCAAGGTAAGTCGATCCTCATTAGTACACTTTATAATGCAATTAAGTTTTTAACTAGAAATTAGCTAAGTCCGAGTCCAAGGTCGAGACCTCGGTTGAGGAAGTTAAACTCTCAAACACGAGATCTCCTAACCTCTTCGACAGTCGAGTTCAAGAGGAGGACTCAACTCGGGTCAAAACTCTCGGTTGAGAACTCACCAAGAGTCAAGTCAAGATCTTAGAACACGCTGGAAAGATTTACTGGGATTCAAAGGACTTGACCTCTACTGATCGCAGCGCCGTACAACAAGGTCGGACTAGGGTTTAGCTCAAACACGACCAACAAGTCATATATGTCGATTGTAAGTCGACATAAAAAATGTGTCCAAGCATGGGTCCCTAAGACCACTTTGATTTCAAACTTAGGATTGAACCAGTACTGGGTTCCCAAGGACCAAATCCACTATGTGGAGAAACCGAATCGATTCAACGGTCCAAGGGGAGCTAGTACGAAACTTGTTTGTATTTTAACTTAAAAAATTACATGCTTAGGTTCTTTATTTAGTTTGATTTTTCTTTTTAGAATGACTAGATAGGACTATAACTCGTCAATACTTGATAACATAGTACCAGGACGCGGCGAGATGATAGTACGCTAGGAAAGCGGAGTCTCGTGTATTCGGGCTAGATAAGGTGTATCTAGTTCGGTGCACTTGACCGAGCGGAACTAGCTGAAGCTACATCGTCGTATCCTAGACTAGTTAGACCAGGAAGTGGTCTTAGGTGAGTCAAGTCTATTTTCTTGAAAATGGCTTTGTCTAAGGAAGTGGTCGTTGTTCCGATCAAAGAAGGCCTCTATGCCTCGCCACGACCTGGAAGTCATGATCTTGAAAAGGTGACTTGATGAGTCTAAGGTCAAATCCAAATCTAACGCAAGGCTGACGAGTGTTAAAGTCATTAAATTTAATTCAAGTAAAATTTGAAGTTATCTCACAAGAACATATAGGGTTAACATGTTTGATCAGGTAGACATGGGTGAGATGATTTAGGTTAATAATTTTCAACCAATCTTTAATAAATCCAATATCCGATCCAACTACCTTGCGTGTAGGATCAATAGATGTTGGACAGTGGTTGCTCCCGACATATGACTGGGGATCAACTCAAGTTTTCGAAGCTTCGATTCAAACGACAAGGATCGGTAGCCTTCGGAAACAACGACAAGCTCAAAATTATCGGATCAGGTGATATTGAGCTCAACTCTAACTTTATTATTCAAAATGTCTTATTGGTAGAAAATTTTCAATATAATTTACTTAGTATAAGCCAATTGTGTGATAATAACTATAAGGTCATATTTCTAGAAAATGAATGCGTAATTAATACAAATGAAACTTCTAAAACAATCCTTAAGGGAATTAGAAATAACAATATTTACACTATTAATTTAACTAACTCCTCGACCAAGTGTCTTATGACACGGCAAGAGGAATCATGGTTGTGACACCGACGACTCGGTCACTCACACCCAAGACTCATCCACAAGATGAATCAGAGTGACTTAGTCAGAGGTTTGCCTAACCTCAATAACTTGAATAATAAAATATGTAATGTTTGTTAACAAGGTAAACAATCTAGGACACAACATCAACTAACTAATCAAGAACGAACCAAAAGTGTTCTTGAGCTCCTACACATGGATCTATTTGATTCACACGGAGCTAAGTCACTTAATGAGAGTAAATTCTGCTTAGTCATAATTGATGACTATTCTAGGTTTACTTGGGTTAGGTTCATCAAACACAAAAGTGACACCCTAGATCAATTAATCAACCTATTTAAACTAGTAGAAAATCAACAAAGCGTTAAAATCAAAAGACTTAGGACTGATCATGGTGGTGAATTCGAGAACCACAAGTTTATAGAATTCTGTAACCTAAATGGATACCACCATGAGTTCTCTTGCCCTAGAACCCCACAACAGAATGACCTAGTAGAACGTAAGAATAGAACCCAACAAGAAGCCACTAAGACAATGTTAAACGAGTATAACCTACCCGATAGGTTTTGGGCGGAAGCCGTGAGTACGACATGCTATGTCCAAAATAGGATCCTTATGGTAAAGAGGCACCTTAAGACCTCATATGAGATTTATCATGATAAAATACCTAACATCAAGTACTTTAGGGTATTTGGGTGTAAGGTACATATTCTAAACACTAAGGATTACCTAGGAAAATTTACATCCAAAACCTCGACCGGAATCTTTCTAGGATACTCGACTACAAGTAGAGCTTATAGAGTATATAATCATGACACCCTTAGAGTCGAGGAGACTATCAATGTAGTATTTGATGAAGGACACGAACCTACAAAACCCCCGGCAACCCCAATTAGCGAGCCGATTCATACTAGACCTAACTCTGATCCGGAGATCAGGTCTAGTATTAATCCTAACCTAAGTCAACCAAGTCACTCTATCAACCAAGTGATAGATGACTCTAACCAAACTAGAACTCAAACGAGTCATCCTATTGATCAAGTTGTAGACTCAAACCCAAATCCAACTATGACTCAAACCAATCATCCTATCGACCAAGTGATAGGTGATCAAAGTCTAGGAGTTCGAACTAGAGCCTCATACAGAAACCTTAGTCAAATCTCCTTGATTTCTAAAATTGAACCCAAAACTATTGACCAAGCTCTTCTTGATCCCGATTGGATTATTGTAATGCAAGAAGAGTTGGCTCAATTCACTAGGAACGAAGTATGGAAATTAGTACCACCACCTAAAGATAAAACAATCATTGGAACAAGGTGGGTGTTTAGAAATAAACTTGATGATAAAGGTGAAGTAGTTAGAAATAAAGCTAGACTAGTCGCTAAAGGGTTTAGTCAAGTTGAAGGTTTAGATTACGACGAGATCTATGCTCCAGTAGCTAGATTAGAGTCCATTCGAATGCTATTAGCGTATGCTGCACATCAAGGATTTAAGTTGTTTCAAATGGATGTGAAATCTGCGTTCTTGAATGGATACATTAAATAAGAGGTTTATGTTAGTCAACCCCCAGGTTTCGAAAGTTTAGATAAATCCGACCATGTCCTTAGGTTAAAGAAAGCCCTCTATGGACTTAAACAAGCTCCTCGAGCTTGGTACGAGAGACTTTTGGTGTATCTTAAGTCCAAAGGATTTAACCAGGGTGTAGTTGACCCAACCCTTTTCATAAAACCCTTAGGTAAAGACATATTCATAGCCCAAATCTACGTAGATGATATTATTTTCGGAACCACCAACTCGATCCTACTGAATGAATTCATTTCACTTATGGAAAATGAATTTGAAATGAATTTAGTAGGCGAGTTGAGTTTCTTTTTGGGTCTACAAATTAAACAAATTAAAGATGGAATATACCTACATCAACGCAAATATACTAGGGAATTAATTAAACGCTTTGGAATGCAAGACGCTAAAATTATTAATACCCCAATGACAACTAATATGAATATAGAAGATGTAATCGGAAATTCAATTGATTTAAAATACTATGTTGGTGCAGTGGACAGCTAAGTCGAACCTAAGTTTTGATTATAGCAAACGATATAAAGTTAAGCTTATATTGTTATCTCACGAGCTAAATCAAGTGTGCAGAAAAGTCTCAATGCTGGAGCTGAAGGCTAGCGACACCCGGAGGAAGCCGCGGTGGTCGGGCGACACTCGAGTTACTTCGGAGGGAGCCGAAGGAATCGAGTGGAAGGCCGGAAGCAAAAGCGACACGTAAGTATCGAGGTAAGCTCGTGTGTGCAAGCGTAAGTGAGGTCGTATCCTCTTTACGGGGATGATCTTAGGCGACGATCCGACCCAAGACTTCCTATGGAAGGTCTATGTTGAGATCGGATGGCAAGTGGCCGTCGAATCCACTTATATTTTGAGCTAACTCTTATCAGAGTAAAATCTCGCCGTCGATTCAACCGGCGATTCAACCGTGGTCAAAAATCAGCCTCGAGGAGTCAAGCTTTATCACCATTTTTCAAGGAGTTTTGTGCCCATTTGTGATTGGTTGAAGACCCATTCGTTGAGGGGCTTAAAGGCTATAAAAGGAGGGCCAAACCTAGGGTTTCATCAACAATTTCTAAGTGATAAAAAGCATCCGTTACGCCGCAAATATCCGACGACTCTACAACAACGAAGGGCTGCCAACAAACCTAGCTTAAAGTTTCTTTTGTTTAGTTGTTGGTATAATCTTAATTGTTATTCGCTTCAATATTGCAATTCTTTTAATCGAGGCTTTTCGTTGCATTTTACTTTACTTTAATAGAAGGGTTTGTCTCTATCTTTTTGCTTGAAGGCTTTTGTAATCGTAAAACTCCTACCTCCAACGAGGAGGAGTGTTTTAGTGAATGCCCTCCGTGACACGGTGCAGGACCGTTAGGGCCTTCGAGTAAGAAGAAATCTGAAAAAAAAAACTATTTATCTCATTTAGTTTTTATTTACATTTCCGCTGCGTTTAATTATCATCGAGCGATTTAAAAGAAAAGTTTTTATCGCTATTCACCCCTCCTCTGGCGATCCGCCGATCCAACAATCGTATCGAGGGGTTGCTAAGATTTGGTGAAACTACCAATCTAGCCATTTTTCATGCATTTATTTTTCTTTTATTTCTGTTTATTTCGATTTATTTCGCTTTGTTAAATTTACCCTCAAGATTACTAATCCAAGACGCGAGTCTTGGTACTTTGTTTTGTGTTTTCGTTGCTAGTTTCTTCGCCTTCGCCCTTTTTGTTTTTGTTCTAATGGCCCATCTCGAGGGTTTTAGCACCGTCACCTCCGCTTTACAACGGAGATGACTCGCTATCGAAGGGTCGGATGGAATGCTTTCTCAAAACCCAAATCGAGATGTGGATCATATGGGTGACTCCTTGGATTATGATCGATGGACCATGCGACAAACGGCAAGTCGGGCCGACGCCAAGGCAACACAAATCCTCCAACGCGGCTTGTCCAAGGAGGAGTTAAATCGCGTCGGCTCCTTCGTTTATGAAAGGACCTTCGACAAAGCCGATCGAGTTACACGAAGGATCGGATCAAGCTAAGGTTCTGCAGAACGTGATTTGTTGTTCAATAAATCAGACACACTAAAAATGCAGGAACACGAGTCCGCGACGCAACTCCACGCCCGTGTCCAAGACATAGTCAACAACTTACACGCAATCGGGCAAAAGGTCGAAAACCGCGACCTTATAAGGTATGTTCTAAACTCTTTTCCGAGGACTACCTTGTGGGCATCCATGGTCGATGCCTACAAGGTCTCCAAGGACCTTTCTAAACTTAGATTTAACTCTTTTCGGATTTCAATTACATACGAGCACCCAACTCGAACCCGAGAGGGGTATAGCCTTGTTTGCATGTTCAAAGAAGAAGAAAATCGCAAGCAAGCCACCACCAACCGAGGAGGAAGATGAGTCCAAGAAGAAGTCGACCGAATCGATCACAACTAATGAACCTAGCTCGAAGGATAGCCAAGGGACGAAAGCGAACCACAACTCGACCCAACCAAGGTAAGCCTAAAAGTTCTAATATTAGGTGTTATGAGTGTAACAGGTTTGGACATATAAAGTCCGAGTGCCCCAAGCTCAACCACCAAACACCTAAGCACAAGAAGGCCCTAAATGCGACATGGGAAGAAGCGTCATCCGAAGAAGACGAAGACCACGTCTTCATGGCGAAATCGATTGAGTCCGACACGGAGACCGAACCTGAACTTGAGTCAGAACCTGAGGATGACTCGGACTACGAAGCTACCTTCAAGTCAAGCCACGGATACGCATCCGGTTCAAAAGATACCCTTAAGGTGAGTCGAACCTTATTTAATACTTTACATAATACGGTTAGGTTTTTATCTAGGAAGTTAGCTAAGTCCGAGTCCAAGGTCGAGACCCTGGTTGAGGAAGTTAAACTCCTCAAACACGAGGTCTCCCTAACCTCTTCGACTAGTCGAGTTCAAGAGAAGGACTTAACTCGGGTTGAAAAACTCGAAGTTGAGAACTCACTCTTGAAAAGTCAAGTCGAAGATCTTAGGAATACGTTGGAAAGGTTTACTTTTGGATCCAAAGGACTTGACCTCCTACTTGGATCGCAAAGGGCCGTGTACAACAAGGCCGGACTAGGGCTTAGCTCAAACACGACCAATAAGTCGTATATGTCAATCGTAAGTAGACATAAAAAACGTGTCCAAGCATGGGTCCCTAAGACCACTTTGATTTCAACTCTAGGATCCAACTCGTACTGGGTTCCCAAGGACCAAATCCACTATGTGGATAGACCGAACCGATTCAATGGTCTAGGGGGAGCCAGTACAAAACATGTTTGTGTTTTAACTTAGAAATTGCATCTTAGATTTATTTTTGTTTTTTATCTTTCGTGAACTCACTTAGAACACGTAAATAACCAACTAAAATCCTTCGAAAAGATTGAGCCTCGGGGAGCCTCTTTTCAAATAACCAACTAAAATCCTTCGAAAAGATTGAGCCTCGGGGAGCCTCTTTTCAAATAATCAACTAAAATCCTTCGAAAAGATTGAGCCTCGGGGAGCCTCTTTTCAAAAATAACTAGTTAGACGAGGAAATAATTTTAGGTGATTCAAGTCATCATTTTCTTGAAAATGGCTTTGTCTAAGGAAGTGGTCGATGATCCGATAAAAGAAGGCCCCTGTGCCTCGCCACGACCTGGAAGCCATGATCTTGAAAAGGTAAACTTGACTGCCTAAGGTCAAATCCAAATCTAACATTACTTAAACATAAATGCACTTAATCAACTTAATTGGAAGTCATCTCAAAGAACACATAAGTATAACATGCTTGATTATATAGACTCGGTGAGATGACCTAGGTTTATAACTTACTGACCAATTTTTTTAAAAAAATATATAATAATCTAACATCGATCCAACCACCTTGTGTGTAGGATCGATGGATGTTAGGCGGTGATTACTCGACAGCCGTGGCCAGGGGATCGGCTCGAATTGCGAAAGCGCCTTTGGGAATAGCAGCAAGCTCAAAATCATCGGATCGGGTGATATCGAGCTTAACTCGAATTTGTTATTAAAATGTATTACTTGTAGAGAATTTTGAATATAACTGCTTAAGCGTAAGCGATTATGTGATAATTATAAGGTCGTATTTTTAGAAAATAAATGTGTAATTAAAACAAATGAAACAGCTAAAACAATACTCAAAGGAACTAGAACAAATAACATTTATACAATTAACTTAATCAAATCCTCAGCCAAATGTCTTATGACACAGGAAGAGGAATCATGGTTGTGGCACCGACGACTCGGTCACTCGCACCCAAGACTCGTCCACAAGATGAGTCAGAGTGGCTAGTCGAGGCTTACCCAACCTTAACAATTTGGTTAATAAAATCTGTAATGCTTATCAACAAGGAAAACAACCTAGGACACAATACAAGTTAACTAACCAAGAACGAACCTCAAGTGTACTTGAGCTCCTGCATATGGATCTATTCGATTCACATGGAGCCAAGTCACTCAATAAAAGTCAATATTGCTTAGTCATAATTGACGACTACTCGAGTTTACAGGTTAGGTTCATCAAACATAAAAATGATACCTAGATCGATTAATCAATTTATTCAAATTAATCGAGAATAAAAAACCTTAAGGTTAAAAGAATTAGAAGCGATCACGTGGTGGTGAATTCGAAAATCAAAGGTTCACCGACCTAGCGTAACCTAAACGGATACCACCATAAATTCTCTTGCCCTAGGACCCTCAACAAAATGGCTAGTGGAGCGGAAAACCGAACTCTACAAGACGCCTAGGACCATGTTGAGCGAATATGACCTACTCGATAGGTTTTCGAAGTCGCGTAGTACGGCACCTTATGGTAAGAGGCACCTTAAGACCTCATACGAGATTTATCACGATAAAATACCTAACATCAAGTACTTTAGGGTATTTGGGTGTAAGGTACATATCCTAAACACTAAGGATTACCTAGGGAAATTTACATCCAAAACCACGACCGGAATCTTTCTAGGATACTCATTCTGAAGTCGAGCTTATAGAAATATATAACCACGACACCCTTAGAGTCGAGGAGACTATCAATGTAGTATTTGATGAAGGGACATGAACCTCAAAACCCCGAACCCCAATTAGCAAACGATTCATACTAGACCTAACTCGATCAGGAGATCGGGTCTAGTGTTAATCCTAACCTAAGTCAACCAAGTCACTCTATTGATCAGTGATAGATGACTCCAACCAAACTAATGTTGACCAAGTCACCCCATTGATCAAGCATTAGGTGACATAAACCCAACCCAATCTAGGATTCAGACTAACCACCCTATCGATCAAGTGATAGGAGATCCTAATCTAGGAGTTCGAACTAGAGCATCCTATAGGAACCTTAGTCAAATTTCCTTAATTTCAAAGATATAACCCAAATCAATTGAACAAGCTCTTCTTGATCCCGATTGGATTATTGCAATGCAAGAAGAGCTAGCTCAATTTACTAGGAATGAAGTGTGGGAATTAGTACCACCACCTAAAGACAAAACGATAATTGGAACAAGGTGGGTGTTTGAAATAAGCGATGATAAAGGTGAAGTAGTTAGAAACAAGGCTAGGTTAGTCGCCAAAGGGTTTAGTCAAGTCGAAGGCTTAGATTACGACGAAACCTATGCCCCAGTAGCTAGACTCGAATCCATTCGAATGTTGCTAGCTTATGCCGCACATCGAGGATTTAAGCTGTTTCAAATGGATGTTAAGTCGGCATTCTTAAATGGATACATTAAAGAAGAAGTTTATGTTAGCCAACCCCCCGGATTCGAAAATCTAGATAAACCCGACCATGTTCTAAAACTTAAGAAAGCTCTCTATGGACTTAAACAAGCTCCTCGAGGCTTGAAAGACTTTCAATCCATCTTAAGTCAAAAGAGTTTAACCAAGGCTTAGTTGACCCAACTCTCTTCGTAAAAACCTTAGGTAAAGAAATATTCATAGCTCAAATTTACGTAGACGATATAATTTTTGGAACCTCTAACTCAGCCTTACTAAACGAGTTCGTTTCACTCATGGAAAGTGAGTTTGAAATGAACTTAGTAGGGGAGTTAAGTTTCTTTTTAGGTCTACAAATTAAACAAACTAAGGATGGTATATACCTATATCAACAAAAATACACTAAGGAGTTAATTAAAAGATTTGGAATGCAAGACGCTAAGATAATAAACACCCCAATGGCGATTAATGTTAACATAGGAGAAGACCTAAAAAGTAAGTCCATCGACTTAAAGTACTTATAGAGCGCGATAGGAAGTCTCTATACTTAATCGCGAGTCGACCCGACATCCTATTCGCGATGAAGTATGTGCGCCAGTTTGAAACTGTGCTAAGGAGTCTCACTAACCCTAGTTAAGCGTATCCTTAGATATCTTAAGGTACACTTAACGTTGGTATTTGGTACCCTAGATCTACGGAGTTGAACTAATCGACTACTCGATTCGGATTATCGGTAGTAAACTCGATAGAAAGAGCACGAGTGGTTGTTGTCAACTACGGCTCAAGTCTAGTGAGTTAGTGCGATGAGAAGCAACATTCGTTGTGTTGCCTTATCTACCACCGCCGAATACGTTGCGATGGGTGAGTGTGTAACTCGACTTCTTTGGATGAAGCACACTCTCCGAGACTTTAGGTTGGACTTCACCAAAACTAAAATTTTTGTAGACAAACATAAGTTCGATAAATCTAACTAAGAACCCTATATGCCGTTCAAGGACAAAACATATAGAGGTAAAACACCATTTCGTTCGAGAACATGTAGCCAATCGGCTCCATACAACTTCGAATATGTTGACTCAGTCTAACCTAGCGA
Organism: Wurfbainia villosa; assembly: GCA_025175895.1. Lineage (NCBI taxonomy): Eukaryota > Viridiplantae > Streptophyta > Magnoliopsida > Zingiberales > Zingiberaceae > Wurfbainia > Wurfbainia villosa. The sequence continues at coordinate 5,914,078 of JAKLTH010000147.1, forward strand.
CATATTTACTAAACCACTACCCGGGAATTTAGTCTCTTGAGGCGAAGATTAGGCATGTCGTAATAGAATAAGAACTTGCAAATTATATTTTCTTACTACTATTTCTTACTTTTTTTCATGGAACTAGCATAGACATACCTTAGATATCACGCACCTATAGATTTAAGGAGCCAATACATCTCACAACACATAGACTAATGTGTTTGTGTACTTAGCCACGTAGATGGGCGTGAGATGTTAGGACCTTACTCGGTTCCAGATGTAGAGCTAGTGCATCGCTATTATGAACCACGGAGTATAATCATCGCTACGGAGAATTTGATCGATCCTTCATATCAATCAAGCCAAATATGAGTCGAGCATTTTATAGATGAACTTATTTTCGTATATTATTTTTAAAAATAAAAATGTGGAACATGCTTGGACTTTAAATTTAACATTTATTTTGTTTTCCACACACCCTTACTCTTTTCGATATACGAAAGGGGAGAAAAGGAGAAAAGGACAAAAGTTAAGAAAGGGTCAAAAATTTTTTTTTGATAACTTAACTCTTACTTATAATTAAACCAAAAGTTAACTTTAAGTTTTGAAAACTTATTTAACTTTTAACAAAGGCCAAGGTTAAGAAATCGTTTGGTTTCTTAACTTAAAACTTATTTTAAACACTATGGCCAATATTAAGTAATTTCGGTTACTTAATTCTTTTTCTTAATGTACGTATTAAGGGGAGAGTTAAAACCCTTTCTCAAGTACTCACCCTCGGTCGAGGGGAGGATTCCTCGAGGAGAGCACTTGAAAAGAATTTTTATATACTCCTACTCATTCTACGTAATCTCATACTTATTTTTGTCTTAACTTTGTATGTGGGTTTGCCGTAAATCAGGGGAGATTGTTGGTGCGGTGGGCACTAAGTCGAACCTAAGTTTTGATTATAGCAAACGATATAAAGTTAAGCTTATATTGTTATCTCACGAGCTAAATCGAGTGTGCGAAAAGTCTCAATCTTTGGGTGAAGGCTAGCGACACGGAGGAAGCCGCGGTGGTCGAGGCGACACTCGAGTTACCGGAGGGAAGGAATCGAGTGGAAGGCGGAAAGCAGCGACACGTAAGTATCGAGGTAAGCTTCGTGTGTGCGGCGTAAGTGAGGTCGTATCCTCTTTGGGGATGATCTTAGGCGGACGATCCGACCCAAGACTTCCCGTGAAGGTCTACATGTTGAGATCGGACGTGAGTGGCCGTCGAATCCACTTATATTTTGAGCTAACTCTTTATTGTAGTCAAAAATCCGCCATCGATTCAATGGCCGATTCGGCCGTGGTCAATCAATCACCTCGAGTCGAGCTTTATCACCATTTTTTAGGAGTTTTGTGCCCATTTGTGATTGGTTGAAGACCCGTTCGTTAAGGGGCTTAAAGGCTATAAAGGAGGGCGAACCTAGGGTTTCGTCCTCGATTCTAAGTGCTCAAAAGCCTCAGATTCTGCTGACTCTCAAGCGACTCTCTGACAACGAAGTCTTTGCCAACAACCCTAGCTTAAAGTTTCTTTTGTTTAGTTGTTGGTATAATCTTAATTTGTTATTGCTTTCAATATTGCAATTCTTTTTAATCGAGGCTTTTCATTGCATTTTACTTTAATAGAAGAGAGGGTTTGTCTCTCTATCTTTTTGCTTTGAAGGCTTTTGTAATCGTAAAACTCCTACCTCCAACGAGGAGGAGTGTTTTAGTGAATTGACCTCCGTACACGGTCTAGGACCGTTAGGGCCTTGGAGTAGTAGCCGAAGGCTACGAACCAAGTAAAAAAACTATTTGTCTCATTTAGTTTTTATTTACATTTCCGCTGCGTTTAATTGTCTATCGAACGATTTAAAAGAAAAGTTTTTATCGCTATTCACCCCCCCCTCTAGCGATCCGCTTCGATCCAACATACTATAGGAGCATAATAGGGAATTTCCTTTACTTAGCTATGGCGCACGATATCTTATTTGCGTATGTGCATGAGTTCGAACTCTAGTCAAACGTATCCTTAGATATCTAAAGGGTACACTTAATGTCGGTATTTGGTACCCTAGATCAACCGAGTTCGAACTAACCGGCTACTCCGATTCGGACTATACCGGTAGTAAGCTCGATAGAAAGAGTACGAGTGGTTGTTGTCAACTTCTTGGCTCGAGTCTAGTAAGTTGGTGCAGTAGGAAGCAACACTGTGTTGCCTTATCTACCACCGAAATCGAATACATCGCGATGGATGAGTGTGTCACTCAGCTTCTTTGGATGAAGCACACTCTCTGCGACTTTAAGTTAGACTTTACAAATACTAAACTTCACGAAGATAACATTAGTTCAATTAACCTTACTAAGAATCCGATATGTCACTCTAGGACCAAACATATAGAGGTCAAACACCATTTTATTCGAGAACATGTTGCCAACGGAGTCATACAACTCGAATACGTCGAATCGAAGTCTAACTTGGCAGACCTATTTACTAAACCCCTACCCGAAGCCGAATTTAGTCTATTAAGACGAAAATTGGGCATGTGCGTAATAGAATAGGAACTTACAAATTATATTTTCTTACTACTATTTCGTACTTTTTATTTTCATGGAACTAGCATAGGACATACCTTAGATACCATGCACTTATAGGTTTAAGGAGCCAATACATCTCACAACACATAGGACTAATGTGTTTGTGTACTTAGCCACGTAGATGGGCGTGAGATGTTAGGACCTTACTCCTGGTTCCAGATGTAGAGCTAGTGCATCGCCATGAACCACGGAGTATAATCATATATATTAACCGACTCTGACCAGGACTGGTTGATCTTTCATATCAATCAAGTCAATATGAGTCGAACATTTTATAGATGAGCTTATTTTCAGTATATTATTTTCAAAATAATATGGAACATGCTTGGACTTTAAATTTAATATCTATATTTGTTTTTCACACACCCCCACTCTTTTTGATATTTGGCAAAAGGGGGAGAAAAAGGCCAATGTTAAGGGATTAAAATGGCCAAAGTTAAGGGATCAAAATTCTTTTTAACTTAACTCACTTCATATTTATTCACATGGACAAAAGTTAAGTACATGTTTATTTAACTTTAAGTTTTGAAAATTTACTTAACTTGTTTTTGTTAACAAAAAGGAAGTAAAGGCATTCTTAACTTAAACTTATTTTTAAACACTATGGCCAAACGTTAATGTTTTACTTAAGAAAGGGGGAGAAAGGGCCAAGTTAAGAAGTCCTCTTAACTTAAATGTTAATTACTAAGGCCAACTTTAAGTAATGTTAATTACTTAAACTCTTCCTAAATAGCAATCCTCAAGGGGGAGGACTAAGGTCTTCTTTCAAGACTCACCCTCGGTCAAGGAGGAGGTTTCCTCAAGGGGGAGTACTTGAAGAAAATCCTTACTACTCTAACTTAATCTTTATTTTTGTTTTTCATGCACATTATTATTCTTCATGTATGCTATTTTATGCACATTATTATTCTTCATGCATGCTATTTTTATTCTTCATGCATGCTATGTTCTTAACTTTGTATGTGGGTTTGCCATAAATCAAAAAGGGGGAGATTGTTGGTACAATAGGCACCTAAGTCGAACCTGAGTTTTGATTATAGCAAACGATACAAAGTTAAGCTCATGTCGTTATCTCACGAGCTGAATCGAGTGTGCAGAAAATTGCTATAGCTGGAGCTGAAGGCTAGCGACACCCGGAGGAAGCCGCGATGGTCGGGCGACACTCGAGTGACTTCGGAGGGAGCTGAAGGAATCGAGTGGAAGGCCGGAAGCAAAAGCGACACAGTAAGTATCGAGGTAAGCTCGTGTGTGCGAGAGTAAGTGAGATCGTATCCTCCTTACGGGGATAAGTCTTAAGCGTAGATCCGACCCAAGACATCCATCGGTGGTCTAGGTCGAGATCGGACGGTCGGCGGTCGTCGAAATATTGTTTTTGTTAAGCTAACTTTGCTCTGCAGCTAGCATCGATCATTGAAGGACTCATTCGCGCCCATCACCGATCATTATCTGCGGTCGATTCGATGATCGCCATCACCGATCATGGTCAATGATCAGCCTCGAGGAGTCAAGTTTTATCACCATTTTTCAAGGAGTCTTGTGCTCAATTCCTATCGTCAAGTTCCTCTCGAAAAGGGGCTCAGGCTATAAAAGGAGGGCCTCTCCTGTGGTTTTTCATCAATCTCTAAGTGCTCAAAGCCTCTGCAACGCTACGACTCTCAACGACTCTACAAACGAAGTCTTGCATGACCCTAGCTTAATTTATATTTCCTAGTTGTTGGTATAATCTTATTTTGTCATCTCTTTAATACTGCAATTCTTTTCTATCGTTGCATTTTACATTAATAGAAGAGAGGGTTTGTCTCTCTATCTTTTGATTTCGAAGGTTTTTGTAATCGTCTAACTCCTACCTCCAACGAGGAAGAGTGTTTTAGTGAATTGCCCTCCGTACATGGTCTAGGACCGTTAGGGCCTTGGAGTAGTAGCCGAAGGCTACGAACCAAGTAAAAAAACCATTTGTCTACTTTTATTTATCTTTCCGCTGCAATTAATTGTCTACTCGGGTTTTAACGAACGATATCGAACGAAAAGTTTCTATCGCTATTCACCCCCCCCCCCCCCCCCTCTAGCAATCCGCTTCGATCCAACATCATTGAGCTGTAAAGCGTACTAGCGTGCGCTGTAGAAGTCCTTTTAACAGCAAGAGGAGTAGTGACGATGGGGCCCCTCTATGAGCACCCGACTCCCCCTCTCAGCTATATCCTAGGAGTCCGAGTCTTGCAATGGGCAGTCCATGGACCGGAGTACAGTGGCCCCTGGGCTTGTATCTCATGCATGGGTGCCTTCCTGCAATTCCTCGGAGGAGAGTGATTCTTCAAGGAGAGCGTTAATGGACATCTTTCCATACATGTCTGCCAGGGTTCTAAGGGAGGTGTATCCGGTCCTCTGGGACACTTCTGCTGGTCCCCTTTCCTTCTGTTCTTTTAGAAGTAGTATCGAGAAAATTTCTGGCACTTGAAATGTCTGAGAAGAGCATTCTTCACTGCTTTCTTCGTAGTTGTAACTGTGCTGCTTTGGGATCCAATTCCTTTGTGGTATTTCATCGTTTGCAGAGACTTCCACCAACGCATGGTTGTAGCTGTACTGGGTGATTAGTTGGGCAATTGCTTGCCCCTGAAATATTTTAATGACGGCCCGAGTGAGATTTCTTACCGAGATTTTTACTTCATCCTGGTAGTGGCTGTCAATTGTAGTCGTTTCATCCTGGTAGTGGCTGTCAATTGTAGTCGTTTCTATGTTGAGCTGGTTATCAGTCACAGAGAGGGACCTTGCTATGATTTGTCCGTAGATCCCGTATGGAAAATCGAAGCTTAGCTCCGTGGAGATCTACTTGTGTTCTAACGGGAGAATTTCGCAATCTTCGTCCGCCGTTAACTCGTATCCGGTAGATCCTTGGATATATTGTCCTGGGAACGTTGCAGTAGGGGTTAGCCTCTTGATCAAGACGCCTGGTTCCTGTTGTTCATGTACGTAGGCTGCTTCTCCTTCTAGTAGGACGGCAAGGGAGTGAGTTCTGAGCTCCTCCTCATCGCTTGGAACTTCTTCATCACGTACATTATAGCATCGCTCTAAATGGGCTGCTACTGTGTAGTTATCGAACGTGATGGACATTCTCCCATCGATCAGATTTCTACTGGTGATTTCTCTTGGTTGGCGGGGGATCGTTACTTGTGTTGGCTGGATTTCAGGATCAGGCATATAAAGATTTGGAAAGGTTAACCTGCGAAAACATAAAGGATTTAACAAAGTATATGAATGATTATATGAGGCTAGCAGCCAAAACAGAAAGGCTATACATAGGACCAGAGCTGTTTGAAAAGTTTTGGTTCAAAATGCCCGAAGACCTGGGCAGCAGGATAAAAGCGGCATTTGACGAGAAATACTAAAAATAAAGCGTAGCGGGAAGACAAGAAATAAAGAAATAAGGAGAAAATGATAATAAAAACTCACAGATTCTTATTTCTTGACTTGAAGGTTACAAACCAAAGTGAAGCACAAGGTATGCTTGAATGCCTCGCTATGAATACAAGATGCCCTTATGTAGCTGAGAGGGGGAGTCGGGTGCTCATAGAGGGGCCCCATCATCACTACTCCTCTTGCTGTTAAAAGGACTTCTACAGCGCACGCTAGTACGCTTTACAGCTCAATGACTCCTTTACAGCTAATTGAAGGACACACGCAGCGCACGCCAGTACGCTTTACAGCTTATAGACAACTGATTGAAAGACACACATAAGACGCCAAGATCGCTTTTACACGCACTTCTTTAAAGGACACACAACAGACGTCTGTTGCACGCTTTACACTTAAATCGGTCCATTTCTTTCGCTACTTTGCAAGTTTTCGAAGACCTTTATCGATTGTTTATTCATCTCGATCACGTGTAGGAGGGAGCCTGCACCGATTATCACGTCCCGCATCTTGCCGCACATTTCCGTTGTTTCATTTCGCGCGCCTCAGTCAGAGGATCGGCTTGTGATAGCTTCTTGGGCTGCCTGTTGTTGCAGCCCATGAAGCTCGCGAAAAACCCATCGTTCTTCTTCGAGCGAGAATCTTTCTTCGGACATTCGTCTTCTATGGAACTGGAGTAGTTCCTGGTACCTTTGACTGATTGACTTATTATGAGGAGGGCTTCTGCAAGCTGGGCTTCGGCTAACTTGTCCGGCTGCTCTTGCAGTTCTTCTAATGTTAGAACTGCTTGCTCTAGTTGCTCCAGGGAATACTGTGGCCATTCTGAAAACATAAGACAATTTATTAGTCGGGATAAACTATCTGCCAGTTGATTGTCTTGCTCGCTTATATGTTCAAACGTGATGTTTACTCCAGTTCCTGTTATATAATCAGTGAAAGCCAACCACCTAACCCTTGAGGGCTTGTTGTAGGCAGTTTTTCCGAAAAAACTGATTATCGCCTGGCAGTCAGTTCGGATAATAACCTCCTCTTTGTCGAGAAAATAAATCTTCAAGGCTTCTAGGCTGTTCATAACGGCGTAGATCTCTGCATCGATTATGGACTTCGGGGGGTTGAACTTGCCGCTAGCATAAGCGCAAATTTTTTCTGTTGACCTTTGGTCGTATTTCTGTTTCTTCTATTTGCATACACCGCCCCAGCCGCTCATGCATCCGTCAGTTTCTAGGATGACAACATTCTTCCGGTGGTACTTCTAGATTGGGAAGGTTCTTGACCAAACTTTTAATCTTTCTGACCAGATCCCAATCCTGGTTGTTCATCCTCTTATCCCCGGTCGGGCTTGTTTTTGCATACAAGGGACTGAGCAGTTTTCCCAAGTTTGGGATGTAGCTACAGGCATAATTTAGAAGCCCTAGCCAGGACCTCATTCTCTTCTTGTTGAGAAGTTCACGCTCTTCGAAGTCTGCTATCTTCGTGATGATGTGTGGTTGCAGTTAGATCCTTCTATTTCCCAGGACTGCGCTGAGGAATTCTATTTCTGGTACAGCGATCTTCATTTTGCTCGGGCTTAGGACTAGGCCATGCTCCTTGCAGATGTTGAGCATTGTTCTCAAATGTTGTGAATGCTGCTTCCTGTCTTCAGAAAATACGAGAATGTCATCAATATATACTACAATGAATTCTTCGGTACCTCGGAAGCAATTATCCATCTTCCTCTGGAAGATTGCAGGAGCATTCTTAAGGCCGAACGACATTACTAGCCATTCGAATAGCCCGTCAAGCACCCAGAAAGTCGTCCATTCTATTGAGTCTGGGTGCATAGCTACTTGGTGGGATCCGCTCTTGAGGTCGAACTTGGAGTAGATGTTGTTGTTGCTAACCTTCTTTAGTATGGTGTTTATGCCTGGGAGGCTGTACTGATCTTTATTGGTCAGATCATTGAGGCGTTTGTAATTAAATACCATCCTCTCTTTACCCTTCGTCTCTTGCCCCATTTTTGGGTCAATCATAGTCCCTGAGTTCACTATGATTGCTGTTGTGCGATGTCTGCTCGTGTTTGGCCTAATGACTCCGATATCCAGCAAAGCTTTTACATGACGGGTAAATGCTGCTTTCTGGGCGGGCGTCAGATACTTCAGGGGCCTATCCTCGATGATGAAGTCTGGATTCTTGATATCTAGCTTACATGTTATCATATTTTTGCTCCAGTGCTTCAAGGGGTTATCCCCTATATACCCTTGCTCTTGTAATTCTTTTAGCAACGGGCCGAATTCTCCTAGTTGCGAGGGCATCGCCGTATAATGTACCATTTCCTTTATTTGCAAATATTCTTCCTCGTCCAACTCCAGTTCTTCAATTGCCGCTGCAGTGTTAACTGTGGGGGAGGTATTAATTGAGGTGATATTCTTGTAAAATGTTACTGTATTTCCTTCGATTCTGACTCCCCCTTGCATTGCTCTGATGAAATTGGCGTCGATTATCATTTGAATATTGTCTCCAAGCTTCATAGGAAAATTGTAAGTGTTGGGGATGCGGAACGAGTTGTTCTCGATGATCATTCTGCCTGCTTTCAGCTTCAATTTTGCTGTCTACTGGGAATTTATCCCGCTAAACTGTATTATGTATGCATTCCTTTCCAAGGCCTTTTCAGGTACTGACCTTTGGTCTACGCAACATATAGTAGCTCCGGTATCCAGTATAGCTTTGAGTGTGAACTGGGGGATCCCTTGGATCTCTATCTCTACGTCGAGGTTATAGAGCATATTCTTCACCAGCCTTGGTTCATTCCTCTGCTCTTGTGTTGTAGCCATGGTGACCAACACGTTGGTCATTTCTTCTTCTTCCTCCTCTTCTTGTATCCCCATTCACTGAAAGTCTCGCATGAGGTCTTTTTCCAGGAGGAGTTGTTCATATTGTGTTTTGTAGAATTCCGCCGCCTTCTTTAGCCTTTCTATTTCTCCCGTACACCAAGATATATAGTAGTTCTGCTGCTCTATCAGGTGGTCAGGGAAGAATTGGGTTGGTGGTGATGGTGCCACGGGGACCTGCTTGTTATAGTAGTAAGGTCCGCAGAGATTGCAAGCTGTGGTAAGGCACAGGGGGCAATGAATTCTCGCCTTCAGATCGCCTCTTCTAATGTACATTTGTTTCGCGAGGTAGTACGCTGCTCGTTCTCGCGTGGTGACAAGTCACCGCTTCTCTCACTATCCTCCGCTTCAGGCCCAAGCATAAATATGAATTCATTTATCCGAGGGTTCGAGGACTCAAGATCTTCGCAGCTTGTCTTCCTTCAAAATGCTGAAAATCATCGCCAGGCCTCCTTCCTCGACGGAGAGGATGTCGCAGCCATCCATCCGCCGAACAAAGCCACCCTTTCGACGTCAAGGCTCTCTCGCCGGGCATTCCTCGCAAATGTCCTCGTCGCTAGGTAGCACTTCAGACTTCAAGGCGGATCGTGTGCTTCTCTTCTACGCGCATGAGAGCCATGAGGCTTGCTTCAGATGTTTTGGATTTTCGATCCCGAGGCGCTTATTCGTACTAGCTGTCATAGGAATCGCTACAAAATGATAAATTCTGAGAGATCTGAACGCGCGCTTCAGATTCCTCGCCTGTGTATTTATAGGCAAATAGATTCGGGAAAATCTCCATCATGGAGCCCTCGTGATATTTCTCCAAATGCCGCTTTATCCTCGCACGCCTAAGTCTCCGCATTTTCAATCAAAACTTTTCGCATACCGTCCTATGTATAGCCTTCCTGTTTTGGCTACTAGCCTCATATAATCATTCATATACTTGGTTAAATCCTTTATGTTTTCGTAGGATAACCTTTCCAAATCTTTATATGCCTGATCCTGAATGGCGGTGGAGCCTTGGGCAGGATCTTCCGACGAGAAAACTTGCCTCATTTGAGATAGGATGTTCTGTGTGCCTTCTCTTCCTTCGGTTGTACTGAGAAGTGCGTCGTATTCGGCCGGGTAGCTCATTCTCCATTGGATCCATGCCAACTTTTCTATCTCCCCTAGGAGATTCTCAATATATTCAGCTTTAACTCGGACGTCAGTGAATCCTTGCGACGAAACATGATTCTTTGTGATGGATTCCCATCTTGAGATGTTACACAGTAGCAACCCATTCAGGGCGACCATGCTATAATGTACGTGATGAAGAAGTTCCAAGCGATGAGGAGGAGCTCAGAACTCACTCCTCGCTGGCCCTACTGTAAGGAGAAGCACCACGACATGAAAAAGCAGAACCAGCGCCCCGATCAAGAGGCTAACCTCATCGCAGAACGCTCCTGTGACAATATGTCCAAGGATCTGCTGGATATGAGTTAACGGTAGACGAAGATTGCGAAATTCTCCCATTAGAACACAAGCAGATCTCCACGGGGCTGAGCTTCGATTTTCCATACGGGATCTACGGACAGATCATAGCAAGGTCCTCTCTCGCGATCGACAACCACCAAAGATAGAAACGACTACAATCGATGTACCACTACCGTGGACGTAAGTAAAAATCTCAGAAGAAATCTCACTGGGCCATTACACACCATTCGAATAGCCCACAGCACCCGTAGAAAGTCGTTCATTCTATAGAGTCTGGGTGCATAGCTACTTGGTGGAATTCGCTCTTGAGGTTGAACTTGGAGTAGATGTTGCTGTTGCTAACCTTCTTTAGTATGGTGTTCATGCCTGGGAGGTTGTACTGATCTTTATTGGTTAGATCATTGAGGCATTTGTAATTAAACACCATCCTCTCTTTACCCTTCGTCTCTTGCCCCATTTTTGGGTCAATCATAGTCCCTGAGTTCACTATGATTGCTATTGTGCGGTGTCTGCTCGTGCTTGGCCTAATGACTCCGATATCCAGCAAAGCATTTACATGACGGGTAAATGCTGCTTTCTGGGCGGGCGTCAGATGCTTCAGGGGCCTGTCCTCGATGATGAAGTCTGGACTCAAGAATTTATCATTCTGTAGCCAGATTCCTATACTTGGCTATTACCAAGATAAGAAGCACCTCAGGATCCGAAGATCCAAAACATACAAAGGCAAGCCTCATGACTCTTATGCACACATAGAAAAGAGGAAGCACCTAATCCGCCACAAGAAGTGCAAGTGCTATCTATGCGGGCAAGAAGGATATTTCGCAAGGGAAATCATTGTTTCTGTTTAGGTACTCTAAGAAGAAGGTTCAACGGGGGTTGACACTATTGCTCAAACTACTCTAAAAGGATAAGAGAGTCCTCTCTCCATTGCCCAAAATAGTGAAGGAGCGAAATCGAGGTTATATTATGTTATATGTCCATTAGAGGAACCTCAGTTACAAGAGGTTGAAGTCAAACCAATATGAAATCTTCCATTTGCGCTCACAAGATGACAGAAATGTCATCAATTTCCAGTCAACAAGAACCTTGCTTTGCCATGAAGAGGGAAAGATTGAGTTTAATTACACTGTAATCCCTCCTATCTTTTATATATAAGATCCATCAATGTAATATTACATTTAGGCCCTTGTAATACAGGCTATTTACAAATATCTCCCTGATAGAAACCTAACCATACTTATGTTTAACTATAAAGATACAGTGTTTAAGATAATTTTTAATTCATGAGACATATGATGAGACATTTCCCTTTAAGGTCTATGCGATGCAAATTACACCAAAAATGGAGACATGTAATCCTTCAAGGTAAAATACATAAATAGATAAGATTATATAAGAGGAGACAAGTACCAGTAAAACTTCTCCATTCGGCCATCTCGAATAAGAGGAGCATAAAGTGTAGAAAAATCATTGCCAGTTACAATAATAGGAACTCTATGAGTAACATCTGATTCTCTCCACTTCTGCCCAATGCTCACTCTGGTGGGATTATCTGATAAGTTCATCAGAGTTCCAACAACTATTTGGTTGTTGACTGTCATTTGTGTGTTTCCTAGATGCCCAGAAAGTGCGAACAGATTAGAAGTTTAAATAAGTAGAACAAAAGTAGATTTTAATCAGAAAATGATAGTTTTCCTATATTTTAAAAGATAATTATGTTTTGTGAGTCTTGAGGTAAACCAATGAAAGTTTAATTGTCATAGGCAACTGTAATTCGTTAAACATAAGCTGTGATATATAACAATATAAGACAAAGAAACTGACAATACTAACCAAATCTTCCCAACCCAGCGTCAATATCATTAATCATCAAACAGCTCATTTTACCCTAGGTTTTGGAAGAGAGAAGTCAGCATTCATCTAGAATAGACTGCACTAGAAGCTGAAAGAAACATTTCAGAAAACCAAAACATGAATAAAGATAAGTATTGGCAAGCTTCCTGGACTTTGCCCTACAGACAATCTACACCCAAACAATATAAACAAGGTTTATTATCTAATGACACTAAAAATTCAGTTTAGTGTATTCATGTGTTGAGTCAACTCACAGAAGAGAACAGATTCAGCTGATGAACAAGTTTTTAGATAAAGGATTTGCAATAGACTACAATAAGGCTAAGAAATTGTCTCTATTAGTAAGGCATAAGGCACATGTTGGTTACAGGACCTTTGAAAACTGAGGCCAAACCAAATTCAAAATTTCAAGCCGTGCCTGAATTTCAATCTTTAATTGGAATAATATTATTTCGATATCGTGTCGATGTGTCTGATTTACGGTGCTAGTGTTGAATTAAAGGTGGAAGGAGGAAGAAGATGAAAAAGAAAAAAGAAAAAGATAATACAACTATATACTTAAATTAAAATTTTGTTTTCCATATGAAATGGTACAATTTTTATATTATGTTGTATGAACACAATTTACACACACAAAAAAAAAAGAGCATTATTTCAGCTTATCTTGACCTGTATTGTACCATGTCAAGAGGTGTCAAGTATGACATAAGACAATCCTCATTGACAAATTACAGGAACGGCAATGTCAGAACAAGTTTAGTTTAAACCTAACTTATCTTAGCCCAACCTAAAGGTAGATCAAGAAAATTAGACAGGTTTCAACATCTCCTCAGCCTAGGTAGCTTCTGCTAAATGTATTATCTGATCCCTGAGAAGAACTACTATCGATGATCAAGACACAAGAAGAAACAAAAGTCCATTAGGAGAGCCAGTGTATAATTAAATTCTCAGGGTAAGTAACAGTAAAACAAGCACCCTTCAAACTTACTCATCTATATAGGTGGTTTATCCTACCACTTCAGATCATCATTACTTAGGAGATCTAAGAGAGACCTCAATCAAATTCATAGCATTCTTTACCAGAAATAAGGAATAACTGTTGCTGTAGAAATAAATTAACTTAGAAAAACAAAACCAAAAAGTTAATTAATTATATCAAATCAGATAATTGAACATGTATAATCATAGAAAATCAAAATTTGCAGGAATACTAGTTCTTATTTGGTTTCGTTAATAAACACTAGGATCATTCAGTTTTTCAAGTACACCCAAACTTTCTTTACCCAAGCTTTTAAAAATATTTCGATAGCTACAATTCTCCATATCCGGTTAATGGAAGTGTGAAATTTAGGAAACTTCTGAGTTAAATTATTATTCTTACTTTCTACACACTCATATAAGATGTGGATTGCTATATCTGCTACTTCACAAAGTCTCTGTATGGTCAAGGATTAGAATGTCATTTTTATTCAAGTAGCCTGTTTCAAGTGCATTGAATGATATTTTACTCCCATGGTCTAGCTCTATAGCCCCCTTATTGAGAGTAGTTTTTCTAGACTTCCTTCTATTAAAGGATGGGTTTTTCCTGTCCCTCCTTCTCTCTCACCTCAGATTTATTTGAACCCTTTGGAAATGAATATATTTTCAGTCTTGCCAAGGATGCTCAAAAAGCTAATATTTTTGTGAATTAGCTTTTAGTCACAGACAAAAATAAGTATCATATCAAAGATTTGCACTGACAAAACTTATGAAAGGGAAAATAGAACTATCCATTCTGGCTGCCAAATAAAATAAAGGGAATAAGAATTGTACTCCTCATTCTGAACATAAATCACGAGACTATCAATTGAAGATGACAAAAAAAGATTGATGCTTTATCCCTAAAACAGAAGAAAAATGAGTGATAAAACAAGAAACTAATATGTAAAAGAAGAAAAATATTGATTTTCAATATCTCAAACATATATACAAGAAGTAAAGATTCTGACTTGGTTTTGGATTACTTGAGAAGCTGTTCTGTAGCGCTCACGTATTAGCCTGCCTGGTTCTCCTAAAAAGAAGAGATATTGCATTTAGAAAGAGAGCAACCTCTTAACAGCAAATTATGAAAAGATTTTCAACCTTGAACCAGATTGGCTTTAAAATTTATCCATTTTAGAATTTCTTAAAGCAAAGAGCAAACTCAAGGAAATGGAGTCACAAAAGATTAATAATCCATTTAAATAGAGTACACAAATAACTTAGGAAGATATCTTCGAGAGCCTTTATTTGTTGACAGTTTGCCAAACCCAAGAAACAGATCCAACTTGACAAGATTATTGACTGCGAAAGATATCAAACAACAGAATTGCAACACAAAAGGTGCCTGCTGATACAAGGAAAGACTGAGAAGGAAATAAACTAGGAAAAAGCTGTTTATTGTTCACTAGTTTGACAGAGAAATTGAACAAATTTAATTGTTAGAATGGAGACAATACCTGCCCGCTCTGATTCCAGCTCCCCAGCAGACATAATGATAGGCTCCATTCCCATTGTACGAAAAATAAGTTCAGTTTGAAATGTCTTCCCTTGACCTTTTCCTCCCCAAATACCTACAAGACCACGAATGTAACACCTCAAAATTTTTCTCCAAAATTTTTGTATAGAATTTAATTTCATGTCTAGTAGATTATATATGGAATCATGTGCAAAAAAAAAAAAAATGATGATAAAAGAATAAAAGTGGAGAGGTGAGGATTGAACCTTAAACCTCTTGGTGAGAGTTAACTCTTACCATGCATGTGATGACCAAGTGCTCAGCAGTAGCTTACTGTTGGAGAAAGAGGAGAAATGTGCATGAAAAGAGAAGAGACACTTCTCTTCCTCCCTTTATAAATAAGAGGGAAGGTTTCATTTGACCACTTCTTCTTCCTTCTTCCTTCTTCCTCCTTCCACCGAAATCCTAGGGCTCCTTCCTTGAGTTTCGGCCAAAGCAAACTAGGGTTCCACCCTAGTGAGTTAAGCAAAGAGAAGGGTTCATCTAAGGGGCTAACCTTCATCTAAGGGTCAAGAGCACCAAGAAGGGTTCTAGGGCAAGATTATTTCTTTGTCTCCTCTCCAATCAAGGTCTCTCTCTTATTAAGGGGTAACAATTATAAGTGGTAAGATTCCCTCACCTGCAGTATATTTGCTCTTGTAGGACATGATATATGAAAGAAATATGATGCTTGATACCCTACAAGTTTCGGCAAACTAGGGTTTTAGGGCTAGGTTTGCATGAAAACACTCCTTATGAAATTATGATATGTTGTATGCCTTCATGTATAAATGTTATGTGACAAAATGAAAGTTTTGTGCCTCTACAAGTTTCGGCCAATTAGGGTTTTAGGGCTAGGGTTGCATGAAAACACTCCTTATGAAATTATGATATGTTGTATGCCTTCATGTATAAATTTTATGTGACAAAAATAAAGTTTTGGTGCCCCTAATGTTTCGGCCACCTAGGGTTTTAGGGCTAGGGTTGCATGAAAATACTCCTTATGAAATTATGATATGTTGTATGCCTTCATGTATGAATTTTATGTGACAAAAATAAAGTTTTGGTGCCCCTAATGTTTCGGCCACCTAGGGTTTTAGGGCTAGGTTTGCATGAAAACACTCCTTATGAAATTATGACATGAAATATGCCTATGTGATGAACATGTTTATGATTTAATATGCCATGAATTATGCCTATGTGATGAACATGTTTATGATTTAATATGCCATGAATTATGCCTATGTGATGAACATGGTTATGATTTATTATGCCATGAATTATGCCTAGGTGATGAACATGTTTATGAGTTAATATGCCATGAATTATGCCTAGGTGATGAACATGTTTATGAGTTAATATGCCATGAATTATGCCTATGTGATGAACATGTTTATAATTTAATATGCCATGAAATATGCCTATGTGATGAACATGTTTATGCTTTAAGACCCCTTTAGGGTATTCTTATGTTATGAATGCATAAATGCTATGAAATGTCTAAGAAGATGCTTCCCCTTTTTATGTTGGGATTAAGAGCTCTCTTTATGATAAGATAAGACGGAGATGCTTCCCTTTTTATGTTGGGGATTAAGAGCATTCTTTATGATATGATAAGAAAGAAAAGAAAGAAAATTAAGTATTTTAATTTGTAAGAGGTTAAGTACCCGACCCGTTAGGTGGTCGTTAATCAAATCCAAGGGACATAAGAAGACGTAAGAGGTCTTGCCCTGGTAAGACGTAAGAGGTCTTGCTCTAGTAGGTCTGGTGGCTAGCTACCCCAGCCTATTAGGGAACGCGCTTTATGTGGTACTTAGCCTGGGGCCCCCCTTCATGTTATGATTATGTTGAAGTATCTATATGTATATGTTTTGAAAAGAAATGTCTTGTATGAAATTGTGAATGCTTATGTTCAAGTTTAAGAATGCTTATGATTATGTCCTTTATGCATATTTAGGATTGATGATGTCATGAATACTTATGTTCAAGTTTAAGAATGCTTATGATTATGTCCTTTATGCATATTTAGGATTGATGATGTCATGAATACTTATGTTCAAGTTTAAGAATGCTTATGATTATGTCCTTTATGCATGTTTAGGATTGATGATGTCATGAATGCTTATGTTTAATTTATGCCATGCTTAGATTTAATTATGTTCAGCATGCTTATGTCAATTTTATGCCATGCTTATGTTTCATTACGATAGTATGTTGATGTTTAGTGTTGTTATGAAATACTTACGTTATTTATGCTAGTATGCTCATGTTTTCTAATTATTTGATGTAATTTGGGGCTTTTGTGAGTAGGCAAGAATCTTACTAAGCTATATGCTTATAGTTTATGTTGTCCATATACTGCAGATAAAAGAAACATGAACTAGAGGAAGTAGCAGGAGGGGCAGAGTGTGTGTGATAGTGGCATGGTGGAAAAAGACTCTATTACTCTCTGCTTTTATTTATATGCTCAATGAACAACTTAAGACATTTGCTTCCGCTTTTATGACTTGTGATTTATTAGTACCATGTTAGATGTTGCTTAGTTTATGTTATTATTCACCTTACTTATGAAAGTTTGATATGTTAGAACTCATGAATGGATCGTGTTAATAATAGTTACATTCTCTAATCTTTATGTTATGCATGTTGTAAAATGAGATATGATGTGGTAACATGCTAATTATGATTATGATATGTGATGCATGTTATAAAAGAAGTTATGATATGTTAACATGCTAATTATGATTATGATATGTAATGCATGTTATAAAAGAAGTTATGATATGTTAACATGCTAATTAGGTCTATGATAACGATGCTATAAAAGAAGATTTATATCATGATAACATGTTCGACATTATGTAGATCGTGAAACGATCCATATAAGTTATGTTATAAAAAAAATAAAAATAAAAATAATAATACCGAGAGCGATAAGTACAAGCATAGTTGGTATCAGAGCAGGTTCACCTTTCCACTATCACATATCAAGCCTCCATCCTGCTATTTCCAAGTAAGTAACTTTATGCATACCTAAGTTTCTTTTATAATGAAGAATGTCTTCTATCTAGATAGAAATAATACCTCATCATGTTTTAGTAGAATGGAACCATACTTGTGACTTAGATAGTAATGATACCTTACCATGCCTTATATGATGGAAACATGTTTCTAACCTAGAAATACAACTAGAAAGGATATCTTACCTTGTTTATGATAAGGAATGTTTAGATGCATGTATATGAGTAGAAATTATAATAATATCTTAATTATTCATTTATCACTTAGATAACATGGCTGAGAGACGTAGTAATAGAGGGAATGAATCAGCACCCCCACCAGATTTGATGCATGTGGTTACCAAGCTACAGCGTCAGGTCGCAGAACAACAGCTGGTTATCAATACTCTCATGAATCAACAAGGAAACCCTACCACCCCACCAGAGACGCAGAACGTGACGCCAAACACGACCACTATGGTGCAAGCACCACTAGTCAATGCTACCATCGGGGTCCGACCCGAAGCTTATCTGATTTAGTGGTAGAGGCTGAAACCAGAAAATTTCTCAGGTGCCTGTGAACCATGGGATGCCCAAGCCTGGTTCAAAACAGTTGAGAACATCGTGGAGCTGCTGGATTGGCCCGAGCACGAAAAGATAAAATGTGCCTCATTCTCTTTCCGAGAGATCTAGGATGTGGTTGAGAGAGTCAAAGCAAAGAGACAAGTAAATCAAATGAGGTGGACAGACTTTGAATCGAAGTTCTTCGAGGAGTTCTTTCAGAGGCAGATCACAAATAAGCACTACGATGAGTTCCTCGAGTTCAAACAAAGGCGATCTATCGGTCGGTGAAGCTATGAAAGGTTCAACCGACCGCACGTCTCGCCAATTAGTCAATACGGAAAGGGAGAGGATCGGACTCATCTTTGAAAATGTTACGACCGAGATAGCCACGAATGTGGCCGACGGAGTCAATCGACCAGACCAAGAGTTGTTGAGTGCCACGATCACCGAGCACTACGAACAACATCCAGCCAAGACAAGGCACCGACCGAGGTCGAAATCTCAATACTAGGGAAGAGGATCGCAGCGCAAGAAGAAAGCAGTGGAATGACCCAGGGGGCCCAGAAACAACCAAACCATGATCCCGATCGCCCTACATGTGGAAGAAGCATCCGGGAATGTCGTGCACGAGGAAGTGTTACAATTGTGGCGGAGGGCACATAGCCCGAACCGCCTACCCGAGTTCGAGCACCTCCTCAACAAGATGTCCGATGCAGGTGCTCTTCCACAGCTTCACCAGATGCAGGCTATGATAGAGGGTCCTCAGATAAGCCAAGGGAGACTGGAAGCCCCACCCGTTGTGACAAATGCCAGGGTGTTCTCCCTCACCAGAGAAGATGTAGCGAGTGCCTCAACGGTTGTCACAGGTTAGATATTTATTTTCGATCGATATACTCAGATTGTTTGACACGGGCAACCATCTGTTCATCTCTACGCCTTTCATAAGAAAGATAGATATAGGCATCCCCAAATTTTGGACTATAAATTCTTAACAACGTTACCTTCGGGAGAAGTGATGCCATCCACCCATATTACGCGCACGCACCAATTAGACTCATGACAGGAGCTCTATGTGACACGATAGTTCGGATACGCGGGACTATGATGTTATATTAGGCATGGATTTTACGCACAAGTACGGCGACTTCAATCGAGTGCCGTAAACGGAAGGTGATCTTCCCCGAGGTTTCATTTGAGTTTATCGGGAGCCAAAGAAAGGAACAAGGAAATTTTATTAGCGAAGCCCGAAAAATGTTAGAAAATGGATGCACATTTCTAGCACGCGTGGTTGATCCGTATCGTGAAAGAACCCGAAGCTAGAAGATGTCAGAGTGGTATGCGACCATCCAGAGGTATTCCCTGATGACCTACCTGGATTACCACCTGATAGAGAAATTGAGTTCGAGATCGAATTGATTCCCGGAACTAACCCGATCTCTAAGGCACCTTACCGTATGGCGCCGATTGAGTTGAAGAGCTTGAAAACAGCTACAAGAGTTACTTGACGAGGATTTATCCGCCTAGTCACTCACCGTAGGGAGCTCGGTCTTGTTCATAAAGAAAAAGGATGGGTCTATGCGAATGTGTATAGACTACCGGGCACTGAACAACGTGACTATCAAGAATAGGTAAGAATGTAATAGTAAAGTGATTTACTAGAGTTCGACATCTAAATCATACAGGAACAATGTCAGGTACCCCCTTCCCAGGATCGACGACTGCTCGACCAACCAAGGGAGCTCGCCTTTTCAAAGATCGATCTCAGGTCTGGCTATCATCAAGTAAAAGTAAAGCCAGGTGATATTCCGAAGACGGCCTTCCGGACGAGATACGGACATTATGAGTTCATAGTTATGCCCTTCGGAGTAACCAATGCTCCTGCGATGTTCATGGACCTGATGAATCGAGTATTCTCGGCCTTCCTCGACAAATTTGTAATCGTTTTCATCGACGATATTCTTATCTACTCGAGAGACCGAGAAGAGCATGATGAGCGAACATCCAAGACAAGATTACTGATTCTTGAAAGAGCAACTATATGCGGTTCTCCAAATGTGAGTTCGCTCGATCAGTGTCATTCTTGGGTCATGTCATCTCTAAAGAAGGAATCATGGTAGACCCAATAAAGATTGTGAGGCTGGAATAGGCAAGGAATGCGAGTGAAATCGAAGTTTTCTCGGGCTAGCAGCTATTACAGAAGTTTGTAGAGGACTTCTCTAGAATTGCTATAATGCTTGACCACCGAAAGGACAAGCAATACAAAGATGGGTGAGGACTGTGAGAGGAGTTTTACTGAATCAAAAGGAGATCACCAACGCTCCCATTCTCGACTCTCCCAAGATAATGAAAGCTTCGATATGTATAGTGGACGCTTCTAAATCGGGCTCGGAGTCAGACTTATGCAAAATGGCAAGGTTATCGCTTACGCCTCTAGACAGCTCAAGGAGCACGAAAGAAACTATCCTACCCATGACTTAGAACTAGCAGCCGTGGTATTTGCTCTGGAAATATGGAGACACTACTTATACGGAGCTCGGTGCAGGATTTATACAGACACTAGTCCGAGATATTTCTTCACTCGTAAAGACCTAAATATGAGACAACGCGATGATTACGAGCTAGTCAAAGATTATGATTGTGAGATATACTATCATCCAGAAAGGCCAACAAAGTGGCGGATGCATAGCGAAAGTCCCCGTGCGCTTTGATGTCCTTATCAATGCTATCTCAAACAAAAGGGAAATAATGAATTACGGAATAGAGATTATTTACGACAACTTTCCACCATGATAGCGACATTGTTCGACGATATATTGGGAAAGCAAGATGGCGATTCAGACATCCAGAAGATCAAACAGGAAGTCCTGGAAGGAAGGGATAATGGATTCCGCATTTCCGACAGCGGATTATTATACCTCCGGGACTGTATATTGACGATCCGAATTACGGAAGAAGATACTCGAGAATCCCATGGAACACCTTATACCATGCATCCTGGATCTACAAAAATGTATCAGGACTTAAGAGATAAATTTTGGTGGTCCGGCATGAAAAGGATGTGTGGCTCGACGTCACACTGGTCGACTGCGGAGGGTTAAGGTAGAACACGAGAAACACGGAGGATTCTGCGGCCGTCTGATTCAGTGAAAATGGGAAGAAATTTCTATGGATTCATCTCGAGATTACCCAGAACAACAAATGGTTATGATGCTATATGGGTAATCATAGATCGGTTGACAAAGTCCGCCCATTTCGCAATTAAGATGACTATCCGGTTGGCGGCTAGCTCGATTATATGCAAGGAAATTATCGATTACATGGAGTGCCTAAGGCTATTATTTCGATCGTGATGGCCGTTTACCTCCCATTTACGGGAATGTGTTAAGGCTCTTGGCACTAAGTTGAGATTCAACATCTGCGTTTCATCCTCGCAACGATCGAGAAAGAGTGAACCAGTCTTTGGAAGATATGTTGCGGGCTTGTGCTCTAGACTTTAAGGGAGTTGGTGTCGATATTTGTGCTCGCAGAATTTGCTTACAACATTTACAGCTACTATTGGAATGGCACCATATGAAGCTCTATCACGGAGAAGATCACAGTCTCCTATTTGTTGGTACGAGGTGGTGAAAGGAGGAAATGGGTCTTGCCGATATTATCGACGATACCACCCGAGCTATCTGGACTATCCGTCGAGGATAGAGATCGCTCGAGCGGCAAAGAGTTATGCGGATAAGAGGCGACCATTGGAATTCGAAGTTGGGGATTTTGTGTTCCTCAAGGTCGCCCCTATGAAAGGAGTAATGAGATTTGGAAGAAAAGGAAAGCTGAGTCCGCGTTATGTAGGACCGTATCAGATCCTGAAAAGAATCGGCAAGGTGGCCTATGAGCTGGAGCTACCTCAGGAGATGTCGGCTATCCACAATGTCTTCCATGTATCAACACTCAAGAGATGCGTTCCCAATGCAGACCAGGTGATCAAACCAATGGCAGTACAAATTCAAGGGGACCTAAGTTATGAAAGTCGACCTGTTCAGATAACAGATCGAGAGGTCAAGAAGCTAAGGAGCAAAGAGGTACCCTTAGTGAAGGTCCTATGGCGAAGTCAAGGGTTCGAAGAGTTCACGTGGGAACGAGAAGACGAGATGCGACAAAAGTATCCGGAACTGTTTAAGTTCGGGACGAACTTTTCATAAGGTACGGGGGATTGTAACACCCCAAAATTTTTCTCCAAAATTTTTGTATAGAATTTAATTTCATATCTAGTAGATTATATATGGAATCATGTGCAAAAAAAAAAAATGATGATAAAAGAATAAAAGTGGAGAGGTGAGGATTGAACCCTAAACCTCTTGGTGAGAGTTAACTCATACCATGCATGTGATGACCAAGTGCTCAGCAGTAGCTTACTGTTGGAGAAAGAGGAGAAATGTTAGATGAGTGTGAGGAGGGTAAATAAAGAGGCATGAAAAGAGAAGAGACACTTCTCTTCCTCCCTTTATAAATAAGAGGGAAGGTTTCATTTGACCACTTCTTCTTCCTTCTTCCTTCTTCCTCCTTCCACCGAAATCCTAGGGCTCCTTCCTTGAGTTTCGGCCAAAGCAAACTAGGGTTCCACCCTAGTGAGTTAAGCAAAGAGAAGGGTTCATCTAAGGGGCTAACCTTCATCTAAGGGTCAAGAGCACCAAGAAGGGTTCTAGGGCAAGATTATTTCTTTGTCTCCTCTCCAATCAAGGTCTCTCTCTTATTAAGGGGTAACAATTATAAGTGGTAAGATTCCCTCACCTGCAGTATATTTGCTCTTGTAGGACATTATATATGAAAGAAATATGATGCTTGATACCCTACAAGTTTCGGCAAACTAGGGTTTTAGGGCTAGGGTTGCATGAAAATACTCCTTATGAAATTATGATATGTTGTATGCCTTCATGTATAAATGTTATGTGACAAAAATGAAAGTTTTGTGCCCCTACAAGTTTCGGCCAATTAGGGTTTTAGGGCTAGGGTTGCATGAAAACACTCCTTATGAAATTATGATATGTTGTATGCCTTCATGTATAAATTTTATGTGACAAAAATAAAGTTTTGGTGCCCCTAATGTTTCGGCCACCTAGGGTTTTAGGGCTAGGGTTGCATGAAAATACTCCTTATGAAATTATGATATGTTGTATGCCTTCATGTATGAATTTTATGTGACAAAAATAAAGTTTTGGTGCCCCTAATGTTTCGGCCACCTAGGGTTTTAGGGTTAGGTTTGCATGAAAACACTCTTTATGAAATTATGACATGAAATATGCCTATGTGATGAACATGTTTATGATTTAATATGTCATGAATTATGCCTATGTGATGAACATGTTTATGATTTAATATGCCATGAATTATGCCTATGTGATGAACATGGTTATGATTTATTATGCCATGAAATATGCCTATGTGATGAACATGTTTATGATTTAATATGTCATGAATTATACCTAGGTGATGAACATGTTTATGAGTTAATATGCCATGAATTATGCCTAGGTGATGAACATGTTTATGAGTTAATATGCCATGAATTATGCCTATGTGATGAACATGTTTATAATTTAATATGACATGAAATATGCCTATGTGATGAACATGTTTATGCTTTAAGACCCCTTTAGGGTATTCTTATGTTATGAATGCATATATGCTATGAAATGTCTAAGAAGATGCTTCCCCTTTTTATGTTGGGATTAAGAGCTCTCTTTATGATAAGATAAGACGGAGATGCTTCCCTTTTTATGTTGGGGATTAAGAGCATTCTTTATGATATGATAAGAAAGAAAAGAAAGAAAATTAAGTATTTTAATTTGTAAGATGTTAAGTACCCGACCCGTTAGGTGGTCGTTAATCAAATCCAAGGGACATAAGAAGAGGGTCTTGCCTGGTAAGGCGTAAGAGGTCTTGCTCTAGTAGTGCGGTGGCTAGCTACTGACCTATTAGAGAGCGCTTTATGTGGTACTTAGCCTGGGCCCCCTTTCATGTTATGATTATGTTGAAGTATCTATATATATATATGTTTTGAAAAGAAAGGTCTTGTATGAAATTGTGAATGCTTATGATTATGTCCTTTATGCATGTTTAGGATTGATGATGTCATGAATACTTATGTTCAAGTTTAAGAATGCTTATGATTATGTCCTTTATGCATGTTTAGGATTGATGATGTCATGAATGCTTATGTTTAATTTATGTCATGCTTAGATTTAATTATGTTCAGCATGCTTATGTCAATTTTATGCCATGCTTATGTTTCATTACGATAGTACGTTGATGTTTAGTGTTGTTATGAAATACTTACGTTATTTATGCTAGTATGCTCATGTTTTCTAATTATTTGATGTAATTTGGGGCTTTTGTGAGTAGGCAAGAATCTTACTAAGCTATATGCTTATAATTTATGTTGTCCATATACTGCAGATAAAGGAAACATGAACTAGAGGAAGTAGCAGGAGGGGCAGAGTGTGTGTGATAGTGGCATGGTGGAAAAAGACCCTATTACTCTCTGCTTTTATTTATATGCTCAATGAACAACTTAAGACATTTGCTTCCGCTTTTATGACTTGTGATTTATTAGTACCATGTTAGATGTTGCTTAGTTTATGTTATTATTCACCTTACTTATGAAAGTTTGATATGTTAGAACTCATGAATGGATCGTGTTAATAATAGTTACATTCTCTAATCTTTATGTTATGCATGTTATAAAATGAGATATGATGTGGTAACATGCTAATTATGATTATGATATGTGATGCATGTTATAAAAGAAGTTATGATATGTTAACATGCTAATTATGATTATGATATGTAATGCATGTTATAAAAGAAGTTATGATATATTAACATGCTAATTAGGTCTATGATATGTGATGCATGCTATAAAAGAAGATTTATGTCATGATAACATGTTCGATTATGTAGATTGTGAAATGATCCATATAAGTTATGTTATAAAAAAAAATAAAAAATAAAAAAATAGCGCCGCCCTGAGAGCAGATAAGGGCGGTCGTTACAACGAACTCAATTATACTTCACTAAGATGGATAATAGCAAGTATAGCAAGGTCTCACAACAAGCAACTAATAATGCCTGATGAACTAAATACAGAAAAGAACATGTACCATGAACTCAATTAGACTTCACTAAGATGGATAATAGTGAGTATAGCAAGGTCTCACAACAAGCAACTAATAATGCCTGATGAACTAAATACAGAAAAAACATGTATTTTGGTGTAGCCTGTAGAGTACATTGCATGAGAAGTCATTATTTTCAACATAATTAGAAGTTTATAACTCGGGGAAAATTATTAGGATTAGTTGTCTAGATAGTCTCTTGTACCTACCTATATTATCTTATCATATTCCATAGACATCCTTCTTGCCAGATCATGGTTTTATAAAATGACAATTAAACCTACTATATTATATGGAAATGAATGTTGGACTATAACTCGAACACATGAGCAGAAGATGAGAGTTACAGAGATAAAAATGTTAAGGTGGATGTGCAAACATACAAGGATGAATAAAATAAGAAATGAAAACATATTAGAGCGAAAGTTAAAGTTGCATCTATTGAAGGAAAACTCCGAAAGACACATTTAAAGTTGTATATATATATATATATATATATACGACTGGTAGATGCTTTAGTTAGGCGATGTAAATTATAAATATGTAAATCAAACGAGAAAGAGAAAAATCTAAGAAGACTTAGTTAGCAATGATAAACATGATAAAATTTATTTAAATATAGATGATGATATATTAAGGGGATAAAGTTTAATGATGTAGGAGAATCTATACAGTCGACTCTACCTAATGGGATAAGGCTTGTTTATTGTTATTGTTGTTGTATCGTTTCGGCCTGCATGGGTGAAACCTACCCTTCTGCTCAACAACTGAAATTGGCACTAGAACAAACATGAATGGATCATTGGTGTCAAGCGAAATTATTGTTCTATTATGCAATACCATCACCTTCTCAACTGATAAAGGCCAACTAGCATTGTGAAGGAAAAGGAAGGGTTTGTTGGAGACAGAGAGATTGCATAGATGGAGTCAGTCTAACATTGTATGGGGGCCTGAAGCATTCTAGAGGTGAATACTTAAGGTAGGTGGAGTGAAGTGCAAGTGTAATGTTGGTTGGGTTAAAGAAGATTTTTTTTTGTTAATATTATAGCCTATATTAATATGAATATATTAGTTAGACATATCAATATTATCTTAAACTCAACATTAATTTATTATATTTACATTAATATAATTATAATTTTACATAAATTTTAGTTATGTTAGATCCATATTGATTGTATATATAAATAAATCATGTTATCATAAGTAATACTTTAATATTAATAAAATAGAAGAATATCATTGTATATCAAATTTTTATATTTTTAGCAATGCCTAATATTAGTTTCATTGATAAGTAATTAGTATTTATGTGTTATTAATGTTTATATGAGGCATATTAAATTATTAATCATAATTTAGTACTGACTAATGTTAATCTTATTTATAAATTCATGCATTTCTGCCTAACTAATACACTATTACTTACAGTGTTATAACAAATTAACACCTTATAGTAGAGATTACCAAAGTTTATCCCAATACATATCAACCATGTTACTATGATTTTTTAAACTATATATATATAATTAAATAACTATAACTAATCTTACAATCCTACACTCTAATTCTACGATCTAAACATATGGACCTCTTCTAGTTCCCAAAAGATCTTAATTCTAACAACCCTATTTGTAATTATGTTAAGAAACCATTCCACACACATTGAGTCATAGAATCATGTCAAAACAAATACATTTAGTCAATCGTGAATGGACAAGGTCAATAATTTTGAGAAGTCTTTGTTACAAAAAATTGATAAATTTGATGGAATCCTAAGTGATAGTCTCGAGGAAACCTTGGCAGCATTGCAACAACCTTATAAGCAATACATAACTTTCCTCCCTTATATTCTTCTTTAACTAATTCATCTTATTCTGTCCTTCTCCCAACTTAGTGTAGGGAAATTCCGGATCATGACATTCATAATATCGCGGGCGAATACTTCGCACAACCGCAGCGGAAACAAAAATAAACCGGATCCCTACAAAGATTCATGCAAAACATATAAGTTATTTTTTTTAATCTAGATCTTATCTAGAAGAAGAAATATACCTTCGATGCGAGCCTTTCGCAATCCCGCTAATCCAAATGCAGTCGGATCTCAATACGGTAAGGACAACCATATCTCTAATGTATCCACATGAACCATATCTTGGAGATGGAGATAACACCTTTGGTTGTACTAGCAACCAAAAACCAAGGTTTTCCACAAAAGAAGAAGGGAAAATAAGGATGCAAGGCACACAAAAAGATCAAGCATAAAACTTGAGATCTAATCTCCACGTTAAGGAGATTTATCAAATCACCTTTATCATGCATTAATCCACATTTACATGCATTAAATTCCAATTCATGCATTAACCCCATTCATGCATGCAACGTTCGAGGAAGAAACCCCCACTTAATGAATTAATTCTTTTGCATTAACCCCTCTTTTGCATGCAACGTTTAGGGTGGTTTCTTAAATTCCAATTGCATGTGAAATCACATTTCATGCAATGTTAATGCAATAATCCAATTTGCATGCAATAATGTCTTTGCATGCAACATTAAGCATTAAATCTCATTTCATGCATTAATCCATTTGCATGTAAAAAACTCCCATTTGCATGCATGATTAATCATCATTAATCATGCTTACCTTCTTCAATTGATTTCACTTGAGTCTAACTCAAGTTAAATCAATTTGAGTCCGACTCATTCTAGTCCATTCAATTAAATAATGATTCATTTAGTCAAATTAAGATGAACACTTCTCCAAAATATGTTCTTTGTGTGTGACCCTATAGGTTCTCGTAACGTTGGCAATGTTTCTAAAACCCTTTTAGAGAATAAGCAATGAGCGACATCTAGCAATACATCATTACTACCCAAATGACGAGAATGTCGAGATCCGACATAACCTTTCCGTGACTACTATCTTGTATGACTCAGTCCTTCTATCCTTAATATCTTAGATCGATCAATGAGGAATAGATCGTGTCATCCCCTTATCGATCTTTATATTTCTTGATCCCCAAGTAGACTCACTCAAACAAATGAGCTCAATATCTCATATTGACTCATTTGAGCATAATCATGCATTTCATGGTCATACTATATTAAGAGGCCAAAGATATCACTCCCGTCATATGGATGGGATAGATCTCATCTACATCACTCACATCCCTCCGCATAATTCGTTACATACCCAGTGATCGCCGTTATAGTGCACCCTGTTACGGTGTGACGTTAGATGATACCAAAGTACAAAACTCTTATGTAGGGAACCGTAGTGACTTCAGGTCTAAGGACTATTCATACCAGTAGTCACATGAGAAAGTATATGACACTCATATAACAATCCATGATACTTTCTCATGGCGGATCAATTCAGTACATATATTCTCCAATATATATACACATGTGTCAATGTGATATCACATATCCATGACTTGTGAGATCAAGTCATCCATTGACCTACATGCTAGTCTCAATGTATCAATATATCCCTTTATCTATTAATACAATACTTGACTAGGAATATTTAAGAATAGTGTTCTCTACAGCTTCTCATAATCAATTCTACCAATTGATATACTATAGATTAGAATATACTATTCAAGGGCATTATTATATTTATTTACTGGCACACACATAAAGTAAATATAATAATCAATCTTTGCATGTTATTAATGAAATATGATACATATGATCCCTAATCAATCATCTCATAATTGACATTAAGGGTTGACACTAACAATCTCCCATTAGCACTAGTGTCAATCACTGTAATCTCTAAGACCCAGTGACCTAGTATGACCATTATGCTTTCTTTGTGCCAAAGCCTTGGTCAGGGGATCCGCAATGTTAGCATCAGTATCTACTCTGTATATCCGCACATCTCCTCTATCGATGATCTCTCGAATGAGGTGATACCGCCGTAGTATATGTTTGGAACGCTGGTGAGAACGAGGTTCCTTAGCATGTGATATAGCCCCGTTGTTGTCACAATAAAGCTCTATAGGGCTCACGATGCTAGGAACTACACCAAGCTCAGAAACAAACTTCCTGATCCAAACAACCTCCTTTGCCGCATCAGAAGCAGCAATATACTCGGCCTCTGTAGTAGAATCCGTGACTGTCTTGCTTTGAACTCTTCCATCTCACAGCACCACCATTTAAACAAAAGATATACCCTGACTGCGATCTGTAATCGTCCTTGTCCGTTTGGAAGCTAGCATCGCTGTAACCCTTTACAGCGAGCTCCTCATCGCCTCCAAATATCAAGAAATATTCTTTAGTTCTTCTCAAGTACTTAAGAATATTCTTGACAGCTATCCGATAAGTCACCTTTGGATCTGGTACCTACTCTCGTGCTTAAAGTATATGAGACATCGTGGACGAGTGCGTAGCGACATACATAATAGATCCTATAACGGATCGTAAGGGATCCGATCCATACGTTCCTTTCTTCCTAGAAGAAGGGCATTGAGCCTTCGAAGGCTCGCACCGTATCGTTAGCAAAAATTCCTTCGAATCGCGTAGCAAAACGTTTAAGCATCTTGTCAATGTATGCACTTTGACTTAGGCCAAGCAATCTCTTAGATCTATCTCTATGGATCTTAATGCCTAAAATATATGCTGCTTCACCTAAGTTCTTCATTGAGAAACAATTCCCAAGACAAGTCTTCACAGACTGCAGCGTAGGGATGTCGTTTCCAATGAAAAGTATGTCATCAACATATAAGATAAGAAAGATAACTATGCTCCCACTAACCCTCTTGTAGACACAGGGTTTATCTTCATTCTTGATGAAACCAAACTGTTTGATCGCATCATCGAATCGAAGATTCCAACTTCTAGATGTTTGCTTTAAATCATAAATCGACCTTTGCAGCTTGCATACCTTACCAGCATGCTTTGGATCTACAAAACCCTCAGGTTGTGTCATGTACACATCCTCGAGAAGGTTTCCATTCAAAAATGCAGTTTTGACATTCATTTGCCAGATCTCATAATCGTGGTAAGCTGCAATAGCAAGCATGATCCGAATAAACTTAAGCATCGTAACTGGTGAAAAAGTTTCATCATAGTCAATACCATGAATTTGTTTGAAACCTTTAGCTACCAATCGCCCGTTATAGGTATGCATAAGACCATCCATGTCAGTCTTTCTCTTAAAGACCCACTTACACCCAATGGGTTTGACCCCTTCAGGTGGATTAACCAAAGTTCATACTTGGTTAGTGTACATGGATTACATTTCAGATCTCATGGCCTCTAGCAATTTCTCAGAATCTGGGCTCATCACATCTTCCTGATAGGATGTAGGCTCGTTCAACTCAACAAGCATAACGTCATCATTGTCAGACAAGAGAAATGAATATCACTCAGGCTGACGACGTATCCTATCAGACCTGCGAAGAGGTTGGGGTACTTGAACAGGTTGTTGCTCCATAACTTCTTGTGCAACAATCTCATCATCCACAACACTTTGTGGTGTCTGTTCAATTTCCATCTCAGTGCTATCTTTATCTTGAATTTTTTCAAGATGTACTTTACTCCCACTAGTTCTTCTAGAGATGAACTCTCTTTCTAGAAATACTTCATTTCTAGCGACAAACACTTTGCCTTGTGTGGGATTGTAGAAGTAATATCCTTTCGTTTCCTTAGGATATCCTACAAAGTAGCACTTGTCTGATTTGAGGCCTAGTTTGTCGGAGACTTGATGTCGAACATAAGCCTCACATCCTCAAATCTTCATAAAAGACATCTTGGGACTCTTCCCGGTCCATATCGTATATGGTGTCTTTATGACTGTCTTAGATGGGACGCGGTTAAGTGTGAAAGCAACCGTCTCTAAAGCGTATCCCCAGAAGAAAGAAGGAAGATTTGTGTGACTCATCATTGATCGTACCATGTCTAATAATAAACGATTTCTCCTTTCTGATACACCATTCCACTGTGGTGTTCTAAGTGGAGTGAGTTGAGATCTAATCCCAAACTCAATGAGATAGTCACGAAAAGCTTAGCTAAGGTATTCCCCACCTCGATCTGATCGAAGCACTTTAATACTCTTACCAAGTTGGTTTTGTACTTCATTCTTGAATTCTTTGAACTTTTTAAAGGATTCAGATTTGTGTCTCATAAGATACACATATCTATATCTACTGAAATCATCAGTAAAAGTAATAAATCGATAGCCTCCTCTAGTCGCTACATCAAAGGCCCACATACATCAAGATGTATGAGTTCTAACAAATCAAGCTTCGCTCGCTTACGCCCACTAAATGGAGTCTTGGTCATCTTGCTTGAAGACAAGATTCGCATGCCTCATATGATTCAAAATCAAACGAGTTCAAGAATCCATCCTTATGGAGTCGGGATATACGACTCATTTATGTGACCGAGCGACAACGCCAGAGATATGTTTAGTTCAGATCACTAGATTCAACCGTTTGATATTTATGTTATAGATCGGGTTTCAAGATCTAGAAGATGAGACCATTCACAAGATGTGCAGACATAATAAAACAAATCATGTAAATAAACGGAATAACACACTTCTTTATTACAAAGAGAAACCTTTCTTTTAAACAAGAAAGCGAAAATAATATTTTTCGTCAAGGCAATACATAACAATCCTCTGGTTAAGATAAGCCTGAGTGGGCGAAGATAAGGAATATGTTCTTACAAAGATGGAGGCAACCTTTGCTCCATTTCTACCCAAGGTCCACTTCTTCGCCTTCATGATCTAGTCTTTCAAGGCTCTGCATCGTTAGTGAATGTGAAATGCAACCTATCTCATACCTAAGAAGACGAGATAGATAAATTGACTTCTATAACATGTATACTTGAGACAGAAGGCTCACTTCTCTTCTTTTTCACCTCTTCCAGGTATAGCTTGCAATTTCTCTTCCAATGTCCGGTCTCACCGCAGTGGAAGCATTCCCCTTCCTTAGACACCCTTCCTTTGGGTTTCAATGCATTTGCCTTGCCTTTGCCTTTGCCTTTAGCTTGGGTCTTACCCTTAACTTTAGGCTTCTGCTTTCCTTTGCCTTTGTTCTTGTTCACCACCAAAATGGTGCCAGGATTTGCCTTTTTAAGGTTGAGTTCGACAGTTCGTAACATGCTCAACAACTCAGGTAAAGGCTTGTCTTTATTCATGTTATAGTTCGTAATTCGTAGCCTTTTAGCGATGACTACGAGCAAGGTCGTGGCACTCTTGGCAATAAATCCCAATCTTTGTAGGTTCTCAACGTACCCAATCATCTTGTGTACATGAGTGTCTACGGGAGTCTCCTCTTGCATATTGCATTGAAACAAGGCCTTTGATACTTCGTATCGCTCGTGCCTTGCTTGTCCCTGATATAGTCGTTTTAAATGCTCAATCATACCATAGGCATCCATGTTCTCATGGTGGCAAGCATAGGGCATGACACATCCAATGCGTCATCTTGATGCTTCTTATAAGCATCCTTGTCATCACGAGTGGCCGTAGGGGTGGGTGGTTCAGGAATGGACTGCTCTATGATGTACAGTTTGCGTTCTTGTTTGAGGACTATCCTCAAGTTCCTGTACCAGTCCAGGAAGTTAGCTCCAGTGAGCTTGTCCTTATCAAGGACAGATCGCAGAGAGAGTGTGTTTGACGTATTTGACGATATGGTGATCTACAATACAGAAATGCAGACATGTATCATATTTCAATCATTTAATTAGGTCTTTAACTAAATGATTCTTCCACTGGTCACACAGTGGGACAAGATCCATATTATACCGAATCTTGAGTTAGCTTTGGCTAATCGCCCAAGACGCGTATAAGTTAGGTAGGTAACTCGTACCAATTACATCTAATATAACTCTTGTATATCTATATGAACAACATTATTTGTTCATAGTGCCCATCGAATGAGATATCCTTCTAAATTACTACTCATCTTGAGTTAACTTTGGCTAACCGCCCAAAATTTGTATAATGTAGGTAGATGTCTCGTATGAGCTATGCCTCTAAGTTCATCAATCTAATTGAGAGAGCTTAGTTAAGTCAAACCCAAAGTTTAATAGGCGGACATCACGATTGTCCTGTCGTACTTTACCGAGGTAAATCGAGTCACTTTGCTTTGGCAAACGCGCTACGATTGAACTAGGTAATAGTAAGTATTAAACTTTGATACGCATATGATAAGTGACCTAATTTTGTAACAACTAACTACGCATGCATCACATACACAAGCATCACATGCAAGCATAATATATATCAACATATAACTTTAAACGTGACATGGTTATGGCCCGAATCTACGATCTTCTCAAGCCAATGAGAAGAGCGAATGGATAACCTAGGGATGACATCTTCTCCAAGTACTTCCTTCGGTCTGTCATTTGTGATCCTCCTTGTAACT
This sequence comes from Wurfbainia villosa, assembly GCA_025175895.1. Taxonomy (NCBI): domain Eukaryota; kingdom Viridiplantae; phylum Streptophyta; class Magnoliopsida; order Zingiberales; family Zingiberaceae; genus Wurfbainia; species Wurfbainia villosa. The sequence goes on from JAKLTH010000147.1 coordinate 5,947,884, forward strand.
TCAACCTTCAATGGACTTTTCATTTCTTTATTTTGTACATTACAAAATGAGAACACTCGAGTTACATTCGAGCCTAAGTCTATTTTACAACCAGGAAAATAGAGATGAAGACACGACACGTAGGTCGTATTATGAATTACAACATACACATACAACACACAACCACAATCACATTGGGTCCTAGGCCATAACTATGCACCATGCATCATATCATTCATAATGATGTAATTTTATAAAATTTATTATGAATACACATACGAATTTTAAGCCGCTTCACCGATAAGCCGCAATGCTACGATCCCTTAGCCGACAATGCAAGCGGTCAGGCACCATGGCCTTAAGGGACAACATCTCCGAAGAAAATTTTTATTTTCAACTCAACTCCTTGAATTGAGTTGCTGCCCTTTGTCCATCAATATGAACCCAAGACCCTCGTTTCCGGAGCGTCCCGTGTTCAACACAGTTTTTGCCCCTTATCAACATACTAAGCCTAAAATTCGTGTACCCAAAAAGCATATGTTTTATATCTCATAGAAAACACGAAAATCTAAATTTATATCACATATAAAACATCATAACGAAATATATGTTTTGCAAGTGGCTCTGATACCACTGTAGGGAAATTTCGGATCATGACATTCATAATATTGCAGTCGAATACTTCGCACAACCGCAGCGGAAACAAAAATAAACCGGATCCCTCCAGAGATCCATGCAAAACATATAAGTCATTTTCTTTAATCTAGATCTTATCTAGAAGAAGAAATATACCTTCGATGCGAGCCCTTCGCAATTCCGCTAATCCAAACGCAGTCGGATCTCAATACGGTAAGGGCAACTGTATCTCTAATGTATCCACACGAACCGTATCTTGGAGATGGACATAACACCTTTGGTTATGCTAGCAACCAAAAACCAAGGTTTTCCACAAAAGAAGAAGGGAAAATAGGGATGCAAGGCACACAAAAAGATGCAAGCATAAAACTTGAGATCTAATCTCTACGTTAAGGAGATTTCTCAAATCACCTTTATCATGCATTAATCCACATTTACATGCATTAAATTCCAATTCATGCATTAACCCCATTCATGCATGCAACGTTTGAGGATGAAACCCCCACGTCATGAATTAATTCTTTTGCATTAACCCCTCTTTTGCATGCAACGTTTAGGGTGGTTTCTTAAATTCCAATTGCATGTGAAATCACATTTCATGCAATGTTAATGCAATAATCCAATTTGCATGCAATAATGCCTTTGCATTCAACATTAAGCATTAAATCTCATTTCATGCATTAATCCATTTGCATGTAAAAAACTCCCATTTGCATGCATGATTAATCATCATTAATCATACTTACCTTCTTCAATTGATTTCACTTGAATCTAACTCAAGTTAAATCAATTTGAGTCCAACTCAAGTTTGGCCAAGCAATGAGTCTAACTCATTCTAGTCCATTCAATTAAATAATGATTCATTTAATCAAACTAAGATTAACACTTCTCCAAAATATATTCTTTGTGTGTGACCCTATAGGTTCTCGTAACGTTGGCAATGTTTCTAAAACCCTTTTAGAGAATAAGCAATTAGCGACATCTAGCAATACATCATTACTACCCAAATGATTTAGAACGCCGTAGATCCGATATAACCTTTCCGTGACTACTATCTCAGATGACTATCCTTCTATCCTTAATATCTTAGATCGATCAATGAGGAATAGATCGTGTCATCCCCTTATCGATCTTTATATTTCTTGATCCCCAAGTAGACTCACTCAAACAAATGAGCTCAATATCTCATATTGACTCATTTGAGCATAGTCATGCATTTCATGGTCATACTCTATTAAGAGGCCAAAGATATCACTCCCGTCATATGGGTGAGATAGATCTCATCTACATCACTCACATCCCTCTGCATAATTCGTTACATACCCAGTGATCGCCGTTATAGTGCACCCTGTTACGGTGTGACGTTAGATGATACCAAAGTACATAACTCCTTATGTAGGGAACCGTAGTGACTTCAGGTCTAAGGACTATTCATACCAGTAGTCACATGAGAAAGTATATGACACTCATATAACAATCTATGATACTTTCTCATGGCGGATCAATTCAGTACATATATTCTCCAATATATATACGCATGTGTCAATGTGATATCACATATCCATGACTTGTGATATCAAGTCATCCATTGACCTACATGCTAGTCTCAATGTATCAATATATCCCTTTATCTATTAATACAATACTTGACTAGGAATATTTAAGAATAGTGTTCTTTATAGCTTCTCATAATTAATTCTACCAATTGATATACTATAGATTAGAATATACTATTAAAGGGCATTATTATATTTATTTACTGGCACACACATAAAGTAAATATAATAATCAATTTTTGCCTGTTATTAATGAAATATGATACATATAATTCCTAATCAATCATCTCATGATTGACACTAAGGGCTGACACTAATACTTAGTGTTGGTGTTATTGCATCTGTTTGCACAAATTTAAATGCTGAAAAAAATAGACTGTAAATAAAACTTACAGCAAGTCGTCAGAATCTTCGCGCTTTCTAGATCTGTAGGGATGACAATCTTTGCTCATCGTCCGAGGATCGATCACGATTATCAAATCGGAAGGATCCTACTTTTCCACGAATCAAGTTACGGTCGCACCTCGGCATTCTTGGAACTCTCCGGCAAAACCTCCGCAGCGATCCACAGATCACGCGCACACCACTTGCATTAACACTCTTGCACTTCACTCTAGCCTCCTTCACTTTCCTCTTTAACTTTTGGCAAAATTTTTGGATGCCAACATCACTTGGATGCCTCTCCTTATATAAAGGGGAAAGTTCACTGCACACGCCGCTTTCGCAACGCCAAGACAACTAGTAACGCCGCACATCGCAAAGCAACGCCAAGATCGCCCGCGCGCCTTCATCTCTCACTCATCCAAGTTCTATCATATAGGCAAATGGTCACATAGACCAATAAGAGGTATTTAGTCTCATAGACTAAATTGAGTCGGAGTTTATAGTCCCAAAAAGACTAATATAATAGAGATTAGTAGTTACAAAAACTAAGAGATTAATGGTTACTGTTATTTCGTAAAAAATACGAATCAATTTATTACATGAAAGCAGCCCTATTTATATCCAAAATTAGGGTCTATTCAAAGGGATAAATCAAAACTCTATCCTAAGAATAAATCAAACTCTATCCTAGAAAACAAATAATTATCCCTAACATATTTACAATATTCTAACACTCCCCCTCAAGGGGGAGCATATAAATTATATGCACCCACCTTATTACATATGTAGTCAATTCGGGGACCTCTCAGAGACTTAGTAAATATATCTGCTAGTTGATCATGCGAGTTAACAAAACTAGTAGATATTTCTCCAGATATGACTTTCTCCAGCGACAAATGACTTCAATACGCCATTCCTCTCTAAAAACCTGATTGACGCGATACGCACGGGCGGCTCGTTATCACATAAGCGACATTCAGGTAACATCTCCAAACTCGAGCCTCAAGCAATTGCTTAAGCCATATAAGCTTCGATCGCTATGGCTATAGCTCGATACTCGCCTTCCGTGACTGATTCGCCACAACATTCTCGCTATTTCCAAGAAACAAGGTTACCTCCGATAAATATACAAACCAGCGGATCTCCTATCAATCGAGATCCCGCCAATCTACATCGTAATACCCTACGACTCGAGTACGCCCTTCGCTTAACAAAAGACTTTTTCCGAGCGCTTTCGATATATCGAATACGAATCACAAAGATCCCAACGTTTTTACACGAGAGTCAGAAACCGACTTTACTACACTTACGCAAACGAGATATCTAGACGAGTAATTGAAGGTAGCTTAGTCCCTACTAATCGCTCAGATCGCTCGGGATCCGCAGTAGGCTCCCTCGATTCGGGCGTGAGCTTAACATTAGATCCATAGGGTCACAACTGCCTCGAGTTTTAATATTCTCGCTTTTCTGTAATATCTATCAGATACTTCCTTCGGGATACAATAATCCCATTTCGGATCGGCTACTTCTATCCCCAAGAAATATTTAAGTTTACCGAGATCTTTCATCAAAATGTTCAAAAGATGTTTCACCGCGAAATCCCAAGACGATCACCGCGATGACAATATCATCAACATAAACCACTAGATAGATGCAACCAGAGATGAGTAATAAAAGACAGAATGGTCACCGCTCGAGTCACGTCGAATCGTTAAATTACAATCAATCTACCAACTACGCTGCGATCGCTGAGACTATATAAAATCGCAAGCTGCATACAAACCTAAAACTCCCCGAGCAACAAAACACAGAGGTCGCTCCACGTAGACTTCTTCGAGCAGTCACCACGTAAGAACGCATTCTCGATATCTAATCGATAAAGAGGCCAATGTCAATCGCAAAGAATGGATAATAATAAAGCGATCAAGACATCTTAGCAACAGGAAAAAGTATCCCCATAATCCAATCCAAAGATTCGAGTATAGCCTTTCGCAATAAGACGAGCCTTAAGTCTTTCAACTGCTCCCGACCAACCTTCACCGTGATATACCCATCGACAACCAACAATCGATTTTCCTGGTGGTATGACGAGGTCCCAAGTCCCACAACTCCAGAAGACACTCATTTCGCCCAAAGATAGCCTCGCTTCATCCTCGGATGGGTAACATCTCCCGCAGCTTTGGAGGAGAAATGCATAAGGAGGAAAGACAAGAATAATAAGAAGAAGAAAGGCGATGATAACTCAAAGACATAATGAGGAGAAGGATTACGAGTCAACGTATACCTTTGGAATCGAATGAATATCGATTCGTAAGATCATGGGAGGAAGGGGCGGAGGATCCGCTCCATATGATTCCACAAGAGAGTCGTTGTCAGGCGCAGACAAAGAGTCAAGACGACGCCGATAAACTCGCAACGGAGGAGAAATCAAACCGAGCGAGGCGATAGAGAGTCCTCCGAGGATAAAAAGATCGCGTAGTACGTATGAGGAAACTTGACGACGACTCAAGGTCCAAAGAAAGGAACCGAAAACGCGACATCGCAGAGATGAAATACCGACGAGAGTAGGAGAATAACACTTGTACTTTCAAACCGTGGGTACCAAGAAAAACACATTTACGCGACCGAGGAGAGAGTTTATCAATGCGTGATCAAGAGTACGAGCAAAATACGTAGAACCAAAGACCTTAGTGGTAAAGAATGAAGGGACCGATTCAATAAAGTACATGATGAGGTATTCGACCTCAGAAAATAGAGGAAGACATACGCGATCGATAAGATAATACGCAGTAAAGTACATACCTTCACCCCAAAACGAAGAGGAATACGAGTGATGGAGAAGAGTCCGTGGTCTCGAGAAGACGGCGATTCTCGCTCTCGCAACTTCATTCTATCGGGAGTATGAGGACAAGACGTCCAATGTAATACGCCCTAAGATGCTAAGAAGGTCTCAAACGGAGTAGATAAATACTCCTGCGTATCATTACTGCAAGGATCAAGAGGATACCAAATCTGTTTGACTTCATTAAAAAGATCAAAAAATAAAACAATTCAACGATCCTTCATCGATATAACCAAGTGCAACGGAAAAATCGCCTACAAGGTAACAAAATATCGTGACCAACGTAGAAGAAACACGACTCAATTCCCAAATATCGGAACGAACCAAAGCAAAGGAGACGAGCCGACTTATAACGCGAGGAGAAATGAACTACGAATAACATGCTTACCTAATCGATACGACTACAAGATAAAGACTTTAAGTGAGAAAGACTAGGATGAATTGCTTTAACTTATCAAGACTAGACGCCTAACCGAGTACGAATAATACAAGTGGAGATGTCGCCACAACTAACAAAAGAGGCTCGGTGAAATCGGTATAAAGCATGCAGACTCTTATCCGGCCAATCATCCTCCTGCATCTCGGCCCCAGAATGACACGTAAGATTTAGTAAACGAGACGACACAATCAAGAGACTGAGTAAGCTGACTTATTGATAACAAATTAAAGGGGGCTCCGAGAATATAAAGAACATTATGAATGGAAAGAGATGGAGAAGGATGAACAATACCAATATCTTGAGACTGAATTTGAGAACCATTTGCCATGGTGACAAAGGGTAAATAACTGGAAAGTAGATAGTGAAGAAAAAAGAGATCTATTACCAGTGATATGATCGGTGGCCCCAGAGTCAAGTACCCAAGGACTCGAAGAGCGAGATATACCAGTAAAGGAATTACCAACTCAGGTAACTAAGAAGAAAGGAATTAGAACTCCATCGATCCTCATACCATTGCAGAAAGTCATCATAGGAAGGCGATGGAGGCGAATCCGGTGTCAATGACAGCAAGTCCTGGTGGGGATTATAAAGACGTCGACCGCTAAATTCTTGGCGCCGCCCCGCATCGTCCCTGCCAAAGGCACTCGAACCGGCCATTTGAGCTCTCGGTATTCCCAGAATTCTAGTGCTCTGCGGTGGAAACTGCTGTGCCTTCTTCACGAACCAGAAAGGCGGCGGTCGGGGAAGGGGAACCGCAAGGAAGGGATCGCGCTACAGGAGGGGCAGTGTTAGGTCTAGTCGACGGAAGGGGCTCCGACAGTGGTGGCACGGAGGGGGGCGGTAGGGACGGCACAGAAGCAGTGGAGAAGTAACGGCGGAGGCAGGAGACGCGAGTAGCCGATCGAGGAGATGCGCGGCGACGAGGAAAGGGGCGACGGAGAGGCTGCGTCCTTGCGCTGGAGAGCGATGGTGCCGACAAAAGAAAGGTGAGGAGCAGCACGCGCAATCGCGGCGTTGTACCAACGAGAGAAGGAAGCGGATGGCCGCCTCCATCAATAAGGAATATTGAAGGAATATTGATTTTCAATTGCATCGTAGACATAATACCATTAAACAAATACTCTCAATGAGAATTATCACGATTTACTATGTAAGGTAAAAAGATAATCTAGCGGATCTGCTATCCAAAGGGTTAAATCGAGAGTTAGTTGCAAGTCCATCATTGAGGAAGAGTTTGATGTGTTAGGGCAATCAACCCAAGTATGTGTTTGGTTTTCATGTGTGTGGCAAAGGGTTTAAGTTAGGTTGATTATGTGATTTGATATGTGTGTTTAAGTTATGCAGGACTTAGCAAATCACACATGTGTAGATTGATGAAACATTGGTGAGTTCATCATCTCATGGCTCGGGTCCTTGAGTCGGTGAAGGATGGAATTGGAGAAGCCATGAGCTTGGTGTATCCGAGGGACCGTCGGACGAGGAGCAAATGGAGTGAAGCCAAAGGAAGTAGACTTTAGGACATGACACGAAGGATGACACTGGAAAAGTTTCGAGCTTAGTGCATCCGAGGGACATAGGCTGGACGAAGAGAGCTTTGGTGAGGGACTCCCGAGACGAGAGAGATTGCGATCAGAACTCCGTGACGGGTATCTCATAGTGAACTCGACCAAGTGGCTAAAGTCAAGCGCCTGATGCTCAAACATGTTTAAGGTTTTATCTCGACGATTGAAAGTGTCAAATACTCAAACACGTGATTCAAGTTTTACTCGACGGCCGAACGCTCAAACAAACTTGTTGTTTGAGGTTTTACCTAACAACATGATCGATATAGATATCACCGACTATCACGACCGACCGTCCGAGTCGACCGCTAGTCGACCGGCAGCACTGGGGTTCGCGCCCAATAATGATCGCCAAGGGTCGCGCGATCGCTTCCACCATCACGATCGCTATACGCCTGCTGATCTAACGCGAGGTCTCGTCGCTTCTTCAAGGTGTTGGAGCATCGATTCGATCTCATACGCTGTTCTCCTCGGCGAGCCTCGTGCTTTTAGGGCACCTTCTACCGCCCCAACTGGCCGAGCCTCCTCCCTTAGAGGTTACACGCTTCCTTTTATGGGCTTAAACCAGCCTTTCCTTATTCGTCGCAAACCGAGTCGCATAAGTCGTGTTGTCACCACACGATCGCACGGATTCCACACTACCGACTCAGAAACTCGAAGTCGCTACTCAAACTTGCTTTCAACAAGAGGCACGACCGCATGAATCTAACACGATCACCGTGTCTTTCTCTCGAGCTTTGCTTAACATCATCTGTCCAAAGCGTTTCATGTATTCGAATACGACTGAGCACTCTTGCCTTGAGCTCCATTTATTTAGCCATTTCGCCTCAAAAATGCCTCCCTGCATGCAAAAGTAGCAAAAGCAGATCCTCGAACTGGAAAGTAGTAAACAAGGGTAAAATAAATGAAATAAGCATAAAATAAGTATGAAATGCCATGAGATGTGTACCAAAACTATTCCTAAAACCCTATCTGATTTGCATACATCAAAATCCCTCAGACTTAGCTCTTTGCTTGTTCTCAAACAAACCTCAGTGCCATGGATTTTAAAAGTATTATTCCCATACTTAACATGTTTACTTAAACCTATCAAGTGGTACTTTCAATCAAAGCAAATAGATATGTTCTAAAAGTTCACTAGGTTAGCTTTTCGTGCATGTGCTAAGAAAATTTCCTAAGGGATTCACATTCCATATTGAGTTAAATTGTCATCTTATAGCTTTCCTAATCTTTCCGACTTTTAGGCACTTACCTTCCCTAAGCGAGGGTCATTCTCTAGAATTAGCATAAAGTCTCAAAGGTGTGCTCGATATTGAGAGAAATTAGTAGGTGTTTCCGAGTAACCTAACTCGATCTCAAAAAGGCACCTAGCCATTGCCACCCACGATGACTATTTTATTTATTTTTTTAACTTAATTTTTTTCTCTCCCTTTTTTTCTATTTTTTCTTTCCTTCTCTCTCTCTCTCTTTTTAAATTATTATCCTCATTAGTATTTTGATTTTCCCAAATGGACTTACACAATCCGAACATCTCCAGTAACTAAAATGCTAATCTAGAGTCACCTATGGATTCTAAAGTACTAAACTATTGAGATAAATCATAACTAGGTATGTACTAGATTCTCTCTTTCAGAATATTCACTGAGTGTAAGTGAGAATAAAAGCTAACAAGTGAAAATTTAGAACATCCATCAAAGCATCTCAAAATAAAGTACTAAGAGATAAAAGAAATTAAACTACCTATGACATGGAAATATATCATTGAGAATTTCAGAAACATCACTGAAGCAGCTTATAATGACCAATAACTAAGTGCTAAAAGAAGCCTAAATACCACATGCATGAGCAAATAAATGCAAATAATCTAGCAAAGCAAATGAAAACTAAACCTAGATGTCATAAAACTAGAGTATAGCAAAATGTAGCCAGATCAAATAAAGTTGTACTCTAGCGCAGAGGGTTCAGGCAGAAGTCCGCAGTCTTGGCATATCGGGCTCATGAGAGAATCTTGTGCTCAGTCGTTGGTGCCATATATACATGTGGTCCACCTGGGAACTAGTGGACTCACGGCTGCCGCGGCTCCTCCTCGCCCACAAGCATCTCGCATAAACCGCCGCACCTCCCGACGATAGGTGACCTCCTCCTCAAGTATCACGCATACGGTCATGTAGAACTAGCTCGCCTCTAAAAATGCTCCGTAGATCCCGAAACTCTTCCTCAGATATAAGTCCTCGTGGCTCCTCCCATCACGCCTCGCCGCCTAAGTAAATATCGCCGAGGTGCGATCAATTCTAAAAAGTTATAGGTGGACGCCCCTGGCCCCGCCAAAAGAAGGAAAAGAATGTGGTGTAGTGTAGGATCGTCTGGACTAGGTGGGTTCCTATATACGGGAGCCCGGGCCGGTGTCATATATACGGGTCCACTGAGAACTAGTGGACTCGGGTTGCTGGCTCCTCCTCGCCCATCGCAAGATATGTGCATAAATCGCCGTGACTTCACTCCGATGATAGGTGACCTCCTCCTCAAGTATTGCACACATGGCCATGAATCGGCTTCTAAAATGCTCCCGTAGATCTCAAACTCTTCCTCGTATATAGTCCTGTTCCTCCCATCACGCCTCGCTGGCCGCCTAAGTAAATATCACGAGGTGCGATCAGAATTCTAAAAAGTTATAGGTGGATGTCCCTATGTCCTGCTCAAAAGAAGGAAAAGAATGTGGTGTAGGTGTAGGATCAGGGCGTGGACTAGGTGGGCTCCTATGTATGGGAGGATCCATGGGTGAGTGATGAGAAGGTGGAGAAAGGGGTGCATGGGTAGATGGTCCCTCATGTGGTGGGGACTCTGCTATCCTATCCAACCACCAATTTGCATGGTTAGTGATGGTGGTACGATCGATGTTGGGGAGCCTAAAGGGTGGCAAGTTATTCCTTACAAAACAAAAAGAATTTTCCTCTCTAACTATCATTTTCATAGTCATGCACACCCTAGGTCTATACTATGGCTCCCTTCTATTCTATCTACCCCCTCACAATCGTATCCCATCGAATTACAAATATGAGTTAAAAGCCCCCCAAAAATAATATCCCCCTTGGGCGCCTTACCCATCTTTACTAGGTGTCTAATAAAGCAAGATCCCATATCCACAATATTATTTCCCTCTAACATACTCCATAAATACAAAATTTCACTCATCCTCACTACACCATCACTCTCCTCTCTACCAAAAATGGTGCTCGCCATAACCCGGTGAATATATCGGAAGATCAGGTTTTGTAATTGAGATTCTTTGGCTCTAAAAGGGTCATAGGAGGTTTCTCTTATTAAATCAAACCAAAAGGATCTTTCATTAAACTCAATAGGTGTTCTCCTCTCTCCCCTAGTAGACAAGCCAAAGCAAATATTCCATTGATGGAGTGCCCATTCATGCTCTATGTTAAACAACCTAAAAGTAATCTTGCCCTCTCGACTATCTACCCCTGATAAAATCTCCACATCCACAGAACTCAAAAATTCCAAAACAACCCTAGGATAGGTTGGACATCTAACTCTCATGATCTCCTCCCAACCTACCCTAGCAAACAACCATTGCACATCATTTAGTAAACCTAGGGTTTCTAAGAGGGGTGCATCCCAAATCTTGAGTAGCAGTTATTTTTCGAGAAGATAGCATATTAAACCTATCTCTACGAGAATTATCTCTAAATATGATATCAAGAGGGTGTTACCTGCCTCCTGCTCTTGTCGAGCACTTCTTCCCCTTGTCCTTGGTCCTGAAGAAGCAGATCTTGTTGCACTATGCTTGGCCCTCCTCATTCTTGCCTCTAAGAAGCTTCTTAGAGATCAGAGAAGAAAGTTTGGAGGTTGGAGATGGCGGTCTCGCATGGGCTAAGGCACGACCGATTTGGGGCAAAGTACATGGTTCTCGCCCTTTTAAAGGGTCGCAACACTATCGTGTGGGATTCACACGGCTAACCGTGTGTGGCTCTGCCCTAGGCACTCGAGAAAAGTCTGGAAAAAGGCATAGGCGTGTGAGATTCGCATGGTCGATCGTGTGCAGCTTTGGAATTCTCTTGGAGTGTCACACAGTGTTATGTTTGAGAGGTGTCCTAAGGTAATCACCTTATGGTTGTACTATTTAGTTGATAAATAACGATTCACTATTTGAGTGCATATGTCATATGTGTTTGATTGGATCTTAAACTCATTTACTGAATGTCCACGATACGATTCATAGCATGAGAGAACTTGTGATTGGATTACAACTAGTGAGTATCTCTACATGTGTAATTATGAATGTATTGAAATAATCTCTAGTCGATGAATTGATGAGTTCGGACATCATCGATTCTGGGAGACTAGCACGGGTTATACTCTGATTTATCCAAGTAGCTGCTCCTCACTGGCTAGAGGCATTGAGATGTCGAGAGTTAAACGTGGATGCTAGTTATGATAACTAGTTAATTTGAGTGATCTACTGTAAGACTTCACATGATTCGTTGCATATAAGATATGTCAGTGAAGCTCTTACTGCAGCTCGAGTGTGAGTTTCCTTCGACTTGAGGTATTCAAGTCATCTTGGTCATGGAGACTTATACTTTGACATCTTAGTCGATGCATATCTACGAAGGTGTGGGTACGGGATGATTAGGTATAAGTCGAAGTGTTCGAAGGTGATTGAATAGCCAACAAAGGATTCACCACTCCTTGCGAGGAGATGTATATACTATGGTCACTCGTCAGGATTGTTACTCAAAGTCTTTGGCCAAAGCATTGCATGTCAAGAGTATGATACTCTTGGATACATGTCGAAGTAATTAGAATCCAATGGATGAGGAAGTAAGACTTGGGCTAGGTGTGACATAGTCAGCGTAGTGGGGACTTACACATATACTGTTAGGACCTTTGTAACGCTAGAGGGGGGGTGATTAGCGTCAATGGAATTCAATCGCGGTTGTGTCTGATTCGTTAAGCGCTGGAATATAGATAATCTGATAACATGATGAAAACCACAACACAGCGCAGTATATAGCGTGGTTGAACCGCAGCGGTTCTACTCATGATTGGGCTCAAATGAGCCCTAGCGATGTCAATCACACACCACTATCAAATAACTCCTTCTCGGAACAATCCGGAGGTGGAGAAACCTCGTACAATATGATTACAACAATAATCAAATGAATACAAGCAATATAGTGAAATACAAAGCAATACAAGTAAAGGAAACACTTTACAAATGCTCTTTGAATGCTTGATCACTTGGTTGATCGAGTAGCACTTGGAGACCACAGATTGCGCGGAATCGCCCCCAATCGCCTCAAAGAACCCTGCCTTTTTCTTCCACCACGAGCTCCAGATATAGCTTCAACTGACTGTCTTTGGAAAAATTCGATCGATCGGTGATCGTGACCATCACGATCGTGATGCCACTGTTGTCGTGAGACAACGGCTAGTTCCAGCGTTGGATAAGTCCAGCGGAACTACGTCGATCGGCGATTGTGACCGTCGATCGGTGATGGAGTCCTCGCTCGACCGGTCGAGTCTCGACTCCGTTCGTGGCCGAATTCTCGAGCACCACGGTCGGTGATCGATCACGATCGATCATTGCTCGAGCATCATCGATCGGCGCGACTATGGCGGTCGGCATCGCCATAACCCGCGATCGAAACCCTAGTTGACTCGGTCGGTCGATCGCCGCATGGCACCGGTCGTGGCACCTCAACGTGAGGTTTTAACTCAGTATGGTTCCCCACTTGCTGACCACCCTTAGCCTGAACTGGCCTTACAACCTCCATCACCTCACGCCTCTCGGATCCCTCCAAGTCATCCATGACTTGTTTCGTCATCCTTGTGCCTTGGTGCTTGTCGGGTATGTGCTTAACGGTGTCTACACCGCCAAGGCACATTGGACTTACGCCGCCAAGACTCCGCTTGGACTTTACGCCGCCCGAATGCGAGTGTCCCACTTGGACTTTCCATGCAGAAGACGCTTGGACTTTACCGATTACATTTTATCGTATGTTTTTGTCGAAACATCAAAACACATCAAAACATCACTCGAGCCAAACTCGAGTCACGGTGTCGTGACTGGGCCGAGGTGCACAACAATCTCCCCTTTTTGATGTTTGACAAAAACACGCAAAACATTGAGTTAGAACTAACTCAATTCCCTTACCAATTATCCCAAATTGGTAATCTTAAAAACATTTTGAAAATGTTTTCTCCCGAAATGTTCTCCCCAAACATTCTCCAAACATTCTCCCCACAAATAGCAAAAGGTTATCTCTCGAGGAGAATTGATGTCTCGTGTCATGAGATCTTCAATCTCCCCTTGATCCAAAATACCAGGATGCTCTGATCTTCCTAGTGATAAGTCCCATATCACTCAAGAGAAGCGATCCTATTCACTCTCGATTTCCAAATCATTGGGTATCAAAACTCATCAATTTGCGATTGATGATACATTCCTAACTTCTCCTTTTGAGGAGAAAAAACACATCCATCGTCCCAAGATGGATACCTCCCCTAAGGTTTGCTCCCGGCCGTTGCCGTGATGTCGCAGAGTCACTAAGCATAGGAACTCTAAATCATCAAAATTAAGGTTGGAAATTCAACATTGAACTTTCCACCACCTCGATTTGATACTCGACCTAACACCTCTCCAAATCCATATCCAATGAATTTTCATCCTTTATAATGCTTCCCAAAGCATATCTGGGTTAGGAGTGGTTAGGGACCTTCAGAATGAATTCGGGTTAAACAAACCTTATCGACCAAAATCGGCCTTAGCGATCGACTCTGTCGGATAACGATCATTGCCGTACATCACCGATCGCCACCCGAGCGGTCGTGTAAAATCCGATTTTGATTATCGAAATAATTTCGAAAATCATAAATAATTATACGTTTATCGAAAAATCACGAAATTTGATCGTATAATACTTATGACTAATCTGATGGGTGAAAAATGTTTGAAAATTATTTTACCCATTAAATAGTGACATTAGTACAAAGTTCAAGAACATTGAAATTCTGATGTTTTGGCCTACTTTGTATCAACTTTCATGATGGTGATTCTTTATCGAAGATAGACTTCGAGTTTTTTGAAAATGATTTTAAAATGTTTTGAGCCTTATCTTGGACCCGTAATTTATTGGCTAAATATCATAGCTTGTATATTAGCTTTCCTTATGATTTTGGTGATAATTAAAATAAGTTTGAGTTAAATCTAGACGATCTACCGATGCCTTGAACCTAACTATTATCCTGGCATCTCACATGTATTTAGGGTGTATCGTACACATACATGTCAATTAGATGTGAGATGTGAGTTTTGTTCTCCCTAATCTAGAGTTTTATCGTTTTCTAAAGCGACTCTACTTGATTCCCTTATAAGCTGGGACTCAAGTCACGCCATAGTCCTTAAATCAATTTTAATCAAGTTAATGCATGAATGTATGATCACGCGTAAATAATAGTATTATTAAAGCGTGGCGATGATCGTGATGTGTATGGCGTAAGATGAGATCTAAAAGACACATGACATTTATCCTTAATTCTAAAGCATAATCATGGCGTATAAAATGATTAAGAATAAATGATGTCGTGCGTGGCGTATAGTAGCAATCTGATTATCTGAATATTCATTCATACACACAAGATTTTTCGAAATAAGGATTTCATTTAAACTTAAATTTGTCTTTTCTGATCAAAAAAAGATTGGCTAAGCTCGATCTTACTACAAACATTGACACAAAAACAATATCCTCTAATCGTCCGCGGAGGCGATGGAGGTTCTTTCACGACTTCGAGTCGAGGCCCGTCGTCTCTAGCATATCGCGCGATCTTTGCTCTATCGCGGGGTCTCCTCCATCCTATCGAGGCGTGTGTGCCGCTCTGGCACGATAACTCTTCGTGAGTCAACCTGATCGCCCTACGATACTCTCAATCTGGACTCCGGTAGCCACGCGTGATGGATGACGATGTGTGTCTGCCGTCCGGTCATCCATCGAGGTGTCCGCGTCCTCGTCTCCTCTCTTCTCTCTGGGCGGCGGAGGAGGCTGTCTGTCGCTTACTGGGTGGTCGTGGCGCTGACTCCATCTCGTCGGTAGCCCGTCCGTAGCCCATTAAGGAGAAGTTCTGGTGATATCTGATCAGACACTTAGATGCCGCATGAGTGCCTATGGATGTTAATGCCTGCAGTCGTCGAGCCGTGCGTGATGATATGTCGAATGGCGTATATCGCTTTCCTATGCGGGAAGTGAAGTCTGTAATCTGATGGAAGATGTTCAATGCAAAGTTATGTCTAATCAAGACGCATGGCGTATAGAAGAAAGAGATGGGAGGCCGAATCTTAGCGGACCAGTGATAATGGGTAGAAAACACCCAACAACGACCTTATAAAGGACATTTCGTGTCATAACTTCGATGATAGAAAATAGGTTTTGGTGGGCGTGGATAACCAAAAATGCGCTCGTCGCATGGACTCCATAGTGATATGGGGCAAAAGGCTCGGGTAGGGAAAGTCCATGGTAGGGTGAAGATAAAGGTATCGTTTGTGGCCTACAGAAACTCCCGCAGATTGCAGAGTGAACTAAATCGCGTTTTCTGCCGAGTAGTGTATGTAGGGCCGTCATCTACCTTTTTAAGGTTTTGATAGAATTCCTTAATAAGGTCATCATTGATTGGATCGTCTGTGCGACAATCTTCATCAATCAGTGTAGTATCTGATGAGTTCCACGTAGCGTCACTGATACTATCGAAAAAATTCCTATCTATGTACCACAACATAGGTTGAGTACAACCGAGATTCACTCTCGGATGGATCATTCATCTGGGCTCTCTCTATTATGAATGTAATGTGATGATATGCAACTGATAGCGGCAATCTGCGATTAGATAAACCTACGTTGTAATGGAAATGAAAATTAGGGCTCGGAAGAAGAATCGTTACTTAGGCGCCCGTGTGTGTCGGAGGAAGACTCGAGAGTTCTTGAGGATCGCCGGAAAAGTCGTAGGAAAGCTTCACCACGGAACCCTAAACAGCAAAGACAATAAACCACTAAATCCCTTGAACTAGTGCTCAAGATAGGTCAAAAACAAAGGAAGGGGAGAGCGTGCTTATCGAACCTAGGACTTTGGAAGGTTGACACGGAAGAGCCGGTCGGAGAAGGGAGAGCGATCGGAGATCGAAGGAGGAAGAAGCTTTAAATCGCGTGAAATCTGAACCCTAGCGGTTCGCGTTTTCACGATTGATCGGATCATGTGGAGCATCGATCGACGATATGATTAACATCGGGTTTACGAGCCGACGGCTCGATCGATCGGCTGATGAACCTTCGTAACGTGCTCGATGGCATCGCCGATCGGTGATGTTGCTCATCGATCGATCATGCGTATCACTCGGGATGGCCTTGGCCTCGGTGAAACGATACCATCGATCGGCGATTGACATCACCGTGATCGATGGTCGATCGATCAGTCGTGGAGCTAGCACTCGGTGATGGCCGTATCGTATCGTCTTCTGATGTTATCGATCGGTGATAAGCTCGATCGGTCGATCGATGTCGATTTCGATTCAAAATCGAAAATCTCGATTTTATCATCTTAATTGTTCCGTTTATCTTAGATCTTGTATCTTGAATGTATTGATGTTATACTTTTATTTATGTATTTGTTCATGTATTTTAATGTTTTATTTCATTTTTGCAAACATTAACATTGATGATTTCAAAACCTAACATCTCACCCTTTCTAAGTGTTGAAATACACAATCAAGGTAAAAGACTTGTTTTGTGAGATGTAATCTATCCTAGACATTCATTTCACGCAAAACATATGGTAAAACATACGGCATGGTGAATACAAGACATCGAGTTGTGTGGCACTTGAGTATCACTCTAGATATTACCTTTACATCTTAACGCATTTCTTGATCATGACCTTCCCAGTGTGCGATAATCAAAAGTACACACTATGACCTCTAAATCTAGATAGTGTCGATTTTATTGATTTTTCGTATTTTGAGATATATATTGACACAACCTAAAACTCTTTGAAATTAAAACTCGAGGATATTTCCAAAGTAACCATAAAGTAACCTTAAAGTGCCACCTTTATTATGGTTGAGTTAACTACCATCCAATCAAGGTTTGGCACACCTAAACCCATCTAGCGTGAATCGATCACGCTCTTGGGAACCCAAAACCTATTTGAGCTCCTAGGGTTAATTAGGTATTCCTTAGGGATAACCTCCTAGATACCTTCCTAATGACCCTCTGCAGCTTGGTAGCCTTGGTCGTTTGGGTCTTACCTAGGTTGACTCTGGGGTAACTCCTTATGACCTTCTTAGTGGCCGTCTAGGTTTCTGAAACCCAGCCACTAGGCACACACCGTAGTCGACTCTAGAGATGACTTCCCTATTGACCTTGGTCTTCCTAGAACTAGTTAGTGTTCCATAGTCGAATGGAACACTATGTAAGCCACCTTAGGCTTAGGTTTGTGACCCAAACCTTTCTTGCCCTTGGTTGACTTTTGACTCTTAGGTCCTAGATGTTGACTTTGACTTCTTGACCTAAAGTTTGTGATTAGACCCTTGAAATTGATTTTGTATCTTGTTTAGGGTCTTTTCCGATTTCTCAAGCCTTGACCTCGAGGCTTGGTTCTCTAATTCTAATTCGATTTTAGAATTTTGATTTAAATCTTGGGCATTGGACTTCTTAGGCATATGCCTAGTCCATTTAGGGTTAATACCTAGATGTTCTTGTATTTTCTTAATAGATTCCCTAGGTATGGTTTTTAGGGACATTAGTCCCAAATTTCTCCTTATTATTAAGGTGTACCTTCTTAGCTCCTAAACAAATATGTTTGTTATTTCTAGCATGCTCTTTATGATAAATAGCAAGAGAATTAAAAGCATGCTTTGCTAGAAATTCAAGGTGCATTAACAAATTTTACCTTAGGGTTTGCCTTAGAGGCTCCCCTACACGTGTTGCTCCTTCTTGCCCTTTCTTCTTTCCCTTGGGCATTGACTCGGAAATGTCCCTATTGTCGACACTTGAAGCACACCACGTGCTCTCCTTGCTCTTTGACTTGGGAACCGATCCTTCGATTTCTGACTTTTAGGTGCGGAGGAGCTTTCTTGATCCTCTTTGGGCATTGCTCTTATAATGCCCATACTCCCTACACTCAAACACATTATATTATTTTTATTTTGAATTGAGTGTTTGAGTTCGAAGATGGTAGTGGGAGACCGAATTGGACTTGAGCTTCTTCATCTTGGACCGATGTTGAAGGCTCTTCTTGAGGTCGCTCTCGATCGAGGACGGTCTCTCCTCCTCTTCTATTTCCTCTTCCGATCCGAAGTCAATTTCACTTCCTCCCGATTCTCACTTTCACTGAGGACGAGCTCTCTTCTTCGGTCTCCTCCTCTTCCGAATCTTCTTGGACCGATTCGGGATTTTCGTGGAACTCGATCAACTTGTTCCACAATTCCTCGCATCCCTATAGCTTCCTAATCTAGACAAAATATCGTTAGGTATCAAATCAATTAGCATTTTGTTACCTTAATAGCGGTTGTCTTGAATTTTTCCGCCGCTCCTCGGTCCATCTCTTCATCTTGAGGATTTCGCCGCTTTCTCCTCTCGAGCATCAAAACCTATAGTCACTGAACCAATTTTCTATATTTGTCATTAGAAAATATCAGATTCTACCTTTCCAATACGCCGAAGTGTTCGCGGTTGAAGGAAGGTGGGATGTCGTCGCGCCACCCAATTTTTCGAATTCCATATTCTTCCCTCTAGCTTCTTCAACTCTCGGTTAGTCCGCAGTAGAGGCCCGCCTCGATACCACTTGTTAGGACCTTTGAACGCCAGAGGGGGTGATTAAGGATGGAATTTAATCGCGGTTGTGTCTACAAATTCGTAATGCAATGAATATAGATAATACAATAACAATAATGAAAACACAACACGCTAACACGAGTATATACGCGGTTCGAACCGACGGTTCCTACTCACTGATTGGGCTCAATGAGCCCTAGCGATGCCAATCACACACCACTATCAAATAACTCCTTCTCGAACAATCGGAGGTGGAGAAACCTCGCATAACATGACATAAATAATAATCAAAACGAATACAAGCAATATAGTGAAATACAAAGCAATACAAGTAAAGGAAACACTTTACAAATGCTCTTTCAATGCTTGATCACTGTGATCGAGTAGCGACTGGAGACCCCGATCGCAGCTAAGAACTCGCCCCAAATCGCCTCAAAGAACCATGCCTTTTCTTCCACCACGAGCTCCATATATAGCTTCAACTGTCTGGAAAAAGTCGATCGATCGATCGCGACCATCACGATCGATCGACGCCATCATTGTTCGCGAGACAACGGCTAGTTCCACGTTGGATAAGTCCAACGGAACTACCATCACCGACCGATGTGACCGTATCGGTGATCGATGGAGTCCTCACTCGACCGAGTCTCGACTCCATTCTCGCGCCGAATTCGAGCACCGGCCGATCGATCGACGATCATTGATCGCTGAGCATCGTCGATCGCTAACCTATGGCAATGATCGCAGTATAACCCGCAATAAACCCTAGTTGACTCGGTCCAATGACCGCCATACGACACGTGACCGGGCACACCTCAAACATGAGGTTTTAACTCAAGTATGGTTCCCCCATACTTGCTAGACCACCCTTAGCCTAGACCTAAGCCTTCTAGTCGCCTCCATCAGCCTCACGCCTCTCGGATCCCTCCAAGTCATCCATGACTTGTTCATCCATCGCGCTAGCCTTCAGGTGCTTCCGTCGGCTATGTCATGCTAACGGTGTCTACACCGCCAAGGCACATTGGACTTACGCCGCCAAGACTCCGCTTGGACTTTACGCAGCCAACAATTGGACTTATGCTGCCAAGACTACCGCTTGGACTTTACGCCGCCAAATGCCAAGTGTCCCACTTGGACTTTCCATGCCAAGACCCATGCTTGGACTTTACCATGACAATTACATTGTCATATGTTTTTGTCGAAACATCAAAACACATCAAAACATCACTCGAGCCAAACTCGAGTCCTGGTCAATCGTGACCTGGGCCGATTGCACCAACATATACTATGTCTTAAACCAAGTATAAGATGAGTGAAAGGAACGAGACACGATTCACTGTAAGTGTTGAAGGGTTCGAAAATGGTTCCAAGATCAACCATTGATTTTTCGATTAATTGGGGATCATGATGTACTACTAGGTGCCACTCATGACCATTCCATAATTAATGGTTAATTATGGATGATCAACATAAACCGAGAACCTATTAGGTCACACGAACTATGAATTTTTCGAAGAGACTTAAAACGAGTTTGAGAATTAGATTCTCAAGATCAAGAGAGATCAAGTTTGGTTGGAGCAAATACATGACAAATATGGAAATATTTGTCAAGTCAAAAATGCGAAAGGAGCATGTCTTGAGAAGACGGGTTGGGCCTTAAAGGGCCCTCTTTTGATTAATGGCCCAATTAGGGTTTAATGAATGAGATTAAGCCTTATTGGTCATGAGCTTAGAGATTTGATCCACTAACCTATAACCCATTAAGATTAGTGCTTATATAAAGGGTTATAAAGGCTAAACCTAAGGAATAGAAATCCTGAAGGCCCTCTTCCTCAACCTAGCCGAACTCTCTACCCTCTTCCTTCTTCTTTGTCGCCGACCCTAGCAGAGCTCCCTCTTGTTTAGGTCTGGCCAACTCCTCCCCAAGGAAGTGGTGAACTCTGGCCAAGTCTTCCTCAAGGTGGATTGACCATTCGGCCAAGGCTTGGAACAAAGGTTTCTTCCTTTGTGCCCTTGGCCGAACCTAGGAGAATTAGGGTTTGGTGTTCTGTCGGCCATCAAGAAAACAAGGGTTGTTTCCACCTCTTTAGAGGTCGTCCACTCTAGGTTTTAGGGTTGTTATTGTCTCTTATTGAAGCTTCAAAGCAGAGGCTAATTCCGACATGAATCAACAACCTTACAAAGATTATTCGAGGACTCGTTTGTGTCGCAAAATGAGTCAGCGATTGCTCTCCGATCACCCGACCTTCTTGCTTCATCTAGTGGCGAAGAGAAGGTCAAACTCGTGGCTTTGAGAAGTCCTCCCTCCAAAGATTCAGCGTGGATGTGAGTAGAGACGAAGCTCCGCGAGCGTCCTACGATTGATGCCCTTTTGACTCGCCATCATCTGAAAGGTATACCTAGAGTAAAATTTATTTTATTCTTGTTGTATGTAAAATTTTATTTGGCAGATATGTCCGCACGTATTGTAATCCTGTATGCATGAGTGTGAGTGTTGTAATAATTTAGGCAATTATTACATTTTTCTTTCGCTGCGTTTGTTTGTGAAATGACAAAAGCACATCTACGTGTTGGTCATAATCTTACAGTGGTATTAGAACCTAACCGTGCTTTGACATATTCGTAAAATAAGTTTTACAAAGTCGTAGTTGGTCGTAGAATAATTTTGTAAATTTTTCTATTTTGGAAAAATTTTCATTTTTGAAAAGTTTTCTAATTTGTTAGAAAAAATCTAGATTTGGAAAATTTAGAAATAATTTAGGAAAGTATATTTCTAGAAATATTTGATCTAGAAATATTAATATGGAAAATATTTCATAATTAATTAGATTTTCTTGATAGGTATTTATTTTCTTAAATAAAGTATGTGATTAAATTGAAAATTGTTTCCTAATTTAATTATGGAATTTTGATTTATGAAAATCAATATTCTATAACATATTTTTTTTAAAAAAAAATATTTATCAAATAAAATATGAAATTAATTTCGAAATTAATTCCTTATTTAATTAGAGAATCATGATTTATGGAAATCAAGATTCTAAATCATATTTTATTTCTAATATATTTCCTATATAAAATATAATATTAAATTTAGATTTAAATCCTTATTTAATTAAAGAATCATGATTTATGAAATCTAAATTCTAAAATATATTTTATCTTTTATATATTTCTCAAACAAAAATATGAGATTAAATTTGGAAATTGTTTCCTAATTTAATCAAGGGAATATTGATTTATGGAAATTAAATTCCTAAATATATTTTAGTTCTAAAATAATATAATGACAACTATGACATAATCATGTCATATCATACGCCATGATTAAATGCATTTTTCCATGTGTGTTATGACATGTCATCATATATGTCATGTATGCGATGTCATATAGGTAGAGCATATACATGAGGATGAGACCTAAAATCCTTATACCAATTTTAAAGCTTCCACCTACTATTAATATGGTAAGAACTAGAGTCTAATTCCTTGTTTGAGTTGTTGGCTCAAGTCAAGCTCAACTTGAAATTAGATATATTTGAACCATAGAGATACGATCTCATGATTAACAGGTTGGCTTTAACTTGAAGCGGACTTGTTGACCTAACGCCAAAGTCAATGTGGATAAAAGTGAAGTTGGGTGATATATATTTGATGTATGCTTATTAATATGTTAACAATCCGATGTTTATGCGAACATTCAAATAGCTGATAGCATAATGTGATAGTTATATATACGCGATATGTAATCGGTATACCTAATACCTACCTCTATAGCTAAGAATGACTTATTGGCCTAACGTCAAGGTTGTTCTTATTTGTAGTGGATATCAACTCACTCGGAGAAAAACCTATGATCTCTCGAATTCAAAGTAAAGGCTCTTGAATTCAAAAAGTGAGGAGCCTAATATGTAAATTGTTTACATATCAAATCATTCTCAATTTTGTATTTCTAGGTTAATCATTTGATAATGTCGTATGTTAATCTATATTCGATTTTGGAATAAAAAAAATGACTGGGCCTAACTTCTTGGACTGGCTTCGAAACTTGAGAATCGTTCTTAAGGCTGAGAAGCTTGCTTATGTCCTTGAAGAGTCTCTTCCCACCAGTCATGACTATAATGCAACTACGGATCAAACGTCAGCTCCATTGGCATTACGACCGATTCGAGCTTCAACCGGATCACGCTAGCGATTTACGACTCTCGAGCTACAAAGCAAAGTACGGCATATGACGCTACATAATCATTTACCATCTTCATGAATTCTTCGATGAGAAGTAGAGATCTGAAAGGTTCGAGGTCTCGAAGCTTCTCTTTAGCTTGAAGATGGAGGAGGGTCCATCTGTAGTACAGTTTGTACTGAAGATGAACAGGTACATCGAGTGGCTAGGATCACTAGGGTTTGCGATGGATCACGAATTAAGTATTTACTTAATTCTGCATAGTTTGTCCAAGAGTTACTCACAATTTGTGATGAACTATCGGATGAACAATTCTAAATCCACCATTCCCAAGCTGATCAATATGTTCAAAACTGTAAAACCTTTGGTGACTAAAGAACAGAAAACGGTGGTGTTGGTTGACTCCTCAAAGAAAGGTTCTAAGAGAAAGTCAAAGAAACAGCCAAAAGAGAAGAAGAAGAAGGCTAAGACTGGAGAGTCAACTCCAAAGGGCACATGCAATCACTGTGGCAAGATGGGCCATTGGCGAAGGAACTGCAAGATCTATCTTGAGTCCATGAAGAAGAAGCCAACATCTGATGTCTCATACTCTTCAGGTATCTTCGTTATTGACTGTCATGCTATTTCCTTTGACGCTTGGATATTGAATACCGAGTGTAGCTCACATATATGTAATGACATACAGGGGCTAAGGGATAGCAAAAGACTTATCAAGGGAGAGACGAATCTGCGAGTCAGCAATGGAGCAAAGGTTGCAGCTGTCGCCGTTGGAACATATTCGTTGAAGCATTCTAGTGGACTTGTCTTAGAATTAGACAATTGTTATTTTGTTTCGATTAATAAAGAACATTGTTTCTATTTCTGCTTAAATGTAAAGGGTCTCCATTCGACGCTTAGTAACAATCGCTGTTATATAACCTCAACGACGCTCTTTACGGCAATCAAACTTTATGCAATGACATCTATGTGTTAGATACATCTAGTGATGCATTCAACATCAAAGCGAGCAACAAGCATGCTCGAAAGGATGATCAGTCAACCTCCTACACATGACATTGTTGCCTTGGCCATATAAGCAAGAAGCGCATGTCAGAGTTACATAAGAGTAGAATTTTAGAATCATTTGAATTGGATTCATTTAATATATATGAATTATGTTTACAAGGCAAGATGACAAAGTTGCCCTTTTCTAAAAAGGGTAAGCCAGTGGAAGAGTTACTTGGTCTCATATATACTGATGTATATGGACCAATGTCAATTCATGCTCAAGAAGGTTACAACTACTTTATTACCTTTATTGATGATCACTCATGATTTGGGTATGTATATCTTATGAGATATAAATTTAAAGCCTTTGAAAAGTTCAAAGAATTTAGAAATGTAGAGAAACAACTTAGTAAAAGTATTAAGATGCTTCAATCCGATTGAGGAGGCGAATACTTAAGCAAAGAGTTTTAGGATTATCTAAGAGACAATGGTTTATTGTCTCAATGGACTATGCCTTATACACCGCAACATAATGGAAAAATCGAACCTTTTTGGACTTAGTGAGATCGATGATGAATCATGCAAGTCTTCCCAAATCCTTTTGAGGCTATGCACTCGGGACAGCTATTCACTTACTGAATAGAGTCCCGACTAAGGTAGTCTCTGCTACTCTATATCGAATATGGACTGGTAAGAAACCCAAGTTATCTTATTTAAAGACATGGGGATGTTTGATATGAGCAAAACATATAGGATTTTAGGAGTAGTTTTCGCTCACATCTCATTACATTTTATGTTAGTTTCATGCATATGTCACATTATTTTGCATGCAATTCCTATTTTCTGGTTCGGAGGTCTTCTCTTTATACTTTTGTGTGTAGGATAGCATTTCGGGGGAAAAGGCGCACTTTCGGACCAAAAGAGGGATATTTTGTAGCTAGACATAGAAAGGGGCACAAATGGCACGCTGGCTACATACGGTGTGTCCAAGGGCCAAATCACCACCCTGTGGCTACACAACGGCTACTGAAACACACTACCGCCATGCTGAAACACACGGCCAGCGGCGGCCAGCCAAATCAGATTGACGTAGCTAGGGTTTTTTTCGAATTTCGCAGCGATCCGATGTGATGTCTATATAAGGATGGCTCCACCCAAACCCTAGAGGGGAGGCACGACGACTGGGACGACACATCGAAGCCCTAAAAAGCTTCGGGAACTCGCAACGGGGAGGAAGAACACCGCCAGAGGTCCAAGTTCTGCACTTCAATGCCGGAGAGAAGGCCACATCGGCATTGTAACTTCTTGTTCTTGTATTTTATTTCTGATATATTCGAACATGAACATGCCTTGTGATTCTTCTCTTTTATCTATGAAGTAGTTCCTTCGATTCTATGATTAGGGAGTAGCTTGTGTGCGCATGACACGTTACTTCAAATTGAATTCTATTTTTGAGTTTGAATTTGCAATTGAAAATTGTTTATACCAACACCTATGCGTGTTTGGTTTTCAATCTGCTGTGCTTAGGTAATACGAGGGGTGACAACCCTCGTATTTAAGATTTAGGGGATTTATACAAGGAACCTAGGGGTAAACCTGATCTCCTATAATCGTGGATAGAAGGATGCGATAGAACTGAAAACGGTTCATCGTAGGGATTGATTCGGCATCTTTGTACCGCCTATCCTGTCCTTGTAAGACAGAGATAGCTCCCGATAGATGTGGTGGCTCATCGGGAGAGTGTATGATGTCCCTTCCACAAAACCATAGGTAGACGTTTAGACAACGCCCAGTTGATAGTATGTTTTGCGACACACAAGCGAAACCGAAGTCCTATACTCCCTTTTAAAGATCTCATGGCAAGCTCCTTTCTTCCTCCGTGTGACACCGTACTAGAGTTTAATCCACTGACAAACCTCGCAATCGCAACCCTTAGATCTGACTTCCGAACAATTTCACCCACTAAACAAATTGGTACTCGAATCTCAGTCCTTGTGGGATCGATAATCTTTTATTACTTGACGACATTCGTGCACTTGTGGGCATTGAGCGTGAGCACGCGCTTCGAGTCCTTGACGGGCTCCATTGCGAGATTTTAGGTCGCGTTCACGTGCATCAAATTTTTGGCGCCATTGCCAGGGACTAATTGATTCGATATCGAATCAAGCAGTGGAAAATTGGATCGGACTTAGGATTAGCTTTATTTACTTGCTTTATTTTCTTTTTAGTTTGCTTTATTAACTTTAGTTCTATATTTTCCATATTTAGATTTAGTTTTTAATTTTTATTTTAGCTGTAGTTTTCTATTACCTTATTGCATCTTTGATTTTGTTAGCTAGATCTGTTAATTTCCCGTTTCTTAGTATTAGGTAGCACTCCTAATTTTTGTGGCTTGGTTCTTCGTATGCTTAGACGCTTAGGATCAGAAGGTATGATTTCGATCGACTTAGAAATCGAACGAACCTATCATCGCTGAAAAGAAGAACAGAAGTGGATGGAGGATCAAGCTGCATCCGAAGTACATATAGATAGCCAACCTCTGCAAGATTACGCAGCTCCTAGTGCTAGGGGATTTAGGCCGAGTATAGCTAGACCATCTATTTCGGCAAACAACTTTGAACTTAAACCAACACTTATACATATGGTCTAGCAGAATCAATTTGGGGGAGCTGCGACTGAAGACCCGAACCGGCACCTAGAGGCATTTTTAGAAATCTGCTCAATAATGAAGATGAACGGAGTCCTTGTTGACGCGATCCGCTTGAGCCTATTCCTGTTCTCATTACGGGATAAGGCTAAGGTATGGCTTCACTCCCTACCTTCAGGAAGCATCACTACATGGGAGCAATGCGAGCAACAATTTTTGAACAAATACTTCCCACCAAGCAAGACTGCTCACATACGCCATCTTATCATGAGCTTCTGTCAGAAGGAGAGCGGGGTCCTTATTCGAAGCTTGGGATCTCTACAAGGGGTTACTCTACCAATGCCCCCACCATGGACTAGAAAGGTGGATGGTGATCCACATCTTCTACAATGGGACCGCATACGCCACGAAGATGTCCCTGGATTCTGCTGCAGGAGGAGCACTTATGAATAAGATCATAGAGGAAGTGGAAGAGTTGATAGAAGAGGTGACCCAGAACCACCATTAATGGGCTTCCGAATGTGGTCACCTATCTCCTGCGATAGGACGATATGCTATCAACTCCGTTTACCACTTATCAGCAAGGATGGATGCACTTAACAGACGTTTTGACTCTTTGAATCCTACATCTGTATACACGGCCATTGACTTTGGAGAAGGACCAGTAGTGTATCGGGAGGACAACTGTGGAGGGTAGAGAACCTCAGAAGAGCAGATTGAGCATGTTGATGCGGTTAGGGACTATAATCAAAGGACCAACAACCCATATTCTGGTACCTACAATCCCGGATGGAGGAATCACTCAAATTTCTCCTATAAGAATAACTCGGGGAACTTCCAACCATCAGGAGGGTATGGGCAGCAGCAGGGTAATGGGCAGCAACAACAGAAGTCTAGACTGGAACTGATGATGGAAGACTTCATTGCTACCCAAACAAAGGTCAATGAGGAATTTCGTCGCCAGCATCAGAGAACAGAGGAGTCACTCAGAGACTTGAAGGTCACTGTCGACGGTCTTGCAAGTTATACAAAGATGCTGGAGACACAAGTGGCCCAGATAGCCCAATCCGTGTTGCAACCTATGAAGAGCTCTCCGTTACTACCTAGGTTGGGTCAAGCAAAGGAGGAAGAAGTATACAATGAGGGAGTAGCACCGAGAAACAAATTCACAAAGGGGTGTGCAGCCATGATTACCACCCTACCTGACCAAGCTGAAATTGAAGATAAGATTCCACCACAGCTTGAGGACCCTGGAGAATTTGTTATCCCCTACTCAATTTATGGGGAAAGCTTCAATGAAGCACTATGCGACTTGGAGTCATCAGTCAGTGTGATGCCCTACGCATACTATTTGAAGATGGGACTGAATGGGCTCCAACCAACGGACCTTGGTATTCGTATGGGGGATGACTCAGTCAAGAAACCCGTTGACATGCTAACATAGGTGCCTGTGGTGATTGAGAATTTCGTGATACCCACGGACTTCATTGTACTAGATATAGGACCAGATCCCCAGAATCCCATCATTCTGGGAAGGCCTTTTCTGGCAACTGTGGGAGCGTGCATAGATGTGAAGGCATACTAGATCTCCCTAGAGGTAGATGGGGAGATCATCCTCTTCAGCCTTTCAGAGTGTAGAGCTCCCTACCTAGACAGCTTCACTTTCAGCAGAATAAAGCCGGGGCCACCAGATGAAGATTCTGAGATGGATGAATGGAGGTTCACTGAACCTCCAGAGCCAAGTTGATAGTGGAGTGCGATCGAGCTAAACGACCTTAAACAAAGCGCTTCTTGGGAGGCAACCCAAGTTTAGTTTTTAGATTTCCCTTTGATTGTATTGCATGCATTTAGTTAATTTGAATTTTGATTTCCATCCCATTTAGAATTAGGACTAGAAAAGAACTTTGCTATGTAAAAATAAAATCCATATTAACTTACACGGCGAAGCGTAGGAGGAAATTCGAACCGTTGTGAAAAAATGGGAGAAAGAGGGGGACACACGGCCTGGCCGTGCCCGACTGACCCGAGGCGCACATGGCCTGGCCGTGTGTTTTCACACGGCCGTGTCACGCAAGGTTAAATAGGGTGAGCTGTGTGTTTTCACCCCATTTGCATCGTGTGCTTCGATTTCTCTTGCCCTAGCCATGTGGTTTCTTCTTCCCCGCCACCTAGAAGCTTTTCTAACCTTCAAGGAAGCCAAAAGAAGCAAGGATGAGGAGGACCAAGCATGTAGCATCTCGATCCGATGCTTCGGAGCGACGAACAAGGAGAACCGACACCCCTTAAGCTCCGAAGGAGGGTAACGCCCTACCAACCCTTCTTTTTCGCAATAATGAACATAGAGATAGATATAATATGCTTTCTACTCGTAAACTCACTGCTACTAGGTACCTAGATGAAGATTTGCTAGAGTCCTTAGGGTTGTTGGGTGACATTCAAGCTCTATTTGCAAAAATGGGGTGGGAAGAGATAATGGGAATAAGACACCCAACCTACCCTAGGATAGTTCTAGAATTTTTGAGCTCCTTAAAGGCGAAAATTTTAACGGGTAGAGAGAGCAAAGAGGGTAGGATAACCTTTAGGATTTTTAACATTAAGCATGAATGGACCCTTCACCAATGGAATTCATGCTTTGGCTTGCCTAATGGGGGAGAGATAAGAACTCCTATTGGGTTTAACTCTCGGATATTTTGGACCGAGTTGACGGGGGAGCAAGCTTATGACCCTTCTAGGGCCAAAGCATCGCATCCCCAAAACCCCATTTTTTGATACCTCCATCGAATCATAGCCAGTACTATATTTGGTCGTGGGGAGAGTGACAATGTAGTAAGAGCTAGCAAGCTGCTTTGCCTCTGGGACATGCTACAAGAAAGGAGTAGCATCGATGTAGGGTCCCACTTCATCAGACACTTAGTGAAGATGGGCAAAGCAACACGAGGAGAGATTAATGTGGGGGGCCTACTTACCCATATTTTTCATAGGATGGGGTACGATTACACTACATTAGAGAGTATAGAGGGGAGCCCTAGGATCGACCTAGGAGTGTGCATGGCCATGAAGATGATAGTGAGAGAAAGACACTCCTTATGCTTTGTAAGGAAAAATCTGACGGCCCTTAGGCTCCCTGATCCTGATCGTACCACCATCACTACACGCGCCAACTGACGCTTGGACCTGATAGTGGAGTCCCCTCCACATGAGGGACCATCCACATCATCACCCATCTCTCCCCCTTTGCATCACTCTCCCTCCAGTCCACACATGCATAGGAGCCCACCTAGTCCACGCCGATATGAGCCTACACCTGCACTACTACCTTTTTCCACTTTAGAGCAGGATGCAGGTACGTCTGCCTATGATTTCTCGGAGTTTCAATCGCGCCTCGATGACATATACGCCGAGCAGCAGATGCAGAGGTAGCGATGGGAGGAGCAGAGCGCTTACACGCAGGCGGAGTTCCAGGGCTTCTAGGAGCACTTCCAGCAGGCTGAGGAGTTCTAGGACGAGGCCCACATCTACTTCTAAAAGGAGGCTGCCCGTCGCCAGGATGAGGCCGCCTACCACCAAGAGATGCGGCAGCACATGCATGCCCAGCATGCACAGTGGGCTAGGGAGGAGGAGCATCGAGCAGCTGCTACATCCACCAGCTTCCAGATCGACCACATGTACATGTCACATCAGCGGCTCAACAGCAGGTTCTCCCAGGATCCCGAGATGCCGAGGCTTCCAGACTTTCCACCTCGTCCACCATACTAGAGGTATACTTTCATTTAAGTCTGGGGGGACCCCAAATTTTATTTTGTTTCTAGCAGTAGTCTCTTTTCTGATATTTGCATTATTTTTTTCATGCATAGGTTGTTGAGTTTCTTTCAGCACTTAGTTTTTGCTATCTGTAAAGCTGCCTCAATAGTATTTTTCAAAGTTACTTACATGAGTTGTTCTCATAGGTAGCTTAACTTCATTTATCTCGTGGTATTTTATTTTATTCGCTCTAATGAATGTTCTAGACTTACACTGGTTAGCTTTTATTTTTACACCTACACATGTCGAACATTCTGAAAGGGAGAATCTAGTACATACCTAGTTATGATTCATCTCAGTAGTCTAGTACTTTGGAATCCATAGGTGACTCTAAGTTTAGCATTTTAGTTACTGGAGATGCTCGAATTATGTAAGCCCATTCGGAAAAATCAAAATCCCAGTGAGCCAAAAAAGTAAAAAAGAAAAAAAAGAGAGAGAGAGATTGAGGGATAAAAAAAATAGTTATCGTGGGTGGAAATGGTTAGGTGCCCCTTTGAGACCGAGTTAGGTTACTGGGGAAACACCTATCAATTTCTCTCAATACCGAGCACGCCTTTGAGATTTTGTGCTAGATCTAGGGAACAACCCTCGCTTTGGGCAGGTAAGTGCCTAAAAGTCGGAAACCTTAGGAAAGCTATAGAATGACGACTTAACTCACCATGGAACGAGTATCCCCTAAGAATGATTCGCTTAACATGAGCACGAGGAACTAACTCAGTGAATTTCTAGAACATATTTATTTTGCTTTGATTGCAAATACCGCTTGATAAATTTAGTTAACATACTAAGTATGGAACAATATCTTTTTAAGATTTCATGGCACTGAGGTTTACTTAAGGACAAGCAAAGATTTAAGTCTAGGGGAAGTGATGTGAGCAAAACATATAGGGTTTTAGGAGTAGTTTTCGCTCACATCTCATTACATTTTATGTTAGTTTCATGTATATGTCACGTTATTTTGCATGCAATTCCTATTTTCTAGTTCGGAGGTCTACTATTTGTACTTTTATGTGCAGGATAGCATTTCGGGGGAAAAAGACGTACTTTCGGAGCAAAAGAAGGACATTTTGCAGCTAGACGCAGAAGGGGACACGGCCAGGGCATGTGGCTACACACGGCCAGGGTGTGTGGCTATACACGACCATGTCTAAGGGCCGAAATCAACCACCCCAGGGCCACACACGACCTGGCCGTGTGGAAACACACGATCAGTGCGGCGCCCAAGACGACGCGGACTTAGGGTTTTTCGATTTCGTGAGTAACTGAGCATGATGTCTATATAAGGACGGCTCCGCCAAACCCTAAGGGGAGGCACGACTACCGACTGGCAATCAAGTCCTAAAAAATTTCGGGAACTCGCAATGGGGAGGAAGAACGCCACCGGAGGTCCAAGTTCTACATTCAACGCCGGAGAAAAGGCCACATCAGCATTGTAACTTCTTGTTCTTGCATTTTATTTTTGATATATTCGAACATAAACATGTCTTGTGATTCTCCTCTTCTATCTATGGAGTAGTTCCTTCGATTCTAGGATTAGTAAAGCGCATTTACATGTTGCTCAAATCAATTCTATTTTCGAGCTCAATTTGCAATCGGAAATTGTTTATACCAATATCTATACGTGTTTGGTTTTTTACCGCTGCTTAGCGAGCATGAGGGCATAACCTCGATTTAAGATTTAGGGGATTTATACAAGGAACCTAGGGGTAAACCTGATCTCCTATAACCGTGGGTAGAAGGATGAGATAGAACTGGAAACGATTCATCGTAGGGATTGATTCGGCATCTTCGTACCGCCTATCCCGTCCTTATAAGGCAGAGATAGCTCCCGATAGATGCGGTGGCTCATTGGGAGAGTATATGATGTCCCTTCCACAAAACCATAGGTAGACGTTTAGACAACGTCCAGTTGATAGTATATTTTGCGACACACAAGCGAAACCGAAGTACTAGAATCCCTTTTAAAGATCTCGCGGCAAGCTCCTTTCTTTCTCCGTGTGACATCGTACTAGAGTTTAGTCCACTGACAACCCTCGCAATCGCAACCCTTAGATCTGACTTCCGAACAATTTCACCCACTAAACAAATTCCAGATACTCGAATCTCACCTCGTGGATCGATAATCTTTATTACTTAGCGGCATCGAGTGCTAAGACACTTCAAGTCCTCGACAGTCTCCGTCGCGAGATTTTAGGTCGCATTCATGTGCATCAATATTCTGCTTACATGAAGAGGACTACATTAGATAAGCTAGATTCTAAGTCTGATGAGTGTCTATTTATTGGATACCCTAAGGAAACGAGGGGTTACCAATTCTATTATCCCTTGGAACAAAAGATGTTTGTTTCAAGAAATGTTATATTTCTAGAGAAAGAGTTTCTCTTGCAAGAAAACAATGGGAGTTAGGTTGAACTTTAGGAAGTTCCAATAGACACTAAAGAGACGTCTATATCAGAACCACAGTCGATTATTCATGATGATGAGATAATGACTGAACCTATCGTTACACCACCTCTTCTCAGATTTGGTAGGTCACATAAGATTCCTGAGATATATGGATTTCTCATAAGTGAATCTAATGATGTGTTACTCATTGAGGATGTTGAACCTACTAGTTAGAAGAAGTTCTAAAAAGTTTAGAAAGGGATAAATGGCTAGTAGCCATGAAGTCGGAAATGGATTCCATGTATGAAAACCAAGTTTGAAACTTAGCGGATCCACCTGAAGGCATCACGCCTATTGGGTGCAAGTGGATTTTCAAGAAGAAAACTGACATGGATGGTAATGTGATCACCTATAAAGCTAGATTGGTGGGAAAAGATTATGGTCAAAAGCAAGGTGTTGACTATGACGAGACCTTCTTACCAGTTGTCATGCTTAAATTCATTCGGATACTCCTGACTATAACAACTCATTATAATTATGAGATATGACAGATGGATGCAAAAGCAACTTTTCATAATGGAAACCTACATAAGGATGTGTATATGATACACCTCAAGGGTTTCACATTGGTTGACAAAACCAAAGTATACAAGCTTCAACGATCCATTTATAAACTGAAGCAAACATCCAGGAGTTGGAATATCCGTTTTGATGAGGCAATCAAAGAGTTTAATTTCTCACAAAATCCTGACAAACCTTGTGTGTATAAGACGGTTAGTGGGAGTGTGATCGTATTTCTATTACTATATGTCGATGACATATTACTCATAGGAAACGATATATCTATCTTACAGTCAGTCAAAAGTTGGTTATCCAAAATGTTCTCCATGAAAGACATGGGAAAAGCGACCTACATCCTCGAGATTAAGATCTATAGAGATAGATTGAAAAGGTTGTTTGGTCTTTCGCAGTCTACATATATAGATAGAGTGCTAAAGCAGTTTAGCATGTCTGAATCCAAGAAATGTTATATACCCATGCAACATGGGATTCACCTTTCAAAGTTTATGTGTCCCCACACAGAAGACGAGAGAATTTGCATGAATAAGATTCCTTATGCTTCTGCAATGATGGAATAGAACAAATTGATGCATTAATTTAGGGGGAGTTTTATTACGACATCCTTTTCATCCCACAATATATATGCATGATGTTAATTGTTGGTGCAAAGTTAGGATATATTTCTTATCTATGTTTTCATGCTTTGCTCCACATGTTATTTACACACCATGAAGTATGTCTTGGATTAAGGGGGAGCTTTAAGAATATTTCATACCTTAGTTCAAAGCATAATCAATCTTATTCATCTTACACTTTTTGTCCTTCTCTTTTTGATGTGTGTCAAAGGGGGAGAAGGGAACTTTAAGTTAGAATTCATATTTGGATATATGATGTTTTTATTTTGTGCATATTTAAAGACCTAACTTAAATAATTATCAAACATCAAAAAGGGGGAGATTGTTGGTGCCACAATGCCCCAAGCATTTATGTATTTTGATGTTTGGATAATCATTTATAGTTAGACAATATTTGTGATCTAATCATGAATGTGTTAAGGATGTGAAAATCCAAGCTCAAGACTTGTAAAGAAAAGTTCAAGTGTGATCTTGGCAAGAGAAGCCCAAGGAAGGTCTTGGCAGATAAGTCCAAGTGGACCTCGCAAAGGAAGTCCAAAGGTAAGGTCTTGCATCAGGCGTCGAGTCAGCGAACTCGCAAAAGTGAAACCCGAGACATGGTGTAACTGAGGGAAGCTCTTGCAAGCAAGTGCAAGGATGAAGGAGTCGCAGACTCGGAGGGATCCTAGAGGCACAAGGCTGAAAGAAGAGCTAAAAGATTGAGTCTAGGTCTAGGGAGTTTATTTCAAGTATAAGTTGATCATACTTGAAGTGTGCACCAATCAAGTGGCTTTGTCTTGGTGATCGATCGATACCAATGAAGTCGGTGAGTTTTGTGGCCCAACAATGACTACTAGGGTTTAGTATTGGTTGTTCCACCATCACGACTACCATATCCCGGCAATGATCGCTGTGGGACACTGCACAAAACATTTTGAGTTGATTGATTGCCAAGAGCAATCGATTAATAACTCGATCAGCCGACTGCTAGTGTGATCAGTTGACTGATCAAGGTTCCGTTGAGCTGTGACGATCGTAGATCAAGCTTTGTCAAAAGTCGTTGGATAAGGTCGATTCTGTGAGTCGATCGATAGCTCGATCGACGCTGTCAGAGCCCCAACAGGAAAATTAGTCTCTTCTCTATAAAAGGAGACCTTGGGGAGCTTAAGAAGTCTAGTGCTCTCATTCCTAACACTGCTCTCAAGCTCACTAAGCCTTCTCTAAGTCTTTTTGTGCTCTTAACCTCTTCTTCTCTATTCTTAATTTCCATCATTTGTAAGAAGAAGAGTGCATTGTAAAGAAGGCTCCTCCACTTTGGTGATTGCATTAAAAGGAGATTCTTAGTGAAGACTTGCTAGGGTTGATCCACCTTACAGATCACCATGGAGTAAGAGCATAATCTTCGAACCACGTTAAACAACCATGTTAGCATTGTTATTTTTGTTTCTTGATTTCAATTATACTTGTATTTGTTTTTTGCTTCCGCTAACATAATTGTAGAAGTCAAGAGAGGCTATTCACCCCCTCTAGCCATCCTATGATCACCAACAACTTTAACAGAAATTTCTTAACAAGTAAGAAAACTAAAAAAATAAGCAAGATGAAACAAAAATTCCTTAACGAAACAAAAAAGTAAATATAAAAATTTTAAAACTAAAAAAAATAAAATTAAATGGAAAATTCAAACCAAATAAAATTATTAATAAAATCCTAAATAGCGGCGGCAACACAACATGGTCATGGTATGGTCCACGGTTAGATCGTGATGGAAACCATGGTTATGGATTGGTCCATAGTTAGGCTATGGTGAGGACTATGACTATGGTGAGGAACATGAGTAGACTGTGGTCTCTATTGGAGGTCCCGTGTCGAGCCATGGAATGATCTACGCTCGTGGTGGTGACCACGGGTAGGTCGTGGTAGCCTCTAGGAACTCTTTTACACCTTATCCTGATCCAAAATGAAGGATATCAATGTCAAGAGGCTATGTTTCTCCTTGTCATGATTTAGAGGAAGGGGGGATCATATCTTATGATAAAAGTTGATCAAGATGTTGGATGTGCCTGCATCATTGTGTTACCATCATCTTAGGGTTTTAAAGCCAAACGACCTATTAGAATTAATATGACCTGGGTCGCCATTGTTCTAAGATCTCATGTTTACATGTCTCCCCCTTTTTAATTGCTCACTACATCTACAAGTCTTTTATCTTCTTCTCCTACCTACCTCAAACTCAATGACCATCATTGCTTGTCTCCGTTTCCAATCACACTTCACCCTCTACGTCTGCCTCCTTTAAGATGCCTCTTGGTGTGACACTATTGTTGAAGCGACCTCGAGTTAAGGTCGACTAAGCTCAAGTGAGACTCGAGTAGATTTTTGATGTTTGACAATATATTCGACAATATGACTGGATGATATGGAACATCCGTAGTCATATAGAGTTGTAGATCAAGAAGTCAAGTAGGTCAAGGTTGGCCAAACACTACAAAAATACACGAATTTAGCAACGAAATTTAGCGATGAAAATAATTTGTTGCAAATCTGTAACAAATTTTGCGACAAATACAAAAATTCATCGCAAATTTGTAACGAAATTTGCGACAAAAATTTTTTTATTGCAAACTTATTACATTTCCAACAAATTTATTTTCGTCGTAAATTTGTGACGAAAATGATATTTCGTGGAAAATTTGTGACGAAATATCAAATTCGTTGCAAAAGTTTGCAACGAATCCAGGTTTCGTCGCCATTTTTGCAACGAATCCAGGATTTGTTGCAAACTTTTGCAACGAATCCAGGTTTCGTTGCAAACTTTTGCAACGAATCCAGGATTCGTTGCCATTTTTGCAACGAATCCAGGATTCGTTGCAAACTTTTGCAACGAATCCTGGATTCGTTGCAATTTTTACGATAAATTTAGGAACGAAAGTTTTTCATCGGACAATTTCAATTATTTGGAAAAAATAACGGTGGGATAACTTTGCGACGAATTTTATATTCATCACTAATTTGGCAGCGATTTTTATTTTCGTCGCTAATTTTGCGACGAAAAATTAAATTCGTCATAAAATATTGCGACGAAATAAGAATTCGTCGCTGAATCTGCAATGATTTAATAATTCATTGCAAATTTTTGCAATGAATATTAAATTAGTCGCAAAATTAGCGATGAATATTTGATTCGTCGCCAAATTCCTAATTATCAATATCTCCTCACTTTCCCTTTCTCTTCTCATTTCCGCCGATCCGATCCCTCCGAAATCCCTTTCGGTACGCATCTCTTCCCTTTCCCTGCTCTTTCGGCCGAAGAAGATCCGGCATCCGCGCTCCAGCAAGCCTCGCTCCTGCCTGTCGCCGCGAGCTTGCGGCGTCTTGCCACGCGATGAGGCGGTCGCGAGCACGGATCGCAACCACGCGTCGTGCTCGCGATGGGTGGTCGCAAGCTCGCGCGTGCTCGTGGGAGAGCTCGCGGCCGCGAGCTCGCGTGTGCTCGCAGGAGAGCTCGCGGCCGCGAGCGCTGGCCGCGCTTTCGATCGGTCGCCAGCGACGCGGATCGCGACCACGTCGTCGTGCTCGCGATGGGTGGTCGCAGCTCGCGGCGTGCTCGTGGGAGAGCTCGCGGCCCGCGAGCTGTGGCGTGCTCGAGGAGAGCTTCGCGATCGCGAAACGCGCGTGCCGTCCGGCGGCGTGAAGCTTATGGCGAGCCGCGTCGTGCTCGCGTGACCCGGCGATGCTCGCGGCGCCGATCGGCTCTGGCCGCGTCGGTGGCGCGACACCAGCGAGGGACATCGCAGTCGGCGATCGATGCCACGCGATCGGTAGCGGTGGCGACGTCAGTGGCACGGCCTGTTAAATATTGAAAATTTAAAATATTAAATTAAATGGCCAAATAATTAAGAAAATAATCCTGGAAATTTTTCGGGATTTTTAGAGAATTTTAGGAATTTTTCCGGAATTTTTCTGGATTTAAACGGAGCGCGTACGAGATTTTTACGGGGATAAAATAAATAGGCTTTTGTGAAGTCTATTTAAGGGGTTAATAGAGGGTAACCTAAACCTAAATCTATTTTCCTTTTTTTTTTCCCCGCCGTGGCTCTTTTCCTCCTTCGGCAGTTCCACCCGTGTCGTTCCTTCACGCGCCCGACGCCATCCCTTCTTCTCCGCCGACAACCAGGCCACCGCCAACCACAACGGCTCGACGCCGAGGAGCGCCGTCGTCGGCCGCTTTCATCAGCGGCCTTCGCCGCTTCTCCTCACGCCGCGGCCAACAACCACATCACCGAGCCCTTTCTTCCTCGCGTCGCCGACTCGGCGCAGACTCGCCACTTCGGCCACGGGATCTCCGTCGGCCTCCTCCGACCCTCCTTTCGCTACTCGCTTCTTCTCAAGGCCGCTCGCCCACGCTAACGCCTCCTCTCGCCTCTTCGCGGTGGTCGCCGGAGTAGGTAAGGGTTTCTTTTTTGTCTTGGTCGACCGGTGTTGTGAGGAGAGGAACTGAAGGGAATCGGTGAGTGAGGATGGTGTCGGTGAATATGGCAGTAGGGAAGGAATTGGGGTCGGCTGAGAGGGGCTGTGAGGGTTTTTATTTGGGGGTGTCGTGCGGTTAGGGTTGGAGGTGGTCGTGCAAGGTCGGCTGTAAGTGGGCAGTGCACGGCTGTGAGCCGGATTTGTGGTCGATTTGGGCTGATTTTGGTGTTATTCGATTGATCATATTGTATTCGGAGGATA
Organism: Wurfbainia villosa; assembly: GCA_025175895.1. Taxonomy (NCBI): domain Eukaryota; kingdom Viridiplantae; phylum Streptophyta; class Magnoliopsida; order Zingiberales; family Zingiberaceae; genus Wurfbainia; species Wurfbainia villosa. The sequence goes on from JAKLTH010000147.1 coordinate 5,987,028, forward strand.
TGGGATGGTTGGGTGATATTGTTGTTGGATCGAGAAGCGTCGCTAGAGGGGGGGTGAATAGCGATCGTAAATCTTTTCGACGTTTCATTCGAGTAGACAATTAAACGCGTAAGAGCAACGGAAAATAAAGGAACACGTTTATTTTTACTTGGTTCACAACCCAGCGGTTGCTACTCCAAGGCCCTATCGGTCCTAGACCGCATACGGAGGGCAAAGCACTATAACGTCTCCTCGTTGGAGGTAGGAGACAACGATCACAAAAATCGAATGTACGAGGATGAGGCAACAAGCCTACCTCACCTCGTTACGATTAAAATAAAGAATACAATAAAAATAATTACTTGCTACTGCTGCCGACGAAGGAGATTTGAACTTGTCGTCGCGTCGGTGTTATGACGGCGTTGAGCGTTAGGCCAGAGGACTCACTTGATGAATAAACTCGATGATTCTTAGAGTTGAATCCTCCTCCTTTTATAGATTTCGTCATGAATACGCTCTCTTTTCTGAATAGATCACGGTTGTCCAAATTTTATCGCGAAGTGGCGCCAAACCTTATCCGCTTTGACTAACAAGAAAGGCCGATTCGTCGCCATCAATCGACCGATGATGCCTCCCATCATCGATCCGATGCCTCCCATCATCGATCGATGAGCATCGGCCGATCGCTTGATGTCCGAATGATCACCCGGCTACTTCCCTGCAGTAAGAGGTTAGCTCGGAAAATGATAAATGCGACGGTTTTTGACCGTCCGATCTCGACCTAGACCTTCCACGGGAAGTCTTAATCGGATCGCCGCCTACGGTCGTCCCCGTAAAGAGGACACGACCTTACAATCTCTCACTCACACGAGCTTACCTCGATAGTAGCTCTCGCTTCCGGCCTTCCACTCGATTCCTTCGGCTCCCTCCGAAGTCACTCGAGTGTCGCCCGACCACCGCGGCTTCCTCCGGGTGTCGCTAGCCTTCAACTCCAGCTTTAGCACTTTTCTGCACACTTGATTTAGCTCGTGAGATAACGATGTAAACTTAACTTTGTGTCTTTGTCATAATCAAAACACAGGTTCGATTATCGAGTACCCCTGCACCAACAGCGCCATCATAGACCTAACTATTTCTAGAAGAGTTCTATTTCTTCTTTCAGCAACCTCATTTTCCTGTGGAGTTCCAGGGATTGTCAGCTGTCTAATAATCCCCTTATCATTACATATTATCTTGAACATATCAGACAAATATTCTCTTCCACGGTCAGTGCGTAAAATCTTAACTTTACGTTCCTTTTGATTCTCAACTTCGTTCATATAACGAATGAAGCAATCCAATGCTTCAAATTTATGAGAAATCAAATACAAATGACCAAAACGAGAGAAATCATCAATAAATGTAATGAAATAGGAAGCTCCATGTCTAGCCTTCACATTCATTAGATCACAAATATCCGAATGAATTAGTTGCAATGGTGACTCAGCTCTAATAGCCTTACCAAATGGTTTCCTAGTTGCTTTTCCAGTCAGACAATGCTCACATACAGATAACTAATCTTACCACGAGAGCCCAAGTAACCCTCTTTAGCTAACTGATTCATGCGATCTCCTATATGTCCTAATCTAGCATGTCAAATATCATCAGTTATATTTGCATCACTAGTAAGAGCAATATTTGAAAAACAACTATCAATTGCACAATTGACATTTGGTTCCACATCAAGAACCATAAAATCATTTGATAAAAAACCATATCCGATTGACACGGAGTCAATCTTAAGTTCTACACACCGACTGTAAAAATTAATACAATACCCTAAATCAAGAAGACACGTAACGAAAATAAGATTTCGTCAAATCTCAGGAGCATACAGGACATCATGTAGAAACAAAGTACTTCCACCCCGTAGGTTAAGTCTACAAGTGTCTACTCCTTTGAATTCGACTCTTGCATTGTTTCCTACATAGATCCATTTGTTGTCAGTTGGTACCCTGTGGTACTCCACATATGTAACCCGCTCCCGAGCTACATGGTTGGTTGCTCCCGAATCTATAATCCACAAAGGATAAGAATCAGACAACAACACATAACTAACAACAAAATGCTCAGAAGACAAACTTGAAGTTACCTTTTTTGGCTCAGTACACTCCCGAGTGTAGTAACCCTTTTTGTCACAATTAAAGCAAGTCACCTTGCTTTTAAGTTTCTTCCCAGTCTTCTTGTTCTTCTTCTTAATTGGGCCTTCCTTAGCTACAGCAGCAGCTTCCTTCTTCTTTCCCTTTCCTTTCTTGAACTATTTTCTTTTCTTGGATCCAGATGATCTGGCAGAACCGGCAGCCAAATAGGCTTAACCAAAAATCCTTGCGGATTCTACTCTCTCTGCCTCCAGTTCAACATGACATGAGACGTCAGTGAAAGTCTTAATACTCTCACTTTGAGTTAATGTCTTCTTCGTGGTTTTCCAAAAATCTAGAAGGGAACGAATAACTGTCTGAACCTGTTGTTCGTCAGTCAGATCGTGACCAACAGTTTTAAGCTCCCGAATCATATTCGATATCTCCCTGAGATGTTGAACCATCGAACTCGATCGTCGGTCGAAGTTTGCTCGGACTCATGTTCCGTGATTCATCCCTAAGGGCAACCTGCATCGCGTAGAGAAGGATACGACCCATAATCAAATACTAGGTCATCAACCATTGAACTAATCAATATTCCCTTAATAGTGAAATCCTTTTTCTTCCATGCCTTATAGGCATCAAGGTCATGTTTGTGCTGTGTCGTGGGGCCCTCAACAGGTTCTACTATAACCTGATGTACAACCTCTAGAACTTCTTGTTCCTCAAGAATATACTGAATCTTGAGGTACCAGATTTTGTAATTTTCCCCATTAAGTTTTTCACCCTTATTCAATTCAGCTATAATGTTCTTCGTTGCCATAATCTACCATAAATAAACATATTATTCAGTGATTCAGTGTATGTCTTTCTGTATGTAATCTCTAAATTGACTCAATGTAAATCTGATTCGGTTTACAAAATCAAGTGATAACTACGTTATCACTCATCATTTGTATATGTCAATCCGACTTACAATGATCTATATTATTACGTACATCCCATTTAATGAACTTAATCATTATCCTAACATGATATTAAACATTAAATGAACTTATCATTTAAAATTATACTCATAATGAACAAATCAATGAGCATAAACAAATATAATGTATCATATAGAGTAAATAGCATAAAATGAACTAATCATTTCGAGTGAACATATCATTAACTAAACATGTTGTACAATAATAGGACTCTATTAAGAATGTTACACATAACATTCTTTCTACTTATAATTGACAAATAAAAAATAAATCTAATAAACTAGATAGACGATTACTATTCCCACTAGAACAAACACTAGTGCAGTAATAATCCAAACATGCCCAATCTTCTTGGGCTGAATTAGGACACCTTCTACTGAGATGCTCTCTAGATGATGCCAGGACGCAGAATCCTGTGAAGGACACACACAAAGAGATCCCATAGGAAAAACCTCTTCAGGGTCTTCTTCTGGATCTTCTTCTGGATGAACTTCACAATCCTCATAGTGAAGCAGCTCAGCGCACAACTGGGTATATGATACGCACCCCTCATAGCGCCTCCAGATCTGATGTGCAATATCACTAAGGAGCTGAGGCAGTGAACGGATCAAAACACAAATCCTGTAGTTGTCCAAAATTGGAAACTCCTGCATCTCGAGTCTCCAAAATAGCCTATCAAGTCTCCCGATATGTCACCCAACTCCATAAGCTGAGTCATACTCTATCCCCTGGATAGCCTCCCTCAGCTGATTACGCAATACATCGCGTCGAGTCATAGTAGTAATCGTCCGTGCCATCTGAAAAAATTGAAATTAATTAAGTCAGTACATATACCGATAAACCAGTACATATACCGGCTTAATTCAATTTATATATAGGCATAGAACCAACACAATAAATCAAGAACAAATTTTCCTGATTCTCTGGAGAACGGTCAACTGATCCGCTTAGACCAATCGACTGGTACTTTTACCAATCGACCATCATCTAAGTCCAGTCGACTAAAACCATGAGGACTCAACTTCGCTATGAATTCATGAGAACCCGAACACCATCCGAATTGCTCCGAACACCCTAGACACTCAAGCAACATGTATGGTATTCTATCCTCTCATCGTTCCTAGCCACCAACCTAAGCCTATTAGTAAGTTATTTATGTCGAGTCCTAATTATTCCAAACAACTACTCAACAATTAAGTTATGAGTTAAGTTGACCATAGTCAATTATGGAAGGTCAACCAATTTCGACCACCATATAGTGTGGTAGAGCACCTTATGTGCTAGCCGATCACCATTAGATCCAGGCGCACCAAGTGTGCAAACCGACCACTGTTAGGTCCGGCCAAGCACCAAGTGTGCAAGCCAACCACTGTTAGGTCCGGCTGAGCACTAAGTGTGCAAGCCAACCACTGTTAGGTCCGGCTGAGCATCAAGCGTGCAAGCCGACCATTGTTAGGTCTAGCTGAACACCCTGTGCTCTGGCTAAGCACCCCGGGCATCGAGTGCGGCTATCTCTGTCGCCCGACTACCACATGTCCAGCCCAAGCACTATGCATTTCGTTGTCGAACCGAGTGCCGAGCGCTTTTACCCAGCAGTCGAGTACTCCCGAGCACACAACCCGGAAGATTCATCACTCGACTTACGGTGCCGAGCACCGCTTGCTTAGGCGCTTTGTGCTTGCCGCAGTGCCGAGCACCCAGTGCTCGAGCACCGTGCGCCCAAGCACCCTCGCGCTAGGGCATTACGCTTTGCCGTGGTGCCGTGAAGACAATGCTTAACCACCGCGCGCCCGAGCACTACGTGCTCAGGCGTCGTGCGCCTGACGCGGTGCCTGAAATTGTCGTCAAGTGACCCAAGCGGCGGTTATTTCCTACTCGGAAATTGTCGCTCGACTATTGGAAAATCGCCGAGCGCTTTGCACTCGTGTAACCGCATTTCTCAGTCGACCTCAACTCGATAATTTTCACCGTTTATCGTATTCGCGATGAACTGTGAAATTTATAATCTAAATTAACACGAACAGATGCAAACCAACGTTTGCTCTGATACCAATGTTGGTGTTATTGCATCTGTTTGCACAAATTTAAATGCTGAAAAAAAATAGACTGTAAATAAAACTTACAGCGAGTCGTCAAAATCTTCGCGCTTCCTGGATCTATAGGGATGACGATCTCTACTTACCGTCCGATACTTCGTTCAGTTACGTATTGCTATAAAAAGCACTGAATAGCCAAATCGTCATGCAAAATGTACCAACTTTTGTCTCGGACCATCAAGAGCAATCTAAAATGTACATATCTGGCATAATAAAAGATCTACAATCTATACTGGAGACAAGTGACGTACCCCTTACGTAACTTTTGGCAAATTTTTGGATGCCAACATCACTTGGATGCCTCTCCTTATATAGGGGGTAAAGCTTGGGCACCGTGTGCCGCGTTGTTTTAAGCGTGCACGTTGCACGCACAGCGTGCACATTGCAGAAATCAATTGAATTTTGAATTCCAAATTAAATTTTGGCAATTGCTTATTTTGAACATCATATAGTTTGTTATCTTTTTCTTCAGTTCACAAATTGTTAAATTTAGTAAAAGTTTAATGAAATAATTATATTTTCCGATTTAGATTATCTATTTCCTAGTTTTTTTGAGTCTAACTATATAAAAGTGGTGTCGTGTCTATGTATTATTCCAAGTCTTAAATAAGGAATACTTTTATGTTACTAATATATGTATCAAATGTGGAAGAGCTTGACAGATTGCACATGAACCTTGGAAAGCTTATAACTTGAAAAGGACAAGTTGAAAAATTATTGGACCAAGAGGTCAAGGTTGGCTTTGGCAAGTTGCTCATGGAGCAGGAAGGATCGTGACTCGATGGCCAAATTGGTTATTAGCATGGTTTGAAATTTTGAAGTATGTCAATGAAACGGTAGAAACATATCATTATGTAAATTACCAAAATTCGATACCATTCGGCACAAACAATATCGCCTTCTTTTATTTCGTCTTTGTCCTCCTTCAACCTCTAATCCACTATGTATCAAAACATCGGCACGAAACTGGGACAATATTGTTTTAGTCAAAAACTAAAACTCTAGCATGACTCCAAATTTTAGTTTGATGACTTGGAGGCTCAAAACATGACGAACTCCGAGGCAAAGTGTAAGATGAAATGAAGCAAGTTTGGAAGAGTTGGTGCATCCAACAAACCAAAGGCTTAACAAGATGGACTCAAGGGCGATAAGCATCCATATTATCAAATACTTAAAAATATGCAAGCTGTGAGAAATTATGAAAGAATCAAATCTTTGATGTATTTATGGGTAAAGTCTACCTAGTAGTTAGCAAGACTAAGGAAGAGTGGGTTCCTAATCATAGCCAACATTTGAGTTTGATCTCCACTTAAGTTTGGATCTTCACGCAGATTCAATCAATTATAAAAGTTATACTTGGGAAAGGAAAGCTTTTGTTTCATCTCCAATCGACTGAAACTATTGAGTCAACTAGATAGTCAATAGTTCAAAACAGGGTGCTTTTTGTTGGAATTTTCTGAAACTTTACACATACATCCTTACGTATTAGAATAATTACAAGTGAATGCCAAGCTACCTCAACAATTTATGTCCTGAAAGTTCAAAAATCGAATAAAAAGTCAATTTTTGATACTCAAAAGATAGTGAGACTTAGGCATAATCAGAGCCAACATGCGCAATAGTAACTATATACAGAATTTTAAACATAAAAGAAAATATTAAGCTTCTTCTTCACTACTAAAGATTTTATCACACAAACATTACACAAAAAGTAGGATTCTTTCGAGTGACATCTTGTGACAAATTAAATTGTTTCCATTAAATTGACAACCAAAACAATAAGAAGTTAGATGGATAAGGTTAAGAAATATATAATGAATCTAAAACTGCACAGGCAGAAAGCTAGAGTACCTACTTTGTGTTTCTTGAAGTCAAAATAATCACTATGCTTGTTTGCATTATGCTTAAGCTAAGCTATAGAATACAGCATCTTATCACCAATCCAGGATTTCAGATAAATCTAAGCACGCACCTTGGCATATCACCAAACCAATTTAAAAATTTACAAGTTGAAAACTGAAATATCATCTGAAAAAAAATCTTCATACAAGCATATGTAGACTTTTACCTAGTATTAGGGGAACCTTAGCATTGATGTGATGGGCAAGGTAGTTCTTCACAATGTGACAAGCTGCAAAAGAAAAAAAGAACTTCAAAAGAACAAAACCAACTGGCAAGTAAAGGGATAACTACATATGAAAAATTGAGTCATTAACAAAAGGAAATTTTCAGAAATAATCAAACAAAATCAACATATTGTTAGGGACCTAAATGAAATACTGAAGACCTATTTGTAAATACCATATATTACACAGGTGTTAAAATGTAATACTAACATTATGAATATATGTAGGTAGAAGGAGACTACTAGGGTAAATCTGCCCCTCTTCATAGTATAAGAGCTAGGTCCGCACTCTCAAAAGGACTAATAAGATTAATAGAGCACAATATTTAAAATATTTTCTCAAATCTAGTAAATCATTCCATTTTCTTCTCAATCTAGCTCATATCCAAATCTAGCACTCATTAACTTTACATCCACCTGCAATGCTAACTCAGTAAACTGCTTATTAGGATGCTTATGTGACAACCAGCCATAATAGTACCTCACGATCAAATGCTTAACAAATTGCATCGTCACATTGCCATCTAATTACATAGAACAAAGTACAAACATTGTAATTACCACACATCTGCATAAGAATTTAGTTGAGATGGCATAATACCACATGAATGTCACGTCTACATTTTATAGAACCAAAAATGAAAATTGAACGGGTGCTTGATTTTATCACAAACTGAGGACATTATACTAGATTTGAAAAATAAAAAAAAAACACTAGATTTGAGAAAACATACAAAGGTTGCACAATATTATTCTATTAAGGCTTCTCAAAATTGGTCTCTCTATGTTGTAATCATGCATGACGATGCCTCCCACAACCATTATCCTACTCGAACACTCACGTGCACCCACTGCACAGGTCATTGTTCATTAATAAGTATCTTTTGCAAAGAGCCATTAAGCACCCAATAACAAGCGCACTGCAAGCATAATAGTGAGGCATGATCAGCAGCAATGATGCAAGTGCATCAATTTTAAGTAGAACCACAAGTACTTCAACCCCATTTTTCAACTACTAGTTGTGTGCTCCCAAAGTTGCTGTGGCTCAATCACCTGTTATTGACCTCGGTGTGACCACCATTGTAGTACTTTGTTAAGTCGATGCATTTCATGTCAATAGCTGATGCACTTCAAAAACCGTTAATTGTTCTCTGAAGCTGTCATGCCTCCAATTATAACCCAAAATTGCAAGTCCATACTGAATCTACAAGTAAAATGCATCGCACGCCAACCTCTATTGATGATGTCGACACCATTGCCGATGTGATCATGCTCATGACTCCATTATGACCAATATAAATTTGGGTGTCTAACTATTACTGCTCTATGTGGCCTATGAGTCTTGTCGTCACCCTCCTACCTGGTAGGACTAGTCTACTGGCCGCAGAAATATAACTCCAAGCTAGCCCCATACTATAGCAAATTGTAAAATGAAACCCAAAATGCATAACTACCTCCTCAATATCCCTGCCCCTAGTATTTTGGATCTTTTTGGCTTTATGATGATCACTGAGAAGATTAATGGGAAGACTCATGCTTTGTGGGCTACAGTTTTTTAAATATGGTTATGGCTCAAAGTCGGTTTAAACACCTAGCCAAACCAGAACTTGAGAATTCTTCATAGGAGCAGATTGATGCTCAATCGCTTGGCCTACTATGGTTGTCCATTAATCCCAGTGAGTATATTCCTTTTGTTCCTTCTCTTGCAATGAGACATGGACACAGTTTTCCTCTCAAGATCTACAAAAGGGTTCTCAAGCTTATGATATGGTTGATAACCACTTTCAGCTACAAAAGAGTCAGGCATCAAGATCATCACACGTAATAGTTGATTCTAGACCTGTGATATTCAAAGGTATCACATTAGATGTAAGGGGAATGAAGGGTCAATTCGGCCAACTTCTCACCATTATGTTTCCTTATATAATTCATGATGAATTAGAGCATGGGAAGACTCAAATCTTGGAGGGTACCTCATTCTATCCCTATTAGATAATCCTCGATGATGTTGAGGGCATCTACAAGATAAATAGCAATATATGGCCCCTTAGTAGACAAATCTTCATTGGCCACTCATTCCCATTTGGAAGTTCTCATGGTGGTAAAAGAAGCTACTAGCAGAATCGCAAAGGGCACACCACTGGAGAACAGAAGATGCCCAAGTGCACCTATAGTGGGAAACTTAGGCATGGCAGAACGTTACTCTATTCTTGGATATTCACCAAGTCATCCATTACAAAACTCATGTGGCAGAGGCAGCGACAATTGCTCCAGATGGTTCATCTACTTTCATCCCCTCTGGATCTAGTTCTACAATCATAAGTATAGTTAACTTTCCAACTCAAGGCTTCAACAGATGCCTCTTCTTAGTCATATGTTTTTTTATGTTATGGAGTTACATCTACTGCATTTAACAATTCACTTGCCTTCGACTTAGATCCTTAGCTTAAGCACATCTAACCATATGTTTAGTGGCATCCAATCATTTTTTACTCAAATGACTTAGTTCACCTACTGATGTGATGCTTGCCAATGGTCCTTACATATAGACAAAAGAAATTGGTAAGTTTACTGCTCAATCTGTCATTTTATTTTTTATGTTTCCAAATACCCTTTAATTTATTATCAGCCAGCAAATTTATCAAACCTTTAGTTACTCTATCTATTAGTAAAAGTGTTTCTATTTAGGATTCTAGGAACAACGAAGATAAACAGTGTCAAGCATGAGTATTGAGGTTTATATTGACTAGTTGCACCACCATTATTTGCTCCATGGCTAAACTCTCTTGGCTCCCTTTATTGATCCACAATTTCCTTAGTCATTTGAGTCAAGGTCCTATAAAAGTTTGATTTTAAGTCATGTCAATTTATAAAAATGTTCCATTTATGATTCTTTGTTCATAGACATGTTTCCAGGCCATTCTCTTTAGGTTATTCTAACATATATGGTCCTGAAAAGCAACCCGGTGCACGAAGCTCCCACCATGTGAGGTCCCGTAGAAGGATCCATTGTACGTAGTCTTACCTTGCTTTTTGCAAGAGATTATTTCTAGGATTTGAACCCGTAACCTCTTGATCACAAGACAACAACTTTACCGTTGCACCAAGGCTCCCCTCTTCTTGTTGGGATGTATACTGAAAGCCTAACTCTTTTGTATGAACATCTTTATTTTGAAATAAGAATCACATGATCATTGTTTGCATATATTTATGCATATTGTCTAATACGTTACATTGTAGATAACATGGTGTGTGGTGTCACACGGGAGATCATGTTATCGGCTCCTTGTAAAGTATAAGTAAAGGCTCACAACCGAGATGGCTTTGGACAAACCATCGGAATGGTTGTAGTGTGATTTGGTATTGGTTTGTCTTGACCATAGAATCACACTAGTGCACTTTGTGTGTATTGAGCAGGACCGACACAGAGGTGATTCGATTTATTGCTGACTACATAATCGAATCGGACCTCAGATATTATTTAGTACATGCTCTTAATCCCGATATAATAACGGGCACATATACTTGGTACTCATCTCTTTGATTTACCAATGGGCGAGATTTATAGATTAAATCGATAGACTCGGTAAGTTGGAAGATGATATTATTTATATGGTGTGTCGTTGATTAATTATAGGAGAAAGCGTGTCCTATATATTAGGATGATGATGTCCCTTGAGGAGCTCATAAGGTTCATCGTATAAACCTGCGGTGGACTAGGTCCGGTATGATGAAAAGGTTGAGTGGTACTACTCAAGGAGTTAGATGTTGATTAATTAATGGTTAGTAAATTAATTAATCGACGGACATTCGAGATCTTAAACACGGGGAGAAAATGTACAAATAATATATGGAGCCCATATTATCATATGGGGGTTGGTGAGGTAGATCAATGATGGACCATTAGTGGATCGGACCATCATTAGTGGATCGGACTTTATGTGGGCTTGATCCATGGGTGGCCAAGACCCAACTCCTCCTCATGGTCCCTAATGTAGCCCATTAACACCTCAAGATGCTTAGATCCAATGGATAGAAACAAAACTCTAGATCCAAAGGTAGAGATTAAATCTCTAAGATCCGACGGTTGAGATTAAATCTCTAGATCCGACGGCCGAGATTAAATCCTAGAACCAATGGAGGAGATTAATTCATGACTTATCCCTAACTCTATAAAGGAGGGCATGGGAAGTGGTCGTGGATAACATGATAGAGGGAGCAAGGAGCAGAAGGCTTGGTTGAGATAGGATTGGAATTAGGGTTAGGGTTTGGAAGCAAGGGTGGCACGAATAAAGCGAGTTTTCCTTCTTCTTCCTTGCCTTGTGGCGGCGTCCATTTTATTCCAGCCCTTGGCGGTGCCCAAAACACTCCCCTCTCTTCTCCTTAGGTGGTGGAAACAAGATATAGGGTTTCCCTTGGTGTCTTAGTAGTTTTCCATCATCTTCTTCTCCTTCTAGTTGGCGGCAAGAACTTCTATAGTTCTTTGTTGGTTGAGTTTTGAAGAGAAAAACATTGTTTCTCTTCTTCCTCTTGTTTGGGAAAAGCAAGGAAGGGCGTTTTCTGATCTAGAGCTTCTTTGGTGGATCGTCGCCACACGACGTCAAGGAGGAGGGTCATACGTTAGAAGACCAAGAGGTATAACTATTCTTCTATCTCTTTTATTCATTGCTTGTGTTTGTTTTTCAAAATATAAGCATGTTATATTTCTAAATAGGCTAAATAATACTTGGATCCCGAGTATAAACACAAAAACCGCGATCCGGACATCGTCTATTCGCGGTTACTCGTAGAATAGAGAATGGTCGCCGAACAACTAGTTTGTTCAGTGACCTCTCTAAACGAATAAGACGACGATGACTTGGTTGCTTGGGAATCCCTTTTGTCTAGGATTAAATTTTTAATCGGGGGCATTGAAGGATCACCGTGGTCAACCGAGGCGAAGAAGCGAAGTTTCCCTCTGGATCAACCCCAACAATCGTATCGAGCCAAGGTTTCGGTTTGTGTGTTTAGGATTCGGTTAATTTTTATGCACTTTTTCATATATTATATATGTCGGATAATAGTAGGATATGCGTAGTTTAACTCTTTTGGTTAAAGCGTAAGATCCAAGCGATTATGGCCATATGTGTGTATATGATTGTATGTGTGTAAATATTTATTTTGTTGAATCCTCGGGGTTGTGAGGCTAGTATTTAGTTTTGTAAATTAAATACTGGCGTTGTTTAGCCACTCTTTATTTTAGTTTACTTTCGATCTAGATTTCATGTATACGATCCCTAGTGGAATATTGGATCGATCATGTAAATTAAAATAGGTTTTAGTCTCGACTCGGATCTCGAATGGCTCGTAAAGGCGTAGGAGGAGCGGATGAGATGGCGATGTGACGGGAGTCATATTGAAGACAAAAGGCATAATAGTTGAAAAATAACTTATTTTTCATATTTATTGTTTTTATTTGATATGCATGTCGTAGGCTAGGAAAATTCCTCACTGTCAATTTACTAAGTGGGAGAGGGACATTTTAATTAATTCATGAGCCTCCATTCTGATTTGGCGTGTGATCAAACTTCTTGCGTCGCTGAGTGCCTTCCTCCCATCGGATGGGTTTGTTTGTGGATCACAAGGTCGAATATGGTTATAGAAATTATCGAGGCGTGTGCACTTCCATGCTCGGTAAGGCACATGTCAAGATAATTCCCTTAGAATCGTGTAATGGTGCACATACAGATCTGAATAAAAGTATCCTCCCATCGTGAATCATTTGCTTTTATTTGTAGGGTCAAAGAGAACCAACTATTAATTTTATTTGTCGAAAAGTAAGGTTGACAAGATAATAAAATTAATGGGTTAAACCTCCTCTTACAAATGTAGAATTCGATATCGTCCACACTATCGCGTGGCGTGCGATATTCTCGGTGTTTGAGGTGTTGGTTGATTTGAAATTTTATTGTTTGAGGAATCGATAATTTTTATTGAAATCTACGATAATAATAAGCATGTTGTGTGTGCTTGAAAATTCCTCATTGTCAATTTACTAAGTGGGAGAGGGATATTTTAATTAATTCCCATGGCCTCCATTCTGATTTGAGCGTGTGATCAAACTCTTGCTGCGTCGGCTCAGTGCCTTCCTCCCCATCGGATGAGTTTGTTTGCGGATCACTAGGTCGAATAATGGTTATAGAAAATTATCTAGGAGCGTGTGTACTTCCGTGGTAAGACACATAATCGAAATAATTCCCTTAGTGCAGTGTAATGGTGCACACTTAGATCTGAATAAAAAGTAGTTTTATTTGTAGGGCCAAAGAGGAACCAACTATTAATTTTATTTGTCGAAAAGTAAGGTTGACAAGATAATAAAATTAATGGGTTAAACCTCCTCTTCTGAATGTAGAATTTATCGTCCATTACTATCGTGGCGTCGTGTTTGAGGTGTTGGTTGATTTAAATTTTATTGTTTGAGGAATCAATAATTTTTATTGAAATCGACGGTAATAATAAGCATGTTGTGTGTGCTTGAAAATTCCTCATTTTGATTTACTAAGTGGAAGAGGGATATTTTAATTAATTCCCATGGCCTCCATTATAATTTGACATGTGATGCAACAAACTTGCGTCGACTCGAGTGCCTTCCTCCCCCATCGGATGAGTTTGTTTGTGGATCGCTAGGTCGAATAATGGTTATAGGAAATTATTTAGGAGCGTGTACGTGTGTACTTTCCATTGAAGAAGGCACATGTCAAAATAATTCCTTAATCTGGATGTAATGGTGTACTTAGATCACGAATAAAAAGTATCCTCCCCATGAGTCATGCTTTTATTTGTAGGGCGAAGAGGAACCAACTATTAATTTTATTTGTCGAAAAGTAAGGTTGACAAGATAATAAAATTAATGGGTAAAACCTCCTCTTCTACAAATGTAGAATTCGTATCGTCACACTATCGTGGCATGCGATATTCTCGGTGATTTGAGGTGTGTTGGTTGATTTGAAATTTTATTGTTTGAGGAATCAATAATTTTTGAAATCTAAAGTAATGATCTATGTGATTCTTAGGATTTTGAAATTGACTTTCGATCCACTTATTTTGATACTAAAGGAAATAAACTTATTGTACCCAAATTATATTGATTGGAAATGAATCAAATATTGTCTTATCTGCTAGTATGCACTCTTGAAGAGTGTCCTCGCATCGTTGCTCAAAGAGTTTCTACAGCGAAAGCGAAGAAGAAGAAAGCAAGGTGAAAGCAGATGGTGGGAGGATCTCGAGGAAGAGTGAAGAAGCCGAAAGGCAAGTACTTCTGTGGCGGGATGGGACATTGGAAGAAGGGATCCCAATCCAAAAGCAGAACATAGGTATATCTTTTGGACTAGCCATTAAAACATGATTAGCGGTGATATCTACGCACTGGTGAGTAGATCTGACGGGAGCCACTAATCATGTCTGTAACAATTTGCGGGGGTTCCGAAACCCGATGACTAGTTGAAGGAGATTACCATTTACTTAAGCGATGCCATGATGATGGCGGTATTGCGATGGGAGAAGTTTTATTTATCTCTTGAAAATAATAAAACTTTGGTTACAGAAAATTCCCTTTATGTACCTTTATTTAGAAAGAATTTAGTTTGGTTTAAATTATTATGGATGGATATTCTATTTCTTTTAATAGTGAGTTATTATAAAAGGAATAGGGAGAATATCTATTCAGCATTGAAAGGAAATTTGAACCAAAACCTCCACGATGCAAATTGAAGTTAATAACTCATCTTCTAATTCCAATAAAAGAAAAGAACCGAAGATGAACCAAACATATCTTTGGCTTCTTAGGCAGTCACATTAACGTAGCGAAATTGAGTTGATAGGTGATGGACCTTTGGGTTCATTAGTGGTGGAGGATCTCCCAACCTACGAATCTTGCTTGGAAGGTAAGATGACGAGAGGCCTTTTTAAGGCGAGGGTATAGAGCAGATGTGTTAGAAATGGTTCATTCGATTTGTGTAGTCTATGGCTATCTAGCAAGAGGTAATCTTGAATATTTCGTCTCTTTTGTAGATAATTATTCAAGATGTGGATGACACTACGATCCGATCGTGGTGGTGACAACCTCTTGGGAGAGTTTAGGAACTACTTATCGAGGTTGGGATTGATCCCGATTAGCGCACCTTACACCCAAGCGAGCGGTGTAGCAGAATAGGACTCTTATGGAGATGGTTAGATCGATGATGAGTTATTCGACTTGTTTTATAGTCCAGAGATCGAGGGTGATCGTTAACACGAATGCAGTTTACAGAGGAAGACTATGTTGTTAAGCCCAAAGGTAAAATTGTTCGGAGGAGTTAAAGGGAAGTCACTCTTTAGTACCACCGTCTGAGAGAGACATACCACGTATCATTCTGCGTGTCATGCGGAGGATCGTAAGATACCTTGTCAGTAGTGGGAGGGTTGTTACAACCTCTTAGATTCATGTTTTGACAAATCTTCCGATTTGGTCACTGAAACATGAACCCGATCCCTGAGCATACGACAAGCGATCCAAGATATAAATACGGCGTCTTTGCGAAGTCGATGAATCGAGATTGAATCTATGGATTGAGCAGTGCAGGAGCTCTTATGCATGCGACTCATATGGATTATGAGGTGTGACGGATGGATATCGACGGCGTTCCTTAGTGGAAGTCTTGAGGAATCCATCTACGTAGCGACAGAGGATTCATTGCTAAAAGGCAAAGAGTGTATTGTATGTAAGCTTAATCGGTCATTGATGGTGAAAGCTTTGAGGTCTTGGAACATCCGCTTTGATGAGGTAAATCCGGACTTATGGATTTATTGAAGTCGGATGAGTCTTGTGTATCTGATAGATGTGAAACATATTGGTATTTCTTGTACTATCGTAGATGACATTTTGGTAGTTAGGGCAACAATATCAGTGTTATCGAGGCGTAGGGTATGGTTGTCAAGCAGTTTTGAAGGACTTGAGAGAAGTGGGTGACCGGGATCGAGTTGTTGTGCTTATCGAAGCCTTATACATGTAGGCGTGATTTTGGATCGTTTTAGCGTGAGAACTCGAAGGGTTTCTACCTTTCGTGGAGTTCCTTTATCTAGGAGATGTGTCCTAGATCATCGAGGAGATAGAGGAGATGGCGCGTTCCTTATGCTTGCGATAGGAAGCCTCACGTATGCGATGCTGTCATGCGAGACCAGGATATACGCTGCGTAAGCGTAATGGTAGATATCGAGTAATCGAGACAGGACATTGGCAGTAAAAGCGTATATTGTAGTGCACGAGAAGGACTAGGGATTATATGCTAGTTCTGCAGGCACCGATTACTCCTCATGGGTTACACTGATTATCAGTAGGGATAATAGTAAGTCTACCTCGGGGTTTGTGTTTACTTTGGGAGGTGGAGCCATTGTATGGAGAGTGCCAGCGAAATGCGTGGCGGACTCCACCATGGAAAGTAGTATGTGGCGACCTATGGCGGCCAAAGAAGTTTGTATGGCTCGAACTTCTGATGGACTTGGATGTGATTCTGGTTTGCCCAGAACTATCACAATTTATTGTGATAATAGTGGTGCGATTCTGAGCTCGAAGGAACCACGAGCCCATAAGGCTAGTAAACACATAGAGTTGAGTACCACGATCTGAGAAATCGTAAAGGAGGTAGAAGTTGTTATCGCCTAGATTGCATCAGGAGGATGACACAGTAGACCCTTTCACTAAGGCCCTTCTAGCGAGAGCTTTGATAGGCATGTGGAGGAAGGGAATCGGATGTATGGCGATATAAGGGCACGTAGTCTTTTAGTATCCGTGGGAGATTGTTGGGCTGTAGACTGAAAGTCTAGCTCTTTTGTATGAACATCTTTATTTTGAAATAAGAATCACATGATCATTGTTTGCATATTTTTATGCGTATTGTCTAATCGTTACATTGTAGATAACATGGTGTGTGGTGTCAGCGGGAGATCGTATTATCGGCTCCTTGTAAAGTATAAGTAAAGGCTCACAACCGAGATGACTTTGGACAAACCATCGGAATGGTTGTAGTGTGATTTGGTATTGGTTTGTCTTGACCATAGAATCACACTAGTGCGCTTTGTGTGTATTGGCGGGGCCGAACGAGGTGATTCGATTTATTCGACTACATGTCGAATCGGACCTCGGATATTATTTAGTACATGCTCTTAATCGATATAATAGCAGCGTATACTGGGTACTCAGCTCGTGGATTTACCAATGGGCGAGATTTATAGATTAAATCGATAGACTCGGTAAGTTGGGAGATGATATTATTTATATGGTGTGCCGTTAATTATAGGAGAAAGCAGTGTCTATATATTAGGATGATGATGTCCCCTTGAGGAGCTCATAAGGTTAAATCGTATAAACCTGCGGTGGACTAGGTCGGCGTGATGAAAAGGTTGAGTGGTACTACTCATGGAGTTAGATGTTGATTAATTAATGGTTAGTAAATTAATTAATCGACGGACAGTCGAGATCTTAAACACGGGGAGAAAATGTACAAATAATATATGGAGCCCATATTATCATATGGGGGTTGGTGAGGTAGATCAATGATGGACCTTTAGTGGATTGGATCATCATTAGTGGATCGGACTTTATGTGGGCTTGATCCATGGGTGGCCAAGACCCAACTCCTCCTCAGGGTCCCTAATGTAGCCTATTAACACCTCATGAAGCTTAGATCCAATGGATAGAAACAAAACTCTAAGATCCATTGGTAGAGATCGAATCTACAGATCCGACGGTTGAGATTAAATCTCTAGATCCGACGGTTGAGATTAAATCCCTAGAACCAATGGAGGAGATTAATTCATGACTTATCCCTAACTCTATAAAAGGAGGGCATGGGAAGTGGTCGTGGATAACATGATAGAGAGGGAGCAAGGCTTGGGCGGCAAGAATAGGGCAATCCTAGTTGAGATAGGATTGGAATTAGGGTTAGGGTTTGGAAGCAAGGGTGGCACCAAATAAGGCAAGTTTTCCTTCTTCTTCCTTGCCTTGTGGCGGTCGTCCGGTATTATTCCGACCCTTGGCGGTGCCAAAACACTCCCCTCTCTTCTCCTTAGGTGGTGGAAACAAGATATAGAGTTTCCCTTGGTGTCTTGGTAGTTTTCCATCATCTTCTTCTCCTTCTAATTGGCCGGCGGCAAGAACTTCTATAGTTCTTTGTTGGTTGAGTTTTTGAAGGAGAAAAACATTGTTTCTCTTCTTCCTCTTGTTTGGGAAGCGAGGAAGGAAGTTTTGCGATCTAGGAGCGACTTTTGGTGGATCGTCGCCCATGCGGCGTCGAAAGGAGGAGGTCATCGTTAGAAGACGAGAGGTATAACTATTCTTATCTCTTTTATTCATTTGCTTGTGTTTGTTTTGAAAATATAAGCATGTTATATTTCTGTAAATAGGCTAAATAATACTTGGATCCAGTATAAACCACAAAAACCGGCGATCAGGACATTCGTCTATTCAGAATAGAGAATGGTAAGCAGAACAACTAGTTTGTTAGTGACCTCTCTAAGCGAATAACCGATGACTTGGTTGCTTTGGGAATCCCTTTTGTCTAGGATTAAATTTTTAATCCGGGGGCATTGAAGGGATCACCATGGTCAAGCAACCGAGGCGAAGGGGAAGCGAAGTTTCCCCTCACGGACTCGACAAGGGAAATCCCTTAAATTGGTATCAGAGCTTCCGAGCAAAACCTTTCACTTCTAACATATATGGTCTTGATTGAACTTATTCCAAAATTGATTTTAACCAAGTTTTATTCGATCTTTCTTTTCCTCAATTAATGTGAGTATTTGTCATGGTCTTACAATGCCTACCTGAGATATTTATTAGTTTCCCAAGTACATATGTATACCATTTTAAATGCGTCTCTAAGAATTTTCTCTCAATAGGTGTCACCTCAATTTTCTATCTAATATTCTCATTTCTTATTTATCCATCCTCATATGTTTGGACATCCACCTTAACATCCTAATCTATGTGACTCTCATCTTTTGCTTGTGTGCTCACTTTATAGCCCAACATTTAGCTCCATATAACATAGTAAATTTAACTACTATTTTGTAAAATTTACTTTTAAGCTTTAGAGGTACTTTACAATCACAAAGAGCATATAACGTCCACTTCCATTTTAACCATCTTGCTTATATTGTGTGTAAAATATCTCATTCAATCTCTCTATCTATTTCCCGCTAAAATACGAACTTAGCATTTACTTTTTTATGTGTCTCGTAGATCAAAACAATATCATCTGTAAACAAATACACTATGGTAATGTGTCTTGCGTGAATTTATCCATGAGCAGTGTAAAAAGATATAGACTTAGCTTATTCTTAATGTAATCTTATCTTAATAAGAAACGGTTCGATGAATCCTTTTAAAGTTTTCATACTTGTTACTATTGTAGGATTGGTTGCAGGGCTAAGGGTGAATAATACTTATTGGTTGAGGGGGGCACTATATGATCAAATCTGGATTTTGATGTTGACAAAAGTTCTAAATTAAGTGTTGTTGTGATCTAATGTGTTAGGAACGATGCGCCCGTTAGAGGGGGGATGAATAGCTCGTTCACTTGTCGATGGAGGAATTCGATCGTGCTTGCTACAAAACATTAATACGCAGTGGAAATATAAAATATACAATGAAAATAAACACAAGCACAATCACAACACAAGATGTAATGTGGTTCGGAACCGAATGGTTCCTACTCCACGGATTACAAAAGCAATACACGAAAATACAAGCAAATCGGAGGTGGAGAAACCTCGTACAAGTGATTACAAAAGCAATACACGAAAATACAAGCAAAATACAAAGAAATGTAAAGAGCACTTTACAATCTAGGTTTTTTTAGCGCTTGCTTCTTGGTTGCTTGGATGAGCTTGAAAGACCCTGAAATGCACCTGCAATTCGCCTTCAAATCGCCTCAACAAAGCTCCCAAAGAACCAATGCCGAAATCCTCCTCGAGCTCCTCTTTTTAACTGCGTGAATTTGGATTTCCGCTGACGATCATTGCCATAAGGCCCGATCATTGCGACAATTGTTGTGAGACACAGCGGCTTGATCCATATTGGAAAAACTCTTGGAACTCTCGTGATCATTGAAACATTGGCGATTATTTGCCGGTCTAGTCTACTTCGGTATGGAGCGTCTGTGTTCGGCGAACCGTGATCGACTCTGAATCCGTCATGTGATCGACTAATCGACCCGTGATCATTGCTCGATGAGCGATCATTGCGAGCCTTTTCGGCCTTAAGCGGCGGTTGAACTCTAGTCGACTCACAGCGGTCAGGCGGCCGTAATGTCGGTCGGTGATCGGCCCGTGATCATTGCTCGATGAGCACTCGGCGCGAGCCTTTTAGCGGAAGTCGAACTCTATTGACTGCGGCGGTCGGCCAGCCATAATGTCGATCGGCGACCTCAAACATGAGGTTTTAACCCAGTATGGTGCCCCGTACTTGACTAGACCACCTAGCCTAGACTAAGCCTTTTAGCCACCTCCGTCGACCTCGTGCCTATCGGATCCCTAAGTCATCCATGACTTGTTCGTCATCTGGCAGCCTTGGTGCTTCCATCGGTATTATCAGCTAGCAGTGCTCTACACCGCCAAGGCACATTGGACTTATGCTGCCAAGACTTCACCCTTGGACTTTACGCCACCAATATTCCCCTTGGACTTTCCAAATGTCAAGACTCAAACTTGGACTTTCCCTTGCCAACCCATGTTGGACTTTCCATGCCAAGACCAATGCTTGGACTTTTCCCTTGCCAAGACCATGCTTGGACTTTCCTTGTCAACCCATGTTGGACTTTTCCTTGCCAAGACCCATGCTTGGACTTTACATGTCAAGTACTCAAGACTTGGACTTTCCCAATATCAAGTGTCCCACTTGGACTTTTCATGCCAAGTATCCATGACTTGGACTTTTCCATGACAATTACATTATCATATGTTTTTGTCGAACATCAAAACATCGCTCAAGTCAAACTCGAGTCCGGTCAATCGTGACCTGGGCCGATTGCACCAACATAATGTATTTTGTTAAGTGTACAAGACTTAACAGGTGGAAGCCCTAGTAGGTCAACTGGACCAAATACTAGGCAAGCGGAAGTCCTAGTAGGTCAAGCTGGATCGGATACTAGGCAAAGAAGAAAGTCTTAGCAGATCAAGGACACCAGACACAGAAGTCTCAATGGATCAGCGAGGACTGAACATCGAAGAGAACTATGTGGGTCAAGAGATCGAATGTTAAGCAGAAATCCCAAATAGGTCTAGAGGACCAAGTGTTTGGCAAAAAATAAACAAGGTAAGTACCTTGTATGGAGAAGTTCTTCTGAAAAGAAGAACAAGGGTGAGTCCTCTTTAAGAGGACAACCTTAGGTGTCAATCCGATTAAGGGATCTAGTTGGATTTCGAAGTCGAAATCGGACAGTTGGATAAGTGTCAATTGCTTTAAGTTACTATATGTTGGTCTAACTTTGTGGTGCAGGACTTAGCAATCTGAATTAGAGAAATCTAGGCGACCGAATAGACTCTAGGCGATTGGAGGTCCAAGGGATTGGAGAATATCCAAGCAACAAGATAGGGACTAGAAGAGATCCAAGCTACCAGTCTGGGATAATGCATGAGTGAATCGAATGGATCAACGTCTGATCAGAGGAAGCCACATCAGCTCCTAAACACCTGGAAGGGATCTAAGCAACCAGAGCAGAATAAAGTTTAACTAACTCAGACTGGATCGAGATTGAGCTGGGGGCGCCCGAAAGGCTTCTAGGTGACCGAAAAAAGGTCTATAAAAGAGACCTCAAATAGAGGGTTTAAACATCAGTTTCCACTTCAATACACCTTCGCTCCTCATGTTCGACACTCAAATCTCAACGTTGTGATGCCTAAACTCCGACATCGAGCTCGAATTCAAACATCTTTTGTCAGTATAGTTGTCTTTCATTTGATTGTTGTGTCTCTTCTTGTACTTAATTTCTAAGGGACGATAAGAGCGTTATCATACCTTAATTTTGTAAAAGAGATGAATCTTGTTATTTCATGGAAAAGTGAATCTGCTTATTACATAGAAGACGCCCTTATTTATATACAAAGTTAGGGCTTTTTCAACGGAATAAATCAAACCCTATCCTAAGAATAAATCAAACTCTATCCTAGAAAATAATTATCCCTAACCATATTTACAATATTCTAACACTCCCCCTCAAGCTGAAGAATATAAATTATATGCACCCAGCTTGTTACATATGTAGTCAATTCGGGGACCTCTCAGTGACTTAGTAAATATATCTGCTAGCTGATTATGTGAGTTAACAAAACTAGTAGATATTTCTCCAGATTTGACTTTCTCTGACAGTAATGATCGCGACTTGATATGCTTTGTCCTCTAAAAAAGAATTTAAAGCGATATGCATGTGGCACGCAGTTATCACATATAAATGTCGTTTGTGTAACATCTCGAACCTTAGCTCTGAAGCATTTGTTTGAGCATATAAGCTCTTATTTGGTATAATTAAGCTGCTCGATCTCTGCCTCTGCACTAGATCTTGTTTGCTTTCAAGCAGGTTACCTCGATAAATATCTAAAATCGAAGTAGATCTCTATCGATGGGAGATCGCCCGATCTGCGTCGAATACCCTATGACTCGAGTATGTCCTTTGTCTTCGCACAAAAGATCCTTTTCTGGAGAGCCTCTGATATATCGAACAATGCGAATCACAACATTCCGATGTTCTTTGTATGGAGAGTTGAGAAACTGACTTACTACACTTACTGCAAATGATATATCTGGACGAATAACAGTAAGGTAATTTAGTCTCTCTACTAATCGCTTGTATCGTTCAGGATCTGGTAAAGGCTCCCCCTGATGTGGCAGGAACTTAACATTAGGATCCATAGGATTGTCTAGTGTCTTTGAGTTTAATATTCCTGTTTCTTCTAGAATATCCGTTGCATACTTCCTTTGGGATATAATGATCTCATTTCTGGACTGTGTTACTTCTATCCCCAAGAAATATTTAAGTCTGCTGAGATCCTTTGTCTGAAAATGTTTGAAAAGATGTTTCACCTGTGAGATCCCGAGATGATACTACCTGTGATGACAATATCATCAACATAAACCACTAGGTAGATCTGACACAGTAGAGATAAGTGGCAATAAAGATGCGAGAATGATCGGCCTCGCTCAGAATTAAATGCCAACTATTGAATTACAATCGAATCTAGAACCGTACTCTGGGTATTTGCTGAGACCATATAAAGATTTTCGCAAGCGGCATACAAGACCAGAAGACTCCTCCTGAGCAATAAAACACGGAGGTTGCTCCATGTAGACTTCTTCAAATAAGTCACCATGTAAGAACACATTCTTGATGTCCAACTGATAAAGAGGCCAGTGTTGAATCGCAGCAATGGATATGAATAGGCGTATCGAAGACATCTTGGTAACAGGGGAAAAAATGTACCCATAATCCAACCCGAAGTTCTGAGTATAGCCTTTAGCAACAAGACGAGCCTTAAGCTGATCAATCATTCCGTCTGGACTAACCTTCACTGTATATATCCATCGACAACCAACAACTGACTTTCCTTGTGGTAGAAGAACGAGGTCCCAGTCCGACTCAGTAAGACACTCGTTTTCGGCGTAGTGCATTTCCCGTCTGGATGGGCAAATGCATCTCCTGCGATCTTGAAGAAAGCAGGCAGCGAGGAGGAAAGACGAATAATAGGAAGGAGAAAGACGATGGTAACTCATAGACACATAATGAGGAGAAGGATTACGAGTTGAACGTATACCTTTGCGAAGTGCAATGGGAATATCAGATTCAGAAGATTGTACCGGAGGAAGGGGCGGAGGACCTGGCTCCAGAGATGATTCCACGGCAGAGTCAGTGTTGGGCGGCGGCACAGCAAGCTGAGGACGACGTTGATAAACCTGCAACGGAGGAGAAATTGAAGCTGGGGGTGATAGAGAGTCCTCCGGAGGATAAAAGACTGGCGCAGACACAGAAGGAGGAAACTCGGACGACGACTCTGAAGGTCCAAAGAAAGGAACCGAATCAAAGAACGTGACATCAGCAGAGATGAAATACCGACGGAGAGTAGGAGAATAACACTTGTACCCTTTCTGAGACCGTGGGTATCCAAAAAAAATACATTTATGCGACCGAGAAGAGAGTTTATCAATGTCACTAGGCAGGAGTAAAGGTCTTAGCAGATCAAGGACACTAAGCGCAAAAGTCTCGATAGGTCAACGAGGGATGGATATCAAAGAAAGTCGCGGGGGTCGAGGGATCGAATGCTAAGTAAAAATCCCAAATAAATCTGGGGGACCAAGTGTTTAGCAAGAGGTAAGCAAGGTAAGTGTTTTGTGTAGACACATTCTTTTGAAAAAAATAACAAATAAGGTCGAGTCCTCTTTGGAAGGACAATCTTAAGTGTCGATTCAACTTAGGATTCCGAAAGAATCCAAAGTCGAGATCGGACAGTTGAAGGGATGTCAACAGTTATATTATTATATGCTTGGTTAACTCTGTGATATAGGACTTAGGAAATGGAGTCGAAGAAATCTAGGCTACTAGATGTCCAAATGCCTGAAAGGGATTCAGGCGACTGAAGTCCAGATATATAGCAAGTCAAAACTTGATTCGGATACAAGGTGACGTGGTCAGCGGGATCAAGTTTCGATCAGAGGAGGCCATGTCAACTCCCAAGTGCTTAGAAGGAGTCTAGGTGACTGGGATAAGGATAATGCGCGACTGAATCGAACAATGGAGACCACATCAGCGTCTAGGTGCCTGGAAGGGGTCCAAGCGCCTGGGACAGGATAGGACCCGACGGTGCAGGATCTGATCGCAGCTGAGCTGGAGGCGCTTGGAAGGCTTCCAGGCAACTGGATTAGGTCTATAAAAGTGATTTATAAAAGTGATTTCGAACAGAGAGCTCAGCATCAATTTTCTTATTCTCCAATACTCCTTCACTATTTGTGTTTGACAATCATAGCTCAACAACGCAGCAACTTCGACCTTGAGCTTCGCTTCAAATACCTAAGTCGGAATATTTAATTAAATTGTTATTTTATTTCTCTTTTTTACTCAACTTGTAAGGGATGATAAAATTGTTATTGTACCCTAAAACTTATAAAAGAGACGAGTCTCTTTATCTTCGGAGAAAGAAATTTCTAATGATTTGCCCAGTCAAAGCGATTACGGATCGCAGACCTTGGAGCAGCATCATTTGGTTGTGAATTAAGTAAATTCGTGTGTTTTCTTTTGTTCTTTTATTTTAATTTCCGCTATAAGTTTTATGACGATTTAACGAAAATAAAAAGAGAAAAAATCCCTCACTTTACAATCCTATAGATGGCATGCAATCAGTAAGATAATATGAAATAAGAAGCACCTCATCCTCAAAAGAAAAAAAAAATGTATATGTAGGAGTATAAGTTGCATGGTGATTCTTCCCTTCCCTTCCACTATTATGGAGTGTATGAGCAATGAACATTTAAATTCAAAATAAATTATTGAAAAAGATAGTAGAAGCATTCCATATTAAGATTGCAAAGAAGTATAATAGGCACACTAAAATGGTTTTTAATCTTACTACAAAAAGAATAACATATAGATAAAAGTTTTTAATATTCTTCCATTACAAAAAAAAAAAAGACATCTTTCAAAAAGAGTCATCAATGAAAATTAAAAAGTACTTGAATGGTTGAACCTAAACTTAGAATTGGCCTAACTTGGATACATTAGAATGAACTAAATCAAAACATGAAGATGAACGCTTATGGACACCTCAAGGGAATGAATATGTAGTATGTCTCCCTAATTAATAAAGCTCTATTCAAGACCATTCAAGAGGCTGAATACCATATGTTTTAAAGCTAAAACTAGGGTGAAAAAGATGACAATGTATCTAAATAATTGATGGGACCACCAGAAGATGAAGGCAGCAAATCTAGCTAGTACACTCTACGAGGCTAGTGCACTATACCAATCACCTTACCTTCATCCTCATTGTAAATGGAACTTATAAAATAGTGAGTTTATAAATGGTTAATAAGTTCAATGAAAATTTGAATATATAAAATAGCAACAAAGGTGTTCTCATTAGCTATCATGGTATTGCTACGATATGTTGAAGACTTGAGAACAGAGAAAGAGGTATCAGTAGTATGTTTTAAAACCCTTGAATTTAGAATCCAAGGAAATGATCCAAATATGCAAAAGCCTCTTAAAATCTAAAACTAAACTGCCTCCGACTTGGAACAAACAATGCTATGGAGCATAAAGGTGAGGAGTTAGTCGAATCAATCTCACAAGATCGTAACATCGAAATTGAGTTGAAAGATATTTATGAAATCATTAATAAAATCTTAGAATCATGGGATTTGTGTGGTTATCTCAATTTTGATTATTGCAATAAGAGATCCCAAATTATGTCATAAGCTCAAGACATGTTAACATCCAAAGCCTATATCCAGGTGTCGTGTCGTAGCAGGGACAAGCAATGAAAATTCTCATGAGATTAGGTATGCAGCAACGTTATCAATCAGCTTCTAAGAGGGCTCTAATAGACACAAAAACCTAACCCAAGTGAGAAGGTGATCCCACAAACCTTAGCCCATTAACCAATCCCAAACTACTACAGGAAACAACAAAGTATAGTTCTTCCTATTCATCTCCCCTATGGTGATTCAACTAGCCTTGGTCTATGCATGCAGCCCAATACTAGCTCCAGATTATCAACTTGTCAAATTTAAAAAACACACATCAGACTAGAACCTAAAACTATGACATTGGCCGATCCTTATTCTAAAATGTTAAAAGGGTCGAACTTATATCCAACTTTCTAGATGGTATCTGTCGAGTTGTAAACAACTGCGTACATAATAGGAAATAAATAGTTGTGTATAGTAGATCCCTTAAATTAAGGGGTTTAGCTAGAAAGATATTTTATATTTAGGAATAAATTAGTTTCCTATTTTATCTATTGTAATTTTGTATATAATACTAGGTATTCCCATTCTGAAAGAGAATTAATTTTTTCCACAGTATTTCTTGCCCGTCGAGATGATGATGGTGAGGTGTCCGAGTGGCGAAGACGACGAGGGCCAATAACTACGGTATGGAAAGATGATAAGGAAGAACAGTTCAAGATAGCTGGGATGCGATCTCGCCGAATGGCCGAGCCGAATGACGAGAACCTAGCCAAATGGGGATCCTGCACAGCAGCAAAAGGTTAAGGGCGCCGAGAGAGATCTCGGCAACGCCCCTCCGACGCTCAAGGCAGGAAATTAGATTGAAGAAGTGAGGAGAAACTGAGGAGAACGAGATTATGAGCATGAGAGCTTACCTCTCCTTCTCAAGGAGGGTCATATATATAGGGGGAGGGGGGAGTCCCCTCGTTGGTGGATTTTGCCTGCGGAGGTGATATAACTTCAGGAGTCATACATCATGATCATTGTTATCTAAAACCGCATCTAGTGCGTGGGTTGCAATTAATGCATATCGCGCGGTTGATAGGAGACAAATCCTAATTAATGCTGCAGCCAATCCTCTGAAACTTCAGCAGGGAAATCTGCTTTTGCGCGTGGGCAACCATTAATACACGTCGCGCGGTTGATAGGAGAAAAATCTCAATTAATGCCGCAGATACTTATTTGCGCCTTATCAGAGGATCTCGCTTTCTGTCGGAGAGAGGTGATGACGAGGATTGCCAGGCCAGCTTAAGGGTATGAAATAACCGCCTCCTCCTTTAAATGGACCAGCTTACAATAAAATAGATCATGAAGAGAAACGGTGCATCAGAGAAGACGTATCCTTGCTGAGAGATAAAATGGATGGGACGAAAAGCCTTCAGCATAATAAGAAGTCCGAGCCGAAACGCGATACAGTCGACTTGATAGAGGTTACTCGGGATCACGAGGCATACGGCGATAATCCGGTAGGGGCCGGCGTCCGGCATGATGATAAATGCGGGCGAGCGCGGGCGTCGGCGCATGATGAGGTCCGGGACGGAGAGTCCGACATGATGATGGAAGTCCGGGCCGGGACGCTGGACGTCCGACATTTGAAATCCGAGCCGAGACACAAGGTGTCTTAATAGAAAGGCCGAGACGCAAGGCGTCTCAATGGGAGTGTCGAGATGACCCAACACCCGCTGTAAGTGAGTTGACCAGGTACCATTCCGTGATGGAGTGACTTGGCTGTCCAGCTGTCATCATCATGTGGGTAATGGGCGGCCAGTTATACTTGGTATCATAAGACATCCCCCCTATGTCTAGTCGAAGAAGAGGTGTGGCTTGACTGACTAGACCGAGCCCTAGTCACATCTGACCTTCTTTTCTTGACTTAATGAGGGATGGGGAGTAGCGCCGAGGACGTGCCCATTGGGAATGGCGAAATCTCTTTTACTGTGGATCATTAAATGCGGGGATACGGCATGATGGCTTTATTTCCCGAGATCATGCCCCATCGCTCCACACGTCAGTCCGATCTGCGGAGATACTCTCACGAAACGAGACGTTGCGGTCCCTTTATAAATACCCCCTCCTAGCCTAGGGTTCTCGATCTTTCGCCCGCAGCTTCTGCCTCCTCTCCCTCTCCGACGACCTCCTCCTCTTCCTTTCCCCTCCGGCGTTTC
Organism: Wurfbainia villosa; assembly: GCA_025175895.1. Classification (NCBI taxonomy): domain Eukaryota; kingdom Viridiplantae; phylum Streptophyta; class Magnoliopsida; order Zingiberales; family Zingiberaceae; genus Wurfbainia; species Wurfbainia villosa. Next base: position 6,016,000 of record JAKLTH010000147.1, read on the forward strand.
TGCTTTCGTAAGTCCTCTCTCTCCTCCCCTCGTCCTTTTTCCGATGGCCGATTCCTCCGACCTGTGATTCCTTAGAACTCACAGCGCCATCACATCTAATGTGCGTAACGAGATTAGGTCCCTCTACCAGATGAAATCACCAGTCGACTGATGATGGAATCAATCGGTGATTCTGAGGTTTACAGGCCTGAAATATTGATCGGTCAGTGCTCGCTTAGACACTCATTGTGGCTCATCGATCGGTGATGTGGGAGCCGTTGGATGAAATTCAATGTGGAAGAAGCCGTTATAGGGCAACGACTACAGGATCAGTCGACTGATCGAGGCATCAGTCGACTGCTAAGCGCCCAACGGGAAGAATGAGCTCTTCCCTATAAGAAGGGGTCATTAGACACTTAGGGAGGCTAATGCTTAACTCCTAAACATCCTCACAAGTGCCCAAACGATTTCCACTCTTCTTACTTGCATTTATTCCAATCTTATTGTAAAAAGAGAGATCTTGTAAGAAAATGTTACCTCCACCTAGCTTTGTGCAAAGGAGAGATTAGTGGAAGGTTTAAGGCGTGATTCACCTTGGACAAATTGAGCCCCCCAGCCAGATCAACTTCCCCACAAGCCACCGATTGAGTTCATTACCTTCTTCCAAGACCAGCTTGCGGCTGGTCTCCGTTTTCCCCTTCACCCCTTTTATTCCGAGTTGTCCCAATACTTCCGTATCCCCATTCAGCAATTAGCGCCTAACTCCTTTAGCCTTATCAATGGCTTCATCATCGTGTTCCTTTTTTACCATCTCCCCCTCTCGGCCGCTTCTTTCCACGCCTGCTTCGTCCCGAAAAGGAAAGAAGTAGGCGTTTTTTTCTTTACGGCTCGCCAAGAGACCAAGTTTTTGGCGAAGCTCATCACTTCCCACAAGTATTGGAAAACCCGATACTTGTTCTTAAGACACGAATCTCCTTTCTCTTGGCCGAGTGAGTGTTAGCTCGAGCTCCCACCACCCCCTTCCCTTAGAAGCTTCAAGAAGACTCGGGATTACCGAGAGATAGTGAAGGTTCTCTCGGGTCTGAGCTTCGACATCAATGCACTGCAGGAAGAAGGGCTCCTCCATCATTTTGATCTAAGCCCTGTAGAAGCCAAGCTGAAAGGCACCTTAGGTAAAAAATTTCTTCGTTCTCTTTTTGTGTTTCTAACCCTTGACTTGCTTTATGTTTTTTGCAGCCGAAGTCATGTTGAAGGCCTCGATCAGCAAAAGGATGAAGTGGAAGAGGGCGCAAATGATCGCCCCTGCAGCCACTCCGACCGAGACCTCGGAGGAGGTTGGCTCAGAAGAACTCCCTCCCTCTCGGCCGTCTATGATAGCCGAGACCATCGGCTTCGGGAATCAGGAGCAGCGAGGGGCCGGAAGAAGAAGCAGGATGGGGACCCCTTCTTAGAAGGCGCCCTTCCCAGCCTCGCCGGGCCCGAGTTCCGCGATCCGGCGAGGCCAAGTGGCTGTGGCTGGCGGAAACCTCTCGGCCCAGATCCCCAGTGAGAGCACCCGAGGTCTCGCGCCTTCATCCGGCGGTGCCACCCCCACCAGAGTCCTCCTCCGCGATGCCTTCGGAGGACTGCTGAGGCGAGCGGCCGGCTCGAGTTACCTCGAAGTGCAAGAGTCGATCGAGGCTTACGCGAGAAAAATCCATCCCGCCTTAAGCGGCGAGATGAACTGCGCTTAACGAGTAATCGGCCTTACGCCTTAGGTTTTTTTTTTTTTTTAACTAACTCCATCCTCTTTGCGATTGGGAGTACCACAGAATTAATGTCGGTGACTACTGGCCACCACTATCCGTGTCTGAGGCCCAGTGGCGGCCCTTACCACCCAACTCCGCTATAAGGAGACGGAACTCGGGTTGGCACAATCCGAGGCGGCGGTGTCCCGGTCAAAGGCCCTCCGCTATGAGGATGATCTCCGCGCTCGGGTACGAGAGATCGATCTCCTACGACTCCAAGCGGCCGAGGCGGAGGCACTTAGGACTCGTGTGGACGAGACCGAGGCCCGACTACTGCAGGCGGAGCAACACAGGATTGCTCAGCGAAAGTCGAGGCGGATGATGCGTGGCCGGCAGTCGCCAGCGGAGCGGCGAAGACCAGCGAGGAGGGTCGATGGCAAAAGAGGAAACAAGCTTTCCTCGCCTCGGAGGAGTTCTCCGACCTTCTAGGGGGCCGCATCGCTGACTATCTGGAGATAGGATACAACGAGGCCATCCGACACTTCAAAGAAGTCGGATACCCGCCAGAGGGGACCCCAGCTGATTTCCTGGACCTTCAGCGCCTGGTGGATGAGACCCCAGACTCAGAACTCGACGGACTCCCCTAGTAGTTTTAGGTCTCTACTTATGAAATTTTATAGCCGCACGCGGCATTTCCTAGTAGTTTTCTTGTAACTGCACTCTTCAATTTATAAAAAATGTTATTACGATAGCACGGCCAAGGTGGTAAAAAAGATACTAATGAATAGACGATAAGGCACCTTTATACGGTCACACAAAGGGACTCGGCGAGGAACCGAATTATCCTTAATTTACTGGGACCACGGTATGGCTTTAGCGTCGGTAGAACTCGTTCATAGAAAGATCCGCATGATGGATACTTGGAGCCAATCCTCATAGGTGAAAGGTGTCCGAGAGGGAGCCGAGTGGTAAGCACCAACTCCGTAAGATAGCGCTTTAAGGGGCGACTTAGCCCGAGATGCCCCGCGAGAGGAGAGTAACTAGAATGCACCGAAAGAGGCGGCTTATTCCGAGGTGCATCGTGATAGGTGGCTGACTAGATTGTGTCGTAAGAGGCGGCTTATTCTGAGATGCACCGTGATAGGTGGCTAACTAGAAGGCGTCGTAAGAGGCGACTTATTCCGAGATGCACCGTGATAGGTGGCTGACTAGAATGCGTCATAAGAGGTGGCTTATTCCGAGATGCACCGTGATAGGTGGCTGACTAGAATGCGTCATAAGAGGCGGCTTATTCCGAGATGCACCGTGATAGGTGGCTGACTAGAATGCGTCATAAGAGGCGACTTATTCCAAGACGCACCGTGATAGGTGACTGACTAGGAAATAAACACCTGCCCATCATCACAAAGGGTAGCTTATATTATTCAAAGGAAAAGTTTCCTCATTACATACCGTACAACCCTCATACATGATACGGTCTTAAATGGAGAGCATTCCATGGTCGAGCAAGATCTTTTCCCTCTTGGTCTTGTAGATAATAAGCTCCAGAGCTAAGCTTCTTGATAATCTTATGCGGCCCCTCCCATCGAGGTGTCAATTTACGGACTTCTCCAGCAGGTTGAATTTTCTTCCACATAAATTCGCCGGGCTGAAAAGCGCGAGGTACTACTCTCTTATTGTAGGCTTGTGCTATCTTCCTCCGAAAGGTGCTCATTCGGCTGGCCGCATTGTCTCTCGTCTCGGTCACCAGGTCTAACTCAGCTAGTCTTGTCTCTCTGTTATCGTCACCCATGGCGTAGGCTAAAACTCTAGGTGATCCCATTCCGATTTCCATCGGACCGTGGCCTCGACCGTGATACGAGATGGAAAGGTGAGGCAGCTATCTTTCGTGTTGTCCAGAGTCACAATGCTGTAACGCTCAGCCTCCACCCACCGCCACCGTGATCCAATTTAATTTCAGTCCTGAATCACCTCCCGTTAGTTACTTCACCGCCTGCTACATTGGGATATGCCACTAAGTAAAAATCACGAATTTCTAGTCATTGCACCACTCCTTGAGTTTTCGTCCTTGAAATTGCCTTCCATTGTCCGAGATCAATCTCCTAGGAATGCCAAATCAGCAGACTATGCTTTTCCAGAGGAATTTCAACACGGCTTCCTCTGTTATCTTGGCTAGGGGTTCTACTTCCACCCATTTTGAGAAGTAATCCATTGCTACCAGTAGAAATTTCTTCTGATTCGGCCCGAGCGGTAGTGGTCCCACGATATCCATTCCCCACTGGTCGAAAGGGCAAGATATTACTGAGACCTTTAGTCATTCGGCAGGCCATTGAGAGAAGTCCTGATGCTTTTGGCAACTAAGGCACGTACGGACACAGTGGGCAGCATCCTTCTAAAGGGTCGGCCAAAAATATCCAGCGAGGAGAACCTTTCGGGTTAGGAATGCCCTTCCGGAATGATTTCAAAGAACCCTCACGCAGCCTCCTACGACGACATTTCTTCCGCCTAAGGCACTTAAGGAGCGGCCCGGCGAAGCCCTTTTCAGATAGACATCTCCCACCAAAGACGAATCTAGTCTCTCTCTTCTTAATGATTCGGCCTCACTGTCTTCCGAAGGTTCCTTCTTCAGATAGTCAATCATAGAGTCCTCCAATCCGCGAGCTTCGCTGGGCTTCGATCTATGTAAGCAACGATGAGGTTCTCGGCCAGAGAGTCTTCTACGCCTGTGGTGAGTCACCGCCATACGAGCTAGTTCGTCGCTGATTATCCTCGAGGATTTTATTCAGATTGACTTCGAACTCTAACCAATTTCGATAGCCTCTCAGATAATCGCAATCACGATTGTTGATGTCGTAGGAGCCTTTGACTTGTTCTACGGCTAGTTGAGAGTCGGAGTACAAAGAGACTCGTGATGCCCCCACGTGCCGAGCAGCCCGAAGTCTTGCTAGTAAGGCTTCGTATTCAGCTTCATTATTAGAGGCCCGGAAATTAAGTTGCACTGCGATTCGGATCATCTCCTCTTGTGGTGATATCAGCAACACCCCCACTCCACTTCCTTGTTTAATGGCCGAACCGTCGACATATATCCTCCACTCTTCATTTCTCTCGATTCCTGATGTCTCGGCCAGGAAATCTGCCAATACCTGCCTCGAGAGTCGCTCCTGGTCGACATCGACGACGCGATCAGCCATCTCCGTGGTCTATTTGATCAAGCGGCCGAATGCTTCAGGATTAGTTAATATCCTTCTGAGGCTGCTATTGGTTAGCACCGTGATAGGGTGAGACAGGAAGTAAGGGCGGGGCTTCCGAGTCGTGATAAGTAGGGCTAGCACCAACTTCTCTAAGGTGGTGTACCTGCTTTCGGCAGCCTTTAGCAAGTGACTGACAAAATAGATAGGTGATTGTTTACCATCTTCCTGCCGGAGTAGGACGGATGCCACTGCCTCTTCTGAGGCGGCCAAGTATAGTTATAGACTTTCTCTGGGTACCGGTTTGGCCAGTGTAGGTAGCTCGGATATGTACTGCTTCAACTCAGAGAAAGCTAGCTCGCACTTCTCATCCCATGAAAACCGAGTCGACTTGCGGAGTACCTTAAAGAATGGGAGGCCCGCTCAAATTGACGACTTAGTGACGGCGGGAGAGGGCGCTTATTCTACCAATACCACAGACTTTCGACATTCCCGGCGAGAGCATGTTCTGCAAGGCCTGAGCCTTTTCGGGATTAACCTCTATGCCTCGCTCAGTCACAATGTAACCGAGGAATTTACCTCCTCGAACCCCGAATATGCATTTAAGGGGATTCAACCAGATTCCGTATCGGCGGAGTGTGTCGAATGTCTCTGTCATATCATTAACGATATCTCCGACCCTCACACTTTTGATAAGGATATCGTCTACGTATACTTCCATGTTTTGGCCTATTTGCGACCGAAACACTTTATCCATCAGTCTTTGATAGATGGCACCGGCATTCTTTAGTCCGAATGGCATGACTGTATAGCAAAAAATGTCATCCGCCGTAACGAAACTAACTTTTTCCTGATCTTCTTCTGCCAATGGGATCTGATGGTATCCTTGATAAGTGTCTAACATGCAAATCAGCTTGCACCCGGCAGTGGAATCAACTAGTTGATCTATTCGAGGCAGCGGGTAACAATCTTTAGGGCATGCTTTATTAAGATCTTTAAAATCTACACATACCCTCCATTTCCCTCCTGACTTTGGAACTAACACTATATTTGACAACCATTCGTGAACTCGCACTCTCTAATGAGTCGGCTGCACAATTTCAGATCTCTACTGATAATGTTGTCCTTCTCTCGGGCCAAATGCCTTCTTTTCATCTACCGAGACCTCGCAAAGACATTCAACTTATGCTCCATCACGGCCCGAGAGACGCTCCCGCTTCGCTCTTCCTGGCCACGCAAAGATATCCCGTCGCAATTAAGCTTACCGGGTCACTTTCTCCTTCGCCAAGGCAACCGCCAGTGATTCGATTGCTCATTGGCCGATCCGGCCACACCAAGACGGCTTCCTCTCCAGGTCTCCTTCCAAGGGTATATACTTCGCTTTCCATCCTTCGGCTCTTCGGGGCCCGTCCGACTTCCTCCACATAAAGCATTTTCAAGTCGCTGATCTCCGCAGCCTTCCTAATCTGACCATTCACCGAACTTTATCTTCTCGATGATAAGTCGATACTACAAGGAATGCAATCCGCCTTCCTAAGACGACGCCAGAGGCCGAAGCGGCGTTCACCACGGTAAATGTAGCGATCCTGGTGCACCGAAGAGGTTCTTCCCCCAGAGACAAAGGCAGGTCGATTCGACCAAGGGGGGCCACCTCTGTTAGTAATATATGAGAGATGTCCTAAGGCAATCGCCTTATGTATGAACCATTTATATGATAAATGAAGATTCACTATTTGAGTATACATGTTTTATGTATTTGATTGGATCTTAAACTCATTTATCAACGCCCACGATACGATTCACAAGAGAGAATTTGATCGATCACAACCAGTGAGTATCTCTACGTAATCGCGATGTATCGAATTATCCTAGTCGATGAATTGATGGATTCGGACACCATCAATTTCGCCGAGACTAGCAAGACAGGTATACTCTCGGTGTATCCAAGCAAATTGATTCTCACCGGCCGAGACATAGTGATGTCCGAGTTAATCGTGGATGCTAGTTATGGTAACTAGTTCATCGGAGTGACCACCGTAAGACTTCATACGGTTCTCGTATATATGATACGCCAACGGTTCTCATCGCGCTTATGCGATGTTCTGATAGATTCAAGTCATCTCGACTGGAGACTTACGCTGACATCTTAAGCAAACATCTCCGAGCGAGACGCGACCGGATGATCGGGTATAAGTCGGGTGATCGGTGTCAATAGCCTATAAAGGATTCACCACTCATGGCGAGAGATGTATACCACGGGCCTCTCGTCTGATTGTTACAAAAGTCTTCGCCAAAGCATTACATGTTTAGAGTAAGGTACTCTTCGATACATGTGGAGTAACTAGAATCCGTAGGACGAGAAACGATACATTGGGCTAAAGCGACGAGAGTCAAATTTAGGGGACTAACAAAATGTACTACGCCCCAACCCGGGGGTATAAGATGAGTGAAGGGAATGGGCATTTAATCATTCGAGCCAAGGGTTTCGTAAATAGTCGATCAACCGTTGATCTTTTCGGTGCTAATCGGGGATCACGCGATTACTATAGTGCCACACATGATCGTTCTATAATTAATGGTTAATTATAGACGGCCAACATAAACCGAGAACCTATTCGGTCACACGCACAACGAGTGTAATCCAAAGGATTTAAAACGAGCTTGAGAATGAGATTCTCAGACCGAGAGAAACTATGTTTGGTTGGACCAAACATAAAGCGAGCATGAAATCGCTTCAGAATGAAGCGTGGATGGGTCGTGTCTTATGAAGACATAATGGATGGACCAAAATGGTTTGGTTCTAATCCAATGGATGAGAATAAACCAAAGGGTTTGGTTTATTTTAAACGAACGAACCAAAAGTTGGTTCGGTTCGTTTTAACTTAAAATAAACCATCATGGTTTGGTTTATTTTAACTTATCTTAATGGAGCGGGTTAACGGGCCTAATGGTTATGATCATATAACCATTAAGAGAAGTAGTTCTTCATAAAGAGGGCTTAAGGGATAATTAAGCCCTAATCCAAACAGCCCCTCGAGTTGCCGCCACCTCCACTGAGTTAATCGCCAACCCTAAAGTCGCCGCCTTTGTGTGCACCGTCCCAAGTCTTCGGCGCCAAGCTTCAAATGGAGAACCTCCGGCGACCCTCCGCGATCTCCTTCGGGTTCGGTGATAAGGTGAGCTTCCATCTTTCCTTAGCCGGCCTCTATTCCTCCCCAAAAGCTGTCCAGTTTTTCTCGACAGCTTGTTTCTTGTTGTCGAGCGTCGTTTGACGACGGTTAGTCTCGACGACTAACTTATCGGATTCGATCTCGGTAATCCTCTCGAGGTGGAGGACGGCGATTCGCCAAATGGTCGATTTAATACCTCTCCGAGAAGCGAGTTTGAGAACTCGTTTTAGGATCCGAATTTGGATTCGGATCGTGATCATCTCTCGATCACGTCGTCTTCAACACGAGGCTAGTAACCCGTACGAAGACGAAGCTCGTGACTTAGCGAAGTCATCCCGAGGAGCTCGGCGTGGATACGGATAGAGACGATTCTTACGAGGATAGTTCCGGTTGATGCCGTTCCCGCTACACGTCATACGAAAGGTATAACGTAGATAAATTTCCTTTTATTGCAAATTTTAATTTACGGTTATGTCTACACTTGTTGTAATATGCATGCGTGTGTTGTGTGTGTTGTAATAAATATAGATTTATTATTTTTAATTGCTTCCGCTGTGCTCATGTTTACGAAACATGATCGAACACACACACGCCATGGCCAAAACCCAACAAAGGGTATCGTGAGCCTGTGTGTGTTTCGACATAATCGTAAAATTTTTTTCATAGTCATAATGTATTTCTGGAAATTTTCTAATTTTGGAAATTTAGAAGTATTTATGGAAATTTTTCAATTTTGGAAAGTCTAGAAGTATTTATGGAAATCTTCCACTTTTGGAAAGTGGGAAGTATTTATGGAAATTGATATTTTCCATAAATAAAATATTTGATTAGATTCTGGAAATTTGTTTCCTAATTTAATCATGATTTGATTTGGGAAATCAAATCTTAAAATATTTTATTTCCATAAGTAGTTTTAATGATTTAGGAAATTGGTTTCCTAAATAGATTTTCCTTAATCAAATAATTCCATGAATAAAATACGTGATTAGATTTGTAAATTTGTTTCCTAATTTAATTATGATTTGATTTGGAGAATCAAATCTTAAACATATTTTATTTCTATAAATAGTTATGACATATAAGGAAATTATGTACATGACATAATCAGATGTCATGTAATTAGATGCATAACATCAGGTCACGCGTGTCGTGACACGTAGATGTACGCCATGTACGCATGTCACGTAGATAATAGTTATTCAGATGCAAAGAGGAGGATGAGACATAAAAACCCTTAATCAATATTAAAGCCTACACCTTCCATTAATACTTGTAACCGCAGTTCCGCTTGCTGTCATTGATTCTCTCCAAGCCTACCGAACCTCAATACGCTCAAACCACGCAATAGTTTAATACTAATACGGTAAGAGTCGAGGTCAATCGTTAGCTTCGTCATTGACTCTCCAAGCCGGGCTAATCGTCAACGCGCCTAACCATATTAAAACCATGCTCGATTAATGGGTCGCTTTAACCTCGAGCACGGCATTGACTCTCTCCGAGGTCGATGTAAAGGGAAGCAAGTTGGGTGCATGATACGACGATACTTGTTAACGTGTTAACAACCCGATGACGATGCGCGAACATTCAAATAATGATAAAGACATCGTAATAACAGATATACGCTGATATGCAATTCCAGATAGATGATACCTACCGTCAGAAGTTACGAATGGCTTGTAGACTTCTCCAAGGTCGTTTCATAACTACGATGGATATCACCCCATTCGAGACGGACCTACGATCTCCGGCAAGTGATTTTGGGGTTTTTAAATTCAAAACGAACGGGATTTATAAATGTATATCGATGCATTTTAAAATCATCTTTCTCATATACGCCGCTTGTATTTCTAAGTTAATATATCGATCACGATGGGTTCCATTCGATTCAAATAAATCGACCGAACTTCGACAAACTCGAGAATCGTGAAAAGCTTACGATGTCCTCGGCGCCTCTTCCGCTCGTCTGACGATGCAACTCGACCAATTGCCGCCTATCGAAACACAGTTCTCAACAAACGAGTCATATCACAGCCATGACGTGTACGAAGCTACAAAGCGACGAGCATACGGATGCTCATATCGTAGTCCTTCATCTCACAGATGGATGGTTGAGCAAACGAGATTCGAAAGGTTCAAGTCTCCAAGCTCCTCTTCACCTCCGAGACGCAAGGAGGTTCATCTGCATAGCCACGCCAAGACCGCTGAGTCTTTTGAGAATGAGCGAGGACTGTGCGTCATAGTCGATTCCTCAAGAAAGGTTCTAAGAGGAAGTCAAAGGAACAAACAGAAGGAAAGAAGAGAAGGGCTAAGAAGGTAAAAGCAAAAGGAAACTTGCCATCATTACAAGGGAGAGCCATTCGCAAAGAAAGCGCAAGATTTATCTTGAGTGCATGAAGAAGGATAAGGCATCGGATGCCCATCTTCTTCGTAAATCTTCTTTATTGATCACATTCTATTTCCTCGACACTGGGTATTTGACATCGTGGCTCACATATACGTAATGCATACACGGGCTAAGGAATGTAAGAAGACTGGCCAAGGAGAGTCAAATTTACGTGTCGAATGGAAAAGCGGCGCACTCGCCATCGTAACGTATTTGAACTCGTAGACTTGTCTTAGACCGACAATTGCTTTTATGTTCCTTCGCTTGATAAAGAACATCATTTCTATTTCTTGTTTAAATAAATGGGTATCATTCGACTTTTAAGAATAATCGCGATTGTTACAACTTTGAACGGAGTTCTTTAAGGACCGGAACTTTAAGCAACGGTGTTATATCGTTGACGATCCGGTGATATTTTGATATCGGCGAGCAACAAGTGTGCCGAAGGATAATCAATAGACTTATACGCGCATTGTCGTTGCTCGTCATATAAGCGAAACGCATGTCCGAATTACACCGATGTGAATTCGGAATCGTCAATCGGATTCATACGATACACGCGAATCACGCTTAAAAGGCAAGACTAAGTTACCTTTTACTGGAAAAGGTGAACGAGTGGGAGAGTTACTAGGTCTAGTACATACTGATGTATGTGGACCTATGTCAACTCAAGCATTAGGAGGCTATAGCTACTTCATTACCTTCACCGACGATCACTACGGTTTGGGTTGATTCGATGAAACACAAGTCTGAAGCCTTTGAAAGGTTCAAAGAATTCAGAAATGAAGTAGAGAAACAACATGACAAGAGTATTAAAATACTTCGATCGGATCGAAGTGGTGAATACTTAAGTCAAGAGTTTCTTGATTATCTAAGAGACAATGGCATATTGTCTCAATGGACTCCGCCCTATACACCACAGCATAATGGTGTATCTGAGAGGCGAATCGACTGGCTGATTGGTCGTCAACGATTTAATCACGCAACTCTTCCCAAGTCCTTTGGCATGACTTCGCATAACCGCTTACTTGTTAAGCAATGCCTACCAAGGTAGTCTCAACTACTCCATACGAGATATGGAATAGTAAGAAACCTCATCTTACTTGAAGATACGGGTTATCCCGCTTACCAAGCGGATCAGATGCATAAATTGGACGCTAAGTCCGATAAATGTCTATTTATCGGATACCCTAAGAAAACAAGGGTTACTAATTCTATCATCCCGCGGAACAAAAGGTGTTTGTTTCAGCCGTGTTTCTAGAGAAAGAGTTTCTCTTGCAAGAAAACAAATGGGAGTGTCGTGAGCTTCGAGGAGGCTCGAGAGACTCAAATGCATATCAGATGAGATACCCGGAGCACAAATGACAACTCATAGTGACGAGCACCTACGGATTTATCAGAACACCACATCTTCGTAGATCCGGTAGAACACGCAATATTCCCGAGAGATATCGGATTTCGTAGTTTAATCGAACGACGTGTTACCATCACGATGATGAGCCTACCAGCATGAAGAAGTGCCGATGTTCGTAAAGGGATAAGTGGCTTGGTGTCACGGTAAATGGATTCCATATATAAAAACCAAGTTCGGAACTTGGTTGACCCACCAAGGGATAAAGCCTATAGAGTGCAGTGGGTTTTCAAGAAGAAAACCGATACGGACGGTAAATGTGATTACCTATAAGGCTAGATTGATTGGCGAAGGATATCGCAAAAACAAGGTGTCGACATGACGAAACCTATTCGTCAGAGCTACGCTTAAATCCATTCGGATGCTCCCGCCATACGCTCATTACGACATGAGATATGAGATGACGCGATGAAAACAGCTTTTCCTTAACGGAAACTCGCCGAGGAGGTGTATACGATGACATCCGAGGGTTTCACATCATTGATAAAACCAAGGTACGCAAATCATCATTCCATTTACGATCAAGCAAGCATCCAGAGCTAGAATATCCGCTTACGAGACAATCAAAAAGTTTGATTTCACAAAATCCGCATTTAACCTTGTGTACAAGAAGGTTAGGAGTGCGCGTGTTCTAGTATCATGTCAACGACATACTACTTATAGGAAACGATGTTTCAATCTTACACATAAGGTTCGTTATCCAAGACATTCTCCAGAAAGACTGGGAGAAGCAACCTACATCCTCGGGATTAAGATCTATAGAGATCGAAACGGTTTCGTCTTCGCTACATATATGTACCGAGCAAAGAGGTTTAGCATGTCGATGTCAATCCAAGAAAGGTTTACCCATCGATACGGGTACACCTTTCAAGTCTATGCGGTCCGCACGTAAGATTTGAGAGGATTCGCATGAGTAAGATTCCTACGATCCGCAATAGATCTATCAGCGATGCATGTTATGCACGAGGTCCGATGATCGATGCCCGAAAGGCCACGAGCAGATACTCACCGATCCAGAACGGATCATCTGGTCATAAGACGATCCTTAAGTACTCGAGAAGAACTAAGGACGTGTTCCTAATATACGGAGAAGGGTACACGGTGATACGGGGTATACGGATGCCACCTCCGCATGCATAAGGATGATTCCACGTCTCACCGGTATGTATTCACCGAACGGAGGCGCAATAAGTCGAAAGGTTCCAAGCTCGACACTATAATGATTCTCGCCACTAAGGCAGTAATACATCGCAGCCTTCGAAGCAAAGAAAGGAAGCGGTTCGATCAAGAAGTTCATCTCAACTCGATGCGGTCTCATCAACGATCCAAACACGCGCTTCGCCGCTATCATCTTATCGAGAGATCATCAAGAGGAACGAAATACAAATCGAAAAATTCCACCGAAAGGAACTTAATGGATCCTCGACTACGCATTACCTCAAAATAAGCTCGAGGGTCACGCTCGAGCTTACGGTATCATATCAGATCGCATTAGCCGCTGAGTCCGTTAAGAATATACGAGAGACGCCCTAAGGCAATCGCTTTACGATTTAACCATTTATACGATAAACGAAGATTCACTATTCGAGTATACATGCTTTACGATTCGATCGATCTTAAACTCATTTATCGAACGCCCACGATACGATTCACAAAGACGAGAGAATTTGATCGGATCACAACCAGGAGTATCTCTACACGTGTAATCGCGATGATCTAATTATCCTTAGACGAATCAATGGATTCGACACCATCAATTCGCCGAGACAAGACGAGGTATACTCTCGTGTATCCAAGCACCGATTCTCACCGGCCGAGACATATGATGTCCGAGTTAATCGCGACGCTAGCATGGTAACTAGTTCATCGAGCGACCACCGTAAGACTTCATACGGTTCTCTCGCATATATGATACGTCAACGGTTCTATCGCGCTTAAGTGCGATGCCTTTCGACTACAGATTCAAGTCATCTGATCACGGAGACTTACGCTGACATCTTAAGCAAACATCTCCGAGGAGACGCCCGGACGATCGGGTATAAGTCGGCGATCAAGGTGTCAATACCTATAAAGGATTCACCACTCTCGCGAGGAGATGTATCCCACGGCCTCTCGTCTGATTGTTACTAAAGTCTGCCAAAGCATTACATGTTTAGAGTAAGGTACTCTTCGATACGCGAGTAACTAGAATCCGTAGGACGAGGAAATGATACTGGCTAGGCGCGACGAGTCACTAAATGGGATCGGCACACACAATGTACTCACGCCCCGAACCAAGTGGGTATAAGACGAGCGAAGGGAACGGGCACGAATCATTCGAAGCATCAAGGGTTTCGTAAATAGCTCGATCAACCCGATCTTTCGCTAATCGGGATCACGATGTACTACTAGGTGCCACTCATGATCGCTCTATAATTAATGGTTAATTATGACGCCAACATAAACCGAGAACCTATTCGGGTCACACGCACAACGAGTGTAATCCAAAGCGGATTTAAAACGAGCCGAGAACGGGATTCTCGCATCGAGAAACTACGCTTGTCGACTAAACATAAAGCGCAGTACGAAATCGTTTACCGCAATGGAAGCGTGATGGGTCGTGGTTCACGAAGACATAAATCGGATGGACCAAAATGGTTTGGTTCTAATCCAACGGATGAGAATAAACCAAAGGGTTTGGTTTATATTAAACGAATGAACCAAAGGTTGGTTCGGTTCGTTTTAACTTAAAATAAACCATCATGGTTTGGTTTATTTTAACTTATCTTAATGGAGCGGGTTAACGGGCCTAACGGTTATGATCCAATAACCATTAAGAGAATTAGTTCTCTATAAAAGAGGGCTTAAGGGATAATTAAGCCCTAATCCAAACCCTAGCCCCTCGAGTCACGCCCCACCTCCACTTGGAGTTAATCCGCCAACCCTAAAGCCGCCGCCGCCACCTTGAGCACGCCCAAGTCTCGGGCCAAGGCCCAAGCTTCACCGCTGAGAACCTCCGATCTCCTTCGGGTTCTGGTGATAAGGTGAGCTTCCATCTTTCCTTAGCCGCCTCTATTCCTCCACCAAAAGCTGTCCAGCTTTTTCCGACAGCTTGTTTCTCGTTGTCGAGCATCGCTTGACGACGGTTAGGTCTACAAATGACTAACTTATCGGGATTCGATCTCCTGAATCCTCCGAGGTGGAGGACGGGCGATCTGGCCAAACGGTTGACGAATACCTCTCCGGAGAAGCGAGTTTTGAGAACTAGTTTTAGGATCCGAATTTGGATTCGGATCGTGATCATCTCTCGATCACGTCGTCTTCAACACGAGGCTAGTAACCCGTACGAAGACGAAGCTCGTGACTTAGCGAAGTCATCCCGAGGAGCTCGGCGTGGATACGGATAGAGACGATTCTACGGCGATCGCTCCGGCGATGCCGTTTCGCTACACGCCATAGCAAAGGTATAACGAGATAAATTTCTTTTATCGCAAATTTTAATTTACTTATGTCTACACTCATTGTAATACGCGCGCTACGCGTGTGTTGTAATAAATATAGATTTATTATTTTTAATTGCTTCCGCTGTGCTCATGTTTACGAAACATGATCGAACACACACACGCCGCGGTGCCGGAAACCCAACAACCTCGTGACCCGAGAAGCCGAACAGGGTCGTGTTCATCGGGTGCAGTTAAGTCGGGTCAATCTGCATGCGATCAAAGGCATTTTTGAATAAAATATTGACTGAGCTACCTGTGTCCACAAAGACTCGAGCTACATCATAATTGGCGATGGTGGCTCTGATCACCAAGGCATCACCATGCGGGATAGCAACTCCTCGCAGATCCTCGAGGCCGAAAGCTAGTGAGGGTCCTTCAGCACCTTTTCGATTAACGCCTACTTCCATATTTTCCAGTCGCCTCCCGTGAGCCTTTCTGGCCCGGTTTGAATCTCCATCCATGGCCCCGCCCGTAATCATATTGATGGCGCCGCGATGTGGAGTATTGGTGAATTCTTGCGGCGATTCGGCCTAGGGAGCTGATTCGCCCAGAAAGGCCTCTCTAGTTCTTCGTGGAGCTTGAGCTCACCGTTGGTGTTCAGCGACGGCGACGCAGCGAGCTCGCTTAGCTGTCATACGGCCTCACTCCTGGCCAAACACGGCTTCCTTTAAGGAAAACGGAGGCGCGATCGACTTTTGTTGTTCCTGCATCACTTGTCTGATGTCTTCAACAAAGGTACGACACTCGCGAGTTGAATGCCCATGCACTGGCGATACGCATAAAAAGGGCGACTGATTCGCAACGCCGTAGCCGAGACTTCAGATGGGCGTGATCGCTCTTTCCCAACCAACCGCGAGGGTAGGTAGGGGAATCTTGCGCGGCGATTCGGGCGCCGAGAGGGGACCTTCGCTGATTGAGTGGCAGGCCGACTTTCCTCCTCGCTGTTCGCTCGCGCTTTCTCCGCTTCTTCCAGATTGATATAAAGCCTGCACCGCAATAAAGATTCAAGCGGATGGAGGTCTTTTCATCGTGATTCGAGAAGTCTCCTCACCCTCGAGAGAAAGCACTTATTATCATTCCAGGAGACATCCATCCACCCGGCCAACTCCAGATGTAATCCTCAAGGACTCTCGATCCTTCTCGCTTTATAGTCACGAGGTAATCGAGTTGTTCGCAGATTCACGCGGCGAAATGTCAAGGAAAAGGGTAGATAATTCGAAAGGACCTAATAGACTCCCGCAACCGGCCGAACCACCACATGGAGCCGATCAGTCGAGGAGAAAACTTTGCACCGCCCCATCGAGTAACCGTATCATAGCGCCTTCGAACCTTCCCAAATATTCTTCAGGATTAGCCGAATCAACTGCATTCAACGGATAACGATCAAAGATTTGGGCATCTTCTCGGCTATGATATCAGGGCTGAGAGGAGAGTCTAGGCCAACTAGC
Source organism: Wurfbainia villosa (assembly GCA_025175895.1). Lineage (NCBI taxonomy): Eukaryota > Viridiplantae > Streptophyta > Magnoliopsida > Zingiberales > Zingiberaceae > Wurfbainia > Wurfbainia villosa. The sequence continues at coordinate 6,032,788 of JAKLTH010000147.1, forward strand.
GGGGCCTTGCCCTTCGTAGGGTCCCTTCCCTGCATCGGCGGGGAGGGTGCTTCCTTCAAGGTTCTTGCAAGGAAGCCGTCGAGGATGACTCAGTTGATATAGAAGTTGTTGGGACCACCTTCATAGTGACTGGAGTCGAGGGGGCGGATTGAGGCGCAGGGCCCTGAACTGGGCTAGGGGACGCCTGCTCAGGACCTCGAGAGAAGTGTTCACGTAAGATATCTTGCATGGTGACCCTGACAAGGGCGATGATATTTTCTCTAGTTAAGTTTCCTTCATCCGTCTTGGCGTTGCCAGAGTTCGCTCCTTGGTCTCCCATCTTTGTCTCAAACGTGTTTGCTACTTCTGTTTCCCACAGACGGCGTCAATTATGTTGCCCGTCGAGACGATGATGGTGAGGTGTCTGAGTGGCGAAGACGACGAGGGCCAATAACTACGGTATGGAAAGATGATGAGGAAGAACAGTTCAAGACAGCTGGGATGCGATCTCGCCGAATGGCCGAGCCGAATGACGAGAACCTAGCCGAATGGGGATCCTGCACAGCAGCAAACGGTTAAGGACGCCGAGAGGGATCTCGGCAACACCCCTCTGACGCTCAAGGCAGGAAATTAGATTGAAGAAGTGAGGAGAAACTGAGGAGAACGAGATTATGAGCGTGAGAGTTTACCTCTCCTTCTCAAGGAGGGCTATATATATAGGGGGAGGGGGGAGTCCCCTCATTGGTGGATTTTGCCTGCGGAGGTGATATGACTTCAGGAGTCGTACATCATGATCATTGCTATCTAAAACCGCATCCAGCGCGTGGGTTGCAATTAATGCATATCGCGCGGTTGATAGGAGGTAAATCATAATTAATGTTGCAGTCAATCCTCTGAAACTTCAGCAGGGAAATCTGCTTTTGCACGTGGGCCGCCATTAATACACGTCGCACGATTGATAGGAAAAAAATCTCAATTAATGCCGCAGATACTTATTTGCGCCTTATCAGAGGATCTCGCTTTCTGTCGGAGAGAGGTGATGACGAGGATTGTCAGGCCAGCTTAAGGGTATGAAATAACCGCCTCCTCCTTTAAATGGACCAGCTTACAATAAAATAGATCATGCAGAGAAACGGTGCATCAGAGAAGACGTATCCTTGTTGAGAGATAAAATGGATGGGACGAAAAGCCTTCGGCATAATAAGATGTCCGAGCCGAAATGCGATACAATCGGCTTGATAGAGGTTCAGCCCGGGATGTGAGGCATCCGGCCTGATGACAGAAATCCGGGCCAGGACGCGGAGCGTCCGGCATGATGATAGAAGTTCGGGCCAGGACGCGGAGCGTCCGGCATGATGATAGAAGTCCGGGTCAGGACGCGGAGAGTCCAATATGATGATAAAAGTCCGGGCCGGGACGCGAAGAGTCCGGCATGATGATAAGTTCGGCCGGACGCGGAGCGCCCGGCTACGATGCGATGGTCCGCCGACGCGGACGCCCGGATTCAAATCCGGGCCGAGACGCAAGGTGTTTTAATAGAAAGGCCGAGACGCAATGCGTCTCAATGGGAGTGCCGAGATGACCCAACACCCGCTGTAAGTGAGTTGACCGGGTATCATTCCGTGATGGAGTGACTTGGATGTCCAGCTGTCATCATCATGTGGGTAATGGGCGGGCAGTTATACTTGGTATCAGTATTAATCTTTTTCAACATGGTATAGAGCACTAGCCTCCTCCCCCTCTTTCTTCACCATGGTCAATTCCCAAACAACCGTTTCCAACAATCCTAGCCAATCTATTGTCTGATGATTGCAGTTCAGTCCAGAAATTGACCATCCGTAGAATATGTGCACTCGGATTACATGGTTGTTTCTCCTCAAACAAAAATTTCATATCAACATTGTTATTCCCAATTTCCACTCAATGATTCAAAATCAATTTGGAGTGAAAATCTAGAGCTCTAGGACCGACAACGCTAGAGATTACTTTACTAAATCTTGTCCCCCTATTTCCAATCTTAGGGGATTATTCATAACTCATCTTGTGTTCATACACCCCAATAGATGGAATAACAAAAAGGAAAAATGGACATTTACTCAACATTACTCGTGTAATTCTCTTCCACAACAATGTCCCTAAATCCTATTGGAAAGAGGTTGTTCTTAATGCCACATACATGATAAAGAAACTCCCCTCACATGTCTTAGACAACAAAAGTCTCACACAACTCCTCAACAATTTCTATCCTCATTTCCGAACCACAAATGAGCTTACTCTTAGGATTTTAGGATGCATGACCTTTGTCTATATCCACGGTCCACTACGAGTTAAATTACATCCTCGTGCCATCAAATGTGTCTTTCTTAGATACTCATCGACTCAAAAAGGGTACAAGTGCTACCACCCTTCATCTCAGAAGTTTTACACCTCGACCGATATTACCTTTTTTAAACATACCCTGTTCTTCTCCAGGTCCATCCTCAGGGGGAGATTTCAGTGACAGAAGATAGCACTTGTGAGTTATTTGAACTCATTAACACTCTTAATCTTCCTCCTACTCAAATCCATACCGAATCACTTTCTATTTCTATTCCATTTGGTGAGTCATCTCCATCTTCCTTTCCATTCAATGTCCCTCGTGATACTCCAAGGATTCCTCAAGTGTATTCAAGGAGAAAAGCTACTCCAGAAGTAATACAAGTCCAAGAACCTCACCTACAAACCTCCGACCCTGATGCTAGGATCACAGTAAGATCTGACCCATCTTTACAATCTACTAAACCATCCATTGACCTAACAGATAACCTTGACCTTTCCATTGCTGTTAGAAAAGATACTAGAGAATGCACCAAACACCCTCTCTACCCTCTATCTCACTATGTTTCTCTTAAACATCTATCACCAACCCACAAAAAATTCATTGAGTCTAAATATCATGATTGAGTCTAAATATCATGATTGTTCCCTATTTCTGAAGCATTGTCAAAAAGGGAATGGAGGGATGCCATGAGGAAGAAAATGAATGCATTAGAAAAGAATAAGACATGGGAAGTTGTTGATAAACCAAAGGGGAAGAACATTGTTGATTGTAAGTGGATTTTCACACTGCAATACAAAGCAGATGGATCCCTTAAGAGACATAAAGCTAGGTTGATGGTAAAAAGATATACTCAATATACTCAGACGTATGGGGTAGATTATCAAGAGACTTTTGCTCCAGTTGCAAAAATAAATACTGTCAAAGTTCTATTATCTTTGGCTGCACACTTCAACTGGCAACTCCTACAGTTTGATGTGAAGAATACATTTCTCCATTGAGATTTAGATGAAGAAATTTATATAAACATCCCACCGGAATTTGCAAGGGATACTAGTAACAGAGCATGTAAATTGAGAAAGGTTTTTTATGGTCTAAAACAATCTCTTAGGCCATGCTTCGAAAGATTTGCAAAAGTCATGAAAAAGTCTGGGTATAAACAAAGCCAAGGGAACCATACTTTCTTCATTAAGCACTTAACTGTAGGGACAGTGATGACTCTTCAAGTCTATATAGATAATATTATTGCAACTAGAAATGATGAAAAGGAAAAACATGATCTAAAGCAGAAAATAGTGGAAGAGTTTGAAATAAAGGAACGGGGCAAACTAAAGTACTTCCTTGGTATTGAGGTAGCATATTCTTACAAAGGAATTTTTATTTCTCAACAGAAGTATGTGATTGATCATTAGTTGAAACAGGGAAGATTGGGTGCAAGTCGATTTCTAGTCCAATGGATCCAAATCACAAGATAGGAGAAGCTAAGGAAGAACCAACTGTTGACAAAAGGATGTATCAGAGGATGATTGGTAGACTCATGTACCATACTCACACTGGGCCAGACATAGCATATGTTGGGAGTGTAATCAATCAATTCATGCATGATCTAAGAGAATTACACTTTTATACTGCTTATAGGGTATTGCATTACTTGAAAGGCACCCTGGAAAATGGAATCTTGTTCAAGAAAACTAAGACACTAGCTTTAGAAGCCTGCACAGATGTAGACTATGTAGGTTCTCTAGTGGATAGAAGACCAACTATAGGATATTATACTTTCCTTGGTGGTAATCTGGTCACATGGAGGAGCAAGAAGTAAAATGTGGTGACAAGATCATCTGCAGAATCAAAATTTAGGATCATTACTCAAGGATTATGTGAACTACTCTGGTTGAAAATTATTCTAGATGATATATCCCATGAAACTCTATTGGGACAATAAGTCAGCTATCAATATTGCTCATAATCCTATTCAACATGATAGGACTAAATATTGAAATTGATAATTATTTCATCAAGGAAAAATTGAAAGAAGGATTAGTGTGTATGTTATATGTCCCTTCGGAACTATAATTGGCTGATGTATTAACAAAATAACTAAACTGTTCTAAATTTCATGATATTATAGTCAAGTTGGGAATGGAACACATTTATTCCTCAGCTTGAGAGGAAGTATGGAATTGTAAACAGCTGTGTACATAGTAGGAGATCCCTTAAATTAAGGGGTTTACTTAGAAAGATATCTTATATTTAGGAATAAGTTAGTTTCCTATTTTATCTATTGTAATTTTGTATATAATATTGAGTATTCCCATTCTAAACGAGAATCAATTTTTTCCACAATATCAATTTTTTTCGACAGTATCATCCAACAATCTATGAAGGTTATTGAACCCTATTCAAGCTAGCAAACACCATCAACTACTAGTTGTATCGCAAACAACATCAAGTACTAGTGGTATGGCTCAAGATTTTCGACTATGATAAAATCAGTTGTAGAATTGACAAGAAATCATATCTTGACAGACCTTAAAAGTTAAAACCATGGTTTAAAATTTCGACCCGTGCCAAGATTTCGATCTGCCGGAACAATACGGTTTCGATACCGTATCGTGTTTGTGTCGTACAATTTCAATGTATTTTTTATTATAAATTTGAATTCTGAATTTTATTTAAAATATCATTTATTTTTTATTTTAATTTTTTATATTTTTAAATAACAATATAAATTTATATATTATAATTATATTAATTAATAATTTTATTTAATTAAATGATTTTATATATATATATATATACCGCCGCGATCGCGGCGGAGTTGCGATTGTGCACACCATAATCAGATCACGGCGGAATCGCAATCGCGCACGCTGCGAATTGCGATTGCAAACGCTGCAAATCACGATCGCGGAGACGTCGTGAATCGCGATCACGGACACCATAAATTGCGATCACGATCGCTGCGGAATCGCGATCGTAATTTCAGCGGAATCGTGATCCGATCGCGGTGGAATCGCGCGGGATCATGATTGCGATTCTACTGTCATTTGCGATTACGATTCTGCCACCGTTCACTATCACCACCACCTTGCCGCGATGAGATTTTTGCATACCAGTGTCGATCCCCGTCGCAACGATAAAATTCATCGGTTCGAACGACACGGGTGGGTATTTAAAACCTTGGTTAAAACTACGATCATGACCAAGATACTTTCTAGAGTCATACAAATTCAAATTGCAATCTTAATGTGAAAAGTTTATATATGCAATCATCAATAGCATTTTTGAATTTTCATTTTGAGGATATACACCATGATCCTAGTGCAATATCAATAAATAATACTTTCCAAAGTCCTAACCCATCAAAAAATGAGAAGGAAATTCAAACCATCAAACTTAGTAAAATATAAATGACGTAATTTAACGATGAAAAAAAGGATTGTAAAGTCATATCCTAGTATAACTATAAGTCTACTACAAATTGTAAACCTACAGCACAAAATAAGGAATAAGCAATCTGCCAAATAGGCAAAAAGGTCAGAGGAAATTTGTCCAAAAATCAGTAAACAAATAGTTTTCCATTTTCCAGTATTGTAAACGCCATGTGTCTGGAAGCAATTGATCCTAGGAAAAGGTTAACCACCCTTTCCATGCAAAAGTTATACCTCCTCAAATCCCAAGAGTCATAAATCCATAGCAAAGTTTGATAGATCTTACCAACTTTGTCCTGTAAAATTGGAAATATATGTCAAGCTCAGGGTATTAGCAAATGTCATCAAAGAAGCAAAATAGAAACTAGATAGTTTCAGATTTTCATAAATGAACAACAAAGGATTGCTTATCTATTAAATAGAAATATATCGTAAAAAATCAGCAATTTACATACTAAGAAAAATACATACACAACACCTTGATATTTGCAAGATTAAGATTTAACTACGGTTTGAAATCTCATATCGTTCCAATAAATCCCTGAACGAGACAATGTCTCTTATGTCTTATGTCAATCATATTGATGACTATTGTTAGAATATTCTAAATATATTAGGGATAATTATTTGTTTTCTAGGATAGAGTTTGATTTATTCTTAGGATAGAGTTTAATTTATCCCTTTAAATATGCCCTAACTTTGGATATAAATAGGGCTTCTTCCATGTAACAAGTTGATTTGTGTTTTATGAGATAACATGATATCAGAGTTTTAGGTTTCTACCTTTCGCGTTTCTCTCCCGAACACGCCTCTTCTCCCGAGCACGCGATTTTTTTTTCCGCCGCTGCTCGCGTTCCTCTCACGAATGCGCCGTTCCAAGCAGCTCGCGGACACGGAAGAAACAAACGCCGCGACGCTGCAGCTCCTTCCTCATTGCGATTTCTCTGCTCTCATCGCAATTTCTCCTCCACCGCACGCCGCGGACGTGCGCCTTCCGCGCCTTCGCCATCGCGATTTCTCTCGCGGACAACTTCCTCGTCGCGGTTTCCTCCGCCGATCGAACGACAAAGGAACGCCTCGCTGCCGAGATCCACTTCTCTATCGCCTTAGAAGCTCCGACGCCGTCTTCTCCATCAAAAAGTCGGCGCGATCCTCTTCTTTCCCAAGCTCGGCAAGACCCCGACCGAAGCTAGCTGCGGTGATTCTTCCTTCTCACGTGCGCGATTTCTTCCCGTCGCTTCCTTCTCACGCGTGCACAGTGACCTTTGCTGCGAACTCAACACTGCCCACACCAATGCGTCGCTGCTGCTGTCTTCCTCCGTCAGCCGCCTCCGAAACTGACGCCGACACCGCCGTCCTAACTGCGTTATCGCTCTCTCCGATCCGCCAAAGCCATTGTTACTGCTGATCTCGTTCTAATTCTTAGTTTTGCTCGAATTCGCCTCAAAGGAGGCGACTTTGTGGATGGCATTCGCTGAATCCTCGTCGAAGGAGGGATCTTTGGCCAGTCAGTTACCCAATTCATCCTCCTCCTTGAATCGAAACAAGAACACTGTACGGACCCTCGCTGCCCCGTTGCGCGCCCTCGCTTCAGCCGCAGGTGCAGCAGCTTCCGCCGCAGACGCAGCAGTTTCCACCGCAGAGCCACAGCAGATTTTCCGACAACTCCGATACGCAGGAACCCTAAGAATACCAAGAGCTCAGATGGTCGGTCCGAGTGCCTTCGGCAGGGACGACACAGGGCGGTGCCAAGAATCCAGCAGTCGGCGTCTTTATAATCCCCATCGGGACCTGTTGCCGTGGACACCGGATCCGCCTCCATCGCCTTCCTACGATGACTTTCTGAAATGGTATGAGGTTCGACAGAGTTCTAATTGTCTTGCTGCTGTTACACAAGCTGGTAATTCCTTTATTGGCATATCTCGCTCTTCGGATCCTTGGGTACTTGACTCTGGGGCCACTGATCATATCACTGGTAATAGATCTCTTTTTTCTTCACTATCTACTTTCGGTTATTTACCCTTTGTCACCATGGCAAATGGTTCTCAAATTCAGTCTCAAGGTATTGGTATTGTTCATCCTTCTCCGTCTCTTTCCATTCATAATGTTCTTTATGTTCCCGGAGCCCCCTTTAATTTGTTATCAATAAGTCAGCTTATTCGGTCTCTTGATTGTGTTGTCTTGTTTACTAAATCTTACGTCATTCTGAGCAGATGCTGGGAGGATGATTGGCCGGATATGAGTCTCATGCTTTATCACACTTCACTAGGCCTCTCTTGTTGGTTCGGCGGCGGCATCTTCACTTGTTATTCATGCTCAGTTGGGACATCCTGGTCTTGATAAGTTAAAACAATTACATCCTAGTCTTTCTCACTTAAAGTCTTTATCTTTTGAGTCATATCAGTTAGGCAAGCATGTTCGTAGTTTGTTTTCTCCTCGCATTATAAGTCGGGCTACGTCTCCCTTTGCTTTGGTTCATTCCGATATTTGGGGTCCGAGTCGTGTTTCTTCTACTTTCGGGTCACGATATTTTGTTACCTTCATAGACGATTTTTTCCGTTGCACTTGGTTATATCTAATGAAGGATCGTTCGGAATTGTTTTCTATTTTTCAATCTTTTTTTAATGAAGTCAAAACACAATTTGGTATCCCTCTTCAATCCTTGCAAAGTGACAATGCAGGTGAGTATCTATCTACTCCGTTTCAGACCTTCTTAGCATCTCATGGCGTATTACATCGGACGTCTTGTCCTCATACACCCCAACAAAATGGAGTTGCAGAATGCAAGAATCGTCATCTTCTCGAGACCACCCAAACTCTTCTCCACCACTCTCATGTTCCTCTTCAGTTTTGGGGTGAAGCCGTACTTACTGCATGTTATCTCATCAATCGCATGCCTTCCTCTATTTTACAGGGTCAAATACCTCATCATGTACTTTATCCAAATCAGTCCCTTCATCCTTTACCACCTAGGGTCTTTGGTTCTACATGTTTTACTTATGCTCTTAATCCTGACATTGATAAACTCTCTCCTCGGTCGCATAAATGTATTTTTCTTGGATACCCACGGTCTCAGAAAGGGTACAAGTGTTATTCTCCTACTCTCCGTCGGTATTTCATCTCTGCTGATGTCACGTTCTTTGATTCGGTTCCTTTCTTTGGACCTTCAGAGTCGTCGTCCGAGTTTCCTCCTTCTGTGCCTGTGCTAATCTTTTATCCTCCGGAGGACTCTCTATCACCTCCAGTTTCAATTTCTCCTCCGTTGCAGGTTTATTAGCGTCGTCCTCGACTTGTCTGTAGCCAACACTAACTCTGCGTGGAATCATCTCGAGCCAGTCCTCCGCCCCTTCCTCCGTCTGATCTTCGAATCGATATTCCCATTTGCACTTGCATGATATCGTTGACTAATCCTTCTCCTCATTATGTGTCTATAAGTTACCATCGTCTTTCTCCTTCCTATTATTCTTGTCTTTACTCCTTGTTGTCTGTTTCTCTTTTGAAGACTGCAGGAGATGCATTTGCCCATCCAGGATGGAAACAGGCTATGCTGGACGAAATGAGTGTCTTACGGAGCTGTGAGACTTGGGACCTCGTTCCTCTACCACAAGGAAAGTCAGTTGTTGGTTGTCGATGGGTATATACAGTGAAGGTTAGTCCAGACGGAACGATTGATCAGCTTAAGGCTCGTCTTGTTGCTAAAGGCTATACTCAAATCTTCGGGTTGGATTATGGGTACACTTTTTCCCTTGTTACCAAGATGTCTTCGATACGCCTATTCATATCCATTGCTGCGATTCAACACTGGCCTCTTTATCAGTTGGACATCAAGAATGCATTCTTACATGGTGACCTGCTCGAAGAAGTCTACATGGAGCAACATCTGTGTTTTGTTGCTCAGGGGGAGTCTTCTGGTCTTGTATACCGCTTGCGAAAATCTTTATATAGTCTCAAGCAATCACCCAGAGCATGGTTCGGTAGATTCAGTATTGTAATGCAACAGTTCGGCATGACTCGGATCGAGGTTGACCATTCTGTCTTTTATCGGCACTCATCTACTAGTTGCATCTACCTAGTGGTTTATGTTGATGATATTGTCATCACAGGCAGTGATCATCTCGGGATTTCACAGGTGAAACATCTTTTCAAACATTTCTAGACAAAAGATCTCGGCAAACTCAAATATTTCTTGGGGATAGAAGAGCACAGTCCAGAAATAGGATCATTATATCCCAAAGGAAGTATGCAACGGATATTCTAGAAGAAACAAGAATGTTAAACTCAAAGACAGTTGACAACCCTATGAATCCTAATGTCAAGCTCTGCCCGAATCGGGGAGCCTCTGCGAATCGAGCGATACAGACGATTAGTAGGGAGACTAAGCTACCTTACTATTACTCGTCCAGATATCTCGTTTGCAATAAGTGTAGTAAGTCAGTTTCTCAACTCTCCGTGTAAAGAACATTGGGATGTTGTGATTTGCATTATTCGATATATCAAAGGCACTCCAAGAAAAGGTCTTTTGTTCGAAAACAAAGAACATACTCGAGTCATAGGATATTCTGATGCAAATTAGGCAGGATCTCCCATTGATAGGAGATCCACCTCTGGTTTTTGTATATTTGTCGGAGGTAACATTGTTTCTTGGAAAAGCAAAAAGCAGAATGTTGTGGCGAGATCCAGTGCGGAGGCAGAGTATCGAGTTATGGCCATAGTCAGTCAAAAGCTTATATGGCTCAAACAATTACTTCGGGAGCTAAGGTTTGGAGATGTTACACAAATGTCACTCATATATAATAACCAGGCCGCCATGCATATCGCATCAAATCCAGTTTTTCATGAGAGGACAAAGCATATTGAAGTCGACTGTTATTTTGTCAGAGAGAAAGTCATATCTGGAGAAATATCTACTAGTTTTATTAACTCGCATGATCAACTAGCAGATATGTTTACTAAGTCTCTGAGAGGTCCCCGAATTCATTATATACGTGAGTGTCGTATAATTTATATGCTCCATCTTGAGGGGGAGTGTTAGAATATTCTAAATATGTTAGGGATAATTATTTGTTTTCTAGGATAGAATTTGATTTATTCTTAGGATAGAGTTTGATATATCCCTTTGAATAGGACTTAACTTTGGATATAAATAGGGCTTCTTCCATGTAATAAGTTGATTTGTATTTTATGAGATAACAACTATCATTTCATGTCAACACTCAACACCATTTGGCATACTAAAGTTGAGATAATATTGTTATTTTTTTTATATAATTTGTCTCCGTACAAGATAATGTCAAAATCATAACATTTTTGGTGAAAAACAAAACACTAAAGTTAACTATATAGTTGTCTAATATTTTTCTTCTTCATCTCTTTCCTCATACCTCCAACTTACCACTAGCATCATACATCAGAACATTAATACCATACTGAAATAGTATCCAGTAATACTCTTGTTATTGATTTAGCAAGGTTGCATACATCAATTAGCAGTGGAAATAAAAACACCAATGCAAACATGAGACATTTATTTAGTTTAGCAACCCCAAAGCCCTTGTTTCACAGCCTACGATATCACTTTTCCTTTGTTGATCAACTACAGGTAGAAAACTGTTATAAGCTCAAGAATTACAAGCGCAGATGGAGGCTAAGAGGATACAAGAGGCTTAATAGAATTTAACCAACTCTATTTTCCAATCTTCAAGCCTCCTGAGCCCCCTTTATATAGCCTTCAACTCCTTTTCATTCTTCACTTGTTGTAACATGATCTATTGTAGATCAATCAACTGGAAACACCCATTAGTCAAACCCATTAGTTGAGTAATACACAGCAACTATTGAGACATCCAAGTGTTGCAATGCAACTTTATAGATCAAATGGATTCTTCCTACTTTCCCATTGTAGCATCAATCGGATCCCAACTTCAATTGACTGTGAAGAATTTAGCCGAGAGATATGAGAGAAAGAACTGGTATTGTATTTCTCAATTCTTGAATAATTATGCACATAAGGATCATTGCTATTTATACACTTCTTCCCTACTTAATTATGGAATGAAACACAATCAAATCAAATAAAATTTGCCCATAATATCTAATCAAATAAATCTGAATCAACCGATCCGTATTTACAATATATTCTACACTCTCCCTCAAGTTGGGTTATACATATTGTAGATGCCCAACTTGTCACATTGTTCTTCGAAGTTAATCCTTGCGAGAGTTTTTGTAAGTATATCTATGATTTGATATCGTAAAGGAATATACGAGAGTTCCACATCTCCTTTCACCACGTTTTCTAAAATGAAGTGTTTGTTAATTTCTCTGTGTTTCGTTTTGTCATGGTGAATAGGATTCTTTGCAATGTTGATGGTTGCTAAATTGTCCCATTGTAGTTTGATAACTTTATCTGTGATTATTCCAAGTTCTTTTAGGATTTTGCGAATCTATATTCCTCGACAAACTCTGAGTGTAAGAGCTATAAATTCCATTTCAGTACTGTTTCTTGCAATTACAAACTGATTTTACTTCTCCATGCCAAATTACCCCAGACATACGTGCAATAGCCCGAGGTCGATCGTCTATCTATAAGATCCCTAATCTAATCTACATCTGAGTACATGTGTATGCCTCGATCTTCGTTCTTTCGAAATAGTAACCCTTTGTCTGAGGTGCTCTTAAGATATCTCAAGATTTTGTAGACAACATTCATGTGTTCTTCTGTAGGATTATTCATAAATTGACTTACCTTATTGATAGGAAATCCGATATCAGGTCGTGTGTAGGATAGATAAACGAGGCATCCTACACGTTGTTGATATCTCCCCTTGTCTATTGGTGCATGGTCTTTTCTATAGCCAATTTTGTTAGAAGAATCCATCGAAGTATCCACAAGCTTGCAACCAAGCATGCTTGTATCTTTTAGCAGGTCCAACATATATTTCCGCTGTGTTAGGAATATTCCGTATTTAGATCGAGCCAATTTCATGCCAAGAAAGAATTCTAGATTCTTAAAATCTTTGATATCAAATTCCTGAGTGAGAAGCCCCTTTAGATTTGTGATTTCTTTCTCATTATCACCAGTGATGACAACATAGACAATAAGAATGGTGATCTGCCTTTCAGGAGAGATTTTCACAAATAAGATGTGATCTATTTGACTCTGAGTGAATCCATGCTGGGTCACAGAAGTAGAAAACTTATGATATCATGCCCTGGGAGATTGCTTAAGACCATATAATGACTTGTAAAACTTGCATACCTTATTGTTTTGGGTCCCAAAGTTGAGAATTTCCATGTAAACTTCTTCTTCCAAGTCATCATTTAGAAAGACATTTTTGACGTCCAATTGGTGTAAATGTCAATCCTTGTTTGCAGCCAGAGGAAACAAAATTCTTATAGTGTTGAGCATGGCCATTGGAGAAAAAGGTTTCTTAGTAATCGATGTCATATGATTCCAAAAATCCCTTATTTATAAGGCATGCCTTTAGTCTTTCGACTGTACCATCAGCTTTGTTTTTAACTTTAAAAATTCATTTGCACCCAATTGCTTTCTTTCATTTTGGTAGTTCACAAACAGAACATGTAACATCTTTTGTAGGGATTTCACTTCCTCATCAACAACTTTTTAGGGTGTTTGAGAGTTTCATCAATGGTGGTTAGAACCTGAATATTATTAAAGGTGGTGACACACGCCCAATAATTTGAGGACAACCCTTCATAGCAAATAAAGTTGGAGATGGAATGCATCATGCATGATCTAACTTCCCTTCCTTAGAGCAATTGGAATGTCAAGGTTATTATCCACAGATGAAATAGATTCATGATTGAGTATCGTAGCTGAGTGAATGTATATGGGAGTTGAATCCTGTTCTGACACTTGAACTGGTGTTGAATGTGTCTTTCGTCTTGTGTATACACAAAATTATTTCACTGAGGGAGGAGATGATGGAGGTGAAGGAATAGGATATGACACAAGGGGATTGGATAGAGTGAATGATATTGGGGTCTGGTCCGAAACAGTGTGATGGATGATGATATTCATTCAGATTCTCCCTCTGAATATCAAAAATATAGTATGACTGTTGTTCAAAGAAAGTAACATCCATGGTGTTATAGGTTTTCATGGTGACAAGTGAATAACATTTGTAGTCTTTTTAGAATGGTGAGTAGCCGAGAAAAATGCATTTGGTGGATCTTGGTTCAAGTTCACTACGATTGTGTTGGTGGATGTGAACAAATGATGTACAATCAAATACTTTTTGCAGGAATATTTTGAGAGATTACCTTGGTATGGGAGTATGATTTAAGGAGAAGGTGAACCGGACTATAGAAATTGAGAACTCAAGAGGGCATTCGATTGACGAGATAGGTGGCTATGGAGATAGCATCACTCAAAAAAATATTTGGTATATTGAAAGAGAACATAAGTGAGCGAGCTACCTCAAAAAGATGTTTGTTCTTGTGTTCGACAATCTCATTTTGTTGAGAAATGTCAACGCGGGAACTGAGATGGATGATGCCTTTTGAGGATAGAAAAATACCAAGATTCGAGGCAAAATATTCTTCGGAATTATCGATTTTGAGTGTCTGAATAGACGTCTGAAATTGAGTTTGAATTGTAATATAGAACTGTTCAAATATGCGACTTATTGCAAATTTATCTTTCATTAGAAATAACTAAGTTAGGCGAGTATGAACATCAATAAATAAAACGAATTAATGATTTTATGTACGAGTTTTAACACGGGACAATCCTCAAACATCACTATGTATGAGCGAAAAGGATTTAGATGGTTTATAACTTAAGCTTAGAAAGGATACTCGTGCATGTTTAGCAAGTTGACAAAACTCATATTGAAAAGAACAGACATTTTCATTGAGAAATAAGTTAGAAAATAATTTTGCAAGGTAAGTAAAGTTTGGATGACCAAGATGGCAGTATCATAATATGATTTTGACATATTTATTGTTGGAAGAGGTAGAGTGGTGGTTAGATAAATTACCGTAGTGAGGCAAAGTCCCATGAATAATGTAGAGTATGGAGTACGATTCAACACTATCAATCGTCTTCCCCATATTCGTATCCTGAAATTCACATAATTCAGTAGAAAATTTAGCAAGACACTTTAGATCATGAGTCAGCTTCCCTATGGACAATAAATTGCTATCCAATGTAGGAACATGAAGGACTGTTTTCAAGTATATATTTAATGTTATCATTACGGAACCAACACCGACCATTTTTGCGACAGATCCATTTGCAACACGAATAGTGGAATTGTCCTGACAAGAAACATATAAAAGAGGGATATATCACCCATCATGTGATCCGATATGCCCGAGTCAATAATCTATCGTCCGAGAGACCTATTTATATTTAAGATATTAGGGAAAATACCTTCATTGTGGGTTAAGTAACCAATGGGCTCTAAATGGGATAAGGCAATAGTAGTCGGCCTGAACATAATCGTCTATCGGCTTTCCTCGCGGCGGACTTTAGCAAATGGCTCATGTATACTCGACAGTAGCTTGAGGTTGAGAATGCGTGAGCATACATTATCCAGTGAGGAGTTTAACCCAAACAGGAACTCGAAGGTCCTCCTCTGCTCGATAAACCCATTAGTGAACATCAAAGATGTCGACTTGCTTGAACAACTCCAACATATTGTTCGAATAGTGCTAGTGAGGAAATCCTTTCCCTTTGTCATAGATATACATCCTTACGGATTGCAACCATTAAAAATAATTCTGACCATTGAGTTTGTGACCAATGATATATGAGCCTTCGACTCCGACAAGAACATTAGGGGCTGACATAGCTCGACGAGAACAAGACTATGGTCGCCGAGAGCTTGTTGTGGTTGAAGAAAAAGATGGTTGATGGCTTACTGTGCCGGAAGTATTCTTTGTAACATAATAGATTCAATGGCAAGTTGCAACTCTGATACCATAAAGAATTCTGTCAAGAGATATGAGAGAGAGAACTAGTATTGTATTTCTTAATTCTTGAATAATTATATACATAAGGATCATTGTTATTTATGCACTTCTTCCATACTTAATTATGGAATGAAATACAATCAAATCAAATCAAATTAAATCCGCATATAATATCTAATCAAATAAACCCAAATCAACCTATCAATATTTACAATAATTTTTTACAGACTGCCTACTCAAGTTAACCATGAACAAAAATATTTCTATTTGTTAGTTGATCATGCTGAGTCAATTCTTTGGTCACCTCACCTATCCAATCAATTGTAACTCCAACTACGATTATCCTAATGATTGAGTCTCGTCTAAGTTGAGTTTTCTCCTTACCCCTTACCTCTTGCGTACAAATTACTCAACTCTCATAAGTCATATTAGAGTCTTACCATTGCAGCTTAACTTTGCCCTTAAGTTCTCTCTCATCAAGTTTCTCGTCCCTCGAATAGACCCAAGCTCTTAGCATTTCCACATGTCATCCTTCACACTTCACCTATATTAAATGGATAGCTTATTTAGAGTAGATTAAAAAAGTCATGAGTTCTCTTTAGATGAAAAAAATTTATGGTATTGATCAAGCTATTTGAATTTTGCTTACTGTAGTTAGTTTTGCAAAAAGAAAATTGTAAAATTTTTATATCTCCTATTACATACCCAACATGTGAAACTAAACATGACCTAATACTTCTAACACTATCCATTAAGCCTAAAGCATAAATTAATAGTATATGTCTTGCTTGTTAAATAATTAGACTATTCTCACAAAACAAACAATTGAGACAATGACCACAATGAAAAATCAAAACACAATGCTAGAAGACCAAACTTAACTTAAGAAAGATTTAAGTGATTACATAGGCATTAATTCATTAACCTTAGAGCAACACGTCTATAGAAAAAGGATGAATTTAAAGAGAATGAAGTGAGATCCAACGAACAAGTCTCTTAAGTGTGCTTCTCCCTTTGATGGTGCGTCAAACAACAATGGCAACCATATGATTGAGAGAACGAAAGAATTCAATGAGGGCACTAAGATGAAGATTTAATTGAAAGGATGATATAAAAGCCTACAAGACAAGTTTCTTAAGCAGGCCTTCTCCTTGCAGTGGCACATACTATCTCCTTGCAGTGGCGCATACTATCGTTCATTACAAACAGATGATAAGGGAGAAGGAAAGTACTTGATAGGGTGTTAGGGTGAAGACAAATAGAAGAAAAGACAGAATTTGGGAAGTGACAGAATACTTAAGAATGAGGAAGACATGGACAAATCTGATGCATGCTAAAGAAGACAAGGGCAAGTAGTGAGAACGTGGTGAACTAGTGTTAGAGCCGGAAGGAATAGGTGTTTGTTGGAGGTAATTAAGAAAATAATAGACAAAAGCAAGGTTTAAAATTTTGAATCGTGCCAGAGTTTCAATTTATGACCTGAACGTACTATATCATATCGTACCGATACAATTTCGATACTTTTTAAAATATAAAATATATTAATTAACAATATTTTTATTAATATTTGATCATTATAAAGGCTTATTATTGAATTATATTTGATATATTGAATGTTGAGTTTAAGTTTTGATATTATCTCACGAAATATTTTAGGCTTATTGAGTAAAAGTCGATTTAGATTAATTGAAGTCAAATTTAAGTTATATTTAATTTAGATTTATTTAAATCAATTTAAAATTAAATTCAATTTATATATAAAATAATTTAGTTCATTAGTAGTAATATATTTTATAAAGTTAGAAATTATATTATATTTAATATTTTTCATTTTTCCTAATAATTTATTTCTATAAAAAGTTTTTTTCCCTATGTTTATCTCGTGGATGGATAAAGAAGGGAAAAAGATAATAATCTTTAAAGAGGTTAAGAGCTTTTTTTTCTCTTCTAGTTATCTTAAGAGGTACTTTTTTTCTCTTTGTTTATTTCGATGGAGGAAAAAAATAATGAATAAAAGAGGAAAAAATTAATAAGGAAGAAAAAAATAATGAATGAAAGGGGGGAAAAAAAGAAGTGAAAAATTAACTGGAAAAAAAATACCTATTTAAAAAATAAAAATTTCAACCTCTAAAATAATAAATAAATAAATAAAATCGCTGCAGCCACCGCGAGGTCACGACGACTTGGTGGTGCGGTGCTAGTACAGTGTCGATCGACAAGCAAAATGACAAATTTTGCCTATGTCGACCTACACGACATGAAATTTAAATCACTAGACAGAAGCAAAGAAAAAAGAAAAAAAAAAAAGGAGAATGGTAGTCATATCCTCAATCCTAGTAAGTGCTCGAAAAGTCAGGAGAAAAAGAGAAATTGGAACCAAAGAAAATAGCATAGATCCATGGGGGAAACAAGCAAGATGTGGCTGCCAAGTTGAATTGGCTAGAAACTCGACATCCAGCCTATGTAGAAATGGTGACATTAAAGGAGTTTTCAATGATGGAAAATTATTGTGGCAGTTTATGTGACTATTGGGCAACACTTGTGAGAGTAACCTATATGCAAGATGGAAGAGGATCTGTGTTTACTGTTAGGAAGTGGTGAGAGCAGGGGAAAGTTAATGTGTTTCATGTGCAATCTTCTAGACCTAATCAACAAGCAGTTGAATAGATTGGATACACCTTGACTAAGGGAGAAGACGAGCCACAACTGGAGATGGTGAGGCTAATGTAAATCTAGCAGCTAGAGCTACTTAAAGCTTAAGTCTCATCTCTCAGAATGCATTATTAGATTTGTGATAGCTCATCAAATATGTGAGCTCATGAGATGCACAGACAAAGAGGAAACTTGAAATCAAGAACACCGCAGGCTTGCTAAGGAGGAGTAGAAAATAAAGCATGCCAACGAGTTGAA
This sequence comes from Wurfbainia villosa, assembly GCA_025175895.1. Lineage (NCBI taxonomy): Eukaryota > Viridiplantae > Streptophyta > Magnoliopsida > Zingiberales > Zingiberaceae > Wurfbainia > Wurfbainia villosa. The sequence continues at coordinate 6,051,364 of JAKLTH010000147.1, forward strand.
GATTGTTAGTTCAAGATTGTTGTCAACACAATCAATATGGCAAGGATGAAACATAGATAGATGCAGAAGAACTAATGAGAACCACCTTCCTACCACTATTCCACAACAAACTTAGGGAGATTGAACATGGCAAATTTGTGATGGCAGTAATAGGAATGATTCCACAACAAACTTGGGCGAGATTGAACATGGAAAATTTGTGGTGGTACCATCGGGAATGATGAAGAAGATGATACAGGAATCAATCTAATCCTAAACCTAAAGTACCTTATGTGGGACTAAACCCTAGTAAAAGGTATGGCCAAAATATTAGTAACCTCCAATTTGTTTCTAACTAAGAAAAAGGTTGATACCATCTTTTCTTCCTTGCAGGGAAAAAACTGTAGTTTCCTCTTTTGTTGGGTCACTTAACAACAAAGATAATATGATCCTTATGTCAAGCACCTGCATAAACTTTAAAATTTTGAAAGCTCCCATCATGATATACCAAAATACCGTGATCTTTTATCTTCCTTATTTGCCTTAAGAGTGAGAAAGTACAACACAAATGTTATTTTTGGCCTGCACAATGGGATGGTACCACAACAGCCCAACTTTTAACCCAAGTAGAGGCAATAGAAGTTTCTCTTTGTGTTTGTCCTAATTGGGTACTAGAATTTGGTGAAGGTGTCAAGTTACAACATTACCACTGTGTAATCATTCGCCTATGTCTAGCACATCAAATCTAGTGATGGAAATGGAGGTCACGGTTGTGGAAAAATGGGATTCACATAGCTCCAATGTGGCGAAAAAGAAAGAACTTCAACAAGAAAATAAAGGAGAGAAGATGAAAGCAAGTAGTCTTGCAAACCTGGATTCCTTATTCCGCATTGGGAATCCCTGTGAGGGATTGGAAAGTTCATTTTTCATCCCTGAAGTTAGAACTTTTGTAAATCTCAACTTGCTCGTTGTTTCTCATTTAAAAAATCAAATCCTCCTTTTTTATAGTTGATTCCTCCATGTAAGCTGATGAATGCCCTTCCAATTGGAAAGTCCTATTTTTCATCCCTGAAGTCAGAAATAGCCAACACTCATGTTTTTCTTTGAATCACAAACCCATAATCCCCTTACTTGCATCGCATGTCTAAACTTCAATCATTTGGGAAAACAATTTCGCAACATTTGATCAATATTACTTCTTACTCATGGTAGGTCAATCTGCCTGTGACCAACAATCCGCATGCTCTTCATCCTCACATGTGTGCGACATGCATTTATCTTCCTTAGACATCTGTGACCAGCAACCTCTCAACTTTCTTCTTTAGTTATCCAACACGTTCTTCCTCATTCACCTCATATGTTTCTTCCTTAGCAGAAAAGAAGTGGTGACTTGGAGATATAGTGGACTCATCTCTCGACCCACTATTTTTTGTTGCATCAGCTCACAACCTGACTTCTCCAGTGTTTTTCTCTAACACATTGTGTCTCTTCTCTGGAAGGAGTTATATTCCCATGTCTTCCTAAAGTTGCAATAAAAGTTTCCTACATCTATAGAAATGGGTCATTGTTCAACATGTTCTACTCTAGAAGTTGACGGATAAAGTTGCCTTAAATTAAAAATGTCTCAATTTTCAACAACCTTGCCATCCTTTCGTTGCACAAGCCTTCCAATTCTGTTAAGCTTCATGACTTAGAATAGTGAAACTGAATGATAAAATTGTACTTCTTGTGTTACAGTTATTTGAGTTTAGTTCACAGGCCAATATCAATTAAAGCATCTAACAACAAAGGCCATTAAGATTCTTAGTGTAAGATGCTTGGGAGAAGGTTCGCCTCAATTATTTTCCCTACTTTGCAATGCAATTGACCCTAGTCTTACAAGACTTTCCGGTTTCTTTTCATGCTAAGAGATATGGACACAAGCATAAGATATGAATGGTTGTGATATATCTCATACTTACATGGTGATTTGGAATTTCTTCCAGCCTTGTAATTTAGACATGACTACAAAATAGTTGTTTGAATAATACAAGATTAAACTAACAAGATACTCATGATCATCCTCCACATTGTGCACCCTGAACTTGAACTGGTGAAGACAGATTCTAGGAGAAACTTCCTTGTGTGATTAGCTCCTACCACTTTTGTTCCACCATCTAAAACTGTATCGCATCAATCTATTCTTGAAGTACAGTTGCAGCCTATTCCAAATGGACTTGATAGAGGTGTTGGAGGTAATCACAGAGGATGTGGAGCTCATCAGTGGAGACTGTCAGCAAGGGAAACTCAGACATACATAGACTCCACCTCCCTCGTATACCACTCATATGACTCAATCTTAACAACTTTCATAAGATGGATTCCATGCTAGTAAGCTATGCAATTCCAACTTAACTATTTGACTTCACTTACCTGTATAGAGAGAGTGTACAGTAGTGGGTGGAAAAATAAATGATTGACCAAAGTATCATTAAGTTAGGATTATAATTTTCTAATTGATGTTAATGCTTGTATCGGTCATTTTTCTATACCCTCCTAGAGGGGTCAAATAGGTCATGCTACTTTGATCCATGGGCTAGTTTGCGTACAACTCAGAATAATGTTGGATCAAGCAAGACATAGCATATTAGGCCATGCACATGGACAAAAGGTATCCTTCTCTACCTATGTAACTTTAATATTTGATTATAGCAAAGATGTACAATATTTCAAAAAAAAAGCCAAGCCAACTACTATTTTGTATAATTTGCTAAGTTATTCAACAATTTATAATCATTGATGAATGTTAACATTAACAATCTATGTTCCTTGGAAACTTTAGTGGAAAGACAAATCATTGATTGCTAATCAGCTAAATAAAGTTCCAATGTATTTTCAGAGTTGAAGATAATTGTCTGAATCATTTCTAGGTAATTGTCCTTACTCCAGCTCCCATACTTCATTCATTCCTCTGGGATAAACGACAACTACCTTTCTAAGATTCCAGAACTTTGAAGGAACAACTAGTCATTCTAACAGTAATTATCTTTTGAGCTCCATTCACCCAATTATTTTGTATGAAATAGAAGGCATCATTCAAAATCTGGCAACAAAAAAGATATCTGACTTAGAGCAATCTCCAAGAAGGTACACATTGAACAAGTATGTCATTCATTGATACCATTCCTCATGTACTCCAATTCATACTCCTAAAAATTCCAAAGTGATATACATAAAACAAATGATTGAAGCTTCAGAAACCAACCAAGAAGGCCGGAGCTATGTAATAATCGCCCTGCAGATACTCAAACGACCTTGTTGCTTTCTGCCGGTAATCAAAGACAATATCCGCTGTGAAAACCAATTAATAAACATGTTGGAGAAATTTTAAAATAAATAAAACTAAATTTTTAATGAACATCATAAATAAAATGTTTAATTGCAATTAAATTGGTAAGTGAGCACTAACATTCCAACCAACATTGCTAGGTTTTAATCAAAACATTTAATTGCCAGCTTTTTAAAGCTTGACCAGGGGTCGAATTGAGGGGAAAAAAAATATGAGAAAAAAAAAAGAGAAAATAAGTGATAGAGATAAATAATAATAATAATAATAATAATAATAACAAGAGAGAAATGCTCAGAATCCTTTGCCATCTCAGTATGCTCTGTGAAGGTAAGCGAATAAGGGTTTGTTTTATTTCTTCCAAAGAAACATCTACAGGAAGAACATCACTCAAATTCAAACATGGTCAATATGATTTATATTAGAAGAGATTTATATTGGTAACATAATATTTGCTGCTCATTTATGTAGTTGAAATCTGTGTTACCCTCTTCATGGTCATGTCCACAAAAGGGGATGCCAATCGTATCCCTAGAGAGTTGGATTTCTACTAAAATCACATGTGCGGAGCAAAAAACAATGTTTAGGCAAGCAATTATGTGTTTCTAGAGTTTGTCTAATGAATATAATCGCTATATTTCCATGTATATTCATATAATCTTGCAAGAACAACATACACAAAGTGTAGGAGATAAAAACGGTATTATATTTCTAACTCAGCATATTGTAGAATTACATCAAATATATCTGTTCCATTTGTTGGTACAATCGGCCCAGATTATGAATGATCAGACTCGAATAGGACTCGAGTAGGGTTTTGATATTTAACAATGAGTTTGATCATTGTGTGACAATATGGGTTTGATCATTGTGTGACAATATGGGTTTGACCATATGACAAGTAGATGTTTTGGATATCCAAGTCATATGAGGGAGTTTGTTTAAGGGAGAGATTGTTGGAGCAATCAATCTCGGAAGTTCAAGATTGGATTCTTAGCAATGGAGAAGTCCAAGTATGGATATTTGGCAAGGGAAGTTCGAGATTCGAGTCTTAGCAAGGAAAAGTCGGATGCTTGGCAATTGGAAAGTCCAAGTCATGAATACTTGACAAAGAAAAATTCCAAGGTGTAGTCTTGGTCACGTAAGTCCAAGTGTGTAGTTTTGGCGGTGAAAGTCTAAGTTTAGATACTTGGCAAATGGAAAGTCCAAGGGTGTAGTCTTGGCCACGTAAGTCCAAGTGTGTAGTCTTGGCGATGAAAGTCCAAGTTTGGATATTTGGCAAATGGAAAGTTCAAGGGTGTAGTCTTTGTCACGTAAGTTCAAAGGTGTAGTCTTGCAGTGAAAGTCCAAATATTGATATTTGGCAAAGGAAAAGACCAAGGGTGTAGTTTTGATCGTGTAAGTTCAAGTGTGTAGTCTTGGCGATGTACGTGTAAGTCCAAGTATGTAGTCTTGGCGGCGTAAGATCCAAGAGCATGACATAGTCGATGGAAAAACCTAAAGGCTAGCGCGAAGAATGAACGAGTCGAGGAGGACTCGGATGGATTCTGAGTGGCGTGAGACTGATGGAGGTGGCTAGAAGGCTTAGGTATAGGCTAAGGGTGGTCGATCAAGTATGAGAGGAGCATACTTGGGTTAGACCTCACTTTTGAGTTTTGCCAGTCGACTGGTCGAGTGTTCATCACTCGAGAGCCTAGTAAATTCGAAGCAGTTGACTGGGATTATAACCAATCGACTAGTCGTGTAATCGACTAAAGCTCGACTGCCAACTAAGTGCTCTGCAGTTGATTGGTGGCTTGTACGGTCGATCGTCGCGACAATCGATCGCGATGATGGGAAGTCGAGTAGTGGACATGAGCACGAAGCTCGTGTCGGTGGCGGTCGGTGAGGCTTTGGCGATCGGCTGTAGACGATCATTACTCAGGTATCCGTTGGATGGTAAGCCAACGTGGATTAGTCCATTGTGAAACAACGGACTAAGGGGCAATCAACTGGTGTCTTTTGGCAGTCGACTACCAGACAGAAATCAGCTCGACGCATGACTTAAAAGGAGCTCGACGGGAAGATTGGAAGAAGCCGATTCTTGAGTATTTGGGAGGAGTTTTGTTGATGCATTCCAGACCTTCTAAGGCCTTCAAAGCAACCACATCAATAAGCATTCAAAAGTATTTTTTGTAAAGTATTCTTTATATTTGTGTTTTCATTCTTATTGTATTTGGTTGTATCTTATGTTCTTATTGTTGTAAGACATTGTAAAAGGTTTATCCACCTCCGGATTGTTTCCGAGAAGGAGAAGATATAGTGGTGGTGTGCATCACTAGAGCTCGGCACGTGGAATAGAAACTCTAGTTCCGAACCACGTAAAATATAGTCTTGTGTTTGTGTTTGTTTATACTTTTGCTTTTGTATTCCATTGCGCACTAATCATTTTGTAGATGAACACGAACGAATCGAAGAAGTCAGAAACCCACTATTTACCCCTCTCTAGCACACGTCAGGGTCCCTACAATTGGTATCAGAGCGGGGTACTCTTCACCGGACTCATTGCCGCAAGAGCAACGCTAGAGGAAGATGGAGTCAAGTGATGGATTCGACTATGACACCCGGATCCCTACATCATTCGACCGAGAAGATTTTCCTACATAGAGGGCGAGGATGGAGACCTTCTTGATGATGAACATAGAGAATTGGTTCATCATCATGGATGGATTTGAACCTCCCATGGACAAGAAGGGAAGACTCCTCAAGAAGAAGAAGTGAACCAATGAACAAATCCACAAATCCAAGACAAATGAAAAGGTAGCGATAATTTTAGCAAATATCATACCTAAGGATTTGTTGTACATCATAGGGAATTCGACGATGCAATGGATCTATGGAGCAAGATAACTAAGTTCCATGAAGAATCCTCACCAGCCCAAGAAGTAAAGAAGGAGTCTAAGGAGGAATGCTCATCCTCTCAAGCTCATAAAGATTCGGAAATTGATAGGTGTTCAACATCCGAAGAAGAAATTGAGGAAGCTTCCACTTCTAGGATTGAGAGGAAGGAGAGACAATCTTCTACGCCGGAATAAGAAAAGACATCTACATCCGGGAGGGATGAGGAACAAGCTCACAATTCTCATACCACCGAATTAGATAACTCAAATGCAATTCATAAAATTAAAGATCATATAATATGCTTTGAGTGTAAGGAATATAGACACTACAAGAGCAAGTGTCCAAAAAGAGTCAAGAAGACTCAATTAATGTCAAAGGTCAAGGAGAATATCAAGAGGGTCAGAGCCCTAATTTACAAGAGCAAGGAGCACATTGTGTGCTTCAAGTGCCAACAAAGGGGTATTACCGGATCCAATGTCCTAGAGGGAGTCATCCTCGGAAGGGCAAAGGAGAAGCTTCAAATGTAGGGGGAGCTAAGGCAAACTTTAAGGTAACTTTTAATAATGTTCTTCTAATTATTAGTGATAAGAAGCATGCTTGGAATCTATCACATAATTTACTTGCAATTGTTAATGATAGGAAGTATGCTAGCAATAAGTATTTTTGTTTAGGGGTTAAATCCTATGAATTTAAATCTAAGGACAAATCTAGAACCATTACCTCTAGGACTACCTCACCTAAGGATAACAAGAATCTAGGCAATAATATCAAGAAAACTAGACATGCCTAGGAAAAAGAAAAATGTCCAAAGAAATAATGGACAATCAAAGATTGAAAAATTAGAGGTTGAAAATCAAGCATTAAGGTTTAAGCTTGATAAATTGGAGAAGACTCTTGCAAGAATGAAAAATATGTTTAATGGGTCTAATGGTCAAAATCTAGAGTCAAGGAAACAAAATTTAGATTTTGGTAGGTAAAATCAACATAAGAACAAGAAAGACTTGGGTTACAAGCCTAAATGCAAGGTAGATAAGCTTATCTACCATAGTGTTCCATTTAACTATAGAATAAGCTCTAGGTCTAGGAAAATCACTGACACAAGGAAAGTTATCCCTAGTGTTGACCATGATAGATGTCTAGTGGCTAAAGTTTAAAAAAAACTTAGGAAAGCCACTAACAAGGTTACAAGGAAAGTTATCCCTAGGATTAACCTTGATATGACCAAAATAACCAAGACTTCCAAGCCTAGGAGGGTTATTAGGAAGGTACTAAGAAAAATCATCCCTAGTGAGGACTTAGTAAATCCAAGAAGCTCCAATAGATATTAGGTTCCTAGGAGCGTGATTCTCTCACGCTAGATGGGTTAGGGTGTGTCAATCTCAAATGGAAGGGTAGTTAACCTAACCATGGTAAAGTTGACACTTTATGACATTTTCAAGGTTATGTAATACCTTAGAAATGAGTTTAGAAATTAATCTTAAAAGAATTTAGGATGTGCCAATAAAAATAATGAAGTTGAAAAGTTGATCATAATTGACCCAAATAGATTAAAAGGTCATAGTATGTCATTTTGGATTTTGGCACACTTGGGATTTAGTTGGTTATGGCAAATTGGTATGTCTTAGCAAATGAAAATTGGGTTTAAGACTTAGGTATTCTATACCTTTGTATTTTATATACTTGTCATGCTTTATGTGACATAATATATGTCATGACATCATGCTCATATTATTATTCTTAAATGTCATGATAATGCTTAGTTTAATTATATCGTACTATGAAATCATGTATCATTGGCAAATATGCTTAATTTATGCAAATCATTTATGTCATGATCATTTTCATGCATTTAGATTAATTAAATTGAATTTAAGAACAATGCATGATTTGAAGTCCTATATAAAGGAATCAAATTGGATATGCCTAGATATAATACATGAGCCCTTATATTTAAGGAAGAACAAAATACACATCTCACTAAAACTATAAAAATGACTTGTATGTGTTTTCCTACACTCTAGATACATGTGAGATGTTAGAAAAATGAGTTAATTTTATGTGCTTATATAGTACATCTATATGAACTCTAACTTTTTCAGTCACAAGTATAAGTCATGAGAAAAACTAATGTACAACTAGCCCATAGACCATGATTGAAATTAAGGTTTTGAAAATATTTTAAAATCATTTTGAAAAATTTTGGTGAAGTCTATCTTTTTATAGCAGTCACCATTCAGATATAAAGTTAAACAAAACATTGAATGTTTCAATGGTTTTGAATTTTGTATCGATCTTTCAATTTAATGGGTATTTTATTATAAAATTAGTTTTCACCCATTGTATTTGACATAGGCAATATACGTATGAATTTTCAAGATTTTTCGAATAACGTATATTATTTATGATTTTTCAAAATTCGATTTCTGAAATACTAATTTCTGCATTTGCAGAAACCAGTCGACTGTCGCTTTGGGAAGTCGAATGGTGGTGGTGCAGTCGACTGGTTTCTGATTTCAATCAAACTGTCATGTCTGATATTGGTTGAACAAGGGTTGTTTAGCTAATTATCAACATCTCTACGTACCCTAACGTCTCCTAATCCTAGGATATGCTTTGGAAAACATTGGAAGGTGAAATAATCATTGAAAATGATTAGTAGAGTTGTTTAGGGTGGAGTATCGAATTATAAGGGAGGTTAAAGTTTAAGTTTGAACTTTTTCTCTTATTTTCGATTGTTTAGATTTCCTATAGGCTTTGAAACTCTCCAAGGACATTGTTGGTGAAATGGTCAAGGGAGAGTAAGCCTTTAGGGTGAGGTCATCCATCTTGGTATGATGGATAAATTTTGATTACAAAGGAGGAGAAGTGAGGGTTAGGTAAACTTTCATTGTGGATTGCCTCTTATTTAGTAATAAGAGTTGTATCACTAAGAAGAGTAAAGGCATCCAAGATGATTTTAGACCAAGAGGGAGAATGATAGATCTCATTGGGAGATGAGACATTGCAAACTCTTGGTGGGCTTTTTTATGTATGTCAAAGGGGGAGAAGGGTTTAAGTTAGGTAAACCTTCATTATGTTTTGGCATAAGAAGAGTTAAGTTGGGTCATGGGACAACCTAACTTAAAGGTATTGTCAAACATCAAAAAGGAGAAAATTGTTGGTGCAATCAGCCCAAGTCGCGATTGACCAAACTCGAGTGGGACTCGAGTAGGGTTTTGATGTTTGACAATGGATTTGACCATTGTGTGACAATATAAGTATGACCATATGTTGACCATATGACAAGTGGATGTTTGGGATATCCAAGATCATATGGGGGAGTTTGTTTAAGGGGGAGATTGTTGGAGCAATTAACTTCGGAAGTCCAAGATTGGATTCTTGGTAATGGAGAAGTCCAAGTATGGATACTTGGCAAGAGAAGTCCAAGATTGGAGTCTTAGCAAGAAAAAGTCCAAATATGGATGTTTGGCAATTGGAAAGTCCAAGTTATGGATACTTGGCAAAGGAAAAGTTCAAAGGTGTAGTCTTAGCGGTGAAAGTCTAAGTGTGTAGTCTTAGCGGTGAAAGTCCAAGTTTAGATACCTGGTAAATGGAAAGTCCAAGGGTGTAGTCTTGGCAATGAAAGTCTAAATATGGATATTTGGCAAAGGAAAAGACCAAGGGTATAGTCTTGGTCGTGTAAGTCCGAGTGTGTAGTTTTGGTGGCGTACGTGTAAGTCCAAGTGTGTAGTCTTGGCGGCGTAAGACCCAAGAGCATGACATAACCGATGGAAGCACCTGAAGGCTAGCGCGAAGGATGAACGAGTCGTAGAGGACTCGGATAGATCCTGAGGGCGTGAGGCGATGGAGGTGGTTAGAAGGCTTAGGTCTAGGCTAAGGGTGATCGATCAAGTATGAGGGGATCATACTTGAATTAAACCTCACTTTTGAGGTTTGTCAGTCGACTGATCGAGTGTTCAGCACTCGAGAGCCTAGTCAACTCGGAGCAATCGATTGGGATTATGACTAGTCGACTAAGACTCGATTGTCGACTAAGTGCTCTGGCAGTCGTGGTGAGTGGCTTGCACGATCGGTAGTCCATGAATGATCGTGTCAATACGGGAAGTCGTGGTAAATGGACACGAGCACGAAGCTACGGTAGTCGACCGATCGATTAGGCGATCGAGAGTTTTAGCAATGATCGCTCGTATCCTTTGGGTGGTAAGCCAAAGTGAATTAGTCCGTTGTGAGACAACAAATGAGGGGGCAGTTGACTGGTGTCTTTTGGCTGTCAGGTGGAAATCAGCCCGACGCATGACTTAAAAGGAGTTCGACGGAAAGATTAGAAGAAGCCGGTTCTTGAGCATTTGGGAGGGGTTTTGTTGTTGCATTCCAGACCTTCTAAGGCATTCAAAGCAACCACATCAACAAGCATTCAAAAGTTCTTTTTGTAAAGTGTTCTTGTCTAGTAAATAATTAGTTTTTAGTTTCAATAAATCTAGCTTGTAACAGATCATGGTATGAACTGTACAACTTTTGTAAATTAGCTATGTTAACTGTGCTTGAATCTCAATGTTTTGTCTTCCTATTCTAGATCTCCAAGAACATTGAACGGCTATTAATACACATTCTAGCATTTTCTCTTAGTAATGTCCAATCATATAACTCAGTATTTCCATTGACAATAGTGAGTTATTTAACAAATTCTCTGATTTTTTTAAGGTAGCCTAGTGTACGAAGCTCCCGCCATACTTTATAAGAAAAAGATCTATTGTATGCAATCTTACCTTGCTTTACAAAAAGTTGTTTCTAGGACTCGAACTCATAACCTCTGGGTTACAAATTTTCAGATTCGAGAAAAAAAAATATTGTTAATGTAAACAGCTAATAACTTGTGATGAAGAGGATTTGTCTTCAACATAGTTTATTTTCTTGAAGGTGATAGTCATCTGTATAAAAGACCAACTATGATAATAGCTCAGTGGTTGAGTTGTTGACAGGGATTTACACTAGCATGCCTCAAATTGGTTAAATGGGTAGCATTGTGCTATATTTCTACATTAATTTCTTAATTACTAGTTCACTATGTATCAATCCGTGACCAGCAGGGTCGTAAATGAATCAGATGTTCATGAACAAACTTAGTGTTTGGTTCATTCAATAGTAGAAGAATATATAAAATATACAAGCATGAACACTAATAAGATTGATTTGTTGTATATGAATAAAATTCATAAATAATTTATGGATAAAATTATTTATTAATTTAAGCAAAATTTAATTATAAATTTATTTCATAATTTTTTATTCAAATACATAAAATTTATAACTTTTTATAATCTAAAATTAGTCATAATAGATTAAGAATAAGAAAATGAATTAGATAAAGATTCAACTAATTTAAAAGGACAACAACTTTATTAGTTGAGTTTGATAAAAAAAAACTCGAACTTGGCTCAAGCTTGATAAGATTTTTAATAAGCTCGATAAATAAATAAATGAGCTTAAACACAGCTAAACTCAGCTCCGCTCATTGACATCCCTAGTGGTTAGTAAGATATCAAGTATCCTATAAGACTTGGTCAACATTGATAATTGAATTATTGACCATGTACATTACAATTTCTAATTCTTTACCTTTGTTGTAGACATGCGTGAATCTGTTCTTGCATATTTTAAACATTATTTAAGGGGAGGGGGGAGTTGATTCCTACTCAATTCAGGCCTATATGCTTCATTAGGTCATCTCTATTAAACTAATATTTTATGTTAAAACTTTTCCTATATTTGTCAGGTTGAAAGTGACCAGTCTCTTATTGTTAGGTATGAACTTATATACACAATTATAATGAAGCATGTTGGTATATTGATGATACTAATGTAGCATGTCATTAAATTGGCAATACACATGCTTACTCTACCATTTGGTTATTGCATGCACTTTAGTTTAAATTTTTTGAAATGTGGAGATTTAATCTGTAAGAAAATGTAACTCAATATGAACTATTTGATGAATACTTGTGCAACAATTTATTCTGATCAAATACTTATGTCATATAAGCTCATATGTTAATTGATTCACACTCATGAACTAACTCTATCGTTAGGAGTTAATTGGAAAAATTAGGTAGAAAAGAAAGAGACTATGACAAGGTTGTTCAGGTAAATGATTTATATCATGATATAACATATTATAGTTAATTAACAAATGTTATATAGTTGAGCATATTTACTCAAGCATGATATTCACTTGCATCAATATACATGTGTGATGCTTTATAACATGAATAGACAAGCATGTTCTGTGCGACTTAGCTAGTTACAAATGCTTGTACATAAATGACTTGTTTATATCAACATGCACTTTTGAGTGACCTATAATGTGAATCATTTCACTTGTGCTACAATTATGTTTTCATAATGTTAGGTGCGTATATGTTGATATGAGCATGTTATAATTAGTAGTGCCATAGTTTGTTGAAATTAAAAGGCTTTGATTAATGCTAGCCATTGATAGTGAGGTAAAAATATTATCAATAAACAAAAGGATATTGCGATCCTAAACAGGATTTGAAATTTTAAATACACTAAGGGGATATGGCTGCCTTATTGGATTTGTCTGTCGTGGGAATCCTGTTGGTGCAGGGGCACAAGACAATTAAATCTGAGTTTTAATAATGACAAAGATTCAAAGTTAAGTCATATTATGATCTTATATTATGTGTCAAGCTTGCAGGACTTAATAAGTTAGCAGGATCAAAAGCTAAGTAGAGAAGTCCAACAGGTCAGAGGACCAGAGGTTTGACAAAGGTAAGCTCCGTGAAAAGAGCGGTGGTAAAGTCGTGTCCTCGGTATGGGGACAACCTTAGGCGTTGATCCGACTAAGGGTTTCGGAAGAATGCCGAAATCGAGATCGGACAGTCAAAGACTATCACGATCGCTATTATTATATATCTTGTGCTAATCTTGTGATACAGGTGATTGAATTGAAACTCAAGTATAGCAGGGATGGATCATCAGTCGACTGGCAAAAGTAGTAGTCGACTGATGCAAGCGGATCGACCAAAACGCCAAGTTTCTTTGGATTGGTCAAGAAGAAAATGTCACCTCAAGATAAGATCCACGTAAATAGGATCTAGATCTAGATCTAGACTATGTCAAGCCAAAGGTCTATAAAAGAAGGGTTCACCCTACGACATGGAATTTGCTTGAAGTGTTATTGCCCTCTAAATCTCGTGGACGACAACTCTTCATACTACAACGCCGCAACTCCGACCAAACTTCTTCACTTAAATCTATTTTTGTCGGTATATCTTATTGTTGTTTTTTTTCTAATTGCTATAAGGAGCGGTAAGGTTTTTACCGCTTTCTTTATCTTTTGAAAGTTCATGTCTCTTACCTCCAACGAGGAAGAGATCAATTAGTTGATTGCCAACCGAAAGCGATCAAGGATCACGGGCCTTGGACTAGCAACCATTTGGTTGTGAACCAAGTAAAATAAAGTGTGTCCTTGTGGTCTTTGTTTCGTTTTCGTTTTCCGCTGCGAAGATTTTTAAAAGAAATGAAGTTTTTTTTTTAAATACGCTATTCATCCCCCTCCCTTCTAGCGTCTTTACAATCCTACAATTGGTATCAGAGCGGGAGCGCTCAATTTCGGTGCAACCACCAGCTTAAACAAAAAAAAATTCTCTTCTTTTCCTTCATTTTTTTTTTTTGTACTTTATTGTTTTACTCCCGCACTACTAATCCGAGACCAAATCTTGGAATTTTTTGTGTTCGTGCAAGTATCGGAAGATCCTCGACCGAATTAACCATGGTGGAGCATTGCATAAGGTCTAGAATCGAGGGGGAGAAAGGTAACAATGTCGATTTAAAATTTAAATTCCATATTATTTGTTTCAAGTGCAGGAAGAAAAGACACTACAAAAATAAATGTCTTACTCGTAAGACTCGGACAACACAACCCACCAAAGGTGGCACCAATGCCAGGAGTCTGGAGGAACAAGAAGCACATCATATGCTTCAGGTGCAAAAGGTTCGGGCATTACAAGAATCGGTGTCCGAAGATAAAGAAAATGTCTACAGAATTAGGGGATACGGTAAAGATTTTGATAATTTAAGTTTTAAAATGCATGATGATTTAGATAAATTGTGTGTTAAATCTAGTAATAGTAGTCATAATAAATCTAGCAAAATAGTTGATTTTTGTTCAAACAATAAGGGTTAATTAATTAACACAATTAATAATTCAACTAGGAAAAAATTAAATAATCCAGATTTAATTGGTTTAAAAAATATTAGTGAAAAAAATGGTCAAATTAATATGACATTTGATAAGATTAATCGAGAACTTGATCAAATTTTTAATTTAATTAACATAGATTTAAATCAAATCAAAACTAAAACCAACCTAGGACTTAATCAGAATAATCAAAAACTAGGATAAAATCATTAAATCCTAAATCTGATTAATCAAGATAATTCCGAATTAAAAAAAATCTATTTTGAAAAATTCAAATTTAAAAAATTCTAAATCTAATTTAAATCCTAATTTGCAAAATTCAAATCCTAATTTGAAAAATTCTAATCCTATTTTTAAAAATTCTTATCCCACTTTAAAAGAGTCTAATTTGAAAAATTCAAAATCTAACTTAATTAAAAATTCAAAATTAGATAATCAAACTAATAAAATTAATTATAATAGAATATCATTTGATTATACACAAATTAATAATTTAGTAATTAAACCTTCAACTTTTAAAATTCAACTAATAAATATATAGACTTGAGTTACAACTCTAAGTTAACCAAAAATCAAGACCCTAAAATTTGTAAACCTAATTATCATAGAATACCCTATAACTATGGAACAAATAAAAATCTACCCAAGAAACCCAATAATTTAAATCGGTTGAATTGAATATGACATCCTCATCCATACATTCATATCATGTTTAATTATGTCATGTCATACATACTAGCTTTAAATTAATAAAATGGTTGGATAGGACCAAAGGTTAATTTAAATTTGAACAACTAAGACAAAGTGAACTGATAGTAAGTTAGGGAATCTCTTCGAAGTGCATGTTTAGGTTGGATGCGTCATACCTGGTGCACTAAGTTGAGCGGACATAACCGAAGCTAACTTACTTAGTCTTTAACTAGTTAGACTAAAGTTTAGTCTAAAGCAAGTCTAGTATTTAATTTCTTGATCAACTTTGTCTAAGAAAGTGGTCCACCTGATATTCAAGAAGGTCATATGCCTCGCCACTACCTGGAAATTCATTTTGAAAAATTTACTTGACTAGCCCAAGTTAAACTTGAATCTAATACAAGTTTAAATACTTTATTTTGATTATAATTAAAAAGAAATAATGAACCCTCATCTCACTAAACTCATAAGATTAACATGTACTGTTTGTATTGAGACATATAGAATGGGTGAGATATTAAGGACAATCAAATTGATTATTTTAATGATTTCGAAATCTATAAATATATATTTTCTTAAAATTATTATTATTAGTTTTTTATTGTCATGTTTGTTGTAGTTATACTTAATTTTTAAAAACCTATATTTTCTTAAAAGGTTGATTGATGGACTAGATCCTTAGGTCAATTTCATATACCGAGACCCTCTAGACATTTAGAAAAAAAATTGTAGGGGATCGTATGTCGCTAGAGGGGGGGTGAATAGCATCGATAATGGAATTTGCTCGTGTTCATCTCTACAATTCGTTAGTACGCAGCGGAAATAGAAAATACAATACGAATATAAACACGAGTACACAAAAATACAAGCACATGCATGCACAAGACAAGATATAACATGGTTCGAACTTTAGGGTTCCTACTTCACGGGTTGAGCTCAAATGAGCTCTAGCGATGCAAAACACCACTAATCAACCTCTTCTTCTCGGAAAACACTCCGGAGGTGGAGAAAATCTCTTACAACAGATTACAAAGGTAATACAAGAAATATACAAGCAAATACAAGAAATACACAAAACAATGTAAAGAAAACTTTACAAATGTGGCTTTTGAATACTTGCTTGTTTGATTGCTTGAGCTGGACTTGAAGACCCTAACTTACACTAGCAAATCGCCTCAAATCGCTCAAGAAATCGCTGCCAAAAATCTCCCCTTCGAGCTCCTTATAAAGTGCGCTCGGGTTGATTTTACTGTGATCATTGTACCTAGCGATCATTGCTCCTGTAATCGTTGTCTCATGCGACTCGATCCGTTGGAAAAACTCGGCCCGGCTAACCGTCGATCATTGCCAAACCCTAGCGATCGGTGATGCATCTTGATCGGCGTTGGTCGAACACCGCCACGTAGCGCGCATCCATCGCTCATTTGCCGTCCGTGGCGATCGGCTCAACGTCGATCATTGTCGATCTTTGGCGATCATTTGCTAATGCCGCTCGGCCGCGATCTAGCATCGATCGACTCTGTCGATCGGTGATCGTAATCTCGATCATTGCTCGGTGTCGATTAGGTTGTCGAGTGTGAAACACTTTCGACTAGTCGTGGTCCATAACCTCGATCGGTGATATACCTCGAACATGAGGTTTTAACCCAGTATGATGCTCTCGTACTTTCTAGACCACCCTTAGCCTGAACTGCAAGCCTTACAGCCTCCGTGATCTCGCCTGTCCAGTCCCTCGAGTCATCCGCGGACTTGTTCGTCCATCTGTTTAGCCGGGTGCTTCCATTGGTATTATGTTGTAAATGCTAAGCATACTATCTGCGAGTACACGTTTGAGCTTCTGTTGCCAAGGCGCCTTGCGCTTGGACTTCCCGATTGCTAAGTACTATGACTTGGACTTTCACCGCGAGACTACACGCCAGACTTACGTAGCAGACTACACCCTTAGATTTTCCGTACGACTCCGTATTGGACTTTTGAATCTCGAGACCATTGCTTGGACTTTCCCTTTCCATTGCGAGACTCGTGCTTGGACTTTCCGTACGAATCTGAGACTTGACTTCCGTGATCACGTTGTCGTGCACTGTCGAACATCAAATCGCTCGAGTCGAAGCTCAGTCAGTGTCGTGACTGGGCGATTGCGCGTGATCTCCCCCTTTTGATGTTTGTGAAACCCTGAAACTCTTTGAACCCTGAAACTTTTGAGTTAGGCCACTAACTCAGGCAATCGAAACTCTCTCGATTCTCCCGATTGGAATGATCTTAAATTCTCCCCTTTTTGGCGTATATCAGGCTCTCTAGTATCGATGTTTTTATATCCAATGAGATCTTATAATCTCCCCCTTGGTCCAGAAACATCTAGAATACCTTCACTCTTCCTAGTGATAAGTCTCATATCACTAAAGAGAGGCAATCCTCCAATTTTCTCCCATTCTCTAAATTCTCTCCCTTATGAGGAAGAATACATCAATCATCCCATGATGGATAACCTCTCCCTAAAGGCTTGCTCCCCTTTGTGATTACACCAATGATATGGTTGGAAGTCCACTAAGCTAAAGGGACACTAAGCCGTCGAAGTGGGGACAAAAATTGAGCTTGAACTTTCTGCACCTTAAAATTGATACACACCCTAAGCAACTCTCCTAATCCATATTCAATAGATTTTTACCCTTCCAATGTTTTCCAAAGCATATCCTAGGGTTAGAGCAGTTAGGATAGCCTAACATGGTTGAAACATGGACTAAACATCCTTGTTTACTCGAAATCAGCTCATCAGTCGACTTGATCAGCAATCAGTCGACTGATGGCATCATCAGTCGACTGTCATACTGAAACAGTCGACTAATATCTGATTTTCAAAAATCAGGTTTTCAGAAAATGAGTTTTGTAAAATCATAAGTAAATATACGTATTTCGAAAAAATTTAAAAATTCATACGCACATTACTTTCATGAAATACAGTGGGTGAAAAATAGTTTGAAAATAAAATACCCATTAAAATGAGAGATTGATACAAGGTTCAAAACTTGAAACTTTCAATGTTATTGACCTACTTTGTATCAACTTCTTCAATGGTGATTGTTATCAAAAGATAGACTTCACCAAGGTTTTCCAAAATGATTTTAAAATGTTTTTGAAAATCTATTTTGAACCATGGACTATGAGTTAGATGTACATGACTTGTACATTAACTCTTCTCATGATTCATACCTATGATTGAAATGAGTTTGAGTTCATCTAGATGCAACATCTATGCACCTTGAACTTAACTCATTTTCCTAACATCTCGCAAGTATCTAAGGTGTATAAAAACACACACAGGTCAATACATTTTCTAGGCAACTTTATTTGATTCCCTTATACATGGGACTTCAAATCATGTCATTGTCCTTAAATCAATTTTAATTAAACTTAAATGTATAAATGATGATTATCGCATATAATGATAGTATAAATAAATATGTGTCAATAATCATGATGTCGTGACATATGAATACAATCTAAATATGAACATGACATAAAAATTAACCCTAAGCATTATCATGACATTTAGATGATCAAGATGAGATATGATGTCATGACATGGCATAATAAACATACGCATCAACACACATCAAACACATAATAGAAGATAAATGATACACAATTTGGAAAAACAAAATATTTTATCTATCTTTAGGTCAGTTCTACACCCAACAGACAGACGTCCAGACAGTCACTCCTTACTACGAAAATAAAGAAAAGATACATAGATGTAGACCCATCTACCACCCACCAATATCATCGGTCAGAGGTGGTGGAAGAGGTGGAGCCTGTTGACTCAGCGTCGGCTCCGCGTAAATCTCGACTGCTCGATCGCTCGGTCGGTGGCAATGGAGGATTGCCTTGCCGAAGCTCCTCGATCATTGTCGACCTCCTCATGAAAATCCTCGAATCTAGTCTCAGCGTCTGCGCGCTCAGAGACCCTCGTCGTCTGCATCTGCTATCGGGGTCATCCTCCTCGGTGGCTCGTCGTACTCCGTCGGCCGCTCTCCGGGGCTCCCCGGGTTGAGGCGAGGTGGCCCTCCATCCACCAGCCACATCCGCGTGCCGCCAATCTGAAAGTGTCTCATACGATGCGTATATGAGGCGGGCAGTGGCCTCAATGTCCCCCTAGAAATGTTTATGCCTATGGATGTTAACCAAGAAGTGATGATATATCCAAAAGACATATGAACTTCCCCTTGCACAGGGGACCCAAAGTGGACTATGCAATGAAAAATGTTTGGTGCAATATTGATATCCAATAAGTGGCACATTGCATACATGAAAAATAGATGGGGAGGCCGAATCTTAGCCTGACCCCAGGTCACAATAGGCAAGAGACATCCAACAATGACTTTGTAAAGTACATTGTCAGGAGTACATAAATCATTGATAGAAAATAGATTCTAACCCAAAGGACGAGGTCGACGGAAAAAGAAGTCATGCATGGAGTTTAGAGAAATATGATCAAAAGGAGCTGGTAAGGGTTCATCAAAAGTAGGATAGAATACGAAGGTGTCGGCAGATGGTCGACACTCCAAGAATTCCTGTAGAATCGCAGGAGTGAACTCCAAATCGTGTTTTGCAATGCGAGTGGAGTATGTTGAACCATCGCCAACCCTCTTCAAATTGAAGTAAAACTCCTTAAGTAGGTCCATGTTAATTGGACGCATGCAGAAAACTATTTTCATTAACTGGTAATGCATTATGAGTTAGATAATGTCCCCATAATAAGATTGAAAAAATGGTTCATCCAAATACCTAACCGGCATGGGTTGGTATGAGCGAGATAGAACCTGGGATCCTTCACCAGGCTCAGTCCTACGTGGTTGTCTATATGAATGATATGTATGCAATGAAATAACACAAAACATGGTTAAATCAAGGTATTGGTAAAATGATTAGGGTTTAGGTTGGCGAGCTTTACTTAGGTGCTATTGATTTGAAGCTTTAAGAGGCGACCAGAGCAGCAAGTGCTGGAGAGAAAACCAGTGAAAAGATGGTCGGAACACCCAGAGCCTCAACTCGCGCGGAGGAAAGAAATGGGACACCCATTAGAGGGAAACAAGATGAAATAGGGTTATGTTTCAAGAATCAAGCCTTACCTAGGGCTAGAAACGTCGGGGAGCTCTCGAACGAGGAAAGGCGAAGTCATCGGAAGCGTCGGAGAAGACGAGAGGTCGCATGAGGAGGCCGAACCGCTAGGGTTCGGCCTTATAAAATCGCGACGAGCAGTCGACTGATTGTGCAAGCAGTCGATTGATAGGGTTCCTCAGTCGACTGTTGAACCTTCTGTGCCAAGCTACAGTATCTTTAGTCGACTGATTTCTGATTTTCTGTTTGGAATTTATGTGGTTTTGATTTCTTCACTTAATTTTCTTTCATTTAATGTGGTTATTACATGTGTATCGATTAGTCCAGTATTATGTTTGTTTTTGTGCATTGTTAATGTGTTTTGATATTTTTCTCCTAGTTTCACAAGCATTAATATATCTAATGATTTTATTCCTAGCATCTCACCCTTTCTAGATATCAAAGTACACAATCAAGGTGAACTCCATATGTTGTGAGATGCAATACACCATAAACATACCTTCCATGCAAACATATGATAAGGCATATGAAGCATGGCAAGTGTATGACATACTAAGATATATAATACCTAAGTGTTGAGCCCAAATGTCATCTCTAAATTTAAAATAATTTTCCTTAATAGATCAATCTCCCAAGTGTGTCAAGACTCAAAATGGCACACCAAGACCTTCTAAACCTAAATGTGCCACTTTTGATCAATTTTCCATAATCCTCAAAGTTTATTAGCACATCTTAAAATCCTTTAGGATTAAGTTTCAATATCATTTCCAAAATATCATATAACTTTGAAAATGTCCTAAAGTGTCAACTTTACTATGGTTAGGTTAACTACCCACCCATTCAAGTTGACACACCCCAACCCATTGGAATTACGCTCTTAGGAACCCAATACCTATTGGAGCTCCTTGAGTTTACTAGGTACTCAATAGGGATATCCTCCCTTAGTACCTTCCTTATGACTCTTCTTGGCTTTGAGGTCAAATTGGTCTTGTCTAGATTAATTTTAGGGATTGCCTCCCTAGTAATCTTCTTTGTGATCTTCCTAGGTTTCATTGAAACCTTGCCCACTAGACACCTACCATGGTTAGTCTTAGGGATGACTTCCCTATTAACCTTGGTTTTCTTAGACCTAGATATAGTTCCATAATCAAATGGAACACTACGATAGGTCTCCTTGGGCTTAGATTTATGACCCAAACTTTTCTTGCCCCTAGGTGCACCTTGCCTTCTAGACCCTAAATATTGTCCATTTGACCCTTGCATTTGATTTTGCATCCTTCTAAGGGTCTTTTCTAGTTTTTCAAGTTTCGCTCTCAAAACTTGATTCTCTAACTCTAATTTCCCTATTTTTGAAACTTCATTTTGTCTTTGGGTATAGTTCTTCCTTTTAGGCATATGTCTATCTTTCTTAGGGTTAATGCCTAAATGGTGTTCTACCTTTCTAATTGTCTCCCTAGATAGAATTGTTTTGGGGACATTGTTTCTAGATTTGTCCTTAGCCCTAATATTACATGATTTTGCACCTAGACAATAAAATCTATTATTTCTAGCATACTTTTGTTCATGAGTAATAGCAATAGCATTAAAATTGTCCTAGCATGCTTTTGACTATTAATTGAAGAGGAAGCATACTTAAAGATTACCTTTGGGTTTGCCTTAGCTCCCCTTATATTTGAGACTCTTTCTTTACCCTTAGCTTGCTTCCTCCCCCTAGGGCATTGGTTTCTATAGTGACTCCTTTGCTGACATTTGAAGCACACTACGTGTTTCGTGCTCTTAATGGTTGGGGCTCCGGCATCCTTTGACTTTTGATTGACTTTTGGTGTCGGCACTTTCTCTTTGGCCAATTTTGGGCATTTGCTCTTGTAATGCCCTTTCTCCCTACACTCAAAGCAAATTATGTGATCTGTATTTTTATAAATTGCATTTGAGTTACCTAGAGTGGTGGTGGAAGCCGAAGTTGGTTCTTCATTTCTACTGGAGGTAGATGGTTCTTCTTGATTTTGCTCCGGTGTGGGAATTCTCTCCTCAATCCTAGAGGTGGAGATTTCCTCC
Organism: Wurfbainia villosa; assembly: GCA_025175895.1. Taxonomy (NCBI): domain Eukaryota; kingdom Viridiplantae; phylum Streptophyta; class Magnoliopsida; order Zingiberales; family Zingiberaceae; genus Wurfbainia; species Wurfbainia villosa. The sequence goes on from JAKLTH010000147.1 coordinate 6,073,629, forward strand.
AATTCTTCTGCTTCTTCTTCCTCCTCGGATGTCGAACACCTCTCGACCTCTGAATCCTCACTTTCTTGTGAGGATGAGCTTTCTTCCTCCTCCTTTGATTCTTCCTTATCCTCTTGGACCGATTGAGGCTTCTCATGAAATTTTGTCAATTCGCTCCAAAGCTCCTTGGCATCCTTATATTCACCTAATCTACACAAGATATCATTAGGAATCAATTCAATCACAAATTTTATTACCTTCTTGTTTTTCTCAAAACTTTGGAGTTGTTCCTCGATCCATTTCTTCATCTTGAGAAAACCTCTCTTTGGCCCTCTTGGATATTTAAATCCTTCCATCAAGGCAGACTAATCTTCGATGTCCATCATCATCATGAAGTCTTCAATCCTTGCTTTTCATTGATTGAAGTCTTCTCGTCCATAAAATGCATATGGAACCGGAGTGTTAATATGTCACCCCAATCCAAGATTTTATTCCATCTTGCCCTCTAGCGCCTTGCTCCTTCAGTTGTGAAGCCGGTGAAGAGCGACCCGCTCTGATACCACTTGTAGGGGATCGTACGTCGCTAGAAGGGGGTGAATAGCGTCGATGATGGAATTCACTCGTGTTCGTCTCTACAATTCAACAGTACGCAGAGGAAATAGAAAATACAATACGAATACAAACACAAGTACACAAAAATACAAGCACACGCATACACAAGACGAGATATAACGTGGTTCGGAACCTTAGGGTTCCTACTCCACGTGTTGAGCTCCAGCGATGTAAAACACCACTAATCAACCTCTCCTTCTCGGAAAACACTCTGGAGGTAGAAAAAACCTCTTACAACAGATTACAAAGGTAATACAAGAGATGTATAAGCAAATACAAGAAATACACAAAACGATGTAAAGAAAACTTTACAAATATGGCTTTTGAATGTTTGTTTGTTTGATTGCTTGAGCTGCACTTGAAGACCCTGACTTGCACTAGCAAATCGCCTCAAATCGCCCAAGAAATCGCTGCCAAAAATCTCCCCTTCGAGCTCCTTATAAAGCTGCAACTCGGGCTGATTTTTGCCTAGCAATCGACTACCCATACATAGCAGTTGACTGCTCCTGTAGTCGTTATCTCACAACGACTCGATCCATGCTGGAAAAACTCCAACGGCTAACCCATCAGTCAACTGTCAAACCCTAGCGATCGGTGATGCATAGCGATCGAGCACTTTGGTTGAGCTGTCTGTCGTATCGCATCCATCACTCATTGTCGTCCAAGGCATTGATTGCTCTATTATGCTCTACATCGATCGTTGCGCAATCGATCGCTACCACTCGGCCATGATCGCATCGGATCGATTCTGGCGGTCGGTGATCATAACCCCAATCGCTCGGTGTCGACTAGGTTGTCAGTGTCAAAACTCGACTAGTCGGTTCATAACCCCATCGATTGATATACCTCAACATGAGATTTTAACCTTGTGTGATGCCCCGCTAGACCACCCAGCTTGCAGCCGCCTTACAGCCACCTCCGTGACCTCGCTGTCGGATCCCTCCAAGTCATCCATGACTTGTTCATCCATCTGCTAGCCTTCGGTGCTTCCATCTGGTATTAATAAATGCTTAGCACCGCGAGTACATTTGAGCTTACGCTGTCAAGACGCACGCTTGGACTTCCCAATTGTCAAGTACCTATGACTTGGACTTTCACCGTCAAGACTACACACTTGGACTTACGTAGCCAAGACTACACCCTTGGACTTTCCATGTCAACTCCATGTTGGACTTTTCAAATGCCAAGACTCATGCTTGGACTTTCCCATTGCCAAGACTCATGCTTGGACTTTCCATGGCAAGTACAAAAGACTTGGACTTTCCATGCCAAGTACCCATAACTTGGACTTCCCATGACAATCACATTGTCATACGTTTTGTCGAACATCAAAATACCGCTCGAATCAAACTCGAGTCTGGTCAATCGTGACCTAGGTCGATTGCACCAACAATTTTCTTGTAGTTAACAAGGATGTCCTAAGAGTATGTCAGGTTAAGGGGAGGTTTTGCTTAACCGAGACCCTCTAGACATTTAGGTAAGCCTTCCTTGTGGTTAACAAGGATGTCAGGTTAAGGGAGAAGTTCAAATTGAAAAATCAGTACTTATAAGGTTTCAAAAATATATTTTTAAAAAAATGATTTAAAAAATGCTATATGATTTTAAAAAAAATATCTATTCCTTTAACCATTCGTTGAAAATATTCGGGTTAAATTATTCATTCATATTATAACTATTAAAAGTATTTTGAAAATTTTACCATATGTTAAGTATGCAATCTTTTTAAAAGATAAAATCATTGTTAGTGCAGGACCTAGAGAACCTAAAATCACAGTCTTTTTAATGTATGCCAAATGGGAAGAGAAGACTTAAGTTAGACAAACTTAATATCTCTAGCTACCTCTAGTTAGGCATATTAGAACTATTAGACTTGAGTTTTTTAAATTTTAAACATCCTTTAATTTCTTTAAAAAAATGTTTTAAAGATTTGATAGATCTAAATGAACTTTAAGTGTTGATGTTTTATAACAATGTTAAAGGTTGGAGAGTAAAATCCTAACCTACGTTAAACATTGTCGGTGCTGAATTTAAGAAAACTTTAAATTTTATTCTTTTTGATATATGTCAAAGGGAGAGAGGGTAAAGTTAAGAAAAATATTAAAGGGGAGTTTTGAAAAAATAATCTGCTGATGCTTTTATGCTTTTATTTCCTTAACTTTGAACGATATTGTCATAAGAGCTATGTTCTGCTGGGCATGCGTGGTCGCGCCCGTCCATGCGTGAGTGAGCAGTGTTTTCACTTTGTTCACGTGAAATGATAACTCTTGTTCATTGGCTCTCACTCCACGGGCGCGCGCCGCACCAACATCAGCGATTGTCATAAATCTAAAAGGGGGAGATTGTTGGTACAGGGGCATTAGATAATCAAATTTGAGTTCTGATAATGACAAAAGTTCGAAGTTAAGTCATATTATGGTCTTATATTCTGTGTTAAGCTTACAGGATTTAGTAAGTTGACAGGATCAGAACCTAAGCAGAGAAGTCCAACCGGTCAGAGGACCAGGAGTTTGGCAAAGGTAAGCTCCGTGAGAGGAGCAGTGATAAGGTCGCGTCCTCAGTATGGGGACAACTTTAGGCGTCGATCCGATTAAGGGTTCCGAGGGAATGTCGAAGTCAAGATCGGACGGTCAAAGACGATCACGATCACTATTATTATATATCTTGTGCTAACCTTGTGATGCAGGTGTATCTTGTGCTAACCTTGTGATGCAAGTGATTGAATTGAAACTCAAGTATAGCAGTCAACTGGGATGGATCATCAATCGACTGATTCGGATCGCAGCGATGAGTCGACTGATGTAGGCGGATCAGCCAAAGCGCCAAGTTTCTTTGGATTTGTCAAGAAGAAAATGTCACCTCAAGATAAGATCCAAGTAAATAGGATCTAGATCTGGATCAAGCCAAAGGTTTATAAAAGAAGGGTTCACAAACCCTACGACATGGAATTTGCTTGAAGTGTTATTGCCCTCTAAATCTCGTGGACAACAACTCTTCATACTACAACGCCGTAACTCCGACCAAACTTCTTCACTTAAATTTATTTTTTTTTGGTATATCTTATTGTTATTCTTTTTCTAATTGCTATAAGGAGCAGTAAGGTTTTTACCGCTTCCTTTATCTTTTGTAAGTTCGTGTCTCTTACCTCCAACGAAGAAGAGATCAATTAGTTGATTGCCAACCGAAAGCGATCAAGGATAGCGGGCCTTGGACTAGCAACCATTTGGTTGTGAACCAAGTAAAATAAAGTGTGTCCTTGTGTTCTTTGTTTCGTTTTCGTTTTCCGCTGTGAAGATTTTTAAAAGAAAAGAAGCTTTTTTAAAAAATACGCTATTCACCTCCCTCCCCCTTCTCTCTAGCGTCTTTACGATCCTACAAACACAACTTCTTTGAGGGGTGATCACTTGAAGAAGGTTCAATATAGTAATAGCAAGTCAACAGTAGATCAAAGGAGCTAAATTAATAACTTAAGCATAAGCACAAATTCTTATATATGAGTGAAGTAAACTCCATGTGAGTTGAACTCTATATATGGTATACTATATAGCTCCTATGTCGAGGTAAGGAAGAGCTTTGTTCTGAAAGAGACTCAAGTAGTATTTGCGATATATGACTCTGCACAACCTTTGAAGGGATTCTCCTAATTGTGTTATTACAGACTGTGTAAGGAGATTAATGCAATCGCTAAGTAAACTCCACTAATACAAAGCAAGTTGCATAGCCAAAAATGCACTACACTATGCTTCAAAATTCAATACTATATGCGTTGTGATTGAAGTCTGGTTCAAAGGGCATAGTTCAAGACTGTGTAAGGAGATTTATGCAATCTCTAAGTAAACTCCAGTAATGCAAAGAAAGTTGCATAGCTAAAAATGCACTACACCGTGATGCAAAATTCAATACTATGTCTTTATTGAAGTCTGGTCCAAAAGGGCATAGTTCAAGACCTAGTTCACTCCATGTGCTTTAGATGAAAATCATTATGCTAAGCGAGAAGTAAGCCATTTCATGATGCATGGCATAAGTACCAATAAGAGCAACACATATAATTTTATTATTCATATACTTTGTTTTTATTTATTTTTAAATTTATGGGCGATTGTTGAAGAAATTTTCAAAATAAATAAACTAAATTACTTTGTAATTTATGAAATTAATATCAAATTATTTATGTGTAATTGATAATCTGTATTAGTAAGTTGGTGTATGAGCACCAACATTGTTGTAGGTTTAAATTAAAACATTTTACTACAAGCTTTTAAAAGCTTGACAAGGGTAGAATCAAGGGGGGAAATATTAGAGAGAGAAAAATGTGATATAGAAAAATAACTGTAGAAGTGCTATGAATACGTCAACATCTCAGTATGCTATAGTGGAGGTAAGCAAATAAGGGGTTTGTTTTATTTTTTTCCTATTATTCAAGGTTTCTTTAAAGAAAAATTTGTGGAAAGAGACATCCAAGGGAAGAGGATTACTCAAATTCATACATGATTAATATGATTAATATTAGAAGAGATTTATATTGGTTAAATAATATTTACTTCTCATATGTCTTTAAATGTAGTAATGACCATGGGTGAATATTTGTAGTACGCTATTCATCCTTCTCTCTCTATCAGAAAACTTTTTGTCAAACCTTTTAGGTACCTATGTGCTCTTCTAAATCCCTACACGCTTAGACACACATATCAAAATCACAACAAAGCCTGCTCAAGCTTAGTTGACAAAACATCAAAATCGTGACTCGCACCACTTGGATTCCAGTGATCTCTCTCTCAACCATTCAGGGTACTAATACTAATACTACAAGTATTGAGGAAAAATTGTAAGTAAGCATGCTATCGGTTGTTTATATTTTCATATCCGATTTATATATTATGTTTTAAATTTATGTGTGTGAGATAAATTAAGAACTTTAGAAAACTAAATTAGACCAATTAAAAGTGTTATATCTAGTTTGCGATCACATCCTAATACAATGAAATAATGGAGTAGAATTTTAAAAAATAATGGAATAAGGCCTAAAAAATTTCTACATGATGTAATAATTAGTTGGAATTCAACATATAAATTATTGCAATATTCACTTCAATATAAAAAATTATTTAATTTATTTTTTTTGTATAGAATGCTAACAATATCAATGTATATTTATTTTTGTATCAATGGAACATATGAAGTAGTATTTGTGAAATTTTAAAAGTATTGAATGATAAAACTGAATAATTATGGAGCTTTTATTATCTTACTTTTCATTTAGTTATAATAAATTTTTCCAACACGGTTTTAATTTTAAATTACTATAGCACTAATGAATTTCTATCTAATGAGAGAAATATTTTTATTATATTCTTGATATTTATTTAGTTGTATTTGTTTTAGATATTACATACTTAAATTAGATGTTTTATATGAAATATTAATTACAAAGAGTATGGATTAGAATATAATGGACTCAAAATCTGAAAATACTGGTAGTGATAGTGGAAGTTTAAAACTTACGAAAACAACTTTTATTACAGGATCTATGAAATATGCACGAGAATTCTTAAATTCCAGAAAGAAACTTAGAGAATTATTTGATAATTTCCTTTGGTTTCGGTAGAACAAACAGTGAGCCAGATTTTAATATTTTACAATAATGATCGTGGACAAGTTCAAGCATTATTTGGTGGTTGGATGAGAGTTGACAAAAATAAAGGAATGTAATTTTTTGAGAACACATCAAAAAATTTTGATAAGGAACTACCACCGTAGAAACAAAAAATAGAAGTGAGTGAATAATGTTACTTTCTAAAGTAATAAAGGTAAATATGTAAACAAACTATATAAGTTTTAATTCCCATATATCTAAGGGAATAAGTAGACAATTTAAATAAGTTTAAATTCTTTTTTAATTTCTTTTTACTTTTCAAAATTTCTAGATTTTTAAAATATTTTTTAAAAATAAAATAATAATAATAATTGTAACTTATGGTAAACCATAATCTGAATTGTAACTAGCTGTTCCAAACCATGAACCGTACCCAGTTTTGACTTTAAAGTTAAAGTTAAAGTCAAGGGTATTTTTTTAACCGGAGAACCCTTCCAAACCAACGAACCGTGATCAAATAAATCCGAGCTAATGTTCCAAAAAAATGATAAATCCAAGCTAATGCTCCAATAAAATGACAAATGCAATAAAATACGCAGAATCAATTTGCCACAAAAATATATATATATTAGATGGAAGAGATGGACGCACAGTCTTTTCCAAGGAAGTTGCCAATGAAGAGATCGTCGACGACGCCCTGACGAGCTCCGACGGAGATGTTCATGTTGTCGGCCTCCTGACCGAGGCGGTAGAGGTAGTCTTTTCCCTCTGAATCCTTCGACTCCCAGGACGACTGCTCCGAGGTCCTCCTGGGGCCATCGGTGGAAGAGGAGCAGCGGAGAAATATCGAGGAAGAGGGCGGCCGCCTCTTTCCTAATTTCCAACGAGTGGTTTTATGGCTCACAGAGGAGGGTAACGGACAGAGAGACAACCGGAAGCTGCCGCTGAAGACTGCCATCCGGTGTCAATACTGGAGTGGATGACGAGAGGGCCGCCAAACCACGGAGATGTCCAGCTAAAAACAAAACGGCAATTTTTCTAAACGCCCACGCTTTAAAAGGTTTTTTCAAAATTGCCTTATTTTTTATGACAATCTATCAAACAGCGCACATGAAGTTTAGAATTGCTCAAAAACGCCTCATACTTTTATATTTACCAAATGACATATTTAATTTCGTTTTTACCCCTCACGCTAAATAGAACTTTTAATACGGAGATTTGGCAGACATCCGAGCCACAATTGAAAATCCCGAGTCATCCAAACGTTCCGTCCAAACGAGCGCACATTAGCGTCTTTCTCTCTTTAGCTTCGGAGAAAATCTTCACTCAGGGCACAAATCTTCAGAACTTCTTGCACTCCATTTTTCGTCCAACATGATTTCTCGAGCGAACTTCCGAGTTTTAGAATTTTTTACGAGACTTTTCGAGGTAATCTTGCGTAGTCCTCTCATTTAACTATATGTGTTACCCATTTCTTACTCAGATTTAGGATTTTTGTTGAAAGTCGTACATCTCATAAGCTTTCTGTCTATCATTCATTATTGCAGAATAAGTCAAAAATCTGGTTCAACCTCTCTTTCACCCGCCAAGGTATGTCTCACATTCCTTGCTTTAGTCGAATATGAAGGACGTCATTTATTTTAATATTTTTTCGATTATGGTTTTGGAATGATTTCAAATATTCAAATGGACGATTTTTTTAATTTGTATCTGAATTAGATAAATAAATCCCTGAGGTTTTTTTTCACAACATTATTGTAAATCATTACGGATTCTCTAATTTGTTATATACGATTACAAAATGAATGAATAAATTAGGTTTTTAAAATTTTGTATTTTCAAATTTTTAGGAAAAAAATGAGTGTGCGAAGAAACTCCAATGGACCAGCGCTTTAGGTCACTTTATTGAAATTTTTGGAGATCCAAATGCTAAAGGAAAGCAACGTCCATTTGTTTGTTTACATGAAAGACACAGAGAGATCATTAAACAAACCCCATTTGCTGTTTTTTTTAATATACAAGGCATTCCACAAATTTGTGGCATATTTGGTGAATATATTTCAAAGTTGGGATTCAGCAAGTCAAATCTTTAAGTTTTCAACTGTGCTAGTTGCTTTCACCAGAAGAGATGTGTCTCTTTTGCTCATTATTGTAGATAGAGGAGCTTCTGTTCCCATGAATTCAGCTAATACATCAGGTGTTCTTTTCATTTCTCAATTCTTCAAAAAAGAACCAACTAGATCAAAACTAGAGTATTTGCTTAAAACTTATTCTGTTAGAGTAGAATTAGATGAAGATGTTTTGTTGTTTTGTAAGTTGTATGTTTTGTATATATTTGCTTGTGTGTTGTTCTGTACTACTACATATAAGGTCCCCATAGGTCTTGTAGATATTGTAGATGATTTTGACAACATAGGTAGTTTCAATTGGGTTGAAGTCATCCATCAATTTATGGCTCCACAATTACCTACTATTGGAGATCTATGTTCATCTACTAATACAGTTGCGCAGAATAGCCGAATTCCTTACCTAAAGGGATTTGTCGGTCTTCTGGCTATAAGTTCATTATTACTAATTTATTTTGTATTTTATATTCACATAAGCATGTAACACTTTGGATATGAGCAGACTTAGTTTCTGGAACATGTCCCAATCCAGAGACCATCCAATACTGAAGGGCCACGAATAAATAAGTGGAGGGCAACTCCTTCCCATATTAGCAAGGTGAGGAATTTATTAGAGCAAGTCTCACCTGAAAAGGTAAATAGAAGACCACAACTTAACATTTTTTCGCTTTCGTTATTTAAATAATTATTGATTTTTTGATAGGTTATTGTTGATCTAGTCTGTACCCGTAGTGAAATTATATTGTTTGATAAGGTTGACTATTATATTGAAAATACTCTCCATCCAATAGAGACATCGTCATCACAAACTATACAAGAAAAATACCCTACTACTCAATGTCATGAGTGTTTAGTTTATCAGAGACAACTCAAAGAGTTAAGAATGGAAAACATTGCACTAACTGAAAGGGTAAAAGAACTAATTGAAATTATAGGAAGAGAAGGTATGGAGGCTGAATCAAATAATCCCGAAGTTGATCCTCAACCTCAATCGGAACAAATTGCCACCAGAACAAGATAGCGAGAAAGAATCTGCTATGATTACAGGGATACTCCCGTTGATAGTCCACTATGGGCAAAATTGGTTCCTCAAAGGAAAAGAAAAAAGACAGAAATTTATGATGTTGAGGTATTAGAAGGGCAACCTGAAAAAGATGTAAATGAAGCAGAAGTTTCTGGGAAAAAGGGAAAACAAATAATTAGTATGGATGAATTGTAAGTGAGGGATACTATCTCTATTGTGGAAGAAGAATATGAAAAAGATCTTGAGAGGGAGGAAGCAAGAATTGATAAACTTAACCAAATGAGAATGGAAGTCATTGCGGTAGGTCAGAATACAAAGAAAATTAGTTTTTGTTAATTTTTTTTAATTACTAATCTAATTTTTTTATTATAATATGTCAAGAAAAAATGTAAGATGTCAAAGAAGCAAAAACAAGATGCTGATGTGACCTACTTGCTAAAAAATTTAGAAAAAATAAAGTATGGTAGTTACATCTACCATTACATTCGAAAAATTTGTTACAATAATATAGAAAGTGCAAATATTTATTTACCATTAAATTTTTTTGTAGGCCTATCACAGGTTATGTTTGGGAGGAAGGTCCTTTTTTATTAACTCTGAATTCTTTATACTCTGGAGTTAATGAATCTGTTTTCACAGTTGGGGAGGTTATCGATACATTTTATTCAATTCTTTTTAGGGGGGCCTCCTCCTCATGTGGGTCATATAACAAGTCTGTGTATTGCTCATCTGGGTTCATTGTAAGGAATTTAAATTATCTTGTAGCATGACGATTTAAAATGTTATACTAAATTTTTAAATATTTTCCTTTATACACAATTGCAGTCAGCATTAAGAATGTCGTAGAAGACTGCCACGACACAAATCATAAACACGGACATGAATGATGGAGAGGTTAGATATATTTTTATACCTCTAAATACTGACCAAAAACTCACTTTCACCTGTTGTGTATTGACACAAAAGCAATGACTTTCAATCATTACAACTCCCTTTCATATGGAGGAAGATCAAAAGCTAATTTTGAAGCAGTTATGAGTAGATAATTTTTTTAAATATGGCATTGTATCTGTAAATGAATAGTTATGTTAACTTAATCATTGTGTAATAATAGGTATCCCAATTTAAAAGATATTCATCTAAGAATCTTGCAGCAATTCATCCATGTTTACAAGCTTATTACCCCATCGACAATTGAGTTTCTGTTACAGTTGATTGTCCCTAACAAGTAGCAAGGTACTAAAAGAAAAATACTGAACGTGAAATTTTACTTTTGAATTGAAATATATAATTTGTCATGGTATTTTTGCAGCAATGATTGTGCCTTCTTTGTGATACAATACATGAGATGTCTGTTGTATGGTGAGAAGATGAACTTCAAACAAGCAGACATGGTAAAATTCAGAATAGATGTCTCAGTGTCAATTTTAAGGGATGAGTTCTTCATAATGTAATTTAAGAAAACCTTAGGTGGGATATGACAATGCATTTTTGTATTTGAGTTAATTATGAATTTTGTTAATTTGTAAATGATACTGCATTCCATAGATCAACAGTGACTGTAATTTTGATATATTATTGAATATATTCTTGAATCTACGGTGTTGCTGGGATTTATATTCCCAGGAACACAGTGGTGCTGGGAATTAAATTCCCAGCACCACGTACAATTTTGAACTGGCCGAGAAAAAAGGTGGTGCTGGGAATTATATTCCTAGGAATACAGTGGTCCTGGGATTTGGATTCCCAGCACCACGTATAATATCCAGCTCGCCTAGAAAAAGGTGGTGCTGAGATTAATATTCCCAGGAACACAATGGTCCTGAGATTGAATTCCCAGCACCACGTACAATATCGAGCTCGGCTAGGAAAAGGTGATGCTGGGATTTATATTCCCAGGAACACAGTGGTGCTGGGAATTAAATTCTCAGTACCACGTACAATTTCAAACTGTCCGAGGAAAAAGGTGATGCTGGGAATTATATTCCCAAGAACACAGTGGTCATGAGATTTGGATTTCCAGTACAACGTACAATATTCATCTCACCTAGAATAAGGTGGTGATGGAATTTATATTCTCAGGAACACAGTGGTCCTGGGATTTAATTTTCTAGCACCACGTATAATTTACAGCTCGCATAGAAATAAAGTGGTGCTGAGATTTATATTCCTAGGAACATAGTGGTTCTGGGATTTGAATTCCTAGCACCACGTACAATATCCTGCTCGGCTAAAAAAGGTGATGTTGGGATTTATATTCCCAGGAACACAGTGGTGCTAGGAATTAAATTCTCAGCACCACGTACAATTTCGAACCGACCAAGGAAAAAGGTGGTACTGGAAATTATATTCCCAGGAACACAGTGGTCCTGGGATTGAATTTCCAGCACCACGCACAAAGTATGCAAAATGGTAGTCACAAGAAAATATACATTGTACAGATTTAAATCCCATCACAAAATAATAAAGTTGAAGTGGTTCACATATTTAACAACATCTAAATTTTTATAATTGTACAGATACTACACAATTTTGATTTACACTTTGCATATTGAGAATGACTTTTACAGACAGACACCTTGGTGCAGTAAAAATTTTACAACTTTGTATACTATTACAACATATCCCAAATTACAACACAGTCATAATTGCAAATAAAAGTGTGAGTTGTGTATTATTCTATTCCCCACCAAAAATCTAAAGCTCCTCATACCTTGCTGTAATCAAATAATAGACTCTCAATGTATCGTATTGTAAAAAATGCACAATCATAGCTGTAAAAAAATACAAATAATTAGTCCATTGCTAACTTATGAAATATGGTATTTACAAAGAATATTAAATGTCTTACGAAGAGCTTTGTTTGGGACCCTGCACTCGACGCAACGAAAAATTTGCATTACCAAATTTATCAGCCAGGCCATGATGCCAGTTCTCATAATACGAAGGGTGAATCTTTTTAAAGAATTCAACCTACATCCAAAAAAATGCTATCAATCCTCCATACACAAACCGTTTATTTAAGTAACATATAAAATAACACTACTTACCGTTTCTTCAAATTGAATAGTGTAAGCTTTCCTGACGGACAATGAGTTGTAGTAGATAAACTCTGCATTTTGCAAGTCCGCCACTAGTAGGCGCCAGTGGTCATCACGGATTATTGGACAAAATATGTATCTGATTGGATCATCACTTAGGGTTTTAAAAGTTTGCTGGAATGCTTGGGCGTATATTATATTAAACATACCCTGTGTATAAAAAAAACTTATCAAAACACCGAAGCTTTAAAGTTGATAATTCCATGCAAAAGGGGCAAAAACTTACCGGGAATTCAGCCCCACAAAATATTGAGCTATAGTACACCTTATCAGTCTCCTTGCACTCATAAGCTAAAACTGATAAATAAGCACTGATGCAATCCCCATGTGTCAAAACATTCCAATCAAATATTGTAAGGAAAGAGTTCATATATAAGTTAATAGCATCCGTCTTCAACACTGGTCCTGATACTGTCGCACTACACAAGGAAAGAGTTGTTAGCAACTCTCAAAACATAAGATTACTATTATAAAGTGTATGATCTTACTCCTTTTTTTTAGTTTCAATAAGCACTCCCCGACTGCTGGATCCATCTTATTGGTGAATTCTTTATAAGCTTGCTGTATAAAAAAATAGAATAAAAAAATGTTCTCTGAAAAATAGGACTGGACAAAATAACTTATGCTCACCTCCAATATCCTTGTCTTGATTTCATTGAGTGGTTGTTGTTTGTTCGTGGAGACTTGTGTGGCAGTAGATAATATTTCAGGTTCACACTTCTCGGCAATTGATTTCCCTTTTTCATCCTGGACTGACTCCTGCTCAAAATTTGCCTCTTTAGGAGCGATATTAAGGTCTGATGAGGGATACTCAATAGCCTTGCTGGGGACTATTTGAGTTTCAACTCTCATTATTTTAGGAATATTAGCAAATCATGCAGGAGGAATGCTTGTTCTTGTAGGGGGTGATACACCATGAAGAGCCCTCTTCCACACTCAAACCTTCCACCTAGTGTATGCAGTAGAAGGTTGTTGAGTCTGTGCAGCTTGTATGAGCTGTGATTGTAACCCCTCTACATCTCTGGATTGTAAATTCAGTTGAACATCCAATATTAAACTGTCCTTTTCAGCAATTAATGCTTCTTTTTCACAAATTATATATATGATCCCTTTCACTTATCTCATTGTCTTTCCTACTTCTGACCTCCTCCAACTGTTGAAGAAGCTCCTGTATTTTCTTTTCTTTTTCTTCAATGGTCGCATCCTTAAGTAGGGAGTTGTTGTCCAAGTTAGTTCTTGCTTCAACTAGCTTGGTGCATAGAGTTGAAACTAGTTCTGCATTCTCCTGGCATACTGGACACGCCTTTTCTCCTGCGTCAAGCTGAGTTTCGGGTTGAGGAGTTAAAGCATAAATCCTAAGTGGAGAAGTGTTTTTTATCAGATGCAGCTCTGACTGTGCTGGCATTAGATCAATAATTATTTTATATGATAGAAGACCATCTACCATCTTCTTAACAACCCTTACATTTGTGGAACTCCACCTCCATCTCAACATTCTTGGCAAAGAATGAGGGACGTGTGGAGGTAGGATATACAAATTCTCACACATCCATACCTAGAATGGCAAAATTAGTTGTTAATAGACAGATTGATCTATACTCTTTGTGGAAAACATAAAATATATTCACTTATAACCAATAAGTGTATGAAACCCTTAAGCATTGGTCTCGTAGATCCACCACCGACCTCTGCTTTTGGTTGCAACGTCACTCCCATACCAATTGACTCCATTTGAGGAGCCATGTAGGTATAAAGTGATTCGCACCAATTGTACCTGCCTAAGTTATCAAAATCATCTACACAATCTATAAGTGATTGCATAGGTATTCTAGGCTTACTGCTGGTGGTAGTAAAAAACACACAGGAGAAAAAAATATAAAATAAACAACTAACAATAAAAATTTTCAGATCCCAAATTATCTGGAGATCTGGAATGTAGGAGATCGATTGGACGCTAGAGGGGGGGGGTGAATAGCGCGTGCTAGTACCGATGATGGAATTCGATCGTGATCGCGTCTATAAATCGTGTTAGTGCAGCGGAATAATAATAATAAAAGCAATAACACGAAACACAATCACAAACACAAGATGTTTAACGTGGTTTGGAACCGAACGGTTCCTACTCCACGGATCGAGCTCTAACGAGCTCTAGCGACGCCAATGCAATCACTAATCACAAATACTCCTTCTTGACACAAGTCGGAGGCGGAGAAACCTCTTACAATAGTTTACAATAATAAACTAAATACAACAAGCAAATACAATATGAAATACAACAAGAGAAGTAAAGAATACTTTACAAAAACTCTTTGGAAGCTTGCTTGTTGATTGCCTTGGACTAGCACTTAAAGGCCCTGATTTGCAGCAGCAAATCGCTTCAAAATGTCCAAGAAAACCAATACTTTTTCCTCTATCACGAGCTCCTCTTATAGCTTCAACCTGTGCTGGAAAAAATCGATCAGTCGACTGGTCGGGACCATCAGTCGACTGATGTCACTGTTGTTGTGAGACAACAGCTAGATCCACGCTGGATAAGTCCAACGGATCCATCATCAGTCGACTGATTATGACCATCGGGCCGATCAAGCCATCACCGATCACGATCGCAGCGGTCGAGTGAGACTCCATTCTGTGCTTGATTTCGAGCACCATCGATCACAAGATCACCGATCGCTGACTCAATCACCGATCGCACCCATGGCAATGATCGTTAGGGAAATTCCCGCAGTCAAACCCTAGTTGACTTAGGCTAGTCGACTGCCACATGACACCAGTCGACTAACACACCTTAAACATGAGGTTTTAGCCGAAGTATGGTTTCCCCATACTTACTAGACCACCCTTAGCCTAGACTTAAGTCTTCTAGCCACCTCCATCAGCCTCACGCCTCTCGGATCCCTCCAAGTCATCCATGACTTGTTCATCTATCGTGCTAGCCTTCAGGTGCTTCCATCGGCTATGTCATGCTAACGGTGTCTACACCGCCAAGGCACATTGGACTTATGCCGCCAAGACCCCGCTTGGACTTTACGCCGCCAACCATTGGACTTATGCTGCCAAGACTCCCGCTTGGACTATACGCCGCCAATATCAACCCCTTGGACTTCTCAAATGCCAAGACTCATGCTTGGACTTTACTTTGCCAACCCATGTTGGACTTTCCATGCCAAGTCCCATGCTTGGACTTTCCATGCCAAGTACCCATGACTTGGACTTTACTTTGCCAAGACCCATGCTTAGACTTTACATTGCCAAGACCCATGCTTGGACTTTCCCAAATGCCAAGTGTCCCACTTGGACTTTCTATGCCAAGTACCTAGGATTTGGACTTTCCCATGACAATTACATTGTCATATGTTTTTGTCGAACATCAAAATATCTCTCGAGCCAAGCTCAAGTCCTTGTCAATCATGACCTGGGGCCGATTGCACCAACAATCTCCCCCTTTTTGATGTTTGACAAAAACCAAACAAACCATTTGAGTTAGACTATCTAACTCAAAAACTCTTTACCAATTATCCCAAATTGGCAATCTCAAACATTCTCTAAAATATTCTCCCCCAAACATTCTCCCCCTTTTTGACTAACATCAAAAAGGTTTTCTCTCTAAGGAGGTCAATGTCTCATGTCCCAATGAGATATTACAATCTCCCCCTTGGTCCAAAGATACCTAGGATGCCTACCATCTTCCTAGTGATAAGTCTCATATCACTTAAGAGAGGCAATCTTATACACTCACCCAATTTCCAAATTGGGTATTTCAAAATCCCATCAATTTTCCCAATTGATGACACTCTCCATATAACTTCTTCCCTTCAAGAAGAGAAAAATACATTCATCATCCCATGATGGATACCTCCCCCTAAAAGCTTGCTCCCCCTTGACCATTGCACCAACAATGTCCTTGGGAAGTCCCTAAGCCAAAAGGAACTCTAAACCATCAAAATTAAGGTTCAAAGTTCAAACATGAACTCTTCCACCCTTAAATTTGATACATTATCCTAACACCTCTCTTAATCCATATCCAATGGATTTTCACCCTTTATAATGCTTCCCAAAGCATATCCTAGGGTTAGGAGTGGTTAGGAACCTTAACCGCAGCTGAACACGGGTTAAACAAACCTAGTTTTATCGAAATCAACATTGACAGTCGACTCCGTTAGTTACCAATGATCGATATTACATCCGATCGCCACTAAAGGCGATCGATAATGAAAAATCCAATTTTCAGTTATCAAAAATGAATTTTGGAAATTCATAAATAATTATACGTAATTTGAAAAATCATGAAATTTAATATGTATAATACCTATGACCAATACAATGGGTGAAAAATATTTGAAAATTATTTTACCCATAAAATACTGAAATTGATACAAAATTCAAAAGTGAAGAAAACTTCTAAATTTTGGCTCACTTTGTATCAATCTCATCAACGGTGATTGCTATCAAAAGATAGACTTCACCAAAGTTTTTCAAAATGATTTTAAAATATTTTTAAAACCTTATTTTGGATCATATTCCTTGAGCTCAATGTACATGACTTGTACACAAACTTTCCCAATGATCCACCTTTGAATTGAGTTCAAGGTTCTAGATGCAAAAATTATGCACCTTGAACCTAACTCATATCCTAGCATCTCACATGTATCTAGGGTGTATAAATACACATACATGTCAATTTAGATGTGAGATGTGGGTTTTGTTCTCCCTAATCTAGGGTTTCATGCATTTTTCTAAGGCAACTCTACTTGATTCCCTTATAAAAGAGACTCCAAGTCATGCCATTGTCCTTAAATCAATTTCAATCAAATTATCTTAAATGCATGAGTGATTATGCATTAGAGATTATATAAATAAACACATGCTCATAATCATGATGTCATGACATAAGATATAATCTAAAAATACATGACATTTATCCTAAATCCTAAACATGATCATGACATATAAATGATGAAAATAAACATGATGTCATGTCATGACATATGACAAATAAAGCATGACATACAAAAGGTATAGGTATAATAACACCTAAATTTTAATATTAATTGTCATTTGATATAATTAAATATATTTTACCATATTTTTACTTTTCTCCCTAGTGTGCCAAAAACCCAAAATGACACACTATGACTCTAAACCTAAAATGTGCCAATTTGATCATTTTATCAAACTTCTCAAATAATATTGGCACATCCTAAAATCTTTTAGGATTAAAGCTCAAATGTATTTCTAAAGTAACCATAACCTTGAAAATAATCTAAAGTGTCACCTTTATCATGGTTGAGTTAACTACCCATCCAATCAAGGTTAACACATCCTAAACCCATCTAGCGTGAATCAATCACGCTCTTAGGAGCCCAAAACCTATTTGATCTCCTAGGGTTAATTAGGTATTCCTTAGGGATAACCTCCCTAGATACCTTCCTAATGACCCTTCTAGGCTTGTTAGCCTTGGTCATTGTGGTCTTGCCTAGGTTGACTCTAGGGGTAACTCCCCTTGCAACCTTCTTAGTGGCCACCCTAGGTTTCCTAGAAACCCTAGCCACTAGGCACTTACCATGGTTACTCTTAGGGATAACTTCCCTAGTAACCTTGGTTTTCCTAGGTTTAGTTCCATAATCAAATGGAACACTATGATAAGCCATCGTAGGCTTAGGTTTGTGACCCAAACCTTGCTTGCCCTTGGTTGACTTTTGTTCCTTAGGTCCTAGGTGTTGACTTTGACTTTTGGACCTAGACTTTTGCTAATTTGACCCTTTAACTTGATTTTGTATATTCCTAAGGGTCTTTTCTAGTTTCTCAAGTCTTGACCTCAAGACTTGATTTTCAATCTCTAATTGCCCAATTTTGAAATTTTGATTTGATCTTTGGGCATTATCCTTTCTAGGCATATGCCTAGTCCATTTAGGATTAAAACCTAGGTGCTCTTGTATTTTCTTAATAGACTCCCTAGGTAAGGTTTTTCTAGGGACATTAGTCCCAAATTTCTCCTTATTTCCTACATGGACATTTTTAACACCTAAACACAAATATTTATCTCTAGCATGCTTTTCATGATGAATTGCAAGAGAGTTAAAATTCCTAGCATGCTTTTGACTTTTAAATTTAGAAGGTGCATTATTAAAACATACCTTAGGGTTTGCCTTAGAGGCTCCCCCTACTTGTGATGCTCCCCTTTGCCTCTTCTTTTGCCCCTTTGGGCATTGATTCCGATAGTGTCCCGGTTGCCGGCATTTGAAGCACATGACTTGCTCCTTGCTTTTCTTGGCAAGAACACCGGCTTCATTGACTTTTGGCACCGGTGGACTCTTCTTAATTCTTTTAGGACATTTACTCTTGTAATATCCTGCCTCCCTACACTCAAAACAAATTATGTGATTTTTATTTGAACCTACATTGCTTGAGTTACCTAGGGTGGTGGTGGAAGGTGCCGTAATTGGATTTTGAGCTTCTTCATCTTGACCGGATGTCGAAGCTTCTTCTTGGTGTTGCTCCGGTGATCTAATCTCCTCCCCCTCAATCCTAGAGGTGGAGGTCTCCTCCGATTCTACTTCCTCTTCCTCCTTGGATGTTGATGATCTCTCAACCTCCAAGTCCTCACTTCCTTGTGAGGATGATGCATTTGCCTCTTCGGTCCCTTCCTCTTGGACCGGTGATGGACTTTCATGGAGCTTGACCACTTGGCTCCATAGCTCCTTGACATCTACATAATTACCTAACATACACAAGATATTGTTAGGTATTAAATCAATTGAAAACTTCATTACCTTATCATTTTTCTCGAATGCTTGGACTTGCTCTTCGGTCCATCTCTTTTTCTTGAGGAATCCACCTTTTGGTCCTCTTGGATAGCTATATCGCTCCATTAAAATGGACCATTCTTCGAAGTCCCTCATCATTAGGAAGTCCTCAATTCTCGCCTTCCATTGTCTAAACCCTTCTTGTCCATAGAAGGTGTAAGGGATCGGTGTATTGATATCCCATCCTAGTTGCTCTTGAACTTCCATCTTCACCCTCTAGCGTGCTCCCTTAGTTGTTAAACCTTGAAGAGAGGCCTCACTCTGATACCACTTATAGGAGATCGATTGGACGCTAGAAGGGGGGGGTGAATAACGCGTGCTAGTACCGATGATGGAATTCGATCGTGATCGCGTCTACAAATCATGTTAGCGCAGCGGAATAATAATAATAAAAGCAATAACATGAAACACAATCACAAACACAAGATGTTTAACGTGGTTTGGAACCGAACAGTTCCTACTCTACGGATCGAGCTCTAACGAGCTCTAGCGATGCCAATGCAATCACTAATCACAAATACTCCTTCTCGACACAAGTCGGAGGCGAAGAAACCTCTTACAATAGTTTACAACAATAAACTAAATACAACAAGCAAATACAATATGAAATACAATAAGAGAAGTAAAGAACACTTTACAAAAATTCTTTGGAAGCTTGCTTGTTGATTTCCTTGGACTAGCACTTGAAGGCCCTGATTTGCAGCAGCAAATCGCTTCAAAATGTCCAAGAAAATCGATACTTTTTCCTCCATCACGAGCTCCTCTTATAGCTTCAAGCTGTGCTGGAAAAAGTCGATCAGTCGACTGGTCGGGACCATCAATCGACTGATGCCACTGTTGTCGTGAGACAACAACTAGATCCACACTGGATAAGTCCAACGGATCCATCATCAATCGACTGATTATGACCATCAGTCGACTGATCAAGTCATCACTCGACTGCTGATAGTAGTGGTCGAGTGAGACTCCATTCTGTGCTTGATTTCTTGAGCACCAGTCGACTGATCACAAGATCAGTCGACTGCTCGACCAATCAGTCGACTGCCCACCTATGGCAGTCAACTGCTAGGGCAATTCCCGCAGTCAAACCCTAGTTGACTCAGGCCAGTCGACTGCCACATTGCACCAGTCGACTAACACACCTTAAACATGAGGTTTTAGCCCAAGTATGGTTCCCCCATACTTGCTAGACCACCCTTAGCCTAGACCTAAGCCTTCTAGCCACCTCCATCAGCCTCACGCCTCTCGGATCCCTCCAAGTCATCCATGACTTGTTCATCCATCGCGCTAGCCTTCAGGTGCTTCCATCGGCTATGTCATGCTAATGGTGTCTACACCGCCAAGGTACATTGGACTTACGCCGTCAAGACCCCTCTTGGACTTTACGCCGCTAACCATTGGACTTATGCTGCCAAGACTCCCGCTTGGACTTTACGCCACCAATATCAACCCCTTGGACTTCTCAAATGCCAAGACTCATGCTTGGACTTTACCTTGCCAACCCATGTTGGACTTTCCATGCCAAGTCCCTTGCTTGGACTTTCCATGCCAAGTACCCATGACTTAGATTTTACTTTGCCAAGACCCATGCTTGGTCTTTACATTGCCAAGACCCATGCTTGGACTTTCCTAAATGTCAAGTGTCTCAGTTGGACTTTCCATGTCAAGTACCTAAGACTTGGACTTTTCCATGACAATTACATTGTCATATGTTTTTGTCGAACATCAAAACATCTCTCGAGCCAAGCTCGAGTCCTGGTCAATCGTGACCTGGGCCAATTGCACTAACATGGAACTCTTCATTATTTCCTCTAGATGCTTGTTAGAGCAATCAACTTCCACGAAATATTGCAAATATAGCTGACCAGAGGGAGTTTCATTGTTCATAGAAACTACGAGTCCATTATCTGGTAGACCAAGGATGAGGGAGACATCAGTCTTTGTGAAATGTAATTTCTTATCGTGGAATATAAAATATTTCTCCTCGCAGTCCCAATTATCAAACATATTTTGAACGAGGGGTCTGACATGGGTAATATCTGGAATGTCCAAAACCCACGCAAAAGGGGAGCTCCAAATCAGTGTTACTTCTTCCCCAGTCGACGACACACTTGCAATAATTTTTTAAAATGTGAAACATTGCTTTTCCAGTTCATTCTCTTTGTTCTTCCTCGCATCAATGCAAGGGTTCTTCCATAACTATCACTTGATGTTTCAACAATTGAAGCCATCGTGACCTGAAAAAACTACGTTAGGTTACGAACTAAATGCATTGTAATACGTCGATTTGAAACTAATAGATGAAATTCATCACAAACATGCGTGCTGATAGAAACAAACATTACCTCTGCTCAAATGGATTATTAAAACCCTAAACCCTATCTGGCCCGACTTAAAACGATATCGCTGACGAAAATGGAAAAACCCTAGATGGAATGCACCTTCAACCGCGACACAGGTTATGGTCAACGAAAGAAGTTAAGTAATCTACAAAACTTACGAACGCCGAAAATCTAAGCGTCAGGCAATTCCACAAGAGATAGATTGAAAGGAGCGACAGATAAATGAAATTTAGTTGTTTGAACTGCCAACGGGGGGTTTTATATTAACGGGTCGGGTGCGGTGGCCGAGATTTTTATTACAATTTTGCAAAATAGATAAACATTCAATTAGGAAGAGAGTTGATATGCTGAGCGCCCTTTCGCTGCTCGACTATGCACGACACACGAATCGCGCGCGACGCTCGATCGCTAACGCGAAGGCGGATTCGACCCGATTCCGGAACCTTGGCGGTCCGGCAGTCGGAATCCAGCCGACATTGGAGTCCGGCCAGATTTCGATCGAAAATGGCCATGATTGTGGCTCGAACCCGGCGGTGGTCCGGCCGAAATTTGACTGCGATCCGGCCGACATCGGAGTCCCATCGGATTCCGACCAAAAATGGCCGTGATTGTGGCTGCCAGTGGGCGCGCCACTGGCGACTATAATCGCGGCCGTTTTCGACCGCAATCTGGGCAAAAAATGGCCGCAATTTGGGCGGAACCGGAGTCCGATCGTAATCGCGATCGGAAACCGACCACAATCCTGTCGAGATCTAGTCGAGATTCGCAAGACCGAGTCCGACCGATCCGATCGATTTTCGTACAATTACGACGAAAGAAGCATGATTCCGGCGGTTGGCCGTGATTGTGATGTGGTCAGCGACCACAATCCGACCAAAAATCGGTCAGAACCGGAGTCCAACCGGATGTCGATCGGTTTCCTACCGAATTACGGTCAGAAACGGCCGCGATTGCGGCCGCTAGTGGCGCGCCCACTGGCGGCCGCAATCGCAGTCATAAAACGGCAACAATCCAGTCGAAAACCAGTCGGGATTCGATCAGACTCTGGTGTCGACCGGATCCTGGCCGAATTGCGGCTGACCAGTGGTGAATCGGCGGCGACAATGGTGAAAATCACGCGGAAAACACTGTGCTTTTCTGCAATCGCAATTTTGATCCAACAGCTGAGATGCTGTCGTGCACGCATCGCACAACATAAGGTGCGCAGCGGATCAATACTCCAATTAGGAAACTTGATATGCTGAGCGTCGTTTCCCTGCCCGACTGTGCGCGATGCACAGTAACCGCGCGCGGACACCGTCGATCTCGCCGACGGAAGGCCATATTCCGGCCATAATTGCGGCCACCAGTGGGCGCGCCACTGGAATCCGGCCAGATCGCGGTTAATCGACGGCGAAGTGTGAAAATCTCATGGTAAACACTGTGCGTTCCCCACAATCACGATTTTGATCCGACGGCTGAGACGCAGTCGCGCAACATAAGGTACGTAGCGTATCATTTTCCTTCAATTAGTTAGGCCATATGTTTATAATGTCATAAGTTTCAAGTAACCCACGATAATGCAAAATAGATCAACATTCATTGAGTTAGGCCAAGCAAAACAGATTTAAATATATATGACATAGACATTTAAGATGATCCAGGTACAGATCTAAGAGAATCCAGGCTTGTTCCCTCGCTTCGATCGAGCGCCCTCTCGTTCTACCATCCATTTCTCCACCAGCGCAAAAGCAGCATGTACATTCTGCTCATGCTGGAGAATAACCTCCAAGCGTTGGGTGGCCTCCTCCCGGTCATGCCTCGCGATGTCCAAGCGGCTTAACAGAATTGCACTCTGCTTCTCCAGTGTTGGGACGAAGATGTGCTGAGGCGGAGGTGTTGGGAAATTCTGGGATCGTGACGTTCAAAACATCGCGGGTGAATACTTCGCACAACCACAGCGGAAACAATAATAAAACCCGGATCCCTCTAGAGATCCATGCAAAAAATATATAAGTCATTTTTCTTAATCTTATCTAGATCTTATCTAGAAGAAGAGTTATACCTTTGATGCGCGCCCTTCGCAATCCCGCTTTTCCAAAAGCTATCGGATCTCAATACGATAAGAATAACTGTATCTCTAAGGTATCTACACTGACACTCAGCAGGGTTTTGGAGTCACATTGTGCTAGTAACCCTAGCAAAACACCAAGACCACTTGGAAGAAGAAAGGAGATGAAGGAGAGAAAGAAGAGAACTCTGTCTCTATCTTTCTTTTTGGCTTGCACGTTGGAAATTTTTCCAAGGAAAAAATTCTGCACCAACTCAAAACCAAAATCTGCTCTCAATGTTGGGACTTCACTCAAAGGGAACAAAAATTCTGCACAAGCACTCCAAACCAAAAGCTCCCACCCCTATTTATCCTTGCACGTTGAAAGGTTTTAAGCAAAATGGTTTTAAGCAAAATCCCATTTTGCTTTTTCAAGCAAAATCCTATTTAGCCTTACACGTTGGAAACCATGTAAGTCAAATCCCATTTTGCTTTATCAAGCCAAATCCAATTTAGCTTTATCAAGCCAAATCCCATTTAGCCTCTCCTTTTATCCTTCATCATGAATATTCCCATGCATGATTAATCACATTAATCATGCATGTTGATGATGAATCATTTTCCATGGTTCAACTTGAGTCTAACTTAAGTTAAACCAGTTTGAGTCTAACTCAAGTCTTGGTCATATGCTCAATTTGTTCTTTTAGTCCAACTAAAAGAAATCACCTCCAAAACAGAATGTCATTTGTGTGTGACCCAATAGGCTCTTGTAACGTTGACAATGTATCTAAAACCACTTTAGATACATAAACAATGAGCGACATCTAACAATACATCATTGCTACCCAAGCTACAAGATAGTCGAGATCCGACAACCTTTCCGTGACCATTATTATGTATGTTGGTGTCCTTCTATCTTTGATATCTTAGATCGATCAATGAGGCATAGACCGTGTCATCCCCTTATCGATCTTTATGTTTCTTGATCCCCAAGTAGACACACTCAAACAAATGAGCTCAATATCTCATATTGACTCATTTGAGCATGACTATGCATTTCGTGGTCCTACTCTATCAAGAGGCCAAAGATATCACTCCTATCATATAGGAGGGATAGATCTCATCTACATCACTCACATCCCTCCGCATAATTCGTTACATATCTAGTGATCGCCGTTATAGTGCACCCTGTTACGGTGTGACATTAGACGATACCAAAATACATAACTCCTTATGTAGGGAATCGTAGTGACTTCAGGTCTA
Source organism: Wurfbainia villosa (assembly GCA_025175895.1). Classification (NCBI taxonomy): domain Eukaryota; kingdom Viridiplantae; phylum Streptophyta; class Magnoliopsida; order Zingiberales; family Zingiberaceae; genus Wurfbainia; species Wurfbainia villosa. The sequence continues at coordinate 6,098,501 of JAKLTH010000147.1, forward strand.
AGGACTATTCATACCAATAGTCACATGAGAAAGTATATGACACTCATATAACGATCCATGATACTTTCTCATGGCGGGTCAATTCAATATATATATTCTCCAATATATATACCCATGTGTCAATGTGATATCACATATCCATGACTTGTGAGATCAAGTCATCCATTGACCTACATGCTAGTCTCAATGTATTAATATTGCCCTTATCTATTAATACTTGACTAGGAATATTAAGAATAGTGTTCTCTACAGCTTCTCATAATCAATTCTACCAATTGATATACTGTAGATTAGAACCTACTATTCAAGGACATTATTAATTTTATTTTAGCTGATACATGCATAAAGTAAATATAATAAATAATCTTTACCTTTTATTAATGAAATATGATATACATGATCCCTAATCAATCATCTCATGATTGTCACTAAGGGCTGACACTAACAGGAGGAGGGGCCGAGGAACCCCTCAACGTTCGAGGAGGAAGAATACTTCTCCCTAGGGTTATGTTCGCCTCCGGAAGCCATGAAGGAGATGATCTATTGTAAAAAAAGGGGAAGGGGTTAAGAAGCTCTTGGACGATTTTCACCTTATGTAGCCTAATGAAAACGAGTTAATGAGGATGCTAGAGGGTTGGTTTGTGATATTCCCAAAACACCCTTCCCGCATACTTTTGTGCCGATGTGTGGGAAATCAGCAAACATCGTTTTGTCAGCATTGGTGCGAGAAAAAAAAATTAATACAACTACCACACACAAATTAATTGCACAGTAAGTATTTGATAAATAAGACGTCTAATATAAACATTGTTTCATTTACAAATATTTACACAACCACTATTGACAATTAGGAATTAGTAGGTGGTGACATTCTACAGGACCTCCTATTATGACCAAGTTGTTTGCATCTGCTACATTTATTTTTCACCTTCCCAGTATGTTTAGACTCAATGTGTGCCTTTTTTCTTCGACCCGGTTACACAAGGCTACGAGGAGGTAGAACTCCAGAATTTTTTTCACCATTAGGCCAAAATTTCTTACTTCGACATGGGTAAATACGATCCATATAAGTGGCCTCCCAAGTTTCCCTTAGAAAATAATGCTCACAATAATGGTATGGATCCATGTTCCAATATATGATGACTGCAATAGCATGCGAGCAAGGAATTCCTGAATGTTGAAACTCACTGCAGATGCAACTGCGCCTCTCCAAATCAATAATATATGAAGAAGCTATTGTCTGTACTTCCATTTCTGTTTGTGAGTATGGGAATACTGAATATAATCGAATTCTTTCTCTCCTTTCATCAATCTTTTTAATGGCATAAGGTGTTAGAAAACCTGACCTTTTTGAAGATTGTTCCCTACGGTTAAAGAACCATTGAGCAACCTTTCTTCTAGTATTATCAATTAAACTGGAGATGGGGAGTTCACGTGTTTCCTTGAATAATACATTTAAACTCTTAGAACAATTAGTGGTTAATATTGTGTACCTCCTCCTAGGAAAGTGTGCATTGGCCCATTTTTTGGATCGATCTTTTGTAGGCACCCATATGCATCCTTGTGTTTTTCATTCATGTTCTGCATTAATCGATCAAACTCAACTGTTGTATTGACTCTGCTGCCCAAAATAAACCTAATGAGGATCTATCCTGGGTATCTGTTACCATGTTACAAGACAAGTGATAACAACAAAAAACATGATGGGCAGATGGATACACTTTGTTAACTACTGATATAATCCCTCAATGTCTATCTGATACAATGCTCAACGACTCTGGAAGGACAACAAGGAATGTCTTTACATGATCCAAAAATCACTCCCAGGTAGATCCACATTCAACTTCGGCAATTCCAAATGCAACTGGTAAAATTTTTGCATTACCGTCAACGATAGTTGCCATTAGCAACACACCAAGATACTTGCCGGTGATATGTGTAGCATCAATTCCAATTAGTTTTCGCAAATAAGACTTGAAAACATCGCCGGAATTGATTTTCACTATTTCTTAGTACTGCAACATAGGTATCAGGATCTCTAACTCTTAACTCACGCAAGTACATTGGAAGATCAATATAGGCCTGATCAAAATCACCAACCACTCTTTTTAATGCTGATTGTCTGGCTGTGTATGCTTTCTTGTATGAAATATGAACACCAAACCTAGCTTGAATTTCTCTTCGAATTGAACTTGGTTTGTAATCATCAGAAGTAGCTAATCGTCCTACAATCTGATTTGCTACAAATGTGGATGTGCAGACATGGTGATCTGTTATTTCCTTAACTGTGTCACATTTATGCTGCTTTACATATTTTGTGACAGTGAACTCCACGTCTCCACTTGCAACTAATCTCCATGAACATGGTTGATTGAAGCAAATAACTTTAATTCTATTAAGTCTGGTGTCAACTGACTTTGTATTTGAAGTTTTTTAGCATCGCATGCCTTACTAGTGCATCTTTAAACTCTTGTCAGGAGGAAAAAACTTATCCAGTGAAAAATTCATTTGGATCTGATGAACTGACAGCTTCCAATTGTGTTATTCGTGGATTTAAAACATAGGGATCATCAACAATTGGGAACACTTCCTCTAAGTCACTGTATTGATCTGAGTTTAACTCACCTTCTTCATGTTGGATATCATCAGCTAAGAATTCTTCCAAAGGATTTGTATATTCTAACTATTCTATCACTTGTATATCACTTACCTCTTCTTCACTCCAAGTTTCTTCAAAATATTCATCAACTACTGTAGTAGTAGTAGTGACAAACTCTTCTTCGAGTGTGGAAGAAGCTTCTCTATTTATATCAGGGTGTTGATCGCTGGTAATTCTATTCCCCATATCAATAAACTGAGATGAAGATGGAATATTACTTGAGAACACATTTATGGAGTCTTAATCATCTAACTCTCTATCCTTCAAATTTGATTCAATTGTTTCCAAAAAATGAGAACACTTCATCAGGAAGCGGGTCGTCCCTGCAAAGATTTTTAAAATCAAAACAATTATATGTAGTGTGGTAACAATACTAACACGTAAGCTGATTTTTTTTAACTAGGGGTTAGAAGACTAAGGACAAATGGAGGATGAGAGTTTAGGGTTAGGTTTCCCAATTATGCACTTCACTAACCTACAAATTTAAGTTGGATAGGGTCATCAATGGGTTTCGACCGAAAGCCATTGATGGACCTAGAGATGTTGAAATTAGGAGCAGTCAATATGGAATGGAAGAGGACGACATTTAGAAGGTTTATGCACACAGGGCTACTTAGTTCCAACATTCCTGCCAGCAGTTATGGGTGCATGCCAATTGGCACACTAGTCTGAATGTTGGCACGGAGCATGAATGTTTAGAACTATGGTTTGGGAGGCTAAGGAAAGGTGGAGGATGATAGTTTCGGCCACGCTTGCACTCCACTCGCCTAGAGGACTTTATTTATCTCCGATAAAAATTGACAGCACCATCATTTATCTTGGCCAGGTTCCATCTCCATGGTGCTGGGAGTTTGAATCCCAGGACCACGGTGGTGCTGGGATATAAATTCCTAGCACCTCCATTTATCTCGACCAGTTTAATTTCCTTGGTGCTGGAAGTTTTAATCACAGGATCACAGTGTTGATGGGGTTTTAATTCCCAGCACCACCTTTCATCTCTGTAACTTAAATCTCCCTAGTGCTGGGAATGTAATCCCCAGCACCATGGTATTGTTGGGAGTTTGATCTCAGGACCACGGTGGTGATGAGATATAAATTCCCAGCACCACCATTTATCTCGACCAATTCAATTTCATTGGTGTTGGAAGTTTTAATCACAGGACCACAATGTTGCTGGAGTTTCAATTCCCAGCACCACCTTTTATCTCGGCAACTTAAATCTCCTTGGTGCTGAGAATGTAATTCCCAGCACCATGGGATTGCTGGGAGTTTGAATCCCAGGACCACGGTGATGTTGGGATATAAATTCCTAGCACCACCATTTATCTCGACCAGTTCAATTTACTTGGTGCTGAGAGTTTTAATCACAGGACCATAGTGTTGTTGGGGTTTCAATTCCCAGCACCACCTTTCATCTCGACAACTTAAAGCTCCCTGGTGCTGAGAATGTAATTCCTAGCACCATGGGGTTGCTAGGAGTTTGAATCCCATGACCACGGTGGTGTTAGGATATAAATTCCCAGCACCACCATTTATCTCGACCAATTCAATTTTAATGGTGTTGGGAGTTTTAATTGCAGGACCACAATGTTGCTGGGGTTTCAATTCCTAGTACCACTTTTCATCTCGGCAACTTAAATATCCCTGGTGTTGAGAATGTAATTCCCAGCACCATGGGGTTGCTGGGAGTTTGAATCCCATGACCACGATGGTGCTGGGATATAAATTTCCAACACCATTATTTATCTTGACCAGTTCAATTTCTATGGTGTTGGGAGTTTTAATCATTGGACCACAATGTTTCTGGGGTTTTAATTCTCAGCACCTTTTATCCCGAACTGCTTGAACCTCAATGGTGCTGGGAGTTTTAATCCCATGACCACGGTGGTGAGGGAATTTCAATTCCCAGCACCACCTTTTATACCGAATTACTTGAACCTTAATGGTGCTGAGAATTTGAAGTCCATCACTTTTTATCCAGGCCGCTTCAATCTCCCCTAGTCATGGGATTTTAAATTTAAGGGACACGGTGGTGCTGGAAATTTCATTCCCATCACCACCTACTATCTCAGACAGATTCAATCTCCTAGTGTTGGGAATACTTGGGAATATAAATCAGGGAACTTCAGTAGTCCTGAGATTTAATTCAAAATATGACCTTTTAATTTAGATAGAATTTATTTAGGTAGCGACAAAACTTGGTTATGAACCTCCTACATCGCAATTATGGGTGTGTGCCAAACTTTGGTATGAAATTCCTACCTCGTATTTATGGGTGTGTGACAAACTTAGTTATACAACCTTCTACAATGCATTTATTAACCTCATAGTAGTCTCAAGTATAAAAATACATACATACATGATAATACTATGTGAAGCAGGCAGTGAATGAACTGTGCCAACTTCTGGAAACCCTACTCGGATATTCTTTGGAGAAGTGATGTCGTCGTTGACAATATCTAGACTTTCGAAGTTTCTACTAGCGTTTCATCAAAAATGTTTCGCTTAGTTGATTTGTGGGAGAAACCTGCGTGTGATGCTCATCAACAGTATGGAAAGCAGGGGCTCCCACGCGGGTGGAAGTGACGTTTGGATGACTTGGGATTTCCAGTTGTGGCTCGGATGCCTGTAAATTCTCTTTCAGCATTAAATTGTAGGACTGTTTGGCGAGAGGGGTAAAAATGAAATTAAGTGTGCCATTTGGTAAATATGAAAGTATAGAGCGTTGTTTGGGCAATTCTAAACTTCACGTGTATTGTTTGATAAATTATCATATTTTTAATGTCTTTAACAGATGAATAAGTTGGATTTTTAAAAAAAGTGATACAAATCATTTGAATAGTTTAATAGAATTTACTTTTTTTTTTTTTTTTAAAAACACACCCGAGCCAATCATTCTAAAAAGAATAAGAACACAGGGCTAAGGAGATTGCATCTCGTGCAAGGGTCAATCACATTTAGACATTCAATAGTGAATACTAGAAGGAATAAGCATAATTCAGAGATTTAATTTTGCCGCTCCACTGAAGATCGTTAAGTCCTTCACTGTGTCAGATGTTAATACGATCAAAGATCGATCGTGATTTATTTTTTTTCATCTAACTATGGAACCGATGATGAAAAAAGTAGATGAGTGCATCACCTTTCGCATCAAGTATTCTTTAGATGTTCATCAAAAGCATCATCATTCATTCAGAGTCCAAGAGTTTGTTTCACTTGTATATATAATTAAAGTCAATGAAAATCACAAATAACATATTTTATCATAAAAATGTTACCAAATAACCATGGCATGAAAACTTGGTTCGACACTAATACAATAATAACAACAATAACAAAGTCTTATCCCACTAGGTGAGGTTGACTATATGGATCCTTCTACGCCATTGGACTCTATCCCTTACTATATCACCATCTATATTTAAATAAATTTTATCTTGTTTTATTGTTGCTAACCAAGTCTTTTTTGGTCTTTCTTTTCCTCGTTTGATGTGTATATTTGACATCATTTCACATCGTCTAACTGGAGCATTTATTGGTCGTCTAAGTACATGTTCATACCACCTTAAACATGTCTCTCGAAACTTTCCTTCAATAGATACAATACCAACTTTTTCTCTAATGCTCTCATTTCTTATTCTGTCCATCCTTGTATGTCCGCACATCCACCTTAACATCCTCATCTCTGCAACTCTCATCTTTTGCTCATGTGCTCAAGTCGTAGCCTAACATTTAGCTCGATATACAATATAGCAGGTCTAATCGCCGTTTTGTAGAATTTTCCTTTAAGTTTTAGAGACACTTTACAATCACATAAAACACCCGATGCTTTCCTCCATTTCAACCATCCTGCTTATATTCTATGTAAAATATCTCTCTCAATCCCTCCATCATCTTGCAAAAATGATCCCAAATATTTAAAGCTCTCAGTTCTAGATAACTCGTCATCTCCTATCTTAACACTTGTCTCATTACGTCTAATATTGATAAATTTAAATTCCATATATTCTATCTTTACTCTACTAAGCTTAAAATCTTTCACTTCTAGTGTTTCCTGCCAATATTCTAGTTTAGCATTTACTCCTTCACGTGTCTCATCTACCAAAATAATATCATCTGCAAACAACATACACCATGGTACTGGATCTTGAATGTGTCTAGTGAGTTCGTCCATAATTAGTGTAAAAAGATGGGACTTAAAGCTGATCCTTGATGTAACCCTATATTTGTTGGAAATGCTTCAGTTAATCCACCTGAAGTCTTCACTCTGGTTGTTACTTCTTCATACATATTCTTAATTAGTTCAATATATGTTAGACTAACACCTCTTTTTTCTAAAATTTTCCATATTATTTCTCTTGGAATTCTATCATAAGCTTTTTCTAAATCAATGAATACCATGTGTAGATTCTGCTTTTGCTCTCTATACTTTTCAATTAATTGTCTAAGAAGATGTATAACTTTTATTGTCGACCTTCTTGGCATGAATCCAAATTGATTTTCGAGAACCATGGTCTCCTTCTTTAATCTTTTTTCTATTACTCTTTCCCAAAGTTTCATGGTATGACTCATTAGTTTAATACCCCTATAGTTTTCATAAGTTTATATGTCTCCCTTATTCTTATATAAGAGAATTAGGATACTTACCCTCCATTGATCAGACATCCTTTTTGTTTTTAATATTATGTTAAATAATTTTGTAAGTCATTCAATACCTTATTTCCCTAGACACTTCCATACCTCTATCGGAATATCATTTGGTCCAACGACTTTTCCATTTTTGTATTCTATTTAAAGCTTGTTCTACTTCTGAAATTTGAATTCTACGATAAAATTTTAAATTTCTATTCTTAAATTACCTAAATTAAGTTTGTAAAATACCATAGAGAAAAAAATATATATATATATATATATATATATATATATATATATATATATATATATATATATATATATATATATATATATATATATATATATATATATATACCATAGAAATAAAATAATGTTTGGTAATTAGGGGAATACCCTATGGTATTTTCTAAGAATTTTTAAAAAAATTTCTGGACATAAACGGAAATTTCTAAGGCAATTTACGAAGAGAGGTTTAATAGTCTTAAAGGGGTTTAATCGAAATTAGGTTTACATCTTATAGGGTTATTGGATCCAACCCGTTATCAAACCCAACCCGCTTCCCCTTCCTAATGCTAAACCGTTCGACTCTTCCCTCACCGCACGCAGTTTTCATCCTCGTGAGTGTTTCCCAGCCGTGATCTTTACTTTCCCTTTTTATTGCTTTCTCCTCGTGACGAACCCTCTTCACCGAACTCTTCCTTTTCTTTTCTTCCTCGCGAAACGCATCTCGCGACCCCTCCTCAGCACGATCTCCTTTTCTTTGCTCGTGACCTCTTCGACTCCTACCACCCTAGAGCTCGCCGGCTTCGCTGTGTGAGTGGACGGCGGCAAGCAACATTCCCTCACCGGTGCTCGTGGACAAACCAGAGCAACTAGGGTGCTCACGGTTTGGAGGCTTAGGTCGGCGACAGCGTCACTTGCTCCTGATTGCACGCTGTCGGTGGTGGGTTTGATCCGATCGATCGCAGTCGGAGCAAGGTAAGGCGTGGATTTTCTTACAATGGATGGGATTTTGGAGTTATGTGGATTTGCCGTGGCTAAACTCGAATTTTATTGGTTTGGGTAGTAGGTTGTCCGGTGAACAGGGCTGTCGGTTTTGGGGTATTGCTCGGCCGGTGAGGTTCCAACTGTCGGTAAGTCTAATCTCTCCTTAGGTTACTGTGTTGTTCCTTTCCTTGGCGATGGAGGTTCCAAATTGTTGGTAAGCATGAACCCTTTTCATTTTTCGGTTCAGTCCAGTTGGAGTAGTTGCATTGCTATGTTAATATTGTTGCCTGTCGTGAGTGTTGAATGGTGTAAGGGCTGTGGTAGTATTGTGGTGGTTGAATGAGTTAGGTACATTTTGATTTGAGTATGTTAAGGATATGTAATAGGATTACTGCAGTGGGGTAAATTATGGAATTATATAGCTTCAATTTAGAGTATTACTCAATTATTCTTAATGATCTATTTGATTTGGGTTGATGAGGATTAGAGGTGTTGTCGGGTTGTGTCCTACTGTTAGTGATATATGAGAGGTGTCCTAAGGCAATCGCCTTATGTTTGAACCATTTATATGATAAATGAAGATTCACTATTTGAGTATACATGTTTTCATGTATTTGATTAGATCTTAAACTCATTTACTGAATGTCCACGATAGGATTCACAGCATGAGAGAATTTGTGATTGGATCACAACAAGTGAATATCTCTACATGTGTAATTGTGATGTATCGAAATTATCCCTAGTCGATGAATTGATGGATTTGGACACCATTGATTCTGTCGAGACTAGCACGAGGTATACTCCTTGGTGTATCCAAGCAGCTGATTCTCATTAGCTGGAGACATTGTGATGTCCAGAGTTAATCGTGGATGCTAGATATGGTAACTAGTTCATTGGAGTGACCAGCCGTAAGACTTCATATGGTTCTCTACATATATAGATATGTCAATGAAGTTCTTACTGCAGCTTAAGTGCGATGTTCCTTTGACTTGCGGTATTCAAGTCATCTTGATCATAAAGACTTATGCTTTGACATCTTAAGCAAGCATCTCTAAGGAGATGTGGACCCGGGATGATTGGGTATAAGTCGAAGTGATCGAAGGTGTTTGAATAGCCTATAAAGGATTCACCACTCCTTGCGAGGAGATGTATACCCATGGCCTCTCGTCGGATTGTTACTAAAGTCTTTGGCCAAAATATTACATGTTTAGAGTAAGGTACTCTTGGATACATGTGCAGTAACTAGAATCCGTAGGACGAGAAAATGATACTTGGGCTAGGTGTGACGTAGTCAACCTAGTGGGGACTGACACTATAGACCATGTCCTGAACCAAGTGGGTATAAGATGAGTGAAGGGAATGGGACACGATTCATTCGAGCTACTGAAGGGTTTCAGAAATAGTTCTGGATCAACCGTTGATCTTTTCGGTTAATTGGGGATCATGATGTACTACTAGGTGTCACTCATGATCATTCTATAATTAATGGTTAATTATAGACGACCAACATAAACCGAGAACCTATTTGGTCACACACACAACGAGCGCAATCCGAAGGATTTAAAACGAGCTTGAGAATGAGATTCTCAGACCGAGAGAAACTAGGTTGGTTGGACCAAACAAAGAGCGAGCATGAAATCGTTTCAGTCGCAATGGAAGCATGGATGGACCGTGTCTTATGAAGACATGATGGATGAACCAAATTGGTTTGGTTCTAATCCAATGGAGGAGAATAAACCAAAGGGGTTTGGTTTGTTTTAAACGAATGAACCAAAGTTGGTTTGGTTCATTTTAACTTAAAATAGACCAACATGGTTTGGTTTATTTTAACTTAAATTAATAGAGCGGGTTAACGGGCTTTTGGTTATGATTCGATAACCATTAAGAGAATTTGTTCTCTATAAAATAAGTCTTAAGGGTTTTGTTAAGCCCCAATCCTTGCAACCCTAGTTGTTGCCGCCCACCCTCTCCCTCTTCTCCAAGTAGTCGGTGTCAATTCCTTGCCGCCTCCCACCACCGCCCAAAGCTCCCTTGCCGTCATCCAGTAGCTGCCGTCCTCTCCCCTTGCCGGCGTCGAGCTGCTGCCGGAGGAGCTCCGGTGATCTCCTTTGGGTCCGGCGACAAGGTGAGCTTCAACTTTCCTTATTTGGCCGGCCCCTATTCCTCCACCAAAGCTGTCCAGTTTTCTGGACAGCTTGTTTCCCTCTTGTCGGAGCGTTGTTTGGACGACGTTTGGAGCTCCGACAGCAATAGCCTTGTCGGGGATTCGATCTCCGGTAATCCTCATAGGTGGAGGACGAAGGATTGGTCAAACGGTTGACGAATACCTCTCTAGAGAAGCGAGTTTTTGAGGACTCATTTTGGATCCGAATTTTGATTCGGATCGTGATCTTCTCTCGATCACATCGTCTTCAACACGAGGCTAGTACCCGTACAAAGACGAGGCTCGTGACTTTGTGAAGTCATCCCGAAGATACTCGGCGTGGATATGGATAGAGGCGATTCTAGCGAGGATCACTCCAGTTGATGCCTTTCTTGCTACACGTGATACGTCAGGTATACGTAGTATAAATTTCCTTTTATTGCAAAATTTTGAATTTACGGTTATGTCTACACATGTTGTACTATGCATGCGTGTGGTGTGTGTGTTGTAATAAATTAGATTTATTATTTTATTCCTTCCACTGTGCACATGTTTACGAAATATGTTCGAACACACACTCGCCGCGGTGCCGGAAACCCAACACCTACTGCATTGATGAGTTGTATTTGAGAGCTCAACTTTGTTGAAACGACAATTGATGGATTGGGTAGGAATTGGATTTGAATTAATAGTAAGTGTTGGTTGACTGGATTGATTTATGAAGAAAGGAGTATATTGATCTGTAGTTGGTTGGGCTATTGAATTCAGTATGGATAGATATGTGTAAGGATGATCTATGATGTAATTGTGTATGGAATTAAATGTTGTAAGTTAGCGTGTTCGCTAATTAGAGACGGTGAGTTTTATTACTGTGTATATCGTACCAGTTGAGGGTCTAATGTGAAGGTTGGTTATAGTGAATTAACCTTAGATAATTAGGGGTTTCTAATTTCGTATTCGTTAAAGGATATGAATATAAGAACGACGTAGTAGTTAATTTGTATATTGTCGTGTATTTGCACTTAACCATAATATTTGATTGTGCAGGATGTGGATACGAGGCAGGACCGTAACCGTGAGGATTTCATTAGTTCGAGCATTACACTAGGTGGGTAATTTCCTACCCTGGTCAGGTAGTTTTAATGCATACAGATTTAGAAATATGATCATCTTATATGATCATGTTACCTTGACTCTGCTCTTATTTACTCTTGCGCTTGATACCTTATCTTTGGCTGTTAAACTCTATTGTTGTTATCATATTTCACTGCATTATGATTAGGAGTTATATATGTGATGTAAGTAACCTAGAATTTGTTTAGTTAAGTGCAAATAATAAAGTCCGGATGACGACCTAATTGTAAATTGGGCAAAAAGGTCATCTGTGGGTAGGTAATGTCTTGAAGGTAGGGTTAATTTTAATACCCTTAGGTTGCATGTTTACCACCGACCATGTATTGTGTAAATGTTCACATGAATTGTACTTAGTGTGTCGCTATGGACCGGTGGTCCTAGCTTGTTGTAACCAGTTGAGTACGACTCTCTGTAGAATAGAGAGTGCGTTGATCTGATTGGTTTGACTCTCTGTAGAATAGAGAGTCTGTGGTGGATGTCTATTTGAGTGACAGAGCATTCGTGTCATTTGCATGCATGCTGGCGACGTGGTCTCCCTTATGGTTGAGAGGGTCGTCAGTCATCCTGCCTCCACGGTTACTCATAGGAGGAGTAACCGGTGTGAGGCCAGAGCATTGTGGTGTCGCACTCTACCACTATAGACGATGATAATTGGATTTGCGTGTCGTAGTTCTGCGTGTGTGGCACTCGACCACTCATGAGTAGTGACTGTCGGAGTGGCCAACAGTAGGGACCCTAGTCGAGTAGCTTGCTCTTTACGCTTATATGCTACTCGATCATACTACCCACTCGGCCACTCGAGAGTAGTGGTTGGTATTGAGTTGGGATAGTTGTCATGTCGAGCCACCGAGGCCACACTGGGGTCGTGGTAGCTTTAGGGTGAGCCGGCATGACCATGCATACTGCATTGCCGCGACTTATATCATTTTTGCATATTGTCATATATATACATATATGCATGTATATATTTATATGGATGATTGTGATTAGTAAATATGTATAGATGCAGTTTATATATATATGCTTATTGTGATGTTGCATTTGATTGTACTATGCTTGTTGCATTTGGATTGTACATTATCTTCATACATGCTACCCGCATCACTTATATAGTTGTGTCGAATACCTGTATAGTTGTTGGTTAGTCTATTGCATTCTTTGACCCGTATTTATGTCGTTGTATGGTTTAGAGCAGACTTCCTATTATATACATATATTGTGGATATGTGTTCAGGTTGGATAGGTGTAGCGTAGCAGACTTTCAGGTATGTCTGCATTTTACATTGGCCTTTGGTTAGAAGGTATATACATGGATATGATATCATGCTAGTGTTACTTGATATACCTGTAGATTTTTCTATTGAATTATATGTGATATTTGATATATACATGTTTTCCTATTACCTGCTGAGTTTTACTCACCACTATGGACCCTGGATTTTTTTGTCGCCCAGGTAACAGGTAGAAGTCTTCATGACAGCTTAGAGCTGTATCGACGATCCATCCCATCTCCATTTTTCCGAGTCTCCCGAGGAATTTATTTTATGTCATGGACTTTGGTTTATGTTATGGACTTTGTCTTTATGTCATGGACTTTACTTTGTGTCGATGTTTTATATACGGTTTAGTACTATGGACTTGTCAGGTGATGTACACCTGTGTGGTTTCGGTTTCGTATAATATGTGTTATGAGTGTTGGAGTATTGAGAATACAATCAAAGTCCCACATTGGTAAGACATGGAAAAGATCATGTGCTTATAAGATGAAAAGATATCTCCATTGGTATGAGGCCTTTTGGGTAAAGCCCAAAAGCAAAACCATGAGGGTTTAGGCCCAAAGTGGACAATATCATACCATTGTGGAGATATGTGGATCTTATAAGCACTAACAATTGGTATCAGAGTCATGGTCCATGTCAAGCCATGAACCCCGAACGAAGGAAGTTGAGCTCCCATGTCCGGATCAAGAGAACCATACACTAGGTAGGAAGTCCAGTTGGATCGGGAGGACCGAACAATTGGCAGGAAGTCCAGTTGGGTCGGGAGGACCGAACAATTGGCAGGAAGTCCAGTTGGGTTGGGAGGACCGAACAACTGGCAGGAAGTTCAACTGGGTTAAGAGGACCAGACAGTTGGTAGGAAGTCCTGGTGGGTTGAGGATCGGACATCAAGCATATGATGTCCTTGGAGGACGAATAGGCTTGAGGGGGGTCAATGTGGTCCTTCATTTGAGGGGGAGATTATTGGAGTATTGAGAATATAATCAAAGTCCCACATTGGTAAGACATGGAAAAGATCATGTGCTTATAAGATGAAAAGATATCTCCATTGGTATGAGACCTTTTGGGTAAAGCCCAAAAGCAAAACTATGAGGGTTTAGGCCCAAAGTGGACAATATCATGCCATTGTGGAGATATGTGGATCTTATAAGCACTAACAATGGGTATGTGGTTGTATGTTATATTTGTGTTATGGGTATGTGGTTGTATGTTTCCGCTGTGTTTGATATATATATATATATATTTTCTTATTATGTTGTAGTTGTAGGCCTACGGACCTTTTATTAACCCGAGATGTTGCCATGTACAGGAGAGATGCCGTCCGTTTGCTTTTCGACACGGCATACTCTCGGGGCGTGACAAAGTTGGTCTCATAAACCTTCATTAAAAAGTTGATGAAAATATCTCTTCCACCGTTCTTTTATTTCTTCATCATGTACTAGTACCCTATTGCATACATCTTATTTGATTAAGATATTTTGTCTTCCTCTCTCTTACTTTAGCTATTCTATAAATGTCTCTTTCCCCTTCTTTTGTATCTAATTTTTGATATAACTGTTCAAAAATTTCAATCTTAGCTTCATTCACTGCTTTCTTAGCTTCTTTCTTAGCTATTTTTTAAATTTTCCTCATTTTTACAAATATATAATTTCTTATATGTTGTTCGTTTTTTCCTTGATTTTCTCTTGCGCTTTTTCATTCCACCACCAAGATTCTTTACTTGGTGGTGTATGTCCCTTTGACTCACCGAGTACACTCTTAGCTACTATTTTTAATTTTGATACCATCTTATCCCACGTCGTATTAGAGTCATTGTATATTTCATCTAATACTTGTACTCCTACCTTCTCTTTGAATATATTTAGTTTCTCATCCTTTAACTTCCATCACTTAATTCTAGGGGGTGCATTTGGTTGGGGGTCATCTGTGATTACCTTAGTCATGTGATTACCAAGTAATCATATAATCAAGGTTTTGGGGAATAAAACATAACTTAATGCAATTTGGTTTAATCCTAGGTAATGAGACAAAACCTTTTTTGTTTAACGGTTTTAATGTATTACTTATTGTGACATTTACAATATTACCCTTGGCGGCGGTCGGTCGGCGACCGACCGACAACGACGATCGATGGCGGGGGTCGGCCGACCGACAATCGACGGCGGCGGTCGACCGACGACCGACGATCGGCGACCGACGGTGATGGCGTAGATCGATCGGCCGATCGGCGGCCGACGACGGCGGCGCGGCCGACAGACGATGGCGATGGCGTAATTTGATAAATTGATAAGGATAGTTTTGTCATAAATGGTAAAAAATTAGAGGGTATTTTTGGGAAAAAAATCCATAACCAAGGGAATCAAGAAAAACTAAGGCGTTGTTTGGTTGAGCTCCGCCTTTTCCCTTTTCTAGAAAACGGAAAACGATTTTAAATCGTTTTCCGTTTTCCAACCAAATTAGTCTTTGTTTTCCAAAAAATAAAAAACAGAAAACACTTAAGCAAACAACTTTTCTGTATTTTCCCATTTTCCAAGGAAAATGAAAATGAAAAACAGGGTTGTTTGGCAGCATTCTTATTTTCTGTTTTCTGGAAAATAGAAAACAGTTTTTTTCTGTTTTCTAGTTTTCCAAAAAATTCTCTCTCAGAAAACGGAGATGGAAAACGCCAACCAAACGCGTTTTCTCGTTTTCTCAGAAAATGAAAACAGAAAATAGAAAATTTTCTCTCTACCAAACGCCCTGGAGGTTTTCCAATTCCCCCATCCATAACCCTTTTGCTGACGTGACACGACGTTTCGGACATCCATCATGACTTGGTAATCGTTCAAATCCTAAACCAAACAAGGTTTTCTGTGATAGCCTGGGATGGATAACCAAAGTTATCACAGATGACCCCCAATCAAATGCACCTTAGGAGTTGTGTATATTTTCCTTCTATTAATATTATGTTTGAGGCATATATTCAATGTTACTAATCTATATTGAGTAGTTAAATTTTCTTTAAGGATGATTTTATAATCTTTACAAATCTTTTCATCTCTCTTTCTAACTATAAGAAAGTTAATTTGTAATTTATTATTTTCATTTTTGAATGACGCTAATACTTTCAAACATATAATAAAAAATATATTATCATATCCTTAATTTTGGGGGAACAAAAAAGGATGTTGAAATAAGAATGTTGTATCTCAATTTGGCACAAATATACTCAACCTGACTAACATTTTTAGTTTTCGCATAAAAGAACCAAAAGAGAACATAAAATCTGAACACAAGGAGAGAACGAATACTTTTCTAATTCTATGAAATTTACACTTTGTATGTTCGTAATTTCAGATAATTTAATTGGACTAATAGATAGCTAAAGTACTTGTACACAAAATTTAGGTGCGTTTGATTGGGAATCATCTGTGATAATTTGGATTATCCATCTAAGATTATCAAAGAAAATCTTATTTGATTTAAGATTTGAACGATTACCAAGTCATGATGGATGCCCGACATGTCATGTCACATCAGCAAAATAGTTATGGATGGGGGAATTGAAAAACTTTCAAGAAGTTTGGTTTATCTTGATTCCTTGATTATGATTTTTTTTTAAAAATACCCTCTAATTTTTACCATTCAGGACAAAACTATCTTTATCAATTTATCAAATTACAATCTAACCGATTGCCGGTTGGTCGCTGCCGTCGTCGTCGCCGTCGCCGATCGTCGGTCGCCGTCGTCGTCACCGATCGCCGGTCACCGCCATTGATCATTTGCCGCCGTCGATCGCCGTCGCCGCCGTCGCTCTGGCCGGCCGATCGCCGCCGCGATGCCGTCGTCGATCGCCCTTGTCTGATCGTTGCGATCGATCGCCGCCGATCGGCCGCCGATCGCGTCGATCGTGTAAATATTACAATAAATAATACATTAAAATCTTCAAACAAACAACGTTTTATCTATTACCTAAGATTAAACCAAACAATATTAATTTATGTTTTATTCAGGCGATCCTCAACCAACGCACCCTAAACAGTAATTCTGTATACCTCTAGACTAAGCCTTTTGATTAATAAAGGCCCTCTTATTATTTGACTATGAACATACTCTTCTTCAACCATCAAGCATTTGGATGTGAACCTATTTCCTTGTCCAATTAATATGAGGGAGAAAAGAAGGGGCCAGGAGGAAAGAAAACTGCAAGAACATCCCTCAAAATTATAGTGATTATGGTGTTTCAGCAAGACACCTCCCCTGCAAGAACATGAGCGTGCAACCGTAGAAAATTGCAATAAGAAAATGATGTGGAAATCAAATGGCCTTTTATTGATTATATAACTTGCCTACCATCTTTTCTCCGTCAATCTCATCTTTTCTGCAACAAGTGCTTTCAGTGAAGTTGTCTGAAAGCAGAACTTTAGCTTCTTCACAACAGCCTTTGCAGTTATGTTGAACCCCTCTTCCATCTGTTTGCAACCACCCAAGTCAACACCAATCAGATGTGTTGAGTGGAGACAATTGAATTCCTTTTTGCCAAATTGTACCTAACCTGAGCCATCACGGTTATATCAAGGGAAGAACTTGTGATAAGTATGACACTAGTGTTAACGACAGACAGATGGATCTTTTTGATCTCCGAAAGCGCTTTAACTAGCACACCTTTGTGTCTCTCGCAATGGATCTTGACGAGGACGGTGTTATCGAACATCTTGGCTTCGATCTCCGGTGGCAATTCGGAGATGTCATCATAAGAGCACGAGGAATAACCATAATCATCGTCGCATAGATGAGATTTCTTGATCCAAACCACTGACTCAATGGTCTTTTTCGTGGCTTGGTCTTCAAGAACATTCACCTTCTCTTGGAGTTGTTTCAAGTACTTGATTGCATCGCTGAGAACAGAAGCCTTGTCCATCTACAAGAAATTGTTCACACTTAGAATATGGATATTTAGAATGAAATGTGGAGAAATGGAATGAACCTTCTTGAGGCCTAGAACTATAGCTGCCAGCTAACCTTCTCCCTCCTCTTCCTCTCGGCAATGGTGTGCTCTTTGTTGTTGTAGCCTTGGCTTCTTCGCCATGCTCACTCCACAGTTTGACGCTTACTGCCCAAACATGGTCTCAAAGTCCCTCTTGGGTCCGTACTGAACCAGAACATCTTGATGGATCTTTCAATCCGTCAATAGATTGCGCATCCACATGTGATTCGAAACTGAAAAAATAAATCAAATGATTCGAATATAGAATCTTGTCGTCTAATCTACAGCAATCATGTGAACACAAAAATAAAAGCGGAAGCATATATAAAGCATAACCATGCACTTGAATCCAGAAACATCGTCGTCGGAAGAATCTGAATATATGACGCCGAGAAAATCGTAAGATTTAATTTTCCACAAGTACGAGAGTGACGACCCCAAATGCTTGGTTCGATGGGGACAAAGAGATGATCGATCGATCGATACTCTCTCCTGTGGAGATCACATCCTATATACAGAGCTAATCTTAACCCGTTAACAATCCATCAATGTTAACAGCATGAGCTAATGGGTTTTACACATATGGATCTAAAATCCAATAACTCACATCCAATAATACAAACTCGCTAATCAAAATCATAATAATTAGATCACTTTAATCGAGTTCGAATCAATATGACAATTAGATGTGTTACGATAATCACATGTGCGTCCACCACCAACAATCTATCATTTGGACTACATGTGATTCTGTATGTAACACATAATCGAAATTCCTTAATTGAGCTTTATTATATCGTATTGAACTGAAGCAATCTGATCCATAACTTCATTGGTATAACATTAAAGTGATCATAGTTACTCTATATATGATCGGTAGTAAGATCCATCAGTAATCACAAAATCAATGACATAGATATGATGTGGATGTATAACATGAGAAATGTATAAAATGTGATATACACATGTCTATTCTCAACTGATTCTCTTTATGATCCAAAATCGGATCTTGATTATGTTTACAAACACCATATGCTAAACTGTATTAGCAAACCATGATCGCCTTATGGCTCAATAATGAGTCATACATCACATTTACAATCATTATATACAAACGACAATAGTAAATCATGATGTTTCTTTATTCATAGTATCAATAAATATATATGTAAAATAAAATTTTATTTCAAGTGATAATCAAAATTTTTTACATGTATCCAATATATACTTATAGAGCATCTAAAATAATAAATAAATACAGACTCCCACTAAATAACTATTTCATGTATATGAAGGACTTCCATATACAACATATGTTGATGAAACACCTTAGGCAACAGTCCCTTGGTGAGTGGATCCACCAACATTGAGTATGTTTGAATATGCTCTATTATTATTTGACCACTTTGTACTCTTTCCTTAATCGCTAGGTGCTTGATGTCGATGTGCTTTGACTTCGACGAGCTACGGTTGTTCTTAGAATAAAGTTCTGCGGCTTTATTATCATAGAAAATTTTCAATGGTCTGTCAATACCACTAATGATATGTAATGTTGTGATAAAATTTTACAATCATATCCCGTGATTTGATGTTTCATAGCAGACTATTAATTTTTCCTCCATCGTGGAAGTCACTATAAGCGTATGTTTGACGCTTTTCCACGATATAGCTCCCCTAACAAACATGTAAACAAAATCTGAGGTGGGGCTCCTACTATCTAAGCTTCCAACAAAATTAGAATATGAATATTCAATAACCTCCAACTGACTGGATCCCCAATATATGAGCATGAGTTCTTTGGTTCTTTGTAGATACCGCATAACTCTCTTTACGACTTTTCAATGCCTTGGTCCAGGGTTACTTAGATACCTACCTACCATTCCAACAATGTACGCAATATCTGAATGCGTACAAACCTGAGCATACGTGAGACTCCTTATTGTTGATGCATAAGGAAGTTTCTTCATCTCATTTATTTCAAGTTCACGTGTGGACATTATTGCAAGCTAAACTTATCACCTCTAGACATGGACATGTCCCCAGGTGTATAATTATGTGTTGATGCAATTTACCCAGGTCACGATTGACCAGACTCGAGTGAGACTTGAGTAGGGTTTTGATATTTGACAATGGATTGACAATGAGTTTGCCTATTGTTTGACAATATAGTTTGATCATATGTTGACCATGTGACTAGTGGATGATTGAAATATCCAGAGTCATATAGGAGAGATTATTTGGAGAAGATTGTTGGAGCAATTAACCTCGGAAGTCCAAGTTTGAATATTTGACAGCGTAAAGTCCAAGCATGTAGTCTTGGCAGCGTAAGTCCAAATGGATCTTGGCAAGGAAGTCAAAATATGAGGTCTTGACAACATAAGTCCAAGCATGTAGTCTTGGCAGCGTAAAAACCAAGCGAACCTTGATAAGGAAGTCCAAGGGTGAAGTTTTGGTAGCGTAAAGTCCAAGTATGGAGTCTTGGCGATATAAGTCCAAATGAACTTTGGCAAAGGACCCGATTAGCATGACATAGCCGATGGAAGCACCTGAAGGCTAACATGAAGGGTGAAAGAATCGTGGAGGACTCAGATGGACCTTGAGGGTCTGAGGCTGATGGAGGTGGCTAAAAGGCTTAGGTCTAGGCTAAGAGTGGTCGATCAAGTATGAGGGGATTATACTTGGATTAAACATCATGTTTGAGGTTTACCAGTCGACTGGAGTTATGGACCAGTCGACTGGCCAAGTGCATGACACTTGGGAGCCTAGTTTGACTCGACCAGTCGACTGAGATTATGACCAATCAACTGGTCGTGTAGTCGACTGAGGCTCAACTGCTCAACTGTGGCTCTGCAGTCAATTGGACACTAAGCAATCGACTGCTAGGAGTGAGAAGTCAACTAGAATTAAGTAGTCAGGGCACAGAAGGTTTGGAAGTCAACTGCTAACTCAGAGCAGTCGACTGATGACCTCTAGCAATCAACTGATAGTTAGGGTAGTTGACTGATAGGCATTAATCTGACGTGGATTAAGCCGTTGTGAGGCAATGGTATAATGTGTTAGGACCTATGCGCCGGTTAGAGGGGGTGAATAGCGTTGTCGTCGATTCGATGGAATTGATCGCGTGCTTGCTACAAAACTTGTTATACGCAGCGGAATATACAATAATAAAATAAATACAACAAGAGAACAAGCACAACACGACAATATAACGTGGTTCGGAACCGTACGGTTCCTACTCCATGGATTGGGCTTGAACGGGCCCTAACGATGCAAACACCATCACTAATCACAAATACTCCTTCTCGACAACAAGTTGGAGGCGGAGAAACCTCGTACAAGTATTTTTACAACAATAAGAAACAAATACAAGCAAATACAAAGTGAAATGTAAAAAATACTTTACAAACTAGGATTTTGAGCGCTTGCTTGTTGGTTGCTTGGATGAGCTTGAAGGACCCAGAAATGCACCTGCACTTCGCCTTCAAATCGCCTCAAGAAAGCTCTCAAAGAACCAATGCCGAAATCTCCCACGAGCTGCTCCTTTTAACCTGCAACAGACTAATTTTGCGCTTGGTAGTCGACTATCATAAGACCCCAGTCGACTGCTAACAGTATCGTCGTGAGACAACGACTTGATCCACACTGGAAAAACTCCAACGGATCAGTTGACAGTCGACTGCCAATGCCGTATCCGACTGCCCAATTGGCTACCGAGCATTTTATGCTCGTAAACTCAATCAATGATCGTTATCCATCGCTAGCCAACTATCAAGCCATCACCGATCGCCCACTTATGGCTGATCGCTAGGCTATTTTGCGCAAATGAACCATAGTCGACTCACGCAATGACCGTCATAATCCCGCCGATCGCTAAGTGTCGATTTCTACCGTCAAGTGTCAAAACACTTGACTAGTCGACTGACAAACCTCAACCATGAGGTTTAACACCAAGTATGATGCCCTCATACTTGCTAGACCACCCTTAGCCTATACCTAAGCCTTCTAGCCACCTCCATCAGCCTCACGCCTATCGGATCCCTCCATGTCATCTATGACTTGTTCATCCATAAGCTAGCCTTCAGGTGCTTCCATCGGCTATTGTCATGCTAACGGTGTCTACATCGCCAAGCCACATTGGACTTACATTGCCAAGACCACGCTTAGACTTTACGACGCCAACCATTGGACTTATGCTACCAAGACTCCACACTTGGACTTTATGCCGCCAATATCAACCCTTGGACTTCCCAAATGTCAAGTACCCATGACTTGGACTTTCACCGCCAAAACTACACCCTTGGACTTACATGGCCAAGACTACACCCTTGGACTTTTCATGTCAACCCAATGTTGGACTTTCCAAATGCCAAGACTCAAGCTTGGACTTTCCCTTGCCAAGACCTATGCTTGGACTTTCTATGACAAGTACTCAAGACTTGGACTTTCCCATTGCCAAATGTCCCACTTGGACTTCTCCATCATATGGTCAACCCCAAGTCAACCATATAGTCAAATAATCAATCATGACCTGGGTCGATTGCACTAATAATCTCCCCAACATATTGTCAAACATCAAAACACTACTCAAGTCAAACTCGAGTCCGGTCAATCATGATCTGGACTGATTGCACCAACAATCTCCCCCTTTTTGATGTTTGACAAAAACCAAATACCTTTGAGTTAGGCCATATAACTCAAATCTCCTTACCAATTGTCCCAAATTGGTAATCTCAAATTCTCCCATAACTTCTTCCATTAATTCTCTCTCTTTTTGACATACATAAAAAAAGGTTCTCCCCAAGGGTGTCAATGTCTTATATCCCAATGAAATCTTACAATCTCTCCCTTGGTCCAAAAACACCTAGGATGTCTTCACACTTCCTAGTGATAAGTCACATATCACTTAAGAGAGGCTTCCTATAAACTTCTCCAAAATTCTCTACATTCTCCCCCTTACAAGAAATAATATACATCCATCATCCCAAGATGGATAACCTCCCCCTAAAGACTTTCTCCCCCTTGACCATTGCACCAACAATGTCCTTGGGAAGTCTCTGAGCCTATAGGCACTCTAAACCATCAAAATTAAGGTTAAAAGTTCAAACTTGAACTTTCACTCACCTTAAATTGATACACACCGTAAACAACTCTCCTAATCCATATCCAATGGATTTTCACCCTTTCTAATGCTTTCCAAAGTATATCCTAGGGTTAGGAGTGGTTAGGGAACCTTACTATTGCTAAAACTGGGCTAAACAAACCTTGTTTACCTGAAATCAGACCTGACAGTTAACTCCTTATAGTCAACAGTTCGACTGCCATTCATTAGTCGACTGCCATTAAGTGGCAGTCGACTGATAACTGAAACTGCCCAATTTCAGTTTTAGAAATCGAGTTTTGAAAAAGCATAAATAATTTTACGTATTTTGAAAATCGTGAAAATTCATATGTACATTACTTATAACAAATACAATGGGTGAAAAATGTTTGAAAAATATTTTACCCATAAAATAGTAAAATTGATACAAAGTTCAAAAATGAGAAAAACTTCATTATTTTGAGCTCACTTTGTATCGACATCATCAATGATGACTTCTATCAAAAGATAGACTACACCAAGATTTTTCAAAATGATTTTGAAATAGTTTTAAAATCTTATATTGAACCATGGCCTAAGGGCTTAATGCACATGACTCGTACACAAGCTTTCCTCATGATTCATCCATGGTATAAGTTGAGTTTAAGTTCATCTAGATGTAAAAACTATGCACCTTGAACTTAAATCATTTCCTAGCATCTCACATGTATCTAGGGTGTTTGAAAACACACACATGTCAATTTGATGTAAGATATGAGTTTTGGTTATCCTAATCTAAGGGCTCATGCATTTTCTAAGGCAACACTACTTGATTCCCTTATATATGAGACTTCAAGTCATGTCATAGTCCTTAAATCAATTTTAATTAATGCATGAATGATCATGACATAAATGATAGCATAAATAAACATGATCAATGATCATGATGTTATGACATAAAGATGAAATCTAAGCATATATGACATTTAGGGATGAAATAGACTATAGGGATGTACCAAAAAAAAAAGTTCATTTCATTAATCACGAAGTTAAAAGGCAACGCCTTACACATGTAAAGGAAAACAAAAAAAAAAAAATACAGTGGACGACTATTTAAGATGTAGGGTCATTAGTGTCCATGGCCGTCGACTGTGAACCGTCGACAGCAGGCAGATGTCCGGGTGCAGGAGGGCGGAGAAGTGCTAGGAACTCCTGCTGCTGCCGGTCCAATGCCCCCAGCTGGGAGATGACCAAAGACTGGAACTCCCGGTGCTCCTAGCAAAACGCCTGGTGCTCCAGACGAAGCTCCTCGTACTCCAGATGAAGCTTCACAAAATGGGTATCTATCACCTCCTCAAATGCATCGAGGCGCGCTGCGAAGATCGAGTCTAGCACAGCGTCATCCTCTGCATCAGCACCCGCTGCAGCATCACCCTCTGTAGCATCACCCTCATGTGCTGGAGCATCGCTTGCCTGCTGTCGTCTAGTGGCCCAGGTCATGGATCCCTCGAAGGGCTTCAAGCTCACTAAAGAAAAACTCCATGCATTCATACGGTCATACTTGGTGGATATGGGCTTGATGACCCCTTTGGTTACGTCGATGCCGACGGAACCAAGCCACTCAGTGAGCACGTGACCAAAGGGCACCTGGACTTTGCCACTATTTGGATTAATGAAATGAATAATGCAATGGAATGTGTTCAGACTAATATTCATATCTAACCTTTGGCGGAATGCATGCATAAGAAATAGATGTGGGGGCCGAACCAAAGCCAACCCACGGGTGACTATAGGAAGGATGCAATGAGCAATGACATTATAAAGGACATTGTCAGGAGCAGAAAGATCGTTCGAGGGGAAAAGATTAACATTTAACGGATGGGGGTTGTGATAGAATTGATCACGAAGGGAGTCTAGGGAAATGTCCTCAAAAAGGGATGGAAGAGGCTCACCCAAAGAAGGATAGAAAAGAAACTCACTCTCGGATGGGCAACATCCGAGGAAGTCAGCCCAGATCTGGAGAGTGAAGTTCAAATCGCGTTGAGCAATGCAAGTCCGGTACCTCCTCTCTCCAATCGGTCGCAAGTTATTGAAAAATTCTCAAAGCAAAGTAGAATTGACCGAGTGTTCACAAAACACCAAAGACTCAAGATTGTAGAAACGGATTATCTGGATAATGTCAAAGCGGTGGTCTTGAAAGAATTTGGGGTCCAATGCTCGAGGAGGAATGAGTTAAAATTTATTTTTGTGAAATGCAAGCTCATGGCCCAGAGTGGGAAATCGATCATCGGTACAGGGTTGAGGGTTCGACGAGCCCTCACCGATAGGTGGTGGACGGATACGTTTAGATGCAAAATGCTTAATTCTAAGTATGCATATTGAAAGAAAGGAAGAATGTAGGTCAAGAATGCATGATAATGGATAAATGCACAAAAAAACAAGGAAAAAACAGTGATTAGTGAATGTATAGATAGATAAACACTGAATCCAAGACTATGGGTTAGGGTTTACCTAGGAGGCATGGTTGACGGTAGTGGAAGGTTAGAAATGACGCCGAGAGTCGAGGTTCAGCAAAACCCTAACCGAAAGGGCAGGCTGCGGTGGAGACAAGGGCTTGGAAACGTTGAGAGGAAAAGGTTCTCGAGCCGAAAAGGACTCGAAGCGCGAGAACGACCGATGGGAGCGCCGGAAAGAGAGAGAAGGGCGAGAAGAACTCGGCGGAGGAACATAGTGGCGGAGGAAATAGGAAGGGCTTCGAGTTTTTCGCAAGTCAAATCGAAGCCGATTTACTCCTAATATCCGCGATCACCGAATCGACGAATAGGCTACCGATCACGATAAGATCACCGACCGACTGGGCCAGGCATGGCATTCTCGGTGCGATAAATGATCACGTAGATCAAGAATCGGTCGATCGACTACGGAGCATTCTCGCGAGCGCCGTAGTCGATCGATATAAGTGGCGCGGATCGCCAAGAACCGGACGACTCGTCCGACACACACTTATCACCGACGTGACAAATGCTAGTCGACTGATATCAGACTGATAGTTTTTTTAGCTAGGTTGGTAAATGTGTAACTAATTCAAGAAAGGTAAAAAATTCACGATATTTTGTGTACACCATTTTAAACCATTTACTATCTAGGAAAAATATATCTTTTTCAGATTTTAATATTAACACAAACTTGAAATCTAGCAAAAGCTTTAAAGTTTTTCACAAATTTGTACCACTTTTGCTGATCAAGTACAAACTATTTTTCAAAGTATGTTTAAAATAAACATGATATCATGACATGACAAGACAAACAAAGCATGACAAATATAAATACTAAGGTATTAAATACCTAAGTTTTAATATTAATTGTCATTTGTTATTATTTAGTCCATTTTACCATATTATTACTTATCCTCCAAGTGTGCCAAAAACCCAAAATGACACACCTCAACCTCTAAACCTAAATTGTGTCAATTTGATTGATTTATCACTTTCATAAACGACATTGGCACACCCTAAAAACCTCTAGGATTAAAAATCATCCTTATTTCCAAAGTAGCCTATTACCTTGGAAATGACCTAAAATGCCACCTTTACCATGGTTAGGTTAACTACCTATCCATTCAAGGTTGGAACACCTAAATCCATTTAGCGTGAATCGATCACGCTCCTAGAAACCCAATACCTATTGGAGCTCCTTGGATTTACTAGGTATTTTCTAGGAATAACTTCCCTAGGTACTCTCCTAATGACCCTCCTAGGCTTAGAAGCCTTGGTTATTTGGATCTTACCTAGGTTAACTCTAGGGGTAACTCCCCTTGTAACCTTCTTAATGACTTCCCTAGGTTTCCTTGAAACCTTAGCCACCAAGTACTTACCTTGGTTAACCTTAGGGATGACTTCCCTATTGACCTTGGTTTTCCTAGACCTAGATTGAGTTCCATAATCGAATGGAACATTGTGATAGATCTTTTTGGGCTTAAGCTTGCCCTTGGATGGTTCTTGTTTCCTAGGCCTTTAACTTTGACTCCTAGACCTTAGGCTTTGACTATTTGACCCTTGTATTTGATTTTGTATTTTCCTAAGGGTCTTTTCTAATTTTTCAAATCTTGACCTCAAGACTTGATTTTCCAACTGTAATTGCTCAATTTTTGAATTTTGATCTAGTCTGTGGGCATT
The DNA here is from genome assembly GCA_025175895.1 of Wurfbainia villosa. Taxonomy (NCBI): domain Eukaryota; kingdom Viridiplantae; phylum Streptophyta; class Magnoliopsida; order Zingiberales; family Zingiberaceae; genus Wurfbainia; species Wurfbainia villosa. The sequence goes on from JAKLTH010000147.1 coordinate 6,125,557, forward strand.
TCCATTTCCTCTAGGCATATGTCTACCCTTCTTAGGGTTAATGTCTAAATAATCCTCTATTTTCCTAATGGTTTCCTCAGGTAAAATTGTTTTAGGGATATTAGTCCTAAATTTCTCCTTATTTCTAAAGTTAACATGTTTAGCCCCTAAACAATATAACTTATTATTTCTAGCATGCACCTTATGAACAATAGCAAAATTATTTAAATTATTTTTAGCATGCTTTTTGACATTAAAACTAGAAAATACATTATTAAAATGTACCTTAGGGTTTGCCTTAGAGGCTCCCCTACATTTGATACTCCTAGGGCATTGACTTCTATAATGCCCCTTTTTATGGCATTTAAAGCACATCATGTGCTCCTTGCTCTTGTGTGTTGGAGCACTGATCTCCTTGACCTTTGACACTGGTGGAGCCTTCTTGACATTCTTAGGGCACTTGCTCTTATAGTGCTCATGTTCCCTACACTCAAAGAAAATTATATGACTTTTATTTTAAATTAAATTGCTTGAGTTACCTAGAGTGGTGGTGGAATGAAATGGTTCTTCATCTTCTTCTCGACCGGAGGTAGATGGTTTCTCTTGAGTTTGCTCCGGTGTGGGAATCCTCTCGTCCCCCTCAATTCTAGAGATGAAGGTCTCCTCCAATTCTTCCTCTTCCTTGGATGTTGATGGCCTCTCAACCTCCAATTCTTCACACTCTTCTCTTGAACCAGATGTTGACTCCTCTTCAACTTTCGAATCCTCATTTGCTTGTGAGAATGATGTGCTTGCTTCTTCGGTCTCCTTCGATTGAGCCGATGAGTATTCTTCTTCTTCCCCTTCTTCTTGGATCGGTGATGGACTTTCATGATACTTTGTCAATTTGCTCCAAAGCTCCTTGGCATCTTTGTATTCACCTAAGCTACACAAGATATCATTAGGAATCAAATCAACCAAGAATTTAATTACCTTATTACTTCTCTCGAATTCTTGGAGTTGTTCCTCGGTTCACTTTTTCATTTTGAGAAATCCTCCCTTAGGCCCTCTTGGAAATTTGAATCCTTCCATCAAAGAGGACCAATCTTCAATGTTCATCATCATCATGAAGTCTTCTATCCTTGCTCTCTATTGATTGAAGCCTTCTCATCCGTAGAAGTTGTATGGAATTGGGGTGTTGATGTCCCATTCCAAATTCTCTTGAAATTCCATCTTCTTCTTCACCCTTTAGAGGTGCTCCCTTAGTTGTTAAACTTTGAAGAGCAACCTTGCTCTGATACCACTTGTCAGGACCTATGTGCCTGCTACACAGGGGGGGGGGCGAATAGCGTTGTCGTCGATTCGATGGAATTGATCGCGTGCTTTCTACAAAACTTGTTATACGCAGTGGAATATATAATAATAAAATAAATACAACAAGAGCACAAGCACAACACGATAATATAACGTGGTTCGAAACCGTATGATTCATACTTCACGGATTAGGCTCGAACGAGCCCTAGCGATGCAAACACCATCACTAATCACAAATACTCCTTCTCAACAACAAGTCGAAGGTGGAGAAACCTCGTACAAATATTCTTACAACAATAAGAAACAAATAAGAGCAAATACAAAGTGAAATGTAAAGAACACATTACAAACTAGGGTTTTGAGCGCTTGCTTGTTGGTTGCTTGGATGAGCTTGAAGGACCCTAAAATGCATATGCACTTTGCCTTCAAATCGCCTCAAGAAATCTCCCAAAGAACCAATGCCGAAATCTCCCACGAGCTGCTCCTTTTAACCGCAACAGGCTGATTTCGCGTCTGACACTCGACTGCCAACAGTATCGTCGTGAGATAATGACTTGATCCACATTGGAAAAACTGATCGCTAACATCATCGGAACGTCGTAGTCGATTGCCGATCGACCACCGAGCGTTCTACGCCGTGAACTCAACCAACCGATCATTGTTAAAGCCATCGATCGACCCGCCACTGGCGATCACGCTAGGCTATTTTGTCGCAATAACCACGATCGACTCACGATAGTCGATCGATCATAATCCCACCGAATCGATCGAGTGTCAACTCTACGCTAAGTGTCAAAACATTTGACGATCGGTGTCCATAATCTTAGTCGATTGACAAATCTCAACCATGAGGTTTAACACCAAGTATGATGCTCTCATACTTGCTAGACTACCCTTAGCCTAGACCTAAGCCTTCTAGCCACCTCCATCAGCCTCTCTCCTATCGGATCCCTCCAAGTCTTCCATGACTTGTTCATTCATACGCTAGCTTTCAGGTGCTTCCATCGGCTATTGTCATGCTAGCGGTGTCTACACCACCAAGGCACATTGGACTTATGTTGTCATGACCACGCTTAGACTTTATGGCGCCAACCATTGGACTTATGCTGCCAAGACTCTACCCTTGGACTTTACGCAGCCAATAACAACCCTTGGACTTCCCAAATGCCAAGTACCCATGACTTGGACTTTCACCGCCAAAACTACACCCTTGGACTTACATGGCCAAGACTACACCCTTGGACTTTATGCCAACCCAATGTTGGACTTTCCAAATGCCAAGACCCATACTTGGACTTTCTATGTCAAGTACTCAAGACTTGAATTTTCCTATTGCAAAGTGTCCCACTTGGACTTCTCCATCATACTTCATATAATTATTTAAATGTCATATCATGCTTAGGGTAATATATGTTATGTTTGTATTTAGGTTTATATTTATGTCATAACATCATGATTATTGGTAAATATTTTATATTATGCACATTTTTATGCCATGATCATCATTCATGCATTTGGGATAATTAAAATGAAATTAAGGACAATAACATTATTTGAAGTCCCATGATAAAGAAATCAAATAGAGTTGCCTAGATAAAATGCATGAACCCTTAGATAAGAAAGAACAAAAATCCACATCTCAAAAAAATATTAAATTGACATGTGTATGTATTGATACACCTTAGATACATGCGAGATATTAGAAATATGAGTCAAGTTCAACTGTTCATGGTGCATAGATGTTGCATCAAATGAACTCAAACTCATTATAAATCAATGGATGAATCATGTGGAAAGTTAAAGTACAAATCATGTGCATTTATCCCATAAATTATGATTTGAAATTAAAGTTTTGAAAACTATTTTAAAATCAATTTAAAGAATCTTGGTGAAGTCTATCTTTTAATAGCAATCACTATCGAACAAGTTGACACAAATTTATGCAAAAACATTGAAATTTTTAATAGATTTGAACTTTGTACCAATTTTATAATTTAATAGGTATTTTTATATAAAATTATTTTTCACCTATTATTCATGTAAGTAATGTACGTATGAATTTTCAAGATTTTTCAAAATACATATAATTACTTATGTATTTCTAAAATTTGTATATGAAATCTATTTTGACATCATAAAACCAATGATCACGCTAGATCAATCGAGTGGTGAATGTAGTCAAACGTTGTTGACCTAGTCGACTACTGAAGTTGATTTCGATTGAATAAGATTTGTTTAGCCATTTATCAATAATGTTAGGCTATCCTAACATCTCTTAACCTTAGAATATGCTTTGGAAAGCATTGGAAGGGTGAAATTTCATTGTAAATGAAATAGGAGAGTTAATTAGAGTGGAGTATCGAATTGTAAGGAGGTTAAAGTTCAAGTTTGAACTTTTACCCTCATTTTCGATGGTTTAAATTTCCTCTAGGCTTAGGAACTCTCCAAGGACATTGTTGGTGCAATGATCAAGGAGGAGCAAGCCTTTAGGAGGAGTATGTCCATCTTGGTATGATGGATAAACTTTGATTACGAAGGGGGAGAAATGAGGGTTTAAGTACCTTCATTATGGATTGTCTCTCATTTAGTGATATGAGATTTATCACTAGGAAGAGTGAAGGCATCTTAGATGACTTTGAACCAAGGGGGAGAATGTAAGATCTCATTGGGAGATGAAACATTGAAAACCTTGGTAGGCTTTTTGATGTATGTCAAAGGGGGAGAAGTTAGGTTTAAGTTAAGTAAACCTTCACTATGCTTTGGCATTGGAAGAGTTAAGTTTGGATTATTCTTAGCCTAATTTAAAGGTATTGTCAAACATCAAAAAGGGAGAGATTATTGGTACAATCGGCCCAGGTCACGATTGACCAGACTCGAGTGGGACTCGAGTAGAATTTTGATATTTGACAATAGGTTGACAATGGATTTGACCATTGTTTGACAATATGGTTTGACCATGTAACTGGTGGATGATTGGGATATCCAAATTCATATGGGGGAGATTATTTGAGAGAGATTGTTGGAGCAATCAACCTCGGAAGTTCATGTTTGAATATTTGGTAGCGTAAAATCCAATCATGTAGTCTTGGCGGTGTGAGTCCAAATGGATCTTAGTAAGGAATGTTGAGGATCGGACATCATGCTAGAGGGGGGAGATAGAAATTTGTCGATTTCGTCATTTGTTTGCGTGCTTGTCTACAATGATGTTAGTGTACGCAATGGAATATATAATAATAGAAACAAATACACAACAAGCACGCAAACACAAAGATATAACGTGATTCAAAACCTAGGATTCCTACACCACGGGCGAGCTCTAGTGATGCACACCACCACTAATAAACTCCTTCATGGTGACACACTGAAGGTAGAGAAACCTCTTGCAATAATCTTACAACAATAAGAATGAAGATACAACTAAGTACAACAAGAATACAAATGAAATGCAAAGAACACTTTATAAACTAGGGCTTTTGAATACTTGTTGATGTGGTTGCTTGGACGAGCTTGAATGACCCTGAAATGCACCAGCATTTTGCCTTAAATCGCCCCTCGAATAGCTGCCGAAATCCTCCCTGTCGAGCTCCTTTTATGCCTCTGTGCGACCTGCATTTTTGCCTAGTAGTCGACTGCCAAAAGGCACCAGTCGACTACCTATAATGTCGTCGTCTCACAACGGACTTAATCCACGTTGGCATTCCAGCCAAACGATACCTTAGCAGTCGACTGCCCTTACCCACAGTCAACTTCCCTTACTCGCAGTCGACTGTCAACCTAGTAGTCGACTAGCCAGTCGACTACGGGACATTTTGTGCCCATATCCGTAAACACCAATCGACTGCCATTCCCGATACCAACCGCCCGCTAGTCGACTTGCAATCGACCGCCAGAGCATAGCTCGAGTAAGCCGAGCCTCGGCCGATTACACGACTACCGATCGTCATAATCTCCGATCGCTCGAAGTCAACTCGGCCCCGAGTGTCAAACTACTACCGATCGCCTAATACCCCAGTCGACTAATAAACCTCAACAATGAGATTTAACCCAAAGTATGATCCCCTCATACTTGATAAACACCTTATCCTAGATCTAACCCTTCAACCCACTTCCATCACTTCATGCCTCTCGGATCCCTCGAGTTCATAACTCTTCATCCTTGCATTAGCTTTCAAGTGCCTCCATCGGCTATGTCATGCTAATCGGGTTCCTTGTCAAGGTACATTTAGACTTATGCTGTCAAGACTCTAAGCTTGAACTTTACGCTGTCAAACATTGGACTTATGCTGCCAAGACTATATGCTTGGACTTTATGCCACCTATCACACCCTTGGACTTCTCAATTGCCAAGCATACATACTTGGACTTTCACCGCCAAAGTTTACTTGGACTTTACTCCGCCAAGACTACACACTTGGACTTATGCCGCCAAGACTTACCTTTGGACTTTCCTTGCTAAGTACCCATGACTTGGACTTTCCATTACCAAGACCCATGCTTGGACTTTCAAATTGTCAAGTACCTGTTAGTGATCGTTTGGAAGCTAGAGGGGGGGTGAATAGCGCTTTTCGGTTTCTACAAAAATGATTAGCGGAAGCAAGAACAAATAATATATGTAAAAACACAAAAACAATGCTAACAAGGCCTTTACGTGGTTCGGAGATAACGCTCCTACTCCACGGTGATCCTTAAGGTGGATCAACCCAAGCAATTCCACCAAGAAGCTTTCTTTTTACAAAGACCTCCTCTTCTTACAAAAGATGACAATGAAGATTTGAAAGGAGGAGGGAGATTAATACACTTAGAAAGCTTGGAAAACTTGTGGGAGCTTAGAAGAATGATCAGAATATATGCATTAGCCCATTCTTGCTCCCCTTGAGCTCTTTATATAGGAAAGATCTTTTGAGATCCATCACCGATCAATGACTTACATCAGATTCTAACTGATTCGCGGATTTGCAGCGCCATCGCTAACGGAATCACCGACCGCCAACAAAGGGCGCTCGATCGATATACCGACCGCCACGGCTACCACGCGCCATTTCGTTGCGGTAGTCGATCGCTAATAATGGCAATGATCGCCCTAGATGCCGCAGCCGAATCGAGTCGACTCATCGCCTGATCGAATAACTCACCGATCGCTAATGCCTTCCAACCTCTAATATCGATTTAAGGGCCGTCGACCGACACTATGTTCCACCGATCGGCACACCCTAAGTACGACTAATTCATACTTGAAAACATAACCTAAGCCTAGACTTAACCTTCTAGCTTCTCCATCACCAAGGCCCAGATTTCTTTCGAGTCCACGACTCCATCCACGCGCTTGCCTTCAAAAGCTTCCTTCGGTTCATGCTACGCTTTTTTTCACAAAGTCGCTTGGACTTTACGCCGCCAAGACTACATGCTTGGACTTACGCCGCCAAGACTTTCCTTTGGTCTTTCTTTCCAAGGATCGCTTGGACTTTACGCAGCCTAAGACTACATGCTTGACTTACGCGCCAAGACCAAGACCTTTCCTTCGACTTCTCGCTAAGATCACACTGGACTTGTCTTTACCAAGTCTTCATACTTGGATTTTCCTGCACTTAAACATGTTTACAATTAGATCACAAAATATTGCTTAACTTAGATGATTATCCAAACATCAAAATATATAAATGCTTGGGCGCATTGCACCAACAATCTCCCTTGATGTTTGACAATCATTTAAGTTAGATCTTTAACTATACATATAAACATATTTCAATATGAATTTAACTTAAATATCCCTTCTCCCTTTGACATACAACAAAAAGAGAAAAGTTAATCCAATAAGTGCGGGAAAAATTGACATATCTTCAACAAAGGTATAAAATTGATATGAAGCTCCCTAAATCCAAGACATGTTTCATGATGGGGAAATAAACTGAAAGCAAGGCATAAGCAATAGAATAAGCAAATATGTCATAGCCTTGCACCAACAATTATAGAATTAGGATGTAGCTCCCCTAAACCAAGGCACCAAGAAAATCCGCCTTTCCATACAAGTTATCATGTATATACGTGAAAATCATATAATGTCCAAAGTTGAACCTTTTAACCGATGAAAAATCGCTTATTCCAAAACAAAGTCACCGCTTTGGAAAAAGGCATCGATCCAATGCCGGCTTGCGATCGCCAAATAACGGCGATCGTCGATATCGCATAAAATCAAAATCGAATTTTTCAATCAAGGTTTGAAAAAGCTTAGAAAATTCCGTGGGTGTCCAAAAAATCACGAAACTCGTCATACACATTTTATTCGACTAATATGACATATGAAAAATATTAGACGAAAAATATGCTCATTAGATTAATGGATTGATACGATATTCAAAATAACAAAATTATGACACAAAAAGTGTGATTGTATCGTATCAATAATCATAACTTCGTACTATACGCCAACGCCTAAACTTGACAAAATAACAAGGACATAATGAATTAAAACAAGGACACAATTTCATTTCATTACCAAAAGAAAAAACAACAAAACAACAAGCAAGCTTAACGATCGCCGCCCTCGATCCATCGGGCGAAGACAATCCATCGTGAGGTGGGTGTCCAGCGCACAGGCGAGAATCGCCAAGATGTCCTGGCCGCAGATGCACCCCTCTCACGAGGGAGAGGAGCTCGATGCTCGGCGAAGCTCCTCAAAGCGTGTGTCTACCCGCCCCATAAAAGCGTCGAAACGGCAATGAAGGATGCGGATCCGCATAATAAGACGTCGCCGCAGCAGCCTCTCCGCATGTGCTCCTCAAGAACACCCTCAAGAACACCTTCAAGAACTCCTCCCGCGGCATCCTCCGGTGCCGAGCGCCACCGCTAGCCGTCGGCCGGGTCCCGAACGGATCCTTTCGGGCCTTCAGCCCGCCAAGGAGAAACTCCGCCGAGTCATCTCGATCATATTTTCTATTCATGACTTTAATGACTCCTATATCGACATCAATGCCTACCGAAATGATGAGCCATCGAAAAGGACATTTCCAAAGGAATACGAACCTTCCCATTGTTTGGCCTTATGAAACGAATGATGCAATGGAAGGTATTGAGGCCAATATTGATGTCAAGTACGAACGAAAGAAATGCATGAGAAGTAAGTGTGGAGGGCGAACCAAAGCCAAACCACGAGTAACTATAGGAGAAGATAAATGAGCAATGACCTTATAAAGGACATCAGTCGAGGCGTAAAGTTCTTGTGATTGAAATAGATTAGTATTCAAAGGTCGAAGAGAATGATAGAAAGTAGTGAAGGGAATCCAAGGAAATCTCCTCAAAAGGAGGTGGAAGAGGTTCACTCCAAGATGGATAGAAGATGAAATCATTCTCAAGAGAGACAACCGAGAAAATCACCCAGATCTGGGATCGAATCCAGATCGCTACCGAGCAACGCGAGTCCAGATTCTCCCATCTCCACCGGGTCGTAGGTTGTTGAAAAATTCAGAGAGAAGAGTGATATTAACGATGTTCACAAAAAGACTAAAGACTCAAGTTCAGAATGTTGAATGATTTGAACAATGTCAAAACAAAGTAGTCTTTAAGAAACTTGAGATTCATTGATCTAGGTGGAATAAGTTGGAATTTGTTTTTATTGAAAGCACTTTCAAGCGGAGTTTGGAAATCGAGGATCGACAGGGGTTGAGGTTTGACGTGGGCCCTCGCTGGCCTGAGGTGCCCGAGTACTCTTAATGAATGCGCTTAAGTCTAAATGTGTGAAAAGACAACACAAAAAAAAATACGCACAATATAGGTTGATGATGCATGGACAGAGACAACAAGACAAGCATGGGTTAGTGAAATACAATCATAGAACAAACAAACATCGATCAGAATGAAAATATACCTAAAGCGACATGGCGACTAAAGAGCAAAGGTTTGACCACTAACCCTAGCCGAGTGATCGAAACTAGAGCGAACGGAGTGACAAGAGAAGGTCCTCGAGTTGGAGAGCACTCCAAATGGGAGCACCTCGGTGAAGACGTGGAAAAGCGAGGAGAACGGCTAAACGACGCGTGGAGGTTCGAAGAGGAAGAGGAGAGAAAATCCGATGGATCAATCGAACCGCAGGATTGCATACGAACGATTCAGATAAGGCCGATCGCCATAAATGGCGGTCGAACCCGATAGACATCGAATCAGCCCGACGATCGCATACGAACGATTTCTGCAAGGCGTCGATCGCTATAATGGTAGTCGACCGATAACGAACCGTAAGCGTCAATATCACATATCACCAAATCAAGGCGTCAGTGTACTCGATCGATATCGATCCGATAATTTTGGCGATTAAAAATTCATAATTAATTCAATAAAGATCAAAAATCACGAAATTTTGTGGGTAATATTTTTAGAACATTTCCTATCAAGGAAAAAATTATTTTAAAATTATATCACCTCTAGATTTTGATATTGACATCTTGAGATTTTGCAAAAATTACGATATATTTTGCAAAACTTCAGATCACTTTGGCTTATCAATAGGAGATTGTTTCTCAAGATTTGATAGACATAGTTTAAATTTTATTTTATTTGACATTTCCAATCATATTCTCGAGCTATACGCACATTAATTATACATGTGTCTTCCCAATGATTGGTCCAATGAAGGATTAATGTCTCTAGATGACACTTTCGTTCATAGTAATGCATCATAACAAGCATGATGATCCAAGTGCATCTTCCTAACATCTCACATGTGTCTAGGTGGCTCAATACAAAAATCATGGTTTCCTAAGTATTTTGTGAGATGGTTAAAGGTATAAATCCTAGTATTTCTATAGGATCATGCAAACCTACATTTCTATTCTACAAAGCACATTCCAAGTTCTCTCCTAAGTGATGAAAATTCTATGTCGGGAGAGGCTTGTAAAGATGTCGACTAGGTTGGACTTAGATTCAATGTAATTAAGCTCAATGTCCCCTTCACACATGGTCTCTAATGAGTGATGTTTCACTTCAACGTGCTGGTCCCAGAGTGATGCACGGATTCTTGGGTCAAGTTAACGGTGCTCACATTATCACAAAATACTTTCATGTTGGAGTAAGATAGCTCATAATCTTCTAAGGTATGTTTCATCCATAATAATCGAGCTACACAACCACCCATAGCTACTCGGTGGTGGATAAAGCAACACAAGGTTGCTTCCTACTACTCCAACTCACTAGGGAGGACCCAAGGAATTGACATCCACCACTAGTACTCTTCCGATCCACTGCAACCGATAATCTAATCGGTGTACCTAACTAAATCAAAGGACCTAGTCTAGGGTACCATAGACCTACATTTAGTGTGCCTTTAACATATCTTAAAATTCTCTTAACGAACTAAATGAGATTCTTATCACATGATTGATACTCTAGCACACATACCAACCGCAATAATAATATGTCGGTCTACTAGGCGTTAAATACAAGAGGCTACCAATCATGCTCCTATAAAGGGTAAGATCTATTTGTTTTCCTTCACTATCACTATCTATTTTAGTATTGGTTGCCATTGGAGTTGACACTACTTTAGCATTTTCCAAACCAAATTTCTTAATCATTTCCTTAGCATATTTGGTTTGATAAATGTAAATTCCTTCACTTGTTTGTTTAACTTGCAATCCTAGAAAGAAGTTTAATTCTCCAACTAGACTCATCTCAAACTCTTTTTCCATATTTTGAATGAAGTTTTGAAGAAGTTCATCATTTGTTGACCTAAAGATAATGTCATCAACATACACTACAACAAAGATGTCCTTAGATGTTGACTTTATAAAGAGAGTTTGATCTATACTACCCCTTTTGAAATCCTTAGAGATTAGGAAAGATGACAATCTTTCATACCAAGCCCGGGGAACTTGTTTCAAACTATATAAGGCTTTTCTAAGCTTGTATACATGGTTTGGGTAGTCCATATTTTCAAACCCGGGAGGTTGTTCTACATACACCTCTTCCTTAATAAACCCATTTAAGAATGCCGATTTGACATCCATTTGATGGAGTTTGAAACCCATATAGGAGGCATATGCTAAAAGTATTCTAATGGACTCTAACCTAGCAACCGGGACATATGTTTCATCATAATCAAGTCCTTCAACTTGATTAAAACCCCTTGCAACTAATCGTGCTTTATTTCTAGTGATATTCCCTTGGTCATCTAGTTTGTTCCTAAAGACCCATCTTGTAGTAATAATAGTGTTTTACTGTCTAGGAACTAACTCCATATGACTCCTTTTCAAATCGAAGCTAATTCATCTTGTATCGCTAAGATCCAATCCGGATCAAGTAATGCATCTTTAATGTTTTGAGCTCGATTTGAGAGATTAGAGCAAGATGACTAGTAAGCTCCCTTTGGAATGACCTAGTCCGAACTCCTTGAGATAATTCACCCACAATTTGATCTAAAGGGTGACTTTGATGAAATCTTATGGTTCTAGGAGGTGTGTTAGATGGAGTTTGATCATGATCAACCTCAATCCTATGCTCATCATCGGAATCATCCCTTACTCCCCCTTGATCATTACCCCCTAAGTTTAAGTCTTGAAATTGTTTGGTAATTCCTTGATTTTCAATATTTATATCATCATCAATAGGGGATTTCCTAGGGTATGTATTTGAAGTTTCATCAAATCAACATTCAAGATTCTTCAATCTTTTGAGTCCTTTTATTATAAGCTCTATATCCTACACTAGTGGATGAGTATCCAACTAGGATTCCTTCATCCGCTTTGGACTTAAACTTACTTAGGTTGTCTTTGGTATTTAAGATATAAACTTTGCATCCAAAGACCTTAAAATAATGAATTGTTGGAATTATACCATTCCACAATTCAAAAGGAGTTTTTCCTAAAAACCTATGAATCAATATCCTATTTTGGATATAGCTGTATTAATCGCTCGCCACAAGTAGCTAGGTAAGGAATATGCATTAAGCATTGTCTGGCCATCAGTAGGCACGATTTTTTCTTTCCACAACCCCATTTTGTTGAGGTGTTCTAGACAAGAAAATTCATGCCAGACTTGTTCTAAGCAAAAATTTGAAAAATTAGAATTCTCAAATTCTCCACCACGATCACTACTGATCCGGTTGATTTTGAGTTTTCTTTCATTTTCTACTCTTTGCTAAATCCTATGATTATTCCTAAGGTTTCATCTTTATTTTTCAAGAAAACACCCAAGTAAATCTAGAAAATCATCTACTATTACCCAGCAATATTTACTACCAATTCGAGATGGGGTACTATGGCAATCAAATAAATCCATATGTAGTAATTCTAACGGTAAAGCGGTACTAAGTAAATTTTTACCTTTGTGTGATGTTTTTGATTGTTTCCTTCTCGCAAGCATCACACATCTTGTCCTTGAGAAATTTGACTCTAGGCAATCCTTTGACTAGCTTCAATTTTGCTATTTTGGCTATATTCTTCATGTTTATGTGTCCTAGCCTCCTATGCCAAAGCCAACTTTCTTTTTCTTTTGCAATAAGACACTTAGTGGAAGGATTAGTAGCATAGGATAAATCAACATAATATATATTTGATTTTCTAAAGCCTACTAACATGCAATCGTTTATAGTTTTGTGTCTTATAAAACATTTTGAGGAATCAAATTTAACATCAAAGTTTGCATCACATAATTGACTTACACTAAGTAAATTAAATTTCATATTTTTAACTAATAGAACTTTATGAATGGCAAGATTGGGAGATACCTCAATGGTGCCCTTTCCTAAGATTTTAAGTTTGCCGCTATTACCAAATGACACTTTTCCTTTGCTAGTGTGGTTGATAGTGGAGAATTTTCTCCCATCCCCGGTCATATGCTTTGAGCACCCACTATCAACTATCCACAAGCTTGGTTTTTCTACCTATGTCACATGAAAAACACAATCCTTAGGTACCCAAATATTAGGACCACTAGCATCAATTATGAATTTCTTTGGTACCCATGCCTTTCTCCCCTTGCTTTTAATCATTGTTTTTCTACTAACAAGGGATGCAAATGCTACCTCTTTCTCCTTAGGTCTATATCCTAATCCGGCCTTATTGTAAATTGCCCTTTGATTTTTAATAATCATACTAGATATTTAGAACCATTAGTGAATTTTTCTAAGCATGCTCTTAATTTACCTATTTCTTTTCTTAACTCATCATTTTCATCCCTAAGAGTACATTCATCAATATCACTAGATTGTTTGCAACATGATGAATCTACACTTTTGAGTGATTTGATTTCTAATTTTAGATCCTTAACCCTAATATTTGATCTATTTAAAGCATTTTGCAAACATGCAATAGTCTTATAAAGTAAATCTATTTTAGGTGAGTTGTTTACCTCATCATCATCACTTGATGATGATTCATCACTTGATGATGATTCATCACTTGAAGATGAAGAGGACTCCTCGCTTGAGCTCGCGACTTCTTCCTCTAATGCCATAAGAGCTAGGTTCCGGGTGGCATGTCATACTTCCTCATCGTCGGAAGACTCCTCTATACTTAGAGTGTCCCATGTTTGTGCCACCATTGCTTCTTTCTTCTTCTTTTCCTTCTTCTCCTTATGCTTCTTTTCTTTCTCCTCTTTTTTCTTTAGTTCCGGGCAATTTGGCTTGATGTGCCCTTTCTTATTGCAACCATAGCAAGTTACATTAGATGAAGAATTTGAATTATTTGAAAATTTACCTCTTGAGGATTGGAACATCCTCTTCACATCCTTCTTGGTGAGTCTCCTTGACTTCCCACCAAACTTCTTGACGTAATGTGCCACCTCGCTTGCCGATAACTCATCTTCACTACTTGATGAGTCTTCCTCGGAATCGGATGAGGAGGACACTTCCTTCTTCTCCTTCTTTCCTATAAAAAGAGCTATACCCTTCTCTTTGGATGAAGTGTTAGCTTGTTCATGTAATTGAAATTCACAAAAAAGTTCATCTAACTTGACTAATGAGAGATCCCTAGAAACCTTATAAGCATCTACCATTGAGGCCCATAAGGTGGTCCTAGGGAAGGCTTGTAATACATACCTTACAAGGTCACGGTTGTCGGCCTTTTCACCTATAACGTGTAGTCCGTTGACTACTTCCTTGAAACGTCCATGCATTTGGCTCACGGTCTCGTTTGTCTTCATAGTGAAGCTTTGAGTCACAATCAAAAGATCCTCTTGGCCCTTCTTGTCTCTTTGGATCCTTCGTTGAGTTCGAGCTTCTCCCAAAGCTCTTTGCAGAGTTGAAGGACCCGACCTTAGAGAGAGTTGCTCGGATAGACCACGTTGAAGTGTGGTCGTTGCTTTGATTGGCTTGTGCTTTCTTGCCATCTCTCTTGTCCAATCTTTTGTGGTAGTGGTGCTCGAATTGGCCGACCGACTTTTCGAATCCATCTACAATACTAAACCAATTTTCTATGTCATTCATGAGATAGTATTCCATCCTACCTTTCCAATAGCCAAGTCGCTGCCGTCGAAAAATGGAGGCCTTGCCGTGCTATATCCTCTTGAAATGCCATGCTCCGGTTGATGGTTAGATCTTACGATGCGATCCGGGCTCTGATACCACTTGTTAGTGATCGTTTGGAAGCTAGAGGGGGGGTGAATAGCGCTTTTCGGTTTCTACAAAAATGATTAGCGGAAGCAAGAACAAATAATATATGTAAAAACACAAAAACAATGCTAACAAGGCCTTTACGTGGTTCGGAGATAACGCTCCTACTCCACGGTGATCCTTAAGGTGGATCAACCCAAGCAATTCCACTAAGAAGCTTTCTCTTTACAAAGACCTCCTCTTCTTACAAAAGATGACCATGAAGATTTGAGAGGCGGGAGATTAATACACTTAGAAGCTTGGAAAACTCAGGAGCTTAGAAGAATGATCAGAATATATGCATTAGCCCATTCTTGCTCCCCTTGAGCTCTTTATATAGGAAAGAGCCTCTTTTTTCCGTTGGAGGTCCATCAGTCGACTGATGACTTACATCAGTCGACTGTCGCCGATTCTAACGGCTTATGGACAGCCGGATTCGCGGGATTTGCAGGCGTCATCGCCAACGGGAAAACTATCACCGATCGCCAACAGCGATGGCGATCGATATCGCCAGAATAGCCGACCGATTGGCACGGACTATTCTGTTTAGCGGGCGATCGCCAATAATGGCGAATGCCCGCATCTTTAGATGTCGTAGCCGACTCGAGTCGATTCATCGCCTGACCGATAACTCCCACGACGCTAATGCCTTCCAACCTCTATCTGCATTTAAGGGCGGTTCGACCGACACCATGTTCGATCGCACACCCTAAGTATGACTAATTCATACTTGAAAACATAACCTAAGCCTAGACTTAACCTTCTAGCTTCTCCATCAGCCTTGCGCCTCCAGGATTTCTTTGAGTCCACGACTCCATCCATGCGCTTGCCTTCAAAAGCTTCCTTCGGTTTCGTCATGCTTTGGTTTTCTTGTTTGCCAAAGAACGCTTGGACTTTACGCCGCCATGACTACATGCTTGGACTTATGCCACCAAGACTTTCCTTTGGTCTTTCTTTTCCAAGGACTGCTTGGACTTTACGCAGCCAAGACTACATGCTTGGACTTACGCTGCCAAGACCAAGACCTTTCCTTTGACTTCTCTTTGCCAAGATCACACTTGGACTTGTCTTTTACCAAGTCTTCATACTTGGATTTTCCTGTCACTTAAACATGTTTACAATTAGATCACAAAACATTGCCTAACTTAGATGATTATCCAAACATCAAAATATATAAATGCTTGGGGCATTGTTGCACCAACAGTACCCATACTTTATCATTGCCAAAACCCATGCTTGGACTTTTCATGTCAAGTACCCAAGACTTGGACTTTCCTCGAGTCCTACTCGAGCTAGGTCAACCTTAAACTGAGGATGATTGCTTCAACGATCTCCTCATATGGTCAAACTCATGTCAATTATATGATCAATCCATCACTACAACAAAAATTCGAAGACAACAGTGAAAAACCATTGTCTATAACCCAAAAAATTCGCGGTAAATTAATGCGTTGAGAAAGATAGGGCCCTCAAAGACAATGGTGAAAAACCATTATCGATTTAAGGAAAAGACAACGATTTTGAATCGTTGTCTTTTAACGTCATATCTTTCTCAACGCGTTAAATTACCACTGATTTTTTGGGTCATAAACAATGATTTTTCACCGTTGTGTTTCAAGTGAAACTACAATGAGTAATAACTATTATTTTTAAGCGTCATATCTTTCTCAACGCATGAATTTACTATGATCTTTTAAGTCATAGACAACGATTTTTAACCGTTGTCGTTTGTATTGTCATTGCTATTTTAATCGTTATATTTTTAACCGTCGTTGTTTCTCAACACACACTAGAGAACAATAAACCGTTGTTGATTTACAGTGTTATGTTTTTAATATACATCATATAGCAACATCAAAAAGAATTGTAGAAAATATATATACAAATGCACTTATAGCAATGTGAAATACAAGTTCATATCATCCCATTTTAAATGATCACCCTTAAAAACATATATACAAAAATACTTATATCAAAACAACTACACATCATATGCTTAGTACTACACCAAAAGAATTATGCATAACCAAAATACTTATAGAGTGCAACACCAACCAAAAGAGTTATGGATACCTAAATTTTCTACTCATTAGATATGTGATCTTATATGCATTCAGTCTACTCCGAACGTACTTCATTAATTTCCTTTGCAACTATCACACCGTTTGTGAATTGCATGTGAATAAATGAGTGAAGAGATAAACTACTGAACACTTTGAGTACTATGTGATAATTAATTGTACAAACCATTTTACAAATAGGTTTCAATAAGAAAATTTGAAAATATGTTTAATATTACTATTGATCGTAGTGAAGCTTTGTCAATGATGTAACACCTTCAATTATATCTCTCATATATCGCAAAACAAAATAATTGCATTGGGCTCCATCCAGTTGAAAGAGAGTCTGTGATGAAAAAAATAGTAGTAGCAAATTAATAACTTAATTAGAATAACAATACAAATAAGGAGAAGACTACAGTCATGAATGAAGGTTCTCTAAAAGAGCACTAGCAGCAGACTTGTAATTAATATTAGTCCAAGTTAAATGGTTCTCTCTCAAAGAATACAAAAATATTTTCTAAAACAAACTAACTGTATTATGTGACAAAAAATCCATAATAAATGTCAAAATATGAAGGACAAGTAAACAAAGCATAATATGCAAGCCTTTGGGAAACCGGTTGACAATAGATGAAAAATATTTCAAAATAAAAAAACATTTCATTAAGATGAAAAAATAAACTAGTCAATAGTAGATGTTTTCACTAGAAATTAGAGATGTTTTAATGAGTTTCTTGCATAAAAGCTCAACCAATGAGTCACTTCTGAGTTTATGCTCCATGTAAATATACGCTAAATAACTCAATGATGTCAATATCCATACAAAAGACATTCCCCTCCCTTTCAAGATTGAACCATCCGCATATTAATTGCTAAAAGCCATACCTACCAAGTAGCCAACAGTGAGAACCTACCAAGTAGCCCACGGTGCAGGTTTTTCATAGCACTTAGTTCACAGGTTATTGTGCCACCACAGTGATCAAACAAGAACTAGCATATTGGCCTATTAGGATTTTAAATCATGTTCTATGCCTATCAAACCGATGTAACAACATTTCACCCACAAATTGACACATGAACTCCTTTGAGACACGAGATAAGGCAAGGACGAGATTTCTAGCCTTCCACAAGTTGTAACGCAATGGGAGGGTCTTTTCCGACCTTCCACAAGAGCAACTAGAAGTGAGGACTGGAATTTTGCAACAAGGCTTCCACTAAGAGCTCCTATGATAAGATGACTCGCCGAGTATAGAGCTTATAACCTCATCGAAGACCAAACACTTCTGCTTACCTAATGCAAGTCACGGAGGGATGTGCAGGTTAAGCTTCCGCAATGGGATGACTCACAAGGTAAACATGAGGATTGTTTCCATTATGGTGTGTTTAATTACATCAACTAAAATTTTCAATGACTCCCTTATTTTTCATACTAGCAATTCTAATTGATTAATCTTCTCTTTGAACATATATTTATCATCTTAACTTATTTAAACTCATCTACCGGAGCTAGTACCATACACCCATCTAAACATTCTCATCTTTACTATACTTATTTTTTGTACAGGCTATTTACCTAATTGTCCAACACCCTAAGAATGAACAATGATTGATTACACTATAGTTTTTAGACAATGCTATTTTCCTTCGTAACTCATCTGCAAAATCAAGCAACAAATTTATTATAATTTATTGAATCTAAAATAGTATTCATCTGTTAAAGGAAAAACAAGGTCAAGGGATGCATTCATTCACAACCTTCATCTCCATTTTTGATTTTTCTATCATCCATATTTTCAATTCATCATTTAACCAAAAAATATTTGCAAATTTTCATCCTTTAAAGAAAACAATGCCTTGGTTTCTAATATTTGCCACAATTCAAGGTTTGAGTTTATTATTATATTTGCACTATTCAGTCAGCATAATATCATCTACAAAGAAATAATATAAAATTACAAACAGAAAAAAGTATTTGCTTGATGGAACCTCCAAAAGGAGATAGTATCCCTAATCATCCATGTTTTGTTATTGGACAAACAGGACAAGCAAGACAGGCATATGAATGAACTGCTAAGAGGAAACTTGTAATCAAGTTATACGTTTAAATATAACATAATCACCCGAGATAGCGAGACTTGCATATAATCCACCGGCAACACTGTTTTACTTGTGCTTGATGAACAATGGCAAGGACATTTGGCGGGCTTGAGTAGTATAAGTGAGGTATAATATAGAGGATCTTCTGATACAAAGATTACAAGCTTCATTACCTTGAAGCTTACATGATCAAGAGTAAGTCATAATGCTCCTCCACAAAAATGCCTACCAAGTAAGCCATGGAGCTACAAAGAGAGCGAACCTCTGTTGGCATGCTAAAAACTGGTGCCGCAGCAGGCCAAGGTGACCCCAGCCTGGAGCATACCACGCTGCAGAGCTAGAAGAATGCTAGCATACTATCTTGTTAAGACAACTTTTCAGAATCTCGCAACTTATAATCCTGAGGTTTCTCAAGGTATGCACAGTGGGAACCACAATCAGGCAAATACCATAGTGTGCCCTCCTGTTACCATTCTGTCCACAACGTTGTCACCCCTACTTCAATTCTGCAGCGCAATGTTTCTAGTTCCTACCATGATCCATATTCCTGTTTCTCTTCCCTAAGGTCCTTGGGAGAAACATTCTGAAACTAATTCCAAAGTAACCAGTTGCAACTACAACATCAACGATTTCAATTTCAGACCAGATTTTTGGTGAGCATACATAAAGACATGCCTAGTGTTGATAGTTTTAGCATCTAATCGAGATTATCATAAACAGAATTAAAGTAAGAATGAAATGTAAAACTGTAAAAATTTACAGTGGTTCCGTCAGACTCTTCTCGCGTCCAAGGAAGAAGATGATGTTTCTGTCTGAGGACTGATCACGCCGGAAGAGTCCTACTTCTCCACAAGCCAAGTTTCGACCGTGCCTTGGTATTTCTATCTCTCGCTCTCCGACGAAGCAACCTTTCGGCGTAAAAACCCTAATCCTCCTCCCTTCTTTGGACACAACACACCCCCTTATAAAGAGGGTGTTACTTGCGTTGCACGAAGTGCGCTCACTGCTGCGGCCGTGCGGCACACGCTGCACCGCAACGCAGTGTACCATATGGTTACATCTCCCACTCGTCCAAAGTATGTCATATAGATAAAATAGTCACATAGACCAATAAGAGGTATTTAGTCACATAGACCAAATAGAGCAAGAGTCATTAGTTCTAAATGACTAATAGAAGTATCCAGTCACATAGACCAGAATCGTGTCGGAGACCATAGTCCCAAAAGACTAATAGAATAGAGATCAATAGTCACAAAGACCATTAGAACAACCAATTCATACTTAGGAAAATGGCTCGTGCGACAGCAAGCACACTAAGCAATACAATGCTATGAAAGTTGTTACACCTTACATAGCTGCTCAAAGAGCGATTAATGCTAAGAAAAGTTGTTACGCCTAACTTAGCTGCTCCACAAATGGTGTATAATCATTCTCTGAATGACACGCATACTCACCGACTGACTCATCATTATCCTCCGTGACTCACCATTTATCAGGTGGTACTGAACCTTTCTCCTGGTGGTACCTTAACTGTTTTCCTGGATATAATGTCTTGCTATTTGCCCAGATTAAATAATCTCCACTTACATCAATATGAATATCTCTAACCCCTCATAATGACCATCAAGTCAAGAGAATGTTCCATATTCTTAATATTCACAAATATTTCCATACATAACAGAAATGGATCGACCAGTGAATAATTATCAAAGGATGTAAACATATTTAATATTCCTTTTTAGTGTGAATCCATTCATTTTAATCAGTCACTTTCCTAGTCATGTTCCATAGACCGAATCATCCATAGTCAATAGATTTACATGCTAAAGTAGCAAACCCTGATTAAAACTTCAAGCAGACACCTAAATAGTCACAAAGGGCAAATGCTGAGATTAACATATAATCTCAAAGGGCTCACATAGTAGAGAAGCAGGGATTCATTCTCCTACTATCCTTATTGTCGCCTTAGCACATGTGATATGAATCACATGCTATGATGTTATTCTCTTTATCAATAAAGAGCGCATGTTTACCTCAATATCGTACAGATTTTGATCCAGACATCCAAATGTCTAATCCTGAATTCAACACATGAATTCTAATCTGGCTCATAAACAGGTATAGTAAATGTTAGGAACATTTACTTCGATCACTTTTCTTAAATGATCTTATCTTGATACATATATCAAGACGACCCCAACTTATATGTATGTATCCCAAACATATAGCTTCCAAAGCTATCCTATAAGCAATAGTCTTATCCCTATTCATACATAACAAACAGAGATGATTGTCCATGTGAGAGGACCAATCACTACATGTCAACATGCTCATCGAGATCTTAATCAGAATATAACATCACATACACTGAATAAATTATGGCTTGCATTAAAAATAACAATCAAATTACAATATTTGATTGTCATTATAAAACTGTTACATTCTACGAAGTCCCATAGACTTTAGATGCTCATTAAATGACTCTCTAGTCATTGGCTTAGTAAAAAGATCTGCAAGCATAGCTCGAGTAGGGATATACTCAAGAATAACCTTCTTCTTAGCAACAATATCCCTGATAAAGTTGTACTTTATTGCAATATGCTTGCCTCGTGATATTCGAGATTCTCAAAAAACTATCACAGCTGATCACACAAGAGACAATCATCGGACTCCCACTATCTTCAAAGAATCTTTAGATGCTTTAGAGTCTCCTTAACTGCATCGCTTCAGACAAACATAACATGCCACATATTCATCTTCCATAGTTAATAAGGCCACACATGCCTGCTTTCATTGCTCGAGAGACGGGCGCCACCATTCAATAAGAACGATACCGATGTAGATTTTCTATCATCCAGTCCTCAAATTTAACTGTGATCCGAATATCCCTTGATTCATGCTCGATCCTCGATAATGCGCAAGGTAATATGTCATCGCTTTTAGATATCTCGAATATCCTTTTCTGCCTTCGATGTCACCGGTCCTGGGTTTGTGAGAAGCGGATGGCTAAAGCGATAAGCGTCACATCGGGACAGTACCTGGCAGCGTAAGTGTACATTAAACTACCAAGCAAGACGTATGATTTTTATTCATCTAAATTTATTTCATTTGGAGTTTTGGGACTCGTACTCTTGCTCGAAAGCGATTACCTTTCACAATAGGTGTACATTATTATTATGATGGACATCTTTGAAGTGTTGTAACATCTTATTTATATAAGACTCTTGAGAATGACCAAAGTCTCTTAGATCGATCCACGATGATCTTTACTCTAAGATGTATTGACTTCTCCCATATCTATTGTGTCATTGTGATGAAAGCCACTTTTTGCTTACATCACAAAACCTATGCCATTTCTGCGATCGACGTATAATGATAAAATAACATACTTTCCTTTATCCTTCTTCAGGAAAATGCAATGATCCTCATTGATCATTTCGAAACCATAAGATAAAACCACTTCGTTAAATCTTATGTTCCACTGTCTTGATGCTTGCTTTAGCCCATATATAAATTTCTTTAATCTACATACTTTACCTTCTTGGCCTTCAGCAACGAAACCTTTTGGTTGAACCATATAGATTTCCTCATCAAGCTCACCGTTAAGGAAAGTGATTTTTTACATCCATCTGATATAACTCCAAGTCATAATGCGCCACTAAAGCCAAAATAACTCGGATTGACACAAACTTCACTACGGGAGAAAATTTCTCCTCAAAGTCAATACCCTCCAATTGGGTAAATCCTTTTGCAACTAGACGAGCTTTGTATCGATTAATCGATCCATCAGCGTTCCTCTTTATTTTGAGAATTCATTTATTCCCAATAGCCCTTCGACTAGGAGGAAGGTCAACTAACTCCCAAACATGATTCTTAATCATTGACTCTATTTCCTCAACCATTGCCACTTTCCACTTTTCTCCAGCTCTAGAGCCCAGAGCTTCCTTTACTGACTGAGGTTCCTCATCGTCAACAGGGAGTGTCATCATTGCCTCATTCTCAATATCAAACCTCTTCTTAGGTTTGATTTTATGAACACTTTTTCGTAAGTTGGACTATTAATAAGTCACCCCATGACTAGGCAAAGTACTCCCACTGGGTTAACTAGTTCCAGGTATCCCACTAGACACCTGTCTAGTTGATAACGACTCTTCCTCCTCAAATAGAGGAACTATCTTATCAACTTCACCTATAGCTGGGAACTCAATTTCAAGAAAAGTGACATCTCTCGAATCCAATTCGGAGATTGTTCCATCTGATGTCTCACCTATGAAAACATAACATTTTGAGGTATCAGAATATCTTATAAAGATACACTTCTTACCTCTAGGTCCTAGTTTTCCATACTTGTGAGAACTATCGTGAGCGTATACGCAATGACTCGAGGTCTCGATTTCCCAAATCGATTTTACGCATCAACATTCGTATGGGGTAGATGGAATCGACTTTGAAGGCACTTTGTTAAGTATATAGGCGCAATGATCGATCTCTCCAATAGGAGATCGGCAAATTAACGCCATCATAGACTAACCATTTCGAGAAGAGTCTATTTCTTCTCTCAAGAACCCCATTTTATTGTGGAGTTTGAGGATCGTCGGTGTCTAATAATCCCTTTATCATTACATATTGTCTTGAGCATGCTCAGAAATATTCTCTACTACAGGTCGTAAAGTCTTAATCTTACATTCTGTTTGATTCTCAACTTTGTTCATATAACGAATGAAGCAATCTAATGCTTCAGATTTGTGAGAAATCAAATACACATAACCGAAACGAGAGAAATCATCAATAAATGTAATGAAATATGAAGCTCCATGTCTAGCCCTCACATTCATTGGACCACAAATATCCGAATGAATCAATTGCAATGGCGACTACCTAATAAATTTTTACCAGAATGGTTTCTAATTGCTTTTCCGTGAAGATGCTAACGCGTATACAAAGCTAACCTTAGCTCGAGAGCCCAATAAGCCCTCTTTAGCTAATCGATTCATGCGATCTTGTCCTATATGTCCTAATCTAGCATGTCAAATATCATCAGTTATTTTTGCATCACTAGTAAAAGAAATATTTGAAAAATAATTATCAATCGCACAATTGTCATTTGGTTCCACATCAAGAACCATAAAATCATTCGTTAAAAAACCATAACCGATTGACACCGAGTCGATCTTGAGTTTAACACACCATTGTAAAAATTTATACAATACCTAGATCAAGAAGATAAATGTGAAACAAGATTCCTTCAATCTCGGAGCATACTGAGACATCACTAAACAACGCTCTTCCACCCCGGCAGTTAAGCTCGCGCCGACTTCTTCGACTTTCGACTCGTGATCGCTTCCTACATATATCCATTCGCTTTCCACCGTACCCATGCAGATCTACATACGTAACTCGCCCCCGACATACGGTCGTCGCTTCCCGAATCTATAATCCACAAAGGATAAGAATCAATCGACAACACGTAACTAGCAACAAAAATACTTGTAAGATAGATCGAAGTTACCTTCTCGCCAGACACTCCTAAGCATACTGACTCTTCTTGTTACACCAAAGCAAGTTACCTCGCTTTAGGTTTCTTCCCCGCCTTCAGATTTCTTCGATTGGTCCGCCGTGACCCGCAGCAGTAGCTTCCTTCTTCTTTCCTTCCCTTCAACCATCTTTTCTTCGATCTAGACGATCCAAAGAAACCGCAACCAAATAGTTTCGCCGTAAATCCTCGTGGATTCTACTCTCCGCCTACAGACGACATCACAAAGTCTTAATAATCTCGCCAAGTTGTGGTCCGCCTACGGTCTCCCAAGAATCTGAAGGGATCGAACGATCGTCAATCTGCTTGCTCATCCGCGCCGCGACGGCAGCTTCTAAGCTCGACTATATTCGACATCTCCTCGAGACGCTGAACCATAAATGACATTCGGGCGCTCAGAGCTATCGAACTCGATCGTTAACTCGCCGGGCTTACTTAGACTAACTCACTGCATTTCCTTAAGGGCAACTCGCATAAAGATAAGATTTAAAGATACGACTCATACTCAAAAGCTAGGTCATCTTATCAAGAATAAATTTCCTTGATTTTATGGAGGAATGTCGATGACTTTATTAGACCACCAATCGGGTACTTTTACCAATCGATTATCATCTAAGCTTAGTCGACTAGCACTCAAGACTCAATTTCGAGCGTGAGAGTCCAAACACCACGCACTCCTCCGAGCACCCCGCACACTCAAGCCAATACGCATAAGATTCTTCTCATCGCTCTAGCATTAACTCTAGTTCATTCGTCTATCTCTAAGTCGCTTATATCAAGTCCCAATTGCTCCAAACAATTACTGATTATTTAGTCACGAGTCGAGTCAATTACTACCAACTTGAAGACAACACTGCTCGAGCTTAATTGGGCACCTAACTTTCATTGAAATCCAATTAATTGAATCTCTGCCCAAATTAATTTGAATATCAAATTAAAACATAAGTCCAATTTATTCAATTAGGCCTCTCTAATTGACAACCCAATTAGAAATCCAGCCCAATTAAAAAAAACTGATTCTGAGCCCATTTAATTCGGCCCAATTAAATTAAGCCAAATTAAAACCACGGCAAATTTCAATTAAATTCAAATTTCCCACTTTAAAAATCGCCTGCAGCGATAAAACCGCCTTCTAAGAGGCAGAAACTACTCTCGCCAAAGCAGAAACCGCCTCTACTAACGGTGAAAACCGCCGATAAAGGCTCAAACCGCCTCGCCGGGCTCAAACCGCCTCGACAAGGCTCAAACCGCTCGACAGAGCTCAAACCACTGACAGAGCTCAAACCGCCTCGACAAAGATTTAAACTACTCGCCAAAGTGGTCAAAACTACCTCGGCAAAGGCTCAAACCGCCTCAAGAGCTCAACCGCCTGGCTGGGCTCAAATCGCTCTGCCGAGGCTCAAACTGCCCTGGCAAGGCTCAAACCGCCCTGGCAAGGCTCAAAACTGCCTTATCGACTGTTAAATTGCTCTGACCGACGGTGAAACTATCCTAGCGGTAGTTAAACTGCCCTGGCCGACGGTGAAACTGCCCTGGCAGCATTCAAACTGCCATGTCGACAGGTATACTGCTTTGGTAAGCACAAAATCGCTCGGCAGTCAGAACCACCCCGCCTACAGTGGAAATCGCCGCTCGGCCAAAACTTCGCCGAGGCTCAAACCTCCTCGCAGGATAACCGCTCGCACGATCAAAACCACCCTTCCAGGGTAGTTTCGACCAGGGCAGTTAGCCCAGAGTGGTTCTCCACTCGATAAACCACTCTGGAATGGCCAGGGTGGTTTGTCTAGAGTGATTTTCCACTCGACAAACCACCGAAACGCCAGTGGCTGGTCTGCAGCGGTTTTTCACCGCCGCAGTAAATGCTGATTTCTCGTGACTGCTCATCTTCTTCCTCGCGCGATTTTCACGATGAACAACTTATTTTTTTTGTAGAAAAAAATTCTAATCACTATTAGATGCTTTCCAACAAGGGCTCTGATACCAATGTTGGTAGTTTTAGCATCTAATCGAGATTATCATAAACAGAATTAAAGTAAGAATGAAACGTAAAACTGTAAAAATTTACAGTGGTTCCGTCAGACTCTTATCGCGTCCAAGGAAGAAGATGATGCTTCTGTCTGAGTGATCACGCCGAAAGAGTCCTACTTCTCCACAAGCCAAGTCCCGGCCATGCCTTGGTGTTTTATCTCTCGCTCTCCAACGAAGCAACCTTTCGGCGTAAAAACCCTAATCCTCCTCCCTTCTTTGGACGCAACACACCCCCTTATAAAGGGGGTGTTACTCATACGCACGGCGCATTTCATCGCAAGACTTGCATAAGGCACACGCCAGACCGCAACGTGCTGCACGGGCGTGGTTACACCTAGAATAAGTTTAGGGATGGAACAATTTCAGATCAATTGAGACGCCGTGGAAAACGGAACCCTAATTGCATAAATGCAAACACGCAGGAAAAGATCAAAATCACAATGGTTTCGAAAAGCAGATCAAGGAGAAGCTCACCAAGGCGCTAAAGCATTTCACGATCCATATAATTAGAATAAAGAACGATGGCCTCGAGGGAAAGCCGGCTACGATGGCTCGAGAAGACGATCGAGGATAAGGGAACGGATGAGAGAGAGCGCAATCGCGCATTTAAAAGGCAACTGGATGACGATGGTTATCTACGATAACTCGAGAACGAATGGAAGTAATCAGGAGAACGACGGAATGGGAAAGGAAAGGAACAATATATACATATATATAGTTTATAATGTTGCATTATTATTACAACGACAACGGTTATAATTTCATTGATAATGGTTTATAACTGTTATATTATCATTATAACGACAACGGTTTTTGACCATTGTTTCAAACGTTGTGAAAATTTTCTCATTGACAATAGTTCATTGCACCATTGTCCATTATAATTTTATTGACAATGATTTATAACTGTTGTATTATCATTACAACGATAATGATTTTTTACCGTTATACCAAACATTGTGAAAACTTTCTCATTGACAATAGTTCATTGCACCGTTATCCCAACTGCTATTAAGATAAAAATAAAAATTCTTAAAAACAATAGTTTTGGAAAATTATTGTAAATTATGTTGTTGATTAAAAAAATACGCCAACGACAATGGACAGTGTAAAACCATTGTCTTTTGTGTTATATGGGCACTCAAAAATAATAGTTTCTTCAAAAACCGTTGTCTTTATGGTGTTGTCTTTTAGTATTTTTGTTGTAGTGCATTGTCAAATAATGATCAAACTATTATCAAACATCAAAATACTACTCGAGTCTCACTTGAGTCTGGTCAATCGTGACCTAGGCCGATTGCACTAATAATCTCTTCCTTTTTGATGGTTGACAACATCTTTAAGTTAGGCTAACTAATAAGCCCAAACTTAAATCTTCCAATGTCAAAGCATAGTGAAGGTTTACCTAACTTAAATCTCACTTTTCCCCCTTTGACATACATAAAAAAAACTACCAAGGATATTTATATCTCATATCCTAATGAGATCTTACTTTCTCCTCCTTGGTTCAAAAATATCTAAGATGCCTTTACTCTTCATAGTCATAAGTCTTATATCGCTAAATAAGAGACAATCCTCACTTCTCCAATTTTTCCCTTTTGGTGAGCACAATGAGGGTTTTCAAACCCTTCATGTCTCTCCCTTTGAGGAATAACCATCCATTATCTCTTGATGGAAAACCTCTTCTTAAAGGCTTACTCCCCCTTGATCATTGCATCAATAATATCCTTGGAGAGACCCTAAGTCAATAGGAGCTCTAAACAATCGAACTTAAAGGTAAAAGTTCAAACTTAAACTTTAACCTCCCTTAGAATTCGACACTCCATCCTAAACACCTCTCTTAATCATTTTCAATGATATTTCACCCTTTTCATCCTTTCTAAAGCATATCCTAGGGTTAGAAGATGTAGGGTAGTCTAATATTGGTGATAAATAGCTAAACAAATCTTGTTCAACCCATATCATACACCATAGTCGATTGAAATCAGAAATCAGTCGACTGCACTACCACCAGTCGATTGATTTCTGTAAGTTATGGAATTAGTTGAATTTCAGTGAAATTCAAAAATGTATAAGTAATTCTAGAAAATTTGAAAAATTATGAAATTTCATGAGCATATTACTTATGCTAAATAAAATGGGTGAAACATAATTGTATAAAAAATACTCATTAAATTGTGAGATTGATGCAAAGTTCAAAACGATTGATAACTTTAATGTTTTTGGCCTAATTTATATCAACTTCATCAGTGATGATTGCTATCAAAAGATAGACTTCATTAAGATTTTTCAAAATGATTTTGAAATGATTTTAAAACCTTATTTTGAACCATGGTCTATGGGCTAAATGTACATGACTTGTACATTAGTTTTTCTCATGATTCATCTATGATATATTATGAGTTTGGGTTCATCTAGATGCAAGAACTATGCACCTTGAACTTAATTCATTTTTTTAATATCTCACATGTGTCTAGGGTGTATCAATACACACACATGTCAATTTAATATTTTTGTGAGATGTGAGTTTTGGTTCTTCCCTAATCTAGGGTATCATGTATGTGTCTAGGCAACTCTATTTGATTCCCTTATGATGGAACTTCAAATCATGTCATTGCCCTTAATTCAATTTTATTAACCTAAATGCATGAATGATGATCATGACATAAGATGACATAAGAATATGCATAACTTAAAGTATTTCCAATAATCATGATGTCATGGTATAAACATAAGCCTAAATACAAACATGACATAATTACCCTAAATATTAATCATGATATTTTATATGATTAAATAAAATATGATGTCATGACATGACACATGAAAAATAAAGCATGACAAATAAAATGTAAAAGTATAATAATACCTAAATTTTAATATTAATTATCATTTGTTAGGATTAAACCCCAATTTTACCATAATGACTAAAATTCCAAGTGTGCCAAAAATCCAAAATGACACACCATTAACTCTTATTTCCAAGGTGCCCTATTACCTTGAGAATGTCTTAAAGTGTTAACTTCACCATGGTTAGATTAACTACCCATCCAATTGAGGTTGACACACCCTAAGCCATCTAGTGTGAGGAAATCATGCTCCTAGGAATCTAAAATCTATTGGAGCTCCTTGGGTTAACTAAGTACTAGCTAGGGATATCTTCCCTTAATACATTCCTAATGACCCTCTTAGACTTGGAAACCTTGGTCATTTAGGTCTTGTCTAAGTTAACCTTAGGAGTAACTCCCCTTATAACCTTCTTAGTGGTTTTTCTAGGTTTCTTTGAAACCTTAGCTACTAGACATCTACCATGGTCAACTCTATGTATAGTCCTTGAGGATTGGCTAGAGGGGGGGGGGGGGTGAATAGCACTTGTTTGATTTCTACAAGTTAGTAAGCAGAAGCAATACAAGCAAAACAATAATTAGAATGAAAATCAAAGAAAGCAATGCTAACACATCGATGTAATTTGCTTCAGAGATGACGCTCCTACTCCATGGCAATTAGTAAGATGGATCACTCCTCACAAGCTTTCACTAGAACCTCCTTTTGATGAGAACACTAAGGTGGAGAAGCCTTCTTTACAATCACACTCTTCTTCATACAAGATGATGGAGTTAAGTTTGGGAAGAAGAGGTTTGAAACACTTGAAAGTTTAGAGGAAGACTTGAGGAGCTTAGGATGAACGTTTAGAATGAAAGCATTAGCCTCCTTAAGCTTCCAAAAACTTCTTTTTATAGAGCAGGGTTGTTTTTTCCCATTGAGCCCTGATCATATATACCAAAGAATAATCGATACTTCGCTGATCAATCCAACGACTTCGACAAAGCTTGATACGCTGCCACACCAATGTCTACTGATCAATCGACCGATCAGTCAACAATCGCTCGCTTCCAAGTAATCACGACTAAAAATATTTCGCTCAGATTCCACTTAAAACAATGACTTTCGGATACGATAATCAACCGATCAGAGACTACCGAACGACAGAGTCACAAATGTCGCTTAACTTCATTGATCGTCAATTAATCGACTGGGTCATAACTCCAGTCGATTGTTCAAGCTTTCTGGATCATCGAGTGTTGAGCACTTGAGATAGTCGACTGATACACTTCAAGTATGATTAATTCATACTTGAAAACCTAGCATAAGCCTAGACTTAACCTTCTAACTTCTCCATCACCAGGCCTCTGTGATCCCTTCGAGTTCATCCTTCTTCGCTGCTTTCAAAAAGCTTCTGCTTCGCTATGCTGAGTTTCTTCTTTGCCAAAGTCTGCTTAGACTTTACACCGCCAAGACTACATGCTTAGACTTATGTTACAAAGACCTTGCCTTTGGACTTCCTTTGCCAAGGTCCACTTGGACTTTACGCTGTCAAGACTACATGCTTGGACTTATGTTGCCAAGACCTTCCCCTAGACTTTCCTTGCCAAGATTCACACTTGGACTTCTCTTTACCAAGTCTTCACACTTGGATTTTTCTGTCACTTAAACATTCATGGTTAGATCACAATAATTGCCTAACTTCAAATGATTATCCAAACATCAAAATACATTAATGATTGGGATATTCTTGCACTAACAATCTCTCGCTTTTTGATATTTGACAATCATTTAATTTAGGTCTTAAAATATGAAATAAAAGCACAAATATGAATCTAACTTAAAATTTTCCTTCTCCCCCTTTGACACACTTCAAAAAGAGAAGGACAAGTATCAAAGACATTTATGAATAAGATTGATTATGCCTTGAGTTAAGGTACACAATATACTTAAAGCTCCCCCTTAATCCAAGACATACTTTATCAGGTGTGAATAACATATTGAGCAAAGCATGAAACATAAGTGAGAATATATCTTAACTTTGCACCATGCATATAGATTTTGGGATTAAAAAGATATTACAAGAAAACTCCCCCTAAACCAATGCATTAATTAGTCCTACTCCCCCTTAATTGTTGCGCTAATCTTACCATAGGGTTAGGACACCTTAGAGTTGACTCTAGACAAGGAAATCAAGTTGATATATGAAAAATCAGTGTTAGCAATCGACTGGATACTGCATCGGTCGACTGCCATCCCTGATATGCCTAGTTCAGATTTGCAACCCAATTTCATAAATGCATAAATAATTCAACAAGTGTCAAAAATTCACGAAATTTTATAGGCACATTTGTCAAACCATTTTCTATCAAGGAAAAATAATTTGAAAAATATATCTTTTCCAGATTTTGAAAGTGACAAAACTTTGAAAACTAGCAAAAACTCTAAAGGATTTTCAAAACTTTGTACCACTTTTGCCTACCAATTGAAAACTGTTTTTCAAAATATGACAAACATATTTTAAAGGATATTTTATTTAACATTTCCAACCATTTTCTTAGAGCTATGTGCACATCAATTATACACAAGCCTTCCCAATGATTAGTTTAATCAAGGATTAATATTTCTAGATGTCATTTTGGTTCATAGTAATACATTATAACAAGCATGATGAACCAAATGTGTCTTCCTAACATCTCACATGATGTCTAAGTGTCTCAATACAAAAATCATGGATTCTTAGGTGTTTTGTGAGATGCTTTGAGGTATAGTCCTAGATTTTAGAGCCATAGACCAACAATCATGCCTAGTCGACTGGTCATAATCCTAGTCGACTGATCCAAGTTGACTAGGCTGCCAAGTGTCAAACACTCGACCAGTTGACTGGTCCATAACCCCAGTCAACTGATAAACCTCAAACATGAGGTTTAACTCAAGTATGATCCCCTCATACTTGATAGACCATCCTTAACCTAGACCTAAGCCTTCTAGCCACCTCCATCAGGTCACGTCTATCGGATCCCTCCGAGTCCTTCATGACTTGTTCATCCATACGCCAACCTTCAGGTGCTTCCATTGTCTATTGTCATACTAACCGGGTCTAACTTGCTAAGGTACATATGGACTTATGCCACTAAGACAGACACTTGGACTTAACACTGCCAAACATTGGACTTATGCTGCCAGAACTACATGCTTGGACTTTATGCCGCCAATATCACACCCTTAGACTTCTAAATTAC
Source organism: Wurfbainia villosa (assembly GCA_025175895.1). Lineage (NCBI taxonomy): Eukaryota > Viridiplantae > Streptophyta > Magnoliopsida > Zingiberales > Zingiberaceae > Wurfbainia > Wurfbainia villosa. Next base: position 6,158,191 of record JAKLTH010000147.1, read on the forward strand.
CAAGCATCTATACTTGGACTTTCATGATCAAAGTTCACTTGGACTTTATCCCGCCAAGACTACACACTTGGACTTATGCTACCAAAACTATACCTTTGGACTTCCCATGTCAAGAACCCATGACTTTGATTTTATCATTGCCAAGACTCATGCTTGGACTTTTCTTTTGCCAAGACACATGCTTGGACTTTCCATGACAAGATCCATACTTGGACTTCTCAATTTCCAAGTACCCATGATTTGGACTTTCCATGACAATCACATTGTCAATCATTTTGTCAAATATCAAAATACTACTCAAGTCAAACCCGAGTTCGGTCAATCATGACCTAGGTCGATTGCACCAATAATCTCTCCATTTTTGATGTTTGACAATACTTTTAAGTTAGGCTAACCCATAAGCCCAACTACTCTTGCCAAGTATCCATACTTGGACTTCTTATACCAAAGCATAATGAAGGTTTACCTAACTTAAACTATTCATTTCTCCCCCTTTGGCATACATCAAAAAGGCCACCAAGGGTATTAATGTCTTATATACCAATGAGATCTTACACTCTCCCCCTTGATCCAAAACCATCTAGGATGTCTTCACTCTTCATAATGATAAGTCTCATATCACTAAATGAGAGGCAATCAAGTCTCCCCCTTTGTTGAGTACAATGAGGGGTTCCTAACACAAATCCTTCATTTCTCCTCCTTTGAGGAAAACCAATCTATCATCCCTTGATGGATAAACTCCCGACCCCTAAGGCTTACTTCCCCTTGACCATTGCACCAACAATGTCCTTGAAGAGTTTCTAAGCTTATAGGAACTTTAAACAATCAAAAATAAGGATAAAAGATCAAACTTGAACTTTCACAACCCTTAAAATTTGATTCTTACCTTACATAACTCTCCTAATCATTTTCAATGATTATTTTGCATTTCCAATATTTTTCAAAGCATATCCTAGGTTGAGAGACATTTAGTATCTAGTGGTCACAAAAATGGGCTAAAAATCTTGCTTATCAATTCAACACTTAGTCGACTAGGTCAAGAACCCGACGAAGACATATTACGATCGCTTCTCAAGCAAAGAAGGATCGACTCTGATTTTCTAGAAATCAGAGTTTTCAATCGAATTTCAAAAAATAATAAGTAATTATATGTATTTTGAAAAATATTAAAAATTCATACGTACATTATTTACATGAAAAACAATGGGTGAAAAATAGTTTTAAAATAAAATACCCATTAAATTACAAGATTGATACAAAGTTCAAAAGCATTGAAACCTTTTAATGTTTTGCCTAACTTTATGCCAATCTCATCAATGGTGATTGCTACCAAAAGATAGACTCCACCAAGGTTTTTCAAAATAATTTTGAAATATTTTTCAAACCTTATTTTGAACCATGGTCTATGGGCTAGATGTACATGACTTATACATTAGCTTTCCTCGTGATTCATCCATGTTATATTATGAGTTTGAGTTCTTCAAGATGTAACATCTATGCACCTTGAACTTAGTTCATTTTCCTAACATCTCACATGTGTCTAGGGTGTATCAATACACACACATGTCAGTTGAATGTTTTTGTGAGATGTGAGTTTTGGTTAATCTCTAATCTAAGATCTCATGTATTTTTCTAGGCGACTCTATTTGATTTCCTTATCATGGTACTTCAAATCATACCATTGTCCTTAAATTCAAATTTTATTAACCTAAATGCATGAATGATGATCATGACATAAGAGTGATTGCATAAATTTAAAGTATAGCCAATGATGCATGATGTCATGTCATTATAAAATTTTAACCTAAGCATAAACATGACATTAAAATAAGTATTAATCATGACATTATAAAAATGATTATATGGAGCATGATGTCATGACATGACACATGACAAACAAAACATGACAATTATATAAAGTAAAGGTATAAAAATATGTAAGTTTCAACCCTAATTGCAATTTGTTAACATTAGACTCATTTTTGCCATAGTACACCAAACTCTCAAGTGTGCCAAAAATCCAAAATGACACACCATGACCTTTAACCTAATTATGCCAATTGTGATCAATTTTTCAACCTTCTTAAATACTATTGGCACATTCTAAAATCCTTTAGGATATAAATTCAATCTAATTTCCAAAGTACCCCATTACCTCGAAATATCCTAAGGTGTCAACTTCACTATGGTTAGGTTAACTACCCATTCATGTAGGGTTGACACACCCTAACTCATCTAGCGTGAGGGAATCCCACTCCTAGGAACCCAAAATCTATTTGAGCTCATTGGGTTAATTAGATACTCACTAGGGATATCCTCCCTTAGTACCTTCTTAATTTTAGGCTTTGAAGCCTTAGTCATTTGGGCCTTATCTAGGTTAACCTTAGAGGTAACTCTCCTTGTAACCTTGTTAGTGGCTTTCCTAGGTTTCTTTGAAACTTTAGCCACTAGACACTTACCATGGTTAGCCTTAGGGATGACTTCCCTAGTAACATTAGTTTTCCTAGACCTAGGGTTTGTTCCATAGTTACATGGAACATTATGATAGATTTTTATGGTCTTCTTGGGCTTAGACTTGTGACCCAAATCTTCCTTGCCCTTAACTATATATTTCCTACCAACACTTAATTTTGCCCATTAGACCTTCGAATTGAATTTTTCATCTTATAAAGGATTTTTTCTAATTTTTCAAGCCTTGACCTCAAGGCTTGATTTTCAATTTCTAATATCTCAAGTTTTGATTTTTCATTGACTCTTGAGATATTCTTCTTCCTAGACATATGTCTAGTCCATTTAGGGTTGATGCCTAGGTTTTTCTTTATCTTCCTAATGGTTTTCTTAGGTAGAATAGTTATAGGATTGTTGGTTCTGGATTTGTCCTTGGATCTAATCTCACAACTCTTAGCACCTAAACAAAGGTATTTGTTTTTAGCATGCTTTTTATCATGATGAATAGCAAGAAAATTATTAACATGTGATACCTTGCTAGCATGCTTCTTGACATTAAAATTTGAATGTGCATTAATAAATAATACCTTAGGGTTTTCTTTAGAAGTTTCCCCTATATTTGTAGCTCCTCCCTTGCCCTTCTTGAAATGACTCCCCCTAGGACATTGGCTTCGATAATGCCCCTTTTGATTGCATTTGAAGCACACCACGTGCTCCTTACCTTTGCATATATGGGCACCAACGTCCTTTGGCTTATCATTTACTTTTGGTATCGGTTGAGTCTTCTTGACTTTTTTTGGACATTTACTTTTGTAGTGCCCTTGCTCCATACACTCAAAACATGTAATGTGATTTTTATTTTTAACCAATGCACTTGAGTTACCTATAGGAGTAAAAGACTCATGTGCTTGCTCTTCATCTCTTCCGGATGTAGAAGTTTTTTTTTGCTCTTCCTCCGGCATGGAAGATCTATCCTCCCCCTCAATCCTAGAGGTGGAGGCTTCCTCCAATTCTTCTACCTCTTCCTCGGATGTTGAGCATCTCTCAACTTTTGATTCCTCAAGCTCTTGGGATGATAATGTACTCTCTTCTTGAGCTTGAGTGGATGAGCAACTTGGTTCTTCTTCGACTTTCTCCTCTACTTCTTATGTCGGTGATGGACTTTTGTGGAGCTCAACTAACTTGTCCCATAGCTCCTTGGCATCTCCAAATTCTCCTAACTAGACAAAACATCATTAGGTAGTAAATTTAATATTATTTGTGCTACCTTAATGTTTATCTTGATTTTTTGTTTTTGCTCTTGGTCAACTTCTTCTTCTTGAGGACTCTTCCCTTGTCGTCCACCGGTAGGTCAAATCCATCCACAATGATGAACCAATTCTCTATGTCCATCATCAAGAAGCTTTCCATCCTCACCCTCCATCGATCAATTTTTTTAGCTCCATAGAGTTCATATGGAGGAGGCATGTTGATGTCGTATTCTAATCTAAAACTTGGCTCCTCCATCTTCCTTATTCCCTCTAGCATTTTACTCTCTTGGTGGTTAGTCCTTTTGGAGACTGTCCTCACTTTGATACCAATTGTAGGGGCCGATATGGTCGCGCTAAAGGGGGGTGAATAGCGCTTTGCCGATTTCGTCGTTTGTTCACGTGTTTATCTATAACGATGTTAGTATACTAGTGGAATATATAACAATAGAGATAAATACACAAAAAATACAAAATCATAAGCAAACACAATGATATAACGTGGTTCGAAACTATGGTTCATACTCCACGGGTCGAGCTCTAGTGATGCACACCATCACTATCAAACTTCTTCTTCTTGGTATGACACTGGAGGTGGAGAAACCTCTTACAAGATTCTTACAACAATAAAAAAAAGTACAACCAAATACAACAAGTATAAATGAAATGCAAAGAACTCTTTACAAACTAAAGCTTTTGAATGCTTGTTGATGTGGTTGCTTGGACGAGCTTGGAAGGTCTGGAATGCAATAGCAATTCCTCTTCAAGATCACTAAAAATTGGTAGCCATCTTTCTCCCCTTCGAGCTTCTTATAAAAAACACCTCGATCGATTTTCGCCAGCAATCGATCGCTTTATCCAAGAATGATCGGTCACTCGCTATCGCTTCACAACGGCTAATCCACGCCGTAAAGTCATTCATCAATCGATCGTCTCGACCTAGCAATGATCGCTACGGGCCACTACCGATCACGCTGGGCTAGCAATGATCGTCCAACAAAGGTTTAGCCACTTAATTCCAATCGATTACTATACCCTAATAGTCGACTGTTGTAGACCATTTGACTACTCAACCCTAGCAATCGACTGCCAAAGTCATAAACCAACAGTCGAACCTCAGTCCACTACTCGACCAATCGATTGGTTATAATCTCAGTCGACTGATCTAAGTTGACTAAGCTGTCAAGTGTCAAACACTCGGCCAGTCGATTGGTCCATAACCCCAGTCGATTGATAAATCTCAAACATGAGATTTAACTCAAGTATGATCCCTTTATACTTGATAGACCACCCTTAGCCTAGACCTAAGCCTTCTAGCCACCTCCATTGGCCTCATGCCTATCGGATCCCTCCGAGTCCTTCATGATTCATTCATCCATACACTAGCCTTCCGGTGCTTTCATAGGCTATTGTCATGCTAACCAGGTCTATCTTGCCAAGGTACATTTAGATTTATGCCGCCAAGATAACTGCTTGGAATTTACGCAGTCAAACATTGGACTTATGCTGCCAAAACTACATGCTTGGACTTTACGCCGCCAATATCGCACCCTTGGACTTCTAAATTGTCAAGAATTCATACTTGGACTTTCAATGCCAAAGTTCACTTGGACTTTACGCCGCCAAGACTACACACTTAGACTTATGCTGCTAAGAGTATACCTTTGGACTTCCCATGCTAAGTACCCATGATTTGGACTTTACCATTGCCAAGACCCATTCTTGGACTTTCTCTTTACTAAGACTCATGCTTGGACTTTCCATGTCAAGACCCATGCTTGGACTTCTCAATTGCCAAGTATCCATGACTTGGACTTTCTATGACAATCACATTGTCAATCGTTTTGTCAAATATCAAAATACTACTCGAGTCAAACTCGAGTCCGGTCAATCGTGACTTGGATCGATTGCACCAATAAAATTATGGTGTAAAGTCATTATATTAATCTTAAATAAAATCTTGCTCCAAGTACCCCTACATTTGAATTGACCATTTTATCTTAATAGGAATTTATTGGAAAATGTGTTGTGTAACCCCAGTGTTGACCCACCATTCCTTGGATTGTCTACCAAGTCGATTTCAAATATAATGATAGTTAGGTCCAGAACCAATTTATTCATTGGTATTGACTTATCTTCAGTTATATTTACTTGATTGACTTTCTTTAAACGTTGATAGGCTTTAGCCTTGTGATTCAATTTACCATAGTTGTAGTATGTTCCTTGAAGTTTCTTGGCCTTCCCGAGGCTTATCCTTTGTAGGATGCTTTTACTTTTTGTTAGCATTCAGTTCTATCAAATTTACCTTAGTATACATAGTATTTTTAATGATTTTGGTTCAGATTTCTTGTGATTGTTTTTTTTAATTTGCAATCTCACAGTTAGATTTTCAAATCTCATTTCCTTTCACTTGTACTTTAAATAATTTTGGATTCCTTCTACGAAGGTAGGAGTTTTTCTATTATCATAACGACATGAAGAGAACATTCATTTTTGTTCTCTTAGTATGTAGATCATGTAGGATCAATTGTAATTCTTGAACTTAAGTCATTACTATTTTGGAATCAATAATTTTGAAGTTTAAAAATTTGCTAACGATGAATTTCTTAGTGTAACGTCTTTTATTTTGTACCCTTTTTTTTCAAGAAATTCCTATGATTTCTTTATAATTTTCATTGGACTATACACATTATATAATTTAATTTCCAAATCATTGAGAAAATAGTTTTGACATAAGCAGTCACTATGTCCCCATGCATCGTATGCCACCCTCTTCTCTTTATCAATCTCATTTTGAGCTATGGTGGAAGCATTCTCAAGTAGGAAACTCACTAAGTTCAACGTGGTTAGATAAAATAATATCTTTTGCTGTCATCATTTGAAATCGATGCCATAAAATTTTCTAGTTTCTCGCTATGTGCCGGTGGAATAAGGGTTGATGCAGCTCAGATTTTTTACTCTTTGATCTTGTGCCACTAAGGAGGGGTTTCCTCTGACCGCATCAGTAAATTTATCTTGAAAAAGTTAACACATATTAAACCACCGTCAGCTTACTCGGTGGTGACACTCCGATGCTTAAGTTAGGTCGGACATTAATAAAAGAAAATGTATTAAATACAATAAAAATAGTGTAAAAGAAAGAGAAGAAGCGTATCTTTTGAGACATTAGATGAATATCTAAGAAGAAGAGAAATCATCTAAATTAGCCTTGATGTCAAATATTCCTCCTAGCCCCTTCCTCGTGTGCAAATGAAGTCACACCATGTACCTCCCTTGAAGACATGTGCTTGAGCTGATTCATGGGGCATTGGTCACTCGAATTGTTGAGCTTGTGTACATAACCATATGCTTCATAATCTCGAATAACTAGATCTGTTGGGATTACTGAAGTAACATGGAGGCCAATGTTGATGACAATTCCAGAAGTTTGTCTTGCTTCACTTGCATTCTGCTAAATATTGTGGTAAAGAAAAATAGTGAAGTCTTGCGGGCATTGGAGCCTCCACGTTGCCAAATTCTAAAAATGTATCTTGACGTCCAAACGAAGAACATGACTTGCTCCAACCATACTTGCAATAGCCAGAACCTCCATCAACAATAATAGAACCACTGTACTTCCTGCAAGTGGGTTTCAGTGAAGACCAAAGCATCCCACGGTTCCTGCTTGTGCATGATAAAGTAAAATCAGATGGTGTTGTCCGACATCAGGGCTCTCTAGAGATGGTCCCTGTGGCATCTCGGGGTCTGAGCAATAGGAGGATTCGCACGAAGACTTCGGTGTGGATGAGGTTTAGATTTCTGAGGGTAAGGTGGTCTTCCGGGAATTCCAGGTTGTGCCGACTGGAGTTGGATCTAGAATGATGGAGCATGGAGTCCAAAACCTTCCGCCGCACCACTACCATTAAGGCGGCGATCGGATCCCAATCTGGGGGGGGGGGGGGGGCTTCTATAATTTAGTGGGGGTCCAAAATTCCAGGGAGGAAGCGGCTACCTTCGCTGTGAGACGCCGGTGAATCTGAATCTCGACGCCCCTCTCCAGAAAATAAGAGCTGACCCGCCTCAACCGAATAACATAATACCCTTCTAAGAACACCTTGAATGAATAAAATAAGAGCCGGCTAAGAACTCCTCGACAGAATGAAATAATATCCACTTTAGAACATCTCAGATGAATAAAATAAGACCTGGCTAGGAATACTTCAATCGAATAAGAAAATATCCACTTCAGAACACCTCGAATGAATAACATAACGACCGACTCGGAGTGCCTGGACGGAATAAAATAATACCTACTCCAATTAAATATAATAAAATAACAGTCAACCTAAAACATCTTGGCTTGGATCAATTTAACATAAGGAAATAAAATAAGAATTAGCGTTACACACCTCGGTCCTACTGAATAAAATAATATCCACCTCACAACACTTCAATAAAATAAGAACTAATCCGACAATGCCTGAGCTGAATAATACTTGCCTTAGAACATGTTAAGCGAATAAAGTAATAACCCAATCGGAACACCTCGACTGCTCAAGAACATGTGGACTGGATGAAATAAAAACTCCCTCCATACTAACACTTCATAAGTAGACAAATGGAATACCTCTCTCTTCAACTGGCTAAATATCAAACCATACTCCTCCCAGTTCATCACTGCACAAGGAATGTAAGCTTCGGTCTGTGCTGAGCTGAATAAGAATGTAGACCAATTGGAGAGCTTACGAACTGTCTCGGTCGATTGTGATAATATACTCCGTCGTTGTTTCTCTCTGAAACCCTACTCCTCCCATCTACCACCATAGGGGAAATGTCAAGCTGCGACTGTGATGACCGAGCTAAATAAAAATGAGGACCGACCTGAGAACTTACAAACTGCCTTGGCGGTCAAGCTGAGGAATAAGACCGACTCGAGGGCTTACGAATTGCCTCAGTCAAATGTAGCAAAATACTTCGTCGTTCTTCCAAAGTGTATTTTACCTTAAACTCGACTCCTCTGATCCGCCACCGCACAAGGAATGTCAATTGTGAGCACGCCGATGGCTTATGAATGGCCTCGAATGGTCGAGTTGAGGAATAAGACCAACTCGAGGGCTTACGAATTACCTCGATCGACTGTAATAAAATACTCCGCCGTTCTTCCAAAGTGTGTTATATCTTAAACCCAACTTCTACGATCCACCATCGCATAGGGAATGTCAACTGTGAGTGCGCCGAGGGATTATGAATGGCCTCAGATGGTTGAGTTGAAGAATAAGACCGACTTGAGGGCTTACGAACTGCCTTGGTCGATTGTAGAAAAATACTCTGCCGTTCTTCCAAAGTGTATTCTATCTTAAACCCGACTCCTTCGATCCTCCATCGCACGGGAAACATCAACTGCAAGTGCACTTAGGCCTTATGAATGGCCTCAAATTGGCGAGTTGAGGAATAAGACCAACTTGAGGGCTTACGAACTGCCTCGGTTGATTGTAGCAAAATACTCCACCATTCTTCCAAAGTGTATTCTACCTTAAACCCGACTCCTCCGATCTGCCACCATATAGGGAAAGGTTAACTACGAGCACGCCGAGGGCTTATGAATGGCCTCAAATGACCGAGTTGAGGAATAAGACCTGTTGGGTTTCCCCGGCACCGCGGCGAGTGTGTGTTCGAACACGTTTCATAAATATGCACACATCGGAAGCAAAAACAAGTAATAAACTAATTTTATTACAATGCACATCATATGCATGCAGGATACAACATATGTAGACATAATCACTATTTAAAATTTTGTAATAAAAGGAAATTTATTCTAGTTATACCTGACGTATCACGTATAGCGGGAATGACATCAACCGTAGCGATCCTCGCTAGAATCGCCTCTATCCGTATTCACACAGAGTATCATCAGGATAGATTCACAAATCCACGAGCCTCATCTTCGCAAAAGTCACTAGCCTCGAGTCGAAGACGATGTGATCCGAGAGACGATCACAATCCGAATCAAATTCGGATCTAAAAACGAGCTCCACGAACTCGCTTCTCGAAAGCAGTTTTTGTCAACCAATTGACGAAACCTTGGTCCTCCACCTATGAGGATTGCTGGAGATCCAATCCCCGACAAGTAAGTCACTGTCGGAGCGCAAAATGCCGACCAAACGACCTCTCCACGAGGAGAACAACAAGCTGTCTAGAAACTGGACAGCTTGTTTGCGGTGGAAGAGATGGTCGGCCAATCAATGGTCGGCTACTCCTTGGTCGCCGGTGGCCAAGGGAGGATGGCCGGAGGTGTTGCCGGTGGCTGGTGGGTGGCTGGCAGCAGCTTGGGCAGCAGCACAAAGGCTGGCCGGTAGCTCCTCTCCAAGGGGTGGGCAGCAAGAGCAAGGAGGAGCAGAGAGGGGTTGGGCGGCAAGAATAGATTAATGTTTCACAAAACCCTTAAGCCCTGTTTTTATAGAGAACACATTCTCCTAATGGTTATTGGTTCATAACCAAGATCCGTTAACCCGCTCCAATAACGTAAGTTAAAATAAACCAAACCGAGTTGGTCTATTTTAAGTTAAAACGAACCGAACCAACTTTGGTTCATTCATTTAAAACAAATCAAACCACTTTGGTTTATTTTCCACCATTGGATTAGAACCAAACAGATTTGGTTCATCCATCATGTCTTCATAAGACTCGGCCCATCCATGCTTCCGATGCGATTGAAACAATTTCATACTCGCTCTTTGTTTGGTCCAACCAAACCAAATCTCTCTCGATCTGAGAATCCTATTCTCAAACTCGTTTTAAATTCTTTGGATTACGCTCATTATGCGTGTGACCAAATAGATTCCCGGTTTATATTGGTTGTCTATAATTAACCATTAATTATAGAACGATAATGAGTGATACCTAGTAGTACATCATAATCCCCAATTAATCTAAAAATCAACGGTTGATCCCAGAACCTTTTCTAAAATCCTTCAGTAGCTACAATGAATCATGTCCCATTCCTTTCACTCATCTTATACCCACTTGGTTCAGGACATGGTCTATTGTGTCAGTCCCCACTAGGCTGACTACGTCACACCTAGCCCAAGTCTTACTTCCTCGTCCTCCGGATTCTAGTTACTGCACATGTATCCAAGAGTACCATACTTTAAACATGTAATGCTTTGGCCAAAGACTTTAGTAACAATCCGACGAGAGGCCATAGGGTATACTATTGGTGCAATCGGCCCAGGACTCGAGTTTGACTCGAACTATATTTTGATATTAGACAAAACGTATGACATGAGATTGTCATGGAAAGTCCAACATGGGTTGGCCACGTAAATCCAAGTGTGTAGCCTTGGTGGTGAAAAGTCCAAGCATGGGGCTTGGTGTTGGGGAAAACCAAGCATAGGGCTTGGTGTTGGAAAGTCCAACATGGGTTGGCCACGTAAGTCCAAGTGTGTAGCCTTGGCGGTGAAAGTCCATGGAAAATCCAAGCATGAGGCTTGGTGTGGGAAGTCTTGAAGACTTGGCAAGTTCACTAGGCTCGGGGTCCTTGAGTCGGTGAAGGATGACATTACGAAGCCGTGTGCTTGGTGCATCCGAGGGATCGTCGGACGGGGAGAGAATGGAGTGAGGCCCAAGGGAAGCATACTTTGAGGGCAAGAGACGCGAAGAATGACATTGTGAAGTCGTGGTGCATCCGAGGGACGTAGGCCGAGGGAAGAGAGCTTCGGTGGGGAACTCCATGAGAGGATGAGGTAGACTTGGCCAAGTGGCTAAGACTGAGTGTCGGAGGCTCAAACGTGGTGTTTGAGGGTTTACCCGACGGTCGGATGCTCAAACAACTTGGTGTTTAAGGTTTTACCCAACATCAGTCGACTGGTATAGATACCAGTCGACTACTCTAGGTCGATTGGGCTCGACCGGTGTTCGACTGACTAGGTTCTTGCTGAACAGTCGACTGCCGAGGGAGGGCAGTCGACTGCCGACACCATCAGTCGATTGATCGAGGTGTTTTCGGCTACAGAAGGTCTTCCAGTCAAGTGATTGCGGTGACCACTCGATTGATGGGATCATCAGTCGACTGGTGGGCATGATCAGTCGATTGATGATGGATCCATTAGAACTTGGCTAGCGTGGATCGAGTCATTGTGAGACAATGACTACAGGATCAGTCGATTGATGGGCGCAGAATCACCTCGATGTAGGTTATAAATGGATCTCGAGATAGAGGATTTCACCAAGGATTTTAGGGAGATTTTAGAGGGGAATTGCTGCTGCATTCCAGTCCTTCAAGAGCAAACCAAAGCAATAAATAAGCAAGTGATCAAAACAATTATGTAAAAGTTCTCTTTTGTATTGTCTTTGTATTTTGGCTTGTATTTTTGTATTACTATTGTAATTGCTTGTACGAGGTTTCTCCACCTCTGACTTGTAGTCAAGAAGGAGTTTGATTATTGTCGTGTGCATCTCTAGAGCTCGTTGAGCTCGCCCCGTGGAGTAGGAATCCTAAGGTTCCGAACCACGTATATTGTTATCTCTTGTGCGCTTGTGTGTATTTGTATATCTTGTTATTATTATTATTGTTATTCTACTGCGCTAACAAGAATGTAGATGCAAGAACGATCGAATTCCACCGCACACGCGATTAGGGCTATTCACTCCCTCTAGCCGGCCACCGACGTTCCAACAAGTGGTATCAGAGCGAGGAGCTTGTCGAGGACTAACCGCGAACACAAGCATGACAAGATGGCCGACTACAACCTCCAACCACCAAAATTCGAAGGAGATTTTCAATGGTAGAGAAGAAAAATGGAGGTATATATCGAAACCGATTTTGATTTCATGTTAATTATTGAAAATGTTTTTGAAGTGCCTAGGGATTAGGAAAACAAGCCAATAGAAAAATCAAGATGGACCAAGGAACAAATCAAGGATTTCAAGACAAATATCAAGGTAATAAAAATGCTAAATGATTTGATTCCTAACCATATTTGGTCTAGATTAGGTAATTTTAGGGATGCAAAGGATTTATGGAATAAAGTGATCAAATTCAATGAACATCCCGAACTGGCACAAGTAGAAAAGGAAGTCGAGGAAGAACGTCCATCAACGTTCGGATCCGAGGATGTTGAAGAATCGCCATCTACATTTGAAGATGTGGATGACTTGGTGGAAACCTCCACCTCTAGCTTTGAGGGGGAGGAGAGGTCTTCCATTCCGGAGAAAGATCAAAACGAAACATCTACCTCCGGAAGAAGTGATCAAGAGGCTTCCACCATCTCCCTAGGTAACTCATGCATTATAATTAAAGATAAAAAACACATAATATGCTTTGAGTGTAGGGAGCAAGGGCACTATAAAAGTAAGTGTCCCAAGAAGGTGAAGAAAGCTCAACTGGTACCAAAAGTGAAAGATGTCGGAGTTCCCTCAACTAGAAGCAAGGAGCACATTGTGTGCTTCAAATGCAACCAAAGGGGACATTATAGAAGTCAATGCCCTAGGGGGAAGAAGAAAGGGCAAGAAGGGGCATCTCATGTAGGGGGAGCTTCCAAAGCTAACCCTAAGGTATATTTAAATTATGCACCTTCAATTTCTAGGACCAAGAAGCATGCTAATCACTTTAGTTCACTTGCCATTATCAATGAAAAGCATGCTAGTAGAAATAAATATTTTTGTCTAGGTGCTAAGCATGTTAGTTTACCTAAAAGCAAACCTAGACATCATCACTCTAGACCAATACTACCTAGGGAGTCCATAAGGAGAATAGAAGAGAACTTGGGCATTAACCCCAAGAAATCTAGGCATATGCCTAAAAGGAAAAATAATTCCCAAAAATCTTATGATAAATCAAAATTGGGAAAGTTAGAGTTAGAGAACCGAACCTTGAGATCAAGGCTTGAGAAACTTGAAAAAACCCTAGCAATAATTACAAATTCTTTTAAGGGGTCAAATGATCAAAATTTAAGGCCTAGGAAACAAGAACCGTCTAAGGGCAAGAGAGGTTTGGGTCACAAATTTATGTCCTACCATAAGGTTCCATTCAATTATGGAACTACTTCTAGGTCTAGGAAAACCAAGGCTAATAGGAAAGTTATCCCTAAGGTTAGCCATGGTGTGTCTAGTGGCTAAGGACTCAAGAAAATCTAAGGTAGCCACTAAGAAGGTCAAAGGGGGAGTTACCCCTAGGTTTGACTTAGGAAAGACCCAATTAACAAAGGCTTCAAAGACAAAAAAAGGTCAATAGAAAGGTATCTAGGAAAGTTATCCCAAGTGAATATCTTGTTAACCCAAGGAGCTCCAATAGGTTTTGGGTTCCTAGGAGCGTGATCGATTCACGCTAGATGGGTTAGGGTGTGTCAACCCTAAGTGGATGGGTAGTTAACCTAGCCATGGTGAGTTGACACATTAGGATGTGCCAATGTGTTTTGAGAAGTTGAAAAATGATTAAATTGTCACAATTAGGTCATAGGAGTAATAGTGTGTCATTTTGGATTTTTGGCACACTAGGGGGATAAATGACATTAAAGCAAAAATGGACTTAATCCTAGAAATGACAATTTGAGCTTAACACTTAGGTATTCTATACCTTAGTATTTTATAATTGCCATGCTTTGTTTGCCTTACCATGACATGATATTATATTTAGTTTTATCATATAATATATCATGATCATTTTTAGGGTTATTTCTATATGTCATGTATGCTTAGATTTCATTTACATGTCATGATGTCATGATTTTGGCACATGCTCTTATCTTTGTATCAATTATGCCATAATCATCATTCATGCATAAATAAAATGGATTTAAGGACTAAGACATGATTTGAAGTCCCATGCATAAGGGAATCAAATAATGTTGCCTAGAAAATTGCATGAGACCCTAAATGAACAAAGCCCACATCTCACTAATACTTGACTTGTATGTGTTTTACACATCTAGATACAAGTGAAATGTTTAGGAAAAAGGAATTAAAGGTTTTAAAAACATTTTAAAATCATTTTGAAAAACCTTGGTGAAGTCTATCTTTTGATAGCAATCACCATTGAATGAGCTGATACAAAGAAGGCTCAATATTGAAGCTTTTTTCAACTTTTGAACTTTGTATCAATCTCACTATTTTGTGGGTAAAATATTTTTCACCCATAATGATTGTAATACATAATATACATATGAATTTTCATGATTTTTCAACTTATGTATATTTACTTATGAATTTCAGAAATTCATTTACGAAAATTAAAACGCATTTGATTATCGATCGACCATGGATGTCGATCGGTGATGTGGGAAGGAGTCGACTGATCTCTGAGAGAGTCAACTGATAATGCTGATTTCGGATAAACCTTGGTCGTTAGGCCCATGTTTAGCTATGTTTTGGTCCCCTAACCACTCCTAACCCTAGGACATGCTTGGGAGAGCATTAGAAAGGGTGAAAATCCATTGGATATGGATTAGTATAAGTGTTTAGAGTGAGTATCAATTTTAAGGTGGATGAGAGTTCATTGTTGAACTTTGCCTTAATTTTGATTGTTTAAATGTTCTTATTGGCTTAGAGACTCTCCAAAGACATTGTTGGTGCAATGGTCAAGGGGGAGCAAGCCTTTAGGGGGAGGCATCCATCATGGGAAGATGAATGTGTATTTTTCCTCATGGGAGGAAAATTGGGAGATTGCCTCTCTTAAGTGATATGAGACTTATCACTAGAAAGATTGTAGGCATGGTTGTTCCTCCAAGGGAGAGATTGTAAGATCTCATTGGGATATGAGAGATTCATACCCTTGGGGAGGACCTTTTTGATGTATGTCATAAAGGGGGAGAAGTTATCAATTGGGATAGTTGGAATTCTCATTGGGATGTGAGAATTGTCAATTGAGGATAATTGATAAACTTGGGTTTGAGGTTTTGTCAAACATAAAAAAGAGGGAGATTGTTGGTGCAATCGGCCCAAGACTCGAGTTTGACTCGAACTGTATTTTGATGTTAGACAAAACGTATGACATGAGATTGTCATGGGAAGTCCGACATGGGTTGACCACGTAAATCCAAGTGTGTAGCCTTAGTGGTGAAAAGTCCAAGCATGGGGCTTGGTGTTGGGAAAATCCAAGCATAGGGCTTGGTGTTGGAAAGTCCAACATGGTTTGGCCACGTAAGTCCAAGTGTGTAGCCTTGGCGGTGAAAGTCCAAGCATGGGGCTTGGCATGGAAAATCCAAGCATGAGGCTTGGTGTGGGAAGTCTTGAGGACTTGGCAAGTTCACTAGGCTCGGGGTCCTTGAGTCAGTGAAGAATGATATTACGAAGCCGTGTGCTTGGTGCATCCGAGGGACCGTCGGACGGGGAGCGAATGAAGTGAGGCCCAAGGGAAGCATACTTTGAGGGAAAAAGACGCGAAGGATGACATTGCGAAGGCATGCGCTTGGTGCATCCGAGGGATGTAGGCTGAGGGAAGAGATCTTCGGTGGGAAACTCAATGAGAGGATGAGGTGGACTTGGCCAAGTGGCTAAGACTGAGTGTCGGAGGCTCAAACGTGGTGTTTGAGGGTTTACCTGACGGTCGGATGCTCAAACAACTTGGTGTTTGAGGTTTTACTCGACATCAGTTGACTGGTATAGGTACCAGTCGACTGCTTTAGATCGATTGGACTCAACCGGTGTTCGACTGACCAGGTTCTGGCTGAACAGTCGACTACCGAGGGAAGGCAGTCGACTACCGACACCATCAGTCGACTGATGAGGGATATCAGTCGATTGATCGGGGTGTTTTCGACTACAGAAGGTCTTCTAGTCGAGTGATCACGGTGACCACTCGACTGATGGGATCATCAGTGGACTAATGGGCATGATCAGTTGATTGATGATGGATCCGTTGGAACTTAGCCAGTCGACTGATGGTCACGATCAGTCGATTGATGGGTGCAGAATCAGCTCGATGCAGGTTATAAATGGAGCTCGAAATGGAGGATTTTGGGGAGATTTTGGAGGGGAATTGCTACTGCATTCCAGTCCTTCAAGAGCAAACCAAAGCAAGCAACAAGCAAGTGATCAAAGCAATTGTGTAAAAGTTCTCTTTTGTATTGTCTTTGTATTTTGGCTTGTATTTTTGTATTACTATTATAATTTTTTGTACGAGGTTTCTCCACCTCCGACTTGTTGTCGAGAAGGAGTTTGAGTATTGCTGTGTGCATCTCTAGGGCTCGTTGAGCTCTCCCCGTGGAGTAGGAACCCTAAGGTTCCGAACCACGTATATTATTGTCTCTTGTGTGCTTGTGTGTATTTGTATATCTTGTTAGTATTATTATTATTATTCCGCTGCGCTAACAAGATTGTAGACGCAAGAACAATTGAATTCCACCGCACACGCGATTAGGGCTATTCACCCCCCTCTAGTCGACCACCGACGTTCCAACATATACATCTCCTCGCAAGGAGTGATGAATTATCTGTTGGCTATTCAAACACCTTCGGTCACTTCGACTTATACCCAATCATCTCGGGTCCACATCTCCTCAGAGATGCTTGCTTAAGATGTCAAAGCATAAGTCTTCATGACCAAGATGACTTGAATACCGCAAGTCGAAGGACATTGCACTTAAGCTGCTGTAAGAACTTCATTTACATATCCATATATGCAGATAGCCATATGAAGTCTTACAGCTGGTCATTCCAATGAACTAGTTGTTGGGTTTCCGGCACCGCGGCGAGTGTGTGTTCGAACATGTTTCGTAAACATGTGCATAGCGGAAGAAATAAAAATAATAAATCTAATTTATTACAACATACACACCACATGCATGCATAGTACAACATGTGTAGACATAACCGTAATTTTAAATTTTGCAAAAAAAGGAAATTTATACTACGTATACCTGACGTATCACGTGTAGCGGAAAAGACATCAACCGGAGCGATCCTCGCTAGAATTGCCTCTATCCGTATCCACGCCGAGTATCTTCGGGATGACTTCACAAAGTCACGAGCCTCGTCTTCGTACGAGTTACTAGCCTCGTGTTGAAGACGATGTGATCGAGAGAAGATCACAATCCGAATCAAAATTCGGATCCAAAATGAGTCCTCAAAAACTCGCTTCTCCGGAGAGGTATTCGTCAACCGTTTGATGAATCCTTCGTCCTCCACCTATGAGGATTATCGGAGATCGAATCTTCAGCAAAGTAGCCACTGTCGGAGCTCCAAATGTCATCCAAACGACGCTCCGACTCAAAGAAAGCAAGCTGTCCAGAAAACTGGACAGATTGGTGGAGGAGTTTGCGATGACCAAAGAGAAGAGGGCCAGTAAGTCCTTGGTCACCGGAGCCAAGGAGGATCACCGGAGGGTCGCTGGAGGATAGCCGGCTGGAGCTTGGACGCCGGCAACAAGCTTGGACGGCGGCACAAGGGTGGGCGGCGGCTAGGGTTGGGCGCCGACCACAAGAGGATAGGGAGAGGGTGGGCGGCGACTATGGGTTGCTTGAATTAGGTTTTCACAAAACCCTTAAGCCCTATTTTATAGAGAACAAATTCTCCTAATGGTTATCGGATCATAACCAAAAGCCCATTAACCCACTCCATTAATTTAAGTTAAAATAAACCAAACCGATTTGGTCTATTTTAAGTTAAAACGAACCGAACCAACTTTGGTTCATTCATTTAAAACAAACCAAGCCCCTTTGGTTTATTCTCCACCATTGGATTAAAACCAAACCAATTTGGTTCATCCATCATGTCTTCATTAGACACGGCCCATCCATGCTTTCATTGCGACTGAAACGATTTTATGCTCGCTCCTTGTTTGGCCCAACCAAACCTAGTTTCTCTCGGTCTGAGAATCTCATTCTCAAGCTTGTTTTAAATCCTTCGGATTACGCTCGTTGTGCGTGTGACCAAATAGGTTCTAGGTTTATGTTGGCCATCTATAATTAACCATTAATTATAGAACGATCATAAGTGACACCTAGTAGTACATCATGATGCCCAATTAACCGAAAAGATCAACGGTTGATCCAGAACTATTTCTGAAACCCTTCAGCAGCTACAATGAATTGTGCCCCATTCCCTTCACTCATCTTATACCCACTTGGTTCAGGACATGGTCTATAGTGTCAGTCCCCACTAGGTTGACTACGTTACACCTAGCCCAAGTATCATTTTCTCATCCTACGGATTCTAGTTACTGCACATGTATCCAAGAGTATCCTACTCTAAACATGTAATGCTTTGGTCAAAGACTTTAGTAACAATCCGACGAGAGGCCATGGGTATACATCTCCTCGCAAGGAGTGGTGAATCCTTTATAGGCTATTCAAACACCTTCGATCACTTCGACTTATACCCAATCATCCCGGGTCCACATCTCCTCAGAGATGCTTGCTTAAGATGTCAAAGCATAAGTTTTTATGATCAAGATGACTTGAATACTGCAAGTCAAAAGAACATCACACTTAAGTTGCAGTAAGAACTTCATTGACATATCTATATATGCAGAGAACCATATGAAGTCTTACGGCTGGTCACTCCAATGAACTAGTTACCACAACTAGCATCCACGATTAACTCCGGACATCACAATGTCTCCAGCCAGTGAGAATCAGCTGCTTGGATACACCAAGGAGTATACCTCGTGCTAGTCTCGACAGAATTGATGGTGTCTAAATCCATCAATTCATCGACTAGGGATAATTCCGATACATCACAATTACACATGTAGAGATACTCACTAGTTGTGATCCAATCACAAATTCTCTCATGCTGTGAATCGTATCGTGGACATTTAGTAAATAAGTTTAAGATCTAATCAAATACATGAAAACATGTATACTCCAATAGTGAATCTTTATTTATCATATAAATGGTTCAAACATAAGGTGATTTCCTTAGGACATCTCTCATATATTACTAACAAACTCCCACTTGGCCTAATGCCAATTGCTACGGTATCCAATACCATAAGCTTTAACATGATCCTTAAACTTACTTTGAGGTAAGGCCTTAGTCAAAGGATCCGCTAAATTCCTTTCAGTGGGGATTTTCTTGATTTGTATTTCCTTCCTACTAATGATCTCTCTGATCAGATGATAGTGGCGAAGCACATGTTTGGATCATTGATGAGACCACATCAAGTTCAGAGATCAACTTCTTGATCTAAACCGCTTCCATTGCTGCTTCCAAAGCTGCAATGTATTCTTCCTTAATGGCAGAATCCACTATAGTGTCAAGCTTGAAACCTTTCCAACTTATTGCGCCTCCATTCCAGGTGAATACATACCCAGACTGAGACATGGAATCATCCTTGTCTGTCTGGAGCTGGCATCCGTATACCCATGTATCACCATGTACCCTTCTCCATATATTAGGAACGTATCCTTAGTTTTTCTTAAGTACTTAAGGATCGTCTTAACAGTCACCCAATGATCCATTCCTGGATCAGACTAGTATCTGCTCGTGACACTCAGAGCATACGATACATCGGGCCTCGTACATAACATAACACACATGAAAGATCCTATTATGGATGCATAGGGAATCTTACTCATGCAAATCCTCTCGTCTTCTGTGCGCGGGACACATAGACTTCGAAAGGTGTATCCCATGCCTGATGGGTAGGAAACCTTTCTTGGATTCCGACATGCTAAACCTCTTTAGCACTCGGTCTATATATGTAGACTGTGAAAGACCAAGCAACCGTTTCGATCTATCTCTATAGATCTTAATCCCGATGATGTAGGTTGCTTATCCCAGGTCTTTCTTGGAGAATGTCTTGGACAACCAAATCTTAACTGACTGTAAGACTGAAACATTGTTTCCTATAAGTAATATGTCATCGACATACAATACTAGGAACACGACTGCACTCCCACTAACCTTCTTGTACACACAAGGTTCGTCTGGATTTTGTGAGAAATCAAACTTTTTGATTGTCTCATCAAAATGGATATTCGACTCTGGATGCTTGCTTGATCCATATATACCTTGGTTTTATCAACTGATGTGAAACCCTCAGGTTGTATCATATACACATCCTCGAGCAGGTTTCCATTAAAGAAAGCTGTTTTCACATCCATCTGTCATATCTCATAATCATAATGAGCTGCTATGGCCAAGAGAATCCGAATGGATTTAAGCATAGCAACAGGCGAATAGGTTTCGTCATAATCAACACCTTGCTTTTGACGATATCCTTTCGCCACCAATCTAGCCTTATAGATAATCACATTACCATCCATGTCGGTTTTCTTCTTGAAAACCCACTTGCACCCTATAGGTTTTATGCCTTCAGGTGGGTCAACCAAGTTCCAAACTTGGTTTTCATACATGAAATCCATTTCCGACTTCATGGCGTCAAGCCACTTGTCCCTTTCTAAACTTTTCAGAACTTCTTCATAACTGGTAGGCTCCTCATCATCAATGAGTAACACATCGTTCGATTCACTTACGAGAAATCCATATCTCTCAGGAATATTGCGTGTTCTAACAGATCTATGAAGATGTGGTGTAACAATAGGTCCAGCCGATGGCTCATCACTATGAGTTATTGGCTGTTGTGCTTCACCAGGTATCTCATTAATATCTATTTGAGTTTCTCGAGCCTCCTCAAGCTCGACGACACTCCCATTGTTTTCTTGCAAGAGAAACTCTTTCTCTAGAAACACAGCATGCCTTGAAACAAACACCTTTTGTTCCACAGGATGATAGAATTGGTAACCCCTTGTTTCCTTAGGGTATCCAATAAATAGATAATTATCAAACTTAGCATCCAATTTGTCTGATATAGTCCGCTTCACATAAGCAGAATAACCCCATATCTTCAAGTAAGATACATGAGGTTTCTTACTATTCCATATCTCATATGGAGTAGTAGAGACTACCTTGGTTGGCATTCTGTTTAACAAGTAAATATCTGTCTGAAGTGTATAGCCCCAAAATGACTTGGGAAGATTCACATGATTCATCATTGACCTGACCATGTCTAACAAGGTCCGATTATGCCTCTCAGGTACACCATTATACTGTGGTGTATATGGAGGAGTCCATTGAGACAATATACCATTGTCTCTTAGATAATCAAGAAACTCTTGACTTAAGTATTCACCATCTCTATACGATCGAAGTATTTTAATACTCTTTTCATGTTGTTTCTCTACTTTATTTCCGAATTCTTTGAACCTTTCAAAGGCTTCAGACTTGTGTTTCATCAAGAACACATACCCAAACCGTGAGTGATCATCGGTGAAGGTAATGAAGTAGCTATAACCTCCTAAAGCTTGAGTTGATATAGGTCCACATACATCAGTATGTATTAGACCTAGCAACTCTCCCACTCGTTCACCTTTTCCTGGAAGGTAACTTAGTCATCTTGCCTTTTAAGCATGATTCGCATGTATCGTATGAATCCAATTCAAACGATTCCAGAATTCCACATCGGTGTAATTCGGACATGCATTTCTTGCTTGCATGGCCAAGACGACAATGCCACATGTAGGAGTGTAATTGATTATCCTTTCGAGCACACTTGTTGCTCGCTTCGATATTGAAAATGTCACTGGATACGTCCAACGTATAAATACCATTGCTTAAAGTTCTAGTCCCATAAAGAACGCCATTCAAAGTTATGTAACAACAATTGTTACTAAAATTTAAATTGTACCCACTTCTATTTAAACAAGAAATAGAAATGATGTTCTTTATCAACGAAGAAACATAAAAGCAATTGTCCAGTTCTAAGACAAGTCCTGTAGGGAGTTTTAACAAATACGTTTCGATAGCGAGTGCAGCAACCTTTGCTCCATTCCCAACACGTAAATTTGACTCTCCCTTGACGAGTCTTCTTCTATTTTTTAGCCCATGTATGTCATTACATATATGTGAGTCACACCAGTATCCAATATCCAAGTGTCTAAGGAAATAGAATGACAATCAATAACGAAGATATCTGAAGAAGATGGGGCATCTGATGCCTTATTCTTTTTCACGGACTCAAGATAAATCTTGCAGTTTCTTCACCAATTGCTACGGTATCCAATACCATAAGCTCTAACATGACCCTCAAACTTACTTTGAGGTAAGGCCTTAGTCAAAGGATCCGCTAAGTTCCTTTCAGTGGGAATTTTCTTGATTTATATTTCCTTCCTACTAATGATCTCTCTGATCAGATGATAGTGGCAAAGCACATGTTTGGATCATTGATGAGACCACATCAAGTTCAGAGATCAACTTCTTGATCCAAACTGCTTCCTTTGCTGCTTCCAAAGCTGCAATGTATTCTTCCTTAGTGGCAGAATCCGCTATAGTGTTAAGCTTGAAACCTTTCCAACTTATTGCGCCTCCATTCCAGGTGAATATATACCGAGACTGAGACATGGAATCATCCTTGTCTGTCTAGAGATGACATCCGTATACCCACGTATCACCATGTACCCTTCTCCATATATTAGAAACGGATCCTTAGTTCTTCTTAAGTACTAAAGGATCATCTTAACAGTCACCCAATGATCCATTCCTGGATCAGACTAGTATCTGCTCGTGACACTCAGAGTATAAGATACATTGGACCTCGTACATAACATAACATACATGATAGATCCTATTGCGGATGCATAGGGAATCTTACTCATGCAAATCCTCTCGTCTTCTGTGCGTGGACACATAGACTTTGAAAGGTGTATCCCATGCCTGATGGGTAGGAAACCTTTCTTGGATTCCGACATGCTAAACCTCTATAACACTCAGTATATATATGTAGACTGTGAAAGACCAAGCAACCGTTTCGATCTATCTCTATAGATCTTAATCCCGATGATGTAGGTTGCTTCTCCCAGGTCTTTCATGGAGAATGTCTTGGACAACCAAATCTTAACTGACTGTAAGACTGAAACGTCGTTTCCTATAAGTAATATGTCATCGACATACAATACTAGGAATACGACTGCACTCCCACTAACCTTCTTGTACACACAAAGTTCGTCTGGATTTTATGAGAAATCAAACTTTTTGATTGTCTCATCAAAATGGATATTCCAGCTCCTGGATGCTTGCTTCAATCCATATATGGACCGTCATAATTTGTATACCTTGGTTTTATCAACCGATGTGAAACCCTCAGGCTGTATCATATACACGTCCTCAAGCAGGTTTCCATTAAGGAAACCTGTTTTGACATCCATCTGTCATATCTCATAATCATAATGAGCTGCTATGGCCAGGAGCATCCGAATGGATTTAAGCATAGCAACAGGCGAATAGGTTTCGTCATAATCAACACCTTGCTTTTGATGATATCCTTTCGCCACCAATCTAACCTTATAGGTAATCACATTACCATCCATGTCGGTTTTCTTCTTGAAAACCCACTTGCACCCTATAGGTTTTATGCCTTCAAGTGGGTCAACCAAGTTCCAAACTTGGTTTTCATACATGGAATCCATTTCCGACTTCATGGCGTCAAGCCACTTGTCCCTTTATGAACTTTTCAGAACTTCTTCATAACTAGTAGGCTCCTCATCATCAATGAGTAACACGTCATTCGATTCACTTACGAGAAATCCATATCTCTCAGGAATATTACGTGTTCTAACAGATCTATGAAGATGTGGTGTAACAATAGGTCCAGCTGATGGCTCATCACTATGAGTTATTAGCTGTTGTGCTTCACCAGGTATCTCATCAATGTCTATTTGTGTTTCTCGAGCCTCCTCAAGCTCGACGACACTCCCACTGTTTTCTTGCAAGAGAAACTCTTTCTCTAAAAACACAGCATGCCTTGAAACAAACACCTTTTGTTCCACAGGATGATAGAATTGGTAACCCCTTGTTTCCTTAGGGTATCCAATAAATAGATATTTATCAAACTTAGCATCCAATTTGTCTGATACAGTCCGCTTCACATAAGCAGGACAACCCCATATCTTCAAGTAAGATACATGAGGTTTCTTACTATTCCATATCTTATATGGAGTAGTAGAGACTACCTTGGTTGACATTCTGTTTAACAAGTAAACAACTGTCTGAAGTGTATAGCCCCAAAATGACTTGGGAAGATTCACATGATTCATCATTGACCTGACCATGTCCAACAAGGTCCGGTTACGCCTCTCAGATACACCATTATGCTGTGGTGTATATGGCGGAGTCCATTGAGACAATATACCATTGTCTCTTAGATAATCAAGAAACTCTTGACTTAAGTATTCACCATCTCGATCCGATCGAAGTATTTTAATACTCTTGTCATGTTGTTTCTCTACTTCATTTCTGTATTCTTTGAACCTTTTAAAGGCTTCAGACTTGCATTTCATCAAGAACACATACCCAAACTGTGAGTGATCATCAGTGAAGGTAATGAAGTAGCTATAACCTCCTAAAGCTTGAGTTGACATAGGTCCACATACATCAGTATGTATTAGACCTAGCAACTCTCCCACTCATTCACCTTTTCCTGGAAGGTAACTTAGTCATCTTGCCTTTTAAGCATGATTCGCATGTATCATATGAATCCAATTCAAACGATTCCAGAATTCCACATCGGTGTAATTCGAACATGCATTTCTTGCTTTTATGGCCAAGACGACAATGCCATATGTAGGAGTCTAATTGATTATCCTTTCGAGCACGCTTGTTGCTCGCTTCGATATTGAAAATGTCACTGGATACGTCCAACATATAAATACCATTGCTTAAAGTTCTAGTCCCATAAAGAACGCCATTCAAAGTTATGTAACAACAATTGTCACTAAAAGTTAAATGGTACCCATTTCTATTTAAACAAGAAATAGAAATGATGTTCTTTATCAATGAAGAAACATAAAAGCAATTGTCCAGTTCTAAGACAAGTCCTGTAGGGAGTTTTAACAAATACGTTTCGATGGCGAGTGCAGTAACCTTTGCTCCATTCCCAACACGTAAATTTGACTCTCCCTTGATGAGTCTTCTTCTATTTTTTAGCCCATGTATGTCATTACATATATGTGAGTCATGTTAGTAATATATGAGAGATGTCCTAAGACAATCACCTTATGTATGAACCATTTATATGATAAATGAAGATTCACTATTTGAGTATACATGTTTCATGTATTTGATTGGATCTTAAACTCATTTACTGAATGTCCACGATGCGATTCACAGCATGAGAGAATTTGTGATTGGATCACAACTAGTGAGTATCTCTACATGTGTAATTGTGATGTATCGAAATTATCCCTAGTCGATGAATTGATGGATTTGGACACCATCAGTTCTGTCGAGACTAGCACGAGGTATACTCCTTGGTGTATCCAAGCAGCTGATTCTCACTGGTTGGAGACATTGTGATGTCCGGAGTTAATCGTGGATGCTAGTTATGGTAACTAGTTCATTGGAGTGACCAGCCGTAAGACTTCATATGGTTCTCTGCATATATAGATATGTCAATGAAGTTCTTTCTGTGGCTTAAGTGCGATGTTCCTTTGACTTGCGGTATTCAAGTCATCTTGATCATGGAGACTTATGCTTTGACATCTTAAGCAAACATCTCTAAGGAGATGTGGACCCGGGATGATTGGGTATAAGTCGAAGTAATCGAAGGTGTTTGAATAGCCTATAAAGGATTCATCACACCTTGCGAGGAGATGTATACTCATGGCCTCTCGTCGGATTGTTACTAAAGTCTTTGGCCAAAGCATTACATGTTTAGAGTAAGGTACTCTTCGATACATGTGGAGTAACTAGAATCCGTAGGACGAGGAAATGATACTTGGGCTAGGTGTGACGTAGTCGACCTAGTGGGGGTGACACAATAGACCATGTCTGAACCAAGTGGGTATAAGATGAGTGAAGGGAATGAGGCACGATTCATTCATTGAGTCGAAGGTTTTCAGAAATAGTTCTGGATCAACCGTTGATCTTTTCTGTTAATTGGGGATCATGATGTACTACTAGGTGCCACTCATGATCGTTCTATAATTAATGGTTAATTATAGACGGCCAACATAAACCGAGAACCTATTTGGTCACACGCACAACGAGCGTAATCCGAGGGATTTAAAACGAGCTTGAGAATGAGATTCTCAGACCGAGAGAAACTAGGTTTGGTTGGACCAAACATAAAGCGAGCATGAAATCGTTTCAGTCGCAATGGAAGCGTGGATGGGTCGAATCTTGTGAAGACGTAATGGATGAACCAAAATGGTTTGGTTCTAATCCAATGGATAAGAATAAACCAAAGGGTTTGGTTTATTTTAAACGAATGAACCAAAAGTTGGTTCGGTTCGTTTTAACTTAAAATAAACCATCATGGTTTGGTTTATTTTAACTTATCTTAATGGAGCGGGTTAACGGGCCTAATGGTTATGATCCATTAACCATTAAGAGAATTAGTTCTCTATAAAAGAGGGCTTAAGGGATAATTAAGCCCTAATCCAAGAGCTCTAAACCTAGTTGCCGCCCACCTCCTCTCCTTGGAGTTTTCGGCGCCAACTCCATTGCCGCCCAGCTCTTGTGCCGCCGTCCAAGTCCTTGCCGGCGTCCAAGCTTCAGCCGGTGATCCTCCGGCGACCCTCCGGTGATCTTCCTAGGCTTCGGTGAAAAGGTGAGCACTTGGCTTCCTTGTTTTGGCCGGCGCCTACTCCTCCACCAAGCTGTCCAGTTTTCTGGACAGCTTCTTCTCCTCTCGTCGGAGCGTCGTTTGGACGACGGTTAGAGCTCCGACAACGGATAACTTACCGGGGATTCGATCTCCGGTAATCCTCTGAGGTGGAGGACGAAGGATTCGTCAATTGGTTGACGAATACCTCTCCGGAGAAGCGAGTTTTGAGAACTCGTATTAGGATCCGAATTTGGATTCGTATCGTGATCATCTCTCGATCACGTCATCTTCAACACGAGGCTAGTAACCCGTACGAAGACGAAGCTCGTGGCTTAGCGAAGTCATCCCGAGGAACTCGGCGTGGATACGGATAGAGACGATTCTAGCGAGGATCATTCCGGTTGATGCCGTTCCCGCTACACGTCATACGAAAGGTATAACGTAGTTAAATTTCCTTTTATTGCAAATTTAAATTTACGGTTATATCTACACTTGTTGTAATATGCATGCGTGTGTTGTGTGTGTTGTAATAAATAGAAGTATTTATTATTTTTATTGCTTCCGCTGTGTTCATGTTTACGAAACATTATCGAACACACACACGCCGCGGTGCCGGAAACCCAACAAGTGGTATCAGAGCCCAGGTTGTGTTTCGACATAATCGTAAAAATCATTTTGCGATAGTCATAATGTATTTCTGGAAATTTTCTAATTTTGGAAATTTAGAAGTATTTATGGAAATTTTTCAATTTTGGAAAGTCTAGAAGTATTTATGGAAATCTTCCACTTTTGGAAAGTTGGAAGTATTTATGGAAATTGATATTTTCCATAAATAAAATATTTGATTAGATTCTGGAAATTTGTTTCCTAATTTAATCATGATTTGATTTGAGAATCAAATCTTAAAATATTTTATTTCCATAAGTAGTTTTAATGATTTAGGAAATTGGTTTCCTAAATAGATTTTCCTTAATCAAATAATTCCATGAATAAAATATGTGATTAGATTTGGAAATTTGTTTCCTAATTTAATTATGATTTGATTTGGAGAATCAAATCTTAAACATATTTTATTTCCATAAATAGTTATGACATATAAAGAAATATATACATGACATAATTGTATGCCATGTAATTGCATTAGATGCATAACATTATGCCATGCGTGTCGTGACATGTAGATGTATGCCATGTATGCTATGCCATGTAGATAATAGTTATTTGCATACAAAGAGGATGAGACATAAAAATCCTTAAACAATATTAAAGCCTACACCTTCCATTAATATGGTTAGAACCAGAGTTCCGTTTCTTGTTTGGGTTGTTGGACTCTCTCCAAGCCCGGCTCGAACCCGAACATGTAAAACCATGGAATAGTTTAATACTAATATGGTAAGAGTCAGAGGTCAATCGTTAGCTTTGGTTGTTGGACTCTCTCCAAGCTGGGCTAATTGGTTGAATGCGCTCTAACCATATTAAAACTATTTCCCGATTAATGGGTTGGCTTTAACCTGGAGCATCGGCTTGTTGGACTCTCTCCAAGGTCGATGTAAAGGGAGGTGAAGTTGGGTGCTATGCATATGATGCATACTTGTTAATGTGTTAACAACCCGATGTATGTGTGAACATTCAATTAGTTGATAGTACATTGTGATAGTTGCATATACGTGATATGCAATCGGTATAGTTGATACCTACCGTCGTAGTTATGAATGGCTTGTTGGACTCTCTCCAAGGTTGTTCATAACTATGATGGATATCAGCCCATTCGAAGATGGACCTACGATCTCCCGAAGTGATTTTGGGGTTTTTGAAATTCGAAAAATGAATGAGATTTATAAATGTATATTGATGCATTTTAAAATCATCTTTCTCATATATGCTCGTTTTGTATTTCTAAGATTGATCATGATGTCTTTGAATTTGCGTTCCATTTTGGATTCGAATAAATTGACTGGGCCGAGCTTCTTGGACTGGCTTAGAAGCTTGAGAATTCTTCTCAAGGTTGAAAAGCTTGCAAATGTCCTCGAAGCGCCTCTTCCCGCCCGTCCTAGTGAAGATGCAACTCTGGACCAATTGTTGGCCTATCAGAAACATGTGAGTGATTCTGAACAAATGAGTTGCATCATGCTAGCCGCGATGGAACCCAAGCTACGAAAGCAGCATGAGCATATGGATGCTCATATCGTAGTCCTTCATCTTTGTGAGTTGGTTGATGAGCAAGTGAGATTCGAAAGGTTCAAAGTCTCAAAGCTCCTCTTCACCTCTGAGATGCTAGAAGGTTCATCTGTGGTACTGCTCAATATGCTGAAGACTGTGGAGTCTTCTGAGAAGCATGAGCAGGGGATGGTGTTGTTAGTTGATTCCTCGAAGAAAGGTTCTAAGAGGAAGTCAAAGGAACAGCAGAAGGGAAAGAAGAGAAGGGCTAAGAAGGTAGAACTAGCACAAAAGGAAACTTGCCATCATTATGGCAAGGAGAGCCATTTGCGAAGAAAGTGCAAGATTTATCTTGAGTCCGTGAAGAAGAATAAGGCATCGGATGCCCCATCTTCTTCAGATACCTTCGTTATTGATTGTCATTCTATTTCCTCAAACACTTGGGTATTGGATACTGGGTGTGGCTCATACATATGTAATGACATACATGGGCTAAGGAATAGAAGAAGACTTGTCAAGGGAGAGTCAAATTTGCGTGTTGGGAATGGAGCAAAGGTTGCTGCAGTCGCCATTGGAACGCATTTGTTGAAACTCCCTACAGGACTTGTCTTAGAACTGGACAATTGCTTTTATATTCCTTCGTTGATAAAGAACATCATTTCTATTTCTTGTTTAAATAGAAATGGGTACCATTTGACTTTTAGTAACAATTGTTGTTACATAACTTTAAATGGAGTTCTTTATGGGACTTGAACTTTAAGCAATGGTGTTTATACGTTGGACGTATCCAGTGACATTTGCAATATCGAAGCGAGCAACAAGTGTGCTCGAAAGGATAATCAAATAGACTCCTATATGTGGCATTGTCGTCTTGGCCATATAAGCAAGAAACGCATGTCCGAATTACACTGATGTGGAATTCTGGAATCGTTTGAATTGGATTCATACGATACATGTGAATCATGCTTAAAAGGCAAGATGACTAAGTTACCTTCCAGGAAAAGGTGAACGAGTGGGAGAGTTACTAGGTCTAATACATACTGATGTATGTGGACCTATGTCAACTCAAGCATTAGGAGGCTATAGCTACTTCATTACCTTCACCGATGATCACTTACGGTTTGGGTATGTGTTCTTGATGAAACACAAGTCTGAAGCCTTTGAAAGGTTCAAAGAATTCAGAAATGAAGTAGAGAAACAACATGACAAGAGTATTAAAATACTTCGATCGGATCGAGGTGGTGAATACTTAAGTCAAGAGTTTCTTGATTATCTAAGAGACAATGGCATATTGTCTCAATGGACTCCGCCCTATACACCACAGCATAATGGTGTATCTGAGAGGCGTAACCGGACCTTGTTGGACATGGTTAGGTCAATGATGAATCATGCAACTCTTCCCAAGTCCTTTTGGGGCTATGCACTTCAGACAGCTGTTTACTTGTTAAACAGAATGCCTACCAAGGTAGTCTCAACTACTCCATATGAGATATGGAATAGTAAGAAACCTCATGTATCTTACTTGAAGATATGGGGTTGTCCTGCTTATGTGAAGCGGACTGTATCAGACAAATTGGATGCTAAGTCTGATAAATGTCTATTTATTGGATACCCTAAGGAAACAAGGGGTTACCAATTCTATCATCATGTGGAACAAAAGGTGTTTGTTTCAAGGCATGCTGTGTTTCTAGAGAAAGAGTTTCTCTTGCAAGAAAACAGTGGGAGTGTCGTCGAGCTTGAGGAGGCTCGAGAGACTCAAATAGACATTGATGAGATACGGTGAAGCCTGACGGTAAACTGACTAGTGATGAGCAATCGGTTGGACCTATTGTAACACCACATCTTCGTAGATCTGGTAGAACACGCAATATTCCTGAGAGATATGGATTTCTCGTAAGCGAATCGAACGACGTGTTACTCATTGATGATGAGGAGCCTACCACTTATGAAGAAGTGCTGACAAGTTCAGAAAGGGATAAGTGGCTTGGTGCCATGAAGTCGGAAATGGATTCCATGTATGAAAACCAAATTTGGAACTTGGTTGACCCACCTGAAGGGATATAGCCTATAGGGTGCAAGTGGGTTTTCAAGAAGAAAACCGACATGGATGGTAATGTGATTACCTATAAGGCTAGATTGGTGGCGAAAGGATATCGTCAAAAACAAGGTGTTGATTATGACGAAACCTATTCGCCTGTAGCTATGCTTAAATCCATTCGGATGCTCCTGGCCATAGCGGCTCATTATGATTATGAGATATGGCAGATGGATGTGAAAACAGCTTTCTTTAATGGAAACCTGCTCGAGGACGTGTATATGATACAGCCTGAGGGTTTCACATCGGTTGATAAAACCAAGGTATGCAAATTGCGACGATCCATTTATGGATTGAAGCAAGCATCCAGAGTCGAATATCCGCTTTGATGAGACAATCAAAAGGTTTGATTTCTCACAAAATCCGCATTTAACCTTGTGTGTACAAGAAGGTTAGTGGGAGTGCAATGTGTTCCTAGTATTGTATGTCGATGACATATTACTTATAGGAAACGATGTCTCAATCTTACACAAGCTGAAGGTTTGGTTATCCAAGACATTCTCCATGAAAGACTGGGAGAAGCAACCTACATCCTCGGATTAAGATCTATAGAGATAGATCAAACGGTTGCTTGGTCTTTCGCAGCCTACATATATAGACCGAAAAGCAAAGAGGTTTAGCATGTCGGAATCCAAGAAAGGTTTCTTACCTATCAGGCATGGGGTACATCTTTCGAAGTCTATGTGTCCGCGCACAGAAGACGAGAGGATTTGCATGAGTAAGATTCCCTATGCATCCGCAATAGGATCTATCATGTATACTATGTTATGTACGAGGCCCGATGTATCGTATGCTCTGAATGTCACGAGCAGATACCAGTCTGATCCAGGAATGGATCATTGGGTGACTGTTAAGACGATCCTTAAGTACTTAAGAAGAACTAAGGATACGTTCCTAATATATGGAGAAGGGTACATGGTGATACGTGGGTATACGGATGCCAGCTCCAGACAGACAAGGATGATTCCATGTCTTTGTCTGGGTATGTATTCACCTGGAATGGAGGCGCAATAAGTTGGAAAGGTTCCAAGCTTGACACTATAGCGGATTCTACCACTAAGGCAGAATACATTGCAGCTTTGGAAGCAGCAAAGGAAGCGGTTTGGATCAAGAAGTTCATCTCTGAACTTGATGTGGTCTCATCAATGATCCAAACATGTGCTTCGCCGCTATCATCTTATCAGAGAGATCATCAGTAGGAACGAAATACAAATCGAGAAAATTCCCAGTGAAAGGAACTTAGCGGATCCCTTGACTTAGGCATTACCTCAAAATAAGTTTGAGGGTTATGTTCGAGCTTATGGTATTGGATACCGTAGCGATTGGCATTAGGCCAAGTGGGAGTCTGTTAGTAATATATGAGAGATGTCCTAAGGCAATCGCCTTATGTATGAACCATTTATATGATAAATGAAGATTCACTATTTGAGTATACATGTTTCATGTATTTGATTAGATCTTAAACTCATTTACTGAATGTCCACGATGCGATTCACAGCATGAGAGAATTTGTGATTGGATCACAACTAGTGAGTATCTCTACATGTGTAATTGTGATGTATCGGAATTATCCCTAGTCGATGAATTGATGGATTTGGACACCATCGACGAGACTAGCACGAGGTATACTCCTTGGTGTATCCAAGCTTGATTCTCACCGGGCCGGAGACATTGTGATGTTCGGAGTTAATCGTGGATGCTAGTTATGGTAACTAGTTCATTGGAGTGACCAGCCGTAAGACTTCATATGGTTCTCTGCATATATAGATATGTCAATGAAGTTCTTACTGTGGCTTAAGTGCGATGTGCCTTTGACTTGCGGTATTCAAGTCATCTTGATCATGGAGACTTATGCTTTGACATCTTAAGCAAACATCTCTAAGGAGATGTGGACCCGGGATGATTGGGTATAAGTCGAAGTAATCGAAGGTGTTTGAATAGCCTATAAAGGATTCACCACTCCTTGCGAGGAGATGTATACCCATGGCCTCTCGTCGGATTGTTACTAAAGTCTTTGGCCAAAGCATTACATGTTTAGAGTAAGGTACTCTTCGATACATGTGGAGTAACTAGAATCCGTAGGACGAGGAAATGATACTTGGGCTAGGTGTGACGTAGTCAGCCTAGTGGGGACTGACACAATAGACCATGTCCTGAACCAAGTGGGTATAAGATGAGTGAAGGGAATGAGGCACGATTCATTCGAGCTGCTGAAGGGTTTCAGAAATAGTTCTGGATCAACCGTTGATCTTTTCGGTTAATTGGGGATCATGATGTACTACTAGGTGCCACTCATGATCGTTCTATAATTAATGGTTAATTATAGACGCCAACATAAACCGAGAACCTATTTGGTCACACGCACAACGAGCGTAATCCGAAGGATTTAAAACGAGCTTGAGAATGGGATTCTCAGACCGAGAGAAACTAGGTTTGGTTGGACCAAACATAAAGCGAGCATGAAATCGTTTCAGTCGCAATGGAAGCGTGGATGGGCCGAGTCTTGTGAAGACGTAATGGATGAACCAAAATGGTTTGGTTTTAATCCAATGGATAAGAATAAACCAAAGGGTTTGGTTTATTTTAAACGAATGAACCAAAAGTTGGTTCGATTCGTTTTAACTTAAAATAAACCATCATGGTTTGGTTTATTTTAACTTATCTTAATGGAGCGGGTTAACGGGCCTAATGGTTATGATCCATTAACCATTAAGAGAATTAGTTCTCTATAAAAGAGGGCTTAAGGGATAATTAAGCCCTAATCCAAGATCCCTAAACCTAGTTGCCGCCCACCTCCTCTCCTTGGAGTTTTCGGCGCCAACTCCATTGCCGCCCAACTCTTGTGCCGTCGTCCAAGTCCTTGCCGGCGTCCAAGCTTCAGCCGGTGATCCTCCGGCGACCCTCCGGTGATCTTCCTAGGCTTCGGTGAAAAGGTGAGCACTTGGCTTCCTTGTTTTGGCCGGCGCCTACTCCTCCACCAAGCTGTCCAGTTTTCTGGACAGCTTCTTCTCCTCTCGTCGGAGCGTCGTTTGGACAACGGTTAGAGCTCCGACAGCGGATAACTTACCGGGGATTCGATCTCCAGTAATCCTCTGAGATGGAGGACGAAGTATTCGTCAATTGGTTGACGAATACCTCTCCGGAGAAGCGAGTTTTGAGAACTCGTATTAGGATCCGAATTTGGATTCGGATCGTGATCATCTCTCGATCACGTCGTCTTCAACACGAGGCTAGTAACCCGTACGAAGACGAAGCTCGTGGCTTAGCGAAGTCATCCCGAGGAACTCGGCGTAGATACGGATAGAGACGATTCTAGCGAGGATCGTTCCGGTTGATGCCGTTCCCGCTACACGTCATACGAAAGGTATAACGTAGTTAAATTTCCTTTTATTGCAAATTTAAATTTACGGTTATGTCTACACTTGTTGTAATATGCATGCGTGTGTTGTGTGTGTTGTAATAAATAGAAGTATTTATTATTTTTATTGCTTCCGTTGTGTTCATGTTTACGAAACATGATCGAACACACACACGCCGCGGTGCCGGAAACCCAACAAGTCACACCCAGTATCCAATATCCAAGTGTCTAAGGAAATAGAATGACAATCAATAACGAAGATATCTGAAGAAGATGGGGCATCTGATGCCTTATTCTTCTTCATGGACTCAAGATAAATCTTGCAGTTTCTTCGCCAATGGCCCTCCTTGCCACAATGATGGCAAGTGCCCTTTTGATCTGGTTCTGCCTTTTTAGCCTTTTTCTTCTTCCCTTTCTGTTGTTCCTTTGACTTCCTTTTAGAACCTTTCTTCGAGGAATCAACTAATAGCATCGTCCCCTGCTCATGCTTCACAGAATACTCCACAGTCTTCAGCATGTTGAGCAGTATCACAGATGAACCTTCTTGCATCTCAGAGGTGAAGAGGAGCTTGGAGACTTCGAACCTTTCGAATCTCACTTGCTCATCAAATAACTCATAAAGATGAAAGATTATTGTATGAGCATCCATATGCTCATGCTGCTTCCTCAGCTCAGGTATCATCGTGGCTAGCATGATGCAACTCACCATTTCAGAATCAATCACAAGTTTCTGATAGGCCAACAATTGGTCCAGAGTTGCATTGTCACTTGGACGGGTGGGAAGAGGCGCTTCAAGGACATTTGCAAGCTTTTCAACCTTGAGAACAATTCTCAAGTTTCTAAGCCAGTCCAAGAAGTTTGGCCCAGTCAATTTATTTGAATCCAAGATAGAGTGCAAATTCAAAATTCATTATGATCAATCAATTATCCTAGAAATACAAATCGAGCATATATGAGAAAATTATTTTAAAATGCATCAACATACATTTATAAATCTCATTCATTTTTTGAATTCCAAAAACCCCAAAATCACTTCGGGAGATCATAGACCCATCTCCGAATGGGCTGATATCCAACATAGATATGAACAACTTTAGAGAGAGTCCAATAAGCCATTCATAACTACGATGGTAGGTATTAAATATACCGATTGCATATCAAATATATGCAACTATCACAATGTGCTATCAACTTATTGAATGTTCACACATACATCGGGTTGTTAACACATTAACAAGTATGCATCATATGCATAGCACCCAACTTCACCTCCCTTCACATTGACCTTGGGGAGAGTCCAACAAGCCGATGCTCCAGGTTAAAGCCAACCCTATAATCGAGAAATAGTTTTAATATGGTTAGAGTGCATTCAACCAATTAGCCCGGCTTGGAGAGAGTCCAACAACCAAAGCTAATGATTGACCTCTGACTCTTACCATATTAGTATTAAACTATTCCATGGTTTGAACATGTTCGGGTTCGAGCCGGGCTTGGAGAGAGTCCAACAACCTAAACAAGAAACGGAACTCTGGTTCTAACCATATTAATGGAAGGTGTAGGCTTTAATATTGAGTAAGGGTTTTTATGTCTCATTCTCTTTGCATGCAAATAACTATTATCTACATGATATGGCATACATGACATACATCTACTTGTCACAACACACATGATATAATGATATGCATCTAATGCAATTACATGACATACAATTATGACATGTACAAAATTTTCTTATATGTCATAACTATTTATGGAAATAAAATATGTTTGAGATTTGATTCTCCAAATCAAATCATGATTAAATTAGGAAACAAATTTCCAAATCTAATCACATATTTTATTTATGGAAAGTGTTGATTAAGGAAAGTCAATTTAGGAAACAAATTTCCTAAATCATCAAAACTACTTATGAAAATAAAATATTTTAAGATTTGATTTCCCAAATCAAATCATGATTAAATTAGGAAATAAATTTCCAAATCTAATCAAATATTTTATTTATGGAAAATATTAATTTCCATAAATACTTCTAACTTTCCAAAAGTAGAAGATTTCCATAAATACTTCTAGACTTTCCAAAATTAAAAATTTCCATAAATACTTCTAACTTTTCAAAAGTAGAAAATTTCCATAAATACCATTACGACTATCGCAAAATAATTTTACTATTATGTCGAAACACAACCTGGGCTCTGATACCACTGTTGGGTTTCCAGTACCGCGGCGAGTGTGTGTTCGAACATGTTTCGTAAACATGTGTACAGCGGAAGAAATAAAAATAATAAATCTAATTTATTACAACACACACACCACACGCATGCATAGTACAACATGTGTAGACATAACCGTAATTTCAAATTTTGCAATAAAAGGAAATTTATACTATGTATACCTGACGTATCACGTGTAGCGGGAAAGACATCAACCAGAGCGATCCTCGCTAGAATCATCTCTATCCGTATCCACGCCGAGTATCTTCGGGATGACTTCACAAAGTCATGAGCCTCGTCTTCGTACGAGTTACTAGCCTCGTGTTGAAGACGATGTGATCAAGAGAAGATCACAATCCGAATCAAAATTCGGATCCAAAACGAGTCCTCAAAAACTCGCTTCTCCGGAGAGGTATTCGTCAACCGTTTGACGAATCCTTCGTCCTCTACCTATGAGGATTACTAGAGATCGAATCTCTGACAAAGTAGCCACTGTCGGAGCTCCAAACGACGCTCCGACTCAAAGAAAGCAAGCTGTCCAAAAAACTAGACAGCTTGGTGGAGGAGTTTGCGCCAGCCAAAGAGAAGAGGGCCAGCAAGTCCTTGGTCACCAGAGCCAAGGAGGATCACCGGAGGGTTGCCGGAGGATAGCCGGCTGGAGCTTGGATGCCGGTAACAAGCTTGGACGGCAGCACAAGGGTGGGCGGCAGCTAGGGTTGGGTGCCGACCACAAGAGGAGAGGGAGAGGGTGGGCGGCAACTATGGGTTGCTTGGATTAGGTTTTCACAAAACCCTTAAGCCCTATTTTATAGAGAAAAAATTCTCTTAATGGTTATCAGATCATAACCAAAAGCCCATTAACCCGCTCCATTAATTTAAGTTAAAATAAACCAAACCAATTTGGTCTATTTTAAGTTAAAATGAACCGAACCAACTTTGGTTCATTCGTTTAAAACAAACCAAACCCCTTTGGTTTATTCTCCACCATTGGATTAAAACCAAACCAATTTGGTTCATTCATCATGTCTTCATTAGACACTGCCCATCCACGCTTCCATTGCGACTGAAACGATTTCATGCTCACTCCTTGTTTGGTCCAACCAAACCTTGTTTCTCTCGGTATGAGAATCTCATTCTCAAGCTTGTTTTAAATCCTTCAGATTATGCTCATTGTGCGTGTAACCAAATAGGTTCTCGATTTATGTTGGCCGTCTATAATTAACCATTAATTATAGAACGATTATGAGTGACACCTAGTAGTACATCATGATCCCCAATTAACCGAAAAGATCAACGGTTGATCCAGAACTATTTCTGAAACCCTTCAGCAGCTACAATGAATCGTGCCCCATTTCCTTCACTCATCTTATACCCACTTGGTTCAGGACATGGTCTATAGTGTCAGTCCCCACTAGGTTGACTACGTCACACCTAGCCCAAGTATCATTCTTCGTTCAGTTACGTATTCTAGTTACTCCCAGTATCGAATTTCTCGTCCTCTAAACATGTATTGCTTTGGCCAAAGACTTTAGTAACAATCCGACGAGAGGCCATGGGTATACATCTCCTCGCAAGGAGTGGTGAATCCTTTATAGGCTATTCAAACACCTTCGATCACTTCGACTTATACCCAATCATCCGGGTCCACATCTCCTCGGAGATGTTTGCTTAAGATGTCAAAGCATAAGTCTCCATGATCAAGATGACTTGAATACCGCAAGTCGAAGAACATCGCACTTAAGCCCGAGTAAGAACTTCATTGACATATCTATATGCGAGAGAACCATATGAAGTCTTACGGCTGGTCACTCCAATGAACTAGTTACCATAACTAGCATCCACGATTAACTCCGGACATCACAATGTCTCCAGCCAGTGAGAATCAGCTGCTTGGATACACCAAGGAGTATACCTCGTGCTAGTCTCGACAGAATCGATGGTGTCTAAATCCATCAATTCATTGACTAGGGATAATTCCGATACATCACAATTACACATGTAGAGATACTCACTAGTTGTGATCCAATCACAAATTCTCTCATGCTGTGAATCGTATCATGGATATTCAGTAAATGAGTTTAAGATCTAATCAAATACATGAAAACATGTATACTTAAATAGTGAATCTTCATTTATCATATAAATGGTTCAAACATAAGGCGATTGCCTTAGGACATCTCTCATATATTACTAACACTAGTTACCATAACTAGCATCCACGATCAACTCTGGACGTCCCAATGTCTCCAACCAGTGAGAAACTGCTGCTTGGATAAACCAAAGAGTACACCTCGTGCTAGTTTCAATAGAATCGATGGCGTCCGAATGCATCAATTCATTGACTAGGGAAAATTCCAATACATCACAATTACACATGTAGATATACTCACTAGTTGTGATCTAATCACAAGTTCTCTCATGCTGTGAATTGTATTGTGGATATTCAGTAAATGAGTTTAAGATCCAATCAAATACATGAAAACATATATACTCAAATAGTGAATCTTCATTTATCAAATAAATTGTACAACTATAAGGCGATTGCCTTAGGACACCTCTCATATATTACTAACAAGACCGACTCAAGAGCTTACGGACTACCACGATCGACTGTAGAAAAATACTCCGTCGGAACACTTCTACCTATCGGGGACTTACAAATTGCACACCGATTAACCCTACTTACCACCACTCCTCCCTACCTCATCACTATTCAAGGGAATAAAAATAAGCTACCGATGTGACAGCCGAGTTGACTGAGTACAAAAACCTATCATGGACACTTCTACCTGTCAGGGACTTACAAATTGCACGCAGATTGACCCTACTTACCACCGCTCCTCCCTACCTCATCACCATTTAGGGGAATAAAAATAAGCTACGAATGTGACAGCCGAGCTAACTGAGTACAAAAACTTATCATGGTCGAGCGACCGAAAGGGGATGAAATATGTTCACTCGGTCGAATGACTGAGTGCAAGTAATGACCCTAGTCAAGTGGTCAGAAGGGATGAAGTATGTTAATTTGGTCAGATGACTGAGTGCAAATAATTACCCTAGCTGAGTGGGTGGAAGGGGTGAAATATGTCTCGGATAAG
Source organism: Wurfbainia villosa (assembly GCA_025175895.1). Classification (NCBI taxonomy): domain Eukaryota; kingdom Viridiplantae; phylum Streptophyta; class Magnoliopsida; order Zingiberales; family Zingiberaceae; genus Wurfbainia; species Wurfbainia villosa. Next base: position 6,198,325 of record JAKLTH010000147.1, read on the forward strand.
CTACCGAGTGAAACAACTTAACTCGACCAAATGGTTGATGGGTTATGCAACCGAGTAGCTGACCTGCTATACAACCAAGTGGCTAATTGGCTATATAGTCTAGTAGTCGACTTACTATGCGGTCGGGTAGTCAACTGATTATGAGGTCACGTGGCTGACTAGCGATGCAGCTGAGTGACTGACTTGTGATGTGGTCGGGTGGCTGAGTGATAATGCGATCGAGTTGCTGACTTGCTATGCGACCGAGTGACTATGCTGAGTAGCTGACTAGCTATGTGGTCGGGAAGTTGACTTGCTATGTGACTGGGTGGCCAATTGGTTGTATGGCCGAGTGGCCGACTGACGTGTGGCCGAATTGTCGATTGACTATGCGATTGAGTGGCCAACTTGCTATGCAGTCGGGTGACCGACTGACTATGCGACCGGATGACCGACTTGCTATGTATGACTAAGAAATATTGGAATGATTAATTAAATGTAAAATTTCAAGATAAGTATTACACACAGAGATAATTAAATTAAATTTAAGCTTTTAAGATATTCTAAGTGTATATATAATCATACTATTTATTCTCTAAGTGTGCCTCATATGATATATCTTCAATGGGGAAAATTTTAAATACAATTAGAGAAACGGCAAGGTATAAGAATGCAACAAAATATTAAAGGTAAGAATTTATATATAGACTTACTGAATTTAGCAACAGGGAGGAACCGTAATATATGATATAGGGTGACATCATCATCATTCACCAAGGAATTTTAAATTAGCAACCAATCTGTATAACACTTGATGTCTTCCTCCCATCGTGGAGTCATATCCAATAGAGAAGCTCTGGCAAGGAATTGACTTGACAAGATCTAGCATTGACCTAAAGCTAAATTAAAAGGGGGGTTTAAACAAAATTAGTCGCATCAACAGAAAGAAAAGCGGAAGAACCATCCCGATCAGATGATCGTATTGTTCTCTCAACGTCTTGCCCAGAAGTTCCCACAGATGGTGCCAACTGATGCGGCTCAGATTTTTCGCTCTTCGATCTTGTGTCACAGAGGAGGGGTTCCCTCCGACCACATCAATAAATTTGTTCTGAAAAAATTAACACGTGTAAAACCACCGCCGACCTATCTGGTGGTGGCACTCCGATGCTTAAGTTAGGTCAGACATTAATGAAAGAAAATGCATTAAATACAATAAAAGTAGTGTAAAAGAAAGAGAAGAAGCATATCTTTTGAGACATTAGATGAATATCTAAGAAGAAGGGAAATCATACAGATTAGCCTTGATGTCAAATATTCCTCCTAGCCCCTTCCTCGAGTGCAAATGAGGTCACACCATGTGTCACGCCCCGAGAGTATGCCGAGCCGAAAAATAAACGGACGACATCTCCCCTGTATGTGGTAACATATCCTATTAATACAAGGCCCTTGGGCCCACAATCACAACATAATAACAAATCTAAATCAAAACAACAGCGGAAGACATCACAACATAATAACAAACGTTCAACAACCCATACCAACATAAACTCCAAAACAATACGGGTGTACACCCACAGAATAAGTCTACAATAACAAACAATACAAAACTCTAAACACAAATTGAAGTATACAAAAGAAAACCAAAATCCACAGTAGGCTCGGAGAATGAGATGGGATGGATCGCTGGCGATGCTCCAAGCAGTCAAGAAGATTTCTACCTATTACTTGGGTGACAGAAAAACCCAGGGTCCGTGGTGGTGAGTATAACTCAACGGTAATAGGGAAGAACATATATATATCAAATATCACATATAATTCAACAATATTCATGTACATCAGGTAAACACCAACATAATAAACATATACATGCATATACCTTCTAACCAAATGAACAATGTAAAATGCAGACATACCTGAAAGTCTGCTACGCTATACTTATCCAACCTGAGCATATATCCATAATATATAACAAGAAATCTAGTCTAACTCATATTTTATCATGAATACTGGTCAAAGATATGCAATAGTCTAACCAACTCATACACGATATCCCATACACTATCATATAGTAAATGCAGCAGCATGTATGATGATGTATAAACAAATGTAGCAAATATAGTACAAACAAATGCAACATCACAGTAAACATACATATATATATATATATATATATATATATATATATATATATATATACACGCCATAAGACATGGCAATGCAAAATGCATGGTCATGTCGACTCACCCTAAAGCTACCACGACCCCAGTGTGGCCTCGGTGGCTCGACATGACAATTGTCCCAACTCAACACCGACCACTACTCTCGAGTAGCCGAGTGGGCAGTATGATAGAGTAGCATATAAGCGTAAAGAGCAAGCTACTCGATGGGGGTCCCTACTGTTGGCCACTCCGACAGTCACTATCCATGAGTGGTCGAGTGCCAAACATGCAGGACAATGACATGCAAATCCAACTACCACCATTTATAGTGGTAGAGTGCGACATATCAAATGCTCTGCTCTCAAATTAGTTACTCCTCCTATGAGTAACCGTGGAGGCAGGATGACTGATGACTCTCTCAACCACAAGGGAGACCTAATCGCCAACATGCATGTAAATGACATGAATGCATAGTCACACATATAGACATCCACCACAGACTCTCTATTCTACAGAGAGTCATACCAATCTGATCAACGCACTCTCTATCCTACAGAGAGTCGTACTCAACTGATCATAACACGCTAGGACCATTGGTCCGTAGCGATACACTATTCATGATTCACATGACCATTTATACAACACATGATCGGTAATGAATATGTAACCTAAGGGTATTGGAATCAACCCTACGTTCAATATATTACCTACCCATGGATGACCTTTTACTCAATTTACAAATCAAGTCATCATCCGTACTCCACTATTTACACATAACTAAGCAATTATAGGTTTACTTTCATCACATCTGTAACTCCTAATCATGATGAAGGAAAATATGATAACAACAATAGAGCATATAAGGCCAAAGATAAAGTATCAAGTACAAGAATAAATAAGAGCGGAGTCAAGGTAATATAATCATATAACATGATCATATATCTAAATCTACATGCATCAACAACTACCTGACCAGGGTAGGAAATTACCCACCTGCTATGAAGACTATGCTGATGGTCTTCACATCCATAAATGTCTCAAATCAACATCCTGCAACATTCAATATGCTTATCAATAAATATCTAGTGCAACCCTAAATCAATCCTAAACTCTGATTAGTTAACCCTACTAATCATTCCCTTTAAAGATTCATATAATTCACAGTCTTCTCTTAAGATGAGAATTATTCATCCTACCATTTAATCCTACTAATCATACAAGTAATAAGTTATGAATCCCTTTGAACTGAATTGATTCCTTGTCCAAATACAACATGCAAATCCTCCATTCAATTACACCAACTAATCATTCTCATCAACCATCATATTCTACCATAGATGATCAGATTTGGAACTCACCATGTTTTCCTTTGACTGCGCAGCACCTTGATCCCATTTAAATTCGAGTATCAATCCGAGATATCCAGCAAAATTGGAAACTACCTCTACTCTGAGCTCCCTCAACACCTGATCATTGTAACATATTCCCAACCATCACAGATCCTACTAGATCTACTACTACTAAAATCCATAATCCCAAAACTGAGGAAAGGGTGAAGACTTTACCTTACCTTATATTGATGATGTAGATAATTGCCAATAAGACTATACTTGGTAGAGACGATTGGCCACAATTGGCTGTGTGCACGAGGGTTGCTGAACTGATATTGTGAGGCTGACAGCGGTAGAAGAAAATCCACAGAGGCGAAGGAAATCAAGCCAGCGGATGAAGAGAGCAGCAACAACTTTATCATAGTTGGAACTGTGCCGAACAGTTACTGGAATCACGGTGAGGCGTCAACGCTTAACTGCCATCAAGATCGGAAGGGAGGAAACAGCGGAGCCAAGCATTTTTGACTAGAACAACCAACGACAACACTGCAATTGCTACAAAGATCTGATCTGCGGTGATGCCGAAAGAGGAAGAGCACAACGACGGAGATTGGGCGGCTGGTGATGACGAGAAAGAAAGGGTAGCCCAAAGGGGCAGTTCATCGGCAAGGTAGTCGGTGGCGAACAGAAGATGGACACCCGACTGAGAGAAGGGGCGATGATCGTTGATCCGGTGCGCGTGACGCGTAGGGGTGGCGGGACGCGAGATGCTCTGCTTGGGGGGTCGCGAGCTGTCGTGGATGGTTGCGGGGCAGCGGCGAGGTGAGGAGGGCGACGCGCACGAGAAAAAGAGAAGCGCTCGAGCAGAGCAGAGGAATCACCATCGGGGAGGAGAGGGAGAGATGCGTGATAAAAAAACTAGGGATTGGGGAGGTTGAGAGTCGCAGCGAGAAGACGAGGAATTGGGTGAGGAAGAGGTGAAGTTGCGGAGAGATCGCGGTGAGGAAACGAACGGACGGAAGAAAAGGGAAAAATAATGGCTTGGCATTAAGGAAAGAGCGGGTCGGGTTTGGGGGAAAACGGATCGGGTTTAAGACCTTATAAAGCTTAACCCTAGATTCGATTAAACCCATACCATTAAGCCTAGGTTAGATTTAATTAATCCATAAGCTTCAATAGGTTAGCCTCAAATTAATCCCCAACCATGCATCATTAATTTATTTTATCGAACAATAATATTATTCTTTAGAAATTTATTTATGGTATTTTACATTCTTTCCCACTTAAATAAAATTTGGTCCCCAAATTTCGTACTTAAATGTAAGAACCAATACAAGCTATTTCTGGAATCATCACACACCTCATGTGAATAGATAAGGGTACCAAGCTCGGATAATATCTTCCAGCTCCCTTATAGTCTCTAACATCAATCACCTATACTCCCAACAGACCTTCTATAGTCTGAATAATACACTCTGTCTAACCACCTAACTACGGGTGAACAACTGCACCAGAGTGGAGCTCTATATCCGTGACCCATTGGAGACTTTGCCGGAATCGCAAGGTGAATCTCAAATCACTACCAGAGGCAATACTCAAGATACTCCAAGAAAACTAAAAATCTTCTTACAATAAAAGTTCGTCAAGTGACCCAACGAAATACATCTTACGGCTCAGTAGAAAATGAACGGGCTTGGCTAATCGATCACCGATTACCCCAAATCGTATCATATCCTTTTTGAATTCCAATTAATCTCCCAACACTGTCCATCATACTAGGCTCCCACTTCCATCTTGATACGTAACTGATGCAGGCGAGGCAACGGGGCGGTGTTAAAAACCTTCCATGCGTGAGGTTAGGATAGAGAGGGCAGAGAGAATCGAAGGAGAAGGAGGATTCATAAACAAAAGAGGGACACCTCTTAGTTTAAACGAAAAGAAATATTATTAATCAAAACTGAATATCTTACAAAGCCTAAACCTATGTTTAAATAGGCTTAGAAAAAGAATATTTCTTAATGCTAAAAAAATAAACTAACTTTAACAGAAATTTCTTAACAAGTAAAAAAGTAAAAAAAAACAAACTAAATAAAAAATTTCTTAACGAAACATAAAAGTAATAAAATTAAATAAAAAATTGAAATAAATAAAATTAATAATAAAATATTAATGAAATTCTAAATAGCGGAGAAAAAATAAAATTAAATAAAAATTCGAAATAAATAAAATTATTAATAAAATATTAATGAAATTCTAAATAGCGACGAGAAAATAAAATTAAATGAAAATTCGAAATAAATTAAATTAATAATAAAATATTAATGAAATTCTAAATAGCGACGAAAAATTAAAATTAAATAAAAATTTGAAATACATAAAATTAATAATAAAATATTAATGAAATTCTAAATAGCGGTGGGAGCATGCTACGACCATGGTTGTGTCCATGGTTAGGCCGTGGTCCTTCCTGGAGGTCTGATGTCAAGCCACGGAATGATCAACGCTCGTGGTGGTGACCACGAGTAGGTCGTGGTAGCCTTTAGGAACTCCTTTGCACCTTGTCCTGATCCAAAATGAAGGATATCCATATCAGGGGACCATGGAGGCATTGAAATCTTTATTTTAGGGCTTAATTTCTCCTTGTCATGATTTAAAGGAAGGTGGGATCGCATCCAATGATAAAAGTTGATCAAGATGCTGGATGTGCCTACATCAGTCACCCGGGGTTGAAAAGAACTCAACCTCGAGTTCAGACCAATGTTATCTCCCTTTTTGGCATAAGGAATCATGCTCTCTTGGGTGTATCCTTGATCGACTAGCTTTATCACCTGTTGCTTGGACATACAAAGGAAAGGAGAGGAAGATACCAAAATAAGAGTGGGATTCTCTTGCTGGGATGCTAATTCAATCTTCTAGTCTTTAACATAAGTGTCGTTCCAACTATCGTGGATAACTTCACAATCGTGCTGCCAATGTGGGTTCGATAATATGTAGCATGTGACTATCGCTTCAACCTTGGGGAGAAGAAGATTCTTTTGAGCAGTCAGCATCTCGTGGTCATCTCCATAAAGTATCTCATCATCATCGTACTTGTCGTAGATGGGGTCACCAATGACCTCATCAATGTTATCATCATTATAGATGGGATCTTTCGTGTTGTCTCCAATTTCTTCATCGTAGATAGAATCTTCTATGTCTTTATCATCATCGTAAATGGGGTCTGCAATTTCCTCGTCGTAGATAGAATCTTCCATGTCTTCATCATCATCATAGATAAGGTCTTCAATTTCTTCATTGTAGATAGAATCTTCCATGTCTTCATCATTATTATAGATAGGGTATTTTGTGTCTTCTTCAATTTTCTTATTGTAGATAGAATCTTCAATGTCTTCATCATCATCATAGACATGATCTTCAATTTTCTCGTCGTAGATAGAATCTTCATTGTTATTGTAGACGGGGTCTCCATACCATTCTTTACGACCACAATATTCTTGATGATGTAGAATTTTAGAGCGTCGAAGACTTATCTCAAGTTCTCGCAATGTTACACGCCGAGCTAATTCTCCAACTTTTCTCCGTAGATTCTTGATGGTCTCTTGGGAACTTCGATCCTGGGGTGAGGCTTCCTCAATCGGAACCTGCCAGTCACGACCATGATCACAACCATGACAACCATCTGTGAATCGTAGTCGCCAATATAACTCCATAATTTGTCTCTGTAGATCGATGAGCTCGCGAGTACTTTGATCTTGGGGTGCGGCTTCCTCAATCGGAACCTGCCAATAACGACCATAACCATGTCCTCGTCGACCTTCCATGGATCTAGGGCTCTGATACCAACTGACGCAGGCGGGGCAGTGCTAAAAACCTTCCATGCGTGAGGTTAGGATAGAGGGGGCAGAGAGAATCGAAGGAGAAGGGGGATTCGTAAACAAAAGAGGGACACCTCTTAGTTTAAATGAAAAGGAATATTATTAATAAAAAATGAATATCTTACAGAGCCTAAACCTATGTTTAAATAGACTTAGAAAGAGAATGTTTCTTAATGCTAAAAAAAATAAACTAACTTTAACAAAAATTTCTTAATAAGTAAGAAAGTTAAAACAAATAAACAAACTAAATCAAAAATTTCTTAATGAAACATAAAAGTAATAAAATTAAATGAAAATTTGAAATAAATAAAATTAATAATAAAATATTAATGAAATTCTAAATAGCGGCGAAAAAATAAAATTAAATGAAATTTTGAAATAAATAAAATTATTAATGAAATTCTAAATAGTGACGGAAAAATAAAATTAAATAAAAATTCGAAATAAATAAAATTAATAATAAAATATTAATGAAATTCTAAATAGCGACGAAAAATGAAAATTAAATAAAAATTTAAAATAAATAAAATTAATAATAAAATATTAATGAAATTCTAAATAGCAGTGGGAGCATGCTATGACCATGGCTATGTCCATGGTTAGGCCGTGGTCCTTCTTGGAGGTTCGATGTCAAGCCAAGGAATGATCCACGCTCATGGTGGTGACCACGGGTAGGTCGTGGTAGCCTCTAGGAACTCCTTTGCACCTCGTCCTGATCTAAAATGAAGGATATCCATATCAGGGGACCATGGAGGCGTTGAAATCTTTATTTTAAGGCTTAATTTCTCTTTGTCATGATTTAAAGGAAGGCGGGATCGCATCCTATGATAAAAGTTTATCAAGATGCTAGATGTGCCTGCATCAGTAACCCTATTGGTCACTAATATTCCACCTTTACTTGTTGGCACACCCAACTTCAAACTATGAAATCAACCATGACCTACGTGTCGTTCCATCAACAAGAACGTTTCAAAACTTGCTATTTTCGGATACACTCTGAATACATCACCAATCTCGAATGACAAGCCTCCTAAATCAACTCATCCTGAAACTGAAATAACTTTGGGTCATAGTCTTCCTCAAAGATGAAGAATCTCTCTATTATCGTAACCGAGATCTGTTTGTTGTTCTGAATCAAAAGTAACTCTTCCTAAATATGATACAACTCTGGAAACCACTATCCTTCTCAGAGACGGAGAATTATCTTCTCACAAGAGAAATCCATAGTGATATGCTTCCACTTCCATTCCGGAATCAGAATTTCCTGGAGCAACCCAGTGGGTTTCTGATGTTCAGCCTTTACCCGTTGGCATATTGAACATCGAGCAACGAAGTCTACAATATCTCTCTTTATACCGTTCCACCAGTATAAGTGTTTCAAATCTCGGTACATCCAAGTACCACCAGGATGTATAGCAAATATCAAATGATGTTCCTCCTGTAGCAACTCTTTCTTAAGTGGATGCGTGTCCAGAACACATATCCATATTAGAGATGGAAAATTATCTTCTCACAAGAGAAGTCCATCTACTGTCCAAAATCCACTCCACCACACACTCTGTAAGTGTATGAGAGACTATAGCAACCCATCTCCCTTGTTGCAACTGTCTGTGTTCCTGCAACTCTATAGTAGCTACCTAGTAGCTAGTCAAAACTCCATGAGCACTTCTGCTCCATATCACTACTACACAAGATAATACTGCTAAATTCATGTCATATGTATGACAGCTTATCTCGCAGTTCCTCAACTGCCATAAGCTTAAGATACGCCTCATTTAACTGAATCAGGATCGCTCCATTCACTGAAGTGATGCATCTGCGTACCATACCCTTCCATCCACATAAGAAGGATTAACTAACACTGATGCAAAAGTCAACCATCGACTGAGCCCTGAAAACTAGTTTCACAGGCTTCAGACCATGTAAATTCCATCACCTTCCTGATAAAACAAGTCAGTGATATACTAACGCTTAAAAGCATCCTATCCATATCTGCGGTAATAACAAAATCCATACAAGGAAATCATCATCTACGATGGCCGAGTACGCAACTCCAACTACCACCATCAATAGTGGCCAAGTTACGCAACTCTAACAACCACAAACTGATCTAATCGTGTCCAGAATACACGATCTCTCAAATCCATGGACGACCAAATCGTTAAATAGTTTAACAACATTTCATTAGCTCATAAAATTCATACCAAATATGAAATTGTCGTCTCTACACACCTACATCCTTCTTAAGTCTAAACTAATGATATATCAATCATCACAACGACAATGATAATTGTATGATATCATGTCACTACAATATCAACACTCCAGTCGTAAACCAACCCTAGAGTATACAACGTGACAACTTTATCCTGTTAATACAAGGCCCTTGGGACCACATTCACAACATAATAACAAATCTAAATTAAAACAATAGCGGAATACATCACAACATAATAACAGATGTTCAACAACCCATACCAACATAAACTCCGAAACAATACGGGTGTATACCCACAGAATAAGTCCACAATACCAAACAGTACAAAACTCTAAACACAAACTGAAGTACACAAAAGAAAACCAAAATCCATGGGAGGCTCGGAGAATGAGATGGGATGGATTGCTGGCAATGCTCCAAGTTGTCACGAAGACTTCTACCTATTATCTGGGCGACAGAAAAATCCAGGGTCCGTGGTGGTGAGTATAACTCAACGGTAATAGGGAAGAACATGTATATATCAAATATCATATGTAATTCAACAATATTCATGTACATCAGGTAAACACCAGCATAATAAATATATACATGCATATACCTTCTAACCAAATGAACAACGTAAAATGCAGACATACCTGAAAGTCTGCTACGCTACACTTATCCAACCTGAGCATATATCCACAATATATAACAAGAAATCTGGTCTAACTCATACTACATCATACTGGTCAAAGATATGCAATAGTCTAACCAACTCATACACGATATCCCATACACTATCATATAGCAGATGCAGTAGCATGTATGATGATGTACAAACAAATGCAGCAAACATAGTACAAACAAATGCAACATTACAGTAAGCATACATATAGACTGCATATATATATATATACTAATCACAATCATCCATATATATATATATATATATATATATATATATACAAAATGCCATAAGACATGACAATGCAAAATGCATGGTCATGCCGGCTCACCCTAAAGCTACCATGACCCTAGTGTGACCTCGGTGACTCGACATGACAACTGTCCCAACTCAACACCAACCACTATTCTCGAGTGGCTTGTTAGGATCTTTGTAATGGCAAGAGGAGGGGTGATTAGCCTTTCTTGGTTTCTACAAGTAAGTTAGCGGAAGCAATACAAATACAAATACGAATACGAATAAGAAACAAGAAAACCAACGCTAACATCCGATGTACGTGGTTCGGAGATGACGCTCCTACTCCACGGTAATCCGTAAGGTGGATTAACCCTAGCAAGCTTCACTAAACCTCCTTTGGATGAACCAAGGTGGAGAAACCTTGTTTTACAATGCACTCCTCTTCTTTACAATGATGGAAGATTAAGATTAGAGGAGAGGAGGTTTAGAAGCATAAAAACACTTGAAGAAAGCTTGGTGAGCACAAGAGTATAGTTAGGAATGAGAGCACTAGCTTGACCAAGCTCCCCAAGGCCCCTTCTTATAGAAGAGATGTTGTTTTTTCCGTTGGGCCCGATCGGATCGATGCTTATCATCGATCGCCCTAACCAACGGCTTCTGAACCAGCAGATCCGCGGAGATACGTAGCCGCAATTTCCAACGGCCAAGTGATCAGTCGACTGATCCCTCCATCAGTCGACTGATGGAGTGATCGTAGGCCGTAGTTGAGTGCGACTCCACTCTGTGCGCATATTTGCATTGAACAATCGATCGCCCGTTGGCGATCGATTGGTCTAACATCGATCGATGCCCGCAAGCGATCGGTGATAGTCGAGGTTTCACCCGACTCGGTCGAGCCTTGACCCGGATCGGTGATACATCGTATCAGTCGACTGATACTCATCAAGTATGAGTAATTCACACTTGATTTTACACCCTAGACCTAGACTCAACCTTCTAGCTCCTCATTAAGCCTTGCGCCTCCAGGATCCCTCCGAGTCCGCGACTTGTTCATCCTTTGCGCTTTGCTTCCAAGAGCTTCCTTCGGTTTCGTCATATCTTGGGTTGCCAAATGCTTGGACTTTACGCCGCCAAGACTACAAGCTTGGACTTATGCTGCCAAGACCTTACTTTGGACTTCCTTTGCCAAGGTTCACTTGGACTTTACGCTACCAAGACTACAAGCTTGGTCTTACGCTGCCAAGTCCATCCCTTGGACTTCCTTTGCCAAGATCATACTTGGTCTTCCTTTGCCAAAGTTCACTTGGACTTTACGCTGCCAAGACTACAAGCTTGGTCTTATGCTGCCAAGTTTGTCCCTTGGACTTTCCTTGCCAAGATCATACTTGGACTTCTCTTTTACCAAGTCTTCATCCTTGGATTTTCCTGTCACTTAAACATGTTCGTAATTAGATTACAAAACATTGCCTAACTTAGATGATTTATCCAAACATCAAAACATATATAAATGCTTGGGGCATTGTTGCACCAACAATCTCCCCCTTTTTGATATTTGGTAATCATTTAAGTTAGGTATTTACATAATCATAATATGAAATCTAACTTAAACATCCCTTCTCCCCCTTTGACACGCATCAAAAAGAGAAGGATTTATAAATTTCAAGAAAGAATTAAAGTTGTTGTATCTTGGACTAAGGTATAAAATTGATATTAAGCTCCCCCTTAATTCAAGATATGCTTCATGATGTGTGAATAACATTGGAAGAAAAGCATACAAAAGTTCGAAAGTTAAGTCCTAACTTTGCACCAACAATGTAAGTTTGGGGATGAAAAATATATATTTTATGACACTCCCCCTAAAACACTGCATTAAACAGTCCTAAAAATTTGTTTATACTCAATATTATCATTCTATAGTTTTAGGACATCAAAGATACACTAAATATCAGAGAATGGAGCTATTTATCAGAAAATACAGTGTATCCGTCGACTGATTTATGAAACAGTTGACTGCTAGGCCTGAAATCCGAATTTCAGCCTTTTCAGCCCAACTTCAAAAATGCGGTAGAAATTCTAGAAATCTCGAAAAATCACGAAATTTTGCGTACACATTTCTGGAATCATACTTTATTAAGGAAAAATAGTTTAAAAAATATATGTTTTCCATATTTCAAGATTGATACAAACTTGGAACCTAACAAAAGTTCTAAAGATTTTGCAAACTTTGTATCACTTTTGTGTTCCACTTGAAAACTGTTTTTCAAAATATGATGAATATAGTTTAAAATATATATGATTTGAAATTTCCAACCATGTTATTAGAGCTATGTATTCATTACTTGAATACAAGCCTTCCCAATGATTGATCCATAAGGTATTCATGTCTTTAGGTGTGTCATTTGCTCATAGTAATGCATCATAACAAGCATGATGAGTCAAGTACACCTTCCCTATCATATCACATATTTCTAAGTGTCTCAATACAAAAATGAAGGTTTCTTAAGGCTTTTTGTGAGATGCATCAAGGTATAAGGCTAACATATGACTATGAGATCATGCAAACCTAGACTTTTACTCTACAAAGCACATACCAAGCTCTCTCCTTAATGATGAAAATTCAGTTTCGGGAAGAGATTTGGTGAAGATATCGGCAAGGTTAGACTTAGATTCTACATAATTAAGTTCAATGTCCCCTCTTGCCACATGATCTCTTATGAAGTGATGTTTCACTTCAATGTGCTTGGCCCTAGAGTGATGTACCGGATTTTTGGTCAAGTTGATGGTACTCACATTGTCACAATAAACTTTAATGTTAGAGTAGTGTAGCTCATAGTCCTCAAGCATATGTCTCATCCAAAGCAATTGAGCTACACAACCACCCATAGCCACATATTCGACTTCGGTGGTTGATAAGGCAACACAATGTTGCTTCCTATTACTCTAACTAGCTAGGGAGGACCCAAGAAATTGGCATCCACCACTAGTACTCTTCCTATATAATTTGCAACCGGCATAATCGGAATCGGTATAACCAAGCAACTCAAAGAACCTAGTCCTAGGATACCAAAGTCCTACATTTAGGGTGCCTTTAATATATCTTAAAATTCTCTTCACGGCTACTAAATGTGATTCTTTGGCACAAGATTGGTATCTTGCACACATACCTACCGCAAATAAGATATCGGGTCTACTAGCGGTTAGGTATAGTAGGCTACCAATCATACTCCTATAAAGTTTAAGATCAATTGATTTTCCATCATGATCACTATCTATTCTAGTGCTAGTGGCCATAGGAGTGGTTACAATTTTGGCATTTTCCAAACCAAATTTCTTGATCATTTCATTTACATATTTGGTTTGATAAATATGAATACCTTCATTGGTTTGTTTGACTTGTAACCCTAGGAAAAAGTTGAGCTCTCCAACTAAACTCATTTCAAATTCATTTTCCATGTTATTTATAAAGTCTTGAAGAAGATCATCATTTGTTGACCCAAAAATAATGTCATCAACATATATTTGGGCTATAAAGATATCCTTTAATGTTGACTTTATAAACAAGGTTTGATCTACTTGACCTCTCCTAAAATCCTTAGAAATTAAGAAAGATGACAATCTTTCATACCATGCCCAGGGAGCTTGTTTTAACCCATATAGTGCTTTCCTAAGCTTATATACGTGGTTTGGATAATCTATGTTCTCAAACCCGGGTGGTTGCTCTACATATACTTCCTCCTTAATATAACCATTTAAGAATGTCGATTTAACATCCATTTGGTAAAGTTTAAATCCCATATAGGAAGCATACCCTAAGAGAATTCTAATATATTCTAATCTAGCAACCGGGGCATAAATCTCATCATAGTCAAGCCCCTCAACTTGATTGAATCCCCTAGCAACCAACCTAGCCTTATTTCTAGTGATATTTCCTTGGTCATCTAGCTTATTCCTAAAGACCCATCTTGTAGTAATTATGGTGCTATCATTGGGTCTAGGTACTAACTCCCATACTTGACTCTTTTCAAATTGAGCCAATTCATCTTGCATTGCCAAGATCCAATCCGGATCATGTAATGCATCATTGATCGATTTGGGCTCAATTTGTGAAATAAGTGCAACTTGACTAGTAGGAGTTATATGAAATGACCTAGTTCTTACTCCTTGAGATATATCTCCTACTACTTGGTCAAGTGGATGATCTTGATGAATTCTTAGGGTTCTAGAAGGGGTTTCAAATTGATCATTGTTATCTTCCACCCTTCTTTCATCATCGGAATCTCCTCTTCCTCCCCCTTGATCATTACCCCTTATGGTCAAATTTTGAAGTTTTTGGGTAATGTCTTGATTATTGTCATTAATATCCTTATCAATGGAGGATTTTTTAGGGTAGGTACTAGTGGTTTCATCAAATTGGACATTGGAGGACTCCTCAATCCCTTGGGTTCTTTTATTATAGACTCTATATCCTCTACTTGTGGATGAGTATCCAACTAGGATTCCCTCATCTTCTTTGGATTCAAATTTTCCTAAGTTATCTTTGGTGTTTAAAATATAAACTTTACATCCAAAGACTTTGAAATAATGAATTGTGGGAATAGTCCCATTCCATAATTCAAATGGTGTCTTTCATAAAAACCTATGGATTTGAACCCTATTTTGGATATAGCAAGCGGTATTAACCGCTTCCGCCCACAAGTAGCTAGGTAGAGAATATGCATTAAGCATAGTCCTAGCCGCCTCTTGTAGGGCACGAATTCACCTTTCTACCACCCCATTTTGTTGGGGTGTTCTAGGACAAGAGAACTCATGCTTGTACCCTTGCTCTAAACAAAATTGTGAAAATTTAGAATTCTCAAATTCACCACCATGATCACTACGGATCCGGTTGATTTTGAGACTCTTTTCATTTTCAACCCTTTTACTAAATCCTATGATTATTTCTAAGGTATCATCCTTATGTTTCATAAAGTAGACCCAAGTATACCTAGAAAAATCATCTACTATAACTAAACAATATTTGCTACCATTTAAAGAAGGAGTACTATGACAATTAAATAAGTCAAGATGCAATAGTTCTAATGGTAAGGAAGTATTAGTTAAGGTTTTACCTTTGTGTGATGCTTTTGTTTGTTTTCCTTCTTGGCATGCATCACACATTTTGTTCTTGACATACTTGATCTTTGGTAGCCCTTTGACCAACTCCATCTTGGCTACCTTGGCTATGTTTTTCATGTTGATGTGCCCCAATCTCCTATGCCATAGCCAACTTTCTTCTTCTTTTGCAACAAGACACTTGGTAGAAATGTTAGAAGCATATGAAAGATCAACATTATAGATATTTGATTTCCTATATCCAACTAACATACAATCATTTAATTCCTTGTGTCTAATCATGCATTTAGAGGATTCAAAAGAAACATGATAGTTTGCATCACAAAGTTGACTAACACTTAATAAATTAAATTTCATATTTTCAACTAGTAAAACTTTGTGAATGATAATTTTGGGGGATACCTCAATTGTACCTCTACCTAATATCTTGAGTTTTCCACTATTTCCAAAAGACACCGCTCCCTTCATCACATACTTAATTGTTGAGAACTTGCTCACATCCCCGGTCATGTGTGTTGAACAACCGCTATCCATGATCCACATACCTTGCTCTCCTACCTAAATCACATGATAAACACAAGCTTTTGGTACCCAAACATTTGGACCGGTAACATTAAGTAAAAACTTCTTAGGTACCCATGCTTTCTTGACCTTACCCTTAATGGTTGCTTTTCTATTAATTAATGAAATATAAGCAACTTCTTTTTCTTTTGGCTTATATCCTATACCGGCCTTGTTGTAAACGGCTCTTTGTTGGCTAAGGATCATGTCAAGATATTTTGAGCCATTTGTAAATTTCTCTAAACATGCCTTTAACTCACTAACCTCATCCTTAAGTTTGTCATTCTCTTCCTTAAGCATGCAAGAATCAACATGTGAAAGTTTTTCATTCCTAATGGCCTTTAGTTCTACCTTCATGCTTTTAACCTTAGATTTAGACTTATCTAGAGCCTCTTTAAGATAAGCAATTGATTTATAAAGAAGCTTAACTTTGGGAGAGTTCATTACCTCATCGTCACTAGATGACGATTCATCACTTGAAGAGTCTTCTTCTTGGCTTGATGTACCGGAGTCATCTCCTAGGGCCATGAGTGCCACATGGCGTGTGATGTGGCAAAGTTCATCATCGGAGGAGGAATCTTCAACATTTGGTGTGTCCCATGTGGTTTGAGCCATCATGGTCTCCTTCTTCTTCTTCTCCTTCCTTTCCTTCTTTTTCGTTTCTTTTTCTTCTTTCTTCTTTAACTCCGGGCAATTTGGCTTTATGTGCCCCTTCTTATTGCAAGCATGGCAAATCACATTGTTATTAAAATTTGAATTACCACTAAACTTACCTCTTGAAGAATGAGACCCCTTCCTTGCTTCTCTATTCTTGAACTCCTTTGATTTTCTATAGAGTTTCTTGACAAAGTTGGCCATCTCACTAGATGAGTCTCCATCACTACTTGAATCACTCTCCGACTCGGATGATGATGACACTTCTTTTCTTTCTTTCTTCTTCTTTTCCTTCTTCTCAACAAATAGAGCTAAACCCTTTTCCTTAGAAGACATGTTAGTTTGCTCATGCAATTCAAACTCACAAAATAATTCATCAATTTTAATTTGAGAAAGATCCCTAGTTACTTTAATAACATCAACTATAGAAGTCCATAGAGAATTTCTAGGAAATGCTTGAAGTATGTATCTTACCAAATCCCGGTTGTCAACTCGCTCACCTATGATATGGAGTCCATTCACAATCTCCTTGAACCTTCCATGCATTTGGCTTACGGTTTCATGGGTCTTCATTTGGAAGGCTTGAAGTTGTCCAATTAGCAAATCTTTCTTGGCCCTCTTTGACTCCTTGGATCCTTCATTTAGCTCAATGAGCTTTTCCCATAACTCCTTGGCGGATTCGAAAGGCCCCACCTTGTTGAGTTGCTCCATTGTAATACCGCATTGGATGGTGAGTACCACCTTTGCATTTGACTCAAACCGCCTATTCATTTCCCTTGTCCAATCCTTGCTTGGAATAGGGTCTCCATGTTCATCCACCGATTCCTCAAAGCCATCTACAATGCTATGCCAAATTTCAATATTACTCATTAGATAATATTTCATCCTACCTTTCCAATACGCAAAATGACTCCCATCGAAGAGCGGTGGCTTGGCGGTGCTATATCCCTCTTGAAGAGCCATTGATGCCTTGGTTGATGGTGAAATCTTCCAAGCTATCCGGGCTCTGATACCACTTGTTAGGATCTTTGTAATGGCTAGAGGGGGGGGGTGATTAGCCTTTCTTGGTTTCTACAAGTAAGTTAGCGGAAGCAATACAAATACAAATACGAATACGAATAAGAAACAAGAAAACCAACGCTAACACCCGATGTATGTGGTTCGGAGATGACGCTCCTACTCCACGGTAATCCGTAAGGTGGATTAACCCTAGCAAGCTTCACTAAACCTCCTTTGGATGAACCAAGGTGGAGAAACCTTGTTTTACAATGCACTCCTCTTCTTTACAATGATGGAAGATTAAGATTAGAGAAGAGGAGGTTTAGAAGCATAAAAACACTTGAAGAAAGCTTGGTGAGCACAAGAGTATTGTTAGGAATGAGAGCACTAGCTTGACCAAGCTCCCCAAGGCCCCTTCTTATAGAAGAGATGTTGTTTTTCCTGTTGGGCTTCGATCAGTCGACTAATGCTTATCATCAGTCGACTGCCACCGAAGCCAACGGCTTCTGAACCAGCAGATCCGCAGAGATACATAACTGCAATTTCCAACGGCCAAGTGATCAGTCGACTGATCCCTCCATCAGTCGACTGATGGAGTGATCAGTCGAGTGATCGTAGGCCGCAGTCGAGTGCGACTCCACTCTGTGCTCATATTTGCGTTGATCGATCAGCGCCGGCTGGCGATCGATTGCAACATCATCGATCCGCCATCGCCAAAGTAGTCGATCGATAGTCGTGGTTTCACCCGACTACCGAGCACCTGACCAATCGACTGATACATCGTATCAGTCGACTGATACTCATCAAGTATGAGTAATTCACACTTGATTTTACACCCTAGACCTAGACTCAACCTTCTAGCTACTCATTAAGCCTTGCGTCTCCAAGATCCCTCCGAGTCCGCGACTTGTTCATCCTTTGCGCTTTGCTTCCAAGAGCTTCCTTCGGTTTCGTCATATCTTGGGTTGCCAAATGCTTGGACATTACGCCGCCAAGACTACAAGCTTGGACTTATGCTGCCAAGACCTTACTTTGGACTTCCTTTGCCAAGGTTCACTTGGACTTTACACTGCCAAGACTACAAGCTTGGTCTTACGCTGCCAAGTCCATCCCTTGGACTTCCTTTGCCAAGATCATACTTGATCTTCCTAGGCCAAAGTTCACTTGGACTTTACGCTGCCAAGACTACAAGCTTGGTCTTATGCTGCCAAGTCCGTCCCTTGGACTTTCCTTGCCAAGATCATACTTGGACTTCTCTTTTACCAAGTCTTCATCCTTGGATTTTCCTGTCACTTAAACATGTTCGTAATTAGATCACAAAACATTGCCTAACTTAGATGATTTATCCAAACATCAAAACATATATAAATGCTTGGGGCATTGTTGCACCAACATGGCTGAGTGGGCAATATGATTGAGTAGCATATAAGCATAAAGAGCAAGCTACCCGATGGGGGTCCCTACTGTTGGCCACTCCGACAGTCACTACCCATGAGTGGTCGAGTGTCACACACACAGGATAACGACACGCAAATCCAACTACCACCGTCTATAGTGGTAGAGTGCGGCACATCAAATGCTCTGCCCTCACACCAGTTACTACTCCTATGAGTAACCATGGAGGCAGGATGACTGATGACCCTCTCAACCACAAGGGAGACTTAATCGCCAGCATGCATGTAAATGACATGAATGCATAGTCACACATATAGACATACACCACAGACTCTCTATTCTACAAAGAGTCATACCAATTTGATCAACGTACTCTCTATCCTATAGAGAGTCATACTTAACTGATCATAACACGCTAGGACCACCGGTCCATAGCGACACACTATTCATGATTCACATGACCATTTATACAACATATGATCGGTAATGAATATGCAACCTATGGGTATTGGAATCAACCCTACATTCAGGATATTACCTACCCACGGATGACCTTTTACCTCATCATCCTTACTCCACTATTTGCACATAACTAAGCAATTATAAGTTTACTTACATCACATCTGTAACTCCTAATCATGATGAAGGAAAATATAATAACATCAATAGAGCATATAAGGCCAAAGACAAAGTATCAAGCACATGAATAAATAAGAGCGAAGTCAAGGTAATATGATCATATAACATGATCATATATCTAAATCTACATGCATCAACAACTACCTGACCAGGATAGAAAATTACCCACCTGCTATGAAGACTATGCTGATGGTCTTCACATCCATAAATGTCTCAAATCAACATCCTGCAACATTCAATATGCTTATCAATAAATCTCTAGTGCAACTCTAAATCAATCCTAAACTCTGATTAGTTAACCCCTACTAATCATTCCCTTTAGAGATTCATATAATTCACAGTCTTCTCTTAAGATGAGAATTATTCATCCTACCATTTAATCCTACTAATCATACAAGTAATTAGTTATGAATCCCTTTAAACTGAATTGATTCCTTTTCCAAATACAACATGCAAATCCACCATTCAATTACACCAACTGATCATTCTCATCAACCATGATATTCTGATCAGATTTGGAACTCACCATGTTTTTCTTTGACTGCGCAACACCTTGATCCCATTTAAATTCGAGTATCAATCTGAGATATTCCAGCCAAATTGGAAACTACCTCTACTCTGAGCTCCCTCAACACCTGATCATTGTAACATATTCCCAACCATCACAGATCCTACTAGATCTACTACTACTACTAAAATCCATAATCCCAAAACTAAGGAAAGGTTGAAGACTTTACCTTAGATTGGTGATGTAGATAACTGCCAATAAGACTATACACGGCAGAGAAGATTGGCCACAATTGGCTATGTGCACGAGGGTTGCTGAACTGATATTGTGAGGCTGGCAACGATAGAAGAAAATCCACAGAGGCGAAGGAAATCAAGCCAGTGGATGAAGAGAGCAGCAACAACTTGCTCATAGTTGGGACTGTGGTGAACAGTTGCTGGAATCGCGGTGAGGCATCGACGCTTAACTGCCATCAAGATCGGAAGGAAGGAAACAGTGGAGCCAAGCTTTTTTGACTAGAATAACCAACGACAGCACTGCAATCGCTATAAAGATCTGATCTACCGTGGAGCCGAAGAGGAAGTGCACAACGACAGAGATTAGGCGGCTGGTGACGATGAGAAGGAAAGGGCAGCCCAAAGGGGCAGTTCGCTAGCGGGGTAGTCTGTGGCGGATAGGAGATGGACACCTGACTGAGAGAAGGGGTGATGACCGTCGATCCGGTGCGCGTGACACATAGGGGCGACGGGACATGAGATTCTCTGCCCGAGGGCCCGCGAGCGGCCATGGATGGTTGCGGGGCAACGACGAGGTGAGGAGGGTGGCGCGCACGAAAAAAAGATAAGCACTCGAGAAGAGCAGAGGAATCGCCATCGGGGAGGAGAGGGAGAGATGCGCGATCAGAAAACCAGGGATTGGGGAGGTTGAGAGTTGCAACGAGAAGAGGAATTGGGTGAAGAAGAGGTGAAGTCGCGGAGAAATCGCGGTGATGAAACGGACGAACGGAAGAAAAGGGAAAAATAATGGCTTAGAGTTAAGGAAAGAGCGGGTTGGGTTTAGGGGAAAATGGATCGGGTTTAAGACCTTATAAAGCTTAACCCTAGATTCGATTAAACCCATACCATTAAGCCTAGTTTAGATTTAATTAATCCATAAGCTTCAATAGGTTAGGCTCAAATTAATCCCCTACCATGCATCATTAATTTATTTTATACAACAATAATATTATTCTTTAGAAATTTATTTGTGGTATTTTACACCATGTACCTCCCTTGAAGACATGTTCTTGAGCTGATTCATGGGGCATTGGTCACTCGAATTGTTGAGCTTGTGGACATAACCATAAGCTTTATAATCTCGAATAACTAGATCTGTTGGGATTACTGAAGTAACATGGAGGTTAATGTTGATGACAATTCCAGAAGTTCTTCTTGCTTCACTTGCATTCTACTAAATATTTTGGTAAAGAAAAATAGTGAAGTCTTGTGGGCATTGGAGCCTCTAGGTTGCCAAATTCTAAGAATGTAGCATGAAGTCCAAACGGAGAACATGATTTGCTTCAACCATACTTGCAATAGTCAGAACCTCCATCAACAATAATAGAACCACTATACTTCCTGCAAGTGGGTTTCGGTGAAGACCAAAGCATCCCACGGTTCCTACTCGCGGATGATAAAGTAAAACCAGATGGTGTTGTCCGACATCAGGGCTCTCCAGAGGTGGTCCCCGTGGCATCTTGGGGTCCAAGCAACAGGATCCGAAGCTCCAGGTTTCGGAGGGAAAGGTGGTCTTCCAGGAACTCCAGGTCGTGATGATTGGAGTTGGATCCGGAGCAAAGGAGCATGAAGTCCAAGACCTTCCACCGCACCACTACCATTAAGGTGATGATCGGATCCCAATCTAGGGATGATTGAAGAGGATGAAGAGGGGCATCAAGATTCAAATTCATCAACGTCTCATGGCGAAGGCAACTGCTTCCTCCCTAGAATTTTGGATCCCCACTAAACTGTAGAAGCCCTCCCCCCTTATTCTACCGGAACCCCCGAGAGAGAGAGATTCCACCCTTGAATTCAAATGTCGACCTCTTTTTTCTAACCCTAGCAACTTCTTTTATATCCCCTCTCATGGGTCGACCCTTGCTTTATTTTATAGACCAATATTTTTCCATATCAAGGACTATTGATGATGAATCCATTTCAAATTGCACAAAAATTCATTTTAAAAATTATTAGAGTTGATGATGGTGGTGATGTAATTTAAGTGCAACTAGAATGATGGTACAACAATATGTAAATAAAGTTGAGGTTAAAATTTGACTCTATTTTTTTAAAACCAATTTTCTATACATACAATGTTCATGAAATATAGTAATTTCCCTCAAGATATGACAATTTTATTTCGAGATAGCAATGCTACACATCACAAGAATTTTGAATGAAGATGCTTTTTGAACTCTTCAGAATACAAATATGAAATGGTTGTACCTTGAATTGAATGAGATAATAGTAAAATTGATAATGGTAAAGGAGGGAGGATTCTTTTAATTCTTTAGAATGTGAGTATATTATAATTATATTCTAAATTAAATACGATGATTGTGTATATTGGGATTGATGCGGCGAGGAAAAATGTGTTTACCTCCTTTCGATGCGACGAAGGCACGAAGGAAGCTTTGGGGCTTCTCGCAGACTGCAATAGTAAAGGATGAGAAGACGAAGCAAAGAAACGCAAAACCAACACCGACAATGAAAACTAGAACACAGGATGTAACGTGGTTCGGAATGAGTATTCCTACTCCACGGAGGTGAGCTCTCTCACCGGGGACAATGCCCAAGCACTTTCCACTATGAACGTCCTCCTTTCCGGAAAGGAAACTTCCCGAGGCGGAGGAGAAAACCTCTTACAATTTAATCTCAATACAAGAAAGAGTACACGCAATGTGACAGAGAAGGTCGCTACTCTCCTTCTCTGGCGAGGTAGTGGTAGCTCTCCTCCTCCTGTATCTTCGTCTCTTGCTTGTTGGAATAATTGCGGATCCTCTTTCTTCTGTCCTCCTTTTCCCTTTTATCCTCCTTCTCTGATCTATCGCTACCTCGCGGATTATCCCCATCGTACACGTGACCACCACGTCCACCTGGAGAATAATTCTGTTACAGATACGAGGGGCGAAGGCTCCTCGGAATATTATGTGGGGACCTCTCCTTTTGTTACATAACACCTCCTCATCTACATTTCAGGAAACTAGGTTAGCCTGTCCCCCTCAACCATCCACTTTTGGTGAAACTAACTTAGGTCTATAGCTTGTTGGATCGAGAAGTGTCGCTAGAGGGGGGTGAATAGCGATCGTAAATCTTTTCGATGTTTCGTTCGAGTAGACAATTAAACGAGTAAGAGCAGCGGAAAATAAAGGAACGCGTTTATTTTTACTTGGTTCACAACCCAGCGGTTGTTACTCCAAGGCCCTATCAGTCCTAGACCACGTACGGAGGGCAAAGCACTATAACGTCTCCTCCTCGTTGGAGGTAGGAGACAACGATCACAAAAACTGAATGTACGAGGATGAGGCAACAAGCCTACCTCACCTCATTATGATTAAAATAAGGAATACAATAAAAATAATTACTTGCTACTGCTGCCGACGAAGGAGATTTGAACTTGTCGTCGCGTCGGCGTTATGACGGCGTTGGAGCATTGGCGTTGTAGGAGCACTTGATGAATAAACTTGATGATGCTTGGAGTTGGAATCCTCCCCTCTTTTTATAGATTTTGGCCTCTGAATATGTCTCCTCTTTTTTCGGAACAGATCACGAAGTTGTCCAAATTTTATCGCGAAGTGGCTGCGTCAAACCTTATCTGTTTTGACCTAGTGCAAAGGCTGATTCGTTGCCATCAGTTAACTGATGCCTCCCATCAGTCGACTGCTTGATGTCCAGCAGTCGACTGCCAGCCTGACCACTTCCCTGCAGTAAGAGGTTAGCTCGGAAAATGATAAATGTAACGGTTTCTGACCGTCCGATCTCGACCTAGACCTTCCATGGGAAGTCTTAATCGGATCGCCGCCTACGGTCATCCCCGTAAAGAGGACACGACCTTACAATATCTCACTCACACGAGCTTACCTCGATAATAGCTCTTGCTTCCGGCCTTCCACTCCATTCCTTCGGCTCCCTCCAAAGTCACTCGAGTGTCGCCCGACCACCACGACTTCCTCCGGGTGTCTCTAGCCTTCAGCTCCAGCTTTAGCACTTTTCTGCACACTCGATTTAGCTCGTGAGATAATGATGTAAACTTAACTTTGTGTCTTTGCCATAATCAAAACACAGGTTCGATTATCTAGTGCCCCTGCACCAACAATCTCCCCCTTTTTGATCTATGGCAAACCAACACAAAGTTAAGGGAAATTAAAGCATAAAACAGGTATAGTAGAAGATGAATGTGAAGATGAATATCATTTCCAAAAACTCCCCCTCAACCAAAACTCCCCCTTAACCCTAGGTGAGTTTTGAAAGAGATAATTTAATTTTCAAAATTAAATTTAATGTTACTCCCCCTTAACTCTCCCTTAACTCCCGCTCTTCTCCCCCTTTTGCCATAAATCAAATGTTGGGGGTTGTTATGTAAAATTGAAGTTTGTTATATAAAATAGGGGTTTAAAATAATATGGTATATGCATGCATCAAGATAAATCAACTATGAGTCTAAGCATGCATCTAGCAGTGATTAGATAAATTGGTTCGAGGTGTGTCCCTCTGCACCAATAATCTAAAGATTTATAATATAACCCTTAGGGTTAGTTTGCTCTCCCCCTTAGTCAAATTTATGAAGTATAAGAGATGTAGGGGGCGCTAAAATTTGGCCTAAAGAGTCATTAAGTACAATAGTTGAGAAAATAAGTAGTATTTTGAAGAGATTATATTTCAATTATCCTTAACATCTCACCCATTCTATGTGTCTCAGAATTTGTTCACCTTATATGTTTTGTGAGATGATTTTAAATTTGTTAAAGATAGTCAAACTTGGATTAGATTCAGATTTAACCTTTAGATCGTTAAGTAACTTTTCGAGAAACTGGCTTCCAGGTCGTGGCGAGGCACAGGGGCCTTCTTTGATCGGAACAACGACCACTTCCTTAGACAAAGTCAAATTCAAGAAAATATCACTTAAGTCACTTAGGGTTACTTCCTGGTCTAACTAGTTTAGGATACAGTGAGGTAGCTTCAGCTAGTTCCACTTGGTCAAGTGCACCAAGCTAGATACGCCTTATCTAGCTCGAATACACGAGACTTTGTTTCCCTAACGTACTATCATCTCGCCGCGTCCTGATACTATGTTGTCATGAGTTGACTAACCATTTACCCTATCTAGCCATTCTAAAAATTAAAGTAAAATATGCAATGGTTTTGCTAAGTAAGCGGGTATACTATTTTAGTGTTAGCTCCCCCTGGACCATTGAACCAATATGGTCTATTCAAATAATGAACTTGATCCTGGGGAATCCAAACCTTATTAGTCCTTATATGTGAGTTCAATAAAACCTTTGGGACCCATGCTTGAACTCTTTGATGACTACGATTTACGATAGACATATAAGACCTATTCGTAGTCTTTGACTTAAATCCGAGTCCGACTTTGTTGTACACGGCTCTTTGGGTTCCAAGTAGTCGATTAAGGTTCTTAGATCCCAATGTGAACCTTTCCAACCTAGCCTCAACCTCTTAAACTCGGTCTTTCAAGAGAGAATTCTCCTCCTCAAGTTTTTCAATTTGGGTTGAGTTTCCCTCTTGAACTTGACTAGTTGAAGAGGTTAGAGTAGCCTCTTGCTTGAGGGTTTCAACCTCCTCAAGTAACGACTCAACCCTAGACTCGGACTTAGTTAATTTCCTATTAAGCATTTTAATTGTATTGTAAAGCGTATGAATTAGTGAGCGGCTAACCTTAATTTTCTCTTTTGGTCCGGCTTTGAGTTGCTTCTCGAAGTAGTCCTCGAGTTCGGAGTCAGTGTTATAGTTGGACTCGGCTTCGGATTCTAACTCGGACTCCTCCGGTCTTGCCATGTAAGCTATGTCTTCTTTGTTGTCCCAAGTTGCATGGAAGGCTTTCCTTGCTCCCTTTTTCTTTTGGTTCTCGTACTTCAATTTCCTTCTTTCTTTTCGAACTATTCTCCGCACAACGTTCACTATTGCTTCCACCTCTTCTGATTCGGACTCTGATTCATCTTCGGGTTCGAGTTCATCTACTTGCCTAGTAGGTGGCTTGCTTCTTTGTCCTGCAAGTAGAGCAATACCTCTCTCGGCCCGCACCATGTTAGTTTGCTCGTGAAGTTCAAACTCAGAAAATAATTCGTCTAACCTAAGCTTTGAAAGGTCCTTAGAGACCTTGTAGACATCGACAATGGATGCCCACAGGGTAGTCCTAGGGAAAGCATTTAAATCGTACCTTATAAGGTCCCGGTTCTCTACGGCTTGCCCGATCGAGTGAAGACCATTGACGATGTCTTGGATCCGCGCATGTAATTGGGTGGCGGTCTCGCGATCCTGCATCTTTAGATTGTCCTAAATCTCTTTTACATACATTAGCATCGGGCGTCCCTTCGTGTAGATCAATCAATTTGTTCTAGAGGTCTTTGGCGCTAATGAATGGACCGATGCGGTTGAGCTCCTCCTTGGACAAGTCACATTGTAATATTTGAGTTGCTCTTGCATCGGCTTCGATTTGCCTCTTGGTTGTATTTGTCCACTTATTGAAATCCAAGGGCTCTCCTTGATCATTGGTGGGTAGAGCAAAGCCAATTTGAATTATTATCCAAGTCTCGACTTGTGTTTTCAAGAAACACTCCATCCGACCTTTCCAATAACGGAAATCATTTCCGTTAAAGAACGGAGGTCGGGTGGTGCTATACCCCTCAATGTGAGCCATTAAGTCTCTTGCAAAAACATGAATAAAAACCAAAGAGAATTCCAAGACTTGGTCTTGGATTAGTAGTGCGGGAAATAATAGGAAATAAATAGAAATAAATAAGAAGAATAAGAAACTAACAAAAACTAGAAACTTACGACCTTCGGTGTCCCCGAAAGGCTACTGAACGTTGGATTTTGGGGCTGGAAACAGCTTGTTACGAGGGTAAACCCTCCTAAGAAATGTAGATCTCTCAGAGGGCTTCGATTTGGTAGGTAGATCGTTACGTGAGTCCACTTGTGCAAAAAGTTATGGCCGTTTTACCGTCGGCTACTCCAAGGGAGAATACTTGCAAGCACACAACCAAAAGAAACGTACCAAGACTTCGTCTTAGATTAGTAGTGCGGGAGGAATAAAAACCTAAGAAAGATACGAATCAAAAAATACGAAAAGAAAACCAAAACGTGCTAGATTGGTGGTTTCACCAATTCTTAGCGCCCCCGCTCTGATACCAATTGTTGGATCGAGAAGCGTCGTTAGAGGGGGGGGGGGTGAATAGCGATCGTAAATCTTTTCAACGTTTCGTGTGAGTAGACAATTAAACGAGTTAGAGCAGCGGAAAATAAAGGAACACGTTTATTTTTACTTGGTTCACAACCCAGCGGTTGCTACTCCAAGACCCTATCGGTCCTAGACCGCATACGGAGGGCAAAGCACTATAACGTCTCCTCCTCGTTGGAGGTAGGAGACAACGATCACAAAAACTGAATGTACGAGGATGAGGCAACAAGCCTACCTCACCTCGTTACGATTAAAATAAAGAATACAATAAAAATAATTACTTGCTATTGCTGCCGACGAAGGAGATTTGAACTTATCGTCGCGTCGGCATTATGACGGCGTTGGAGCGTTGGCGTTGTAGGAGCACTTGATGAATAAACTTGATGATGCTTGGAGTTGGAATCCTCCCCTCCTTTTATAGATTTTGGCCTCTAAATATGTCTCCTCTTTTTTCGAAACAGATCACGAAGTTGTCCAAATTTTATCGCGAAGTGGCCGCGTCAAACCTTATCCGTTTTGACCTAACGCAAAGACTGATTCGTCGCCATCAGTCGACTGATGCCTCATCGATCATCGATGAGCATCGATCGGCCGCTTGATGTCCAAGAATGATCACCGGCTGGCCACTTCCCTGCAGTAAGAGGTTAGCTCGGAAAATGATAAATGCGACGGTTTCTGACCGTCCGATCTCGACCTAGACCTTCCACGGGAAGTCTTAATCGGATTGCCGCCTATGGTCGTCCCCGTAAAGAGGACACGACCTTACAATATCTCACTCACACGAGCTTACCTCGATAGTAGCTCTCACTTCCGGCCTTCCACTCGATTCCTTTGGCTCCCTCCGAAGTCACTCGAGTGTCGCCAGACCACCGCGGCTTCCTCCGGGTGTCGCTAGCCTTCAGCTCCAGCTTTAGCACTTTTCTACACACTCGATTTAGCTCGTGAGATAACGATGTAAACTTAACTTTGTGTCTTTGTCATAATCAAAACACAGGTTCAATTATCTAGTGCCCCTGCACTAACATAGCTCATGGATCGTATAGCCTTTGGGCTCCCTGCTAGCCCGAACCCACTCTCCTTCTTCCCTCACCGAACGACCTTTGGATTGCCTAGGCTGAACCGATTCTTATCCGTCCCGTCTACCTCTATGATTATCTGGCCGAGCCGATTCTTATCCGTCCCATCTGCCTCTATGATTATCTGTCCGAACCGATTCTGGTTTATTTCCCACCGAAGTGTCTCCTCCCGCCTTCGCCTTACCGTGTCGATTGCCTTCACTAGCTTTCCCGTGCCAATTATTTCAGGCGCTTGCGCCCGAACCGTTCCTCCCTTCTTTCTCCACTGAACCTGTTAATTGGTTCGTGTTGGTGCAATCAACCCAGGTCACGATTGACCAGGACTCGAGTTTGACTCAAGTGATGTTTTGATGTTTCGACAAAAACATATGACAATGTAATTGTCATAGGGAAGTCCAAGTCTTGAGTACTTGGCATGGAAAGTCCAAGTGGGACACTTGGCATTTGGGAAAGTCCAAGCATGGGTCTTGGCAAGGTAAAGTCCAAGTCTTGAGTACTTGGCATGGAAAGTCCAACATGGTTTGGCAAGGAAAGTCCAAGCATGGTCTTGGCATGAGAAGTCCAACATGGGTTGGCAAGGGAAAGTCCAAGTTTGAGTCTTGGCATGAGAAGTCCAACATGGGTTGGCAAGGGAAAGTCCAAGTTTGAGTCTTGGCATGAGAAGTCCAAGGGGTTTGATATTGGCTGCGTAAAGTCCAAGCGGGATTCTTGGCAGCATAGGACCAATGTTTGGCGGCGTAAAGTCCAAGCGGAGTCTTGGCGGCGTAAGTCCAATGTGTCTTGGCGGTGTAGACACCGTTAGCATGACATAGCCGATGGAAGCACCTGAAGGCTAGCGCGATGGATGAACAAGTCATGGATGACTTGGAGGGATCCGAGAGGCGTGAGGCTGATGGAGGTGGCTAGAAGGCTTAGGTCTAGGCTAAGGGTGGTCTAGCAAGTATGGGGGAACCATACTTGGGTTAAAACCTCATGTTTGAGGTGTGCCAGTCGACTGGTGCCATGTGGCGATCGGAGAAATCAACTAGGGTTTGTTGCGGAAGTAGCCTAGCGATGCCGTAAGCGATCGGTGATTATGTTATCGATCGGTGATGCTCGAATTTTCGGCCCCAGAATGGAGTCTCACTTTCATTGCCGAGATGAGCGATCGGTGATAGCTCATCGATCGTGATGGTCATTATCAGTCGACTGATGTCCTAGCCGTTGGATTTTTCCATCGTGGATTACACCGTTGTCTCACAACAACAGTGTGATCAGTTGACTGATGGTCCCGAGCAGTCGACTGATCAACCTTTTCCAGCACAGGTTGAAGCTATATAAGAAGCTCGTGATGGAGGAAAAGATAGCGATTTTCTTGAGCGAAATTGAAGGGGGAAGTTGGTGCTTTCCAGTCCTTCAAAGCTAGTTCAAGGCAATCAAAGATCAAGCAATCCAAAGCTCTTGTAAAGTGTTTTTCCTTTACTTGCATTTGTATTTCACTTATATTTGCTTGTTTACTTTGTATTACTTGTTGTAATTCATTGTACGAGGTTTCTCCACCTCCGACTTGTTGTCGAGAAGGAGCTTTATTGCTTAGTGGTGTTTGTGGCATCGCTAGGGTTCGTACGAACCCAATCCGTGGAGTAGGAACCGTTATGGTTCCAAACCACATTATATCGTGCGTGTTGTGATTGTATCTTGTGTTTGTATTTGTTATTGTTTATTCTGTTGCGTACTAACAAGATTGTAGACAAGCAACGCGAACGAATTCCATCTACGTATGGTCAAACGCTATTCACCCCCCCTCTAGCCGTTCCAAACGATCCCTAACAAGTGGTATCAGAGCCCGGGGCTCTTCAACGGATTAACAACCGGGAGCAAGACGCTAGAGGGTAAAAGATGGAAGTCCAAGATCAATTAGGTTGGGACATCAACACACCGGTGCCCTATACCCTATACGGACGAGAAGGATTCAATTCTTGGAAGGGAAGAATTGAGGATTTTATTATGATGAGAGACTTTGAGGAATGGTCCATTTTGATGGATGGATTTGAATATCCAAGAGGACCAAAAGGTGGATTCCTCAAAAAGAAGAGATGGACCGAAGAGCAAGTTCAAGCATCCGAAAAAAATGATAAGGTGATAAAATTTTTAATTGATTTAATGCCTAACAATATCTTGTGTATGTTAGGTAATTATGTAGATGCTAAAGAGTTATAGAGCCAAGTGATAAAGTTCCATGAAAACTCATCATTGGTCCAAGAAGAAGAAGAAGAAGAAGAGTGCTCACCCTCTCAAGCTCAAGCAAGCACATCATTATCTAAAGAGCTTGAGGATTCGGAGGTTGATAGGGAGTCAACTTCCGGATCGTTGGAGGAAGTGGAAGAAGCATCCACTTCAAGGATTGAGGGGGAGGAGAGAACCTCCACACCGGAACATCAAGAAGATGCTTCGACATCCGGTCAAGATGAAGAAGCCCAAAGTCCAATTCCGGTCCTTATTAACCTAGGTAACTCAAACACTCTAATTTCAAATAAAAATAATATTATGTGTTTTGAGTGTAGGGAATTTGGGCACTATAAGAGCAAGTGCCCAAAGAAGATTAGGAAAGCTCCACCGGCACCAAAAGTCAAGGATGCCGGTTCCCCAACACCTAAAGGCAAGGAGCACATCATATGCTTCAAGTGCAATTCAAAGGGGCATTATCGGAGTCAATGCCCTAGGGGGAAGAAGAAGGGGCAAGAAGAAGCATCACAAGTAGGGGGAGCTAAGGCTAACCCTAAGGCACATTTTAGTAATGCATCTTCTAATTTAAATGCTAAAAAGCATGCTAGGAACGTTAATTCTCTTGCAATTTATGAAAATCATGTTAATAGGAATAAATATTTTTGCTTAGGAGCTAAGAGAGTCCATGTAGGAAATAGGGAAAAATTTGGGACTAATGTCCCTAAAAATAACTTATTTAAGGACAAACCTAGGTCAAATAACTCAAGATCAATTTTACCTAGGGAGACAATTAGAAAGGTGCAAGAGCACCTAGGTGTTAACCCTAAATGGACTAGGCATATGCCTAGAAAGTCCCATGCCCAAGAATTTAATCAAAAATCAATTGGGCAATTAGAATTAGAAAACCAAGCCTTGAGGTCAAGGCTTGAGAAACTAGAAAAGACCCTTAGGAATATACAAAACCAATTTAAAGGGTCTATTGGTCAAAGTCAAAGGTCCAAAAGTCAAAGTCAACACCAAGGACCTAAGAGTCAAAAGTCAACCAAAGGCAAGCAAGGCTTGGGTCACAAACCTAAGCCTAAGGTAGCTTACCATAGTGTTCCATTTGATTATGGGACACAAACTAGGTCTAGGAAGACCAAGGTCAATAGGGAAGTCATCCCTAAGGTTGACCAAAGGTTGTGCCTAGTGGCTAGGGTTTCTAGGAAACCTAGGGTGACCACTAAGAAGGTTGCAAGGGGAGTTACCCCTAGAGTCAACCTAGGTAAGACCCAAATACCCAAGGCTAACAAGCCTAGGAAGGTCATTAGGAAGGTATCTAGGGAGGTTATCCCTAAGGAATACCTAATTAACCCTAGGAGCTCAAATCGTTTTTGGATTCCTAAGAGCGTGATTGATTCACGCTAAGATGGGTTTAGGGTGTGTCAACCTTGATTGGATGGGTAGTTAACTCAACCATGGCAAAGGTGGCATGTTAGGTCATTTTCAAGGTTATGGTTACCTTGGAAATACATTTGAGTCTTAATCCTAAAAGTTTTAGGATGTGCCAATATTACTTGAGAAGTTTGATAAAATGATCAAAATTGGCACAATTTAGGTTTAGAGGTTAGTGTGTCATTTTGGGTTTTTGGCACACTTGGAAGAAAAATATAAATATGACAAAATATAATTAATTATATGAAATGGCAATTAATATTAAAATTTAGGTATTACTATACCTATATATTTTATATGCCATGCTTTGTTTGCCATATAACATGCCATGATATCATGCTTATTTTTAATCATTCTATATGTCATGTACATGTTTAGGATTAAGGATTAAATGTCATGTGTTTTTAGATTTCATATTATGCCATGACATCATGATTATGAGCATGTGTTTATCTATATCATCTCTAATGCCATAATCACTCATGCATTTAAGATAATTTAATTGAAATTGATTTAAGGACAATGGCATGACTTGGAGTCCCATTTATAAGGGAATCAAGTAGGGTTGCCTTAGAAAAATGCATGAAACCCTAGATTAAATGAACCAAAACCCACATCTCACATCCAATTGACATGCATGTGTATTTATACACCCTAGATACATGTGAGATGCTAGGATAATAAGTTAGGTTCAAGGTGCATAGGTAGTGCATCTAGATGAACTCAAACTTATTTTAATTATCACCAAGAATCATAAGGAAAGCTAATATACAAACTATGTATATTTAGCCAATAAATTATGGTTCAAAATAGGCTTTCAAAAACATTTTAAAATCAATTTAGAAAACCTTGGTGAAATCTATCTTTTGATAGCCATCATCATTGTAGAAGTTGATACAAAGTGGATCAAAAACTTTAAAGTTTTTAATAGTTTTGAACTTTGTACCAATCTCCTATTTCAATGATAAAAATATTTTTCCAAAATTTTTCACTGATTGTATGTGTGATAAGTAATATACGTATCAAGTTTCGTGATTT
This sequence comes from Wurfbainia villosa, assembly GCA_025175895.1. NCBI lineage: Eukaryota > Viridiplantae > Streptophyta > Magnoliopsida > Zingiberales > Zingiberaceae > Wurfbainia > Wurfbainia villosa. Next base: position 6,231,864 of record JAKLTH010000147.1, read on the forward strand.
TTTGATTTACGTAGAATTACTTATGACTTTCCAAAAGTTGAGTCTGATTTCTGAAAATCAGGTTTTCAGTTATCAGTCGACTGATGGGCAGCGTTTGGACTCGACTGCAACGCTGTATCACTCGACTATTGCCTCGTGACAGTCGACTGATGGACACATCATTCGACTGGTATCTGACAGAGTCGACTGATAGCCTGATTTCGGGGTTACCAAAGTTGTTTAACCCGATTTCAGCTACGGTTATGGTCCCTAATCACTCCTAACCCTAGGATATGCTTTGGGAAGCATTATAAAGGGTGAAAATTCATTGGATATGGATTAGAAGAAGTATTTAGGGTTTGTATCAATTTTAAGGTGTTGGAAAGTTTAGTGTTGAATTTCTAACCTTAATTTTGATGGTTTAGAGTTCCTATTGACTTAGGGACTTCCCAAGGACATTGTTGGTGCAACGGTCAAGGGGGAGCAAGCCTTTAGGGGGAGGTATCCATCTTGGGATGATGGATGTGTTTTTTTTTCTCCTTGAAGAGGAGAAGTTATTGGGAGAATATGACATCAATTGGGAAATTGATGGGACATGAGACATTGACCTCCTTGGAGAGGAAACCTTTTTGATATTAGTCAAAAAGGGGGAGAATGTTTGGGGGAGAATATTTGGTGAGTGTTTACCAATTTGGGATAGTTGGTAAGGGATTTGAGTTAGTGTTCTAACTCAATAATCTGTTTGGTTTTTGTCAAACATCAAAAAGGGGGAGATTGTTGGTGCAATCGGACCAGGTCACGATTGACCAGGACTCGAGTTTGACTCGAGTGATGTTTTGATGTTTCGACAAAAACATATGACAATGTAATTGTCATAGGGAAGCCCAAGTCTTGAGTACTTGGCATGGAAAGTCCAAGTGGGACACTTGGCATTTGGGAAAGTCCAAGCATGAGTCTTGGCAAGGTAAAGTCCAAGTCTTGAGTACTTGGCATGGAAAGTCCAACATGGGTTGGCAAGGAAAGTCCAAGCATGGTCTTGGCATGAGAAGTCCAACATGGGTTGGCAAGGGAAAGTCCAAGTTTGAGTCTTGGCATGAGAAGTCCAAGGGGTTTGATATTGGCTGCGTAAAGTCCAAGCGGGAGTCTTGGCAGCATAGGACCAATGTTTGGCGGCGTAAAGTCCAAGCGGAGTCTTGGCGGCGTAAGTCCAATGTGTCTTGGCGGTGTAGACACCGTTAGCATGACATAGCCGATGGAAGCACCTGAAGGCTAGCGCGATGGATGACTTGGAGGGATCCGAAAGGCGTGAGGCTGATGGAGGTGGCTAGAAGGCTTAGGTCTAGGCTAAGGGTGGTCTAGCAAGTATGGGGGAACCATACTTGGGTTAAAATCTCATGTTTGAGGTGTGCCAGTCGACTGGTGCCATGTGGCAATCGATTGGACTGAGTCAACTAGGGTTTGACTGTGGGAAGTAGCCTAGCAGTCGACTGCCACTATTAGGCAGTCGACTGATGGACGAGCAGTCGATTGATTATGTTATCAGTCGACTAATGCTCGTATTTTCGGCCACAGAATGGAGTCTCACTCGACTGCTGAGACGAGCAGTCGAGTGATGGCTCATCAGTCGACTGATGGTCATTATCAGTCGACTGATGTCCTAGCCGTTGGATTTTTCCTGCGTGGATTACACCGTTGTCTCACAGCAACAGTGTGATCAGTCGACTGATGGTCCCGAGCAGTCGACTGATCAACCCTTTCCAGCACAGGTTGAAGCTATATAAGGATCTCGTGATGGAGGAAAAGATAGCGATTTTCTTGAGCGAAATTGAAGGGGGAAGTTGGTGCTTTCCAGTCCTTCAAAGCTAGTTCAAGGCAATCAAAGATCAAGCAATCCAAAGCTCTTGTAAAGTGTTTTTCCTTTACTTGCATTTGTATTTCACTTGTATTTGCTTGTTTACTTTGTATTACTTGTTGTAATTCATTGTACGAGGTTTCTCCACCTCCGACTTGTTGTCGAGAAGGAGCTTTATTGCTTAGTGGTGTTTGTGGCATCGCTAGGGTTCGTACGAACCCAATCCGTGGAGTAGGAACCGTTATGGTTCCGAACCACGTTATATCGTGCGTGTTGTGATTGTATCTTGTGTTTGTATTTGTTATTATTTATTCCACTGCGTACTAACAAGATTGTAGACAAGAAACGCGAACGAATTCCATCTACGTACGGTCAAACGCTATTCACCCCCCCTCTAGCCGTTCCAAACGATCCCTAACAGTTCGGATAACACCTTGCCTGTGAGCTCATAGAGAAGAGGTAACGACAGTATCATTAGTCAACCCCAAAAAATAGTCAAGCGAAGTTATAAGCTTGACTTTCCAACTATATAAGGTTCCTACTCCATCCTTGGCTTATTAATTCAAATTTACTCCTCTCTTAAAGTTTTACCGCATATACTTGAGGCGGCCTAATGGGCCCATGGACCCCGCTTCTCCTTTTTCTCTCCTATAATCGAACCGTCACAAAAACACTATATAAACCTCCGCCTTTTTCTTTTAGGTATTACTTAGTGTGCCCAACAATACCGTCCCTTCCACTTCTTCTCTCCTGCGATTTTCACCGGTGGCGTTTCAACGACCCACCCCTCTCCTTATACGTTCTTCTTCTAACCCCCCAAGTAAGTACTCTGTCCTGCTTTATACCTATGGCCCCTAAGACCATCCCCTCACCTGCGTGGTATGAGCATATCATAACCCAACTAGACCGCGATCATTATTTCTTTAACCTTAAGGACAGGTTTATAGACTCTTCCCTAAAATGCTGCTTTACGACCAAGTGCACCGACCAAATTGTCCTCCTTCTGATCTAACTTGCTTCTTCTCCGAACAGTTTCTTAACGGCCTATCCCTACCAACACCTTCCATCTATTTAGACATTTTAGACTTTTATGGACTACCCCTGAACCAATTCACCCCCAATTCCTTTCGGATTCTGTCGGGGCCTCTATAGTGTTTCAACATCTAAACCTCTCTTTAACCCCTGAAATATTCCATTGCTTCTTTCAATTGAAATCGTCCAAGGCAGGCCTTTTTTACCTGTCCAGCCGTCCAGACTGCCAATTCCTAGTGAACATGCCTACTTCTCATAAGGGATGGGAAGAATTGTACTTTTTTGTACATCTTCCAGCACCTTTACCTTACTCCGATACCTGGAAGGTGGAACTTCCCGAACTGCCTTCCTTCCGGGAAATGAGGACCCAATGTCCTTTCCCAGAAGTGTATAGAATATTGGGAGAGTCACATTACTGTTTGAATCACTTGATAAAAACTCCCCTTCTGAGCCACTTCAGACTATCCCCCCTCCCTTCGACGACCTTAGTTACTGTAGGTAGGATGATACTTTCCTTTTAATATAACTTTCTTCCTGCATTATTCATCTTTCTCACCAATACATTTTGCAGATAATCTAATGCAGGACGTTTTGGTAGAAGGAGAGGAGATTAAGGCTGCCAAGAAGAAGAAGAAGGCCTCAACCAAGAGGGGTAAATCGTTGGCAGCTCCTTCTTCTCCTCGGAAGAAACTGCGGCTCGTTAAGAAAGGAGCCCCGAGTTCATCTACTCTTCCCCCTTCCTCTTCCGGTCAACCTGGTTCGCGATCCTTAACCATCTACGAACCGAGGAGAAAGGATATTACCTTATCCGTCCCATCTTCATCTCCCCACAGAAGGGACTCTCCTTCCCATTCTCCCAATTCATCCCCCTCTGCACATGATTCTCTTTTGCCTTCCTGAACCGAGTCCATCTCTGCTCCTATCCCCTCCGACACACTTACTTCTCCCGCCCCTCTTTAGCGCATTGGACCCGCGCTTCCCTCCGAAGGAGAGGATCTTCCTCTTCTGACCCCCTCAAGGGCTACATTGGGATCTCTGCTGTAGATTCGTAACCCTTCGGAGGTGAAATTTTTTAATCAATCAGGCGTGCAAGGTCCCTGCGAACAAGTAGGCAAATTGCTGGTTGAGGTACTTACTATCCCCTTCTCATCTTTACTATATGTATCTCTATGTGTCAGCATATACTGATGGTGCTTCCTTTCTTCTAGGCCTCAACCCAACACAGCAAAATGGTAGTTCAACTGGCTCAATTCCAGTCCAGCGTAGAGGCACGCCACTTCGCCTCTCTAGCGCAGCAGAAAAAACTCGTTCGGCAGTTGAGCGAGAGAGAGGCGAAGGAATCTGACCTGAGGGGCCAATGTGAAGATGCTATGACACAATTGGCCCTGGTCCAAAGCGAAAAGGAGGAGCTTCAGCGAAGGAATGAAGACCTCAAACAACAAGTTTTCTTCCAGTCTAGTGAATTGCAGCAGGTGGATATCCTCGCCCAGGAACTAAAAGAGTATAAGGGGTAGCTCGGGGACGCCATCATTAAAGCCGTCGATTCTTCAACTGCTATCGAACAGCTCCAGCAAGAACGCCAACTGCTTCGACTGGAATGACAAGCTTGGGAAGCCACTAGGAAATCTTGCATAGAGAAGTGCCAAGAACTCTCCTCCATGGTGGCTGCTCTCCCTCAAGCTCTGTCAGCAGCGGCTCAGCAACAGTCTGCCCTCCATAAAGAATACTCCGAAGCCCTTTCAACTTTGGGACGGCAAGCTATACAGGCAACCACGGAGAAGGATGCCTTGGCGGCCCAGCTGACGGAAAGCCAAGCCCGGTGGCTTCATTGTCGAGCTCAATTAACATTGCAGCAGAACAGTGCGAGAGCGAGGCGATATGAAAGGGCGATATGTCAAGAAGGGGGTGGACCTGTTCATCCTGGGCTTCGATAGGTCCTCGACTCTAAATGCCGAACAGGGGTATCCGCCTCCTAGCACGGACACCAGTTATTTAAATCCTGTAGATGCCTTATCCAAGTGTCCCCCCGAACTATTTGAATTATAACTTCCCACATCCCATTCCTTGTAATGACTCTTTTCTTAGTGCTGAAAAGTAATTATGTTAACATAGCTTTTGAGTTGTTCTCTTTGCATGCCTTCTCGTGGGTCGGGAATTCCGAACCAATTTTGTGCTTTTCTCTTTTTACGCTGACGTTTCTTTTCTCGTGTCGCATAGCGCAATTACCTTATTTGTTCGGGAACTTATTCAGAGGGTCTCAGATGGTCTTATTCATATCCGACCCAATTTTGGCTCGGTCAAAAATTAAATGACTTTCTCCTGTTGATCTTCACTATCTCTCTCACTGCTTCGGAAACGATATCTTGAGGAGTACCTATGCGGCTGCCATTACGATATCAGTCTCTTCACCTTCTTCCCCTTCCCAAGAACTACTACAGTTCCTTTCCCCCAACTATAAATTATCACCCTTCATGTCTTCGTCCTTCCATCTTACTCCCATGGCTTCAGCAGGACACCCCATTGAGATTTCTTGGACTCGAATCTTCGGTGTGGGGTAGCTTTAGGGATCTTGAAGGTCAAGAAAACCCGCTCGAGACCTCATCTTCGCCCCCTTCCTTTTCCGCCCCACACCACAGCTCCCTCCCCTCCCGTGGGGAGGTCTTATCGAGCACCCTTTCCTTCGTTCCGCAATCGGGTGTGGAACCCTCCCTTAACATGGGAGTACACAGTCGGAGATCCCCGGGCCTCTGTCGAACTTCCCCCACTTCCACCGGCTCTAGCCTTCATTCCAGTTTCCCCGGCGGGGATCCGTCCGCCTCCTTTTAATGAAGGTCCACCAGTTCTTCCAGTTTCCCCCGCGAGGATCCGTTTGCCTCCTCTTGATGAAGGTCCACCGGTCATTCCTTCTGCTCAAGGCGAGCTCTACAGGGTCATCTTGGCACCTCCCCCCCCCCCCTCCGAGGAGCCCTCTAATGCTTCTTCTATTAAGAGCAATCATAGAAAATCTTCATAGCTTAAATGATGTAATCATTTTAAGTATGCTAATAAAAATGAAGGAGGGAATTGGTATTTATTTTTGTCGTTTTCCTGTAGAAGTAAGGTTTTTGTCATCAGAAAGACTGTAATCTGGCCTGAACATACTTTCTTTTACCATCTCCCGGGGATTCAGACCCTTTTTTCTTACAATTATTGTACCAGCGACTTTTCACCTATTGTCGTTACGTTTCCCCTTCTTTACCAGCATTCATTATCCTTACTTTTTCTGCTAATAAATGCACTCTCATCCTCCATCGTTATAAGGACCTCCAACCCCGGCTGTATAACATCCATCTTTTCCCTTCTTTTCCCTTAGCCATGGACAAAATGTCTGAACAGGGCAGCAGTTCCTTTCCTTCTAAAGAAAAGGTGGACGAGCAATGTTATATTGCCAACCTAGAAGAACAAGTGAGGTATTTGCAGCAGCGGTTGAGGGAGGTTTCTGCCAGCAACTGCTCTTTGCGCCAACAGCTAGCAGGGTCCCAGAAGGAACTATCTAAGCAGATCTTCCTGCAGCAATCTTACTTTCGGCAACTAATGTGCCAACCTCCGCCGCGCAAAGAAACTCCGTCAGCACCTCCTAACAAAGAATTGTAATACCCTATATATATATAAGGGTCTCTTATTTTCTTCTTGAAAAAAGAATCAGAATGTGTAATCCTTTCTAAAATAATAGACTTTTCCCACTTGTCTTCTTCTTCCAGCATTTCTTGAGTTATGCCTCATTTCACCTTCCTCATACCCAAATAAGATGACACATAGCTGAGGCCTACTTCGGCGCTTCTGCTAGGAATATAATAATATAGAGTCGCTAAATGACCCAACTCTGCTGCTCTACAACCACACGGGGATAAAATAATATATAACTGAATAAGGACTTCAATTTCTTCCGCTTCGCAGGGATAAAAATGATATATAACTGAGGAGATCTCAGTTCTTCCGTTTCGCCACCACACGGGGATAAAATAATATATAGTTGAAATAATAAATTCAACTTCTTCCGCTTCGCGGGGATAAAAATGATATATAACTGAGAAAATCTCAGTTCTTCCGTTCCGCCACCACACGGGGATAAAATAATATATAGTTGAAATAATAAATTCAACTTCTTCCGCTTCGCGGGGATAAAAATGATATATAACTGAGGAAATCTTAGTTCTTCCGTTCCGCTACCACATGGGGATAAAATAATATATAGTTGAAATAATAAATTCAACTTCTTCCGCTTCGCGGGGATAAAAATGATATATAACTGAGGAAATCTCAATTCTTCCGTTCTGCCACCACACGGGGATAAAATAATATATAGTTGAAATAATAAATTCAACTTCTTCCACTTCGCGGGGATAAAAATGATATATAACTGAGGAAATCTCAGTTCTTCCGTTCCGCCATCACACGGGGATAAAATAATATATAGTTGAAATAATAAATTCAACTTCTTCCGCTTTGCAGGGATAAAAATGATATATAACTGAGGAAATCTCAGTTCTTCCGTTCCACCACCACACGGGGATAAAATAATATATAGTTGAAATATTAAATTCAACTTCTTCCGCTTTGCGGGGATAAAAATGATATATAACTGAGGAAATCTCAGTTCTTCCGTTCCGCCACCTCACGGGGATAAAATAATATATAGTTGAAATAATAAATTCAACTTCTTCCGCTTCGTGGGGATAAAAATGATATATAACTGAGGAAATCTCAGTTCTTCCGTTCTGCCACCGCACGGGGATAAAATAATATATAGTTGAAATAATAAATTCAACTTCTTCCGCTTCGCGGGGATAAAAATGATATATAACTGAGGAAATCTCAGTTCTTCCATTCCGCCACCACACGGGGATAAAATAATATATATTTGCCCAAAGGCCTTTAGCATAAAAAGTGAGCTGCTTTTCCGCCGCTACTCTTCCTCCTTTCGCCCTGAAGAGCACACCCTCATCCATCCCCTCTATTGAAAACAAGGGTTTTACTATATAGCGGGCCATCAAAGAAATAAATCTCCGTTACTCTTCTGCTTAGGGCCTCCTTTTCTACTAATTAGGAGCCCAATAGCCATTATCATCCCATTTCTTTCTCCTTTTATAGGGGATGCTTCATCTTCCTCTCTTTAGTTATCTTCATCCCTTCCGCCTTCTCATCTTCCTTTCCTGCATCCGTTCTTCTTTCCGCCACCATCTTCCAGCGTCCCCAATCATCCCCTGTAGCCTTTTCCTTCCTTCTCCCACGGACAGGATGCATTCCTCCTTCTTCCGCGAAATAGCAAGCCGTTACCCACGGGTCCCATGGGGTGATGGTCAGACACCATCTTCATCTTCGTCTTCGCCCCCGCCTACCACCATCCCCCTTATCACATCTCTACTTTCTCCTCCACCTCCGTCTGAAACTCCTGCTACGTCCACCCTGCGTGAAACTGCCATAATCAGCCCATCCTCCTCCCCTAGGCAACCGACAAACCCTAACTCTCCCCTTTCCTTCCACTCTGCCTCGGGTATGCAGGCGTCGCCTCCTCCCTCATCACAACCCGAAGATGATTCGGGGGAGATCGTGCGGCCATGCCATTCAACCGCAGATACTTGTGCATCCTTACCTTCATTTTCCCCGGAACACGTTTCCATCTTTGACCCCATGGTAATTGATATCTGCCCACTGCCTATTTCCCCTTCCGCCCTTCAACTGAAGAACTCTTCACCTCCTATGGGCTCCAGTCCACCTCCTTCTACTTCTCGCCTTCCCAACGAAGGCTCCTCCAGCCCTATGCTCATCATATCATCCTCTCCAGATTCTTCGCCAAATCACTTCCCTTCATGACTTCGATGTGCCCACATCACACGCCCGTGTGGCGCACTTTCCTCCTCCTGCTCCCGATTCTTTGCCCCCAACTTCGCCCCCTGTGAACCTTCTGTCCAGTGTTCCTCCTTCTCTCCCCTTCGAACCCCCACTTCAAACTATGGCTACCACCCCTATTCCTCCTCTCATCAGTGAACCTCCACCTTCAATATCGTCCACCCCTTCTTCTTCCTTTTCCCCTCGGAGTCTTCGAATATTGAATTTAGAAGAACTGACTCCTCGGATGGAAGGCTTGCACCATGCCCTGGAATTGGTATGTTTCTTCAATCGACTTCCTTAATTTTCTTACCGTATGATTTCCTTTCAACAACCGGCGTACATGCCCTGACCAACTACCAAGAGTTAGATCGCTCCCTCCAATAATATCGAGCTCAATCTCTACAGTTGGAACAGCAGCAACGGGAGGATCTGGCGGCTGCTTTACATCGAGAACACCTCCTATCTCAACAACTACAACAATGTCAGGAGCAACTGACAGAAGATCGCCATCAACTTCAAAAAGATGCCGATATGATAACGGCATTACAAGAACAACAGCGAGCTGGCACGGAACCATCTTCACTCCTGTGAAACATTCAGCCAGCACATCCTGTCCAGGAGTCTCCATCCTTTCAAGAATTGATAAATCTTCGAGACCAGGTAGCGGAGCTCCTTCAGGGGCAGCAACGGGATTCAGATACCATCACCCGTTTTCGAGTTCAGCACCAGAGAGCAGAGGATAAAATAGGGGACCTCCGCACCCGCCTGTGCAAGGAGGTACAAGAAAACTCCTCCCTCATAACTTCTAGGGCGCATGCTCACGCCCGTATACGTAGGCAGGAAACCTCCCTTCAGAGGCTGGGCACTGAGCTTACCCGCGTCAGATCTTACTCCGAGGCGGTAGAGGGAATTTTGGCCTCGATGCGCCAGAATATGATGGACATGACGAATCTTATCATGCAAGATCAGTCCTCCCGAGCTGACGATATTTCCATCCTAGCTGATGCTATTATGGAGGTATCTCGATGTTATGTTGACATACGCCAAACCCTTCAAACACAACAAGAGAAATGTCGCAAGCTTCATCGGGATCGGAGCTTGGACCGTCAGAACCACCAGGAGCGGTTAACCATCCTGCTATGCGCCACTTATCAAGATGGGTTTAACGAGGCGGTTCGCCAATATGCTAACCAAGGGATTCCTCCGGTGAACCATCCTACCTTTTCCTTAAATTGGGAGGCCGGCTTCCGACGTTATCCCCCCGAACGGTTTAGATTATAACCTGATGTATTATTTTGGGACGTAGTCCCTTTGTTATCTTCTTTTCTTCTTCAGAGTTCGCTATAAGAACTATGGTATCATTGTGAATCAATCAAACTCATATGTACTACGTATTGAATGAACACAATAAATTATCAAGTACATCCCCTCGAGGGTTCTCCAACTCCTTTTCTCTTATCTGTCATTTCTTATACAGTGTAAAAAGGTTTCAAATGAATAGCGTTCCATGGTCGGGGAAATTCCTTGCCCTGATTGTCCTTTATATAATACGCCGACCCAGCTACGCGATGCGTCACTTCATAGGGCCCTTCCCAATTTAGAGCTAACTTTCCAGGATCTCCAGCAGGATTAACTTTACGCAGAACCAGATCCCCCTCCTGAAATCTTCGAGGCATCACCTTCTTATTAAAGTCTTGCTGCACTCTCCGCTTGTAAAACTCCGCTCGCTTCTTTGTCGTCTCCCGCTTTTCTTCCACTAAGTCCAACTCAGTGCTTCGAATAATTTGGTTCTGCTCCGGCTCATACATTTCTACTCAGGCACTACTTAAAAGAGCTTCGACTGGAATAACAGCTTCCGTCCCATATACTAAACCGAAAGGAGTCTCTCCTGTGGCAGTTTTTGGCGTGGTCTAAGGCCCACAGATTCCTGCAATTCTTCCACCCACCCCTTCCGAGTTCCCCAATTTAGTCTTCAACCCTTGAATGAGAATCCTATTAGTGACTTCAACTTGACCGTTAGCTCGAGGGTGGGCTACCAAGTGAAGGCTTGTCAATATTGAGACTTTGGCACCATTCTTTAATCATTTTACCCTGGAATTGACGTCCATTATCACTAACTATCCTCCGAGGAATACCATATCGACAGACAATATTCTTCCAAAATAATAGTATTACAAAGATTCTGTAATTTTGGCAAGAGGCTCTGCTTCCACCCACTTGGAGAAGTAGTCTACGGCCACCAATAAAAATTTCTTCTGTAAAGGTGCCACTGGCATCGGACCCACTATATCCATTCCCCATTGATCAAAAGGACATGAAGCGACCACCGCTTTCATTAATTCAGCCGACCATTCGGACCGATTGCTATGCTTTTGACAAGCTGAGCAAGTTTGCACTATACGAGCGGCATCTTGTTGGAGAGTAGGCCAAAAATACCCTGCTAACAGGGCCTTCCTTGCTAAAGCTCTCTCCCCTAGATGGTTACTGCAACAACCTTCATGAATCTCCCGGAGTACCCATTCAGCATCCTCGCTTCCTAAACATTTCAATAAGGGTTGTCCGAAAGATGTCTTATATAAGTCTCCATTTAAGATGGTGAATCGTCTGACTCTGCACATTAAAGCAGATGCTGCTCCTTTTTCTTCAGGAATCTTTCCATGCTGTAAATAAGCTATAATGTCGATTCTCCAATCAGGGATTGGGTCTGGTTCGGGCACCGCTTCCTCCACATTGCACATTGCTAGGGAAGTAGGGAGATCCACATGGACCGTTCTCAATGATTTCACTCCTTCCATAGCGCTAGCCACCCGAGCCAATTCATCTGCCTTCCCGTTATTCTCCCATGGAATTTGCTTCAAGAGGACTTGCTAAAATTGAGTTTTTTCTTTCTCAAAAGCTTTCAAATACTTGTGCAACCTTTCTTCCCAAACCGCGAAAGAACCTTGAAGTTGTGATATCACCAGCTGTGAATCCGAATGGATTATAATTGAAGAAGCCCCTACTGCCTTGGCAGCCTACAATCCTGCTAGAATGGCTTCATACTCTACCTCATTATTGGATGCCCGATATCCCAGACGTACGGCTATGCAGGTCTCCTCTTTATCAGGAGAAATTAACAAAACACCAACACCGCTACCCGTAGATCCTGAAGAACTGTCTACGAATATGTTCCATGCATCTGATTCTTCCTCTTTTGTTGACGAACCATCTTCCGAGCCACAAGGTACCTCTGCTAGAAAGTCAGCGAGCGCCTGGGCCTTGATAACGGTTCGGGGTTGGTAGTGAATATCATATTCACTTAACTCTACCACCCATTTGGCCAATCTTCCGGAGAAGTTGGGCTTAGTGACGACCTTGCCCAGTTCACTGTGAGTTAGAACAGTGATGGGATGAGCCAGAAAGTACGACCTCAATTTGCGGGCGGTTAGAACTAGAATATATGCCAGATTCTCTAGATCTGTATAACGGAATTCAGCCCCCTTCAGAATGTGGCTGGTATAATAAATAGGCTGTTGGTGAGAGCCTTCTTGTTTCAACAAAACCGAACTAATGACTCCCTCCGAGATGGCCAAATACATCCATAATGGTTCTTCGGCCACTGGTTTGGCTAACAGTGGGAGCCCAGCCAAATATTTCTTTAACTCCTGGAAAGTCTACTCGCATTGGTCATCCCACTGAAATTTGGTAGCTTTACGCAGAATCTTGAAGAAAGGTAACCCTTTGTCTGCCGATCTGGCTATGAATCGGGATAAGGAAACAATCATGCCCACCAACTTTTGAGTCTCTCGCAAGTTAGTGGGTGACTTCATATTGCACAGTGCTTGCACCTTCTCGAGGTTAGCCTGCAACCCTTTCTCAGTGACTATATACCCCAAGAATTTGCCGCTTTTTACCCCGAACAGGCATTTTTTAGGGTTCAACTTCATATTATACCGTCTAAGTGTAGCGAAGGTTTCATTTAAATCCTTGACCAAATCCCGAGTGGTTTTCGATTTGACCAGGATGTCATCCACATAAACTTCCACATTTTTCCCTTTCTGCTCCGCAAAAATCTTGTCCATGAGGCACTGATAGGTGACCCCTGCATTCTTTAAACCGAAGGGCATTACCACATAAGCGTACAACCCTCCTGCCGTCACAAAGCTAACCCTCTTCTGATCTTCTTTAGCCAAGGGTATTTGATGGTATCCTTGGTATGCATCCATCAAGAACACCACTTCATACCCTACCATGGAATCTACTAACTGATCAATACGAGGTAAGGGGTAGCAGTCTTTAGGGCACGCTTTATTCAAATCACGAAAATCGATACACATCCTCTACTGCTCAGAAGGCTTGGGGACCAAGACTACATTGGAAACCCACTCGGGAAATTGGATTTCCTTTACATGACCCGCCTTTAATAATTTGTCCACTTCTTCAGCTATGACCTTGTCCTTCTCAGGTCCGAAGTGTCGTCGCTTCTGTTGGACGAGTCGGGCTCCTCTGGTTATGTTGAGATGGTGTTCAACCACACAAGGGTTAATCCCTGTGAGATCATGCACATCTCCCACAAAGATGTCTTCGTTCTTCCTCAAGCAGGCCACTAGCTCCTCCTTGGCCTCCAGCTGCTGCGCCACCCGTGTGGCCTTTCCCGGAGCTATTTCCACTAGCTCTCCTTCCTCTATTTTGTCTGCTTTGGGGGGGGATTCCTCCAAGACACAGACATCAAAAATGATGATAGCTTTCCCTTTGAGATCATCAGTTCGAGCCTTCTTCTGGTCATCCCGAACCATTTGCACATAACATCTTCGAGCGACCTTCTGTTCCCCTCGGACTTCTCCCACCAATGGTCCAACTGGGAATTTCAACTTTTGGTAGTACAGGGAAGCCACCGCCTGAAAAATAGTAAGGAAAGGACGACCAAGAATGACATTATAAGTGGATGGAGCATCCACGATGAGGAAAGGTATAATACTGGTTTTTTGGCTGGGCTTTATGCCCAGAGTCAGGGGCAACGAAATCTGCTTTGTGGGGTGGACCACATGCCCCGCGAACCCAAAGAGGGGTGTAGCCACATCTTCTAGCTGGGCATTCCCCAGCTGCATCTGTCCAAAAGCCTCCTGAAAGAGGATATTGACAGAGCTTCCCAAGTCGACCAACACCCTAGCCACTTCGTAATTGGCTAGGGATATTCGGATAACTAAGGCGTCCGTGTGGGGCAGTAGGACACCTTGAAGATCTTCCGGCCCGAATGACACGGGCGGTGCGGTTTGAACAGTCTGGTTGGTGATGATGGCCAGACTCTCCATGAGATGGGCGTATGACTTCTGCGCTCGGTTGGAGTCCCCGTCAGTGGGTCCTCCGGCTATAACATGGATAATCCCCCGTGTGGGAGCATTATTTAGATTGGATGAGGGGTCCTCACCTGACGGGCCCTCTTGAGAAACAACCTCCTGGGATGACGTTTGGGGGAACATAACTTACAGTTGTTGATCATACAGCCCTGGGCGGACCGTATTGGGTCGTTGCCCTCGCCGTGCTGGCCCTCTTGTCTAAAACCACAATTGTGGGTATGCGGTTCGGAGGCGATCCAGCTCCTCTTGTAGCTTGAAACATCGGCCACTAGCGGCCATACTCCATATGATATTGGCAGAAAAATGGGGCGGGGGGGGGGGGGTTACGTGGTATCCCCCTATATCGTAAGGGTCATTGCAGTAGACCTTGCTGATCATAGAATTCCATCTCCCGCTCTTTCCAAGTCCTTGCGAGAGGAGGTGCCTCAACGGCCATAATTTCTAATGGCGGCGCAGGGCGAGCGCCCTGTAACAATAGTTGAGGCCTAGGAGCCTCCTGTCGAAAGGGTCGCGCATAACCTCGACTAGGGGGTACTTGAGGGGCGACAGGGCGAGTTCTTTCGGCTGGGACTATTGTGGCAACACGTTCAGCTCTCCGCACTTGCAGTCCTTCCTCCTCACAGATGAATTGTTCGCAGAAGACTTATGACTTCCTCATAGTACATTGCGAGTTGTCTCGAGGCGAGAAGGGCCTTCATTCAGTCCATGCGGAATGGCAACTCTGAAAGATTCTGATCTTGCAGAAGGAATACCCCTAGCTGCAGAGGTAAACCGGTGAAGATACCCTCTGAGTGATTCCGAGGGCCCTTGCGTGATGTGCATCAAGATAGAGGCGTCATGCTTATACACCTTGCAAATGGTGAATTCCTGGCTGAACATCCCCTAAAAATTAGCGAAACAAGTGATGGATCCCGGGGGCAGAGTATTAAACCATTTTTTTGTGCCGAACCAGTTAAGGTGGTCCGGAAGACTCGGTATTTGAGGGCATCGGTATAACAATGGAGTGAGGCCGCTCCATCGAACTATGATAGATGCTCTTCGGGATTTGTCGATCCATCATACTTATCTACCTGGGGGTTCCGAAAGTAGGATGGGGGGACTTCAGAGAGGATGTCCATGGTAAAAGGACTGGGCTAATAAACTTCTGGAAGTCTGGTCAACCGACTTTCATCCTGTTCTTCTCGTCGAGTCTGGGTTAAGGGTATAGTGTTCTGAGGTGCTCTCCCCCCAAGTCCTTCTCCAGGCAATACTTCAACATTAACGACTGTATGAGATGGAGGAGGCATTTCTGGGGGTGGGCCTCGGGAAGAAGGTTCGCCGGAATAAGGATGAAGATATCCGGTCCTTCTTCTTTCTCTAGCGAGGGCCTCCATAACAGCGTCGTCCACCAGAGCCTTCAACTGTGATGGTAAGATGGTAATGGGGTGTTCCTCCGCTGTGGAGGCAACTGGCTGTTATATCTCCTCCGGCTGCATCTCGACGTCCAGCTCAAAGTTTCCCACAGACGATGCCAACTGATACGCGACGAAGGCGACGAAGGCACGAAGGAAGCTTTGGGGGTTCTCGCAGGCCGCAACAGTAAAGGATGAGAAGACGAAGCAAAGAAATGCAAAACCAACACCGGCAATGAAAACTAGAACACAGGATGTAACGTGGTTCGGAATGAGTATTCCTACTCCACGGAGGTGAGCTCTCTCACTGGGGACAATGCCCAAGCACTTTCCACTATGAACGTCCTCCTTTCCGGAAAGGAAACTTCCCGAGGCGGAGGAGAAAGCCTCTTACAATTTAATCTCAATACAAGAAAGAGTACACGCAATGTGATAGAGAAGGTCGCTACTCTCCTTCTCCGGAGAGGTAGTGGTAGCTCTCCTCCTCCTGTATCTTTGTCTCTTGCTTGTTGGAATAATTGTGGATCCTCTTTCTTCTGTCCTCCTTCTCCCTTTTATCCTCCTTCTCTGATCTATCGCTACCTCGCGGATTATCCCCATCGTACACGTGGCCACTACGTCCACCTGGAGAATAATTCTGTTACAGATACGAGGGGCGAAGGCTCCTCGGAATATTATGTGGGGACCTCTCCTTCTGTTATATAACGTCTCCTCATCTACATTTCAGGAAACTAGGTTAGCCTGTCCCCCTCAACCATCCACTTTTGGTGAAACTAACTTAGGTATATAGCTCATGGATGGTATAACCTTTGGGCTCCATGCTAGCCTGAACCCACTCTCCTTCTTCTCTCACCGAACGACCTCTGGATTGCCTAGGCCGAACCGATTCTTATCCGTCCCATCTACCTCTATGATTATCTGGCCGAGCCGATTCTTATCCGTCCCATCTGCCTCTATGATTATCTGGCCGAACCGATTCTGGTTTATTTCCCACCGAAGTGTCTCCTCCCGCCTTCGCCTTACCGTGTCGATTGCTTTCACTAGCTTTCCCGTGCCAATTATTTCAGGCGCTTGTGCCCGAACCGTTCCTCCCTTCTTTCTCCACTGAACCCGTTAATTGGTTCGGGTAACACCTTGCCTGTGAGCTCATAGAGAAGAGGTAACGGCGGTATCATGGATCCATCTAAAGGATTATAGTGATCTTTTTACATGAGTGAATCTGATTCATGTTTAAACTCAATGACCCATGTCATCTCCATCCATATCATCAGAGTCAGTCTTGGACAATGGTAATTGGGGTCCTCGCTCAGGACCCAAAGAGATTTTTTCAAAATCTATAAAGAAAGAGGCTCAATTTAAAAGAATCTCATTTTTATTATTTCACATGGAGCTCTAAAATATTGAAGATCGGCTCTGCATATCATGCGCCTTGCCACATGGTGCTGCTTGAGTGTAAAGTGCATCCTAAAGCACTCAATACATGTTCATATGCTCGATTGGTAGTATGCAACTTTCTTATTGGATCCTAGCATAGCATAGTTTGAGTTGAACCAATTAATGTTTCCACGGGGATGGTACGATGGTAAGGCAGAGTATTTGTAAAATACCACAATATATATATATATATATATATATATATATATATATATATATATATATTGAGTAATTAAGAGAATACCCTAAGAAATATTTCCAGGAATTTTTAGGAATTTTTCTGGACTCGAATGGGGATTTCTAAGACCCTCTTTGCTTAGAAGGGGTTAAAGGGTATAACGGGTCTGAAATTCGACCCGTTAAAAATTCCCCGACCCGCTAAACTAATTAACGTCGCCGTTTCTTTTTCCCTTCCGCGCCGACTCCGCCGTCAGCATTTCTTTCGCGTGAGCGTTTCACGCACGGTTTCCGTTCGACGCCGACGCCACCGCCCGACGTTGTCCCTTCCCGAGCCCTCTCTTCCTATTCTTCCTCACGCGCGGCGACATCTCCACTTCCTCATCGCACGCACACGAGCGACTCCTCTCCCTCACAGTGTCTCTCCTCTCGTGACCTTGCTAACTTCTGCCATCCCAGATCCCGTCGGTTTCTTTGCACGAGGGGACGACGAGATTTCTGCCGCGACTGAACACCGACTACAGGTCAGTTGACTTTGTTCCTCAAAGGTTCCAACCTTAGCAGTTTGTAGAGCGCTGGACCATAGTTGGCGCAGTACCCGTAGTTGGCTGATTTGAGTTCTTCTCCCATTTTTCCGGTCACCACAGCAGGCTTGAGGGATCTTTGGATTTTGGGAAGAGCACTGACGAATTCCCCCTCTTCTCAATCGGTGAACAGAGGGTAGAGGGAGGTGGTCGCCGGTGAGCAGAGCCGTCGGTTGGGGTTTCTCACTGTCGATCAGCGCCGGAGCTAGGGCACCGGAGATCTTGGCAGGTGAATAGGGCAGGTGAGCTCGAATCTCTCCATCAGTAGGTTTCTTTTCCCCATCTACGATGAGTTGCATCTCCGACCAATTTCGTTCGTTAACAGGATATTGTTTTGGGCAGTGGGTTCCGGTGAACAGGGGTGGCTGCCGGTTGTTGGGGATTCTAATTGCCGGTGAAGTTCAACATCTGGTAAGGAAGAGAAATTTTCTTTGTTTTGTTCTATGAAGTGTTGAACGGTATATGAGGGTTGTTGGCTGTGATGTGTTGTGAATGGTTATGTGTTGTTGCGATAGGTGTTGGAATTTTGGACGATTGGGATTGTGTGGGGAGGAACTGAAGAGTGTTAGTTTTAACGAAGTGTGTCAATAGTTAGATCCCTAATTGGTGTGGCTGTGATGGGTTGTGATTTGAAATTGGCTGGTTGTGAATGGTCCAATGGGTATCGGTGTGGCTGTGAATGAGCCATAAAAGGGTCTATGGGTGTCAATGTAGCTGTTCATAGGCTGTGATCGGCTGCGATTTGATGTGTGTTCATGTAGGGTTGTCAGATTTTATATCTGTACGAATAAAAGGGTAGTAGAGTGCGCTGGGGTGAAGCCCTATTTATGTTACGAGTGGATTTGTGAACTCGGTTAATTATGGTGTTAAATGTACAAGTGGGGGGGGGGTTTCTAATTCGTATTCGATAAAGGGACGCGAATATAGAAATGATAGAATAGAGAATTTATATATTGTCGTGTGCTTGGATTTGATTGTAATTGACCACAATATTTGAAATGTGCAGGACGTGGATACGAGACCGGTCCGCGGACATGAGGACTCTATTACTACGAGCATTGACAGCAGGTGGGTAATTCCTACCTTGGTCAGGTAGTTTAATGCATACAGATTTAGATGCATGATCATCTTATATGATCATGTTACCTTGACTATATTCTTATTCATCTTGCGCTTGATACTTTACCTTTGGCTATTAACTCCATTGCTGCTATCATGTTTATTTTACCATGATTAGGAGTTATATATATAGGTGATGTAAATAACTTAGAATTTGTTTAAGTTAAGTGCAAGTAGTAAAGTCCGGATGACAACCTGATTATAAATTAGGCAAAAAGGTCATTCGTATGTAGATGATGTCTTGAACCTAGGGTTAGTTCTAGTACCCTTAGGTTGCATGTTTACTACCGACCATGTATTATGTAAATGGTCAGGTGAATGGTATTTAGTGTGTCGCTACGGACCGGTGGTCCTAGCCTGATATAGTCAGTTTGAGTACGACTCTCTATAGGATAGAAAGTGCATTGATCTGGTTAGTATGACTCTCTATAGAATAGAGAGTCTATGGTGGATGTCTGTATGTGAGACATTACATTCATGTCATTTGCATGCACGCTGGCGACGAGGTCTCCCTTGTGGTTGAGAGTGTCGTCAGTCATCCTGCCTCCACGATTACTCATAGGAGGAGTAACTGGTGTAAGGGCAGAGCATTGTGGTGCCGCACTCTACCATTATAGACGGTGGTAGTTGGATTTGCATGTCGTAGTCCTGCGTGTGTGGCACTCGATCACTCATGGGTAGTGACTGTCGGAGTGGCCAACAATAGGGACACCCATCGCGTAGCTTGCTCTTCACGCTTATATGCTACTCGATCATACTGCCCACTCGGCCACTCGAGAGTAGTGGTTGGTGTTGAGTTGGGACAGTTGTCATGCTCGAGCCACCGAGGCCACACTGGAGTCGTGGTAGCTTTAGGGTGAGCCGACATGACCATGCATGCTGCATTGCCGACTTATGACATTTTTACATATTGCCATATATATACATATATGCATGTATATATATATATATATATATATATATGTATATATATATATATATATATATATATATATATATATATAGATGTAGTCTATATATATATGCTTATTGTGATGCTGCATTTGTATGTACTATGCTTGTTGCATTTGTTTGTACATATTCATACATGCTATTGCATTTTCTGTATGGTAGTAGGCCGGTACTTGTATACTTGTTGGCTATTCACTGTGATAACTTCGGCCAATATCAGGATGTAGTATGAGTTAGTACTATTCTTTATACCTTATGTTGTGGATATGTGCTCAGGTTGGATAGGTGTAGCGTAACAGACGTTCAGGTATGTCTGTATTTTATATTGGCTTTTGGTTAGAAGGTATATACATGGATATGTTATCATGCTAGTGATACCTGTAGATTTTTCTATCGAAATACATGTGATATTAATATATACATGTTTTTCTATTACCTACTGAGTTTTACTCACTACCATGGACCCTGGGTTTTTCTGTCGCCCAGGTAACAGGTTGAAGTCTTCGTGACGGCTTGGAGCTGCACCAGCGATCCATCCCATCTCCACTTTTTCTGAGTCTCTTGAGGATTTGTGTTTATATTATGGATTTTGTTATATGTTATGGACTTGGTTTATTATGGACTTTGTCGTCTTATGTTGTGGACTTTATTTTATGTCGATGTTTTATTTACAGTTTAGTATTGTGGACTTGTCAGGTGGTGTACATCTGTGTGTTTTGGTTTGGATGTCAGTATATATGTTGTTTATGTTTCTGCTGTGTTGGGTATCTTTATATCTGTTTATTATGTTGTTGTTGTGGGCTTACGAGTCTTGTATTAACCCAAAATATTACCACGTACAAGGGAGATGCCGTCCGTTTACTTTTCGGCACGGCATACTCTCGGGCATGACAACTTTATTGGTATCATAGCCGAAGGTTTTGCGATGCCATACAATGATTTTTGTTTTGAGTCTTGGATTCTCGGGAGTCAGTATATTTTTCGGATTTGGTTTTGTGAGATGGGATTGACAGCGACATAAGCTCCGGGCAACACGAAGTAAGTATTCCTGATAATTTATACTTTAGTTAGATACTTATCTAGACTTGTTCAACAGGTGTATACAGTCAGAACTATGACACCTGTGCAGACTCGTGGTCGAGGTCGTCCATCCAGGCGAGCAGCCAGCGTGGTGGGACAATATACTGTTACGACTGAGCCAGCTACTCAAGCACAACCTAAGCAATCCCCTATTGGTGGTACAGAGCCTTAGAATCTGGATATACCACCGACTAGGTCGGCACCTACAGATTCCGGTTGGCTCAATGTTAAAGCACGGATACTCGTATTAGCACATTCGACCAAGGACAAATTTACCTTATTCTGAGGGGAGTCTGATCTATGGATCGCACGTGCATGGCTGGAGAATTTGGAGGATACTTTTGAGTACATGGACTGTACGAACGATGAGAAGGTGGGCCTTGCTGCATATCACCTCAGAGATCAGGTCGTTACTTGGTGGAAAATGCAGAAGACTCTACTCGGGGAGTGAGGGATTTTTTGGGCCGCCTTTCAAGATGCTTTCTGGAGGCAATACTTTCCGTCCACGTTTGCTATGACACATCGTCAGGAATTCCAAAGTCTGAAGCAAGGCGACCGTTCCGTTATGGAGTACAACGCAGAGTTTACCAGACTATTAGAGTTCTGCTCTCATTTGGTAGCACAGGATGCAGATCGGATGTACCAGTTCACACAGGGCCTAGCAGCTTATATCCTAGTGAGGATGTCAGGATCTTCTATTGCCTCTTACAGGGAGGCATTAGACCGAGCCATTTGTATTGAAATGACGTCCCAACAGATCTCTAAGAAAAAAGATATAGAGAGGCAGATGTCCTAGAGTAGGCAGCAGAAGCAAAATTCAGGGAATCAGACTCAAAAGAAGCATGAGCAGAAGGGCAATGCTCGAGGTACTGCAGAGGGATCGTCTAGGGCGCAAAAAGGGAAGTGCCTAGCTTCCTAACAGGCTGGAGGTTCTCAGAAAAACCGTAAGAGTCAGAACAGAAATGGATGTTATAAATGTGGATCCGGAAGTCATAGAGCTCCAGAGTGTCCTTTGGAGCAGCCTGTTTTCTACTATTGCAAGAAACCCGGACATACCAGTCGAGAGTGTACATTGAGAGTGCAGCTGGAGTTTCCTGATATCTCTAACAAGGGAAGAAAGTCCAACCAATAGCGGCAGAGAGGACGACCACGCGGATGCGCCTTATGGTCGGGCGGGATACCTCTGCGAGCGCGATTGTATCTGATATAGGGGTGCCTTGGTGATGCCGACGGCTATCCAAAGATCCTACATCTTCGATAATCTACTATCCGAGTATCGCGTCGATGTTACGATCGGCTCTGGTTATTTATGCACCTGCACGGTGACTCGATCTTGACACCTCAGAGTCAGACTTAGCCCGAGTGGAGGCACACTACTTTTTCGTCAGGGATGCAGCCGACAAATATCGAGACGGGACAAGTTTTTGCCATCACCAAAGATGAGGCACAGCGGGCTGAGGGATCAGTCATACGGGGTATGGTTTCAGTTTATTCTATATACATTGATACTTTGATTGATACCGATAGTTCTCATTCATTCGTATCTAGAATATTTTTGGGTAGAGTCGGAAGGATCCCAATGGTTCGTTCTTATGGATTAGCAGTATCCTTGCCATCAGGAGAGGTGCTGACTAGCCACCAAGAAATCAAGGGTTGCCCATTAGATTTTGACGGGTATACCCTTACAGTGGACCTCCAGGTGTTGGAAATGATAGAGTTTGATATTATTCTCGATATGGACTGGTTGACCATTTATCATGCTACAGTGGATTGTAGAGCAAGGGTGGTGACATTTCGACCACCGGATCAACCAGCTTGGGAATTTATTGGTACTAGAGACAATGGACTATCCATTATATCAGCCTTACAGGCTCAGAAGTTATTGGCCCAGGGTTGTCAAGGTTATTTGCTATCTCTGGTCAAAGTTGAGAACGAAGGACTACCACCCCTCTCTGATGTGCGAGTAGTTCGAGAGTATCCAGACGTATTTCCAGAAGAACTTCCAGGCTTGCCACCTCCTAGGCAAGTGGAATTTGCGATAGAGGTGATTCCAAGAACCGCGCCTATTTCGAAACCTCCTTATCGGATGGTGCCAAAAGAGCTGAATGAACTTAAAGTTCAACTGCAAGAGTTGCTGGATAATGGATTCATCCGACCTAGTGTTTCACCATGGGGAGCACCGGTACTCTTTGTCAAAAAGAAGGATGGATCATTGCGGTTATGTATTGACTATCGACAACTAAATGCAGTCACAGTTAAGAACAAATATCCACTATCGAGGATAGAAAATTTGTTCGATCAGCTTAAGGATACATGTGTGTATTCTAAAATTGATCTGCACTCAGGATATCATCAGCTTCGGATAAGAAATGAGGATGTTCAGAAAACAGCTTTCCACACCCGTTATGGGCATTACGAGTTTCTAGTGATGTCTTTTGGTCTCACAAATGCCCCAGCTGCATTTATGGACTTAATGAACCGGGTATTCCTGAGGTATATAGATCAGTTCGTGATAGTGTTCATCGATGATATATTGATTTATTCTCAATCCGAGGAAGAGCATGAACAACATCTGCGGATAGTATTGGAGACATTACGACGGGAGCAGTTGTATGCCAAGTTTAGTAAGTGTGTGTTCTGGTTATCCTCAGTGGGTTTTCTTGGACATGTAGTGTCCAACAGAGGTATTTCTATAGATCCCTAGAAGATTGAGGCGATTACCAGTTGGGAGCAGCCAAAATCAGTGTAGGAGATCCGTAGTTTCCTTGGTCTGGTCGGGTATTATCGGAGATTCGTGGAGGGATTCTCGAGTATTGCCATGCCACTCACTCGCCTGACTCGGAAAGGGGTCAAATTCACCTAGTCAGAGGCCTGTGAAACTAGCTTCTAGGAGCTTAAGCAACGGCTAGTTTCTACACCAATCTTAGTGATTCCTTCTGGTGTTGATGGGATGGTTCTTTATACGAATGCTTTTATCTAAGGGTTGGGTGCAGTTCTGATGTAGTCCAACCGTGTGGTATCTTATGCCTCCCGTCAACTAAAAGATCACGAAAGGAATTACCCAGTGCACAATCTGGAGTTAGCCGCCATCATTTTCGCATTAAAGATATAGAGGCACTACTTGTATGAGATTACCTTTGAGATCTACACAGATCATAAAAGTTTGAAGTATCTGTTCACACAGAAAGAGCTAAATCTGAGACAGAGATGGTGGATAGAATATCTGAAAGATTACGATTGCACCATCCAGTATCATCCGGGAAAAGCTAATGTGGTAGCAGATGCGCTGAGCAGGAAGTCTCGTGGAGTTTTGGCCAGTCATCTGACAGCAGTTACTGATCTAGTTCGGCAGTTCTCAGAGTTGAGATTGTCTGAACACGGTCAAACATTCCGGGGGATATTAGTTTCTATGGTTGCCCAGTCCGCCAATGCTGAGAGGATCAAGGAAGCACAAGTTAGCGACCAGCATTTGCAGTTCTTGAGCAGTACGATAGATTCAGAACGTTAGACGGATTTCTCGAGTGACGAGAATGATGTACTTCGTTTTCAAGGACGACTATGTGTTCCGGACACACACCCAGTTAAGGATGAATTGCTACAGGAAGCACATCAGTCGAGATTTGCTATACATCCTGGTGGTACTCGGATGTACCGAGATTTGAAGCGTTTATACTGGTGGAACGGTATGAAACGGGATATTGCAGACTTTGTTGCACGATGTCTAGTATGCTAGCAAGTGAAGGTTGAACATCAGAAACCTGCTGGCTTACTTTAGGAAATTCTGATCCCGGAATGGAAGTGGGAAAATATCACGATGGATTTCGTTACGGGATTACCCAGAACCCGTAAAGGACATACTGCGATTTGGGTGATCGTGGATCGATTAACCAAATCAGCTCACTTCCTTCCGATTCGTGAGACGGACTCATTGGATCGTCTAGCGGAATTGTACTACTGAGAGATCATCAGATTGCATGGTGTACCATTGAGTATCATATCTGATAGAGATCCGCGATTTACTTTGCGATTCTGGCAGAGTCTGCAATAGGCCATGGGCACAGAGCTTCGACTCAGTACAACCTTTCATCCGTAGACAGACGGACAGTCCGAACATACCATTCAGACTCTAGAGGATCTATTGAGATCTTGCGTCATGGATTTCGGTGGCAGTTGGGAGGATCACATTCCTTTAGTGGAGTTTGCCTACAACAATAGCTACCACTCTTCTATTCAGATGGCTCCTTTCGAGGCATTATACGACAGACCCTGCAGATCTCCTGTGTTATAGGAGGAAGTTGGGGAACGACAGATATTGGGGCCTCAGAGTATCCAGCATGATGCGGAGTTGGTACGAGTCATCAGACGACGATTATCAGAGGCACAGGATAAACAGAAAAGTTATGTGGACCGGAGGCGAAGGCCTTTGGAATTCTCAATCGAGGACCATGTATTCCTACGAGTGTCACCCACCAAAGGAGTCAAGAGATTTGGGCTAAAAGGAAAATTAGCTCCACGCTACATTGGTCCATTTGAGATATTAGAGCGGATTAGAGGTGTAGCTTATCGGTTGGCTTTACCTCCGACACTTACGGGTGTTCACAACGTATTCCATGTATCTATGCTGAGGAAATACGTGCCGTGATCTGACCATGTTCTGAAAGAAGTTTCGATACCACTCCAGGCGAATGTGACTTATGAGGAGACCTCGGTGCGGATTCTTGGTCGCAAGGAGCGACAGTTGCGAAACAAAATCATCCGACTTGTAAAGGTTGGATGACAACATCATACGGATGAGGAGGCTACATGGGAGCTGGAAGATACTATCCGAGCTCGATACCCTCATCTGTTTACCAGAGGTATGTGGTTATTTCGAAATATACTTGATCTAATTTTTGCATTTAAGTATGAAATTTAGGGACCAAATTTTAATAAGTGGGGGAGAATGTAAAATACCACAATATATATATATATATATATAAATGTTGGGTAATTAGGAGAATACCCTAAGAAATTTTTCCAAAATTTTTTAGGAATTTTTCTGGACTCGAATGGGGATTTCTAAGACCCTCTTTGCTTAGAAGGGGTTAAAGGGTTTAACGGGTCTGAAATTTGACCCGTTAAAAATTCCCCGACCTGCTAAACTAATTAACGCCGTTGTTTCTTTTTCCCTTCCACGCCGACTCCGCCGTCAGCATTTTTTCTGCGTGAGCATTTCACGCACGATTTCCGTTCGACGCCGACGACGCCGACGCCGCTGCCGCCACCGCCGCCACCGCCGCCCAACACTATCCCTTCTCGAGCCCTCTCTTCCTCTTCTTCCTCACGTGCAGCGACATCTCCACTTCGTCACCACACGCACACGAGCGACTCCTCTCCCTCACAACATCTTTCCTCTCGCAACCTCGCTGACTTTTGCCATCCCAGATCCCGTCGGTTTCTTTATGCGAGGGGACGACGAGATTTCTGTCGCGGCTGAACACCGGCTACAAGTCAGTTGACTTTGTTCCTCAAAGGTTCTGACCTTAGCAGTTTGTAGAGCGCCGGACCATAGTTGGCGCAGTACCCGTAGGTGGCTGATTTGAGTTCTTCTCCCATTTTTTCGATCACCACAGCAGGCTTGAGGGATCTTTGGATTTTGGGAAGAGCACTGACGAATTCCCCCTCTTCTCAATCGGTGAACAGAGGGTAGAGGGAGGTGGTCGCCGGTGAGCAGAGCCGTCGATTGAGGTTTCTCACTGTCGATCAGCGTCGGAGCTAGGGCACCGGAGATCTTGGCAGGCGAATAGGGCAGGTGAGCTTGAATCTCTCCATCAGTAGGTTTCTTTTCCCCATCTACGATGAGTTGCATCTCTGACCAATTTCGTTCGTTAACTGGATATTGTTTTGAGCAGTGGGTTCCGGTGAACAGAGGTGGCTGCCAGTTGTTGGGGATTCTAATTGCCGGTGAAGTTCAACATCTGGTAAGGAAGAGAAATTTTCTTTGTTTTGTTCTGTGAAGTGTTGAACGGTATATGAGGGTTGTTGGCTATGATGTGTTGTGAATGGTTCTGTGTTGTTGCGATAGGTGTTGGAATTTTGGCCGATTGGGATTGTGTAGGGAGGAACTGAAGAGTGTTAGTTTTAACGAAGTGTTTCAATAGTTAGATCCCTAATTGGTGTGGCTGTGATGGGTTGTGATTTGAAATCGGCCGGTTGTGAATGGTCCGATGGGTATCGGTGTGGCTGTGAGTGAGCCGTAAATGGGTCTATGGGTGTCAATGTAGCTGTTCATGGGCTGTGATCGGCTGCGAGTTGAGGTGTGTTCATGTAGGGTTGTTAGATTTTATATCTGTATGAATAAAAGGGTAGTAGAGTGCACTGAGGTGAAGCCCTATTTATGTTGCGAGTGGATTTTGTTGGTGCAATCGGCCCAGGTCACGATTGACCAAGACTCGAGCTTGGCTCGAGAGATGTTTTGATGTTATACAAAAATATATAACAACATAATTGTCAAGATAAAGTCCAAGTTATGGGTACTTGGCATGGAAAGTCCAAGTGGGACACTTGGCATTTGGGAAAGTCCAAGTCTTGAATACTTGGCACAAGGGAAGTCCAAGCATGGGTCTTGGCATGGAAAGTCCAACATGAGTTGGCAAGGAAAAGTCCAAGCTTGAGTCTTGACATTTGAGAAGTCCAAGGGGTTTGATATTGGCGGCGTAAAGTCCAAGCGGGAGTCTTGGCAGCATAAGTCCAATGGTTGGCGGCGTAAAGTCCAAGCGGAGTCTTGGCGGCGTAAGTCCAATGTGCCTTGGCGGTGTAGACACCGTTAGCATGACATAGCCGATGGAAGCACCTAGAGGCTAGTGCGATGGATGAACAAGTCATGGATGACTTGGAGGGATCCGAGAGGCGTGAGGCTGATGGAGGTGACTAGAAGGCTTAGGTCTAGGCTAAGGGTGGTCTAGCAAGTATGGGGGCACCATACTTGGGCTAAAACCTCATGTTTTAGGTGTGTCAGTCGACTCGTGCCATGTGGCAGTCGACTGGCATAGTCAACTAGGGTTTGACTGCGAGAAGTGGCCTAGCGATCATTTGCAGGTGGGCGACCGGTGCTAACTCAGCGATCGGTGATCATCGATCGGTGGTGCTCGAGAAATTGACCACAGAATGGATTCGACACTCGACTGGTCGAGTGAAGGCTCCATAAGTCGACTGATGATGGATCCATTGGACTTATTCAGTGTGGATCTAGCCGTTGTCTCATGACAACAGTGGCATCAGTCGACTGATGGTCCCGATCAGTCGACTGATCGACTTTTTCCAGCACAGGTTGAAGCTTTATAAGGAGCTCATGATGGAGGAAAATAGCAATGGTTTCTTAAGGGCTTTTGGGGCGATTTGTTGCTGCAAATCAGGGTCTCCAAGTTGATATCAAGCAACCAAGCGATCAAGCATTCAAGAGCATTTGTAAAGTGTTTTCTTTACTTGTATTGCTTTGTATTTCATTGTATTTTCTTGTAGCATTTTGATTTTTGTTGTAATCATATTGTACGAGGTTTCTCCACCTTTGGATTGTTCCGAGAAGGAGTGTTTATTAGTGGTTGCGTGTGCATCACTAGATCTCGTAGAGCTCAATCCGTGGAGTAGGAACCTTGAGGTTCCGAACCACGTTAAACAATTGTGTTTGCGTGTTTGTCTTGCTTTTCGTTATTACTATTATTATTCCACTGCGCATAATGAGTTTTGTAGAGACGAACGTGAACGAATTCCATCATCGAACGAGTGCGACGCTATTCACCCCCCTCTAGCGGCCTCAAATCTCCAACATTTGGTATTAGAGCCCAGGGCTCTTCTACGGACTAACCGCCGGGAGCTAAGACAAAGAAGCTAGAGGGTGAAGATGGAGTTGGAAGAACAACTCGGTTGGGACATCAACACACCGGTCCCATACTCATTATATGGACGAGAAGGCTTCAATTCTTGGAAGAGAAGAATTGAAGATTTTTTGATGATGAGGGATTTAGAGGAATGATCCTTATTAATGGAAGGATTTGAGTATCCAAGAGGACCAAAAGGTGGATTCCTCAAAAAGAAGAGATGGAGTGAGGATCAACTCCAAAGATTCGAGAAAAACAAGAAGGTAATCAAATTCATTTTCGATTTAATTCCTAATGACTTCTTGTGTAGCCTAGGTGAGTGCATGGAAGCTAAAGAGATTTGGAGCAATTTGGCCAAGTTCCATGAAGGTCCATCACCGGTCCAAGAGGAAGGGACCGAAGAGGCAAGCCCATCATCCTCACAAGGAAGTGAGGACTTGGAGGTTGAGAGACCATCAACATCCAAGGAGGAAGAGGAAGTAGAATTGGAGGAGATTAGATCATCCTCAACACCGGAGCAAGAGCAAGAAGTCACTTCAACCTCTGGGAGGAATGAAGAATCCACTCCAATCACCACAACCACCCTAGGTAACTCAAACACCGTAATTCAAAATAAAAATAATATTATGTGTTTTGAGTGTAGGGAATTTGGGCACTATAAGAGCAAGTGCCCAAAGAAGATTAGGAAAGCTCCACCGGCACCAAAAGTCAAGGATGTCGGTTCCCCAACACCTAAAGGCAAGGAGCACATCATATGCTTCAAGTGCAATTCAAAAGGATATTATAGGAATCAATGTCCTAGGGGGAGCAAAAAGACCCAAGAAGGAGCATCACAAGTAGGGGGAGCTACTAAGGCAAACTCTAAGGTATATCATGTTAATAATGCTTTTTCTTTAGTTAAAAGTCAAAAGCATGCTAGGAAATTTAATTCTCTTGCAATTCACCATGAAAAGCATGCTAAAAATAATTATTTATGTTTAGGAGCTAAAAGTGTCCACTTAGGAAATAAGGAGAAATTTGGGACTAATATCCCTAAAAATACCTTACCTAGGGAATCTATCAAGAAAATACAAGAGCACCTAGGTTTGAATTCCAAGTGGACTAGGCATATGCCTAGGAAGTCCCATGCCCAAAGACCAAATCAAAATTCTAAAATTGGGCAATTAGAATTAGAGAACCAAGCCTTGAGGTCAAGGCTTGAAAAACTAGAAAAGACCCTCAAGATTATGCAACATCAAATGCAAGAGTCTAATGGTCAAAATCTCAAAGTCAACATCTAGGACCCAAGAAACAAAAGTCAACCAAGGGCAAGAATGGTTTGGGTCACAAACCTAAGCCTAAGGTGGCTTACCATAGTGTTCCATTTGATTATGGAACACAAACTAGGTCTAGGAAGACCAAGGTCAATAGGAAAGTCATCCCTAAGGTTGACCAAAGGTTGTGCCTAGTGGCTAAGGTTTCTAAGAAACCTAGGGTGGCCACTAAGTGTTGGGAGTATGGAGAATACAATCAAAGTCCCACATTGGTAAGACATGGAAAAGATCATGTGCTTATAAGATAAAAAGATATCTCCATTGGAATGAGGCCTTTTGGGTAAAGCCCAAAAACAAAACCATGAGGGCTTAGGCCCAAAGTGGACAATATCATGTCATTGTGGAGATATGTAAATCTTATAGGCACTAACAATTGGTATCAGAGTCATGGTCCATGTCAAGCCATAAACCTTAAATGAAGGAAGTGGAGCTCCCATATCCAGATCTAGAGAACCAGACACCAGGCAGGAAGTCCAGTTGGGCCAAAAGGGTTGGACAACTGGCAAGAAGTTCAACTGGGTCAGGAGGACCAGACAGTTGACAGAAAGTCCTGATGGGTTGAAGATCGGACATCAAGTAGAGAAAGTCCTTCGAGGAGGGATAGACTTGAGGGGGGCTCAATGTGGTCCTTCGTTTGAGGGGGGGATTGTTGGGAGTATGGAGAATACAATCAAAGTCCCACATTGGTAAGACATGGAAAAGATCATGTGCTTATAAAATAAAAAGATATCTCCATTGGAATGAGGCCTTTTGGGTAAAGCCCAAAAACAAAACCATGAGGGCTTAGGCCCAAAGTGGACAATATCATGTCATTGTGGAGATATGTAAATCTTATAGGCACTAACACTAAGAAGATTGCAAGGGGAGTTACCCCTAAAGTCAACCTAAGTAAGACCCAAATGACCAAGGCTAACAAGCCTAGGAGGGTCATTAGGAGGGTATCTAGGGAGGTTATACCTAAGGAATACCTAATTAACTCTAGGAGCTCAAATAAGTTTTGGGTTTCTAAGAGCGTGATTGACTCACGCTATATGGGTTAGGGTGTGTCAACCTTGATTGGATGGGTAGTTAACTCAACCATAGTAAAGGTGACACTTTAGGTTATTTTCAAGGTTATGGTTACCTTGGAAATACATTTGAGCTTTAATCCTAAAAGATTTTAGGATGTGCCAATATAATTTGAGAAATTTGATAAAATGATCAAATTGACACATTTTAAGTTTAGAGGTCATATTGTGTCATTTTGAGTTTTTTGGCACACTAGGGAGATTAGTAATAATATGGCAAAATATACTTAATTATATGAAATGACAACTAATATTAAAATTTAGGTATCATTATACCTATGTATTTTATTTGTCAGATTTTGTTTGTCATATAACATGCCATGACATCATGCCTATTTTTATCATTTATATGTCATGATTATGTTTAAGAATTAGGATTGAATGTCATGTTTTTTTAGATTTCATTATGCCATAATCATTTCATGCATTTAATTTAATGAAAATTGATTTAAGGACTTTGACATGACTTGGAGTCCCATTCATAAGAGAATCAAGTAGGGTTGCCTTAGAAAATGCATGAAACCCTAGATTAAATGAACCAAAACCCACATCTCATATCACATTGACATGTATGTGTATTTATACACTCTAGATACATGTGAGATGCTAGGATATGAGTTAAGTTCAAGGTGCATAGTTTTTGCATCTAGATGAACTAAAACTCATCTAAAATCATTGGTAGATCATTGGGAAAGCTTGTGTACAAGTCATGTACAATGAGCCCAAGGAATATGATCCAAAATAAGGTTTTGAAAACATTTTAAAATCATTTTAGAAAACCTTGGTGAAGTCTATCTTTTGATAGCAATCACCATTGATGAAGTTGATACAAAGTGAGCCAAAACTTAGAAGTTTTCTTCACTTTTGAATTTTATATCAATTTCAGTATTTTATGGGTAAAATATTTTTCTATTATTTTTCACCCATTGTATTGACTATAAGTAATATATATATCAAATTTTGTGATTTTTCGATATACGTAGAATTACTTATGTTTTTTTGAAATTCAATTCTGATAATTGAAATTCAGAAATTTGATTATCGATCGCCCTTGGTGGAAGTCGATCGATGTAGTGATACGATCGTAGTAGGTGAGTCAATCGCCAATCTTGATTCGGGAAAACTAGGTTTGTTTAGCCCGTGTTCAGCTGCGGTTAAGGTCCCTAACCACTCCTAACCCTAGGATATGCTTTGGGAAGCATTATAAAGGGTGAAAATCCATTGGATATGGATTAGGAGAATTGTTTGGGGTTTGTATCAAATTTAAGGTGGGGAGAGTTCATGTTTGAACTTTTAACCTTATTTTTGATGGTTTAGAGTTCCTATTGGCTTAGATACTTCCCAAGGACATTGTTGGTGCAATGGTCAAGGGGGAGTAAGCCTTTAGGGGGAGGTATCCATCTTGGGATGATGGATGTGTTTTTCTCCTTGAAGAGGAGAAGTTATGGGAAAAATGACATCAATTGGGAAAATTGATGGGTTTTTGAGAGACTCAATTTGGAAATTGGGAGAGTATAGGATTGCCTCTCTTGAGTGATATGAGACTTATCACTAGGAAGATGGTAGACATCCTATGTATTTTTGGACCAAGAGGGAGATTGTAAGATCTCATTGGGACATGAGACGTTGACCTCCTTGGAGAGATAACCTTTTTGATGTTAGTCAAAAAGGGGAAGAATATTTGGGGAAGAATATTTTGGAAAAGGTTAAATTACCAATTTGGGATAATTGGTAAGGAGTTTTTGAGTTAGATGGTCTAACTCAAATGGTTTGAAATTGTTTGTTTGGTTTTTGTCAAACATTAAAAAGGGGGAGATTGTTGGTGCAATCGGCCCAGGTCATGATTGACCAGGACTCGAGCTTGGCTCGAGAGATGTTTTGATGTTAGACAAAAACATATGACAACGTAATTGTCAAGGTAAAGTCCAAGTCATGAGTACTTGGCATGGAAAGTCCAAGTGGGACACTTGGCATTTGGGAAAGTCCAAGTCTTGAGTACTTGGCACAAGGGAAGTCCAAGCATGGGTCTTGGCATGGAAAGTCCAACATGGGTTGGCAAGGGAAAGTCCAAGCTTGAGTCTTGGCATTTGAGAAGTCCAAGGGGTTTGAAATTGGCAGCGTAAAGTCCAAACGGGAGTCTTGGCAGCATAAGTCCAATGGTTGGCGGCATAAAGTCCAAGCGGAGTCTTGGTGGCATAAGTCCAATGTGTCTTGGCGGTGTAGACACCGTTAGCATGACATAGCCGATGGAAGCACTTGGAGGCTAGCGCGATGGATGAACAAGTCATGGATGACTTGGAGGGATCCGACAGGCATGAGGCTGATGGAGGTGGCTAGAAGGTTTAGGTCTAGGCTAAGGGTGGTCTAGTAAGTATGGGGGCACCATACTTGGGCTAAAACCTCATGTTTGAGGTGTGCCAGTTGACTGGTGTCATGTGGCAGTCGACTGGCGTAGTCAACTAGGGTTTAGTAGGAAGTAGCCTAACGATCATTGCGGAGGTGGGCGGTCGATTCTTGCTCAGCGATCGGCCCGATTATACGATCGATCGTGGTGCTCGAAAATCGGCCCGAGAATAGAGTCGACACTCATCGGTAGTCGAGTGAAGGCTCCATCGGATCGGGATGGGTATGATCGGTCGTGATGATGGATCAGTTAGACTTATCGGCGTGGATCTAGCGGTTGTCTCATGACAGCTGACATCGATCGTGATGGTCCCGATCGTTTCCTACACAGGTTGAAGCTTTATAAGGATCTCGTGATGGAGGAAAATAACAATGGTTTCTTGAGGGCTTTTGGGGTGATTTGTTGTTGCAAATCAGGGTCTCCAAGTTGATATCAAGCAACCAAGCGATCAAGCATTCAAGAGCATTTGTAAAGTGTTTTCTTTACTTGTATTGCTTTGTATTTCATTGTATTTGCTTGTAGCATTTTTATTATTGTTGTAATCATATTGTACGAGGTTTCTCCGCCTCCGGATTATTCCGAGAAGGAGTGTTTATTAGTGGTTGTGTGTGCATCACTAGAGCTCGATCCGTGGAGTAAGAACCTTGAGGTTCCGAAGCACGTTAAACAATTGTGTTTGCGTGTTTGTCTTGCTTTTCGTTATTACTATTATTATTCCTTTGCGCATAACGAGTTTTGTAGAGATGAACGTGAACGAATTCCATAATCGAACGAGCGCGACGCTATTCACCCCCCCCCTCTAGCGCCCTCAAATCTCTAACAGATTTGTGAACTCGGTTAATTATGGTGTTAAATGTACAAGTGGGGGGGGGTTCTAATTCGTATTCGATAAAGGGATGCGAATATAGAAACGATAGAATAGAGAATTTATATATTGTCGTGTGCTTGGATTTGATTGTAATTGACCACAATGTTTGAAATGTGCAGGACGTGGATACGAAACCGGTCCGCGGATGTAAGGACTGGAACTGAAGAGTGTTAGTTTTAACGAAGTGTGTCAATAGTTAGATCCCTAATTGGTGTGGTTGTGATGGGTTGTGATTTGAAATTGGCCGGTTGTGAATGGTCCAATGGGTATCGGTGTGGCTGTGAGTGAGCCGTAAATGGGTCTATGGGTGTCAATGTAGCTGTTCATGGGCTATGATCGGCTGCGAGTTGAGGTGTGTTCATGTAGGGTTGTCAGATTTTATATCTGTACAGATAAAAGGGTAGTAGAGTGCACTGGGGTGAAGCCCTATTTATGTTACGAGTGGATTTGTGAACTCGGTTAATTATGGTGTTAAATGTACAAGTGGGGGGGGGGTTTCTAATTCGTATTCGATAAAGGGACGCGAATATAGAAATGATAGAATAGAGAATTTATATATTGTTGTGTGCTTGGATTTGATTGTAATTGACCACAATATTTGAAATGTGCAGGACGTGGATACGAGACCGGTCCGCGGACATGAGGACTCTATTACTACGAGCATTGACAGCAGGTAGGTAATTCCTACCTTGGTCAGGTAGTTTAATGCATACAGATTTAGATGCATGATCATCTTATATGATCATGTTACCTTGACTCTATTCTTATTCATCTTGCGCTTGATACTTTACCTTTGGCTATTAACTCCATTGCTGCTATCATATTTATTTTACCATGATTAGGAGTTATATATATAGGTGATGTAAGTAACTTAGAATTTGTTTAAGTTAAGTGCAAGTAGTAAAGTCCGGATGATAACCTGATTGTAAATTGGGCAAAAAGGTCATTCGTATGTAGATGATATCTTGAACCTAGGGTTAGTTCTAGTACCCTTAGGTTGCATATTTACAACCGACCATGTATTATGTAAATGGTCAGGTGAATGATATTTAGTGTGTCGCTACAGACCGGTGGTCCTAGCCTGATATAGTCAGTTTGAGTACGACTCTCTACAGGATAGAGAGTGCGTTGATCTGGTTAGTATGACTCTCTATAGAATAGGAAGTCTATGGTGGATGTCTGTATGTGAGACATTACATTCATGTCATTTGCATGCACGCTGGCGACGAGGTCTCCCTTATGGTTGAGAGTGTCGTCAGTCATCCTGCCTCCACGGTTACTCATAGGAGGAGTAACCGGTGTGAGGGTAGAGCATTGTGGTGCCACACTCTACCACTATAGACGGTGATAGTTGGATTTGCATGTCGTAGTCCTGCGTGTGTGGCACTCGACCACTCATGGGTAGTGACTGTCGGAGTGGCCAACAGCAGGGACCCCCATCGCGTAGCTTGCTCTTCACGCTTATATGCTACTCGATCATACTGCCCACTCGACCACTCGAGAGTAGTGATTGGTGTTGAGTTGGAACAGTTGTCATGCTCGAGCCACCGAGGCCACACTGGGTCATGGTAGCTTTAGGGTGAGCCGACATAACCATGCATGTTGCATTGCCGACTTATGACATTTTTGCATATTGCCATATATATACATATATGCATGTATATATATATATATGGATGATTGTGATTAGTATACATATATAGATGCAGTATATATATATATGTTTATTGTGATGCTGCATTTGTATGTACTATGCTTGCTACATTTGTTTGTATATATTCATACATGCTATTGCATTTTCTGTATGGTAGTAGGCCGGTACTTGTATACTTGTTGGTTATTCACTGTGATACCTTCGACCCATATCAGGATGTAGTATGAGTTAGTACTATTCTTTATACCTTATGTTGTGGATATGTGCTCAGTTTGGATAGGTGTAGCGTAGCAGACGTTCAGGTATGTCTGCATTTCATATTGACTTTTGGTTAGAAGGTATATACATGGATATGTTATCATGCTAGTGATACCTATAGATTTTTCTATGGAAATACATGTGATATTAATATATACATGTTTTTCTATTACCTGCTGAGTTTTACTCACTACCACAGACCCTGAGTTTTTTTGTCGCCCAGGTAACAGGTTGAAGTCTTCGTAACGGCTTGGAGTTGCGCCAGCGATCCATCCCATCTCCGCTTTTTCTGAGTCTCCCGAGGATTTGTGTTTATATTATGGATTTTGTTATATGTTATGGACTTGGTTTATTATGGACTTTGTCGTCTTATGTTGTGGACTTTGTTTTGTGTCGATATTCTATTTACAGTTTAGTATTGTGGACTTGTTAGGTGGTGTACACCTGTGTGTTTTGGTTTGGATGTCAGTATATATGTTGTTTATGTTTCCGCTGTGTTTGGTATCTTTATATCTATTTATTATGTTGTTGTGGGCCTACGAGCCTTGTATTAACCCGAAATGTTACCGCGTACAGGAGAGATGCCGTCCGTTTGCTTTTCGACACGGCATACTCTCGGGGCGTGACAGTATTGCTTGCGGATTGGGCAGGGTTCGATGCCGGATGAGAGGTCTAAAATCTCCCCTGGTTTCAGATGGACCCCTCTCTGTCTTGCCACCGTGTCAAGGGACATTGTCCTTCCTCGATTTACCTCCCTCTCACCAGTACCCTGAAACAAGTGACAGAGAACTATTAATTGGATAGATTCTCAACTTTAGAGAGTTGAACCAATTAAATCTCAACCATACAATTTTATATACTTTTCACCTCTATTTTTTTTTTTGTACAATGAGCTTTTATTTAAACTCATTTTAAATTAGTTTTCATCCACCAGAAATTAATCTTGAAATACTAAAATATTCTAAAATTATCCACGAAATGTAAAAATGAAGGGAACATTTAATTCGTAGAGAATTTTTCATTTTCTATTTTTTATTTTTTTTAAAAAATAAAAAATAATTTTTTTATATTTTCAGTTTTCTAGAAAATACTCTTTTATTTTTTGAAAAACAAAAATAAAAACAGAAAAAGATTTTTTTGTGTTTTTTAGTTTTTCAAAAAATGCTCCTTTATTTTTTGGAAAACGGAGATGGAAAACATCAACCAAATACGTTTTTCCATTTTCTTAAAAAATAAAAATGAAAAATAAAAAAAATTTCGCCAACCAAATGCTCCCTAATTTTTTGATAATTTTTATATTTTATTAGATGGAATCCTCTTAATTTATTTTCTAAAATTTATTCATTCAAAATCATTTTCCAATAGAGGTCACTCGCACTCTTTATATAATATCTCATTTCCTTCTTCCTCGGTTGTCTTTTTTCTCTCGTCTCTTTTTTTCTTTTTTTTGGGCGCACATTGGTCTCCTTTTATTAACCAATATCTTCTCATATATATTTTCAACAATAAATACAATTTTATGATATGATTGATGATTCAACTTTTGTTGAAAAAAACAGCAGCTTGGATATCAAATCGCATAAATTATAGACAGACTACGTTATGCTCTTTGCACTCCGCAACGTGAAGACCACCGCCTAAAAGAATATATATCCTTTCTATTAAAATAATACGCACATCGCACGTATTACACACGATTTGATCATTTTCAATATTTTTATTAATTGATTCACAATCAATATGAATGAGATAAATTATGAAGAATATATTATTATTCAATTTAAGATTAACATGATATAAGGATAGACATCTCGAAAGATTTAAATTTTTTGAAAATTAATTTTTATTTATTGGTACAATTCTATTGTCACACTGACTACAAGACTTTCTTGTGAAAAGTTACACGTTACATACACGATCGAACAAAAGGAATTTCAAGAATTAAAATCAAATATTTTATCGCAACAAGGAACGCATACTCTAAATTTTAAAATGATGATCATTTCAATGCTTTTAGGGAAAATGAAGCCCTATTTTTAGAGTTGTCAAGTTAGGTTAGATTCGTCGAGTTGATTCGCCCCATCAAATAATTTAGACGGGTTAGGTTGAAATTTTATCAATCCCTTATTTTGACGGGCCTAAACTGATCGATCTGCACGGGTTACGAGTCTAGACGGCTCGACTCGTGGATTGAGAAATACCAAAAGATGTAACATGTGAAAATAAAATTGTATAAATTTTTTTTATCAATATTCTAATATTAATTAATAGGAGAAGTTTTTCATCATCACAATCTTCTTCTATCACATATACACCTCCACAAAGTGTAAGAGAAATTAAGATAAAAGAACAAAATAATATTTGATGTACTTTAATATTTTTTTCTTATATACTTTAATTGTTTTATATTATCTTATTATTATTATTCCAATCGATATATGAAATGATGACATGTTAAAGTCAAATAATTATAAGAGCTAACAAATCTTAATTGGATCTCTATTTAGTAGAGTAAAAATTTAAATATATATATTATTAAGATTTGAATATTTTGGATCATTGGAAGAATAAAAAACATCAGTACTCAACTTTGTCGGTCGATAATTAAATTTCAATTATAAGATTTTAATTACTTCAAATATTTATTTTTTTAATCATGGTACTATATTTGTCTTATTGATCATCGCAACAAACTTTCAACACCTTAGTAATTTTAGATATAGTTTTTTAATTTTTGTGGCTCGCGGGTTGGCCCGTTTAACCCGCAACCCGCCTTGGGTTAGAGATTTCTCAATCCGCCTCTCTCCACTAAATATTGGATTAATGATGGATTGATCCTCTCCATCATAGATCGATCCGTTTGACAACTCTATCTATTTTGTATCTTTTATTTTCTTTTCGATTAATTAATTTTTATTCTGTTTTTTTTGTCTCTCTCCCGCTTGTTACATGTTGTTAGAATGTGCCAAGTGGACGCAACTTCCTCCCTAACCTAACATTACCTTTCAATTATTTTCTTCCCACCAGCCATCAAACTCTCACTCTTCCGTTATTTGTTTCCAAAATTAAATTAATAATAAACTTTAAAAAAACTATTATTAGGCATTCCTCAACCTTCCTCCCCCTTGCTCTTCGCCATGCCATCTAAATCCACCCCCTCCCCTGCCACCCCACACTTCGCCACCTTTGAAGGCTCGCATTGCTCGCCCCCGCCGCACCTTCGCTAGATCCACCGCCGGCGCCATGGCCACGCCATGGACGCTCCTCCTTCCCCTCCTCCTCCTCACCTTCGCCGCTCCGCGGCAGAACTCCCTTGCCTCCGCGGCCGCTGACGCCGAGGTTCTCCTCCAATTCAAGGCCGCTCTCTCCTCCTCCGCCTCCGGCGTCGACACCGCCCTCCGAAACTGGGTCCCTGGGTCCTCCCCCTGCCGCGCTAACGTCACCCTCTGGTCCGGCGTCCTCTGCAACCTCGACGGCAGCGTCCGAGGCGTCCAGCTCGAGAACATGAGCCTTGCCGGCACGCTTAACACCGACGCCCTCGCGGGCCTCCCCGTGCTTCGCACCATCAGCTTCAAGAACAACAGCTTCGAGGGCGCCATCCCGGACCTTTCCAAGTTCCCCGGTCTGCGCTCCATCTACTTGTCCATGAATAGATTCTCCGGCGAGGTGGCGGACGGCTTGTTCTCCGGCATGCAGTGGCTCAAGAAGGTGCACCTATCGCGGAACCAATTCTCCGGGCCGATCCCGAGCTCACTGGAGCACGCACCGCGGCTCCTGGAGCTACGGCTCGACGACAACCAGTTCGACGGCCGGATCCCCAACTTCCGGCAGTCCGGGCTGTGGCTGGTGAACCTATCGAATAACAATCTCGAGGGACCAATCCCGAGGCGCTTTAGGAAAATGAACCCCGGCTGGTTCGCCGGTGAGCCTGAGCTGTTAATCAGGGCTATATATTCTCTCGACGTCAAATTTAATCAAGCATATTCGAATAAATTTTTTTGATTTAAATAAATGAGAAAAATAACCCAACCAAAATTGAATTTACAGATATAATTTATGAATCTTGATCTGAAATTTTTGGCATATGTTCTTTTTTTTTTTCTTTTTGGGCGTTGGCAGGGAATGAAGATCTGTGCGGTGCGCCTCTGAGTTATGAATGCGGGTCTCCGAGGAGGTTGTCGGCCGTATTTATTGTAGGAATCATTCTCATCTGCATCGCAATCTTATTGGTCGCAGTTGGATTGTTCTTCATCTTTTGCCGACGCCGGAAGCAGCACAAGGAACCGACGGTGCTTCCGACCACCCAACCAGACAAGACCGAGGTTGTTCCGGTAGCAATTTCCATACTCATGTCATTATTAGTTGATTGGTTTGATTTATTTTCATTCAACGTTTTTCATTACGAAATGAAGCAAGCCAAAATCGAAATGTGTAGTTATTTAAATAATTACTGTCCGATTCGATTCTCTTCGAACTGATTGATCGGCAGGCCAACAACACCGACCAGAATCCAGCGCCCGCAGGCGGTGGCGGGAAGAAAGTCCCAAAGGAAGAACAGGGAAGACTGATATTCGTCAAGGAAGACAGAGTCAAGTTCAACATCCAAGACCTACTGAAAGCATCCGCTGAGGTACTCGGCAGCGGCAGCTTTGGATCCTCCTACAAGGCCATCCTCTCCGATGGCCCTGCAGTCGTGGTGAAGAGAT
Source organism: Wurfbainia villosa (assembly GCA_025175895.1). NCBI lineage: Eukaryota > Viridiplantae > Streptophyta > Magnoliopsida > Zingiberales > Zingiberaceae > Wurfbainia > Wurfbainia villosa. Next base: position 6,272,796 of record JAKLTH010000147.1, read on the forward strand.
TCAAGGAGATGAACGGAGCCGGAAGGGAGGACTTCTACGAGCACATGAGGAGACTGGGGAGGCTCTCCCACCCCAATCTCCTTCCCCTTGTGGCTTATTACTACAGAAAAGAGGAGAAGCTGTTGGTCACAGATTACGTCTTCAATGGCAGCTTAGCTCACCTGCTCCATGGTAGATGTTCATCCAAATCACAAGGTTTTCTCTGTTTTATTTTTCTAAAATTTTACAAAAATCTTCTTCAGGGAGCCAAGGATCGAGTGTTCCTCCGCTGGACTGGCCGAACCGGCTGAAGATCGTCAAGGGCGTGGGCTGCGCGCTGGCCTACCTCCACGAAGAGCTGCCCGTGCTGGCCGTCCCCCACGGCCATCTCAAGTCGTCCAACGTGCTCCTCACCTACTCCTTCGACCCCATCCTCTCCGACTACGCCCTCGTCCCTGTCATGAACAAGTCGCACGCCTCCCAGATCATGGTGGCCTTCAAGTCCCCCGAGTGCACCGGCGGCGGCAAGCCCTCCAAGAAGTCTGACGTCTGGAGCTTCGGCATCCTCATTCTGGAGATTCTCACCGGTAAGTTCCCGGCCAACTACCTGAAGCAAGGCCGCGTGGGCACCGACTTGGCTAGCTGGGTCAACTCAGTGGTGAAGGAGGAGAAGACGAGCGGCGTGTTCGACGCCAACATGAGGGGGACGGAGGGCGGCGAGGGGGAGATGCTTAAGCTGCTGCACGTCGGATTGGCCTGCTCCGAGGCGGACGCGGAGAGGAGGTGTGAGCTCAGGGAGGCGCTGGCCAAGATCGAGGAGCTGAAGGAGTACGACGACGGCCGCTCTGTGTGAGGGAGAAGTCATTTAACCGAGATCGAGTGAGGCATAATTAATGTGGTGATGGCATTGGATTGGGATTGAGATGTGCTACTTTATATACATTCTAAGCTGCATCTTTTTTTTTTTTTTTTCAAAAAATGTAAATGGTGGCATAGCTTTGTATTTTTTCCCCCCCTTGAGATTTTGCATAATCTGAATTTTGAAAAAGTAAAAAAAAAAAAAAAAAAAAAAAAAAAAAAAACAAAGAACGATGACTGTTTGGAAGGCAGTTGTTCCATGTGTATCAATCTTTCAATATTTGTCGTAGAATTGGTGGAGCTTTGTTCAAAACTTTGAATGGGGAGTAAAAGCAAAAAAGTTCTAGCACACGTAGTACAGTGTAAAGCATTAAAATAAATAAATAAATAAAATTTGAATTTTATAATAAATAAACATTCTAAAGAATTGTATTTCAAATTTAATCGATAAATAAATCAAGAGAAACAGCCTTTTATCTTAAGAATTAATCTAATAAAACTTCAGCATCTAGATTATAAAAAAAAACAAAATAGAAAAAAAAAATTTTAAGGAAGCAAAGGTTAGTTAGTATCTTCGTTGTGATAGTCCTGGACTTCATAATCACTCCTTTTCCTCAAGATACTCTCAATAATATAATGATTATTGCTTTGATGCAATTATAAAACATCAATAGAATAACTAAAAGAATCTAGATTGAATTCCATTAATAATAAATAATTTAGAGGTCATCTTCTAAGTATGCATAGCCTATGCATTGACTTTATCCTATGGACAAAACAAAAAAATTTTTTTTACCTAATTTTAAAAAAAGTGCTAGCTAATATAAGGGTGAGTTAGAGTAAAATCTCTCTGCTTTTATTTATATTTGGATTCAGTCTTTACATATTTTATTTTAGAATTTGATACCTGACAACAACTCCATCTTAGTTTTAACTCTCTATAAGGTTGAATTTCCATTTTTACCCTTATTATTTACATAGATTTATTTAATTTTTTTATCCATCTTCTCCCACCGATTCATCTAGCAACAACACATCTTCTTTCCTCCCTCCTAACGGAAACTCTCAGTTGATCCCGACCAAACCATTTACTTGCGCCATTGAAAACCATCGGCTCTCCTACCTTGACTACTAGCGACCTGCGACAACAAATGTGATAGCAGCAATTTTCTTCCCAACAAGTCATCGTCTTCCCTCCCCCCAACGGTAACCCTAAACATTTGATTCATCCCTCACTTGACCAAATCGTTTGTTCTCCCCCTCGAAAATCATTTTGTCTCCCTTATTTCAACCACTAGCGACCCACGATAGCAAGCAAATGCAATAGGAGTGAGCAAGGAGAGTAACGAGCAAGTGCGTAAAAAAGATTAAACAAGATAAATATGCTTAATTACATATAATTTTGGATATTTTTTTATGATAATTATATAAATTTTTTTATTGATACAAAGAGTATCTAATTTGAGTTAATAGGTATTTGATTTTGTGATTGAAATATTCTAATTTGATTTTTGGGGATGTAAAAAAATTATACTTTGAAGTTAATATAATAATGACTTTTGTTTGATGTTCATGAAGTAAAAATATGATACCTAAATTGTTACAAAAGATTTTGTACCTAATGTGAGTCAATAGTTACTTATTTTAGCTCATTAAATATCCTGATTTGATTATTAATTGTGTTATTTATGAAATAAAATAATGATACTGAAATTTGTATAAAAAGTATTTAATTTTAGTCAATCGATACTTGTTTTGGCCATTTAAATACCAAAATTTGATTATTTGAGGATGTAAAAAATATATTTAAAAGTTAATATTAAGTGACTTATGTTTGTGAGCTTCGTCAATCAGTTCTTATTGTGGTACTGATTTTACATACAATTTTGGGTAATTTTTTTGTGATAATTACATATTTTTTTTTATTGGTATAAAGAGCATCTAATTTGAGTCAATAGATATTTGATTTTGTGCCTGAAATATTCTGAATTAATTTTTGGTGTTGTAAAGAAATTATACTTTGAAGTTAATAATATTGGCTTTTGTTTGACGTTCATGACATAAAAATATGATATCTAAATTGCTACAAAAGATTTTATATTTAATGTGAGTTAATAGGTACTTATTTTGGCTCATTAAATACCCTGATTCAATTATTGTTTGTGTTATTCATGAAATAAAACAATGATACCTAAATTTATAGAAAAAGTACTTAATGTTAGTCAATCGATACTTGTTTTGGCCATTTAAATACCAAAATTTGATTATTTGAGGATGCCAAAAAAATTATTTAAAAGTTAATATTAATTGGCATATGTTTGTGGCTTTCGTCAATCGATACTTATTGTGGTACTGATTTTGCCCTATATTGCTTAATGTATTACCTAGATTAATATGTTATGTTGTGTTTCTTATTAACTTATTTTATGGAAAAATTTATTGAAATTATTGCTAATTAAGTTTTTTGTGAATTAGAAATGACAAGGACTAAAAGATACACGGATGATAATGATAGAGATGTTGGACTAAGTGGAAAAGAAGATCACTCAAGGTGTTCCCCAACAAAATTTATGTCAGTCATGGAACAATTGGTTCCCAAACTGGGTGAACTACAATTAAAGAAGATTAAGGCTTCACCTCTTGCACCTTGGTTGAAGATTCAATAGCTTTCTATAAGCACCTCAAGAGTTTATGCAATGCTTAAATGCTTTGAAGTAGAGACATGCATCTTTTGTTTTGGAAGCAATATCATGGTGCCATTCACTTCTAGGGAGTTATCAATCATTATAGGTTTACCTAGCATTGGTCTACCGGTTAACATCGATTTGAAATTGGGTTCTAACTTCCTTGAGCGACATTTCAAGGGGATGAAATGTGTTAAGAGAAATGTCATCATAGAGAAGTTATTTGTGTTGGCGGACAAAGACTTAGAAATTGATGATTTTTTTAGGTTTTTTATTTTGCTACTTTTTAATTGTGTTATATTTCCTATTAGCAATTTTGGTGCACCTAGTTTTATTTTTCCATACTTAGACAATTTGGAAATATTTTTTTAGTATGGTTGGAGAGATGCAGCTTTTAGATTTTTGCGTGTTGAAATTGAAGACCATCTTGGATACTCCAAAGTAGACAAAAAAGAGAAAACATATATGGGAGGTTGCATAGTTGGACCGATGGTATTATTTTTAGCATATATGTGTTATTTGTTGAGTGAGTAAATGCTAATCATTGTATTTGTATGGGGTTGGATTTATGAAAGAGTTCCTATGTTTGGTCAACCTCGTATTTTACATTGCTTTCCTCGATTATTCAAGTGGGGAGAGAGCAAAATTCCTCTTAATCCTAAAGGTGCAGAGGCTGCATTAATGGCGGTGAGGTCAAATAAGGTTGGCGCAATTTATTCTTTATCACTGTATAATTTGGTTTAAATGTGTTATTGAACTAAAAATTTATCTTTTTTACTTTTAGATTGTGCCAATCAAGCCATTCCAGGAGGAAAAAGTACTTGTTGATGATATAGAGAGGTTTGGTGAGGTAATAATTTTTAATCCAAGATAACAAATTTATTAAGAGTCTATTATTCAACCAATTATCATGCTTAATTAACATTTCTATTTCCAGGTTGATTCTTGACTCGGTGACTCAGAATTGTTGGATCACATAAAAAGGCTTGAGAATGAGATTAAAGTGTTGAAGGAAAAAAATAAAGTAGTTGAAGAGGATACAACCCAATATGGCTTTAAGGATGCCCCACATATGCATGATGAAGGTCATACCGAGAAAGATGTAGCTGTGGATGTTGATCCTAGTGTTGAAAGTTTGAACAAAGTTATTGATGATAAAGTGCCAATGAACACAGATGACAAAGTTAAGTCAGAGAGCTTTTTCAAAGTGGCTATAGATGAAGTGCAAATGAACACAAATGCTAGAGATAATGATAACGTAGGTAGCAACACTGAAAAAGGGAAAGAGATGGTTGTTTATAATCCAAAATCATCTATTGTGAAGATTATTCAGAGAAGAACAGATAGATTGAAAAAAAAACATCCGGACTACATGACACCCCCTAGTACTGCCCCAAAGCGAAAGAGTAAACGACATTTGACCCAAGTCGTGGATGAGATAGTTTCAGTAAATATTTTTTATAATACATGCATATATTTTATATATTTGATGAGTATTGTAGTGTTTAATTTTTTGATTGAATTTTGTATTTCTATATTATGTTGTTTCTATATAAGATGATATGAGTATAAATATTCAAGATATTGCTATCAGTGCTGTAGAGGAATCTCTACAGGAGTTCCAAGGAAGATTAGACTTTCATGGGCATGATAAAATATCAATGGAAGAAAAAAAATATTATTGAGAAGTACATTTGCGGGAATATTTTGGGGTAAAAATATCTTATATTACTTTAATATTTCTGAAATCTTATTTTGCTATTTTATTTTTTGAGTTGCTAAATTTGGTATTTTGGCTTTGTAGTGGTGTAGTCTAGCAAGATGATGACATATTATTGTATGGGTATAAGTTATTGTAGTGTTTGTTTGTCACCGAACTACGATCTGACCTCATTCATGCCTATTTCAATTTTTTGAGCAACAAAGAAAATAACTATGGACATGAAATATATTGCATGTCTCCCAATATCCCGGTACATACTCTTAATAGTATTTAATTTATATTATCATCATAGTGATAGTTAATGATTATTTTTTTAATTTTTATAGAATGATGTGATTACTATGCTAAAAAATACCAAGCAGAAGAGGATTACAGATGCCAATTTTTCAGTATTTTTATCAAAGTTGACCAAGAGTTCATTAGTCAACTTGTCAGAGCTAAAGAAAGAGCTCCTAGAATGCTGTAAACACATACTTTTCCCTATGCATTATAAAGCACATTGGTTCTTGCTCGTGTATACTCCAAGCGAAAAATCTTTCACGCTGAAAAATTCTATTAGTATCCCTATTTACAAATGTGCAGCGAAGAAATTTGTAAGTTGGATAAAAATATAAGTTACTTTTATTTTTTAAAAATTTGTACACATCTTTTATGATTGATTTGATAAATATGTTTGTTTGAATTGGTTGTGTAGGCAAAATTTTTGTCGAGATATCTTTGGAATATAGAACAATGTGATATTGGCATAGGTGAAATAATTGCTGTAAAGAGTCGACAACAAGGAAATGATTTGAATTGTGGTGTTTATATTTAACTATGGGGTGAATGCTTTGCCCGAGATAATCCAACATTTTGGAAAGAAGAATGGGACACATCAATCGAAGGGTATAGAGCTCGGATTGCTTCGGCCATTTTGTCTGATAAACAAGGCTTGTTTAAAGGATTGAAATGACTTATCAGTGCATTGTCAGTGCTTCGACGATCTTGCCTGATAGTTGTTATGTATTGGTGATGATGGAGATATAATTATGTTTTAAATTGGTGTCTTGATATTATGAATTTGTAGAACAATACTTTGGTGGGATGATAATTTCATGTTTGATGTATGAATTGGCCTTTGAGTGTTGGATTTATGGTATTAGTCTTGCCCTTTTCTTTTTCTACTTTTGTAGTTATAGTATATTATTCGTGCATTAAGATCATGCCGAATTTTTTTAATATTTAAGGGGTCAAAATAAGTACCAATTGATTAATATTAAGTACTTCTTATACCTATTTAGGTATTATATTTTTATTTCACGAATCACACACATAATAATCGAATCAGGGTATTTAATGGGATAAAATAAGTATTCATTGACTAAAATTAGGTATCATTTTTAACAATTTATATATCATATTTTTACTTCATGAATATCAAACAAAAGTCACTAATATTAACTTCAATGTATATTTAAGGAGTCAAAACAAGTATTGGTTGACTAATATTTAAGTTTATTTCATGAATCCCACAAACAAATTAAAGTCACTCAATAATTGAATAAGAGTATTTAATGAGCCAAAATAAGTATCCATTGACTAAAATTTGGTATTTTTTTAAAAATAATTTAGGTATTATATTTTGTTTATTTCATTGTCTGGAACATTTGTACTCAGCACTCCCAAATTTGATTCTCTCGTACTCGGATCTTGGGTTTCCGTACTTGGCCAGATGCTTCTATAGGCATCCCGCCAATTTCCCGAGTATGAGGAACCTTGGTCGAGTACCATTGTCCAGCAAACATACTGCCTTCTCCGACTAACTGAGTACCCAGCATTACTTGTGCTTTTGTACTCGGCACTCATAATTTCGAGTCTCTTGTACTCGGTTCTTCCGAGTACAAGACTCTATACTTGAGTATGAGCCTTCTCATACTCTTTCCTGAGAATGAATACTTGAGCCTTCTCTTTCTAGTTTGCAAAGTACATGATTTTTGGTCAAGTGTTTTAGGGGATCTTCTCTGATGAACCCTTGAGCTTTTAACTCTGCTAACACCCCTTGGAATTTATCTCGGAATTTTGTTGTGTGATTCCTGCCGAATAATGCACCATCTCCTAAATATGAATATAATCATTTTCTTCAAGCTCTAATTCTTCAATTGCAACTGCAGCAGGGGCAAACGACAAAGTATCTATGGTTGTCAGATTTTTATAAAAGGTTACTGAGTTACCTTCAATCCTGACTCCTCCTTGCATTGCTCGTATAAAATTACAACCCAGTATCTGAAGGTAGGAAACTTCGCTTCCCACTTCAACTCGGTCGCTTGTTCATGGAGATCCCTTTTACGTCCCCGGAAAAAATTTTTTATCCTTGACAAGAGGGATTACCCAAGCAACCGTTTCATCATCGTGCTATTCGATTAGAGTAGTCACTTGAACAAACTTGTTGTTCAAGAAACCAACCTCTATTCTACGAATAGCCGCGGAATAGACGATGTATGGATCGCCGACTTTTGTGTTTATGTTCGGGGTCCAAGTTATATTAGCATAAAAACAGAATACTACATGCATATATAATTGAAAAACAATTATAGACATGTTACAAAAGAGAATAGACAATCGATATACCTCTCGATCTTCTATTGTATGTCCTTCCTCCTTCTGGACGTCGTGTGGGCGACGATCTACCAAAAGTCGAAGCTCCTAGATCACCAATCTTCCTTCCTTGGTCACTCCGAACAAGAGGAAGAATAAGAAACAAAACACTTCTCCTTCATTCAACCAACCACCAAGCTCCAAACTTGGTGCTTGCCATCGGCCAAGAAGGAGATCAAGGAGAGTGAACGCTGGCCAAAACTCTAAGGGAAGAGACCCTAGACTTCTTTCCACCGGCCAAGGAGAGGAGAAGGACTTGATTTGGATGCCGGCCAAGGGAGGGAAGAAGGAGATGGGCGCCGACCACCAAGGAAGAAGAAGAAGAAAGGAAATAATTTCCTTATTTGGTGCCGCCCAAGCCTTCAAACCCTAAGCCTCCCAAACCCTAATCCTATCTCAATTGGAATTCCTTGTTGCCGCCCACCCTAAAGCCTCCTTTTATAGAGTTAGGGATAAGCCTTGTTTTAATCTCCACCACTGGGTCTAGGGATTTAATCTCAACCGTCGGATCTAGAGATTTAATCTCAACCGTCGGATCTAGAGATTTAATCTCAACCGTCGGATCTAGAGATTTAATCTCTACCATTGGATCTAAAGTTTTATTTTCATCCATTGGATCTAGGCTTCATGAGGTATTAATAGGCTACAATAGGGACCATGAGGAGGAGTTGGATCTTGGCCACCCAATGGATCAAGCCCACATAAAGTTCGATCCATTAATGATAATCCAATCCACTAAAGGATTATCATTGATCTACCTCACCAACCCCCATAAGTTAATATGGGCTCCATATATTATATGTATATTTTTCTCCCCGTGTTTAAGATCTCGAATGTCCGTCGATTAATTAATTTACTGACCATTAATTAATCAACATCTAACTCCATGAGTAGTACCACTCAACCTTTTCATCATGCCGGACCAAGTCCACCTGCAGGGTTTACATGATGAACCCTATGAGCTCCTCAAGGGGACATTATCACCCTAATATATAGGACACGGTTTCCTCCTATAATCAACGACACACCATATAAATAATATCGTTTCCCAACTTACCGAGCCTATCGATTTAATCTATAAATTTCGCCCATTGGTAAATCAAAGAAATGAATACTAAGTATATGTGCCCGTTATTATATCGGGATTAAGAGTATGTACAATATAATATCTGAGGTTCGATTCAATTATGTAGTCAGCAATAAATCGAATCACCTCTAAGTCGGTCCTGCTCAATACACACAAAGTGTACTAGTGTGATTCTATGGTCAAGACAAACCAATACCAAATCACACTACAACCATACCAATGGTTTGTCCAAAGCCATCTCGGTTGTGAGCCTATACTTATACTTTACAAGGAGCCGATAACATGATCTCCCGTGTGACACCACACACCATGTTATCTACAATGTAATACATTAGACAATATGCATCACCATAAATATGCAAACAATGATCATGTGATTCTTATTTCAAAATAAAGATGTTCATACAAAAGATAGACTTTTCAGTATACATCCCAACAATCTCCCACTTATACTAAAAGACTATGCTGTCCTCAAACTGCCATATATTCGATTCTCATTCCCTCCACATGCCTATCAAAAGCTCTCGCCGAAAGGGCTTTAGTGAAAGGATCTGCCAGGTTATCCTCTGATGTAATATTGGCCACAGTAACTTCTCCTATCTTTACGATTTCTCGTATCACGTGGTACTTGCACTCTATGTGTTTACTTGCCTTATGGGCTCGTGGTTCTTTCGAGTTTGCAACTGCACCACTATTATCACAATAAATTGTGATAGTTCTGGGCAAACCAGGAATCACATCCAAGTCCATCAAGAAGTTCCTAAGTCACACAACTTCTTTGGCCGCCTCAGAGGCTGCCACATACTCAGCTTCCATGGTAGAGTCCGCCACGCATTTCTGCTTGACACTCCTCCATACAATGGCTCCACCTCCCAAAGTAAAAACAAAACTTGAGGTAGACTTAATATTATCCCTGTCTGATTGGAAGTCGGAATCTGTATAACCCACAGGGAGTAATTGGTCTGTTTGGTAAACTAGCATATAATCCCTAGTCCTTCTCAGGTACTTCAATATATGCTTTACCGCAGTCCAATGTCCCTGTCCTGGATTACTCTGATATCTGCTGACCATGCACACGGCAAAGCAGATATCTGGTCTCGTACATAACATCGCATACATGAGGCTTCCTACTGCCGAAGCATAAGGAACCGCCTTCATCTCCTCTATCTCCTCAGACATTCTAGGACACATCTCTTTAGATAAAGGAACTCCATGCCAGAAAGGTAGAAAACCCTTCTTGGAGTTTTGCATGCTAAAATGAACCATAATGGTGTCTATGTATGAAGCTTGAAGAACAACATCCTTTTCTTGCGATCCCTTATAACCTTGATCCCAAGGATGTGTCCCACTTCTCCCAAGTCCTTCATATCAAACTGTTTGGACAACCATACCCTTACGTCCGATAATACCTTGACATTGTTGCCAATTAACAAAATGTCATCTACGTATAGTACAAGAAATACCACTACATTTCTGTCATATCTCTTGTATACACAAGACACATCCGGACTTTGAATAAATCCATAAGACTGGATTACTTCATCAAAGCGAATGTTCCAAGACCTCGAAGATTGCTTCAATCCATAAATGGACCGATTAAGCTTACACACAAGAAGCTCTTTGCCCTTTTCAATGAATCCCTCTGGTTGCTTCATATAGATGTTTTCCTCAAGACTTCCATTAAGGAAAGCTATCTTGACATCCATCTGCCACACCTCATAATCCATATGAGCTGCAATGCATAAGAGAATCCGGATAGATTTAAGCAAGGCTACTGGCGAAAAGGTCTCCTCATAATCGATACCCTCTTTCTGAGTATACCCTTTCGCAACAAGCCTTGATTTGAAGGTCTCAACCTTCCCGTCTATTCCTCTCTTTCTTTTGTAGATCCACTTGCAACCAATGGTTTTTACACCATCGGGTGGTTCTACTAGCTCCCAGACCTGATTTGAATCCATATATTCAATCTCAGCATTCATTGCACTTTGCCAAGATACTACATCTTTATCTTGGATTGTCTCGTCATATGTCCAGGGATCAGGTTCATGTTTGCCAGGGATCAAATCAGAAGATTCTTCCAAGAACATGAATCTATCAGGCTATCTCACAACCCTCCCACAACGATGAGATATCACCTGTGTATCCTCTGTGACATGTGGTGTAGTGATTTGTGGTATATCCTCTTGTACCGGTGGTACTGAAGAAGTGACTTCCCCTTTTAATTTCTCTAGAACAATCTTACTCATGGGCTTGTGGTTCATTACATAGTCTTCCTCTAGAAATCTGGCATTCGTGCTAACGATCACCCTCTGATCTCTAGGACTATAAAACAAACATCCTTTCATTCCTCTAGGATAGCCAACGAACATGCATACTTCTGTACGAGGTTCCAACTTACCAGCATCTGCCTTCAGCACATGTGCTGGACTCCCCCAAATCCGAATATGTCTTAGACTAGGCTTTCGCCCAGTCCACAATTCTGTGGGAGTAGAAGGCACTGATTTAGATGGAACCAAGTTCAGAATGTACACTGCCGTGTCTAGAGCATATCTTTAGAACAAATCTGGCAACTCAGAATAACTCATCATCGATCTAACCATCTCCATAAGAGTTCTATTCCTTCGCTCTGCTACACCATTCAGCTGGGGTGTGCCAGGTGCAGACAATTGGGATTGAATCCCAGCCTCGGATAAGTAATTCCTAAACTCTCCCAAGAGGTACTCACCACCACGATCAGATCGTAGTGTCTTGATACTTTTTCCTTGACGTTTCTCCGCATCAGCCTTGAATTCTTTGAACTTGTCAAAGCATTCAGACTTGCGGCGCATCAAGTAAATGTATCCATATCTCGAATAATCATCTATAAAAGAGACGAAATACTCAAAATCACCTCTAGCCTGGATAGACATAGGACCACACAAATCAGAATGAACCAATTCTAACACATCTTTGGCTCTATACCCCTTGGCCTTTAAAGACCACTTGGTCATTTTACCCTCCAAGCAAGATTCATAGGTTGGGAAATCTTCCACCACTAATGAACCCAGAGGTCCATCGGCTATCAACCTTTGAATTCTGCTTAGGTTAATATGACCAAGCCTAAGATGCCAAAGATATGTTTGGTTCATCTTCGAAGGTTCTTTTCTCTTATTGGAATTAGAAGATGAGTTATTAACTTCTCTTTGCATCGTGGGAGCTTTTGGTTCAAGTGTGTATAAATTTCCTATCAATGCACCCGAACAGATAATCTCCCTATTCCTTTTAATAACAACTCTGTCATTAAAAGAAATAGAATATACATCCATAGACAATTTAGAAACTGAAATTAAATTCTCTCTAAATAAAGGTACATAAAGGAAATTCTTAAGAACCAAAACTTTTTTTTCTCAAAAGATAAATAAACATCTCCCACTGCAACAGCCGCCACCTTCGTGGCATCGCCCAAGTATACGGTAATCTCCCCTTCAGCCAGTCGTCTGGTTTCTTGGAACCCCTGCAAAGTATTGCAGACATGATCAGTGGCTCCCGTATCTACACACTAGGTGCCGGTCGATAACACCGCTAAACATGTTTCCACGACTAGACCAAAAGTATACCTTTGTTCTGCTTACGGTTGGGGCAGTCCTTCTTCCAGTGTCCAGTCTGCTTACAAGTGAAGCACTTGTCTTTCGGCTTCTTCACTCCTCCCACCGCCTTTGCCCTAACTTGTTTCTTCTTCTTCTTGCCTTTCGGCTTAGAAGTAGAAACCTTTTGGGTAACCATGGCATGCGCCTGAGCACTCTGACAAAATAGCCCCTCTGCCGCCTGGAGTTCTGTCAGAAGCTCCACCAACGAATACAACCTCTTGTTCATGTTGTAGTTCAGGCAAAATTGCTCAAAACTCCTAGGTAGAGACTGGAGAATGATATCGACCTGAGTTTCCCCATCGATCTCAGCTCCGAGGACTTCCAGCTCATTCAAATGAGTCATCATCTTGAGAACATGATCCCTCACGGGTGTTCCCTCGATCATGGTGGTCGTCATCAAGTTTCTCATGACTTTCTACCTTGCAACCCGATTCTGGTATTCGAAAAGATCTTTGAGATTGAGCATCATGTCATAAGCAGTGGGCATGGCTTGATGCTGATGTTGCAGTACATTTGACATAGATGCCAAAATGAAACACCGTGCCATCTCATCGGTCTTGAACAACTTCTTATAACTCTCCTTCTCCTTTTCCCCATAATCATCCGCAGGCTTAGGAGGGCACTCTTCGAGGAGTACATATTTGTATTCCTCAGCAGTCAAGACAATGTCAAGATTCCTCTTCCAATCAACATAGTTGGGTCCAGTAAGTTTATTTTCTTTCAGTATCACAGCAAGCGGGTTGAAAGTCATTTTGAAAGAAAACCTAAGAATCACATAGATCAAAACATTAGATTTCAAAAAATTATTGATTCCCCAAATAATAAAATTTTAAAATAAACCAACACCTCAAAACATCAAGAATATCGTATGCCACGATAGTGTGGACGTATACGAATTCTACATTTGTAAGAGGAGGTTTTACCCATTAATTTTACTATCTTGTCAACCTAACCTTTTGACAAGTAAAATTAATAGTTGGTTTCTCTTCGACCCTACAAATAAAAGCAGTGACTCCGATGGGGAGGATACTTATATTTGTATCTAAGTGTTCACCATTACTCGGTACCAAGGTAATTATCTCGGGTTATGTGCCTTCCGATGGGGAAGTACACATGCTCCTTAATAATTTCCTATAACCATATTCGACCTTGTGATCCGCAAACAAACCCATCCGATGGGGAGGAAGGCACTCAGAGCCAACGCGCAAGTTTGTTTGCATCACATGTCAAATCGTAATGGAGGCCATGGGAATTTATAAAAATATCTCTCTCCCACTTAGTAATTTGAAATTGAAGAATTTTCTAGCCTACGACATGCATATCAAACAATAAGCAATAAATATGAAAAATAAAATTTTTCCAACTATTATGGCTTTTGTCTTCAATATGTCTCCCGTCGTATCGCCATCTCATCCGCTCCTCCCTACGTCATGTACAAGCCATCCGGAGATCCGAGCCGAGAAAAAATATTTTAATTTACATCCATCGATCCTATACTCCACGAGGGAGTGTACATGAAATCTAAATCAAATGTAAACTAAAATAAAAGGAGTGGCTAAACAATGTCGTATCTAATTACAAAAATTAAATACTAGCCTTGCCAGCCCCGAGGATTCAACAAAATATACAATTACACACATACAATCACATACACACATATGGTCATAATAGTTGGATCCTATGCCTGCAACCAAAAAGTTAACCTACGCATATCGTACTATTATCTGGAACATATAATATATGAAAAGTGCATAAAAGTAACCGATTCCTAAACACACAAAACCGGAAACCGTGGCTCTGATACCACTTGAAGGTAGGAAACTTCGCTTCCCACTTCAACTCGGTCGCTTGTTCATGGCAATCCCTTCTACATCCCCGAAAAAAAATTTATCCTTGACAAGAGGGATTACCCAAGCAACCGTTTCATCGTCGTGATATTCGATTAGAGTAGTCACTTGAACAAACTTGTTGTTCAAGCAACCAACCTCTATTCTACGAATAGCCGCGGAATAGACGATGTACAGATCGCCGACTTTTGTGTTTATGTTCGGGGTCCAAGTTATATTATCCATAAAAACAGAATACTACATGCATATATAATTGAAAAACAATTATAGACATGTTACAAAAGAGAATAGACAATCGATATACCTCTCGATCTTCTATTGTATGTCCTTCCTCCTTTTGGACGTCGTGTGGGCAACGATCTACCAAAAGTCGAAGCTCCTAGATCACCAATCTTCCTTCCTTGCTCGCTCCGAACAAGAGAAAGAATAAGAAACAAAACACTTCTCTGTCTTTCAACCAACCACCAAGCTCCAAGCTTGGTGCTTGATGCCGGCCAAGAAGGAGATCAAGGAGAGTGAACGCCGACCAAGACTCTAAGGGAAGAGACCCTAGACTTCTTTCCACCGGCCAAGGAGAGGAGAAGGACTTGATTTGGACGCTGGCCAAGGGAGGGAAGAAGGAGATGGGCGCCGACCACCAAGGAAGAAGAAGAAGAAGAAAGGAAATAATTTCCTTATTTGGTGCCGCCCAAGCCTTCAAACCCTAAGCCTCCCAAACCCTAATCCTATCTCAATTGGAATTCCTTGTTGCCTCCCACCCTAAAGCCTCCTTTTATAGAGTTAGGGATAAGCCTTGTTTTAATCTCCACCATTGGTTCTAGGGATTTAATCTCAACCGTCAGATCTAGAGATTTAATCTCAATCATCGTATCTAGAGATTTAATCTCTACCATTGGATCTAAAGTTTTGTTTTCATCCATTGGATCTAGGCTTCATGAGGTATTAATAGGCTACAATAGGGACCATGAGGAGGAGTTGGATCTTGGCCACCCAATGCATCAAGCCCACATAAAGTCCGATCCATTAATGATAATCCAATCCACTAAAGGATTATCATTGATCTACCTCACCAACCCCCATAAGTTAATATGGGCTCTATATATTATATATACATTTTTCTCCCCGTGATTAAGATCTCGAATGTCCGTCGATTAATTAATTTACTGACCATTAATTAATCAACATCTAACTCCATGAGTAGTACCACTCAACCTTTTCATCATGCCGGACCAAGTCCACCTGCAGGGTTTACATGATGAACCTTATGAGCTCCTTAAGGGGACATCATCATCCTAATATATAGGACACAGTTTCCTCCTATAATCAACGACACACCATATAAATAATATCATTTCCCAACTTACTGAGCCTATCGATTTAATCTATAAACCTCGCCCATTGGTAAATCAAAGAAATGAATACTAAGTATATGTGCCCATTATTATATCGGGATTAAGAATATGTACAATATAATATCTGAGGTCGGATTCAATTATGTAGTCAGCGATAAATCGAATCACCTCTAAGTCGGTCCTTCTCAATACACACAAAGTGTACTAGTGTGATTCTATGGTCAAGATAAACTAATACCAAATCACACTACAACCATACCAATGGTTTGTCCAAAGCCATCTCGGTTGTGAGCCTATATACTTATACTTTACAAGGAGTCGATAACATGATCTCCTGTGTGACACCACACACCATGTTATCTATAATGTAATGTATTAGACAATATGCATCACCATAAATATGCAAACAATGATCATGTGATTCTTATTTCAAAATAAAAATGTTCATACAAAAGATAGACTTTTCAGTATACATCCCAACAATCTCCCACTTATACTAAAAGACTATGCTGTCCTCAAACTGCCATACATCTGATTCCCATTCCCTCCACATGGCTATCAAAAGCTCTCACCGGAAGGGCCTTAGTGAAAAGATCTGCCAGGTTATCCTCCGATGCAATCTTGGCCACAACAACTTCTCCTCTCATTACGGTTTCTCGTATTAGGTGGTACTTGCGCTATATGTGTTTACTTGCCTTATGGGCTTGTGGTTCCTTCGAGTTTGCAACTGCACCACTAATATCACAATAAATTGTGATAGTTCTAGGCAAATCAGGAATCACATCCAAGTCCATCAAGAAGTTCCTGAGCCATACAACTTCTTTGGCCGCCTCAGAGGCTGTCATATACTCAGCTTCCATGGTAGAGTCCGCCACGCATTTCTGCTTGACACTCCTCTATACAATGGCTCCACCTCCCAAAGTAAACACAAAACCTGAGGTAGACTTACTGTTATCCCTGTCTGATTGGAAGTCAGAATCTGTATAACCCATAGGGAGTAATTGGTCTGCCTGGTAAACTAGCATATATTCCCTAGTCCTTCTCAGGTACTTCAATATATGCTTTATCGCAGTCCAATGTGCTTGTTCTGGATTACTTCGATATCTGCTGACCATGCCCACGACAAAGCAGATATCTGGTCTCGTACATAACATCGCATACATGAGGCTTCCTACTGCCGAAGCATAAGGAACTGCCTTCATCTCCTCTATCTCCTCAGATGTTCTAGGACACATCTTTTTAGATAAAGGAACTCCATGCTTGAAAGGTAGAAAACCCTTCTTGGAGTTCTGCATGCTAAAATGATCCATATTGGTGTCTATGTATGAAGCTTGAGATAAGCACAACATCCTTTTCTTGCGATCCCTTATAACCTTGATCCCAAGGATGTGTCCCACTTCTCCCAAGTCCTTCATATCAAACTGTTTGGACAACCATACCCTTACGTCCGATAATACCTTGACATTGTTTCCAATTAATAAAATGTCATCTACGTATAGTATAAGAAATACCACTACATTTCCGTCACATCTCTTGTATACACAAGACTCATCCGGACATTGAATAAATCCATAAGACTGGATTACCTCATCAAAGCAGATGTCCCAAGACCTCGAAGCTTGCTTCAATCCATAAATGGACCGATTAAGCTTACACACAAGATGCTCTTTGCCCTTTTTAATGAATCCCTCTGGTTGCTTCATATAGATGTTTTCCTCAAGACTTCCATTAAGGAAAGCTGTCTTGACATCCATCTGCCACACCTCATAATCCATATGAGCTGCAATGCATAAGAGAATCCGGATAGACTTAAGCATGGCTACTAGCGAAAAGGTCTCCTCATAATCGATACCCTCTTTCTGAGTATACCCTTTCGCAACAAGCCTTGCTTTGAAGGTCTCAACCTACCTTCCCGTCTATTCCTCTCTTTCTTTTGTAGATCCACTTGCAACCAATGGTTTTTACACCATCGGGTGGTTCTACTAGCTCCCAGACCTGATTTGAATCCATAGATTCAATATCAGCATTCATTGCACTTTGCCAAGATACTGCATCTTTATCTTGGATTGCCTCGTCATATTTCCAAGGATTAGGTTCATGTTCACCAAGGATCAAATCAGAAGGTTCTCCCAAGAACATGAATCTATCAGGCTGTCTCACAACCCTCCCTCTACGATGAGGTATCACCTGTGTAACCTCTGTGACACGCGGTGCAGTGACTAGTGGTATATTTGTTAGTAATATATGAGAGATGTCCTAAGGCAATCGCCTTATGTATGAACCATTTATATGATAAATGAAGATTCACTATTTGAGTATACATGTTTAATGTATTTGATTGGATCTTAAACTCATTTACTGAATGTCCACGATACGATTCACAGCATGAGAGAATTTGTGATTGGATCACAACTAGTGAGTATCTCTACATGTGTAATTGTGATGTATCGGAATTATCCCTAGTTGATGAATTGATGGATTTGGACACCATCAATTCTGTCGAGACTAGCACGAGGTATACTCCTTGGTGTATCCAAGCAGCTGATTCTCACTGGCTGGAGACATTGTGATGTCCGGAGTTAATCGTGGATGCTAGTTATGGTAACTAGTTCATTGGAGTGACCAACCGTAAGACTTCATATGGTTTTCTGCATATATAGATATGTCAATGAAGTTCTTACTGTGGCTTAAGTGCGATGTTCCTTTGACTTGCGGTATTCAAGTCATCTTGATCATAGAGACTTATGCTTTGACATCTTAAGCAAACATCTCTAAGGAGATGTGGACCCGGGATGATTGGGTATAAGTCGAAGCGATCGAAGGTGTTTGAATAGCCTATAAAGGATTCACCACTCCTTGCGAGGAGATGTATACCCGTGGCCTCTCGTCGGATTGTTACTAAAGTCTTTGGCCAAAGCATTACATGTTTAGAGTAAGGTACTCTTCGATACATGTGGAGTAACTAGAATCCGTAGGACGAGGAAATGATACTTGGGCTAGGTGTGACGTAGTCAGCCTAGTGGGGACTGACACTATAGACCATGTCCTGAACCAAGTGGGTATAAGATGAGTGAAGGGAATGGGGCACGAATCATTCAAGCCTCAAGGGTTTCGTAAATAGTTCTGATCAACTGCTGATCTTTTCTAATTGGGGATCATGATGTACTACTAGGTGCCACTCATGATCGTTCTATAATTAATGGTTAATTATAGGCCAACATAAACCGAGAACCTATTTGGTCACACGACAACGAGTGTAATCCAAAGGATTTAAAACGAGCTTGAGAATGGGATTCTCGCATCGAGAAACTATGTTTGGTTGGACCAAACATAAAGCGAGCATGAAATTGTTTCAGTCGCCGATGGAAGCGTGGATGGGCAGTGTCTTGTGAAGACATAATGGATGGACCAAAATGGTTTGGTCCTAATCCAATGGATGAGAATAAACCAAAGGGTTTGGTTTATATTAAACGGATGAACCAAAGGTTGGTTCGGTTCGTTTTAACTTAAAATAAACCATCATGGTTTGGTTTATTTTAACTTATCTTAATGGAGCGGGTTAACGGGCTTTATGGATATGATCCATTAACCATTAAGAGAATTAGTTCTCTATAAAATAGGGCTTAAACCCTAATCCCAAACCCTAATCACAAAGTGGCCGCCCAATCTAGTTGTTGCCGCCCACTCCTTGGAGGAGCAATCGGCGCCAACCCAAAGAGCAGCCACCGCCCAGCTTGTGTGCAGCCGTCTAAGTCGTTGTCGGCGTCCAAGCTCCAGCCGGTGAACCTCCGGCGACCCTCCGGTGATCCCCTATAGGTTTGGCATCAAGGTGAGGTTTTTCTCTCCTTGTTTTGGCCGGCGCCTATCTCCTCCACCAAGCTGTCCAGTTTTCTGGACAGCTTCTTCTCCTCTCGTCGGAGCGTCGTTTGGACGACGGTTAGTGCTCCGACAGCGGCTAACATACCGGAGATTTGATCTCCGGTTATCCTCTGAGGTGGAGGACGAAGGATTCGTCAATCGGTTGACGAATACCTCTCCGGAGAAGCAAGTCTTGAGGACTTGTTTTTAGGTCCGAATTTGGATTCGGATTGTGATCATCTCTCGATCACGTCGTCTTCAACACGAGGCTAGTAACCCGTACGAAGACGAAGCTCGTGACTTAGCGAAGTCATCCCGAGGAGCTCGGCGTGGATACGGATAGAGACGATTCTTACGAGGATCGTTCCGGTTGATGCCGTTCCCGCTACACGTCATACGGAAGGTATAACGTAGTTTAATTTCCTTATATTGCAAATTTTAATTTACGGTTATGTCTACACTTGTTGTAATAGCATGCGTGTGTTGTGTGTGTTGTAATAAATAGGAGTATTTATTATTTTTATTGCTTCCGCTGTGCTCATGTTTACGAAACATGATCGAACACACACACGCCGCGGTGCCGGAAACCCAACAATATTCTCTTGTACCGCTGGTACTGAAGAAGTGACTTCCCCTTTTAATTTCTCCAGAATAATCTTACTCATGGGCTTGTGGTTCATTACATAGTCTCCCTCTAGAAATCTGGCATTCGTGCTAACGATCACCCTCTGATCTCTAGGACTATAAAATAAACCTCCTTTCGTTCCTCTAAGATAGCCAACGAACATGCATACTTCTATACGAGGTTCCAACTTACCAGCATCTGCCTTCAGCATATGTGCTGGACTCCCCCAAATTCAAATATGTCTTAGACTGGGCTTTTGCCCAGTCCACAATTCTGTGGGAGTAGAAGGCACTGATTTAGATGGAACCAAGTTCAGAATGTACACTGCCGTGTCTAGAGCATATCTTCAGAACGAATCTGGCAACTCAGAATAACTCATCATCGATCTAACCATCTCCATAAGAGTCCTATTCCTTCGCTCTGCTACACCATTCTGTTGGGGTGTGCTAGGTGCAGACAATTGGGATTGAATTTCAGCCTCTGATAAGTAATTCCTAAACTCTCCCAAGAGGTACTTACCACCACGATCAGATCGTAGTGTCTTGATACTTTTGCCTTGACATTTCTCCGAATCAGCCTTGAATTCTTTGAACTTGTCAAAGCATTCAGACTTGCGATGCATCAAGTAAATGTATCCATATCTCGAATAATCATCTATAAAAGAGACGAAATACTCAAAACCACCTCTAGCCTGAATAGACATAGGACCATACAAATCAAAATGAACCAATTCTAACACATCTTTGGCTCTATACCCCTTGGTCTTTAAAGACCACTTGGTCATTTTACCCTCCAAGCAAGATTCGCAGGTTGGGAAATCTTCCACCACTAATGAACCCAGAGGTCCATCGGCTATCAACCTTTGAATTCTACTTAGGTTAATATGACCAAGCCTAAGATGCCAAAGATATGTTTGGTTCATCTTCGAAGGTTCTTTTCTCTTATTGGAATTAGAAGATGAGTTATTAACTTCTATTTGCATCGTGGGAGCTTTTGGTTCAAGTGTGTATAAATTTCCTATTAATGCACCTGAACAGATAATCTCCCTATTCCTTTTTATAACAACTCTGTCATTAAAAGAAATAGAATATACATCCATAAACAATTTAGAAACTGAAATTAAATTCTTTCTAAATAAAGGTACATAAAGGCAATTCTTAAGAACCAAAACTTTATTTGTCTTAAAAGATAAATAAACATCTCTCACTGTAACAGCCGCCACCTTCGTGGCATCGCCCAAGTATACGGTAATCTCCCCTTCAGCTAGTCGTCTGGTTTCCTAGAACCCCTACAAAGTATTGCAGACATGATCAGTGGCTCCCGTATCTACACACCAGGTGCCGGTAGATAACACTGCTAAACATGTTTCCATGACTAGACCAAAAGATATACCTTTGTTCTGCTTGCGGTTGGGGCAGTCCTTCTTCCAGTGTCCAGTCTGCTTACAAGTGAAGCACTTGCCTTTCGGCTTCTTCACTCCTCCCTGAGTTCCTCCCACCGCCTTTGCCCCAGCTTGTTTCTTCTTCTTCTTGCCTTTCGACTTAGAAGTATAAACCTTTTAGGTAACCATGGCATGCGCCTGAGTACTCTGACGAAATAGACCCTCTGCCGCCTGGAGTTCTGTCAGAAGCTCCGCCAATGAATACAACCTCTTGTTCATGTTGTAGTTCAGGTGAAACTGCTCAAAACTCCTAGGTAGAGACTAGAGAATGATATCGACCTGGGTTTCCCCATCGATCTCAGCTCCGAGGACTTCCAGCTCATTCAAATGAGTCATCATCTTGAGAACATGATCCCTCATGGGTGTTCCCTCGATCATGGTGGTCGTCATCAAATTCCTCATGGCTTTCTGCCTTACAATCTGATTCTGGTGTTCGAAAAGCTCTTTGAGATTGAGCATCATGTCATAAGCAGTGGGCATGACTTGATGCTAATGTTGCAGTACATTTGACATAGATTCCAAAATGTAACTCCGCGCCATCTCATCGGCCTTGATCCACTTCTTATAACTCTTCTTCTCCTTTTCCCCAGAATCATCCGCAGGCTTAGGAGGGCACTCTTCGAGGAGTACATATTTGTATTCCTCAGCAGTCAAGACAATGTCAAGATTCCTCTTCCAATCAACATAGTTGGGTCAAGTAAGTTTATTTTCTTTCAGTATCACAACAAGCGGGTTGAAAGTCATTTTGAAAGAAAACCTAAGAATCACATAGATCAAAACATTAGATTTCAAAAAATTATTGATTCCTCAAACAATAAAATTTTAAAATCAACCAACACCTCAAAACATCGAGAATATCGTATGCCACGATAGTGTGGACGTATACGAATTCTACATTTGTAAGAGGAGGTTTTACCCATTAATTTTACTATCTTGTCAACCTAACCTTTTGACAAGTAAAATTAATAGTTGGTTCCTCTTCGGCCCTACAAATAAAAGCAGTGACTCTAATGGGGATGATACTTATATTTGTATCTAAGTGTTCACCATTACTCGGTACCAAGGTAATTATCTCGGGTTATGTGCCTTCCGATGGGGAAGTACACACACTCCTTAATACTTTTCTATAACCATATTCGACCTTGTGATCCGCAAACAAACCCATCCGATGGGGAGGAAGGCACTCAGAGCTGACGCGCAAGTTTATTTGCATCACATGTCAAATCGTAATGGAGGCCATGGGAATTTATAAAAATATCCCTCTCCCACTTAGTAATTTGAAATTGAAGAATTTTCTAGCCTACGACATGCATATCAAACAATAAATAATAAATATGAAAAATAAAATTTTTCCAACTATTATGGCTTTTGTCTTCAATATGTCTTCCGTCATATCACCATCTCGTCCGCTCCTCCCTACGTCATGTACAAGCCATCCGGAGATCCGAGCCGAGAAAAAATATTTTAATTTACATCCATCGATCCTATACTCCACGAGGGAGTGTACATGAAATCTAGATCGAAAGTAAACTAAAATAAAAGGAGTGGCTAAACAATGCCGTATCTAATTACAAAAATTAAATACTAGCCTCGTCAGCCCCGAGGATTCAACAAAATATACAATTACACACATACAATCACATATACACATATGGCCATAATAGTTGGATCCTATGCCTGGAACCAAAGAGTTAACCTATGCATATCCTACTATTATCCGACACATATAATATATGAAAAGTGCATAAAAGTAACCGATTCCTAAACACACAAAACCGGAAACCGTGGCTCTGATACCACTTGAAGGTAGGAAACTTCGCTTCCCACTTCAACTCGGTCGCTTGTTCATGGCGATCCCTTCTACGTCCCTAGAAAAAAAAATTTATCCTTGACAAGAGGGATTACCCAAGCAACCATTTCATCATCATGCTATTCGATTAGAGTAGTCACTTGAACAAACTTGTTGTTCAAGCAACTAATCTCTATTCTACGAATAGCCACGGAATAGACGATGCACGGATTGCCGGATTTTGTGTTTATGTTTGGGGTCCAAGTTATATTAGCCATAAAAACAGAATACTACATGCATATATAATTGAAAAACAATTATAGACATATTACAAAAGAGAATAGACAATCGATATACCTCTCGATCTTCTATTGTATGTCCTTCCTCCTTTTGGACGTCATGTGGGCGACGATCTACAAAAAGTCGAAGCTCCTAGATCACCAATCTTCCTTCCTTGCTCGCTCTGAACAAGAGGAAGAATAAGAAACAAAACACTTCTCCTTCTTTCAACCAACCACCAAGCTCCAAGCTTGGTGCTTGCCGCCGGCCAAGAAGGAGATCAAGGAGAGTGAACGCTGGCCAAGACTCTAAGTGAAGAGACCCTAGACTTCTTTCCACCAGCCAAGGAGAGGAGAAGGACTTGATTTGGACACCGGCCAAGGGTGGGAAGAAGGAGATGGGCGCCGGCCACCAAGGAAGAAGAAGAAGAAAGGAAATAATTTCCTTATTTGGTGCCGCCCAAGCCTTCAAACCCTAAGCCTCCCAAACACTAATCCTATCTCAATTGGAATTCCTTGTTGCCACCCACCCTAAAGCCTCCTTTTATAGAGTTAGGGATACACCTTATTTTAATCTCCACCATTGGTTCTAGGGATTTAATCTCAACCGTCGGATCTAGAGATTTAATCTCTACCATTGGATCTAAAGTTTTGTTTTCATCCATTGGATCTAGGCTTCATGAGGTATTAATAGGATACAATAGGGACCATGAGGAGGAGTTGGATCTTGGCCACCCAATGGATCAAACCCACATAAAGTCTGATCCATTAATGATAATCCAATCCACTAAAGTATTATCATTGATCTACCTCACCAACCCCCATAAGTTAATATGGGCTCCATATATTATATGTATATTTTTCTCCCCGTGTTTATGATCTCGAATGTCCGTCGATTGATTAATTTACTGACTATTAATTAATCAACATCTAACTCCATGAGTAGTACCACTCAACCTTTTCATCATGCCGGACCAAGTCCACTTATAGGGTTTACATGATGAACCTTATCAACTCCTCAAGGGGACATCATCATCCTAATATATAGGACACGGTTTCCTCCTATAATCAATGACACACCATATAAATAATATCATTTCCCAACTTACCGAGCCTATCGATTTAATCTATAAATCTCGCCCATTGGTAAATCAAAGAAATGAATACTAAGTATATGTACCCATTATTATATTGGGATTAAGAGTATGTACAATATAATATCTGAGGTCCGATTCAATTATGTAGTCAGCAATAAATCGAATCACCTCTAAGTTGGTCCTGCTCAATACACACAAAGTGTACTAGTGTGATTCTATGGTCAAGACAAACCAATACCAAATCACACTACAACCATACCAATGGTTTGTCCAAAGCCATCTCGGTTGTGAGCCTATACTTATACTTTACAAGGAGCCGATAACATGATCTTCCGTGTGACACCACACACCATGTTATCTACAATGTAATGTATTAGACAATATGCATCACCATAAATATGCAAACAATGATCATGTGATTCTTATTTCAAAATAAAGATGTTCATACAAAAGATAGACTTTTCAGTATACATCCCAATAGTATCATCTGGATATTTTCTCTGAGCCTCATAGGAAACGCATAGGTATAAGGAATTCTAAAACTATTTCCCCCAATGATCATCTTTCCTCCTTTGAGCTTCATGTTTGTTGTTGCTTTAGACATAATGCTACTGAAGTAAACCACAAAAGGATTTTTCTCCAAGGTTGCCTTTGGTACTGAGTCTTGATTAATACAGCATGTGGTGGAATACTTGAGCTTTTCTAATAAGTATTGTGAATCAATACTACCGAGTATTATAAATGAATACTCATAAGTATGATATCGAATTACGTATTGTGGATGATTACCAATAAATATTATAGATGAATACAAATAAGTACGATATCGAATTACATATCAAATTCAAATTAAATTCCAAGTGTAGTTTTTTAACTGAATTAGAGTAGTTAAAGGGCCATAACAAGTATCACTTGATGAAAATTAGGTATTTGTTGTATCGCTTTAGGTATGCTATTGTTATTTAAGTGTTTAAGGGGTCACGTCAAGTAGCACTTGATAAAAATTACATACTCGTTGTATCACTTTAGATATCCTATGGTTTATTTGATGAATGCCAAATAAGTCATTCAAGATTAAATTCTAAGTGTAGTTTTTTAACCGAATTCGAGTAGTTAAAGGGACATAACAAGTATCACTTGATAAAAATTAGACATTTTTTGTATCACTTTAAGTATTCTATTGTTATTTAATTGTTTAAGGAGTCACATCAAGTACCATTTGATAAAATTAGATATTCGTTGTATCACTTTAGATATCTTATAGTTTATTTGATGAATGCCAAATAGTCATTCAGGATTAAATTCTAAGTGTAGTTTTTTTAACCGAATCGAGTAGTTAAAGGGTCATAACAAGTATCATTTGATAAAAATTAGGTACTCGTTGTATCACTTTAGGTATTCTATTATTATTTAAGTGTTTAAGGGGTCACGTCAAGTACCACTTGATAAAAATTAGATACTCGTTGTATCACTTTAGATATCCTATAATTTATTTGATGAATGTCAAATAAGTCATTCAAGATTAAATTTCAAGTGTAATTTTTTAACTGAATTCGAGTAGTTAAAGGGCCATAACAAGTATCACTTGATGAAAATTAGGTATTTGTTGTATCACTTTAGGTATGCTATTGTTATTTAAGTGTTTAAGGGGTCACGTCAAGTAACACTTGATAAAAATTTGATACTCATTGTATCACTTTAGATATCTTATAATTTATTTTATGAATGTCAAATAAGTCATTCAAGATTAAATTTCAAGCGTAGTTTTTAATCGAATTCGAGTAGTTAAAGGGTCATAACAAGTATCACTTGATGAAAATTACATATTTGTTGTATCACTTTAGGTATGCTATTGTTATTTAAGTGTTAAGGGGTCACGTCAAGTAGCACTTGATAAAAATTATATACTCATTGTATCACTTTAGATATCCTATGGTTTATTTGATGAATACCAAATAAGTCATTCAAGATTAAATTCTAAGTGTAGTTTTTTAACCGAATTGAGTAGTTAAAGGGCCATAACAAGTATCACTTGATAAAAATTAGGTACTCGTTGTATCACTTTAGGTATTCTATTATTATTTAAGTGTTTAAGGGGTCACGTCAAGTAGCACTTGATAAAAATTAGATATTTGTTGTATCACTTTAGATATCCTATAATTTATTTGATGATTGTCAAATAAGTCATTCAAGATTAAATTTCAAGTGTAGTTTTTTAACTGAATTCAAGTAGTTAAAGGGCCATAACAAGTATCACTTGATGAAAATTAGGTATTTGTTATATCACTTTAGGTATGCTATTGTTATTTAAGTGTTTAAGGGGTCACGTCAAGTAGCACTTGATAAAATTACATACTCATCGTATCACTTTAGATATCCTATAGTTTATTTGATGAATGACTTATTTCAAGTGTAGTTTTTTAATCGAATTCAAGTAGTTAAAGGGTTGTAATAAATATCACTTGATAAAAATTAGGTATTTATTGTATCATTTTAGGTATTATATTATTTATTTTATGAATGCCAAATAAGTACTTACTCATATTCTATGGTGAGTGGAGAACATGTTGCTTTTAAAAATTAAATAATTAAGTACTTTTTCAAATAATCATAAAATTGGGTATCACTTGGGGTAAATTAAGTTCCGAGAGCCTAAAATTGAGTACTTTTTAAAACATTTCTTGGAAAAATTTGCCAACGTGCATTTGTAGTTATATGAAACCACAACATATAATAACATATATGAAACTACCATTAAACACAACAGTTTAATGATTAATGCATAAATCACTTCATAAAGCATCTCTCAGTTGCAATTACATAACCAACATCCAACTTTTAACCACTTTTAACCACATAAATGGATCATTAAAGTCTTATATATAAGTAACAAAGTTTTATACCAACACTAGTTTTGTTTAATACAAATCACAAAATGTCACTAGATCTTGTAGCTATTTTTTAACAACCTTCAGAACTGCTTCCTTAGTTTAGCAATTGCTTATGCCTGCAAGAAATTAAAACAAAAAAATAAGATGTTAGTCTGACATTTTGAAAATAAATAACAAACAACATGACATAATTAGTTTAATTATATGAAACAATATAGTATTAATGTCTATGTGACTCATACCAATTATGGCACTGGTTCTTTGCATGTTCGTCTATTATGCCCTCGCCCATGACATCTCCCACACGTTGTTCAACTTGAGAAGGTATTCGCTTAGTCCTTCTACGTTCTGGTTGGCTACGAATTGTAGGAGCGTAAATGGTATCTCCATCATCAAGATAGTCCTTGTACATGTCAAATGTTGGAATGAGATTAATAATTCCTTTGTAAGCTTGGCGGTACATGTCTATCTTAAAATATCCATCACAGAATTGATAAATCGACAGGGATTTTGATTCTATGCAAGAGCAAGCATGCTTGCATGGTAGTCTATGGATTTGCCAAGCTTGACAAGAACAATGCCATGAATTCAAATCCACTGTAAAACTTTTGTCCCCATCTATGACTTCAAACCGAACTCCACAAGACTTGTGCACCTTTAAGGTTCGAGATTTACTATATGTAATTGACATTTCCTTCTCCTTTTTTGGACTTAGTTCTTGTGTTATCTCCAATGTTTTTTCTTGCCTTTGATGCATCATGGTCATAATTTGAATGCATATATTATCTACCATAGCCATAATAGGTAGATAACGAGCAGGTTTTATCCAATTGTTCTAGCTTTCAGCAATATTATTATTAATGACACCCCATCGATCACCCATAAATAGAGCATTGAGCCAATTTTCAGGGGACGAGTTCACAAGAAACTCCTGGGCAAGTGGCATCGAATTAGTTATACTTAACATATGTTGAGTAAACTTATATCTTGATTGGGCGTATACAACTTTCTTCAAAATAGAAGACCAATGTTTTTTTTATGGAGAGGGTATTTATGCAATACCTACAAGAATAAATTTTTTAAAAAATATATATAATAATCAGTTGATAGAAAATAAACAAAAATAAATGGTTAACATATTGGTAAAGCAACATACGACACACCTGCTTGACAAAGTTATCGACCAGATGTCTCAGAGAATAAGCATGGTGACTACCAGGGAACACAAATTGAATAACCTTGATCAATCCAGGAGGTCGGTTAGAGAAAAAAGTATAGTTACAGAATACCATGATGTATTGGGAAGCCAAGACATGTTTTAACTGGTAGCAAAACCATTCCCATTTAGAATCATTTTCTGCATCCACAACTGCATATGCCAGTGTAAAAATATCATCATTTGCATCCTTAGCCACAGCGACTAATAGACATCCTTTGTACTTGTTCTTAATGTGAGTTCCATCCAAAAAAATTAATGGATGACAACCACTAATAAAACCAATAAGACATGCATGAAAACATATGAACAATCGTCTAAATTTATTTGTCATCAGATCAATTTCACATTCAGCATAACTCCCCAGATTTGTTTCTTTGACAACATGACAATACCATCGCAACTTATCATATGACCCCTTATCAGTCCCATGAATATCATGCATTGCCATTTCTTTGCCCGCCCAAACTTTATGATACTCAAGTTATACTCTATAATCTCGTTGAATGTCCTTCATCATTGTACATGGACGATATGATGGCTCTCCCCTTAACTTCTCCTTCACCACATTAGCTACCCAAGTTGAATCAGCTTTAGGGTGACCTCTACTCCTCAAATTATCATCCCCACAACTATGGATTAAGTTGCATTTTCTTATGCCGAATAAATTATCTGATTTATATTTGAAGGCATAAATTCTCCACTCACAATTTTCTTTGCTGCAAACAACTATGATCTTATCACTATCATTTTTCTTGTAAGAAAATGATCGTCTAGTAGCAATAGCATAGTTTTTAAGACAAATCCTGAACTCTGCAGCATCTTTAAATGTTTGGCCTTCATAAGATATGCAATGCATCCAAGAATCAATAGAATTACTTATAGTGCAAACTTCAAGCTCATTGCCTTCATTCGAACAAACTTCATCATCAAAATCAAACCTTAACATTTTAATACAAATCAAAACAATACATTAGCAACCAACTCAATTTTCAATTAATGACAATTGAACTTGCAATATAAACTATAATAGATATTTTAAAATTATTAACTAACTAATATACACAATCAATAATGAAAAATAATAGTCATGTGCTGCACACAAAAAATAACTAGTACAAAAAAATATATGAACATTGCAAATTCTGAATCTTACACTCAAACCAAAATAACATTACAAATAAAAATTACCTTTCAATATTTATGTTAACCTGACTCTGATAATATTTTGGAGCTGCTCTCAATTTGATTATATTCAATTTCAGACAACTATGAAGATTTATCATATTTCGGATGTCATCATCTTCATTCAATGTTACTGCAATCTTCTCATGGGGTGATATGTATTGCAATATCGTTAATTCGGGATTAATAGCATCACTTTTTTGCTTTAAACTCTAGAATATCTCTATTAGAGTTGCACCATTAGAAATTGAAATCAAATAAAGATCATTGACATAACGACAACTTCCAATAAATGAAAAATTAGCGCTCCCAGATCCGACTTCCATCAATACAATGACTATGGAATATCTGAAAAATTAAAAATTTATCATGCTTTCTACAACATCATCTTCAACAAACAAACATTGAACTTCAAAAAATCATAACCAAATTTTTTATATGCTAATCTAACCAATTTAAATGGAATAGGTTGCCATTAAAATTCAAAACATTAGAATTTGAAAGGAAAAGTTAAGAAAGGCTATGAAAATTAATGAAATTTTTAGGGACATACCCCATGAAGTTACTATTGGTAAAATTTAGGTATATATACCAATTCACAAAATATATTACATAGGGGATGAATTTTAAGTAAAATAATTTAGAGCCAAAATAAGTACTTATTAACTCACATTAGGTATCATATTTTTACTTCATGAACGTCAAACAAAAGTCACTATTATTAACTTCAAAGTATAATTTCTTTACATCCCCAAAAATCAAGTCAGAATATTTTAGGCACAAAATCAAATACCTATTGACTCAAATTAGATACTCTTTGTATCAATAAAAAAATTTATGTAATTATCATAAAAAATTTACCCAAAATTGTATGTAATCAAATATATTTACCTTGCTTAATCTTTTTTGCGCACTTGCTCATTGTTCTCCTTGCTTGCTCCTATTGCATTTGCTTGTTGCATTGGGTCACTAGTGGTTGAAATAAGGGAGACAATAGTTTTCAAGGGGGTGAGCAAATGGTTTGGTCAAGTGGGGGATGTACCAAGGGTTTAGGGTTACTGTTGGGGGAGGGAAGACGATGACTTGTGTTGGTACAGTAGGCACCTAAGTCGAACCTGAGTTTTGATTATAGCAAACGATACAAAGTTAAGCTCATGTCGTTATCTCATGAGCTGAATCGAGTGTGTAGAAAATTGCTATAGCTGGAGCTGAAGGCTAGCGACACCCGGAGGAAGCCACGGTGGTCGGGCGACACTCGAGTGACTTCGGAGGGAGCCGAAGGAATCAAGTGGAAGGCCGGAAGCAAAAGCGACATAGTGAGTATCCAGGTAAGCTTGAGTGAGTAAAGTGAAGTGAGGTTGTGTCCTTTGTACGGGGACATCTTTAGGCGACGATCCGACCCAAGACTTCCCATGGAAGGTCTATGTTGAGATCAGACGACATGTGGCCATCGAATTCACTTATATTTTGAGCTAACTCTTTATTGTAGTCAAAAATCCTGGCCATCGATTCAGCGGCCGATTCAGCCAGGCGATTCATTAGCGATTCAATCGGCGATTCAATCGAGCCCAATTCAGCGGCGATTCAAGCCCTCGATCGTTGGATGTCGTATTTTTTTCGTCTACAAAACGTTAGCGTAAGCGGAATATACAAATACAAACAAAGACAAACAAAATATAAGCAAGCAATACAAACACCGAGATGTAACGTGGTTCACGGCTGCGCCGCTAATCCACGGTCCGATTCGTCCACGGTGAATCACTCCGAAACCCAATCACTATTGGTCTCTCCTTTGCACCAAGCTAGGTGGAGGTAACCTTTACAAACACTCCTCTTACAAATAGAATGGAAATAAGCTTGAGTAGGAGGATGGAAAGCTTTAAGGAACTTTGGGAGAGTGTTAGAGTATATACATTAGCCTCCCAAACCCTTACCCCCTTCCTTTTTATAGAGGAAGTGGGTTTCTTCCCGTTGACAGGATCGGTCGATGACACCCATCGGTCGTGTCTAGCCGATTACCAATAACGGCCGCTTTCCACGTTGGATACCATCCAAGCGATCGCATCGATCGTGATGGCACCAATCGATCGGCCCGGTGCTTGATCGGTCGAGTGCCCGTCAGTCGACTCCATTCTGCGCGTGCGGTCTATCGATCGCCGCCATTCCCTGGCGATCATTGCTGTCGACATCGATCATTGCCGATCCATGGCGATCGCGCCAAGCACTGACCGGTCTTATACCGGTCGATCGACCCATCGACTCAGAGCGATCATTGCCGCCATGACATGGCGATCGGGGTGTCGGGAAAACCCATCCGACACTTGGCCAAATGGCCAAGTTTCACCTAAGAGCTACCCTTCCCGGGTTACAATCGCTCACTCTCATCTCTCGGAGTCCCTCGCCTTCGAAGTTCTCTTCGTTCTCGGCCACGTCCCTCGGCAGCATCAGGCGCACGACTCTGCAATGCTCCTTCGCGTCTCTTGCCTCGAAGTCTACTTCCTCCGGCTTCACTCCAAGCTTCTCGTCCGGCGGTCCCTCGGATGCTCCAAGCGCACGGCTTCCGCAAAGCAATCCTTCACCGACTCAAGGCCCGAGTGATGAGTTGGTGAAACTCGCCATGGCTCCATGTGCGAATTACTAAGTCCTGCACGACTTCAACGCACATATCAAATCAACAATACCAACCTAACTTAAACCCTTTGCCACACCATCAAAACCATATCACGGCAAGAGATTGCCCTAACAATCTCCCCCTTTTTGATGTGTGGCAATCCATTTAAGTTAGGTAAAACATTTGATATAAATTTCAAAGGAAAGAAAGCATGTAAACATAAACATTTGATAGCAACATGCAACTCCCCCTTAATCCATGAAACTTCCCCTAAATCTCTCCCCCT
The DNA here is from genome assembly GCA_025175895.1 of Wurfbainia villosa. Taxonomy (NCBI): domain Eukaryota; kingdom Viridiplantae; phylum Streptophyta; class Magnoliopsida; order Zingiberales; family Zingiberaceae; genus Wurfbainia; species Wurfbainia villosa. Next base: position 6,305,863 of record JAKLTH010000147.1, read on the forward strand.
ATCATAAATAACTTAAACATATTCATTTCTCCCCCTTTGACACCATAAAAAATATGAATACTAAGTTAGAAACATATGGCATCAAGTCTAATAGACAGAAAATACCACAAGTTGATAAAATATTGGAATTCAGCCGTTATTGGTCTGAAATGCAGGCCATCAGTCGACTGGTTCAGATACCAGTCGACTGGCACGTGATTTTCATAATTTCTGATTTTTCTGGCCGAATTTCAGAAATGCATAAAAAAAAATTCCAGAAAATTTGAAAAATCATGAAATTTGGGGAACACATTTCATTTAAGTATATCTATCAGGAAAAAATAGTTTTTCATGAAAAATCATTATATTTTCACGTTTTTGCCAAAAATCCAAAAGCTTTAAAAACTACTAGGTTTTGGATCATGATAATATCAAGTTTAACACCTAGTTTTGGTTCCAATTGTTTCAAAACATGAATACATATATTTGAAAGTAAGAATTTGTTTTGAAAACATATGAAATGTCCAACCATGATCTTTGGGCAATATGTCTATGAATTAAACATAAGCCTTCCCCATGATTGGTCTATTATTGCTATTTTGATACTTTAAATGACCATCTAAATGCCATAGGCATTAGTGAACATTTGTATCATCCTAACATCTCACTCATGCTAAGTTTTCAATCAAGGTAGCCTATGGTGAGTGTGAGATGCATCCTAGGGGGTATTTGTGCATACTTAACCAATATATTCATGCAATTCTATCATGGTTAAGTATCAACCTAATAATCCTCATGTATTCATCAATTAATAGTCATGCATTAGGTATTTATGATGATAATAAATAAAGTATTACCTAAAGCATGATTTAAACCTATTTCTCATGATAACGTGCCAAACATAAATCATGATTGTACATATACATAGGAATTACATCAATCATCATGATTCAAGCATTATTATCTATTTATGGGTACGTTATCATCACCCAACACTATCTAAAAAATGTCGTCCCGTCATCCTAGGTCAACCAAAATATGATATAGGTCAAGTTCATGTGGTTGACTACCCTAGGGTTATCCTAACCCTTAAGAATGGATTTTGGAACCCAAAATAGATTTTTGCCTATGGGGTTCACTAGAAATTCCTTGGGGATCCATTTCTTAGCTATTACTTTGTTTTTGTCTTGTCCCCTAGCTATTAGGCATTTGTAGGCCTTTTCATTTTTCTTTTCCTTATATCCTAGGCCTTTTTTGTTAAAACTTGCCCTTTGGCTCCTAATTATCATGTTAAGAGTGTTGGAGCCTATTGTGAATTTTTCTAGGGCTTTGGTTAAGTAATCTACCTTTTCCCTTAATGCCCTATTTTCTTCTATGCATGCATCACTAACATCTAAAGGCACATAATTATCATGTGAGCATGCATCATCTAAGCTAGAAGAAATATTATCATTTAAGCATGTATTTTCTAGCTTATTTTCTAAATCCTTAATTTTATCTAGCATGCTCTTATTTTTCTTTTTCATACCAAATAAGTCCTTAGTTAAACTAGAGATTATGGAAACTATTTTCTTAGGAGAAGCATTCGTTACCATAGTTTCCATGTCTTCTTCTTCTTCTTCGGATGATGAGGATGTAGAAGCTCCCCCTTCATTTGAGCTTTTCCCACTTGAGCTTGATTCTTCATTTGAGGAGGAGGAGGAGCAATCCGAGTCATGAAGAGCCATTAGGGCTAGATTGGAGTAGACATGCTCTTCTTCTTCGGATGAGGAGGCGGGGGCAACGTCATCCCATGTCTTGGCTTTGAGTGCCATGGCCTTCCCTTTTCCTTTTGCCTTCTTTTCTTCTTCCTTTTTCTTGCTCCCCTTCTTCTTCCTCTTTTCTTCTTTCTTGCTCTTGTTTAGGAGGGGACAATTATCCCTTATATGTCCCTCTCCTTGGCAATTATAGCATATGACCTTCCCCCTTGGTCTTCTATTCCTATCATGAGATTTATCAAATCTAAGATTCTTAAATGCACGCCTTACCTTCCTTACCATGTAGGCTTCTTCCGTGCTATCCATGGAGGAGGTAGAGGCTTCATCGGATGAAGAGGAGGGGACTTCCATCTTCTTCTTCCCCTTGTTTGCCAACAAGGCTACTCCCCTTGAATTTTGGGCTCTAGGCTCTTCTTGTATTCCTTCTAGCCTTGTCTCATGAAGCTCCATGGTTGAAAATAATTCCTCCAAGGTGCTCACTTCTAGGTTCTTGGAGATGTAAAATGAGTCCACCATGGAGCTCCATTTTGAGGACCGGGGAAAGACATCTATGACCTTCATTACCATATCCCGGTTTGATAGCTTCTCACCTACACTTGTTAGCCCAATTAATATTTCTTTAATTCTAGAATGTAGGGAAGTTACCTTTTCTCCCTTTTCAAGCTTAATATTTGATAGTTGGGAGCGGAGGAGGTCTCTTCTCGCTAGCTTGGCTTCCGAAGTGCCTTCATGAAGTTCAACCAATCTCTCCCACATCTCTTTGGCACTTGAGCACTCCCCTATTCTATTTACTTCTTGTTGGGGAAGGACATTGTATAGGTGGTGCTTGGCCTTTGAATTCGCCAAGTATTCTTCTCTTTGCCTTTTGCTCCACCTCGATTTCTCCAATGGCTCCCCATTTTCGTTCCTAGGCAACTCGAAACCGTTTTCCACAATTAACAATATTTCAAAGTCGGTTTCGAAGAATACCTCCATTCTCTTTTTCCACCAAGAGAATTCGCCGTCGAACTTCGGTGGGTGGATGTTTGAGCCGGCCATCGTTAGATGAAGTGTTTGTTGCGGCGGTTAGTCCTCAACAAACGACTTGGCTCTGATACCACTTGTAGGGGATCGATTGGCCGGCTAGAGGGGGGTGAATAGCCCTGGATCGTTGGATGTCGTATTTTGTTCGTCTACAAAACGTTAGCGCAAGCGGAATATACAAATACAAACAAAGACAAACAAAATATAAGCAAGCAATACAAACACCGAGATGTAACGCCGCTAATCCACGGTCCGATTCGTCCACGGTGAATCACTCCGAAACCCAATCACTATTGGTCTCTCCTTTGAACCAAGCTAGGTGGAGGTAACCTTTACAAACACTCCTCTTACAAATAGAATGGAAATAAGCTTGAGTAGGAGGATGGAAAGCTTTAAGGAACTTTGGGAGAGTGTTAGAGTATATGCATTAGCCTCCCAAACCCTTACCCCCTTCCTTTTTATAGAGGAAGTGGGTTTCTTCCCGTTGACACAGGATCCCGACCGATGGCACCCATCACCGATCTGCCCAATAACGGCCGCTTTCCACGCTGGATACCATCCAAGATCGCATCACCGACCGATGGCACCAATCACCGATCGCGGTGCTCGATCACGAGTGCCCAATGAAGTCGACTCCATTCGTGGCTCCGCATGTGCTATCACGATCGCTATTCTCGGCAATGATCATTGCGACATCGGGCCGACCGCTACCCATGGCGCCGATCAGCTAATCCATGGCGATGACCGCCAAGCACTGACCGGTCTTATACCACGATCGACCCATCGATTTAGATCATGATCGCCATGACATGGCAATGATCGTATCGGAAAACCCATCCGACACTTGGCCAAATGGCCAAGTTTCACCTAAGAGCTACCCTTCCCGGGTTACAATCGCTCACTTTCATCTCTCGGAGTCCCTCGCCTTCGAAGTTCTCTTCGTTCTTGGCCACGTCCCTTGGCAGCATCAGGCGCACGACTCTGCAATGCTCCTTCGCGTCTCTTGCCTCGAAGTCTACTTCCTCCGGCTTCACTCCAAGCTTCTCGTCCGGCGGTCCCTCGGATTCTCCAAGCGCACGACTTCCGCAAAGCAATCCTTCACCGACTCAAGGCCCGAGTGATGAGTTGGTGAAACTCGCCATGGCTCCATGTGCGAATTACTAAGTCCTGCACGACTTCAACGCACATATCAAATCAACAATACCAACCTAACTTAAACCCTTTGCCACACCATCAAAACCATATCACGGCAAGAGATTGCCCTAACAAGTTCAACTGGCCAGTTCAACCGGCTAGTTCAACTGGGCCAGTTCAATCGGTGGTAAAAAATCAGCCTCGAGGAGTCAAGCTTTATCACCATTTTTCAAGGAGTTTTGTGCCCAATTCCTATTGGTTGAAGACCCATTCGATGAGGGGCTTAAAGGCTATAAAAGGAGGGCTTCTCCTAGGGTTTTTCATCATCTCTAAGTGCTCACAAACCTCCACAACTCTGCGATTTTCCGACGACTCTACGACAAAGTGCTGTCAACAACCCTAGTTTACTTTCTACTCTTTTAGTTGTTGATATTCTTATTTTGTCATCTCTTTAAATATTGCAATTCCTTTTATTAATCGAGGTTTTCTATCGTTACACTTTACATTAATAGAAGAGAGGGTTTGTCTCTCTATCTTTTCTTTCGAAGTTTTTTTTGTAATCGTCAAACTCCTACCTCCAACGAGGAGGAGTGTTTTTAGTGAATTGCCCTCCGTGCATGATCAAGGATCACTAGGGTCTTGGAGTAGTAGCCGAAGGCTACAAACCAAGTAAAAAAACATTTGTCTCATTTATTTATAGTTTATCTTTCCGCTTCAATTTACTGTCTACTCGAGTTTTAACGAACGAATTAATAAAAAAAGGTTTATCGCTATTCACCCCCCCTCTAGCGATCCGCTTCGATCCAACAATTGGTATCAGAGCCGGGGGCGCTTAGATTTAGTGAAACCACCAATCTAGCATTTTTTACAAATTTATTTTTCGTTCATTTAAATTTTTCTCCCGGACTACTAATCCAAGACGAAGTCTTGGTACTCTTCGTTTGGTTTTGTTTTGCAAGTATTCGCTTTTGGAGTAGCCGACGGTAAAATGGGCATAACTTTTCGTACAAGTTGATCCACGAAACGGTCTACATACCAAAACGAAGCTCTCGGAAAGATATACACTACTTACCAGAGTAAACCCTCGTAACAAGCTGTATTCATCCCGAAAAACCATCGTTTAGTACCATTTCTGGGACATCGAAGGTTGTAAGTGCTCATCTTTTATTTTAGTTGGTTATTTCTCGTTTATTTCTTTTGTTTATTTTCATTTCCTACATTACTAATCCAAGGCAAAGTCTTGGAACCTTTTTTTTTCGTGTTTTTTTTGGTATTTTTTGTGCAAGGTTTCCCTTCCAAATGGCCCATCTCGAGGGTTTTAGCACCGTCCGACCTCCGTTTTACAACGGAGATGATTTCCATTACTGGAAAGGTCGGATGGAATGCTTTCTCAAAATCCAAATCGAGATGTGGATCATAATCCAAATGGGTTTCACACTTCCGACTAACGAAGTGGGTGAATCCTTGGGTTATGACCAATGGACCATTGCAACAAAACGACAAGTCGAAGCCGACACCAAGGCAACACAAATCCTCCAATGCAGCTTGTCCAAGGAGGAGTTAAATCGCGTCGTCCCCTTCATAAGTGCAAAGGACCTTTGGACAAAGCTAGTGGAGCTACACGAAGGGACCGATGAAGCCAAGGTATGTAAGCGTGACCTTTTATTTAATAAATTATATAATCTAAAAATGCAGGAACATGAAACGGCGACGCAACTCCACGCCCGCGTCCAGGACATAGTCAACAATCTACACGCAATCGGGCAAAAGGTCAAAAACCGTAACCTTATAAGGTATGTCCTAAACTCCTTTCCGAGGACTACCTTGTGGGCATCCATGGTCGATGCCTACAAGGTCTCCAAGGATCTTTCTAAACTTAGGTTAGATGAACTTTTTTCTGATTTTGAACTTCATGAGCAGTCTAACTCGGAACCCGAGAAAGGTATAACACTATTTGCAGGTTCAAAGAAGAAAACCGCTAGCAAGCCACCCCTGAAGGAAGAAGAGGATGAGTCGGATTCGGAGGTCGACTCGGAAATGGAGGTCGAACTAGTCAACCTAGTTCGGAGGATAGTCAAGGGCTGAAAATGAACCGTCACTCGACCCAACGAAGGTAAGCCTAAAAGTTCAAAAATTAGATGTTATGAATGTAACAGGTTTGGACATATCAAGTCCGAATGCCCAAAACTCAAGAGCAAGGTACCAAAACACAAAAAGGCACTCAACGCTACTTGGGAAGAAGCTTCCGAGGAAGAAGACGATGATCGAGTTTTCATGGCTAAACCGGTGGAATCGGAGATGGAGTCGGAACAGGAACTTGAATCGGAAACCGAAGACGAGTCGGACTGCGAAGCACTATTCAAGACAAGCCACAGATACGCATCCGGTTCAAAAGATACACTCAAGGTAAGTCGGTCTCTCATTACTACACTTTATAGTACAATTAATTTTTTAAATAGAAAGTTAGCTAAGTTTGAGTCCAAGGTCGAGACCCTGGTTGAGGAAGTTAAACTCCTCAAACATGAGGTCTCCCTAACCTCTTCGACTAGTCGAGTTCAAGAGAAGGACTCAACTCGGGTTGAAAAACTCAAAGTTGAGAACTCACTCTTGAAGAGTCAAGTCAAAGATCTTAGGAATACGTTGGAAAGGTTTACTTTGGGATCCAAAGGACTTGACCTCCTACTTGGATCGCAAAGGGCCGTGTACAACAAGGCCGGGCTAGGGTTTAGCTCAAACACGACCAATAAGTCATATATGTCGATTGTAAGTCGACATAAAAAACGTGTCCAAGCATGGGTCCCTAAGACCACCTTGATTTCAAACTTAGGATCAAACCAGTACTGGGTTCCCAAGGACCAAATCCACTATGTGGAGAGACTGAATCGATTCAATGGTCCAGGGGGAGCTAGTACGAAACTTGTTTATGTTTTAACTTAGAAATTGCATGCTTAGGTTTTTATTTAGTTGGATTTTTCTTTTTAGAATGGTTAGATAGGACTATAACTCGTCAACACTTGATAACATAGTACCAGAACGCGGCGAGATGATAGTACGCTAGGAAAATGGAGTCTCGTGTATTCGAGCTAGATAAGGTGTATCTAGTTCGGTTCACTTGACCGAGTTGAACTAGCTGAAGCTACCTCACCGTATCCTAGACTAGTTAGACCAGGAAGTGGTCTTAGGTGAGTCAAGTTACTATTTTCTAGAAAATGACTTTGTCTAAGGAAGTGGTCGTTGTTCCGATCAAAGAAGGCCTCTGTGCCTCACCACGACCTGGAAGCCATGATCTTGAAAAGGTGACTTGATAAGCCTAAGGTCAAATCCGAATCTAACGCAAGGTTGACAAGTGTTTAAGTCATTAAATTTAAATCAAGTAAAATTGGAAGTCATCTCACAAGAACATATAGGGTTAACGTGTTTGATCATGTAGACATGGGTGAGATGATTTAGGTTAATAATTTTCAACCAATCTTTAATAAATCCAATATCTGATCCAACTACCTTGCGTGTAGGATCAATGGATGTTGGACAATGGTTGCTCCCGACACATGACCGGGGATCAACTCAAGTTTTCGAAGCTTCGATTCAAATGACAAGGATCGGTAGCCTTCGGAAATAATGGCAAGCTCAAAATCATCGGATTAGGTGATATTGAGATTAACTCAAATTTTGTTATTCAAAACGTTTTATTAGTAGAAAATTTTCAATATAATCTACTTAGTGTAAGCCAATTGTGTGATAATAACTATAAGGTCATATTTCTAGAAAATGAATGCGTAATTAATACAAACGAAACCTCTAAAACAATTCTTAAGGGAACTAGAAATAACAACATTTACACTATTAACTTAACTAACTCCTCAACTAAGTGTCTTATGACATGGCAAGAGGAATCATGGTTGTGGCACCGACGACTCGGTCACTCACACCCAAGAGTCATCCACAAGATGAGTCAGAGTGACTTAGTCAGAGGTTTGCCTAACCTCAATAACTTGGATAATAAAATATGTAATGCTTGTCAACAAGGTAAACAATCTAGGACACAACATCAACTAACTAATCAAGAATGAACCAAAAGTGTGCTTGAGCTCCTACACATGGATCTATTTGATTCACACGGAGCTAAGTCACTTAATGGAAGTAAATTCTGTTTAGTCATTATTGATGACTACTCTAGATTTACTTGGGTTAGGTTCATCAAACACAAAAGTGATACCCTAGATCAATTAATCAACCTATTTAAGTTAATAGAAAATCAACAAAACATTAAAATCAAAAGACTTAGGACTGATCATGGTGGTGAATTCGAAAACCATAGGTTTACAGAATTCTGTAACCTAATTGGATACCACCATGAGTTCTCTTGTCCTAGAACTCCACAACAAAATAGCCTAGTAGAATGCAAAAATAAAACCCTACAAGAAGCCGCTAGGACAATGTTAAATGAGTATAACCTACCCGATAGGTTTTGGGCGGAAGCCGTGAGTATGGCATGCTATGTCCAAAATAGGATCCTTATGGTAAAGAGGCACCTTAAGACCTCATACGAGATTTATCACGATAAAATACCTAACATCAAGTACTTTAGGGTATTTGGGTGTAAGGTACATATCCTAAACACTAAGGATTACCTAGGGAAATTTACATTCAAAACCACGACCGAAATCTTTCTAGGATACTCGACTACAAGCAGAGCTTATAGAGTATATAACCACGACACCCTTAGAGTCGAGGAGACTATCAATGTAGTATTTGATGAAGGACATGAACCTACAAAAGCCTCGGCAACCCCAATTAGCGAGCTGACTCATACTAGACCGAACTCTGATCCGGAGATCAGGTCTAGTGTTAATCCTAACCTAAGTCAACCAAGTCACTCTATCGACCAAGTGATAGATGACTCCAACCAAACTAGAACTCAAACGAGTCATCCTATGGATCAAGTTGTAGACTCAAACCCAAATCCAACTAGGACTCAAACGAATCATCCTATCGACCAAGTGATAGGTGATCCAAGTCTAGGAGTTCGAACTAGAGCCTCATACAGAAACCTTAGTCAAATATCTTTGATTTCTAAAATTGAACCCAAAACTATTGACCAAGCTCTTCTTGATCCCGATTGGATTATTGCAATGCAAGAAGAGTTGGCTCAATTCACTAGGAACGAAGTATGGGAATTAGTACCACCACCTAAAGATAAAACAATCATTGAAACAAGGTGGGTGTTTAGAAATAAAATTGATGATAAAGGTGAAGTAGTTAGAAATAAAGCTAGACTAGTTGCTAAAGGGTTTAGTCAAGTTGAAGGTTTAGATTACGATGAGACCTATGCCCTAGTAGCTAGATTAGAGTCCATTCGAATGCTATTAGCATATGCAGCACATCGAGGATTTAAGTTGTTTCAAATGGATGTGAAATCTGCATTCTTAAATGGATACATTAAAGAAGAAGTTTATGTTAGTCAACCCCCTGGCTTCAAAAGTTTAGACAAACCCGATCATGTCCTTAGGTTAAAGAAATCTCTCTATGGACTTAAACAAGCTCCTTGAGCTTGGTACGAGAGACTTTCGATTTATCTTAAGTCCAAAGATTATAACCAAGGTGTAGTTGACCCAACCCTTTTCGTAAAAACCTTAGGTAAAGACATATTCATAGCCCAAATCTACGTAGATGATATTATTTTCGGAACCACCAACTCAATCCTACTAAATGAGTTCATTTCACTTATGGAAAGTGAATTTGAAATGAATTTAGTAGGCGAGTTAAACTTCTTCTTAGGTCTACAAATTAAACAAACTAAGGATGGAATATACCTACATCAACGCAAATATACTAGGGAATTAATCAAACGCTTTGGAATGCAAGACGCTAAAATTATTAATACCCCAATGGCAACTAATGTTAATATAGAAGAAGATTTAATCGGAAACTCAATTGATTTAAAATACTATAGGAGCATAATAGGGAGTCTCCTTTACTTAACTGCAAGCCGACCTGATATCCTATTTGCAGTAAGTATGTGCGCAAGGTTCCAAACCTATGCCAAGAAGTCTCACCTAACTCTAGTCAAGCGTATCCTTAGATATCTAAAGGGTACACTTAATGTCGGTATTTGGTACCCTAGATCTATCGAGTTCGAACTAACCGGCTACTCCGATTCGGACTATGCTGGTAGTAAGCTCGATAGAAAGATTACGAATGGTTGTTGTCAACTTCTCGGCTCGAGTCTAGTGAGTTGGTGCAGTAGGAAGCAACACTGTGTTGCCTTATCTACCATCGAAGTCGAATACATCGCGATGGGTGAGTGTGTCACTCAACTTCTTTGGATGAAGCACACTCTCCACGACTTTAAGTTAGACTTTACAAATACTAAACTTCACGTAGATAACATTAGTTCAATTAATCTTACTAAGAATCCGATATGTCACTCTAGGACCAAACATATAGAGGTCAAACACCATTTCATTCGAGAACATGTGGCCAACGGAGCCATACAACTCGAATACGTCGAATCGACGTCTAACTTAGCAGACCTATTTACTAAACCCCTACCCGAAGCCGAATTTAGTCTATTAAGACGAAAATTGGGCATGTGCGTAGTAGAATAGGAACTTGCAAATTATATTTTCTTACTACTATTTCTTAATTTTCATTTTTATGGAACTAGCATAGGACATACCTTAGATATCATGCACCTATAGATTTAAGGAGCCAATACATCTCACAACACATAGGACTAATGTGTTTGTGTACTTAGCCACATAGATGGGCGTGAGATGTTAGGATCTTACTCCTGGTTTCAGATATAGAGCTAGTGCATCGCCATGAACCACAGAGTATAATCATACATACTAAACGACTCTGACCAGGACTGGTTGATCTTTCATATCAATCAAGCCAAATATGAGTCGAACATTTTATAGATGAACTTATTTTCAGTATATTATTTTCAAAATAATGTGGAACATTTTCAAATTAATACTTATTTTTTATTCCACACACACCCTCACTCTTTTCGATATATGGCAAAAGGGGGAGAAAAAGGACAAAGTTAAGGGATAATTTTTTTTATGGCCAAGGCTTAGTTAACTTGTTCGTGTTAACAAAACGGAAAGGTTTACTTAACTTTAAGTTAACTCGTTAACAAAATGGAAGTAAAGGCCAAGGTTAAGAAATCAGTTTTTTGATTTCTTAACTTAAAACTTATTTTAAACACTATGGCCAATATTAAGTAATTGCGGTTACTTAATTCTTTTGTTTAGTAGCAAACATCAAGGGGGAGAGTTAAAACTCTTTCTCAAGTACTCACCCTCGGTCAAGGGGGAGGATTCCTCAAGGGGGAGCACTTAAATTTTTTTTTTTATATACTCCTGCTCATTCATATAGAGAGTTAACCTTGTCGTGGCCGGTCCCAAGCCCGGATAAAGGAGGAGGGTTGCGTTAGGTTGCCAGCCAGCGTTAAACTAAGGCAAATGTTTCAATGAATGGATCAATCAAACTATTGTGTTAATGCTAGGTTGTTCCCCGGAAGGAACGCGTTACAGGGTCCGACTGTAATGTCTCGGCAAGGACCGCTACATTTTCAGAACTCGGGTGTAGTGAAAAATATGCTAGAGTTCACGTTGCAGGGTCCGACTGCAACGTATCGGCAAGGACCGCTACATCTCCATGAGAACTTGGGTGTAGTGTTAAATAAGCAAGAGTTCTCACACCATAGGTTGGGTAAGAACAAATATTATAGAAAAACTAGTAGTCTAAGATTTGGTACATGGAACATAGGAACCCTCACTGGTAAAACAATGGAGATAGTAGATACGATGATTAGAAGAAAAATTAATATTGTATGCGTACAAGAGACAAAATGGGTTGGTGAGAAGGAAAAGATGATAGAGAACTCAGGTTTTAAGTTATGGTATACAGGGAAGAGTAAAACAAGAAATGGAGTGGGTATTATTGTTGATAGTTCGTTAAAGGATGAAGTTGTAGGAGTAATTAGAAAGGGGGATAGAATTATAGCTCTCAAAATAGTAGTGGAGAAAGAAACTATAAACGTAATTAGTGTATATGCACCTCAAATAGGATTAGATGAAAATACCAAATTAAGGTTTTGGGAGGACTTGGATGAAGTATTACAAAATATTCCATCAAATGAGATGATTTTAATAGGAGGTGATTTAAATGGGCATGTCGGAGTGAAAAATGACGAATATGAGAGGGTGCATGGGGGTTATGGGTTTGGAACAAGAAATGAAGAAGGTAAAACTATATTGGATTTTGCAATAGCATATGATCTTATACTAGCTAATACATTTTTTAAGAAAAGAGAAGAACACTTAGTCACGTTCAAAAGTGGAAATAATAAATCACAAATTGACTTTCTTATGGTTAGGAAGAGAGATAGAAAGATTTGTAAAGATTGTAAGGTTATTCCTGGAGAAAGTTTAACTACTCAACATAGGTTAGTAGTATTAGATATACGCCTTAAATATAGTTTTAATAGAAGGAAAATATACAGACCCTAGAATTAAGTGGTGGAAGTTAAAGGATGAGAAACTAAATATATTCAAAGAGAAGGTAGGAGTACAAGTATTAGATGAAATATACAGTGACCCTAATACGATGTGGGATAAAATGGTATCAAAATTGAAAATAGTAGCTAAGAGTGTACTCGGTGAGTCAAAGGGACATGCACCACCAAGTAAAGAATCTTGGTGGTGGAATGAAAAAGTGCAAGAGAAAGTCAAGGAAAAACGAATAGCATATAAGAAATTAAATATTTGTAAAAATGAGGAAAATTTGAAAAAATATACAATAGCCAAGAAAGAAGCTAAGAAAGCAGTGAATGAAGCTAAGACTGAAACTTTTGAACAGTTATATCGAAAATTAGATACAAAAGAAGGGGAAAGAGACATTTATAGAATAGCTAAAGTGAGAGAGAGGAAGACAAAAGATCTTAATCAAATAAGATGTATTAAAGATGAATGCAATAAGGTACTAGTAAATGATGAAGAAATAAAAGAGCGGTGGAAGAGATATTTTTATCAACTTTTTAATGAAGGTTTAGGAGACCAACTTAATTTAGGTAATTTAAGTAGGCCAAATGAGTATAGAAATTTAAATTTTTATCGTAGAATTCAAATTTCAGAAGTAGAACAAGCTTTAAATGGAATGCAAAATGGAAAAGCCGTTGGACAGATGATATTCCGATAGAGTTATGGAAGTGTCTAGGGAAACAAGGTATTGAATGCTTACAAAATTATTTAACATGATATTGAAAAAAAAAAAATGTCTGATCAATGGAGGGTAAGTATCCTAATTCCTTTATATAAGAATAAGGGAGACATACAAACTTGTGAAAACTATAGGGGTATTAAACTAATGAGTCATACCATGAAACTTTGGGAAAAAATAATAGAAAAAAGATTAAGGAAGGAGACCATGGTTCTCGAAAATCAATTTGGATTCATGCCAGGAAGGTCGACAATAGAAGCTATACATCTTCTCAGACAACTAATTGAAAAGTATAGAGAGCAAAAGGTGATCTACACATGGTATTCATTGATTTAGAAAAAGCATGATAGAGTTCCAAGAGAAATAATATGGAGAATTTTAGAAAAAAAGGTGTTAGTGTAACATATATTGAACTAATTAAGGATATGTATAAGGAAGTAACGACCAGAGTGAAGACTTCAGGTGGATTAACTGAAGCATTTCCAATAAAGATAGGGTTACATCAAGGATCAGCTTTAAGTCCCTATCTTTTACACTAATCATGGAACTCATTTGGACACATTCAAGACACATTACCGTGGTGCATGTTGTTTGCAGATGATATTGTTTTAGTAGATGAGACACGTGAAGGAGTAAATGTTAAACTAGAATCTTGGCGAGAAACACTAGAAGTGAAAGGTTTTAAGCTTAGTAGAGGAAAGACAGAATATATGGAATTTAAATTTAGCGATATTAGACGTAATGAGACAAGTGTTAAGATAGGAGATGATGAGTTGTCTGGAATTGAGAGTTTTAAATATTTAGGATCATTTTTGCAAGATGATGGAGGGATTGAGAGAGATGTCTTACATAGAATACAAGCAGGATGGTTGAAATGGAGGAAAGCATCGGGTATTTTATGTGATCGTAAAGTGCCTCTAAAACTTAAAGGGAAGTTCTACAAAACAGCGATTAGACCTGCTATGTTATATGGAGCTGAATGTTGGGCTACGACTCGAGCATATGAGCAAAAGATGAGAGTTGCAGAGATGAGGATGTTAAGGTGGATGTGCGGACATACGAGGATGGACAGAATAAGAAATGAGAGCATTAGAGAAAAAGTTGGTGTTGCATCTATTGAAGGAAAGCTCCGAGAGACACGTTTAAGGTGGTATGGACATGTACTTAGACGGTCAATAAATGCTCCAGTTAGGCGATGTGAAACGATACCAAATATACACATCAAACGAGGAAGAGGAAGACCAAAAAAGACTTGGTTAGCAACAATAAAATAAGATAAAATTTATTTAAATATAGATGATGATATAGTAGGGGATAGAGTCCAATGGCGTAGAAGGATCCATATAGGCGACCCCACCTAGTGGGATAAGGCTTTGTTGTTGTTGTTGTTGTACTCCTGCTCATTCATGCTTTTTTATACTCTTGCTCATTCATGCATATCTCTTGCTCATTTTGCTTAATGCACTTAATTTATTTTTCTTAACTTTGTATGTGGGTTTGCCATAAATCAAAAAGGAGGAGATTGTTGGTACAGTAGGCACCTAAGTCAAACATGAGTTTTGATTATAGAAAATGATACAAAGTTAAGCTCATGTCGTTATCTCACGAGCTGAATCGAGTGTGCAGAAAATTGCTATAGCTGGAGCTGAAGGCTAGCGACACCCGGAGGAAGCCGCGGTGGTCGGGTGACACTCGAGTGACTTCGGAGGGAGCCGAAGGAATCAAGTGGAAGGTCGAAAGCAAAAGTGACATACTAAGTATCGAGGTAAGCTCGAGTGAGTAAAGTGAAGTGAGGTCGTGTCCTTTGTACGGGGACATCCTTAGGCGACGATCCGACCCAAGACTTCCCATGGAAGGTCTATGTTGACATCGGACGGCATGTGGCCGTCGAATTCACTTATATTTTGAGCTAACTCTCTATTGTAGTCAAAAATCCTGGCCATCAATTCAACCGGGCCAGTTCAACCGGCCAGTTCAATCGGTGGTCAAAAATCAACCTCGAGGAGTCAAGCTTTATCACCATTTTTCAAGGAGTTTTGTGCCCAATTCCTATTGGTTGAAGACCCATTCGATGAGGGGCTTAAAGGCTATAAAAGGAGGGCTTCTCCTAGGGTTTTTCATCATCTCTAAGTGCTCACAAACCTCCACAACTCTGCGATTTTTTGACTCTCGACAAAGTCTTTGTCAACAACCCTAGTTTACTTTCTACTCTTTTAGTTGTTGATATTCTTATTTTGTCGTCTCTTTAAATATTGCAATTCCTTTTATTAATCGAGGTTTTCTATCGTTGCACTTTACATTAATAGAAGAGAGGGTTTGTCTCTCTATCTTTTCTTTCGAAGTTTTTTTTGTAATCGTCAAACTCCTACCTCCAACGAGGAGTGTTTTTAGTGAATTGCCCTCCGTGCGTGATCAAGGATCACTAGGGTCTTGGAGTAGTAGCCGAAGGCTACGAACCAAGTAAAAAAAAATTTGTCTCATTTATTTATAGTTTATCTTTTCGCTGCAATTAACTATCTACTCGAATTTTAATGAACGAATTAATAAAAAAAGGTTTATCGCTATTCACCCCCCCTCTAGCGATCCGCTTCGATCCAACAATTTGTTGGGAAGAAAATTGCTGTTATCACATTTGCTGTCGTAGATCGCTAATGGTCAAGGTAGGAGAGTGTCGGGATCAACCGAGAGTTTCCGTTGGGGGAGAGAAGAAGATGGATTGTTGGAAGAAATTGAATCGATGGGAGAAGATGGGTAAAAGAAATTTAATCAAAACAATGTAAATAATAAGGGTAAAAATGGAATTTTTGCCTTATAGGGAGTTAAAACTAAGATTTGAGTGGTTTTCAGATACCAAATCCTAAAAAAAATACATAGGGACTAAATCCAAATATAAACATGGGCAGAAGGATTTTAGTCTAATTTACCTCTAATATAATTTGAGTTGTGACTAAATACGTACTTAAAAATTATTGTTTTTTAAATCTTTTAGTAGAACTTCAAATATTAATTTCAGTAAGATTCAAATGTGACCATCTTAATTATTTCTTTAAATAATTTATTATTATTATACCATACTTAGTACATTTAAAAATCATTTTAGCCGTCCGCCAACACAGTACGATGATAAAGTGAGATAACAACTCATAAGTTAACATAATTTGATTCTTTGAATAAATTCGACTTTAAATTTTGAAATAATTTGGATAGACGATCCTAAATTGGGTATGAATTGAGAGTTTACCTTCTCGAACGGAGTACATCTTTAATGTCAGATCTACCTTATAAGGACAGTGCGATCGTATCGTCAGACTTAACTGTTGAGCCTCGAGTGATTTTTTGATTTATTCTAGTGATTAGTGGAATATATCTCACTTAAAAATTATTTAGCGTTCCATTAAAAATTTATTGGATCGAACCAATTATCCTTAAAATTAATTAGATCGAAATCTTAGATGCTAGTGTTAATCAATAAAAAAAATCATTCCAACCAAAAGTAAATTCGGAGACACAAATTCGTTCACTTATGTATTGGTCTTCCCCATAATTAGTCAACTTAATGATTTGTTTAGTTTCCAACCTCATTACTCAAGTTGATGCATTATAACTGTTGGTGCAAGAAGCACCACTCCTGTATTTTGATGTATGCCCCAAAGTTTAATGTTAGGATGAACTTATGATTTGATATGTGGTAAGTGTGCAGGTTATGTTGACCGGATACTAGGCAGAAGCCTTGATAGATCAAGAGGATTGGACACTAGGCATGAAGTCCAGATGGGTCGAGTGAACCAGACATGTTTTCATGTATTTGATTAGATCTTAAACTCATTTACTGAATGTCCACGATACGATTCACAACATGAGAGAATTTGTGATTGGATCACAACTAGTGAGTATCTCTATATGTATAATTGTGATATATTGGAATTATCCCTAGTCGATGAATTGATGGATATGGACACCATCAATTCTATCAAGACTATTATGAGGTATACTCCTTGGTGTATCCAAGCAGCCGATTCTCACTGGCTAGAGACATTGTGATGTCCGGAGTTAATCGTGGATGCTAGTTATGGTAATTAGTTCATTGAAGTGACCAGTTGTAAGACTTCATATAGTTCTCTGCATATATGGATATGTCAATGAAGTTCTTACTGCAGCTTAAGTGCGATGTTCCTTTAACTTGCGGTATTCAAGTCATCTTGGTCATGAAGACTTATTCTTTGACATCTTAAGCAAGCATCTCTGAGGAGATGTGTTTCAGTGCAATCAACCCGTGATATGGTTTTGATGTGTGTGGAAAAGAGTTTAAGTTAGGATGTTTGGATTTGATATGTGCGTTGGAGTCTTGTAGGACTTAGTAATTCGCACATGGAGCCTTGGCGAGTTTCACATCTCATGACTCGGTCTTTGAGTCGGTGAAGGATAGCTTTGCGAAAGCCGTGTGCTTGGAGCATCTGAGGGACCGCCGAACGAGGAGCTTGGAGTGAAGCCGGAGGAAGTAGACTTCAGGGCGAGACATGAAGGATGGCGCTGCAGAGCCATGCGCTTGGCGCATCCGAGGGACGTGGTCGGACGAAGATAACTTCGAAGGCTAGGGACTCCAAGGAATGAGAGTGAGCGAATGTTGTTAGTGAAAGCCCTAGAGCCAATCATATGATGATTGTTGTATGGACTTTATTGTATCATATTCCTATTTATAAAGGCATGGTTATTATATTTACTTGTATTGGTGCCAAATAACTAAATATAATAATGTCCTTGAGTAGTAGGTTCTTATCTATATCAATCGATTGGTTGAATCGATAATGAGATGATATAGAGAACACTACTCTTAATCATTCCTAGTCGAGTATTAACATTCAGGGACAATGTTAATGCGTAGAGACTAGCATGTAGGTCAACAAGATGACTTGATCTCACAAGTCATAGATATGAGATATCAAGTTGACACATGGGTATGCATTGGAGAATGTATACTGAATGACCCGCCATGAGAAAGTATCATGGATCGTTATATGAGTGTCATATACTTTCTCATGTGGCTATTAGTATGACTATTAGTCCTTAGACCTGAAGTCACCATGGTTCCCTACATAAGGAGTTGCATACTTTGGCTTCGCCAAACGTCACCCGTAAATGGGTGGACTATAAAGGCGATTACTGGGTATGTAACGAATTATGCGGAGGGATGTGAGTGATGTAGATGGGATCTATCCCTCCTATATGACGGGGGTGACATCGATATTCTTGATAGAGTGAGACCACGAAGTGCATGGCCATGCCCAAATGAGTCAATATGAGATATTGAGCTCATTTGATTAGAGTGAGTCTACTTGGAGTTCAAGATTTAGATTGCACCGAGGATGACACGGTCTATGCCTCGATTGGTCAATCTAGATGTCAAGGATAGAGGGACATTGTCACATATTGTGAGAGTCACAATTAGTAGTCACAAAGGTGATGTTGGAGCTCAACATTCTTGTAACTTGGGTAGCAATGATGTGTTGCTAGATACCGCTCATTGCTTATGTTCCTAAATCGGTTTAGGGACATTGCCAACGTTACAAGAACCTATAGGGTCACACACATAAGAGCAATTAGATGGAGATTAGGTTCATATGATGAACCATGAGGATTAGGTTCATGGGATGAACCAAATTGGATTAAGAGTAATCCAAATTAGACTAATTGAGTTAGACTCAAGTTGATTCAAGTGTTGAATGAGTCTAATTGAGATTTGATTCATCAAATCAATTTAAATTAATGAATAAAGATTCATTAAATTAAATTGACTTGAGTCAAGTGGTTAGATTTGATCAACCATGGGAGATTAGAGGTCAAGTTTGACTTGACTTGAGAGGGAAGATGAAAGGTCAAGTTTGACTTGACCAAATGCCATGTCATGATGATGACTAGGCATGGCCGGCCAATGATGATGCTCCACATCATCATTGACTTGGTCAATTGGTGCCACATCATGAGGGAGACCAAGGGTCATGGGAGTTACATGCATGCATGTAACCCCCCTTCCATGAAGTGGCCGACCACTTTGGGGTTATGGGTGGAGAATTCATTTGGTGAGTTATTCCAACTTCATCTTCAACCTTGGTGCTCTTCCTCTCAAGCTCTACCTCTCCAAACCTCATCTTACCGAAATTCCTAAGGGAGTGCTAGCACACTCTAAGGCATTTCTCTCCACCTATTGCTTGTGTGGATACCATAGAGGAGTGTGCACTTGACACTCTCGAGTTCCGGCGAACTTTTGGACGAGCGGGATAAGCGAAGGGTGTCGCTACGAGGGTAACGTTCTAACCTCTTAGATCTAAGGTAGATCTAGGATTTCTGTAAGCACATACATGTAATTATAATTTTTATACTTCGCACGGATCCGTGGCCGGGGCTTCCGAGGTTTTCGCAACGCAAAAAGCGATTTTTGCGGCTCGGAAAATCCCAACAAATGTAACCCGGGAAGGGGTAGTGCTCTAAGGTGAAACTTGGCCAATTGGCTAAGTGTCGGATGGGATTTCCCGACATCAGTCGACTGCCATGTTATGATAGTTGACTACTCTAAGTCGACTGTGACTCGACTAGTGTTCGAGTCCGGTTCAAGTGCCAACAGTCGACTGCCATGGAATGGCAGTCGACTGTGAGACCACCAGTCGACTGATGAAGGAATCAGTCGACTGGTCGCAAGGGTTTCAGGCACAAAAGCGAGTCGAGCTCGCGAGCACTCGACTGGAAGTCGATATCAGTCGACTGATGATGGAGTCGTTGGGTGAAATCCAACGTGGAAGAAGCCATTATTGGACAACGGCTACGGGATCAGTCGACTGATCGGGGCATCAATCGACTGGTCCTATGTCAACAGGAAGAAACCCTCTTCCTCTATAAAAAGGAGGGGTGTGGGCCTTTGGGAGGCTAATGCTTCAACTCATAACATCTCCCAAAGTGCTCTAAGGATTTTTCTCTCTTCTACTTGTGTTAATTCTCATTCCATTGTAAGAAGAGGGAATTCTTGTAAAGAGGTTACCTCCACCTAGCTTGGTGCAAAGGAGAGAATAGTGAAAGCTTGTGGAGTGATTCACCGTGGACAAATCGGACCGTGGATTAGCGGCAAGGCTGTGAACCATGTTACATTACGGTGTTTGCATGGTTTGGTATCTTGCTTGTCTTTAATTGTGTGTATTTGTATATTCCACTTGTGCTAATAGTTTTGTAGACGAGCAACGAACGAATGACTTCCAACGTCTACGACAAAGGCTATTCACCCCCCCTCTAGCCGGCCAACATCGACCCTACAAGTGGTATCAGAGCCAAGGTGCTTGTTGAGGACTAACTACCAACACAAGCACTATATCAAGAGATGGCTGGCTCGAACATTCATCCACCGAAGTTTGAAGGAGAATTCTCTTGGTGGAAAAAGAGAATGGAGGTATTTTTCGAAACCGATTTCGAAATTCTATTAATTATGGAAAACGGTTTCGAAATGCCTAGGGATGAAGAAGGGGAGCCATTGGAAAAATCAAGGTGGAGCAAGAGGCAAAGGGAAGAGTACTTGGAAAACTCAAAAGCCAAACATCACCTTTACAATGTACTCCCCTAACAAGAAGTCAACCGGATAGGAGAGTGTGCTAGCGCCAAGGTGTCACGCCCCGAGGTAGACTCTGTCGGGCCAACGGACGGCACCCCCTTATGATAATTCCAATACGGTACAAATAGTCGCATCCAGAATAACACATAATAAAAATGCATAACATCGATAGCGGAAGACAACACAATGAACAAGATAAACTCAACAACATACGTATATCGGTATATCCATCCATAACAAAACAAAATCTCATACTGAATACCATAAAAGAAAAACACAGCACAATCTCCAATAATAATAGAAGTCCATATGAAGATACAAGTTACGTATTATAAACTCGGAGAAAAGCGGCGGGATGGGATCAGTGGATGCTCCAAGTCATCGAAGTCTTCTATCTACTGAGGCGAAACCCAGGGTCCAGGGTGGTGAGTATAAAACTCAGGGGTAATATACAGAAAGTGCATGAACAACATACAGGGTATAGAGATCTACAAGTATACATGTGAAGATCTACAGGTATGCAGCATGAGTCCAACAGACATACAATACTAAACATAGTAACCAGTAACCATAGATATGTCATACTCACAACATATACTAAACTGATCAACTGACATAAAATAATGTACATACCTAACGGTCTGCCCTCCACATGACCTATAACATCCTGAACAGGTATACCATAGCATAATCCAAATAGCATGCAATAGTCTAAACCAAAACACACTCATTCTCAACACATACACAACGGTATATAAAATATGCAAAAGGCATGTAGCATGATGTACAATCATATGCAGCAACCAAATGCAGCATCTCACAGACATATGTAAAACATATATCGAATACATGCATACATATATATCAGCAATACATATGTATGACCATGTCTGCAGACCCGTCCAACCACGACCCAAGTATGGCCCGGGTGGAACGGCATGACGACTAGCCCGACTCCAGCTACCACTACTCTCGAGTGGCCGAGTTGGGTAGTATGAATGAGTAGCATATAAGCGTAAAGAGCTAACTACTCCTCGGGGGTCCCTGCTGCTAGTCGCTCTATCACTACCCATGAGTAGACGAGCTCTGCACACAGGACAACTGCACGTCACACAACCACCATCTATAGTGGGCGAGTGCTAACACCACTCTGCACAGTGGCCAGGTGCGCATCTCCAGCTACAACCGTCTATAGTGGCTGAGTGTGTCACATCCAATGCTCTGCCCTCAACCCTGCTACCACTACCCCGAGTGGCCAGGGAGGTAGGATGGCTGATGACCCATCTCAGCCATAAGGGAGACCCAGTCGTCAGCATGCATGTAATGTAATGATGCATAGCTCACACACAAACCCTCGCAACACTCCCTAACTCACGGGGAGTCCTAGTCAACCAAAAGTCAACCATGAAAGGACTACTAATCTATAATCACAACCTATTTATCTATGTACAGATAATAAATCCATCAAGGTAACCCACTAATATGCGTACGGTATAACAACCGACCCCATATATTGGACCCATCACCCAACCTAGTGATGCAACCCGGTAACCCAATCTAAGTTCACACTAATAACCATAACCGCATGCAATTAATTGAATACCTATCAACTAACACACAAGAAAGGGTTGTAATTCATATCCAAGATAAAAGGAATGATGAATTAACAGCAATATCTCAAAGATCAAAGACTAAGTGCAAGCACATGATTAAACATGAGTGAATTTAAGGTAAACAGGTATAAACATATATCCAAATTCATGCACTGGAATTTGATCAAAATTACCGGACCAGGTAGATATTACCCACTTGCTACGAAGCTCGAATAATCGTCATGGTCGCGGACCTGCTTCGTATCCCAAACCTACACAGTAGTAACAAATTATGGTTAAGTGCAAATATCCCACAATACACAACTAAATATTATGTCGTTTCTATATTCGCATTCTTTTCCCGAATACATTTTAACCACCCCGATTATATCTAATCGATTTGCATCAATTGATCGACCTCTACAACCAACTCAAATCCATTCAACAGGATACTCTCCACTCCACGACAACACTGGAAAACCACTGGCCTAAGATAATCACAGCAAAACAGATACCAACAAATCTGATCTGTCCACCCTTCCAATTTCACAGCCAACACCAATCAACAACAAAACCCAATCAACAACTTCGATCCACTGTTTATCCCCAAATCACAGTAGCAAAACTCTAACCATCCGAATGCAAACAACTTACATACCCAATTGAAAACTCATCACAGATGACAAGAATCTGTTAATTTCATCTACATCCAAAATCACATCGACACACCCCACGCATAGCAACCTCAGATGAAATAATACTAATACACACAACTTACCGACCTCAGATCTCCTCCGACAGCCCACTCCTGCTCGACCTCTGCTCACCGAAGGAACTCCAGCTCCTAACACGATTCAAGCTATCGACAGTGAGATGCACAACCAGACAGATTTAATCCACATCAAGGAAAGGAAATCGCCTACTCACCGAGCTCCGCACTCCACCAGCAGCCTCCCTTTCCACCGGCGAAATCATCCCCAAATCACTGCCAACCACAGATTAGCTAAGACACACCATTGATCTAAGCTACAACCCGAAAATCCATAACTAGCTATAGATCTCAACTCTGAAGGGAAAGAAAATGATCGATCCTTACCTTCTAGGGCAGCTCACCGCTGTGGTGACAGCACCGCCGACCCGTCGAGCGAAGAAAATGCCGACACTCCCCTAAGGCGAAGCATCTACTGACCTCCAACTGGAGATCAGCTACTGAGGCGGCATTGTCGAGCAGCTCTCATCGGACGTCGATGATCTGGAACCCAGCGACGTAATCGCAGAAGAGAAACAACACGGAGTGGAAATGAATTGGTGAGATCGCGAGTGAAATGGCCGATCTGTTTGTTCGACAGCCTTTAAATGTCGTTCGAGCGATTCGGTTAACCCAACCCAATCCAAATCCAATCTGATTTAGCCCAATCCGGTTCAAGCCCATTTCCAGCACAAGCCCATTTCCAGCCCAAGCCCATTTAGTTAATCCACTAATTAAACCCAGTTAATTAAAAGATTAACTCATATAATAATTTTTTTTCAGTATACTACATGAATCGGTGAGATCGAGAGTGTGCTAGCGCCAAGGAGATGTGGGAGAAGCTCATAGAGATTCATGAAGGCACATCCGAGGCCAAGCTAGCAAGGAGAGATGTCCTTCGCTCTCAACTAACCAATATCAAACTTGAAAAGGGAGAGAAGGTAAAATCTCTACACTCTAGGTTTAAGGAAATTCTAACCAATTTGACAAGTGTAGGGGAAAAGCTCTCCAACCGGGATATGGTAATGAAGGCTATAGATGCCTTTCCCCGGTCCTTAAGATGGAGCTCAATGGTGGATTCCTTATACATCTCCAAGAATTTAGAAGTGAGCACCTTGGAAGAGTTCTTCTCAACCATGGAGCTCCATGAAACTAGGCTTGAGGGAGTAATTGAAGAATCAAGTATCAAGCCATCAAGAGGAGTAGCCCTAGTAGCCAACAAGGGCAAGAAGAAGAAGATAGAGATTCCCTCCTCCTCCGATGAAGCATCCTCATCCCCCTCCATGGATAGCATGGAAGAAGCTTACATGGTAAGGAAGGTAAGACGTGCTTTGAAAATTTTTAAATTTAATAAATCTAATGATAGGAGGAGAAGACCAAGGGGAAGGTAACTTGCTACAATTGCCAACAAGAGGGACACATAAGAGATAATTGTCCACTCTTGAACAAGAGCAAAGAAGAGAGAAGAAAGAAAGAAGAAAAGAAGAAAAAGGGGAGCAAGAAGAAGGAAGAAGAGAAGAAAGCCAAGGAAAAGGGGAAGGCCAAGGCACTAAAAGCAAGAACTTGGGATGACCCCTCTTCATCATCATCATCATCATCATCGGAAGAGGAGAATGCTTTTGTCACCAATCTTGCTTTGATGACATTTGATGACCTAGACACCTCCTCCTCTGAACAAGAAAGATCAAGCACAAGTGAGGAGAGCTCTAGTGAAGGGGGAGCTTCTTCACCATCCTCATCCGAAGAAGAAGAAGACATGAAAACTATGGTAACGAATCTCTCACCCAAGAAAATAGTTTCCATGATATCTAGCCTCACTAGGGACTTGTTTAGGGCAAATAAAAAGAACAAATGCGTGCTAGATCAAATTAAGGACTTAGAAGAAAAATTAGAAAAAGCATGCTTAACTATTAATGATAATATTTCTTCTAGCCTAAATGATGCATGCTCACATGATCTTTATATGCCATTTGATGTTAATGATGCATGCATAGAGGAAAATAGGGCTTTAAGAGAGAAAGTAGATCATTTAACCAAGGCCCTAGAAAAATTCACTATTGGCTCCAACACCCTTAACATGATTATAGGGAGCCAAAGAGCAAGCTTCAATAAGAAAGGCCTAGGATATAAGGAAAATAAAAATGAAAAGGCCTATAAATGCTTAATTGCTAGGGGTCAAGATAAAAAGAAAACAATAGCTAGAAAATGGATCCCTAAGGAATTTTTAGTGAACCCCATAGGAAAGAACTTGTATTGGGTTCCTAAATCCATCCATAAGGGTTAGGAAAACCCTAGGAGAGTCAACCATATGAAATTTATCTATATCATAGTTTGGTTGACTTAGGATGGCGGGACAAAATTTTAGAAATAGTGTTGGGTGATGATAATGCACCCTTAAATAGTTTAAATCATGCTCAACACTTAGTGTTATGTGATACTCATGACCTATACATTTTTAGCATAGTGTTGGG
Source organism: Wurfbainia villosa (assembly GCA_025175895.1). Taxonomy (NCBI): domain Eukaryota; kingdom Viridiplantae; phylum Streptophyta; class Magnoliopsida; order Zingiberales; family Zingiberaceae; genus Wurfbainia; species Wurfbainia villosa. The sequence continues at coordinate 6,331,389 of JAKLTH010000147.1, forward strand.
TGATGATAATGTGCCCATAAATTGATAATAATGCTTAAATCATGATAGTTAATGTAATTGCTATATATGTTTGCAATCATGATTTATGATCTTGATGTTTGATAGATAATCATGGGAAATAAGGTTTAGATCATGCTTTAGGTGATATTTGACTTATTATCATGATTTTATACCTAATGCATGATTATTAATTGATGAATACATTTGTTTCATGATCATAATGTAAAATTAATACATATATGCTTTTATGATCATGTGGGATGTTAGGATGATACTTAACCTTGTATAGAATTACATGAAATTAATGGTTAAGTATATATAAATACCTTTAGGATACATCTCACACTCATCATAGGCTACCTTGATTGAAAACTTAGCATGGGTGAGATGATAGGATGATACAAATGGTCCACTAATGCCTATGACATTTGGATGGTCATTTAAATTGTCAAAATAACAATAATAGACCAATCATGGGGAAGACTTATGTTTATTTCATAGATATATTGCCCAAAGATTATGGTTGGATATTTCATATGTTTTCAAAACAATTTCTTACTTTAAAATCTATGTGTTCATGTTTTGAAACAATTTAAAGCAAAACTTGGTGTTAAAAGTGATACAAACTTGATAAAAAACCTAGTTATTTTTGAAACTTTTGGATTTTTGGCAAATCTTTGAAATTATAATGATTTTTCATGGAAAACTATTTTTCACTGATAAAGGACCATAAAAGAAATGTGTTTCCCAAATTTCATGATTTTTTGAATTTTGTAGAATTTTTAATGTATTTCTGAAATTCACCCTGAGAATTAGAAAAATCCGAAATCAGAGTGCTACCAATCAGAATCAACGAACCGATCGATCGATAATACATGCCCAGTAACTTCTTTTATCCGATTTTAAGGCATGTTTTGGCTTTTGTTTTTTCCTATAATTGATGCCATGCTTATATAAACCTTGTTTAATATTTTTGATGGTGTCAAAGGGGGAGAAATATATTTGTTTAAGTAAGGGGGAATTGTATTTAGGGGGAGTTTCATGTATTAAGGGGGAGAGTTGCTAATCATGTTATTTACATGCTTTCTTACCTTAATATTTTTATCAAATGTTTACCTAACTTAAACGGATTGCCACACATCAAAAAGGGAGAGATTGTTAGTGCAATCAACCCGTGATATGGTTTTAATGTGTGTGGCAAAGGGTTTAAGTTAGGATGTTTGGATTTGATATGTGCGTTGGAGTCTTGCAGGACTTAGTAATTTGCACATGGAGCCTTGGCGAGTTTCACATCTCATGAATCGATCTTTGAGTCGGTGAAGGATGGCTTTGCGGAAGCCGTGTGCTTGGAGCATCTGAGGGACCGCCGGACGAGGAGCTTGGAGTGAAGTCGGAGGAAGTAGACTTCAGAGCGAGATGCGAAGGATGGCGCTGCAGAGCCGTGCGCTTGGTGCATCCGAGGGATGTGGCCGGACGAAGATAACTTCGAAGGCGAGGGACTCCAAGGAATGAGAGTGAGCGAATGTAACCCAGGAAGGGGTAGTGCTCTAAGGTGAAACTTGGCCAATTGGCTAAGTGTCAGATGAGATTTCTCGACATCGATCACCGCATATATGGTAGTCGACTACTCTAAATCGGTGACTTGACTAGTGTTCGAGTCCAGCCAAGTGCCATCTCGCTATGAAATGACAATGATCGGCGAGACCACCGATCGGGATGAAGGAATCAGTCGACTGGTCACAAGGGTTTCGGGCACAGAAGCGAGTCGAGCTCGTGAGCACTCGACTGGAAGTCGATATCAGTCGACTGATGAAAGCATCAATCGACTGATGATGGAGCCATTGGGTGAAATCCAACATGGAAGAAGCCGTTATTGGGCAACGGCTACGGGATCAGTCGACTGATCGGGGCATCAGTCGACTGGTCCTATGTCAACGGTAAGAAACCCTCTTCCTCTATAAAGAGGAGGGGTGTGGGCCTTTGGGAGGCTAATGCTTCAACTCATAACATCTCCCAAAGTGCTCTAAGGATTTTTCTCTATTCTACTTGTGTTAATTCTCAATCCATTGTAAGAAGAGGGAATTCTTGTAAAGAGGTTACCTCCACCTAGCTTGGTGCAAAGGAGAGAATAGTGAAAGCTTGCGGAGTGATTCACCGTAGACGAATCGGCAAGGTCGTGAACCACATTACATTGTGGTGTTAGCATGGTTTGGTATCTTGCTTGTCTTTAATTGTGTGTATTTGTATATTCCACTTGCACTAATAGTTTTGTAGACGAGCAACTAACGAACGACTTCCAACGTCTACGACAAAGGCTATTCACCCCCCTCTAGCCGGCCAACATCGACCCTACAATGTGGACCCGGGATGATTGGATATAAGTTGAAGTGGCCGAAGGTATTTGAATAGCCTATAAAGTATTCACCACTCCTTTTGAGGAGATGTATACCCATGGCCTCTCGTCAGATTGTTACTAAAGTCTTTGGCCAAAGCATTACATGTTTAGAGTATGGTACTCTTGGATACATGTGTAGTAACTAGAATCCGTAGGATGAGGAAATGAAACTTGGGCTAGGTGTGACATAATCAGCCTAGTGGGGACTGACACTATAGACCATGTCCTGAACCAAGTAGGTATAAGATGAGTGAAGGGAACGGGGCACGAATCATTATAGTTGCTAAAGGGTTTCAGAAATGGTTCTGGAATCAACTGTTGATTTTTCGGTTAATTGGGGATCATGATGTACTACTAGGTGGAACTCATGATCGTTCTATAATTAATGGTTAATTATAGACGACCAACATAAATCGGTAACCTATTTGGTCACACGCACAACGAGCGTAATTCGAAGGATTTAAAACGAGCTTGAGAATGAGATTCTCAGACCGAGAGAAACTAGATTTGGTTGGACCAAACAAGGAGCGAGCATGGAATTGTTTCAGTCGCAATGAAAGCATGGATGGGACGTGTCTTATGAAGACATGATGGATGAACCAAATTGGTTTGGTTCTAATCCAATGGTGAAGAATAAACCAAAGGGGTTTGGTTTGTTTTAAACGAATGAACCAAAGTTGGTTCGGTTCGTTTTAACTTAAAATAGACCAACGCGGTTTGATTTATTTTAACTTAAGTTATTGGAGCGGGTTAACGGGTTTTGGTTATGAATCAATAATCGTTAGGAGAATGTGTTCTCTATAAAAACATGGCTTAAATGTTTTTCGTGGAAAACTTGTGGGTTGGAAAAACCTAGCCGCCCAACCCTCTCTTCTCCTTGCCACTGCCCAAGCTCTCCACGCAGCCAGCCCTTGTGCCGCCGTCCACCTTGCTGCTGGCATCCAAGCTTCTATCGGTGATCCTCCGACGACCCTCCGGTGACTTCCCTTGGCTCCGGTGACCAAGGTGCAGTCGACCATTCTCCTTTGGGCCGGCGCAACTCCTCCACCAAGCTGTCTAGTTTTATGAACAACATCTTTCTTTCGTGTCAGAGCATCATTTGGACGACATTTTGAGCTCCGACAGTGGCTACTTTACCGGGGATTCAATCTCCGATAATCCTCATAGGTGGAGGACGAATGATTCGTCAATCAGTTGATGAATACCTCTCCGGAGAAGTGAGTTTTGGGGACTCATTTTTGAATCCGAATTTTGATTTGGATTGTGATCCTCTCTTGATCACATCGTCTTCGTCACGAGGCTAGTGACTCTTGTGAAGATGATGCTTGTAGCTTTGTGAAGCTATCTTGATGAACTCGGCGTGGATATGGATAGAGGTGATTCTAGCGAGAGTCGCTCCGATTGATGCCATTCCCGTTGCACATGATACATCATGTATAACTAGAGTAATTTCCTTTTATTGCAAAATTTCAATTTATGATTATGTCTACACATGTTGTACTATGCATGCATGTGATATGTGTTATAATAAATTAGATTTATTGCTTTTTAATTCTTCCGCTGAGCAGATGTTTACGAAACATGTTCGAACACACACTCGCCGCGGTGCCAGAAACCCAACAGTGGTATCAGAGGCTAGGTTGTATTTCGACATAATCGTAAAATTATTTTGCGATAGTCGTAATTGTATTTATGAAAATTTTCTACTTTTGAAAAGTTTCGAAGTATTTATGAAAATTTTCTAATTTTGGAAAGTCTAGAAGTATTTATGGAAATCTTCTACTTTTGGAAAGTTTAGAAGTATTTATGGAAATTGACACTTTCCATAAATAAAATATATGATTAGATTTGGAAATTTGTTTCCTAATTTAATCATGATTTGATTTGGGGAATCAAATCTAAAATATATTTCAATTCCATAAATAGTTTTGACAATTTAGGAAATTTGTTTCCTAAATTAAATTTGGCTTTCCTTAATTAACACTTTCCATAAATAAAATATGTGATTAGATTTGGAAATTTGTTTCCTAATTTAATCATGATTTGATTTGGAGAATCAAATCTCAAACATATTTTATTTCCATAAATAGTTATGACATATAAGGAAATTTTTGTACATGCCATAATGGTATGTCATGTAATTGCATTAGATGCATATCATTATGCCATGCGTGTCGTGACATGTAGATGTATGCCATGTATGTCATGCCATGTAGATAATAGTTATTTGCATGCAAAGAGGATGAGACATAAAAACCCTTACTCAATATCAAAACCTACACCTTCCATTAATATGGTTAGAACCAGAGTTTTGTTTCTTGTTTGGGTTGTTGGACTCTCTCCGAGCCTGGCTCGAACCTGAACATGTTCAAATCATGAAATAGTTTAATACTAATATGGTAAGAGTCAGAGGTCAATTGTTAGCTTTGGTTGTTGGACTCTCTCCAAGCTGGGCTAATTGGTTGAATGCACTCTAACCATATTAAAACTATTTCTCGATTAATGGGTTGGCTTTAACCTGGAGCATCGGCTTGTTGGACTCTCTCCAAGGTCAATGTGAAGGGAGGTGAAGTTGGGTGCTATGCATATGATGCATACTTATTAATGAGTTAACAACCCGATGTATGTGTGAACATTCAATTAGTTGATAGCACATTGTGATAGTTGCATATATGTGATATGCAATCAGTATATTTGATACCTACCATCGTAACTATGAATGACTTGTTGGACTCTCTCCAAGGTTGTTCATATCTATGTTGGATATCAGCACATTCGGAGATGGACCTATGATCTCCCGAAGTGATTTTGGGGTTTTTAAAATTCGAAAAATGAATGGGATTTGTAAATGTATGTTGATGTATTTTTCCATCTTTCTCATATATGCTCGATTTGTATTTCTAGATTAATCGCTTGATCATGATGTCTTTGAATTTGCGCTCTATTTTGAATTCGAATAAATTGACTGGACTGAACTTCTTGGACTGGCTTAAAAACTTGAGAATTGTTCTCAAGGCGGAAAAGCTTGCGTATGTCCTCGAAGAGCCTCTTCCTGTCCGTCCCAGCGATGATGCAACTCTGGACCAATTGTTGGCCTATCAGAAATATGTGAGTGATTCTGAACTAGTGAGTTACAGCATGCTAGCCGCGATGGTACCCGAGCTGCGGAAGCAGCATGCGCATATGGATGCTCATACCATAGTCCTTCATCTTTATGAGTTGTTTGATGAGCAAGTGAGATTCGAAAGGTTTGAAGTCTCTAAGGTCCTCTTCAACTCTGAGATGCAAGAAGGTTCATCTGTGGTACTACTCAACATGCTGAAGACTGTGGAGCCTTCTGAGAAGCATGAGCAGGGGACGGTGCTGTTAGTTGATTCCTCGAAGAAAGGTTCTAAGAGGAAGTCAAAGAAACATCAAAAGGGGAAGAAGAAAAAGGATAAAAAGGCAGAACCAGCTCAAAAGGGCACTTGCCATCATTATGGCAAGGAGGGCCATTGGCGAAGAAACTGCAAGATTTATCTTGAGTTCGTGAAGAAGAATAAGGTATCAAATGCCCCATCTTCTTCAGATATCTTTGTTATTGATTGTCATTCTATTTCCTCAGACACTTGGGTATTGGATACTGGGTGTGGCTTACATATATGTAATGACATACATGGGCTAAGGAATAGAATAAGACTCGTCAAGGGAGAGTCAAACTTACGTGTTAGGATTGGAGCAAAGGCTGCTGCACTCGCCATCAGAATGTATTTGTTGAAACTCCCTACAATACTTGTCTTAGAACTGGACAATTGATTTTATGTTCCTTAGATGATAAAGAACATCATTTCTATTTCTTGTTTAAATAGAAATGGGTACCATTTAACGTTTAGTAACAATTGTTGTTACATAACTTTGAATGACGTTCTTTATGGGACTGGAACTTTGAGCAATGGTATTTATACATTGGACGTGTCCAGTGACATTTTCAATATCGAAGCGAGCAACAAGCGTGCTTGAAAGGGTAATCAATTAGACTCCTACATGTGGCATTGTCGTCTTGGCCATGCAAGTAAGAAACACATGTCTGAATTACACCTATGTAGAATTCTGGAATCGTTTGAATTAGATTCATACGATATATGCGAATCATGCTTAAAAGGCAAGATGACTAAGTTACCTTTTACAAGAAAAGGTGAACAGTTGGGAGAGTTGCTAGGTCTAATACATACTGATGTATGTGGACCTATTTCAACTTAAGCTCTAGGAGGCTATAGCTACTTCATTACCTTCACTGATGACCACTCACGGTTTGGGTATGTGTTCTTGATGAAACAAAAGTCTGAAGCCTTTGAAAGGTTCAAAGAATTCAGAAATGAAGTAGAGAAACAACATGATAAGAGTATTAAAATACTTCGATCGGATCGAGGTGGTGAATAATTAAGTCAAGAGTTTTTAGATTATCTAAGAGACAATGGTATATTGTCTCAATGGATTCCACCGTATACACCACAGCATAATGGTGTATCTGAGAGGCGTAATCAAACCTTATTAGACATGGTCAGGTCAATGATGAATCATGCAAATCTTCCCAAGTCCTTTTGGGGCTATGCACTTCAGACAACTGTTTACTTGCTAAACAGAAGGCCAACCTAGGTAGTCTCTACTACTCCATATGAGATATGGAATAATAAGAAACCTCATTTATCTTACTTGAAGATATGGGATTGTTCTGCTTATGTGAAGCAGACTGTGTCAGACAAACTGGATGCTAAGTCTGATAAATGTCTATTTATTGGATACCCTAAGGAAACGAGGGGATACTAATTCTATCATCCTGTGGAACAAAAGGTGTTTATTTCAAGGCATGCTGTGTTTCTAGAGAAAGAGTTTCTCTTGCAAGAAAATAGTGGGAGTGTCGTTGAGCTTGAGGAGGCTCAAGAGACACCAATAGATATTAATGAGATACTTGGTGAAGCACCACAGCCGATAACTCATAGTGATGAGCCATCGGCTGGACCAATTGTGACACCACATCTTCATAGATCTGGTAGAACACGCAACATTCCTGAGATATATGGATTTCTCGTAAGTGAATCGAACGACATGTTACTCATTGATGATGAGGAGCCTACCAGTTATGAAGAAGTTATGAAAAGTTCAGAAAGGGATAAATGGCTTAACGCCATGAAGTCGAAAATGGATTCTATGTATGAATATCAAGTTTGGAACTTGGTTGACCCACCTGAAGGCATAAAGCCTATAGGGTACAATTGGGTTTTCGAGAAGAAAACCGACATGGATGGTAATGTGATTACCTATAAGGCAAGATTAGTGGCGAAAGGGTATCGTCAAAAGCAAGGTGTTGATTATGACGAGACCTATTCACCTATTTCTATACTTAAGTCCATTCAGATGCTCCTGTCCATAACAACTCATTATGATTATGATATATGACAGATGGATGTGAAAACAACTTTCCTTAATGGAAACCTACTAGAGGACGTGTATATGATACAACCTGAGGGTTTCACATCGGTTGATAAAACCAAGGTATGCAAACTGCAACGGTCCATATATGAATTGAAGCAAGCATCCAGGAGCTGGAATATCCATTTTGATGAGACAATCAAAAAATTTGATTTCTCACAAAATTCGGACGAACCTTGTGTGTACAAGAAGGTTAGTTGGAGTGCAGTCATGTTCCTAGTATTGTATGTCGATGACATATTACTTATAGGAAACATTGTATCTGTCTTACAGTCAGTTAAAATTTGGTTGTCCAAGATGTTCTCCATGAAATACTTGGGAGAAGCAACTTACATCCTTGAGATTAAGATCTATAGGGATAGATCGATTCGGTTGTTTGGTCTTTCGCAGTCTACATATATAGACCGAGTGCTAAAGAGATTTAGCATGTCAGAATCTAAGAAAGATTTCCTTCCCAACAGGCATGGGATACACCTTTCAAAGTCTATGTGTCTGCGCACAGAAGACGAGAGGATTTGCATGAGTAAGATTCCCTATGCATCCACAATAGGATCTATCATGTATGTTATATTATGTACGAGACCCAATGTATTGTATGCTCTGAGTGTCACGAGCAGATACCAGTCTGATCCAGGAATGGATCATTGGGTGGCTGTTAAGATGATCCTTAAGTACTTAAGAAGAACTAAGGATGTGTTCCTAATATATGGAGAAGGGGACATGGTGATACGCGGGTATACGGATGTCAGCTTCCAAACAGACAAGGATGATTCTAGGTCTCAGTCTGGGTATGTGTACACCTTGAATAGAGGTGCAATAAGTTGGAAAGGTTCCAAGAAAGACACTATAGCAGATTCTGCCACTAAGGCAGAATACATTGTAGCTTCGGAAGCAGCAAAGGAAGTGGTTTGGATAAAAAAGTTCATCTCTGAACTTGATGTGGTCTCATCTGTTAGGGCAATCTCTTGCCATGATAAGGTTTTGATGTGTGTGGCAAAGGGTTTAAGTTAGGGTGTTATGATGATTTGATATGTGCGTTGAAGTCATGCAGGACTTAGTAATTCGCACATGGAGCCGTGGCGAGTTTCACATCTCATCACTCGGGCCTTGAGTCGGTGAAGGATTGCTTTACGGAAGCCGTGCGCTTGGAGCATCCGAGGGACCGCCGGACGAGGAGCTTGGAGTGAAGCCGGAGGAAGTAGACTTCGAGGCAAGAGACGCGAAGAAGCATTGCAGAGCCGTGCGCCTGATGCTGCCGAGGGACGTGGCCGCGAACGAAGAGAACTTCGAAGGTGAGGGACTCCGAGGGATGAGAGTGAGCAATTGTAACCTGGGAAGGGTAGCTCTTAGGTGAAACTTGGCCATTTGGCCAAGTATCGGATGGGCTTTCCCAACACCAGTCGACTGCCATGTCATGGCAGTCGACTGCTCTAAGTTGATGGTTCAATAGACTGGTATAAGACCAGTTTAGCGCTTGGCAGTCGACTGATGTCGACAGCAGTTGACTGCCAGGGAATGGCAGTCGACTGATGGCACTGTGCACGGGCACAGAATGGAGTCGACTCCATTGAGCACTCGACTGATCGAGCATCAGTCGACTAATGGTAGGATCAATCGACTGATGCCAATACCGTTGGATGGAATCCAACGTGGAAAGCGGCCGTTATTAGGCAACGGCTACGGGATCAGTCGACTGATCGAGGGAATCAGTCGACTGATCCTGTGTCAACGGGAAGAAACCCTCTTCCTCTATAAAAAGGAAGGGGGTGGGGCTTTGGGAGGCTAATGCTTGAGCTCTAAACTTCTCCCAAAGTGCCATACACGATTCCCTACTCTTCTACTTGTTCTAATCTCTATTCTATTGTAGAAGAGTGATCTTTGTGTAAAAGAGGTTACCTCCACCTAGCTTTGTGCAAAGGAGAGATCTAGTGGATAGATTTGGAAGAGTGATTCACCTTGGACGAATCGGACCGTGGATTAGCGGCGTAGCCATGAACCACGTTACATCTCGTGTTTGTATTGCTTGTCTATCTTTTGTGTTGTCTTTATTTGTATTTGTATATTCCGCTTGCGCTAACGCTTTGTAGATGAGAGAATTCCAACATCCATCGTAAGAGGGCTATTCACCCCCCTCTAGCCGGCCAATCGATCCCCTACAAGTGGTATCAGAGCAAGGTTGCTTGTCACCGGACTAACCGCCGCAACAAGCTCTACATCAAAAATGGCCGGCTCAAACATCAACCCACCGAAGTTCGACGGCGAATTCTCTTGGTGGAAAAAGAGAATGGAGGTATTCTTTGAAACCGACTTTGAAATATTGTTAATTATGGAAAATGGTTTCGAGTTGCCTAGGAACGAAGATGGGGAGCCATTGGAGAAATCGAGATGGAGCAAAAGACAAAGAGAGGAGTATTTGGCAAATTCAAAGGCCAAGCACCATCTCTATAATGTACTCCCCCAACAAGAAGTCAATAGGATAGGGGAATGTTCTAGTGCTAAGGAGATGTGGGAGAAGCTAGTTGAACTTCATGAAGGCACTTCGGAAGCCAAGCTAGCAAGAAGAGATCTCCTCCGCTCCCAACTATCAAATATTAAGCTTGAAAAGGGAGAAAAGGTAACTTCCCTACATTCTAGATTTAAAGAAATATTAATTGGGCTAACAAGTGTAGGAGAAAAGCTCTCCAACCGAGATATGGTAATGAAGGCCATAGATGCCTTTCCCCAGTCCTCAAGATGGAGCTCCATGGTGGATTCATTTTACATCTCCAAGAACTTGAAAGTAAGTACCTTGGAGGAGTTTTTCTCAACAATGGAGCTCCACGAAATGAGGCTTGAAGGAATACAAGAAGAGCCAAAAATCCAATCTTCAAGAGGAGTAGCTTTGATAGCGAACAAGGGGAAGAAGAAGATGGAAATCCCCTCTTCCTCCGATGATGAAGCATCCTCATCCTCCTCCATGGATAGCACCGAAGAAGCATATATGGTAAGGAGGGTAAGACGTGCTTTAAAGGGTTTTCATTTTAATAAATCTAATGATAGGAATAGAAGACCAAGGGGAAAGGTCATATGCTACAATTGCCAAGGAGAGGGGCACATAAGGGACAATTGTCCTCTCCTAAACAAGAGCAAGGAAGAGAAGAAAAAGAAAGAAGAAAAGAAGAAGAAAAAAGGGAGCAAAAAGAAAGAGGAGAAGAAGGCAAAAGAAAAAGGGAAGGCCAAAGCATTCAAGGCCAAGACATGGGATGATCCTTCTTCTTCTTCCTCATCCGATGAAGAAGAGCATGTCGACTCCAACCTAGCACTAATGGCTCTTCATGACTCGGATTGCTCCTCCTCCTCCACCGAAAATGAAGAATCAAGCTCAAGTGGGGAGAGCTCAAATGAAGGGGGAGCTTCTACATCCTCATCATCCGAAGAAGAAGAGGACATGGATGTTGGATCGAGAAGCGTCGCTAGAGGGGGGGGGGGTGAATAGCGATCGTAAAACTTTCGTTTTCGTTCGTTCGATACGCAAAGTAAACGAGTAAACACAGCGGAAAATAAAATGACATGTTTATTTTACTTGGTTCACAACCCAGTGGTTGCTACTCCAAGGCCCTATCGGTCCTTGACCGCGTACGGAGGGCAAAGCACTATAACGTCTCCTCCTCGTTGGAGGTAGGAGACAACGATCACAAAATCCGGAAGTACGAGGATGAGGCAACAAGCCTACCTCACCTCGTTACAAAAAAAAAAACAACGAATACAATAATAAAAAGTATTACTAGATGCTGCTGCCGACGAAGAAGATCTGAGGTTGTCGTCGCGTCGGCGTTATGACGGTGTTGAAGCGTTGGCGTTGTAGGAGAACTTGATGAATAATTGATGTGTTTTGGAGATGAATCCTCCCCTCCTTTTATAGACTTTAGCCTCTGAATTTGTCTCCTATTTCTTTGGAACGGATCATGAATTTTTCCAAATTTTTATCGCGAAGTGGCCGCGTCAAACGTTATCCGTTTTGACCTAGCGCAAAAGCTGAATCGTCGCCATCAGTCGACTGATGCCTCTCATCCGATCGATGATACGATCGATGCATCTCATCGATCAATCGATAGCGATCGCTTAATGTCCAGAATGATCACACCGCCACTTCCCTGCAGTAAGAGATTAGCTCGGAAAATGATAAATACGACGGTTTCTAACCGTCCGATCTCGACCTAGACCTTCCACAGGAAGTCTTAGTCGAATCGTCGCCTACGGTCGTCCCCGTAAAGAGGACATGACCTTACAATCTCTCACTCACACGAGCTTACCTCGATAGTAGCTCTCGCTTCCGGCCTTCCACTCGATTCCTTCGGCTCCCTCCGAATTCACTCAAGTGTCGCCCGACCACCACGGCTTCCTCCGGGTGTCGCTAGCCTTCAGCTCCAGCTTTAGTACTTTTCTGCACACTTGATTTAGCTCGTGAGATAACAATATAAACTTAACTTTGTGTCTTTGCCATAATCAAAACACAGGTTCGATTATCTAGTGCCCCTGCACCAACAATGGAAACTATGGTAACCAACCTCTCACCTAATAAAATAGTTTCTATGATTTCTAGTTTAACTAAGGATTTATTTAGAGCAAAGAAGAAAAACAAATGCATGCTTGAACAAATTAAGGAATTAGAACAAAAGCTAGAAAATGCATGCTTAAATGATAATGATAATATTTTTTCTAGCTTAAATGATGCATGCTCACATGATCTTTATGTGCCATTAGATGTTAGTGATGCATGTATAAATGAAAATAGGGCCCTAAGGGAAAAGGTAGACTATTTAACCAAAGCCCTAGAAAAATTCACAATTGGCTCCAACACATTAAATATGATTATTGGGAGCCAAAGAGCTAGCTTCAACAAAAAGGGCCTAGGATACCAAGAAAAGAAAAATGAAAAGGCCTACAAATTCCTAATAGCTAGGGGACAAGATAAGAAGAAAGTAATTGCTAGGAAATAGATTCCTAAGGAATTCCTAGTGAACCCCATAGGTAAGAACTTATTTTGGGTTCCAAAATCCATCCTTAAGGGTTAGAAAACCCCTAGGGTAGTCAACCATATGCAATTGACCTATATCATATTTTGGTTGACTTAGGATAACGGGACAACATTTTTAGAATAGTGTTGGGTGATGATAACGTGCCCATAAATAGATAATCATGATGATTAATGTAATTTCTATGTATATGTGCAATCATGATTTATGATTTTGAAATTTGGCACATCATCATGAGAAATAGGGTTTAAATCATGCTTTAGGTGATACTTTACTTAATATCATCATATAATACCTAATTCATGATTATAATTTGATGAATACATGTATTTCATGATCATAATGTGAAATTAATTCATATATGTCTCTATGATCATGTAGATTGTTATGGTGATACTTAACCTTGATAGAATTGCATGAATATATTGGTTAAGTATATACAAATACCCCCTAGGATGCATCTCACACTCACCATAGGCTACCTTGATTGAAAACTTAGCATGAGTGAGATGTTAGGATGATACAAATGTCCACTAATACCTATGACATTTAGATGGTCATTTAAAGTATCAAAATAGCAATAATAGACCAATCATGGGGAAGGCTTATGTTTAATTCATAGACATATTGCCCAAAGATCATGGTTGGATATTTCATATGTTTTCAAAACAATTTCTTAATCTAAAATCTATGTATTCATGTTTTGAAACAATTCAAAGCAAGACTGGGTGTTAAAATGGATACTCTTATGATAAAAAACCTAGTAGTTTTTAAAGCTTTTGGATTTTTGGCAAATACATGGAAATATAATGATTTTTCATGAAAATCTATTTTTCACTGATAGATATACTTAAATCAGGAAATCCTGAAAATCATGTGCCAGTCGACTGGTATCTGAACCAGTCGACCGATGGCCTGTAAATCAGACTAGTTGAGGCCGAATTCAGGTTTTAGAGCAATTTTTGGTATTTTTCCTTCTATTATACTTGATGCCATGAGTTTTTAACTTAGTGTTAATCTTTTTGATGGTGTCAAAGGGGGAGAGATAATTATGTTTAAGTAAATTGTGATAGGGGGAGGGAGAAATTATTAAAAAGTGATAGGGGGAGAAAATTGATAATTTGTAGAGAGAGTTTCATGGATTAAGGGGGAGTTGCATGTTGAAATTATTAAAAAGTGATAGGGGGAGAAAATTGATAATTTGTAGAGAGAGTTTCATAGATTAAGGGGGAGTTGCATGTTGCTATATCATGTTTATGTTTACATGCTTTCTTACCTTAGAAATTTTTATCAAATGTTTTTACCTAACTTAAACGGATTGCCACACATCAAAAAGGGGCAGATTGTTAGGGCAATCTCTTGCCATGATAAGGTTTTGATGTGTGTGGCAAAGGGTTTAAGTTAGGGTGTTATGATGATTTGATATGTGCGTTGAAGTCATGCAGGACTTAGTAATTCGCACATGGAGCCGTGACGAGTTTCACATCTCATCACTCGGACCTTGAGTCGGTGAAGGATTGCTTTGCGGAAGCCGTGCGCTTGGAGCATCCGAGGGACCGCCGGACGAGGAGCTTGGAGTGAAGCCGGAGGAAGTAGACTTCGAGGCAAGAAACGCAAAGGAGCATTGCAGAGCGTGCGCGATGATCTTTGAGGGGACGTGGCCACGAACGAAGAGAACTTCGAAGGCGAGGGACTCCGAGGGATGAGAGTGAGCGATTGTAACCCGGGAAGGGTAGCTCTTAGGTGAAACTTGGCCATTTGGACAAGTGTCGGATGGGTTTTCTCGACATCACCGATCGCCATGTCATGGCAATGATCGCGCCTAAGTCGATGGTTCGATCGACCGTATAAGACCTTAGTGCTTGGCGATGATCGCCATGGATCGGCAATGATCGATAGCCGATGGCAATAACCGCCAGGAATGGCAATGATCGATGGCACTGTGCACGGGCACAGAATGGAGTCGACTCCATTGAGCACTCGACTGATCGAGCATCAGTCGACTGATGGTAGGATCAGTCGACTAATGCCAATACCGTTGGATGGAATCCAACGTGGAAAGCGGACGTTATTAGGCAACGGCTACGGGATCAGTCGACTGATCGAGGGAATCAGTCGACTGATCTTGTGTCAACGGGAAGAAACCCTCTTCCTCTATAAAAAGGAAGGGGGTGGGGCTTTGGGAGGCTAATGCTTGAGCTCTAAACTTCTCCCAAAGTGCCATACATGATTTCCTACTCTTCTACTTGTTCTAATCTCTATTCTATTGTAGAAGAGTGATCTTTGTGTAAAAGAGGTTACCTCCACCTAGCTTTGTGCAAAGGAGAGATCTAGTGGATAGATTTGGAGGAGTGATTCACCTTGGACGAATCAGACCGTGGATTAGCGGCGTAGCCGTGAACCACGTTACATCTCGTGTTTGTATTGCTTGTCTATCTTTTGTGTTGTCTTTATTTGTATTTGTATATTCCGCTTGCGCTAATGCTTTGTAGACGAGAGAATTCCGACATCCATCGTAAGAGGGCTATTCACCCCCCTCTAGCCGGCCAATCGATCCCCTACATCATCAACGATCCAAACATGTGCTTCGCTACTATCATTTGATCAGAGAGATCATAAGTAAGAAGGAAATACAAATTGAGAAGATTCTCACTGAAAGGAACTTAGCAGACCCTTTAACTAAGGCCTTACCTCAAAGTAAGTTTGAGGGTCATGTTAGAGCTAATGGTATTGGATACCGTGGCGATTGACATTAGGCCAATTGAGAGTTTGTTAGTTATATATGAGAGGTGTCCTAAAGCAATCGCCTTATGATTGTACCATTTATATGATAAATGAAGATTCACTATTTGAGTATACATGTTTTCATGTATTTGATTAGATCTTAAACTCATTTACTAAATGTCCACGATACGATTCACAGCATGAGAGAATTTGTGATTGGATCACAACTAATGAGTATCTGTACATGTGTAATTGTAATGTATTGGAATTATCCCTAGTCAATGAATCGAAGGATTTGGACACCATCAATTCTGTCGAGACTAGCACGAGGTATACTCTTTGGTGTATCCAAGTAGCTGATTCTCACTGGCTAGTGACATTGAGATGTCCGGAGTTGATCGTGGATGCTAGTTATGGTAACTAGTTCATTGAAGTGACCAGTTGTAAGACTTCATATGGTTCTCTGCATATATGGATATGTCAATGAAGTTCTTACTACGGCTTAAGTGCGATGTTCCTTTGACTTGCGATATTCAAGTCATCTTGGTCAAGAAGACTTATGCTTTGACATCTTAAGCATGCATCTCCAAGGAGATGTGGACCCGGGATGATTGGATATAAGTCGAAGTGACCGAAGGTGTTTGAATAGCCTATAAAGGATTCACCACTCCTTGCGAGGAGATGTATACCCATGGCCTCTCGTCGAATTGTTACTAAAGTCTTTGGCCAAAGCATTACATGTTTAGAGTAAGGTACTCTTGGATACATGTGCAGTAACTAGAATCCATAGGACGAGGAAATGATACTTGGACTAGGTGTGACATAGTCAGCCTAGTGGGGACTAACACTATAGACCATGTCCTGAACTAAGTGGGTATAAGATGAGTGAAGGAAACAGGGCGCAAATCATTATAGTTGCTGAAGGGTTTCAAAAATGGTTCTGGAATCAATTTTGGTTAATTGGGGATCATGATGTACTACTAGGTGCCACTCATGATCGTTCTATAATTAATGGTTAATTATAGATGGCCAACATAAATCGAGAACCTATTTGGTCGCATGCACAACGAGCGTAATCCGAAGGATTTAAAACGAGCTTGAGAATGAGATTCTTAGACCGAGAGAAACTAGATTTGGTTGGACCAAACAAGGAGCGAGCATGGAATTGTTTCAGTCGCAATGGAAGCATGGATGGGCCATGTCTTATGAAGAAATGATGGATGAACCAAATTGGTTTGATTCTAATCCAATGGTGAAGAATAAACCAAAGGGGTTTGGTTTGTTTTAAACGAATGAACCAAAGTTGGTTCGGTTCATTTTAATTTAAAATAGACCAACGCGGTTTGGTTTATTTTAACTTAAGTTATTGGAGCGGGTTAACGGGTTTTGGGTATGAACCAATAACCGTTAGGAGAATGTGTTCTCTATAAAAACATGGATTAAATGTTTTTCGTGGAAAACTTGTGGGTTGGAAAAACCTAGCCGCCTAACCCTCTCTTCTCCTTGCCGCCACCCAAGCTCTCCACGCCGCCAGCCCTTGTGCCGCCGTCCACCTTGCTGCCATGGTCCAAGCTTCTGCGGGTGATCCTCCGGTGATTTCCCTTGGCTCTGGTGACCAAGGTGCAGCCGACCATCCTCCTTTGGGCCGACGCAACTCCTCCACCAAGCTGCCCAATTTTCTGGACAGCTTCTTTCTTTCGTGTCGGAGCGTCATTTAGACGACGTTTTGAGCTCTGAAAGTGGCTACTTTACCGGGGATTCGATCTCCGATAATCCTCATTGGTGGAGGATGAAGGATTCGTCAATCGGTTGACAAATACCTCTCCGGAGAAGCGAGTTTTGGAGACTCATTTTTGAATCCGAATTTTGATTCGGATTGTGATCCTCTCTCGATCACATCGTCTTTGTAACGAGGCTAGTGACTCTTGCGAAGACGAGACTTGTAGCTTTGTGAAGCTATCCCGACGATACTTGGCGTGGATACGGATAGAGGCGATTCTAGCGAGAGTCGCTCCGGTTGATGCCATTCCCGCTGCACGTGATACGTCAGGTATAACTAGAGTAATTTCCTTTTATTGCAAAATTTGAATTTACGATTATGTCTATACAAGTTGTACTATGCATGCGTGTGATGTGTGTGTTTTAATAAATTAGATTTATTGCTTTTTAATTCTTCCACTGTGCACATGTTTACGAAACATGTTCGAACACACACTCGCCGCAGTGTCGGAAACCCAACAGTTATGCGCAGTGGAATATATATAATAGCAATAACAAAAATGAAGACAAACACAAGTACACAAGGATATAACGTGGTTTAGAACCTCAAGGTTCCTACTCCCCGAATTGAGCTCAAATGAGCTCTAGCGATGTAACCAACACCACCAAACAATAATACTCCTCGACAACAAATCGGAAGCGGAGAAACCTCTTACAATGATTATAATAGTAATACAGAGTAAAACAAACAATTAAAAATCAAATACAATAAAAGAACACAAAGAACACTTTACAAATGATCTTTTGGAAGCTTGCTTGTTTGGTTGCTTGAGCTACACTTGGAGACCCTGAATTACACTAGCAAATCGCCCTAAGGAACCATGGCAAAAACCTTCTCCACGAGCTACTTTTATAACCTGCATTCGGGCTGGATTTCGCCTAGAAGTTGACTGATCGAGATCATCAGTTGACTGATCCTGTACCCGTTGTCTCACAATGGCCTGAGCCACGTTGGATAAGTTTCAACGAATAAGCCATCAATCGACTGATCATGCCCATCAGTCGATTGATCGAGCCATCACTCGACTATCAAACTCTAACAATCGACTCAGAAACTTTACATTCAAAACTCGACCATCGACCACTACCCTACATATCGATCGTGATAAGGCCATCATCGATCGGCCTTGAATGTTGGCGATCATGTTAGGCCATTTCCTCTGATTGAACACGGTCGACTTACATCGATCGATTGTCCATAATGAGGTTTTAACACTAAGTATGATGCCCTCATACTTGCTAGACCACCCTTAGCCTAGACCTAAGCCATCTAGCCACCTCCGTCAGCCTCATGCCTATCAGATCTCTCCAAGTCAATCATGACTTATTCATCCATACGCTATCCTTTAGGTGCTTCCATCAGCTATTGTCATGCTAACGTGGTCTACACCGGCAAGGCACATTGAGCTTACATTGCCAAGACTCCCGCTTGGACTTTACACCGCCAACCATTGGACTTATGTTGCCAAGACTCCACTCTTGGACTTTACACCGCCAATATTACCCCTTGGACTTCCCTTGCCAACCCATGTTGGACTTTCCATTTGCTAAGACTCAAGCTTGGACTTTCCCTTGCCAAGACCCATGCTTGGACTTTCCATGCCAAGTACACAAGACTTGGACTTCTCCATCATATGGTCAACCCCATGTCAACCATATCGTCAAACAATGGTCAAACCATCGTTAAACATCAAAATACCCCTCGAGTCAAACTTGAGTCTGGTCAATCATGACCCGGGTTGATTGCACCAATAATTTCCCCAAATAGTTGTCAAATATGAAAACACTACTCGAGTCTAACTCGAGTCTGGTCAATCATGACCTGGGCCAATTGCACCAAAAATCTTCCCAAACCATTGTCAAACATCAAAACACTACTCGAGTCCAACTCGAGTCTGGTCAATCATGACCTGGGCCGATTGCACCAACAATCTTTTCCTTTTTGATGTTTGACAAAAACCATAAACAAAACATTGAGTTAGGCCACTTAATTCAAATCTCCTTACAAATTCTCCAAAATTCGTAATCCCAAATTCTCCCATAACTTCTCCTATAAATTCTCCCCCTTTTTGACATACATCAAAAAGGTTCTCCCCAAGGAGGTCAATATCTCATATCCTAATGAGATCTTACAATCTCTCCATTGGTCCAAGAACATCTAGGATGCCTTCACTCTTCCTA
The DNA here is from genome assembly GCA_025175895.1 of Wurfbainia villosa. NCBI lineage: Eukaryota > Viridiplantae > Streptophyta > Magnoliopsida > Zingiberales > Zingiberaceae > Wurfbainia > Wurfbainia villosa. Next base: position 6,350,952 of record JAKLTH010000147.1, read on the forward strand.
GTGATAAATCCCATATCACTTAAGAGATGCTTCCTATAAACTCTCCCAATTTTCAAATTGGGCATCTCACATTCCCATTTCTCCCCCTCATGAGGAAGAACACATCCATCATCCCATGATGGATACCTCCCCCTAAAGGCTTGCTCCCCCTTGACCATTGCACCGATAATGTCCTTAGAGAGTCCCTAAGCCAATAGGAACACTAAACCATCAAAATTAAGGTCAAAAGTTCAAACTTAAACTTTCACACACCTTAACATTGATACACACCCTAAACAACTCTCCTAATCTATATCCAATGGATTTTCACCCTTTCCAATGCTTTCCAAAGCATATCCTAGGGTTAAGAGCAGTTAGGGTAGCCTAATATAGCTGAATCATGGGATAAACATCCTTGTTTACCCGAAATCAGCGTTGACAGTCGACTCTTATAGTAATGAGTCGACTACCCTATGCATCAGTCGACTGACATCAAGCAGCAGTCAACTGATATATGCAAAATGCAAAAATAAAAAAAAGAAAACAAATTTCAAAAATTCATAATTAAATATACATATTTTGAAAAATCTTGAAACTTTATACGTATAATACTTATGTCAAATACAATAGGTATAAAATATTTGAAAAATAATTTACCCAAAAAAATAGTGAAATTGATACAAAGTTCAAAAATGAGAAAAACTTCATTGTTTTGAGCTCACTTTGTATCAACATCATAAATGGTGACTTCTATCAAAAGATAGACTACACCAAGGTTTTTCAAAATTATTTTAAAATAGTTTTAAAACCTTATATTGAACCATAGTCTATGGGCTTAATGCACATGACTTGTACATAAGCTTTCCTCATGATTCATTCATGGTATAAGATGAGTTTGAGTTCATCTAGATACAAAAACTATGCACCTTGAACTTAACTCATTTCCTAGAATCTCACATGTGTCTAGGGTGTTTGAAAATACACACATGTCAATTTGATGTGAGATGTGGGTTTTGTTCATCTTAAACTAAGGTTTCATGCATTTTTCTAAAGCAACACTACTTGATTCCCTTATACATGGGACTTCAAGTCATGCCATTGCCCTTAAATCAATTTTAATTAATTTAAATGCATGAATGATCATGGCATAAATGATGACATAAATAAGCATGACCAATGATCATGATGTCATGACATATGATATAACCTAAGCATACATGACATTAAGACTACAACCTAAACATGATCATGACATATAAATGATAAAAATAGATATGATGTCATGACATGACATATGACAAATCAATCATGGCAAATAAAATATATAGAGGTATATAATACCTAATTTTTAATATTAATTGCCATTTGTTATGTTTAATTCCATTTTGCCATATTATTACTAATCCCCCAAGTGTGCCAAAAATCCAAAATGGCACACCATGACCCTAAGACCTAAATTGTGCCAATTTGATCAAATTATCAAACTTCTTAAGTGATATTGGCACATCCTAAAATCCTTTTAGGATTTACATTCAAACCTATTTCCAAGGTACCCATAACCATAAAAATGACCTAAGGTGCCACCTTTACCATGGTTAGGTTAACTACCCATCCAATTAAAGTTGACACACCCTAACCCATTTAGCGTGAATCGATCACGCTCCTAGGAACCCAAAACCTATTTGAACTCCTTGGGTTTACTAGGTATTCCTTAGGGATGACCTCCCTAGATACCCTCCTAATGACCCCTCTAGGCTTGGTAGCCTTGGTCATTTGGGTCTTGCCTAGGTTAACTCTGGAGATGACTCCCCTTGTAACCTTCTTAGTGGCTTCCCTAGGTTTCTTCGAAACCTTAGCCACTAGACACATACCTTGGTTACCCTTAGGGATGACTTCCCTAGTAACCATGACCTTCCTATACCTAGGTTTAGTTCCATAATCAAATGGAACATTATGCTAAGTCTTCTTGGGCTTAGGTTTGTGACCCAAACCTTTCTTGCTCTTTGAGGGTTCTTGTTCCCTAGGCCTTTGATTTTGACCATTTGACCCTTTAATTGAATTTTGCATCCTTGCAAGGGTCTTCTCCATTTTCTCAAGCCTTGACCTCAAGGCTTGGTTCTCTAGTTCTAATTTTCCCAATTTTGACTTTTCATTTATTCTTTGGGAATGAGACTTCCTAGGCATATATCTATGGTTCTTGGAGTTAAAGCCTAGATGATTTTCTACCTTCTTGATAGACTCCTTAGGTAGGATTTTTCTAGGGACATTAGTCCCAAATTTCTCCTTGGTTGAAATAGGTTTAGAGTCATTATTTTTAGACTTGTCCTTAGACCTAAAATCAACATGCTTATCCCCTAAGCAATAAAGCCTATTATTCCTAGCATGCTTTTGTTCATAAATAATAGCAATAGCATTAAAATTGTTCCTAGCATGCTTTTGACTATTAATTGAAAAGGAAGCATACTTAAATGTTACCTTGGAGTTTGCCTTAGCTCCCCCTACATTTGATGCTCCTTCTTGGCCCTTGGTTAGCTTTCCCCTAGGGCATTGGCTCCTATAATGCCCTCTTTGGTGGCACTTGAAGCACACTACGTGCTCCTTTCTTTTAATGGTTGGGGCTCCGGTCTCCTTGACCTTTGGCACTGGTGGAGCCTTCTTAACCTTCTTAGGGCACTTGCTCTTATAATGCCCATATTCTCTACACTCAAAACACATAATATGATTTTTATTTTGAATTATTGTGCTTGAGTTACCTAGGTCAATGGTGGTGGAATTTTGGACTTCTTCATCTTCTCGACCGGAGGTACATGGTTCCTCTTGAGTTGGCTCCAGTATTGAAGATGGCCTAGTCTCCTCCCCCTCAATCATAGAGGTGGAGGCTTCTTTCATTTCTTCCTCCTCCTCCTCTTCTTCCTCGGATGTCGAACACTCCTCGACCTCCGAATCTTCACTTTCTTGTGAGGAAGAGCTTTCTTCTTCTTGTGTTGGTTTGGATTTTTCGTGAAACATTGTCAATTTTCTCCATAGATCCTTGGCATCTTAAAATTCACCTATTTTGGGCAGTAACTCATTAGGTATTAAATCAACTACCATATTAATTACCTTGTCATTTGTCTCGAATTTTTGGAGTTGATCTTGAGTCCATCTCTTCTTTTTGAGATATCCTCCCTTCGGTCCTCTTGGCAATTCAAAGCCTTCCATCAAGGTAGACCATAGCTCAATGTCCATCATCATCATAAAGTCCTCCATTCGTGTCCTCCATTGCTTAAACCCTTCTTGTCCATAGAAGGTGTATGGAATTGGGGTGTTGATGTCCCATCTAACTTTTTCTTCAAATTTCATCTTGTTCCTCTAGCGGTGCTCCCTTAGTTGTTAAACCTTGAAGAGCAGCCTCGGTCTGATACCAATTGTTGGGACGTTGATGACTGCTAGAGAGGAGGGGAGGGGGTGAATAGCATTTCGTATGTAGATGAAATTTATTCGTGTTCGTCTCTACAAAGTTTGTTATACGCAGTGGAATATATATAATAGCAATAACAAAAATAAAGACAAAAACAAGTACACAAGGATGTAACATGGTTCGGAACCTCAAGGTTCCTACTCCATGGATTGAGCTCAAATGAGCTCTAGCGATGCAACCAACACCACCAAACAATAATACTCCTTCTCGACAACAAGTCGGAGGCGGAGAAACCTCTTACAATGATTACAATAATAATACAAAGTAAAACAAGCAATTACAAATCAAATACAACAAAAGAATGCAAAGAACACTTTACAAATGATCTTTTGGAAGCTTGCTTGTTTGGTTGCTTGAGCTACACTTGCAGACCCTAAATTGCACTAACAAATCACCCCAAATCTCCCTAAGGAACCATGGCAAAAACCTTATCTATGAGCTGCTTTATAACCTGCATTCGGGATAAATTTTGCCTAGCAATCGACTGATCGAGACCATCAGTCGACTGATCCTGTACCTATTGTCTCACAATGGCCTGAGCCATGTTGGATAAATTCCAATGGATAAGCCATCAGTCGACTAATCATGCCCGTCAGTTGATTGATCGAGCCATCACTCGATTGTCAAACCCTAACGATCGACTCGAAACTTTACATTCTGGAAACTTCGACCATCGATCGACTTCCTACATATCGATCGGCCGATAAGGCCATCGATCAAGCGCTCAATCTTTGTGATCGATTGCTAGGCCATTTCCTGCAGTCGAACACCAGTCGACTTATATCAGTCGACTGATACCCTCATCCATGAGGTTTTAACACTAAGTATGATGCCCTCATACTTGCTAGATCACCTTTAGCTTAGACCTAAGCCTTCTAGCCACCTCTGTCAGCCTCATGCCTATTGGATCCTTGTAAGTCATCCATGACTTGTTCATCCATACGCTAGCCTTCAGATGCTTCCATCAGCTATTGTCATGCTAACATGGTCAACACCGCCAAGGCACATTAGGCTTACACTGCCAAGACTCCCGCTTGGACTTTACGTCGCCAACCATTGAACTTATGCTACCAAGACTCCACCCTTGGACTTTATGCCGCCAATATTACCCCTTGGACTTCCCTTGCCAACACATGTTGGACTTTCCATTTGTCAAGACTCAAGCTTGGACTTTCCCTTGCCAAGACCCATGCTTGGACTTTCCATGCCAAGTATACAAGACTTGGACTTTCCATGCCAAGTACACAAGACTTGGACTTCTCCATCATATGGTCAACCCCATGTCAACCATATAGTCAAACAATGGTCAAACCATCATCAAACATCAAAATACCCCTTGAGTCAAACTCGAGTCCGGTCAATCATGACCCGGGTCGATTGCATCAACAATCTTCTCAAACCATTGTCAAACATAAAAACACTACTCGAGTCCAACTCGAGTCTGGTCAATCATGACCTAGGCCTATTGCACCAACAATGTCAAGTATGGTATGTCCGACTGGACAACCGACAGGCAAGCCTCCAGTGAAGAGGTGAGGCCGAATCCTTTGTAGGGGCAAGGTAGGCGTCGATCCGACGGATAGTCCACGTGGGACTAAGAAGTCGAGATCAGATAGTATTACTATGTCAATTCATATTATATTGTGATAATCTGATTTTGTAGGTTTCCAGTCGACTGGAATCTAGTCGATTGAAAAGGATACAGTCGACTGGAATACCCAGATAGCAGTTTTGAGCTGGTGATCCACTGAAGATCTGGCGACCGATATGGCAAGAACTCTAGTCGACTAGGGAGGTCCACTCGACTGGAAAGACAAACTTCACGATGCAGAGATAGGTGACTTGGAGTCGACTGGACCAAGTCCAGTCGACTGGAAAAGCCGATATACCAAATTGATGAGTTGATTTGAAGTCGACTGGAATAGGCTTATAAAAGAAATGGTGGACCAGCTTCGAGGATAACAACTCTACTATATCCAAGTGCTGTTACAAGTGTTCTTCATCTGTAAAAGCTTCATCACGTTGCAACGCCACAACTCCGACACTTCGAGCTCCATTTCAAAAGCTACAAGTGTCGGTATATTTAATATTTTATTATACTTTCCTTTCTGTACTTTAATTCAAAAGAAGCTAGCTTATTACCTTTGTCTTTATCTCTTGTAAAAAGCAAACCCCTCTGAAGTCGAGAGTTCTCATGTCGGAGGACTTTTTAGTGATTGTCCATCGAGGTAGCTCTCGGAGAGCTACGAGCCTTGGAGTAGCAACTCTACATTGTGAACCAAGTAAAAATAATCTTGTCAAATTTATTTTTCTGCTGCAATTACTCTTGTATTTTAAAATGCAAAAGAAAATTTTTATATTTTGAGATTCAATCCCTTCTCTCGGATAACTTCGATTCAACAATTGGTATCAGAGCGGGGGCGCTCCGATTTTAGTGCAACCACCAAAAGAGCGAATAAATTTTTCTTTGATTTTATCATTCGTGTCTTAGATTAATTTTTTCATTAGTTTAATCTTTGTTTTTTCACTAGAATAAATCTTCTACTACTTGTTAATCTTGCTTTAGTATAAGTTCATTATTTTTTCACTAGTATAATCTTTCTTCATTTTTTAACTCTTGGAATATTTTTGAAAAATAAAAAATCTGTAATTTTTTATTATTAAAAAATTATGTCACATTTAGAAGGTTTTAGTACCGTCCACCCTCCCCTCTATAACGGAGAGGAATTTAGTTACTAGAAGAGGCGGATGAAGTGCTTTCTTAAAACTGATCTTGATATATGGTTTAACATTAGGAAAGACTTCATTGCTCTGGTCAATAACTCGGGAGAGTTGTTAGATCCGGAAAAATGGACCGCCAATATAAAGAAAAAGGCCCAAGTCGATTATAAGGCATTAAACACCTTGCAATGCGGGCTCACAAAAGAGGAACTAGATCGAGTTAGATCGTTCAAAAAATCAAAAGAATTATGCGATAAATTAATTTTGTTGCATGAATAGGCTAACTTGAGTCAACCCGAGGTGTAGAGAATTCGGTGACTGCTAAAGGGGGGTGAATAGCATGTACGTCATAGATGGAGGAATTCTTTTGCGTGCTTGCTACAATTGTATTAGTACGCAGCGGAAATAATAGAAAATACAAAACAAATACAAACACACAAACACAACACGTAATATAACGTGGTTCAGAACCGAACGGTTCCTACTCCACGGATTGGGCTCGTAAGAGCCCTAACAATGCAAACACGCACTACTAATCCAATAAACTCCTTGTCGACAACAAGTCGGAGGTGGAGAAACCTCGTACAATGAATTACAACAAGTAATACAAAGTAAACAAGCAAATACAAGTGAAAATGTAAAGAGCACTTTACAATCTAGAGTTTTGAGCGCTTGCTTGTTGGTTGCTTGGATGAGCTTGAAGGACCCTGAAATGCACCTGCAAATCACCTTCAATTCGCCTCACCAAAGCTCAAAAGAACCAATGCCGAAATCCTCCTCGAGCTCCTCTTTTTAACCTGCATCGGGATGGATTTTTGCCTGGTAGTCGATTGCCAAAATCCCCAGTTCGACTGCCAACACTATTGTCGTGAGACAATGGCTCGATCCATACTGGAAAAATTTGTTGGGGATCGATTGGCCGGCTAGAGGGGGGTGAATAGCCCTCGTTCGTTGGATGTCGTATTTTGCTCGTCTACGAAAACGTTAGCGCAAGCGGAAGCAATAAACTAAGACAAGCAAATAGAAATAAAACAAAGACAATATAAACACGGAGATGTAACGTGGTTCACGGCTACGCCGCTAATCCACGGTCCGATTCGTCCACGGTGAATCACTCCGCAATCTATCCACTAGATCTCTCCTTTGCACAAAGCTAGGTGGAGGTAACCTCTTTTACACAAAGATCACTCTTCTACAATGGAATGAAGATTAGAGCAAGTAAAAGAGTGGAAAATCGTTTAGGGCACTTTGGGAGTAGTTGGGCGTTCAAGCATTAACCTCCCAAAGACTTACCCCCTTCCTTTTTATAGAGGAAGAGGGTTTCTTCCCGTTGACACAGGATCAGTCGACTGATGGCACCCATCAGTCGACTGGTGCTGTAGCCGTTACCCAATAACGGTCACTTTCCACGTTGGATACTATCCAACGGTACTGGCATCAGTCGACTGATGGCACCCATCAAAACCATCAAAACGATTATCACTAAGTTAAAAACACATGACATCAAGTCTAATAGAAAGAAAATACCACAAGTTGATTTAAAATCGGAATTCAGCCTTTACTGGTCTGATATTCAGGCCATCAGTCGACTGGTTCAGATACCAGTCGACTGGCACGTGAATTTTGGGATTTTCTGATTTTCAGACCGAATTTCAGAAATGCATTAAAAATTCCAAAAAATTCAAAAAATCATGAGATTTGGGGAACACATTTCTTTTAAGTATATCTATCAGTGAAAAATATGTTTTCATGAAAAATCATTATATTTCCATGCATTTGCCAAAAATCCAAAAGCTTTAAAAACTACTAGGTTTTTTATCATAAGAGTATCCATTTTAACACCCAGTTTTGCATCCAATTGTTTCAAAACATGAATACATATATTTTAAAGTAAGAAATTGTTTTAAAAACATATGAAATATCCAATCATGATCTTTGGGCAATATGTCTATGAATTAAACATAAGCCTTCCCCACGATTGGTCTATTATTGCTATTTTGATACTTTAAATGACCATCTAAATGCCATAGGCATTAGTGAACATTTGTATCATCATCTCACTCATGCTAAGTTTTCAATCAAGGTAGCCTATGGTGAGTGTGAGATGCATCCTAGGGGGTATTTGTATATACTTAACCAATATATTCATGCAATTCTATCAAGGTTAAGTATCACCATAACAATCTACATGATCATAGAGACATATATGAATTAATTTCACATTATGATCATGAAATACATGTATTCATCAAATTATAATCATGAATTAGGTATTATATGATGATATTAAGTAAAGTATCACCTAAAGCATGATTCAAATATACATAGAAATTACATCAATCATCATGATTTAAGCATTATTATCTATTTATGGGTACGTTATCATCACCCAACACTATCTAAAAAATGTTGTCCCGTCATCCTAAGTCAACCAAAATATGATATAGGCTAGGTCCATGTGGTTGACTACCCTAGGGTTATCCTAACCCTTAAGGATGGATTTTGGAACCCAAAATAAGTTCTTTCCTATTGGGTGTTGGTGCAGGGGCACTAGATAATCGAACCTGTGTTTTGATTATGGCAAAGACACAAAGTTAAGTTTATATCGTTATCTCACGAGCTATCGAGTGTACAGAAAAGTATTAAAGCTGGAGCTGAAGGCTAGCGACACCCGGAGGAAGCCGTGGTGGTCGGGCGACACTCGAGTGACTTCGGAGGGAGCCGAAGGAATCGAGTGGAAGGCCGGAAGCAAGAGCTACTATCGAGGTAAGCTCGTGTGAGTGAGAGATTGTAAGGTCGTGTCCTCTTTACGGGGATGACCGTAGGTGACGATCCGACTAAGACTTCCTGTGGAAGGTCTAGGTCGAGATCGGACGGTTAGAAACCGTCGTATTTATCATTTTCCGAGCTAACCTCTTGCTGCAGGGAAGTGACCAAGGTAGCGATCAGCTGGACATGGAGCGATCGTGATGCCCATCGATCGACTAATGGGAGGCATCGATCGTGATGGCGGCGATTCGACTTTGCGCTAGGTCAAAACGGATAACGTTTGACGCGGCCACTTCGCGATAAAAATTTGGAAAAATTCATGATCCGTTCCAAAGAAATAGGAGACAAATTCAGAGGCTAAAGTCTATAAAAGGAGGGGAGGATTCATCTCCAAAGATCATCAATTTTATTCATCAAGTGCTCCTACAACGCCAACGCTCCAACACCGTCATAACGCCGACGCGACGCCAAGTTCCAATCTTCTTCGTCGGCAGCAGATTCAAGTAATATTTTTGATATTGTATTCTTTGTTTTTCTTCATAACGAGGTGAGGTAGGCTTGTTGCCTCATCCTCGTATATTCGGTTTTGTGATCGTTGTCTCCTACCTCCAACGAGGAGGAGACGTTATAGTGCTTTGCCCTCCGTACGCGGTCTAGGACCGATAGGGCCTTGGAGTAGCAACCGCTGGGTTGTGAACCAAGTAAAATAAATGTGTCATTTTATTTTCCGCTGCTTACTCGCTTACTCGTGCCTTAACGAACGATTACGAATGAAAGATTTTCGATCGCTATTCACCCCCCCTCTAGCGACGCTTTTCGATCCAACATTGGGTTCACTAAGTACTCCTTGGGGATCCATTTCCTAGCAATTACTTTCTTTTTATCTTGTCCCCTAGCAATTAGGCATTTATAGGCCTTTTCATTTTTCTTTTCCTTATATCCTAGGCCCTTTTTATTGAAGCTAACTCTTTGGCTCCCAATAATCATATTTAATGTGTTAGAGCCAATTGTGAATTTCTCTAGGGCTTTGGTTAAATAATCTACCTTTTCCCTTAATGCCCTATTTTCCTCTATGCATGCATCATTAACATCCAAAGACATATATCTATCATGTGAGCATGCATCATCATTTAAGCTAGAATAAATATTATCATTTAAGCAGGCATTTTCTAGCTTATTTTCCAATGCCTTAATTTTATCTAGCATGCTCTTATTTTTCTTTTTCATGCCAAATAAGTCCTTAGTTAAACTAGAAATTATGGAAACTATTTTCTTAGGAGAGGCTTTCGTTACCATAGTTTCCATACCCTCTTCTTCTTCTTCGGATGCGGAGGATGTAGAAGCTCCCCCTTCATTTGAGCTCTCCCCACTTGTGCTTGATTCTTCATTTGAGGAGGAGGAACAATCCAAGTCATGAAGAGCCATTAGTGCTAGGTTAGAGTAGACATGCTCTTCTTCTTCGGATGAGGATGAAGAGGCAAGGTCATCCCATGTCTTGGCTTTGAGTGCCATGGCCTTCCCTTTTCCTTTTGCCTTCTTTTCTTCTTCCTTTTTCTTGCTCCCCTTCTTCTTCCTCTTTTCTTCTTTCTTTTTCTTATCTTCCTTGCTCTTGTTTAGGAGGGGACAATTATCCCTTATATGTCCCTCTCCTTGGCAATTATAGCATATGACCTTCCCCCTTGGTCTTCTATTCCTATCATTAGATTTATGAAAATGAAAACCTTTTAAAGCACGTCTTACCCTCCTTACCATATAGGCTTCTTCAGTGCTATCCATGGAGGAGGAGGAAGATGCTTCGTCATCGGAGGAGAAGGAGGGGACTTCCATCTTCTTCTTCCCCTTGTTCGCTATCAAAGCTACTCCTCTTGAGGGTTGGATTCTAGGCTCTTCTTGTATTCCTTCTAGCCTAGTTTCATGAAGCTCCATTGTTGAGAAGAATTCCTCCAAGGTGCTTACTTCTAAGTTCTTGGATATATAAAATGAGTCCACCATGGAGCTCCATCTTGAGGACCGGGGAAAGGCATCTATGGCCTTCATTACCATATCCCGGTTTGATAGCTTCTCACCTACACTTGTTAGCCCAATTAATATTTCTTTAAATCTAGAATGTAGGGAAGTTACCTTTTCTCCCTTTTCAAGCTTAATATTTGATAGTTGGGAGCGGAGGAGATCTCTTCTCGCTAGCTTGGCTTCCGAAGTGCCTTCATGAAGTTCAACCAATCTCTCCCACATCTCTTTGGCACTTGAGCACTCCCCTATTCTATTTACTTCTTGTTGAGGGAGCACATTGTAGAGGTGGTGCTTGGCCTTTGAATTTGCCAAATACTCCTCTCTTTGTCTTTTGCTCCATCTCGATTTCTCCAATGGCTCCCCATCCTCGTTCCTAGGCAACTCGAAACCGTTTTCCATTATTAATAGAATTTTAAAGTCGGTTTCGAAGAATACCTCCATTCGCTTCTTCCACCAAGCGAATTCGCCATCGAACTTCGGTGGATGGATGTTTGAGCCGGCCATTTTGAAAATTGCTTGTTGTGGCGGTTAGTCCTCGACAAGCTTTCCTTAACTGATACCACTTGTTGGGGATCGATTGGCCTAGAGGAGGTGAATAGCCCTCGTTAGTTGGATGCGTATTTTGATGTCGATTTTGCTCGTTAGCGCAAGCGGAAGCAATAAACTAAGACAAGCAAATAGAAATAAAACAAAGACAATACAAACACGGAGATGTAACGTGGTTCACGGCTACGCCGCTAATCCACGGTCCGATTCGTCCACGGTGAATCACTCCGCAATCTATCCACTAGATCTCTCCTTTGCACAAAGCTAGGTGGAGGTAACCTCTTTTACACAAAGATCACTCTTCTACAATGGAATGAAGGTTAGAGCAAGTAGAAGAGTGGAAAATCATTTAGGGCACTTTGGGAGTAGTTGGGCGTTCAAGCATTAACCTCCCAAAGCCTTACCCCCTTCCTTTTTATAGAGGAAGAGGGTTTCTTCCCGTTGACAGGATCACCGATCGATGACACCCATCACCGATCGTCGTGTAGCCGTTGCCCAAAAACGGCCGCTTTCCACGCTGGATACTATCCATCCAGATCGCATCACCGATCGATGGCACCCATCACCGATCGATGTCAACCCCGAGTCCTCAAATTCGCGTCTGCGGTGACATCGACTGCCGTCCCTTGGCAGTCGACTGATCAACTTGATTCAGCCACATTAGACCAGTAGATCGACCCATCGACTCAGAGCAGTCGACTGCCATGACATGGCAGTCGACTGGTTGTTGGTGCAGTGAGGCACCGAAATCGAACCTGTGTTTTGATTATAGCAAAGACACAAAGTTAAGTCTATTTTGTTTTCTCACGAGCTAAATCAAGTGTGCAGAAAAGTCTCAATGCTGGAGCTGAAGGCTAGCGACACCCGGAGGAAGCCGCGGTGGTCGGGCGATACTCGAGTTACTTCGGAGGGAGCCGAAGGAATCGAGTGGAAGGCCAGAAGCAAAAGCAACACGTAAGCATCGAGGTAAGCTCGAGTGTGCGAGAGTAAGTAAGGTCGTATCCTCTTTACGGGGATGATCTTAAGCGTAGATCCGACCAAAGACTTCTTATAGATGGTCTAGGTCGAGATCGGATGGTCGACGACCATCGAAATTATGTTTTTGTTGTGCTAACTCGACTTGCGGCAAGCATCACGATCGCTACTTGAGGACTCGATCCGCCACAAACAATGATCCGAGTCGCAAGAATCGATCGATGTCGCCATCACGATCGATGATGACCATCAGTCGACTGATGGTCAATGATCATATTCGAGGAGTCAAGGCTTATCACCAAATTTCAAGGGGAGTTGTGCTCAAATTTGATTGGCTAGGTTTCCTCTCAAAAAGGGGCTCAAAGGCTATAAAAGGAGGGCCAAACCTAGGGTTTCATCAACATTTTCTAAGCTTCCAAAAAGTCTCCGCAAAGCTACAATTCTCCGACAACGAAGTCCTTCCTTCCGACGTCTAGGTTTAACTTTCCTTACTTGTCTTTGTACGTCGGTAGTATTTTGTTATCAGTTATTCATCTATTTTTCGGAGCTTTTATCGTATACGAGGAGAGGGGGAGTGTCCCTCTACCTTAAAGTTTTTTTTGTATCGATTAACTCCTACCTCCAACGAGGAGGAGTTCCTTTAGTGCTTCTGCCCTCCGTACGTGGTCAAGGACCACTAGGGCCGTGGAGTAGTAGCCTTCGGCTACGAACCAAGTAAAACCCTTGTGTTGATTGTCTCTTTTATTTTACATTTACATTTCCGCTGCAATTAATTAATTATCTCTCGAGTTTTAACGAACGAAAGAAAAAGAAAAGATTTTTCGCTAGCGAACCGCATCGATCCAACAATTGGTATCAGAGCCGGGGGTTGCTAAGATTTGGTGAAACCACCAATCTAGCCATTTTTCACAGATTTATTTTTCTTTTATTTCTGTTTATTTTAGATTTTTTTTTCGCTTTGTTAAATCTACTCTCAAGACTTTACTAATCCAAGACGCGAGTCTTGGTACTTTTTGTGTGTTTTTTGTCGTTGCTAGTTTTTCCTTCGTCTTCTTTTGTCTTTTGTTCTAATGGCTCATCTTGAGGGTTTTAGCACCGTCCGACCTCCGTTTTACAATGGAGATGACTTCCGTTATTGGAAGGGTCGGATGGAATGCTTTCTCAAAACCCAAATCGAGATGTGGATCATAATCCAAACGGGTTTCACACTTCCGACTAATGAAGTGGGTGACTCCTTGGATTATGATCAATGGACCATTGCGACAAAATGACAAGTCGAAGCCGACGCCAAGGCAACACAAATCCTTCAATGCGGCCTATCCAAGGAAGAGCTAAATCGCGTCGGCCCCTTCATAAGCGCAAAGGATCTTTGGACAAAGCTAATCGAGTTACACGAAGGATCGGATCAAGCTAAGGTTTGCAAACGTGATTTGTTATTCAATAAATTGTACACACTAAAAATGCAGGAACACGAGTCCGCGATGCAACTCCACGCCCGTGTCCAAGACATAGTCAACAACCTACACGCAATCGGGCAAAAGGTCGAAAACCGCAACCTTATTAGGTATGTCCTAAACTCTTTCCGAGGATACCTTATGGGCATCCATGGTTAATGCCTATAAGGTCTCCAAGGATCTTTCTAAAATTAGGTTAGATGAACTCTTTTCCGATTTCGAATTACATGAACAATCCAACTCGGAACCCGAGAGGGGTATAGCCTTGTTTGCAGGTTCAAAGAAGAAGAAAATCGCAAGCAAGCCACCACCAACCGAGGAGTAAGACGAGTCCAAGAAGAAGTTGACCAAGTTGATCGTCAACTAATGAACCTAGCTCAAGGATAGCCAAGGGACGTAAAGCGAACCACGACTCGACCCAACCAAGGTAAGCCTAAAAGTTCTAACATTAGGTGTTATGAGTGCAACAGTTTGGACATATCAAGTCCGAAAGTGCCCCAAGCTCAACCACCAAGCACCTAAGCATAAGAAGGCTCAACGCGACATGGGAAGAAGCATCATCCAAAGAAGACGAAGACCACGCCTTCATGGCGAAATTCTGACACGAGACCGAGCCCGAACTTGAGTCGAACTCCGAGGATGACTCGGACTACGAAGCTACCTTCAAGTCAAGCCACGGATACGCATCCGATTCAAAAGATACCCTTAAGGTGAGTCGAGTTTTATTTAATACTTTACATAATATGGTTAGGTTTTTGTCTAGGAAGTTAGCTAAGTCCGAGTCCAAGGTCGAGACCCTTGTTGAGGAGGTTAAACTCCTCAAACACGAGGTCTCCCTAACCTCTTCGACTAGTCGAGTTCAAGAGAAGGACTCAACTCGAGTTGAAAAGCTCGAAGTTGAGAACTCTCTCTTGAAAAGTCAAGTCGAAGATCTTAGGAACACGTTGGAAAGGTTCACTTCGGGATCCAAAGGACTTGACCTCCTACTTGGATCTCAAAGGGCCGTGTACAACAAGGCTGGACTAGGGTTTAACTCAAACACGACTAATAGGTCGTATATGTCGATTGTAAGTCGACATAAGAAACATGTCCAAGCATGGGTCCCTAAGAACTTTTTGATTTCAACTCTAGGATTCAACCCGTACTGGGTTCCCAAGGACCAAATCCACTATGTGGATAGACCGAACCGATTCAACGGTCTAGGGGGAGCCAGTACAAAACATGTTTGTGCTTTAACTTAGAAATTACATGTTTTAACTTAGAATGTTTGTGCTTTAACTTAGAAATTGCATGCTTTAACTTAGAAAGTTTGTACTTTAAAACTTGTGAACTCACTTAGGACATGAACCTACAAAACCCCCGGCAACCCCAATTAGCGAGCCGATTCATACTAAACCTAACTCTGATCCGGAGATCAGGTCTAGTGTTAATCCTAACCTAGGTCAACCTAGTCACTCCATTGATCAAGCATTAGGTGACACAAACCCAACCCAATCTAGGATTCAGACTAACCACCCTATCGATCAAGTGATAGGAGATCCTAATCTAGGAGTTCGAACTAGAGCATCCTATAGGAACCTTAGTCAAATTTCCTTAATTTCAAAGATAGAACCCAAATCAATTGAACAAGCTCTTCTTGATCCCGATTGGATTATTGCAATGCAAGAAGAGCTAGCCCAATTTACTAGGAATGAAGTGTGGGAGTTAGTACCACCACCTAAAGACAAAATGATAATTAGAACAAGGTGGGTGTTTCGAAATAAGCTTGATGATAAAGGTGAAGTAGTTAGAAACAAGGCTAGGTTAGTCGCCAAAGGGTTTAGCCAAGTCGAAGGCTTAGATTACGACGAAACCTATGCCCCAGTAGCTAGACTCGAATCCATTCGAATGTTGCTAGCTTATGCCGCACATCAAGGATTTAAGCTGTTTCAAATGGATGTTAAGTCGGCATTCCTAAATGGATACATTAAAGAAGAAGTTTATGTCAGCCAACCCCCCGGATTCGAAAATCTAGATAAACCCGACCATGTTCTAAAACTTAAGAAAGCTCTCTATGGACTTAAACAAGCTCCTCGAGCTTGGTACGAGAGACTTTCAATCCATCTTAAGTCAAAAGGGTTTAACCAAGGCTTAGTTGACCCAACTCTCTTTGTAAAAACCTTAGGTAAAGAAATATTCATAGCTCAAATTTACGTAGACGATATAATTTTTGGAACCTCTAACTCAGCCTTACTAAACGAGTTCGTTTCGCTCATGGAAAGTGAGTTCGAAATGAACTTGGTAGGCGAGTTAAGTTTCTTTTTAGGTCTACAAATTAAATAAACTAAGGATGGTATATACCTATATCAACAAAAATACACTAAGGAGTTAATTAAAAGATTTGGAATGCAAGACGCTAAGGTAATAAACACCCCAATGACGATAAATGTTAACATAGGAGAAGACCTAGAAAGTAAGTCCATTGACTTAAAGTACTATAGGAGCGCAATAGGAAGTCTTCTATACTTAACTGCGAGTCGACCCGACATCCTATTCGCAGTAAGTATGTGCGCCAGGTTTCAAACCTGTGCTAAGGAGTCTCACCTAACCCTAGTTAAGCGTATCCTTAGATATCTAAAGGGTACACTTAATGTCGGTATTTGGTATCCTAGATCCACCGAGTTCGAACTAATCGGCTACTCCGATTCAGATTATGCCGGTAGTAAACTCGACAGAAAGAGCACGAGTGGTTGTTGTCAACTACTCGGCTCGAGTCTAGTGAGTTGGTGCAGTAGGAAGCAACATTGTGTTGCCTTGTCTACCACCGAAGCCGAATACATCGCGATGGGTGAGTGTGTCACTCCTAAGTTAAGGGGGAGTAAGGTTTAGGTTTCAACTCTTCGGAATTGAAAACTTTAAAGGCCCAAGTTAAGAAATCAAAAGTTAAACCTTTTGAATAATTAACCTTTTGACTTAACTTTTGATTACTTAACTTGCACTTATTTTTGACTCTAAGAAGCCTAACTTAACTTTTGTGTTTGAAGAACTAAAAGTCTTTTTCAAGTACTCACCCTCGGTCAAGGGGGAGGGTTACTCTAAGGGGAGAACTTGAGAAATATTATTACTACTCCTACTTTTGCTTCTTGTCTTTACTGTTTCATGCACTTAATTTCCTTAACTTTGTGTGTTTTTGCCATATATCAAAAAGGGGGAGATTGTTGGTGCAGTGAGGCACCGAAATCGAACCTGTGTTTTGATTATAGCAAAGACACAAAGTTAAGTCTATTTTGTTTTCTCATGAGCTAAATCAAGTGTGCAGAAAAGTCTCAATGCTGGAGTTGAAGGCTAGCGACACCCGGAGGAAGCCGCGGTGGTCGGGCGATACTCGAGTTACTTCGGAGGGAGCCGAAGGAATCGAGTGGAAGGCCGGAAGCAAAAGCAACACGTAAGCATCGAGGTAAGCTCGAGTGTGCGAGAGTAAGTAAGGTCGTATCCTCTTTACGGGGATGATCTTAAGCGTAGATCTGACCAAAGACTTCTTATAGATGGTCTAGGTCGAGATCGGATGGTCGATGACCATCGAAATTATGTTTTTGTTGTGCTAACTTCGACTTGCAGCAAGCATCGGTCATTGCCGACTGGAGGACTCATTGTCAAAACAAGCGGTCGATCGAAGGTCGAATCGATCGATGTCGCCATCGATCAGCGATGATGACCATCAGTCGACTGATGGTCAATGATAAGATTCGAGGAGTCAAGGCTTATCACCAAATTTCAAGGGGAGTTGTGCTCAAATTTGATTGGCTAGGTTTCCTCTCGAAAAGGGGCTCAAAGGCTATAAAAGGAGGGCCAAACCTAAGGTTTCATCAACATTTTCTAAGCTTCCAAAAAGTCTCCGCAAAGCTACAATTCTCCGACAACTCAGTCCTTCCTTCCGACATCTAGGTTTAACTTTCCTTACTTGTCTTTGTACGTCGGTAGTATTTTGTTATCAGTTGTTCATCTATTTTTCGGAGCTTTTATCGTATACGAGGAGAGGGGGAGTGTCCCTCTACCTTAAAGTTTTTTTTGTATCGATTAACTCCTACCTCCAACGAGGAGGAGTTCCTTTAGTGCTTCTGCCCTCCGTACGTGGTCAAGGACCACTAGGGCCTTGGAGTAGTAGCCTTCGGCTACGAACCAAGTAAAACCCTTGTGTTGATTGTCTCTTTTATTTTACATTTACATTTCCGCTGCAATTAATTAATTATCTCTCGAGTTTTAACGAACGAAAGAAAAAGAAAAGATTTTTCGCTATTCACCCCCCCCTCTAGCGAACTGCATTGATCCAACACTGGTGTCGGGAAAACTCATCCGACACTTGGCCAAATGGCCAAGTTTCACCTAAGAGCTACCCTTCCCGAGTTACAATCGCTCACTCTCATCCCTCGGAGTCCCTCGCCTTTGAAGTTCTCTTCGTTCACGGCCACATCCCTCGGCAGCATCAGGCGCACGACTCTGCAATGCTCCTTCGCGTCTCTTGCCTCGAAGTCTACTTCCTCCGGCTTCACTCCAAGCTCCTCGTCCGGCGGTCCCTCGGATGCTCCAAGCGCACGGCTTCCGCAAAGCTATCCTTCACCGACTCAAGGCACGAGTCATGAGATGTGAAACTCGCCATGGCTCCATGTGCGAATTACTAAGTCCTGCACGACTTCAACGCACATATCAAATCAACATATCAAACTAACTTAAACCCTTTGCCATACCATCAAAACCATATTACGGCAAGAGATTGCCCTAACAAAATTCCAACGGATCTCTTGGCAGTCGATTGATGACATCATTAGTCGACTGCTAACGTTCGTAGCTTACTGCCTAGTTAGCTACGAAGCGTTCTATGGTCGCGGCCGAAAAACCCCATCCAACAGTTGACTGCCATCTATGACAGTCGACTACTATCAGTCGACTGATCCAATGATCAATCGACTGCCAAGGCATTTTCAGCCCTTAACCGGCAGTCGAACTCTAGTCGACTCACGGAAGTTGAACCGTCCATATTGCCAGTCGACTACCAACCTCAAACATGAGGTTTTAACCCAAGTATGGTGCCCCCATACTTGCTAGACCACCCTTAGCCTAGACCTAAGCCTTCTAGCCACCTCCGTCAGCCTCGCACCTATCGGATCCCTCCAAGTCATCCATGACTTATTCATCCATACACTAGCCTTCAGGTGCTTCCATCGGCTATGTCATGCTAACGATGTCTACACCGCCAAGGGACATTGGACTTATGCTGCCAAGACTCCGCTTGGACTTTAAGCCGCCAATATCAAACCCCTTGGACTTCTCAAATGCCAAGACTCAAGCTTAGACTTTCCCTTGCCAACCCATGTTGGACTTTCCATGCCAAGGCCTATGCTTGGACTTTACATGCCAAGTACTCAAGACTTGGACTTTCCCATGACATGGTCAACCCCATTCAACCATCAAAATCCCCCTCGAGTCAAACTCGAGTTTGGTCAATCATGACCCGGGTCGATTGCACCAACAATATCCCCAAAACATTATCAGACATCAATGTCAAAACATCAATGTCAAACCTTCATGTCGAACATCAAAACATCGCTCGAGTCAAACTTGAGTCCAGTCAATCGTGACCTGGGCCGATTGCACCAACAATCTCCCCCTTTTTGATGTATGACAAAACCACATACCTTTGAGTTAGAACACTAACTCAAATCTTCTTACCAATTATCCCAAATTGGTAATACCATAAATTCTCTGAATAATTCTCCCCATTTTTGACTAACATCAAAAAGGTACTCTCCAAGGAGGTCAATGTCTCATGTCTCAATGAGATCTTATAATCTTCCCCTTGGTCCAAATATATCTAGGATGTCTACAATCTTCCTAGTCATTAGTCCCATATCACTCAAGAGAGGCAATCCTACAAACTCTCCCAATTTCCAAATTGGGTATCTCAAAATTCCCATTTCTCTCCCTCATGAGGAAAAAATAACATCCATAATCCCATGATGGATACCTCTCCCTAAAGGCTTGCTCCCCCTTGACCATTGCACCAATAATGTTCTTGGGAAGTCCCTGAGGCAATAGGAACTCTAAACCATCAAAAATAAGGTCTAAAGTTCAACATTGAACTTTCACATACCTTAAATTTGATATATCACCCTAACAACTCTCTTAATCCATATCCAATGGATTTTCACCCTTTATAATGCTTCATAAAGCATATCCTAGGGTTAGGAGTTGTTAGGGAACTTTACCGTAGCTGAAAACAGGCTAAACAACCTTGTTTTTTCCAAAATCAGCATTGACAATCGACTTTATCAAGCATCAGGCGACTGCCAACAAGGGCAGTCGGCTGATAACTGAAAAATCTGATTTTCAATTATTAGAATCAAAATTCATAAATTCATAAATAATTATACATAATTCGAATAATCATGAAACTTCATACGTATAATACTTATGACCAATACAATGGGTGAAAATGATAGAAAAATATTTTACCCATAAAATAGTGAAATTGATACAAAGTTCAAAAGTGAAGAAACACTTCAATGTTTTAGCTCACTTTGTATCAACTTGCTATCAAAAGATAAACTTCACCAAGGTTTTTTAAAATGATTTTAAAATAGTTTTAAAAACTTATATTGGATCATATTCTTTGGGCTTAATGCACATGGCTTGAACATAAGCTTTCCCAATGATCCACTACATGATTTTAGATGAGTTTGAGTTCATTTAGATGCAAAAACTATGCACCTTGAACTTAACTCATATCCTATCATCTCACATATATTTAGGGTGTAAGAATACACATACATGTCAATTTAGATGTGAGATGTGGGTTTTGGTTTATCTTAAACTATGGCCTCATGCATTTTCTAAGGCAACACTACTCTATTCCCATATAAATGAGACTTCAAGTCATGTCATTGTCCTTAAATCAATTTTAATCAAATTAAATGCATGAATGATCATGGCATAAATGATAACATAATTAAACATGACCAATGATCATGATGTCATGACATATGATGGAATCTAAGCATACATGACATTTAGCCTTAATCCTAAACATGATCATGACATATTAAATGATTAAAAATAGATATGATGTCATGACATGTTATATGGCAAACAAAGCATGACAAATAATATAAAAGGTATATAATACCTAAATTTTAGTATTTGTTGCCATTTGTTATTATTAATCTCATTTTTCCATATTGTCAATTATTCCCAAAGTGTGCCAAAAACCCAAAATGACACACTATGACTTCTAAACCTAAATTGTGTCAATTTGATTGATTTTTTTCATAATCTTCAAAGTATATTGGCACATCCTAAAATCTTTTAGGATTTAGCTCCATACTTATTTCCAAGGCACCCATAACCTTGAAAATATCCTAAAGTATCAACTTTGCTATGGTTGGATTAGCTACCCTTCCAATCAAGGTTGACACACCTAAACCCATCTAGCATGAATCGATCACGCTCTTAGGAACCCAAAACCTATTTGAGCTCCTAGGGTTTACTAGGTATTCCTTAGGGATGACCTCCCTAGATACCTTCCTAATGACCCTTCTAGGCTTGTTAGCCTTGGTCATTTGGGTCTTGCCATGGTTAATTCTAAAGGTGACTCCCCTTGTAATCTTCTTAGTGGCTTCCCTAGGTTTCCTTGAAACCCTAGCCACTAGGCACATACCTTGGTTACCCTTAGGGATAGCTTCCCTAGTAACCTTGGTCTTCCTAGGCCTAACTTGAGTTCCATAATCAAATGGAACATTATGGTAGGTAGGCTTGTCTACCTTGGACCTAGGCTTGTGACTCAAGCCTTTCTTGCCCATAGATGAGCCTTGCCTCCTAGACTCTAGGTGTTGACTTTTACCATTTGACCTAGATTTTTGATCAATTGACCCTTGCATTTGGTTTTGCATAATCCTAAGGGTCTTTTCCAATTTCTCAAGCCTTGACCTCAAGGCTTGATTTTCCAACTCTAATTGCCCAATTTTTGATTTTTCATTTGGTTTTTGGGCACTACCATTTCCTCTAGGCATATGCCTACCCTTCTTAAGGCTAATGCCTAAATGGTTTTCTATTTTCCTAATGGTTTCCTTAGGTAATGTTCTTCTAGGGACATTAGTCCCAAATTTCTCCTTAGTTTCAAAATGAACATTCTTAGTTCCTAGGCAAAAATATTTGTTATTCCTAGCATGCTTTTCATGATAAATTGCAAGAGAATTAAAATTCCTAGCATGCTTTTGCCTATTAACTAAAGAAGAAGCATTATTTAATTTTAACTTAGGGATTGCTTTAGAAGCTCCCCCTACATGTGTAGCTCCCTTTTGAGTCTTTTTCTCTCCCTTTGGGCATTGACTCCGGTAATGACCCGGTAGTCGGCATTTGAAGCAAATCACTTGTTCCTTGCTTTTGATTATTGGGGGATTGGCATCCTTGACCTTTGGTGCCGGTTGAGACTTCTTGATCTTCTTTGGACACTTGCTCTTATAGTGCCCAAACTCTCTACACTCAAAACACATTATATGAATCTTATTTGAAATTGAAGTGTTTGAGTTACCTAGGGTGGTGGTGAGGATCTCTTGAGCTTGCTCTTCCTCTCAACCAGATGTAGATGATTCTTCTTGTTGCTCCGGTATTGAGGATGCCCTAATCTCCTCCCCCTCAATCCTAGAGGTGGAGGCTTCTTTCACCTTTTCTACTTCTTCTTTCTCCGATCCGGAAGTTGACTCCTTCTCAACTTCCGACTCCTCACTTTCTTGTGAGGATGATGAAGCTTCTTCTTCGGTCTCCTCCTCTTCCAAGTCTTCTTGGACCGGTTCAGGATTTTCGTGACATTTTGCCAATTCGTTCCAAAGTTCCTTGGCATCCATGTAATCCCCTAGGCTACACAAGATATCATTAGGAATTAGATCAAAAATAAATTTGACTATCTTCTTATTTTAATCGAATTGTTAGAGTTGCTCCTCGGTCCATCTCTTCTTCTTGAGGAAGCCTCCCTTTGGTCCTCTTGGATAATTAAATCCCTCTATCAATATGGACCATTCTTCAAAGTCCCTCATCATCAAGAAGTCATATCAGCAGGACAGGTATAATTCATTTTCTAGTACACATGCTTATAATTTAGATTTGAGATATGGGCACGTGCATCAGTAAATTCCTGAACAACCTCAGTGTTATTCACCCTCATCATCTACCAGTACTTGCATGCCTAGTTGGGGAGATCGATCATCTTACACATATGAGGTAGCACAACATCAAGATGCTCAACATTCTTCTGCATATCAGAGTCCATTGGGATTTCAGAACCACAGTGAACAAGCTTCTAACCTTAGCCCACAAGATGATTCAATACAAGATTTGAGAAAACTTATCCAACAACTAGCTACAAAGCGAATGCAGATGACCAGTGGTCTCTATTCCCAACAAGAAATTGAAGCATCAGAACATGAAATGGAAAGTCAGCTAGATCAGCTTAGATCATCCATCCAGTAGATATAGGCACAAGAAGTCATTCAACCTCTATCGGAGGCTATTCCTCATTGCTTTATGCCAAGGGAGATTGATGTGCTTGAGGAGATGGATTGTAGAGTTGAGGATGCGCTAGTTTCTACTTCTACAACTCTACAGGACTCCGCTGCTATGAGTTGTGATGATGTACATTATAATGTTCCAAATATCGATGTGAATACTGATGTTGTGTACTTTGATGATAATATTGATACATGCGGAACACTAGATGATATTAGTATTGCTGCAAATATTATTATTGATATTGATGCATGTGAAGGTTTTGAGGAAGTTGCTACTATTTTAAATATGGATGATACTATTGATGAGTTGCCAACTGAAGCTGCTTGTAGTTTTATTGAAGATAATATTGCAGAAGAGGCATCACTCTCAGAGTTGTTTCCTTCAGTTGTGCAACAAAAGGATCTACAGTTAGATCTTCTTCCTGATTCCTTGGAGTATGCATGTTCTAAAGAAGAGCAGCTGCTAGATATCAACACCCAGAATTGCCAGTCTGACATAGGAGTGATGGATAGTTGGAGACCTCCAGACTGGACATTCCTGCCACAGTAAAAGCCTCCAACATTTTTGCTCATAAAGGCCTCAACACTGAATGCAATAATCCAGCCTTCAGGCTGGAAACTTCTGATGAATCGCCTCCGACCTCCAGAGAAGACATATAAGAAGGCGATCATATTAGAGGAAGCAGTGCAACACTATCCTGACCACTTGAAGAAGGCGTTCGCTTTCTCTCGATCCATTCCACCTCCGGCGTGGATTTTACTTCTGAACCGGCTTCAACCGCTGGGAAGGATCTTTTCTCGGAGCATTCCACTCCCTCACTGGCTACTACTTCTGAATCTTCTTCAACTGCCAGGAATTCAGGGGAGTTCGTTCCTTTCTTTTCTTGCTTTTATCTTTCTTTACCTTTCTGTTTATGTTGTTACATTCTTGTTTTGTTCTTTTACTTCACACCTTATTTGGTTTTATTTACTTTGTCATAGTGGTTTCAATAATTCCTTACACATCCTTTCGTAGGGCTTTGAAATTTGTAAAACACAATTAAGTTTGACTATCGAATTTTGGATTCATTGGTATGATTAAGTACAATGCTTGCATTTAGTCATTTGTTATGGTGATGGACCCTATCTTGATAGATTAAGCTTGATATTTTTATTCACCTAGTGAGGTTTATTGTCATGTCTATCTTTTATCCTCTTGTGTGTGATAACACTTGTGATACTTGACACTTTAGAACTTGCTTTGATTCTTTTTGAAATTACAATAATACGAGCTTGCATAAATATGATGGAGGCAATTTCTCTTGTATTTTCTCCCCTTTTCTTTGTTATTGTTACTCGTCATACATTCCACCTGATACTTGCATGACATTGTAGCTTCCTTGATATATCTTCTCATTGTCATTATATTGTCACTTTCACATCTTTGCTGGTTTTCCTTTCATTATCATATGATGAGAGTTTTGGGGGATTACATGATGAGTACACTGTCTGGGACAGACAAGTTTAAGTGTGGGAGAGAGTGTTATATGTGAAAAAAAAGGATGAAATATATTGTTACATTCTTTTGAATTTTTTTGTTGAGAGGAGATTTTCACAGGTTGAAACATGGGAGTCCAAATTTATCATCATCACAATCACGTATCTTTGTTTGATTCCAAAAGAAAACACGAAAAAATGTTGAAAGAAAAAAAAAGGAGAAAAGAAAAAACAACAACAACAAAAAAAAACAAAACAAACAAATGTTGTATTTTTCTTTGCATGATATGTGATTGATGAATAAAAATAAGCATTCTCATGGTTTCAAAAATCTCATATTAGTGATATTGAGTTTTTGAGGATGTTATTCCCATCTATTTGGCTTTGTCATGTGGAAGCATTCTTAGATTGAGATTTTGTTGAGCGTAGATATTTTTGGAGACGTGTGAATGTTTAATTTGTGTATTACATTGAAAAGGGTACAAGGAAGTTGAGTGTTGGATGTGTTTGAGTGATTTCTTGCTTATATTTTGTTGTAGTCATCATGTGAATACTACAATGCTCTCATGTTCTTTTAGTCTTCTGTGTTGCCTATCTTTCTTGTTCTTTGGAATTCATATTGGCTTCATCACTACTTTTGATAAGTCCTCTTGATTTATGTGTGCTTATGTTCATAGTAATGGAGAAGTAGAAGATTAGCAAGCATATGGTAGTGCAATATCATGTCGCTTTGAGTGAGCTTCAGTTCCATATTTGTTATGTGTGTATCAGTGCATATATATACCTTGTGAGGTTCTATCATGCTTAATCTATTCAAGTTGATTGAAATTACCTTGCTTATTGACTTGTGTAGGAAGTGGAATATGAGTGCCTAGATTCTCAAAACTTGATGATCCTAAGTAATTATGTTTTACTATTTTCAAGGTATTGCTAGGGGATGATAGGGATATGTTTTTGGATATATTTTTTAGTTTTTTTACTTGCTCGGGACGTGCAAGAATAAGTGTGGGGGAATTTGATAACAACATTTTAGTACATTATTTTTGCTCCTAGATTTGATACTTTTTACTCTTTCATGTGATTAATTGTTGATTGTTAGCATGTTTTATGAGTTTGGATTTATTTTGAGCTTAATTGTAATTTTCCTACAAATACGATATTATTTCTCATATTATGAATGTGATTTTGTAGGAAATTAAAAGGAGCCATGATTCGAGTCAAGTCAAACCAAGTTGGGCTTGATTTCAAGACCAAAAGAGCGAGATTAAGCAGAAACAATTTGAACCGTTGATGCAGATCTAAAGTAATTTGACCTAAGGAAGCAAATCTGATCGATCTTGATCATCCAATGAGATCCGATTAATTTTGAGCCATCCATCCAGATCTGGAGAGATCCGGTCCATACATTCAGATCTAGACATCCTAGCCTTTCATACGGATTGGTTTGATCGTGATCGTCCATTCAGATTGATCAGATCCGTCCATACGAGATCAGAGCAATTTCAGCCGTCGGATCATATTTAGGATTTGGGTTAATTAAGCTTGAGCAGATTTCATTTGGGAGCTGGCACATCTTCTTCTTCACGCACGCACCGGACGCCACCCTCTTCATCGCCGTTTCACCTCCAAGCACCGCCGGCCACTCATCTCTTCCACCAAGGTCGGCGGTGGCATTCCGTCTACCATCTCCATCCCTTCCATCTCCATCCACTTCATCTTCCTCCACCAAATCCCGATCGGGGTAGCTCTTCTTCTTCGCCAAGCACCCGACGGGAACCACCCACGTTCCTTCCTCTCTGCGGTATACACACCTCTCATCTGCGATCGAGTTACCATTGCCGTCGGTCAAACGACTCCATCTCTACCTTTGGCGAAGCCACCACACCTTCGCCTTCCAGTGAGAAGCGCCGCCCTCTACCTCCATCCGGTAGTTCCATCTTAATTTCCAGCAACCCTGTTTCTAGCATTTCGTCATTTGGATTGCAAGCCTTCCATTGATTTTCCTTGATGTGCTTTGATTGTTTTTTTTTTTCATTTGTTGAATGTTTGTAATGAAATGATCTTCCATGTTTAAAATTGCACGTACTTAGTTTAATTTGTTCCATGTCTACGTAGTGTTTGATTAAATGTCTCTTTAGTAATTAGGTTGCAGTTAGTTAGGTTAGATTTAATTTCATGCTTTGCTTTACATTTATGTTATTCTGCATGTCTCAATTCCTGCACCTTCTTTATACCTTTGAATTCTTATTTTTTGTTTTGTTTAATTTCTTTGCAATCGTAGTTTAGCCAGATTAGAGTTTGATTACATGCATTGATTTTTTGTTCAGTATGATTAGTTTTATTTCAATCCAAACCCCTTGTTTACATTTGCAAAACTCCAGCAATAATTAGCGATCCTAAGACTATTGTTCTATCAATTATACTCGTTGGGAGACGATCTGAGTCATCTCTATACTACATTAGTGTAGAGAGGGTTTAGTAATTAATTTGTAATGGTACCACGACACAAACTATCGTTATCAAATTTTGGCACCGTTGCTAGGGATATGGGCACGGCGCCAAAATTTGATAATGGCAGTTTGTGTCCGTAGAAGAGCCCCGGGCTCTGATACCAATTGTAGAGGATTCGGTGACCGCTAGAGGGGGGTGAATAGCGTGTACATTGTAGATGGAGGAATTCTTTTGCGTGCTTGCTACAATTGTATTAGTACGCAGTGGAAATAATAGAAAATACAAAACAAATACAAACACACAAACACAACACGCAATATAACGTGGTTCAGAACCGAACGGTTCCTACTCTACGGATTCGGCTCGTAAGAGCCCTAGAAATGCAAACACGCATTACTAATCCAATAAACTTCTTCTCGACAATAAGTCGGAGGTAGAAAAACCTCGTACAATGAATTACAACAAGTAATACAAAGTAAACAAGCAAATACAAGTGAAAATGTAAAGAACACTTTACAATCTAGGGTTTTGAGAGCTTGCTTGTTGGTTGCTTGGATGAGCTTGAAGGACCCTGAAATGTAACAGCAAATTGCCTTCAATTTGCCTCACCAAAGCTCTAAAGAACCAATGCCAAAATCCTCCTCGAGCTCCTCTTTTTAACCTGCATCAGGCTAGATTTTCTCCTAGCAGTCAACTGCCAAAATCCCCAATTTGATTTCCAACACTGTTGTCATGAGACAATGGCTCGATCCATGCTAGAAAAATTCCAACAGATCTCTTGGCAGTCGACAGATGACATCACCAGTCGATTGCTAATGTCCATAGCCGACTGCCTAGTCAGCTACGAAGCATTCTGTGGTTGCGACCGAAAAACCCCGTCCAGCAGTCGACTGCTATTCATGACAGTCAACTGATCCAATGATCAGTCAATTACCAAGGCATTTTCAGCCCTTAACCGGCAGTCGAACTCTAGTCGACTCACGATAGTCGATCCAACCATATTGTTAGTCGACTGCCAACCTCAAACATGAGGTTTTAACCCAAGTATGGTGCCCCCATACTTTCTAGACCACACTTAGCCTAGACCTAAGCCTTCTAGCCACCTCTGTCAGCCTCGTGCCTATCGGATCCCTCTAATCATCCATGACTTGTTCATCCATATGCTAGTCTTCAGGTGCTTCCATCGGCTATGTCATGCTAATGGTGTCTACACCGCCAAGGCACATTGGAATTACGCTGCCAAGACTCCGCTTGGACTTTACGCCGCTAATATCAAACCCCTTGTGTTGGGATGTATACTGAAAAGTCTATCTTTTGTATGAACATTTTTATTTTGAAATAAGAATCACATGATCATTGTTTGCATATTTATGGTTATGCATATTATCTAATACATTACATTGTAGATAACATGGTGTGTGGTGTCACATGGGAGATCATGTTATCGACTCCTTGTAAAGTATAAGTATAGGCTCACAACTAAGATGACTTTGGACAAACCATTGGTTGGTTGTAGTTTGATTTGGTATTGGTTTGTCTTGACCATAGAATCACACTAGTACACTTTGTGTGTATTGAGCAGGACCGACTTAGAGGTGATTCGATTTATTATTGACTACATAATCGAATCGGACCTCAGATATTATATTGTACATACTCTTAATCTCGATATAATAACGAGCACATATACTTAGTATTCATTTCTTTGATTTACCAATGAGTGAGATTTATAGATTAAATCGATAGGCTCGGTAAGTTAGGAAATGATATTATTTATATGGTGTGCCATTGATTATAGGAGGAAATTGTGTCCTATATATTAGGATGATGATGTCCCCTTGAGGAGCTCATAAGGTTCATCATGTAAACCCTGCAGGTGGACTTGGTCCGACATGATGAAAAGGTTGAGTGGTACTACTAATGGAGTTAGATGTTGATTAATTAATGGTCAGTAAATTAATTAATCGATGGACATTCGAGATCTTAAACATGGGGAGAAAATGTACAAATAATATATGGAGCCCATATTAACTTATGGGGGTTGGTGAGGTAGATCAATGATAATCCTTTAGTGGATTGGATTATCATTAATGGATCAGACTTTATGTGGGCTTGATCCATTGGGTGGCCAAGATCCAACTCCTCCTCATGGTCCCTATTGTAGCCTATTAATACCTCATAAAGCCTAGATCCAATGGATGCAAACAAATCTCTAGATCTGACGGTTGAGATTAAATCTCTAGATCCGACGGTTGAGATTAAATCTCTAGAACCAATGGTGGAGATTAAAACAAGGCTTATCCCTAACCCTATAAATAAGCCTTAAGGGGGTGGGCGGCAAAGTTGATGGCTTAGGAGATTAGGGTTTGCTTCCCTTGGGCGGCAAGGAATCCTAGTTAGGTTTGGATTGAGGTTGGGCGGCTAGGGTTTGGGAGAAAGAGTGGGCGGCAACAATTGGAGAGGTCTTCTTCTTCTTCCTTGGTGGCCGACGCCTATCACTCTCCCATATTCCTTGGTCGGTGCTCAACCTATTCCTCTTCCCCTCTTCTTTGGCCGGTGGCAACTAGGAGATCTAGGGTTAGGGTTTTAGGCGGCTACAAGGTGAAGGATTGGTTTCCTTTCTCTTCTCCAAGAGTTGGCCGGCACCCATCACCCTCCTTAATTCTCTTATGGCCGGTTCCCATACTCCATATTCTCTTCCTTGGTCGGTGGCAACATTGAGTCTATTAACTTGGTGGCCGGTTCTAGATAGGAAAAAGAGTTTTGTTTTATGATCTTCCTTTGTTCGGAGTGAACAAGGAAAGAAAGATTGGTGATCTAGGAGCTTCGACTTTTGGAAGATCATCGCCCACACGATGTCCAAAAGGAGGAAGGACATACAATAGAAGATCAAGAGGTATAATCTTGTTTATTTTGATTAGTGTTCTTTTGTATAATGTCTATAATTGTTCTTAATTATATATGCATGATATATTCTATTTTGTGGCTAATATAACTTGGACCTCGAACATAAACACAAAAGCCGGCGATCCGTACATCATCTATTCCATGGCTATTCGTAGAATAGAGGTTGGTGGCTTTAACAACAAGTTTGTTCAAGTGACTACTCTAATTCGAATAGCACGATGATTAAACAGTTGCTTGGGTAATCCGTTTCGTCTAGGATTAAATTTTTTTTATCTGGGGACGTAGAAGGGATCGCCATGAACAAGTGACCGAGTTGAAGTGGGAAGCGAAGTTTCCTACCTTCAAGTTGGTATCAGAGCTTCGGTTCCAGACAAATCCCTTCAAGTGGTATCAGAGCCACGGTTTTCGATTTTGTGCGTTTAGGATTCGGTTACTTTTATGCACTTTTCATATATTATATGTGCCGAATAATAGTAGGATATGCGTAAGTTAACTCTTTGGTTGCAGACATAGGATCCAACTATTATGGCCATATGTGTGTATGTGATTGTATGTGTGTAATTGTATATTTTGTTGAATCCTCGAGGATGACGAGGCTAGTATTTAATTTTTATAATTAGATACGACATTGTTTAGCCACTACTTTTATTTTAGTTTACTTTCGATCTAGATTTCATGTACACTCCCTAGTGGAGTATAGGATCGATGGATGTAAATTGAAATAGTTTTTAGTCTCGACTCGGATCTCCGGATGGCTTGTACATGGCGTAGGGAGGAGTGGACGAGATGACGATACGACGGGAGACATATTGAAGACAAAAACCATAATAGTTGGAAAATTTTTATTTTTCATATTTATTGCTTATTGTTTGATATGCATGTCGTAGGCTAGAAAATTCTTCAATTTTAAATTACTAAGTGGGAGAGGGATATTTTTTTTAAAATTCCCACGGCCTCCATTATGATTTGACATGTGATGCAAACAAACTTTCGCGTCTGCTCTGAGTGCCTTCCTCCCCATCAGATGGGTTTGTTTGTGGATCACAAGGTCGAATATGGTTATAGGAAATTATTAAGGAGCGTGTGTACTTCCCCATCAGAAGGCACATAACCTGAGATAATTAACTTGGTACTGAGTAATGGTGAACACTTAGATGCAAGTATAAGTATCCTCCCCATCGGAGTCACTTCTTTTATTTGTAGGGCAGAAGAGGAACCAACTATTAATTTTACTTGTCAAAAATTTAGGTTGACAAGATAGTAAAATTAATGGGTAAAACCTCCACTTAAAAATGTAGAATTCGTATACGTCCACACTATCGTGGCATACGATATTCTCAGTGTTTTGAGGTGTTGGTTGATTTTAAAATTTTATTGTTTGAGGAATCAATAATTTTTTGAAATCTAAAGTTTTGATCCATGTGATTCTTAGTTTTTTTTTCAAAAATGACTTTCAGTCCACTTGCTATGATACTAAAGGAAAATGAACTTACTGTATATAATTATGTTGATTGGAAAAAGGAATCTTGACATTGTCTTAACTGCTGAGGAGTACAAATATGTACTCTTCGAAGAGTGTCCTCCTAAGCCTGCGAATGAGTTGGAAGTCCTTGGAGCTGAGATCGATGGGGAAACCCAGGTCGATATCACTCTCCAGTCGACAGAAAGGCTTGCTCAGGCTCAGGCCATGGTTGCTCAGAAGGTTTCTACTTCTAAGCCGAAAGGCAAGAAGAAGAAGAAACATGGTGGAGCAAAGCTGGTGGGAGGATCTCAGGGAGGAGTGAAGAAGCCGAAAGGCAAGTGCTTCACTTGCAAGCAGACTAGACATTGGAAGAAGAACTTTCCCAATCTAAAACAGAGCAACGGTATATCCTTTGGTCTAGTCGTTGAAACATGTTTAGCGGTGTTATCTACCGGCACTTGGTGTGTTATCTACCGGCACTTGGTGTCCAGGAAACCCAATGACTAGCTGAGGGGAGATTACCGTTTACTTGGGAAATGCCACGAAGGTGGCGACTATTACAGTGGGAGATGTCTATTTGTCTTTTGAGAAAAATAAAGTTTTGGTTCTTAAGAATTGCCTTTATGTACCTTTATTTAGAAAGAATTTGATTTCGGTTTCTAAATTAATGGATAATCTATTTCTTTTAATGACAGAGTTGTTATAAAAAGGAATAGGGAGATTATCTGTTTTGGTACATTGATAGGAAATTTATATACACTAGAACCAAAAGCTCCCACGATGCAAATAGAAGTTAATAACTCATCTTCTAAGTCCAATAAGAGAAAAGAACCTTCGAAGATGAACCAAACATATCTTTGGCATATAAGACTTGGTCATATTAACCTAAGCATAATTCAAAGGTTAATAGCTGATGGACCTCTGGGTTCATTAATGGTGGAAGATTTCCCAACCTGTGAATCCTGCTTGGAGGGTAAAATGACCAAGAGGTCTTTTAAGGCCAAGGGGTATAGAGCCAAAGATGTGTTAGAATTGGTTCATTCTGATTTGTGTGGTCCTATGTCTATCCAGGCTAGAGGTGGTTTTGAGTATTTTGTCTCTTTTATAGATGATTATTCAAGATATGGATACATTTACTTGATGCGCCACAAGTCTGAATGCTTTAACAAGTTCAAAGAATTCAAGGCTGATGTGGAGAAACGTCAAGGTAAAAGTATCAAGACACTACGATCTGATCGTGGTGGTGAGTACCTCTTGGGAGAGTTTAGGAATTACTTATCAGAGGCTGGGATTCAATCCCAATTGTCTGCACCTGGCACACCCCAGCAGAATGGTGTAGCAGAGCGAAGGAATAGGACTTTTATGGAGATGGTTAGATCGATGATGAGTTATTTTGAGTTGCCAGATTCGTTCTGGGGATATGCTCTAGATACGGCAATGTATATTCTGAACTTGGTCCCATCTAAATCAGTGCCTTCTACTCCCACAGAATTGTGGACTGGGCGAAAGCCTAGTCTAAGACATATTCGGATTTGGGGGAGTCTAGCACATATGCTGAAGGTGGATGCTGGTAAGTTGGAATCTCGTACAGAAGTGCGTATGTTCGTTGGCTATCCTAGAGGAACGAAAGGTGGTTTGTTTTATAGTCCTAGAGATCAGAGGGTGATCGTTAGCACGAATGCCAGATTTCTAGAGGAAGACTATGTGATGAACCACAAAACCATGAGTAAGATTGTTCTGGAGGAATTGAAAGGGGAAGTCACTTCTTCAGTACCACCGGTACAAGAGGATATACCACAAGTCACTGCACCGCGTGTCACAGAGGATACACAGGTGATACCTCATCGTAGTGGAAGGGTTGTGAGACAACCTGATAGATTCATGTTCTTAAGATAATCTTCTGATTTGGTCCCTGGTGAACATGAACCTGATCCCTGGACGTATGACGAGGCAATCCAAGATAAAGATGCAGTATCTTGGCAAAGTGCAATGAATACTAAGATTGAATCTATGGATTCGAATCAGGTCTGGGAGCTAGTAGAACCACCCGATGGTGTAAAAACCATTGGATGCAAGTGGATCTACAAAAGAAAGAGAGGAATAGATGGGAAGGTTGAGACCTTCAAAGCGAGGCTTGTTGCGAAGGGGTATACTCAGAAAGAGGGTATCGATTATGAGGAGACCTTTTTGTCGGTAGCCATGCTTAATTCTATCCGGATTATCTTATGCATTGCTGCTCATATGGATTATGAGGTATGACAGATGGATGTCAAGATAACTTTCCTTAATGGAAGTCTTAAGGAGAACATCTACATGAAGCAACCAGAGGGATTCATTGCAAAGGGCAAAGAGCATCTTGTGTGTAAGCTTAATCGGTCCATTTATGGATTAAAGCAAGCTTTGAGGTCTTGGAACATCCACTTTGATGAGGTAATCCAGTCTTATGGATTTATTTAAAGTCCGGATGACTCTTGTGTATACAAGAGATGTGACAGAAACGTAGTGGTATTTCTTGTACTATACGTAGATGACATTTTGTTAATTGGCAACAATGTCAAGGTGTTATCGGACGTAAGGGTATGGTTGTCCAAACAGTTTGATATGAAGGACTTGGGAGAAGTGGGACACATCCTTGGGATTAAGGTTATAAGGGATCGTAGGAAAAGGATGTTGTGCTTATCTCAAGCTTCATACATAGACGCCATTATGGATCGTTTTAGCATGCAAAACTTCAAGAAGGGTTTTCTATTTTTTAGGCATGGAGTTCCTTTATCTAAGGAGATGTGTCCTAGAACATCTGAGGAGAAAGAGGAGATGAAGGCGGTTCCTTATGCTTCGGCGGTAGGAAGCCTCATGTATGCGATGCTATGTACGAGACCAGATATTTGCTTTTCCATGGGCATGGTCAGCAGATATCAGAGTAATCCAGGACAGAGACATTGAACTGCGGTAAATCTTATATTGAAGTACCTGAGAAGAACTAGGGATTATATGCTGGTATACTAGACAGATCAAAATATCACTCGAGTCAAACTCGAGTCCAGTCAATCGTGACCTGGGTCGATTTCACCAACACGAGGATGGTATAGTTTTGATGGCTGGAATGAATAAAAAAGGAAAGAAATCAAAACCAAGAAAAAGGAAAAGGAAAGGAGCATCTAAGGAAACCTTGGACAAGTCATCATCGGAAGAGTCGGATGTGGAAATATCAAAGACCTGCTTCGGATTGCTCATGGCAGATGATGAGTCCGAAGCTGAATCAAGACATGAGTCCGATACAAGCCACGAATCCACATTCATTTCCGAAGGTTCAAACAAGGTAACATCTCCCCTAGAATATAAATTTTATAATATTATTGCATGCTTAGGTAGGAAACTAGCCATGTCTGAGAATCAAGTCAACTCGCTTCTTAAGGAAATCCAAGTACTTAAGGAGCAAGTCAACTCGAAGACTTCGACTTGCCAAATTGAGGATAGAGACTCAACTCAAGTTGCAAAGCTTGAGGAAGAGAACTCGGTCCTAAAAGGTAAGTATAATATCTCACCAGATCGTTGGAAAGGTTCACTTCGGGCTCCAAGTATCTCAACAAGATGCTTGGGTCTCAACGAGCTGTGTACAATAAGTTTGGACTCGGATACAAGGCTAAGGACACAAATAGATAATACAAGTCCTTGTTTAATAGAAATGCTAAGGGTTGAGTCCAAGCATGGGTTCCTAAGACTAGCTTAGTCAACCAAGTTGGACCAAACCAATTTTGGATTCCCAAAGGACAAGTTCACTTAGTGAACAAGACCCATCAGAGTTACTACGCAGGGGGAGCTAACTCTTTGCTTGTTTTCTTAATTAGATGAGACTCTTGCATGCTTAGTTAGTTATTAATTACTTAATTTAGAATAGACTAGATAGAAAACAAAGTAGTTAAACTTGAATAACCTAGTACTAAGACAAAGTGAACTGATAGTAAATTAGGGAAGCTCTTTGAGGTGCATGTCTAGGAAGTGGTCCACCTGATATCCAAAGAAGGCCATATGCCTCGCCATGACCTGGTGCACTAAGTTGAGTGGAACTAAATAAATCTAACTCACTAAGTCTTTAACTAGTTAGACCAAAGCTTAGTCCAAAGTGAGTCAAGTATTTGATTCCTTCATTGACTTTGTCTTAGGAAGTGGTCCACCTGATATTTAAGAAGGTCATATGCCTCTCCACTACCTGGAAGTCAATTTTGAAAAAAATCTACTTGATTAGCTTAAGCTAAACTTGAATCTAAGACAAGTTTAAAAATTTTAAAATTTTTTCATTAAAATTAATCATGATAAAAATGAATCCTCATCTTACAAAACTTATAGGATTAACGTATATTGAAAATCTAGATTGAGTGAGATGATTAAGCTCAATTAACTCAACTCAATTTAATCAAATTAACTTTAATCTAATAAACCCGAATTAATCAACTTAATCACTTCAACTCAACTCAAATTAATAATCTCAAATCAAATAAACTCAACTTGAATCAAATCAACTTAATCAATTCGAATCAAATCAACTTAATCAACTCAATCAAACTAACACAACTCAATGTTAGGAATTGGACGTCGCTAGAGGGGGGGGGGGGTGAATAGCGTGTTTGTTGCTTCGATGATGGAAATCGATCGCGTGCTACCTACAAGTGTTAGTGCACGCAGCGGAATATAGAATAGCAATAACAAAAACAAATACATAACACAAGCACACAATACACGGCAATATAACGTGGTTCCGAACCTTAGGGTTCCTACTCCACAGGTTGGGCTCGAATGAGCCCTAGCGATGCTAACACCACCACTAAATCAAAAACACTCCTTCTCGACAACAAGTCGGAGGTGGAGAAACCTCGTACAAGAATTACAAAAGTAATACACAAAATATACAAGCAAATATGAATGAAATACACAAAATAATGTAAAGAAAATTTTATAATTATTGCTTTGGATTCTTTCTTGTTTGATTGCTTGAACCACACTTGAAGACCCTGATTTGCACTAGAAAATCGCTTCAAATCACCTAAGAAATCACTGTAAAAATCCTCCCTTTCGAGCTCCCTTTAAAGCTGCAACTCAGGTTGATTTCCACCTAGTTGTCGACTACTCCTATAGTCGTTGTCTCACAATGACTTAATCCACGTCGGCAAAACTCCAACAGATACATTGACAGTCGACTGCAATTACCCATCAGTAGAATGCCAAGGTAGTAGTTGACTGACCAGTCGACTACCGAGCATTCTGCTCTTGCAACCAACCCATCAGTCGACTGCCCTTCTTTCAGTCGACTGATCAAGCAGTTGAAGTGTCGGTCGAGGCGCCTTGCATCTGTGGCCGGCACAGCCGAGGCCAGTCGAGGCACCGCCTCGAATGGGACACCAGTCGAGGTGCCTTGCGTCTATGATGGAAGCTCGACCGCAGTCAATCGCCAGTCAACTCACGACAGTCTACTGGTCATAATCCCAGTCGACTGCTCGATGTCGACTCGGCTGTCAAGTGTCAAAACACTTGACCAATCGACTGGTCCATATCCCCAGTCGACTGCTACACCTCAACCATGAGAATTACCCCAAGTATGATGCCCTCATACTTGCTAGACAACCCTTAGTCTAAACCTAAGCCTTCTAGTCACCTCCATCAGTCTCACGCCTATCGGATCCCTCTAAGTCATCCATGACTTGTTCATCAATACGCTAGCCTTCTGGTACTTCCATCGGCTATTGTCATGCTATCGTGGCCTATACCGCCAAGACATATTTGGGCTTACACTGCCAAGACTACCGCTTGGATTTTACACCGCCAAACCATTAGACTTATACTGCTAAGACTCCCGCTTACACTTTACGTCGCCGATATCAACCCTTGGACTTCCCATGCCAACCCATGTTGGACATTCCATTTGCCAAGACTTAAGCATGGACTTTCCCTTGCCAAGACCCATGCTTGGACTTTCCATGCCAACCCATGTTGGACTTTCCAATTTCCAACCCATGTTGGACTTTCCAATTGCAAGACTCAAGCTTGGACTTTCCCTTGCAAAGACCCATGCTTGGACTTTCCATGCCAAGTACCCATGACTTGGACTTTCCTTGCCAAGTGTCCCACTTGGACTTCTCCATTATGGTCAACCCCAAGTCAACCATCTAGTCAACCCATTGTCAAACAACGGTCAACTCCTTTGTCAAACATCAATGGCAAACATCAAAACACTACTCGAGTCCAACTTGAGTCTGGTCAATCGTGACCTAGGTAGATTGCACCAACAATCTCCCCCTTTTTGATGTTTGACAAAAACCAACATCTTTGAGTTAGAACACTAACTCAAACCAATCCTTCTAATTTTCAAAATTGGGAATTTCCAAATTCTCCCCCTTTTTGACATACACCAAAAAGGTTCTCCTCAAGGGTGTTGATGTCTCATATCCCAATGAGATCTTACAATCTCCCTCTTGGTCCAAAAATATCTAGGATGCCTTCACTTTCCTAGTGATAAGTCCCATATCACTAAAGAGAGGCAATCCTCACTTCTCTAAAATCTCAAAATTCTCTCCCTCATGAGGAAGAACACATCCATTATCCCATGATAGATAACCTCCCCCTAAAGGCTTGCTTCCCCTTGAGCATTGCACCAACAATGTCCTTGGAGAGACCCTAAGCCTATAGGAACAATAAACCATTAAAATTAAGGTTAAATGTTCAATATTGAAATTTCACACACCTTAAACTTGATACACACCCAAACAACTCTCCTAATCCATATCCAATGGATTTTTATCCTTTCCAATACTTTCCAAAGCATATCCTAGGGTTAGGAGCAGTTAGGGTAGCCCAACATAGTTGAAATCAGGCTAAACAACCTTTGTTTGCCCAAAATTAGCATTGGCAGTCGACTGCCCTATGCATTAGTCGACTGAGAAAGCTTTCAGTTGAGTGATAGCAGCTCCAGTCGAGGCGCCGCCTCGACTGGTTTCTGACTATCGAAATTGCATTTTCAGAACATCTTTAGAAATGCATAAGTAATTCTAGAAAATTTGAAAAATCATGAAAATTTGACCACACATTACTTATGCCAACCACTATGGGTGAAAAATATTAGAAAAATAAAATACCCATAAAATATTGAGATTGATATAAAGTTTAAAAATATTGAAAAGTTCAAAGTTTTGACCCTACTTTGTATCAACTCTATCAATGGTGATTGCTATCAAAAGATAGGCTTCACCAAGGTTTTTCAAAATGATTTTAAAATGGTTTTAAAACCTTATATTGAACCATGGTATATGGGCTTAATGCACATGACTTGTACATAAGCTTTCCTCATGATTCCTCTATGGTATAAGATGAGTTTGAGTTCATCTAGATGCAAAAATTATGCACCTTGAACTTAACTCATTTCCTAGCATCTCACATATTTCTAGGGTGTTTGAAAACACACACATATCAATTTGATGTGAGATATGGGTTTTGTTCATCATAATCTAAGGTATCATGCATTTTTCTAAGGCAACACTGTTGGGTTTCCGGCACCGCGGCGTGTGTGTGTTCGATCATGTTTCGTAAACATGAGCACAGCGGAAGCAATAAAAATAATAAATACTCCTATTTATTACAACACACACAACACACGCATGCTATTACAACAAGTGTAGACATAACCGTAAATTAAAATTGCAATAAAAGGAAATTAAACTACGTTATACCTTCCGTATGACGTGTAGCGGGAACGGCATCAACCGGAACGATCCTCGTAAGAATCGCTCTATCCGTATCACGCCGAGCTCCTCGGGATGACTTCGCTAAGTCACGAGCCGTCTTCGTGACGGGTTACTAGCCTCGTGTTGAAGACGACGTGATCGAGAGATGATCACGATCCGAATCCAAAATTCGGATCCAAACGAGTCCTCAAACTCGCTTCTCCGAGAGGTATTCGCCAACCGCTTGACGAATCCTTCGCCCTCCACCTCAGAGGATTACCGGAGATCAAATCCCCGTAAGTTAGCCGCTGTCGGAGCACTCAACCGCCGCCCAAACGACGCCCGACGAGAGGAGAGAAGCTGTCCAGAAAAACTGGACAGCTTGGTGGAGGAGATAGGCGCCGGCCAACAAAGGAAGCCAAGTGCTCACCTTGATGCCAAACCTAAGGAGGATCACCGGAACTCTTCCGGCAGCAGCTCGACACCGGCGAGGAGGAAGGAAGCCGCCTTCTGGACGCCGGTTGGAGGAGCTATGGGCTGGGCGGCACCACAAGCTGGGCGGCAACAATGTGTTGGGCGGCTAGGGTTTGGATGATTGGATAGGGTTTAACAATCCTTAAGCCCACTTTTATAGAGAACTAATTCTCTTAATGGTTAATGGATCATATCCATAAAGCCCGTTAACCCGCTTCCATTAAGATAAGTTAAAATAAACCAAACCATGATGGTTTATTTTAAGTTAAAACGAACCAACCAACTTTGGTTCATTCGCTTAAAATAAACCAAACCCTTTGGTTTATTCTCATCCATTGGATTAGAACCAAACCATTTTGGTCCATCCATTATGTCTTCATAAGACACGGCCCATCCACGCTTCCATTGCGATCAAACAATTTCATGCTCGCTTATGTTTGGTCCAACCAAACATAGTTTCTCTCGGCCGAGAATCTCATTCTCAAGCTCGCTTTAAATCCTTTGGATTACACTCGCGCGTGTGACCAAATAGGTTCTCGGTTTATGTTGGCCGCCTATAATTAACCATTAATTATAGAACGATCATGAGTGGCACCTAGTAGTACATCATGATCCCCAATTAACCGAAAAGATCAACGCTGATCCGTAACTATTTCTCAAACCCTTCAAGAGCTCGAATGAATCGTGCCCCATTCCTTCACTCATCTTATACCCACTTGGTTCAGGACATGGTCTATTGTGTCAGCCCTCACTAGGTCGACTACGCCACACCTAGCCCAAGTATCATTTCCTCGCCCCACGGATTCTAGTTACTCCACATGTATCAAGAGTACCTTACTCTAAACATGTAATGCCAAAGACTTTAGTAACAATCCGACGAGAGGCCATGGGTATACATCTCCTCGCAAGGAGTGGTGAATCCTTTATAGGCTATTCAAACACCTTCGATCACTCGACTTATACCCAATCATCCCGGTCCACATCTCCTTAGAGATGTTTGCTTAAGATGTCAAAGCATAAGTCTCCATGATCAAGATGACTTGAATACCGCAAGTCAAAGGAACATCGCACTTAAGCCATAAAGAAGAACTTCATTGACATATCTATATATGCAGAGAACCATATGAAGTCTTACTACCGGTCACTCCAATGAACTAGTTACCATAACTAGCATCCACGATTAACTGACATCACTATGTCTCCACCGGAGAATCACCGCTTGGATACACCAAGGAGTATACCTCGTGCTAGTCTCGCGAGAATTGATGGTGTCGGATCCATCAATTCATCGACTAGGATAATTCCGATACATCACAATTACACATGTAGAGATACTCACTAGTTGTGATCCAATCACAAATTCTCTCATGCTGTGAATCGTATCGTGGACATTCAGTAAATGAGTTTAAGATCCAATCAAATACATAAAACATGTATACTCAAATAGTGAATCTTCATTTATCATATAAATGGTTCATACATAATGCGATTGCCTTAGGACATCTCTCATATATTACTAACAGACTCCCACTTGGCCTAATGCCAATCGCTACGGTATTCAATACCATAAGCACCAACATGACCCTCAAACTTACTTTGAGGTAATGCTTTAGTCAAAGGATCCGCTAAGTTCCTTTCAGTGGGAATTTTCTCGATTTGTATTTCGTTCCTACTGATGATCTCTCTGATAAGATGATAGCGCGAAGCACATGTTTGATCGCTGATGAGACCTTGGCTCTTTCGTCGCAATTGCTCCATTGTTGTCGCAGTAGACCGGTATTGCTTCAACAATGGCCGGAATCACACCAAGTTCATGAACGAACTTCTTGATCCAAACCGCCTCTTGCCGCCTGGCCGCAATATATTCTCGCTGGTAGAATCCGCGCCTCTTGTTTGGAACTTTTCCAACTCATCGCGCTCTATTCAAGGTGAACACGATCCGCATCGAGACTGAATCATCCTTGTCCGCATTCGAAGCCGCATCCGTGATACCCGCGTATCACCATGTCCCCTTCTCCATATATTAGGAACACATCCTTAGTTCTTCTCAAGTACTTAAGGATCGCCTTAATACCGCCAATGATCCATTCTGGATCGACTGAGTATCCGCTCGTGACACTCGAGCATACGATACATCGGGCCTCGTACATAACATAGCATACATGATAGATCCTATTGCGGATGCATAGGGAATCTTACTCATGCAAATCCTCTCGTCTTCTGTGCGCGGACACATAGACTTCGAAAGGTGTACCCCATGCCTGATGGGCAGATAACCTTTCTTGGATTCCGACATGCTAAACCTCTTTAGCACTCGGTCTATATATGTAGACTGCGAAAGACCAAGCAACTGTTTCGATCTATCTCTATAGATCTTAATCCCAAGGATGTAGGTTGCTTCTCCCAGGTCTTTCATGGAGAATGTCTTGGATAACCAAACCTTAATCGATCAGAAGATTGACACATCGTTTCCTATAAGTAATATGTCATCGACATACAATACTAGGAACACGACTGCACTCCCACTAACCTTCTTGTACACACAAGGTTCGTCTAGATTTTGTGAGAAATCAAACTTTTTGATCGTCTCATCAAAACGGATATTCCAGCTCCTGGATGCTTGCTTCAATCCATAAATGGATCGTCGCAATTTGCATACCTTGGTTTTATCAACCGATGTGAAACCCTCAGGCTGTATCATATACACGCCCCTCGAGCGTTTCCATTAAGGAAAGTCGCTTTACATCCATCCGCCATATCTCATAATCATAATGAGCCGCTATGGCGGAGCATCCGAATGGATTTAAGCATAGCTACTAGCGTAATAGGTTTCGCCATAATCAACACCTTGTTTTTGACGATATCCTTTCGCCACCAATCTAGCCTTATAGGTAATCACATTACCATCCATGTCGGTTTTCTTCTTGAAACCCACTTGCACCCTATAGGCTTTATGCCTTCAGGTGGGTCAACCAAGTTCCAAACTTGGTTTTCGTACATGGAATCCATTTCACTTCATGGCACCAAGCCACTTATCCCTTTCTCAACTTGTCAAGACTTCTTCATAACTGTAGGCTCTCATCATCAATGAGTAACACGTCCGCTCAATTCACTTACGAAATCCATATCTCTCGTGAATATTTGTTCTACCAGATCTACGAAGATGTGGTGTTACAATAGGTCCAGCCGATTGCTCATCACTATGAGTTGTCGGCTGTTGTGCTTCACCAGGTATCTCATCAATGTCTATTTGAGTCTCTCGAGCCTCCTCAAGCTCGACGGCACTCCCACTGTTTTCTTGCAAGAGAAACTCTTTCTCTAGAAACACAGCATGCCTTGAAACAAACACCTTTTGTTCCACAGGATGATAGAATTGGTAACCCCTTGTTTCCTTAGGGTATCCAATAAATAGACATTTATCAGACTTAGCATCCAGTTTGTCTGATACAGTCCGCTTCACATAAGCAGGACAACCCCATATCTTCAAGTAAGATACATGAGGTTTCTTACCATTCCATATCTCATATGGAGTAGTTGAGACTACCTTGGTAGACATTCTGTTTAACAAGTAAACAGCTGTCTGTAGTGCATAACCCCAAAAGGACTTGGGAAGAGTTGCATGATTCATCATTGACCTGACCATGTCCAACAAGGTCCGGTTACGCCTCTCAGATACACCATTATGCTGTGGTGTATAGGGCGGAGTCCATTGAGACAATATGCCATTGTCTCTTAGATAATCAAGAAACTCTTGACTTAAGTATTCACCACCTTGATCCGATCGAAGTATTTTAATACTCTTGTCATATTGTTTCTCTACTTCATTTCTGAATTCTTTGAACCTTTCAAAGGCTTCAGACTTGTGTTTCATCAAGAACACATACCCAAACCGTGAGTGATCATCGGTGAAGGTAATGAAGTAGCTATAGCCTCCTAAAGCTTGAGTTGACATAGGTCCACATACATCAAGATGTACTAAACCTAGTAACTCTCCCACTCGCTCACCTTTTCCAAAAGGTAACTTAGTCATCTTGCCTTTTAAGCATGATTCGCATGTATCGTATGAATCCAATTCAACGATTCGAATTCCACATCGGTGTAATTCGGACATGCGTTTCTTGCTTATATGGCCAAGACGACAATGCCACATATAGGAGTCTATGTGATTATCCTTTCGAGCACGCTGTTGCTCGCTTCGATATTGAAAATGTCACCGGATACGCCCAACGATAAATGCCATTACTCAAAGTTCCAGTTCCATAAAGTACGCCATTCAAAGTTATATAACAACAATTGTTACTAAACGTTAAATGGAAACCATTTCTATTTAAGCAGGAAATAGAAACAATGTTCTTTATTAGAGAAGGAACATAATATCAATTGTCCCAAGACTAGTCCACTAGGAGCTTCAACAAATAAGTTCCGATGGCATCGCAAGAACCTTTGCTCCATTGCCAACTCGCAAATTTGACTCCCCTCTGACAAGTCTTCTTCTATTCCTTAGCCCCTGTATGTCATTACATATATGTGAGCTACACCCAGTATCCAATACCCAAGTGTCTAAGGAAATAGAATGACAATCAATAACGAAGATACTTGAAGAGGATGGGGCATCGGATGCCTTCTTCTTCTTCATGGACTCAAGATAAATCTTGCAGTTTCTTCGCCAGTGGCCTTCCTTGCCACAGTGATGGCAAGTGCCCTTTATACTGGGTTCCGCCTTCTTTGCCTTTTTCTTTCCTTTCTTCTCTTTTGCCTTCCTCTTAGAACCTTTCTTTGAGGAATCAACTGAACCGCCTTCTCCTCATGCTTCATGTAAGGCTCCACGAC
This sequence comes from Wurfbainia villosa, assembly GCA_025175895.1. Lineage (NCBI taxonomy): Eukaryota > Viridiplantae > Streptophyta > Magnoliopsida > Zingiberales > Zingiberaceae > Wurfbainia > Wurfbainia villosa. The sequence continues at coordinate 6,395,714 of JAKLTH010000147.1, forward strand.
TCTCAAGATATTGAGGAGCTCGGGAATGGTGGATTCCAATTTGTTCATCCGATAGTTCATCACAAATTGCGAGAAACTCTTGGGCAAACAATGCAGAATTAAGTCAATACTTAACTCATGATCCATCACAAAACCGAGGGTAGCTAGCCGCTCGATGTACCCGTTCATCTTTAGCACAAACTGTACTACAGACGAACCTTCTTGCATCTTCGTGGTGAAGAGGAGCCTAGAGACCTCGAACCTTTCGGATCTCGCTTGCTCATCGAACAACTCATGAAGATGGAAGACCATAGTGTTAGCATCCTACCATTGCCACGCTAGCATGATGCAACTCGCCAGCTCAGAATCTGCCACATGCTTCTGATAGACCAACATTTGGTCTGGAGTTGCATCGTCCTTAGGACGGTCAGGAAGAGGCTCTTCAAGGACATATGCAAGCTTTTCCACCTTGAGAACAATTCTCAGGTTTCTAAGCCAGTCCAGGAAGTTAGGCCCAGTCAGTTTGTTCGAATCCAAAATAGTGCGCAAATTCAAAGACGTCATGATCAATTTATTGACCTAGAAATACAAAATGAGCATATATGAGAAAATGATTTTAAAATGCATCAATGTACATTTATAAATCCCATTCATTTTTCGAATTTCAAAAAACCCCAAAATCACTTCGGGAGATTGTAGGTCCATCTCCGAATGGGCTGATATCCATCATAGTTATGAACAACCTTGGAGAGAGTCCAACAAGCCATTCATAACTACGACGGTAGGTATCATCTATACCGATTGCATATCACGTATATGCAACTATCACAATGTGCTATCAACTAATTGAATGTTCACACATACATCGGGTTGTTAACACATTAACAAGTATGCATCATATGCATAACACCCAACTTCACCTCCCTTTACATCGACCTTGGAGAGAGTCCAACAAGCCGATGCTCCAGGTTAAAGCCAACCCATTAATCGGGACATAGTTTTAATATGGTTAGAGCGCATTCAACCAATTAGCCCAGCTTTGAGAGAGTCCAACAACCAAAGCTAACGATTGACCTCTGACTCTTACCATATTAGTATTAAACTATTCCATGGTTTGAACATATTCAGGTTCGAGCCGGGCTTGGAGAGAGTCCAACAACCCAAACAAGAAACAGAACTCTGGTTCTAACCATATTAATGGAAGGTGTAGGCTTTAATATTGATTAAGGGTTTTTATGTCTCATCCTCTTTGCATGCAAATAACTATTATCTACATGGCATGGCATACATGGCATACATCTACATGTCACGACACGCATGACATAATGTTATGCATCTAATGCAATTACATGGCATACAATTATGTCATGTCTATATTTCCTTATATGTCATAACTATTTATGGAAATAAAATATGTTTAAGATTTGATTCTCCAAATCAAATCATAATTAAATTAGGAAACAAATTTCCAAATCTAATCACATATTTTATTCATGGAATTATTTGATTAAGGAAAATCTATTTAGGAAACCAATTTCCTAAATCATTAAAACTACTTATGGAAATAAAATATTTTAAGATTTGATTTCTCAAATCAAATCATGATTAAATTAGGAAACAAATTTCCAGAATCTAATCAAATATTTTATTTATGGAAAATATTAATTTCCATAAATACTTCCAACTTTCCAAAAGTGGAAGATTTCCATAAATACTTCTAGACTTTCCAAAATTGAAAAATTTCCATAAATACTTCTAAATTTCCAAAATTAGAAAATTTCCATAAATACATTATGACTATCGCAAAACCATTTTACGATTATGTCGAAACACAACCTGGGCTCTGATACCACTGTTGGGTTTCCGACAAGGCAGGTGTGTGTTCGATCATGTTTCGTAAACATGAGCACAGCGGAAGCAATAAAAATAATAAATACTCCTATTTATTACAACACACACAACACACGCATGCTATTACAACAAGTGTAGACATAACCGTAAATTAAAATTGCAATAAAAGGAAATTAAACTACGTTATACCTTCCGTATGACGTGTAGCGGGAACGGCATCAACCGGAACGATCCTCGTAAGAATCGTCTCTATCCGTATCCACGCCGAGCTCCTCGGGATGACTTCGCTAAGTCACGAGCTTCGTCTTCGTACGGGTTACTAGCCTCATGTTGAAGACGACGTGATCGAGAGATGATCACGATCCGAATCCAAATTCGGATCCAAAACGAGTTCTCAAAACTCGCTTCTCCGGAGAGGTATTCGTCAACCGTTTGACGAATCCTTCGTCCTCCACCTCAGAGGATTACCAGAGATCAAATCCCCGGTATGTTAGCCGCTGTCGGAGCACTAACCGTCGTCCAAACGACGCTCCGACGAGAGGAGAAGAAGCTGTCCAGAAAAACTGGACAGCTTGGTGGAGGAGATAGGCGCCGGCCAACAAAGGAAGCCAAGTGCTCACCTTGATGCCAAACCTAAGGAGGATCGCCGGAACTCTTCCGGCAGCAGCTCGACGCCGGCGAGGAGGAAGGAAGCCGCCTTCTGGACGCCGGTTGGAGGAGCTATGGGCTGGGCGGCACCACAAGCTGGGCGGCAACAATGTGTTGGGCGGCTAGGGTTTGGATGATTGGATTAGTTAGGGTTTAACAATCCCTTAAGCCCACTTTTATAGAGAACTAATTCTCTTAATGGTTAATGGATCATATCCATAAAGCCCGTTAACCCGCTCCATTAAGATAAGTTAAAATAAACCAAACCATGATGGTTTATTTTTAAGTTAAAACGAACCGAACCAACTTTTAGTTCATTCGTTTAAAATAAACCAAACCCTTTGGTTTATTCTCATCCATTGGATTAGAACCAAACCATTTTGGTCCATCCATTATGTCTTCATAAGACACGGCCCATCCACGCTTCCATTGCGACTGAAACAATTTCATGCTCGCTTTATGTTTGGTCCAACCAAACATAGTTTCTCTCGGTCTGAGAATCTCATTCTCAAGCTCGTTTTAAATCCTTTGGATTACACTCGTTGTGCGTGTGACCAAATAGGTTCTCGGTTTATGTTGGCCGTCTATAATTAACCATTAATTATAGAACGATCATGAGTGGCACCTAGTAGTACATCATGATCCCCAATTAACCGAAAGATCAACCCGCTTGATCGAACTATTTCAAACCCTTCAAGAGCTCGAATGAATCGCCCCATTCCTTCACTCATCTTATACCCACTTGGTGAACATGATCTATTGTGTCACCTCACTAGTGACTACGTCACACCTAGCCCAAGTATCATTTCCTCGTCCTACGGATTCTAGTTACTCCACATGTATCGAAGAGTACCTTACTCTAAACATGTAATGCTTTGGCCAAAGACTTTAGTAACAATCCGACAAGAGGCCATGGGTATACATCTCCTCGCAAGGAGTGGTGAATCCTTTATAGGCTATTCAAACACCTTCGATCACTTCGACTTATACCCAATCATCCCGGGTCCACATCTCCTTAGAGATGTTTGCTTAAGATGTCAAAGCATAAGTCTCCATGATCAAGATGACTTGAATACCGCAAGTCAAAGGAACATCGACTTAAGCCACAAGAAGAACTTCATTGACATATCTATATATGCAGAGAACCATATGAAGTCTTACTACCGGTCACTCCAATGAACTAGTTACCATAACTAGCATCCACGATTAACTCCGGACATCACTATGTCTCCAGCCAGTGAGAATCAGCTGCTTGGATACACCAAGGAGTATACCTCGTGCTAGTCTCAACAGAATTGATGGTGTCCAGATCCATCAATTCATCGACTAGGGATAATTCCGATACATCACAATTACACATGTAGAGATACTCACTAGTTGTGATCCAATCACAAATTCTCTCATGCTGTGAATCGTATCGTGGACATTCAGTAAATGAGTTTAAGATCCAATCAAATACATAAAACATGTATACTCAAATAGTGAATCTTCATTTATCATATAAATGGTTCATACATAAGGCGATTGCCTTAGGACATCTCTCATATATTACTAACAAATACTACTTGATTCCCTTATACATGGGACTTCAAGTCATGCCAATTGTCCTTAAATGAATTTTATTAATGCATGAATGATGATTATGGCATAAATAATAGCATAAATAAAAATATGTGCCAATAATCATGATGTCATAACATATGATTAAATCTAAATACACATGACATAAAAGATAAACCCTAAACATGATCATGAAATTTTATATGATTGAAAATAAGAATGATGTCATGACATGTTATATGACAATAAAGGCATGTCAAATAAAATATAAAGCATAAGGATACCTAAATTTTAATATTAGTTTCCATTTGTTAGGATTAATTCCATTTTTCGATATTATCACCTATCTCCCAAGTGTGCCAAAATCCAAAACGACACACCATGTCCTCTAAACCTAGTTTGTGTCAATTTGATCAATTTTTTTTTAGTTCTCAAAATATATTGGCACATCCTAAAAACTTTAGGATTAAATTCAATTACGTGTGTGAAGCCTCTAAAATAATCCTTAAAGGAACTAGGAATCGTCCTGGCGTATCACTATTAATATTCTCGATGATTTGAGAATTGTCTTACTGTGACACACAGAGCCAATCATGTTATGATTGTTGTATGGACTTTATTATATCATATTCCTATTTATAAAGGCATGGTTATTATATTTACTTGTATTGGTGCCAAATAACTAAATATAATAATGTCCTTGAGTAGTAGGTTCTTATCTATATCAATCGATTGGTTGAATCGTTATTGAGATGATATAGAGAACATTATTCTTAATCATTCCTAGTCGAGTATTAACATTCAAGGACAATGTTAATGCATAGAGACTAGCATGTAGGTCAACACGATGACTTGATCTCACAAGTCATGGATATGAGATATCAAGTTGACACATGGGTATGCATTGGAGAATGTATACTGAATGACCCGCCATGAGAAAGTATCATGGATCGTTATATGAGTGTCATATACTTTCTCATGTGGCTATTAGTATGACTGTTAGTCCTTAGACCTGAAGTCACCATGGTTCCCTACATAAGGAGTTGCATACTTTGGCTTCGTCAAACGTCACCCGTAAATGGGTGGACTATAAAGGCGATTACTGAGTATGTAACAAATTATGCGGAGGGATGTGAGTGATGTAGATGGGATCTATCCCTCCTATATGACGGGGGTGACATCGATATTCTTGATAGAGTGAGACCACGAAGTGCATGACCATGCCCAAATGAATCAATATGAGATATTGAGCTCATTTGATTAGAGTGAGTCTACTTGGAGTTCAAGATTTAGATTGTACCGAGGATGACACGGTCTATGCCTCGATTGGTCAATCTAGATGTCAAGGAAAGAGGGACATTGTCACATATTGTGAGAGTCACAATTAGTAGTCACAAAGGTGATGTTGGAGCTCAACATTCTTGTAACTTGGGTAGCAATGATGTGTTGCTAGATACCGCTCATTGCTTATGTTCCTAAATCGGTTTAGGGACATTGCCAACGTTACAAGAACCTATAGGGTCACACATATAAGAGCAATTAGATGGAGATTAGGTTCATATGATGAACCATGAGGATTAGGTTCATGGGATGAACCAAATTGGATTAAGAGTAATCCAAATTAGACTAATTGAGTTAGACTCAAGTTGATTCAAGTGTTGAATGAGTCTAATTTAGATTTAATTCATCAAATCAATTTAAATTAAATGAATAGAGATTCATTAAATTAAATTGACTTGAGTCAAGTGGTTAGATTTGATCAACCATGGGAGATTAGAGGTCAAGTTTGACTTGACTTGAGAGGGAAGATGAAAGGTCAAGTTTGACTTGACCAAATGCCATGTCATGATGATGACTTGGCATGGCCGGCCAATGATGATGCTCCACATCATCATTGACTTTGTCAATTGGTGCCACATCATGAGGGAGACCAAGGGTCATGGGAGTTACATGCATGCATGTAACCCCCTCTCCATGAAGTGGCCGGCAACTTCTTGATGAGGATGAATTGAATTTGGGTAACTCCATCTTCTTCTTCCTAGCATCATCTTCTTCCTTGGATGAATTTCCCTCAAGCTCTCCCTCTCCTTCCTCATCTTGCCGAGATCTTCTAGGAGTGCTAGCACACTCAAGTTTGTCTCTTTCTCCACCTATTGCTTGTGTGGATACCAATAGAGGAGTGTGCACTTGACACTCTCGAGTTCCGGCGAACTTTTGGACGAGCGGGATAAGCGAAGGGCGTCGCTACGAGGGTAATGAAATCACCTCTTAGATCTAAGGTAGATCTAGGGTTTTTAGTAAGCACATACATGTTTTATTTTAATATATCTTACTTGCGGATCCGTGGCGGGGCTTAGAGGTTTCATAGCGAAAAGCGGTTTTTGCGGCTCGGAAAAACCCAACAGTGGTATCAGAGCCACGTGCGAAGCATGTATGTGCTTCATTTTTGTAATTTTTGTATTAGATATAAAAAATTACAGATTTATATGTTTCTGTAAATTTCCTATTTTTATAGAATTTTTGGCTATTTTTTCTCGAAGAATCGAAGCAACGAGTGTTGGGACACTTGTAGGCTTCAACCGTCGAGAAAAACTCTCTGAAACGGCGAGTTCTCGCTTTAGGTTTTTGGGACAGTGACTTAAGTCGCTGTAAGATCATTGTAGGGACACTCGCAAAGTTTATTTTGCGAGTAGGGGCGCTGCCCCTATCCCCGAAAGGGGCCTTGTCCTGCAATCGCGCCCGAAAACCGCTTAGCGGGACCGTTACGGAGAGGTGACTCATAAAATTGAAAAAACATAGGAAAAATTATAGAAATTTTCTGTAAAAATACATAATTTATAATTATGTATAATTCTGTGATTGTCATGGCCCAATAACCCCAATATGATTGGATGTGATGTGTTGTAATTCATAATACGGCCTGCGTGTCATTTTTGTGGTTGTGCGTGTTGTATAGTGTATGCGACCTGCGCGTCGTACCTCTTCTTATGATATTCTAGTTGTAAATAGTTTTAGACTTGAATGTAACTCGAGTTTCATATTTGTAATGTACAAAATAGAGCGGTGGAAAGTCCACTTGAAGACGAGGTTACGAGAAGGGTGCCGACGACACATGGCAGTCAAAGGAAGCGCTTGGAGAAGCCGCTAGCCTTAGGTTGACCGTCCGATCTTCTCATTGGCTTGAGAAGATCGTAGTAGGGCCATGACTACATCACAGTTAAACATATATATATATATATATATATATATATATATATGCTTTTATGTATGTGATGCATGCTAGTAGAATAATGCTTGTATGTATATGATGCATGCTAGGATAATTTTCTTGTATGTATATGATGCATGCTAGAATAATGATTGTATGTATGTGATGCATGCTAATATAGGATAATAAAGGCCTAAATGTGTATAAGATACACATTACGATTAGATTAGATCATAATCGAATCAACTCGAAAATGCCTACCGAGCCTTGATACCCATCACTACCTCGATCATTTATTGTTGTTGAATCTGCCAAATCAGAGCAACACATATTATCTTGGTAGGGTGCGGAGGGACAATCTTGGTCCCGCCTATCACGCTTGGGTTAGAGTAAGCTCAATTAGATTGAGCAAAACTAGTTAAACTCAATTGGATCGAGTAGAACTATAGACATATTCCAATCGTTGGAAAGATAGGTTAAGATCGCATTTACACTAAATCTTGGGCGATTTAGCCAAAGCTAACTCAAGGTCTTTTGTAAATGTGGGTTTTGATCCTATAAACAAGAGTTGCATAGAGATGTAATCGGTAATGTGTTACCCACCGATCGTACTAAGTCTTGGGCGATTTAGCCAAAGCTAACTCAAGGCTTAGTATGATGTGAATTTTGTCCCACAAGAATTATAGCTAGTTTGTATGAATCTAGTAATGTGGTTTGACCACATCAATAACTCGATTCTACAAAATTCCTATAATTTAGTGGGAGCATCATTTGATTAAAGGCCTAATTAAATGATAAAAGGAATATGATATTAATTCTCTGCATTGTATGTTGTAGATAACTATGTTGACAAACACGAACACTCTCTCTCTGTGTTCTGTCCTTGAGAAGGACAAGCTCAATGGAGCAAATTTCCTGGACTGGTACAGGAACCTGAGAATTGTTCTCACCCAAGAAAGGAAGTTGTACGTCCTGGAGAAGCCCATTCCGGAGGCACCTCCTGCCACTGCCTCGCGAGCTGACAAAGATGCTTACAAGAAGCATCAAGATGATGCATTAGATGTGTCATGTCTTATGCTCGCGACCATGAACTCTGAGCTTCAGAAGCAACACGAGTTCATGAATGCTTATGATATGGTTGGACATCTTCGTCAACTATATCAAGGATAAGCTAGGCATGAGAGATATGAAGTTTCTAAGGCATTATTTGGGTCCAAAATGGAAGAAGGGACTCCCGTAGGTACATATGTACTCAAGATGATTGGGTACGTAGAGAACCTACAAAGGCTGGGATTCCCACTTGGCCAAGAGCTGGCCACTGACCTGATCTTGCAATCTTTGCCACAAGCCTTCAATCAATTTGTCATGAATTATAACATGAATGAAATTGATAAGCCATTGCCTGAAATGCTCAGCATGTTGAGAATTGCTGAGCTTAACCTTAAGAAGGGAAAATCTGACACCATTTTGATGGTGCAAAAGAAGAAAGGCAAGGGCAAGCCTAAAGGTAAGGGAAAGTCCCAAAGCCAAGGGCAAAGGCAAAGAACTTAAACCCAAAGGAGGGGTAGCCAAGGAAGGGGCTTGCTTCCACTGCAAGGAAGCTGGACACTGGAAGCATAACTGCAAAGCTTACCTGGAAGATCTTAAGAAGAAAAGAAGTGAGACTTCTACTTCAGGTATAAATGTTATAGAAGTCAATCTATCTATTTCTTCATCATGGGTATTAGATACTGGATGTGCATCTCACATTTGTACCAATGTGCGGGCGCTGAGAAATAGCAGGGCATTGACAAAGGGCGAGGTGGACCTACGAGTAGGCAATGGAGCAAGGGTTGCTACTGTTGCTGTAGAAACTTATGATCTATCTTTGCCCTCTGGGTTTGTACTAGAATTAGATGAATGTTGTTATGTGCCTGCCTTAACTAAGAACATCATTTCAGTTTCTTGTTTGGACAAGAAAGGTTTTTCATTTATAATAAACAACAAATGTTGTTCAGTTTATTTAAATGATATGTTCTATTGTAGTGCACCTCTAATGAACGGACTCTACTTTCTAGACTTAGAGAGCCCTATCTATAACATAAGTACCAAGAGGTTCAAGTCAAATGAGTTGAACCAAACCTATCTCTGGCACTGTCGCTTAGGTCACATAAATGAGAGTCACTTATCTCAGCTCCATAAGGATGGGCTGCTAGACTCATTTGATTTTGAATCATATGAGATATGCGAGTCTTGCCTTTTAGGCAAGATGACCAAGACTCCCTTTAGTGGACACAGCGAAAGAGCAACAAATTTGTTAGGACTTATACATAGTGATGTATGTGGTCCTTTCAATGTTGCTGCTAGAGGTGGTTATAGGTACTTCATTACATTTACTGATGACTTCAGTAGATATGGTTATGTGTATCTCATGACACACAAATCAGAATCCTTTGAAAAGTTCAAAGAATTCAAGAATGAAGTACAAAACCAGCTTGGCAAGAGTATTAAGATACTTCGATCCGATCGAGGTGGAGAATACCTTAGCCATGAGTTTCGTGACTATCTAGCTGAGTGTGGGATTCTATCCCAACTCACTTTTCCTGGAACACCACAGTGGAATGGTGTATCCGAAAGGAGGAATCATACCCTATTAGATATGGTACGATCTATGATGAGTCACATAGATCTTCCTATATCCTTTTGGGGATATGCTCTAGACACAGTAGCCTTTACCCTTAACCGTGTACCATCCAAGGCTGTGATAAAGACACCATATACGATATGGACAGGGAGAAATCCCAAGATGTCTTTCATGAGGATTTGGGGTTGTGAGGCTTACGTTCGACGTCAAGTATCAGACAAACTGGGACCCAAATCTGATAGGTGCTATTTTGTTGGATATCCCAAGGCTACAAAGGGATATTACTTCTACATTCCCAGTCAGCACAAAATGTTTCTGGCAAAGACTGGAGTTTTTCTAGAAAGGGATTTTCTTTCTAGAAAAACTAGTGGGAGTACCTTCGATCTTGAAGAAATTCAAGATAAGAACCATAGCACTAAGGCCTTGATGGAGGTTGAACAGGAATCACAAAGTGTTGTGGGTGATGAGGTTGTTGCACAAAGAGTTGTGGAACAACCACCTGTTCAGGTAGACCTACCTCTCCGCAGATCTGATATGGTACGTCGTCAGCCTGAGAGATACTCATTTCTCTTGTGTGACCATGATGACGTTATGCTCATTGAGAATGAGCCTACCTCCTATCAAGAAGCTGTGATGAGCTCAAATTATGAGAAATGGCTAGAGGCCATGAGATCCGAGATGGAATCCATGTACACCAACAAAGTATGGACTTTTTTTGATCCACCTGAAGGGGTCAAACCCATTGGGTGTAAGTGGGTCTTTAGGAGAAAGACTGACATGGATGGACTTACGCATACCTATAAGGGCCAATTGGTGGCTAAAGGTTTTAATAAAATTCATGGTATTGACTATGATGAAACCTTTTCTCCAGTGGCGATGTTTAAGTCCATTCGGATCTTGCTTGCTATTGCAGCATACCACGATTATGAGATCTAGCAGATGGATGTCAAAACTACGTTTCTTAATGGAAACTTACTTGAGGATGTGTACATGACACAACCTGAGGGTTTTGTTGATCCATAGCATACTGGGAAAGTATGCAAGCTGCAAAGGTCCATTTATGGGCTAAAGCAAGCTTCTCGGAGCTGGAATCTTTGATTCGATGATGCGATCAAACAGTTTGGTTTCATCAAGAATGAAGATAAACCCTATGTATACAAGATGGTTAATGGGAACACAGTTGTCTTCTTTATATTGTATGTGGATGACATACTACTCATTGGGAATGACATCCCTTCACTACAGTCTGTGAAGACTTGGCTAGGGACGTGCTTCTCAATGAAGGACTTAGGTGAAGCAGCCTGTATTCTAGGCATCAAGATCTATAGAGATAGATCTAAGAGATTGCTTGGCCTAAGTCAGAGTACATACATTGACACGGTATTACTACGGTTTGCCATGCAGAATTCCAAGAAGGGACTTCTGCCGATGTCACATGGTGTGAGTCTTTCGAAGACTCAAAGTCTCTCTTCTAGAGAGGAGAGAGACCGCATGGATAAGATCCCTTATGCATCTGCTATAGGATCTATCATGTACGTCATGCTGTGTACTCGTCCTGATATCTCGTATGCTTTGAGCATGATGAGCAGATACCAGTCAGATCCAGGTGAGCGTCACTGGATAGCAGTCAAGAATATTCTTAAGTACTTGAGAAGGACTAAAGAATATTTCTTGATATTTGGAGGCGATGAGGAGCTAGCTGTCAAGAAATGACCCACCCGAGGTTGAATCACGACTGTACCAAACCATGTTGGTTAGGTACATCGATAGGGACTTCTTTACACGTTACTATAGTGACGTCATGGATATATTTGCATATTATCATCTCATGAAAATAGTATTATGCACACATGCCATTAATGATGATCTCCTTAAGGAGTTCTATCAGAACTTAAAGAAGGTAGACGATGGCCCTACCTACACTACTCGCATTGCAAAATGCGATTTAGAGTTCACTCCTGCGATATTGCAGGAGTTTCTTGAGTGTAAGCCATCGACTGATACCTTTATTTTCTACCCTACCTTCGATGCCCCTTTACCCGAGCCCTTTGACCATATATCTTTGGACTCCATGCATGAGCATGTTTTTGGCCATCCTTGTCCACTAGCTTAGAACTTATTTCCTATTACTGAACTATCTGCACCTGACAATGTACTCTACAAGGTCATTGTTGGGTGTTTTCTTCCGATTGTGACTCGGGATCTAGCCAAGATTCGGCCTCCCCATCTCTTTCTCTTGTACGCCATACGTCATAGACTAGACATAAACATTGCACTGTACATTTCATATCCCCTGTACAAGGGAAAGTGCATATGCCTTATGGCCACATCATCACTGCATGGTTAGAGTCAGTAGGCATCAACATTATAGGGAATCGCTGAGGGCACTTTCTGAGGTGTACGACTGCATATCAGTTCATAACTTCTCGTTGGCGAAGCTGCGGATGGGACAGGGGCAGATGGAGCTGGCACCTCGACCTCCGCCCAGGGCACGTGGGGATCCACCTCTAGTGCCTAGAGAGGCTGTAGAGGACTATGAGGATCCTGATGCTGCTGATGAGGATGATCAGATACCTGTAGATGCATCAGTAGCAGGTACATCAGATAGGCTTAGATAGCTAGAGGCCAGATTTCAGGAGTACCAGCAGACAGTGGACTCGGTGGACCGATGAGATACAGTAGGGCAGGGCGCATTGAGCGGCTACTCGACATATATGAGATGATGCGAGCCTAGACCTTGAGCCAGCAGCCTCCTCCACCTCCACCTTCTGTAGATGATTAGAGCTGGAGGATATTAGGATTTTTGTTTTCAGTTTTTGTAGTGAGATTGAGCGTCTCAAATCTCCATTTTGAATGTAAAAACTGAAGTTTTTTTTAATTGAATGAAATATTTTGTTTATGAAAATCACTTGTGTCTGATTGTGTGCTTGTATTATTGTATTGGTTTATGGAAAATTGCCATATCATGACATGAAATTTCATCTTATCATATAACATGTCATGCCATTGTTTAGGATTATTTTAGATGTCATGTTTGTTTTTAGATTATATCATATGCCATGACATCATGATCATTGGCCATGTGTTATTATTTTGCTATCATTATGCCATGATCATTCATGCATTTATTGTGATTAAAATTGATTTAAGGAAGAATGGCATGACTTGGAGTCCCATTTATAAGGGAATCAAGTAAGGTTGCCTAGAAAATGCATGAGGCCATAATAATCCTAACTCCACATCTCACATCACATTGACATGTATGTGTATTTATACACCCTAGATACATGTGAGATGCTAGGATAATAAGTTAGGTTCAAGGTGTATAGATAGTGCATCTAGATGAACTAAAACTTATTTCAATCATCACCAAGAATCATGAGGAAAGCTAATATACAAGTTATGTATATTTAGCCAATAAACCATGGTTCAAAATAGGTTTTCCAAAACTTTTTAAAATCAATTTAGAAAACCTTGGTGAAGTCTATCTTTTGATAGCCATCATCATTGTAGAAGTTGATACAAAGCAGATCAAAAACTTTAAAGTTTTAATAGTTTTTGAACTTTGTACCAATCTCCTATTTCAATGGTTAAAATATTTTTCCAAAAATTTTCACCAATTTTATGTGTGATAAGTAATATACGTATCAAATTTCATGATTTTTTGATTTACGTAGAATTACTTATGCATTTCCAAAAATTGAGTCTGATATCTGAAAATCAGGTTTTGATTATCGATCATTACCTCTGATCGGTGATGGGTAGCACTTGGACTCGACTAGCAGTGCTTTATCACTTTCATTGTTAGCCGTGCTAGTCGGTGATGGGCACATCGGTCATGTAGTACAGTCATTGCCAATGCTGATTTTGGGAAAACTAGGTTTGTTTAGCTCGGTTTCAGCTACGGTTAAGGTCCCTAATCACTCATAACCCTAGGATATGCTTCGGGAAGCATTATAAAGGGTGAAAATCTATTGTATATGGATTTGGAGAGGTGCTTAGGGTTTGTATCAAATTTAAGGTGTTGGAAAGTTCAATGTTGAATTTCTAACCTTATCTTTGATGGTTTAGAGTTCCTATTGGCTTAGATACTTTCCAAAGACATTGTTGGTGCAATGGTTAAGGGGGAGCAAGCATTTAGGGGGAGGTATCCATCATGGGATGATGGATGATATTTTTCTTCATAAGGAGGAAAATGAAATTTTGAGAGACCCAATTTGAAAATTGGGAGAGCATATATGATTGCCTCTCTTGAGTGATATGAGACTTATCACTAGGAAGATGGTAGGCATCCTAGGTATTTTTGGACCAAAGGGGGAGATTGTAAGATCTCATTGGGACATGAGACATTGACCTCCTTGGAGAGTTATCCTTTTTTGATGTGTGTCAAAAAGGGGGAGAACATTAAATTACCAATTTTGAAAATTGGTAAGGGAATTTGAGTTAGGGGCCTAACTCAAGGTTTGTTTTGTCAAACATCAAAAAGGGGGAGATTCTTGGTGCAATCGGCCTAGGTCACGATTGACCAGACTCGAGTTTGACTCGAGAGATGTTTTGATGTTTGACAAAGTAAGTTGACATTGATGTTTGACATCAATATCTGTTGATAAATTGGGAAGATTGTTTATACAATCAACTCGGGTTATGTTAACTGGACTCGAGGGAGACTTTGATGGTTGACTAGGGTTGACCATGTGGTTATGGAAAGTCCAAGTCATGGGTACTTGGCATGGAAAGTCCAAGTGGGACACTTGGCATTTGGGAAAGTCCAAGCATGGGTCTTGGCATGGAAAGTCCAACATGGGTTGGCAAGGGAAAGTCCAAGCTTGAGTCTTGGCACTTGAGAAGTCCAAGGGATTTGGTATTGGCGGTGTAAAGTCCAAGCGGGAGTCTTGGCGGCATAAGTCCAATGTGCCTTGGCGGTGTAGACACCGTTAGCATGACATAGCCGATGGAAGCACCTGAAGGCTAGCGCGATGGATGAACAAGTCATGGATGACTTGGAGGGATCCGAGAGGCGTAAGGCTCATGGAGGTGGCTAGAAGGCTTAGGTCTAGGCTAAGGGTGGTCTATCAAGTATGGGGGCACCATACTTGGGCTAAAACCTCATGTTTGAGGTGTGCGGTCGGCCAGTGCCATGTGGCGATCGGGCGTAATCAACTAGGGTTTGGCTGGGGAATTGTCCTAGCGATGATGCCATTAATGGGCGATCGGTGATTAGCAGCGATCGGATCTTGTGATCAGTCGATTGATGCTCAGATTTTAGGGCACAGAATGGAGTCTCACTCGACCGCTGGGACAAGCAGTCGAGTGATGCTTGATCAGTCGACTGATGCGGATGATCAGTCGATTGATGTCCTAGCCGTTGGATTTTTCCAGCGTGGATTACACCGTTGTCTCACAACAACAGTGTGATCAGTCGACTGATGGTCCTGAGCAGTCGACTAATCGACCTTTTCTAGCACAGGTTGAATCTATAAAAGGAGCTCGTAATGGAGGAAAAGGCATCGGTTTTCTTGGACGTTTTGAAGCGATTTGCTGCTGCAAATCAGGGCCTTCAAGTGCTAGTCCAAGGCAATCAACAAGCAAGCTTTCAAAGAGTTTTTGTAAAGTGTTCTTTACTTCTCTTGTTGTATTTCATATTGTATTTGCTTGTTGTATTTAGATTATTGTTGTAATCACATTGTAAGGGGTTTCTCCGCCTCCGACTTGTGTTGAGAAGGAGTGATTATCATAGTGGTGTGTGATTGACATCGCTAGGGTTCATACGAACCCAATCTGTGGAGTAGGAACCGTTCGGTTCTGAACCACGTTAAATATTTGTGTTTGCGTGTTGTTTATTTCGTTATTGCTTTCATTACTATTCCACTGCATGCTAATGAAATTGTAGAGACAACCATGATCGAATTCCATCTACAAACGAACACGATGCTATTCACCCCCCCTCTAGCGGCTTCAAATATCCTACACGAATGTAAATATAGAAGAAGATGTAATCGAAAATTCAATTGATTTAAAATACTATAGGAGCGTAATAGGGAGTCTCCTTTACTTAACTGCAAGCTGACCTGATATCTTATTTGCAGTAAGTATGTGCGCAAGATTCCATACCTTTGCCAAGGAGTCTCACCTAACTCTAGTCAAGCGTATCCTTTTTTTTTTTTTTGATGAAATGTAAATATATATCATCAAGAAAAGGCACAGTTATACAAAATCCTGGAGTGCACACTCATGTCATGTCTGACGATGTGTCAGATCTGAGGTGTCTCCAAGGGAGGGTGTACATGTGCTCTCATGAGTACTTTAACTCTCATGCCTACAAGACCTTTCATGTTTACATAACCATTGCATGTCCATATTCATACAGCTCCTCTATAACTGTTCATGCAAATAGTCCCTCTGCATCCCTCATTCCATGTGTACCTCCTCACACCGTCCTTTTATGTCTCTCTTTGCATTAGTCTCATGCGTCGTTCCTCTAGACGTCTGCCACTTTTGGTAAGTGGTCAACCATCAACGGATTTGCCTTGTCTTTACCGTAGCCGTTTACTATGGACTAGATAGGCCATTCGGGTGGGCCTATTCACCTCTACTAGGCTTATTGGTCAAGCCTCAACCGTCAATGGATTTAACGTGTCTTTACCGTAGTCGTTTGCTACGGACTAGATAGGCCATTCGGGTGGGCCTATTCACTTGAACTAGGCTTATTGGTCAAGCCTCAACCTTAAACAATGGATTTAATGTGTCTTTACCGTAGCCGTTTGCTACGGACTAGATAGGCCATTTCGGGTGGGCCTATTCACCTGAGTTATGCGGTCATGGCTCCAATCCATCCAGCTGCTGAACCTTCTTGTTAATGGTAAGAGACTATATATTTCCTTGCGCCAGTCTAGCCGATAGTCAAGGTAGTAGTTTGCACGCCTCGACTATTATATCAGTCGAGGCACGAGTCGAGTACGCCTCGCTTCTGGTTGTCCCTATCTTGCCTTGTGTTAGTCGAGTCAGTAAGTTGCACACCTCGACCGACTGTTATATCAGTCGAGGCATCAAACAGACCACCATGCTCAGGACCATCCTTCCAAAAACTGCCCATGGTGGCCGCCCTGGAGATTCAAGAACCGCCCTTGTGTCAGTCGAGGTAGCAAGTTCCGCGCCTCGACTGACTGTTATATCAATCGAGGCGCCGGTTGAGTACACCTCGCCTCTATTTGCTCTTTGCCCTTGCCATTTCCATCTGTTGTCCGTTTGGGCCTTGTGTCGGTCGAGGCAGTAAGTTGCACACCTCGACTGACTGTTATATCAGTCGAGGCACCGATCGAGCACGCCTCGCTTCTGTTTGCTTACAGCTGCCCTGTCTTGCCTTGTGTCTGTCGAGCTAGTAGATATCACGCCTCGACTGATTTTTTTTTTTTTTTAAAAACAGAACTAGACAAAACTAGAGCTTCAAACAGACCACCATGCTCAGTCCCACCCTTCCATAGCCACCCATGGAGGCCGCTCTGGAGGTTCGAGTACCACCCTGCCAAACACCACCCTTGTGTCAGTCGAGGTAGCAAGTTGCACGCCTTGACTGACTGTTATATCAGTCGAGGTGCCGGTCGGGTACGCCTCGCCTCTGTTTGCTCTTTGCCCTTGCCATTTCCATCTGTTGTCCGTTTGGTCCTTGTGTTAGTCGAAGCAGTAAGTTGCACACCTCGACTGACTGTTATATCAGTCGAGGCACCGGTCGAGTACGCCTCGCTTCTGTTTGCTCGCAGCTGCCCTGTCTTGCCTTGTGTCGCCGAGGCGATGGGTGTCGCCTCGTGATTGCTATTTGATCAGGTACCGATCGAGTTCTCCTTATACATTGTCCCGCCTCGAGATGATGCTCGAAAGCGCCTTCCCTTGCCATTTTCATCTGTCGTCCGTGTGGGTCTGTAGATCACAATTCTCCAGGGCCCTATATACATGAATTTGGATTTTCCGGAGAATCACCTCACCATCAAACCGTGTCCCTTCAAATTTCATGCAGTTTCTTGCTCTCCAAATATGGTGTATCACTGCTGCCATGGCTAGGTGTCTGGCTAGTCAAGCGTATCCTTAGATATCTAAAGGGTACACTTAATGTCGGTATTTGGTACCCTCGATCAACCGAGTTCGAACTAACCGGCTACTCCGATTCGAACTATGCCGATAGTAAGCTCGATAGAAAGAGTACGAGTGGTTGTTGTCAACTTCTCGGCTCGAGTCTAGTAAGTTGGTGCAGTAGCAAGCAAGATTGTGTTGCCTTATCTACCACCGAAGCCGAATACATTGCGATGGGTGAGTGTGTCACTCAGCTTCTTTGGATGAAGCACACTATCCGTGACTTTAAGTTAGACTTTACAAATACTAAACTTCACGTAGATAATATTAGTTCAATTAACCTTACTAAGAATCTGATATGTCACTATAGGACCAAACATATAGAGGTCAAACACCATTTCATTCGAGAACATGTGGCCAACGGAGCCATACAACTCGAATACGTCGAATCGAAGTCCAACTTGGCAGACTTATTTACTAAACCCCTACCCGAAGCTGAATTTATGAAAATTGGGCATGTGCGTAGTAGAATAGGAACTTACAAATTATATTTTCTTACTACTATTTCTTACTTTTCATTTTCATGGAACTAGCATAGGATATACCTTAGATATCATGCACCTATAGATTTAAGGAGCTAATACATCTCACAACACATAGGACTAATGTGTTTGTGTACTTAGCCACGTAGATGGGCGTGAGATGTTAGGACCTTACTCCTGGTTCCAGATGTAGAACTAGTGCATCACCATGAACCACGGAGTATAATAATACATACTAACCGACTCTGACCAAGACTGGTTGATCTTTCATATCAATTAAGTCAAATATGAGTCGAACATTTTAGAGATGAGCTTATTTTCAGTATATTATTTTCAAAATAATATGGAACATGCTTGGACTTTAAATTTAATACCTATATTTGTTTTTCACACACCCCACTCTTTTCTATATATGGCAAAAGGGGGAGAAAAAGGCCAAAGTTAAGGGATCAAATTTTTTGATAACTTAACTCACTTCATATTTATTCACATGGCCAAAGGTTAAGTAAATGTTAACTTAACTCACTTCATATTTATTCACATGGCCTAAGGTTAAGTAAATGTTTACTTAACTTTAAGTTAACTTGTTTTTGTTAGCAAAAAGGAAGTAAAGGCCAAATTAAGAGAATTCTTAACTTAAACTTATTTTCAACACTATGGACAAACATTAATGTTTTACTTAAATAAGGGGAGAAAGGCCAAGGTTAAGACATCAATTCTTTGATTTCTTAACTTAAACTTATTTTCAACACTATGGCCAATATTAAGTAATTTCGGTTACTTAATTCTTTTTAAGTAGCAAACATCAAGGGGAAGAGTTAAAACTCTTTCTCAAGTACTCACCCTCGGTCAAGGGGGAGGATTCCTCAAGGGGGAGCACTTGAAAAAGAGTTTTTATACTCCTGCTCATTCATGCATATCTCATACTCATTTTTCTTAATACACTTAATTTATTTTACTTAACTTTGTGTTGGTTTGCCATAAATCAAAAAAGGGGAGATTGTTGGTGTAGTAGGCACCTAAGTCGAACCTGAGTTTTGATTATAGCAAATGATACAAAGTTAAGCTTATATTGTTATCTCATGAGCTAAATCGAGTGTGCAGAAAAGTGCCAACGCTGGAGCTGAAGGCTAGCGACACCCAGAAAAAGCTGTGGTGCTCGGGCGACACTCGAGTGACTTCGGAGGGAGCCGAAGGAATCGAGTGGAAGGCCGAAAGCGAAAGTGACACAGTAAGTATCGAGGTAAGCTCGTGTGTGTACGAGAGTAAGAGAGGTTGTATCCTCCTTACGGGGAAGATCTTAAGCGTAGATCCGACCAAAGACATTCTGTAAATAGTCTAGGTCGAGATCGGATGGTCAGCGGTCGTCAAAATAATGCTTTTGTTAAGCTAACTTTGCCCTGCAGCTAGTATCAGTTGACTGCCAGCTTGGAGGACTCGACTGTCGTCCATCAGTCGACTGTCTGCGGTCAGCATTCGACTGATGCTGCCATCAGTCGACTGGTGGTCAAGGATCAGCCTCGAGGAGTCAAGCCTTATCACCATTTTTCTAGGAGCCATGTGCCGAATTTCCATTGGTTGAAGGTCCTCTCGAAAAGGGGCTCAAAGGATATAAAAGGAGGGCCTCTCCTAGGTTTCATCATCAATTCTAAGCTTCCAAAAACCTCCTCCAAGCTACAACTCTTTGACAACGAAGTGCTTCTTCTTCGACGTCTAGGTTTAAATTTCTTTCATTTTTGTTATGTCGGTATAAGTTTTTTTTCAGTTCATTAATTTACTTTCTCGGAGCTTTTATCGTAACAAGGAGAGGGGGAGTGTCCCTCTACCTCAAGCTATGTGTTTCTTTTGTATCGATTAACTCCTACCTCTAACGAGGAGGAGTTCTTTAGTGTTTTGCCCTCTGTACATGGTCAAGGACCACTAGGGCCTTGGAGTAGTAGCCGAAGGCTGCGAACCAAGTAAAATTCTCTTGTCTCATTTACTTTACATTTATCTTTCCGCTGCGTATAAGTGTTTTAAAACGAATTCGAAAAAGAAAAGGTTTATCGCTATTCACCCCCCTCTAGTGATCCGCTTCGATCCAACAATATTCTTGCACGTACCGAGCAAGGAAAGAAAACTAAAAGTAAACTGAAAGTATATTTTCCTAGCAATTCCCAAGCATACATAGAAGATCGTGAAAGAAAGTTACCTAGGATTGTCAAATCTTAAAGACTCAAGAAATCATGGACTCAAATCTTACACAAGTTAACAAACATGGTGACTTCAATCCATCATGAATAGACTAAGAATGATTAAACCTCACAAGGTAAGTGGTGGTTTCTCTCGCTCTCATAAGCATGTAATAGTGGAGTTCACTCAAGCTACTCATGGTTTATGAACTACCATATGTTTGTTTTTCTTCTACCTTCACCACTATATACACATAAGAATGCACAATCACTGAAGGCTTATTAGGAATGTAAGGGAAACATGAATAAAAGCAAATAATGGTATGTGTGTAAGGAAAGAAAGGTAGGAAATAGCTAAAGAAATGCAAGAAGATATGGAAAACTGGAATGCTACATAGATGAGCACAATAAAGCATTGCCCTAAATTTTTTTTTCTTCCAACCCAATAAATATGTAAACAACCCTTATCACATTATTCAATACAAATCTACTAATGATATACAATAAATCTCTCAATAATTGTAACAAGGGATGTCGTTAACAAAAATACTATCACACATAAATAAAAATGACACAACATGTCAAAATTTTCACAATACTTTTTTTTTATTTCATGGGCACCCAATTTATTTTTTTCAACTTTTTTTCAAACTTTTTTTTCGGACATGTAGTGCACTTCCCTATGCTCCAACATCAAGCTCAGCTAAAAAGATAAAGAGCATGGCTAACTCATGGTGATCAAGCACAACTTGCCTATGCTAACACTAAATTTCCCTGAGCTACTCCTCTCCCCCACACTTAAATTTTTGTCCATCCTGGGCAAAACACTCATCATGGAACATCCAAGCATTTCATATCTAGAAATAGAAATGGAAAAGAAAGTAATGGAAGGAAAGAAAAATAGAAATGATGAACGACTAGAATGATATTCAATAAGCATGTGGTGATAAAAGAAGTGAAGGAAAAAAATGTGATTGCCTTCATAATAATCATGCTATTGTTGTGTGGTCTTGAAAGAATCAAACCAAGTTCTAGAGTTACAATAACCACAAGTGCACCACACACAAGCAATAAAAATATGCTGAATCCTCACTAGGTAAACAAAAATAATCAACTCAGTCTATCAACATAGAATCCATCACCAAGTAGTAACCACATGCAATCAAATAATCCATTCATGCCAATAAATCCCCGAAACTCGACAATCAAATTTAACTAGCTTTCACGACTTCTAAGATGATATAAAGGAATGCATAGGAAATTTATTTGAAAATCCCAAAAAAACAAAAACTCAACAAACAAAACATAACAAATGAAGTAAAAGAGATATATATACAAAGAAAAAGAAAAGAGAATGAGATGGAGAAAACTCCCCTGTGGTCCTGGCGGTTGAAGAAGATTTAGCTTTAACATCCACGCTGGGAGTGGGATGGACTGAATGGGGGTGAGCGCCTCCATGGTGTGATCATGATAATACTGTGCTGCTCCCTTCAATATGATCGCCTCATCATATGTAATCTTTGGCGGTCGGAGGCAATTCAAAAAAAGTGTCTAGCCTTGGGGATGGATTATTGCATGGAATGTCAGGGCCTTCATCAGCAGAGTTGTTGGAGTCTTGTTAAGCAGAAATATTAGAGGCTTAGGTTGTAATAGGAGTGTCCAGTCTGGGGCTCTCCATCTATCCATCACTCCTATAGAAAATCATCTTGATATCTTCAGAACAATTCTGGTCAGACTTATCAGGTAGTTTCACAGCTGAACATAATAATTCTGCAGACACTGCCTCATTTACAACATCATCAACCTCAATATAAGTAACAATATCTGCTACGTCTAAAATATCATGTGCAACATTAACAATATCACAAGCAGGAGTAACAGTATCATCTACAATAATACCTGCACTGTTATCAACAATAACATCCACATCATCTACAACTTCATTATCATAGCACATAGAAATATTGGAGTCCTGTAGAGCAATAGAATCATAAACTTCGCTATCACGTACTCCACAATCCATCTCCTCTAGCGCATCGATATCCAGAGAAATGGTCTCTTACGAAGGTTGAATAAATCCTTGTGCTTGCATTTGCTGGGACTACTGTGGGCTATTAAGCATTGGGATATTATGGAACTCAGGAGCCAACCTCTGAAATGCTGGTGGAGGCTGATAAGAATGTTCTGAATTTGCATCCATGACCTCAATAATTTCTCTAGCCTGAGCAGGAGTCTTGTTGACTAGGGCCTCTCCACTAGCTACATCAAGCATACACTTGTCCATAGAAAAGAATCCATCATAGAAGTGCAGGATGAGTAGTTGATTGCTAATTTGGTGATGGGGGCAACTAGCACACAATCTTTTGAATCTCTCCCAATACTCATATAGAGTCTCTCCTATCATTTGCTCAATACCACAAATGCTCTTTCAAATTTCTTTGGTCTTGGATGCAGGGAAAAACTTTTCCAAAAAGGCTTTCTTCATTTCACTCCAACATGTAATAGAGCCAGGAGGAAGATAATAGATCCAATCCTTTGCCCTGTCTGATAAAGAGAATAGAAATACTCTAAGCATAATGTCCTCCTGTGATATACCTCGTGGCTTCATTGCTGAGCATACCATATAAAATTCTTGCAAGTGCCTAATTGGATCTTTGCTAGCATAACCATGGAATTTTGAAAGAAAATGTATAATTTCAAAGAGTTCAACATCCACATTTAATTCAGGAAACTGAATGTAAAAAGATTGACAAGCAACATCTGGTGCGGTGAGTTCCCTGACAGTTTTGCTAATCCTTGAATTATAAGGCTGATGAAAGCCTCCTAATCTCTGATAATAGGGATCCATGATCAAAGAAATTTCCTGTTTTTATCCTGAAACACTGGCAAACAAAATCAAATGATACAGGAAACAAACAAAATATAACACATGGATATACAAGACATAAAAGAATTAAGCCCTCAACAAAAGTTTTGAATTTTGATTTTTTTTTAGAAAAATGGATAAACAATCCTAAGTCTACCAAACATCATTACACTCCCTGGCAACAACACCAAAATTTGATAACAGGTTTTTGTGTCATGGTACCATTTCAAATTAATTACCAAACCCTCTCTACACTAATATAGCATAGTGAATGGCCCGGATCATTTCCCAATGAGTGTAATCGATAGAATAGTAAACTTAGGACTTTTAATTATTGCTTTGGGTTTTCTATTGAAGATGGGGGTTTGGAATTTGAGCTCTAACCTACGGTTGCAAGGTAATTAAAACACTAAACTAACATGCAACAACTAAATCAAATAATGCAGGAATTAAATCAACAAAAACTGGAAGAGGAAATGAATGATTTAATCAACCCAAGATAGGCTCTGTGAATGAACAAGTTCCTCCGCCGGCTAAGTCCAACGAAGCTTGATCAAGACTTCGCAAATGACAGTGGATGTGGGATGGTGCAAACTTTTGAATCCAGTAGTTTGATGGATGCTCCGAACTCTTGCAGATCTGATTGAGCTTGAAGAAGTGTCGTCAGGGTAGAACTCCTCCTCGAATCCGAAGGAGAAGGTGGATGAGCTGTGGAGATGGAGGACAATGCCAAAATCTCTCGATGAAGCGGTTCCTCCTCGAATCCGTGGAGAAAAATGGATGGAAGCAAGGTGGAGGCGACTGCTAGGGCTCAAGGGAAGAAGAGATTTAACTAACAACCAAATGAAATAATCAATGCATCAACGAAATCTAATGCATGAACATGGTTAAAAGAAAGAAACTACTTAAACTACAATTGTGATGAAATTAAAGGAACCGTAAATTAAGCATCCTAATCTACATGCATCTAATCAAAGCACATAAACTCTAACATTCAACCTAATTAAAACTCACAAGACATTAAACTAACTCATTCAAGCATTTTATCAAACACTAGGTAAGCATGAAGAAAATTAACCCAAGCACATGCAATTGAAAACATGGAAGATCGTTCAATTACAAACAGTTAACAAACAAAAGCAAAGAGCAATTGAAACACATTATGAAGCTTGCAATCAATCCAAATGATGAGAATGCTTGAAATGCTGGAAACACTACAAGAAAGGGCTACTGGATGAAGGAGGAAGTGGACTGCCGGAAATGTGGATGGCACCTCCAATCGGAGGTGGAATAGATGGCTGGCAGAGATGCTGGAAATGAAGATGATGGCTGACAGGAACGATCGGAGGGGAATCCCCACTCCGGTGGTCGGTGGTGACAGAGCTTGGTAAGGGAGATGACTGGCAGAGGTTTGGTGGCTGCTGACGGTGGAGTGGCACCGGTCACTGGAGAAGGAGGGAATCCCCTTTCCTCTCTGATGATCGACGGGGAAGGGGAGATTGCGGTGGGCGATCGGCGCATGAAAGGGCAAATCCGGCTCCTCCTCACGCGATGAAGAGAAGAAGGTGAAAATGTTGGATTTTACAGATCTTTTCCTTGGCCATCCGATCGAAGAAGGATCAAATCCCAGCCATCCAATTGAAGCTAGGTTATTTGCCTTGATTAATTAATTAAGGGGTTGTGCATCCAACGGCTGAAATTACTCTGATTTTGAATGAACGAATCTGATCAATCTGAAGGGATAATCACGATCAAATGGTCCGGATGAACGGTCAAGATGTCCAGATCTAAATGTATGGACTAGATCTCTCTAGATTTAAATGGATGGCTCAGATCAATCAGATCTCATCGGACGATCATGATTAAATAGATCTGAACCCTTTGATTAAACTTCTTCTGATCTTGATGAAGGGTCCAGATTAATCTAGTTTGAAATTATTCTTCTAGCCCTAGATGAAGCCATATTTGATCCAACTTGAGTCTAGTCTAGTGGCCCATCTCGATCTCCTACAATTAAGATGTAAAATTTGCATATAAGTCCAAAATTTAGGAGAATTTACAATAAGGTCCAAAAGATGATCCAACTTATAAAATATGCAAATAATCAATAATTAAACATACGAGAAGATTAAAACAGTGATATTAAGGACCAAAATAATACGACAAAATGATAATTATCAACTGCCAAGGCACATTGGGCTTATGCTGTCAAGACTCCGATTGGACTTTATGCTGCCAACCATTGGACTTAAGCTGCCAAGACTCCACCCTTGGACTTTACGCCGCCAATATCACCCCTTGGACTTTCCAATTGCCAAGAACCATGCTTGGACTTTCCTTTCCAACCCATGTTGGACTTTCCATGCCAAGTACACAAGACTTGGACTTTCCCTTGCCAAGACCCATGCTTGGACTTTCCTTGCCAACCCATGTTGGACTTGTTAGGGCAATCAACCCATGGATGATGTGTTTTGATGTGTGTGGAAAAGGTTTAAGTTAGGTTTTTTGTGGATTTGATATGTGTGTTGAAGTCGTGCAGGACATAGTAATTCACACATGGTTAGCCTGACAAAGCATTGGCAAGATCACCATCTCATGACTCGGTCCTTGAGACGGTGAAGGATGGCATTATGAAGTTGTACGCTTGGTGCATCCGAGGGACCACCGGACGAGCAGAATTGGAGTGAAGCCAAGGAAGCAGACTTCAGGGCGAGACGCAAAGAATGACATTGTGAAGCTGTGCACTTGGTGCATCCAAGGGACGTGGCCGAACGAAGAGAGCTTCAAGGCAAAGGACTCCAAGGGAGATGAGAGTGAGCAATTATAACCCAGGACAGGATAACTCATAAGTGAACTTGGCCGAATGGCTAAGTTAAGTATCGGATGCTCAATCAAAGGTTGGTTTGAGGTTTTACCCGACACCAGTCGACTGCTATAGTTAGCAGTCGACTGCTCTAGGTTGATTGGACTCGACTGGAGTTTGACCGAACCATTTCTGGCCCAACAATTGACTGCTAGGGTTTGGCAGTCGACTGCTCGGCCATCAGTCGACTGCCAAGGGATGGCAGTTGACTGATCGAGGCAAGTTTGGGCACAGAAGGTTGATCAGTCGAGTGATCGCTTCGATCACTCGACTGATGGCTCCATCAGTCGACTGATGTGGGAGCTTTTGGTTGGAATCCAATGTGGATGAAGCTGTTACGAGGAAACAACTACAACAATAGTCGACCGATGGCTGTATCAGTTGACCGCTCAGTGCCCAACTAAAAGAATGACCTCTTCCCTATAAGAAGGGGCCTTAGGTCACTTGGAATGGGTAATGCTTAACCTCTAAACATCTCCCAAGTGCCCAACATGATTTTACTCCTCTTCCTTGTGTTTAATTTCATCTTATTGTAAGAGGAGTGATTCTTGTAAAAGAAAGGTTTACCTCCACCTTGCTTAGTGCCTAGGAGAGATTAGTGATTGGTTTAGGCGTGATTCACTTGGAACGAATCGGGTGGTGGATTAACGGCAAGGGTCGTGAACCACGTTACATCGCCTTGTTAGCGTTTGCATTCATTATTTCTTTGCATTGTCTTAATTATTTTACTTTAGCATTATATTTCCGTTGCGCTAACCGTTGATTGTAGACAATTAAGCAAACGATTACCATCGACGAACATCTAGGCTATTCACCCCCCTTTAGTCGGCCACCGATCCTCCAACAAGTGGTATCAGAGCGAGGAGCTTATTGAGGACTAACCGCCAACACAAGCACGACAAGAGATGGCCAACTCCAATATTCATCCACCCAAGTTCGAGGGCGAATTCGCTTGGTGGAAGAAGCATATGGAGGTATTTTTCGAAACCGACTTTGAAATTATGCTTATCATGGAAAACGATTTCGAAGTACCTAGGGATGAAGAAGGGAGGCTAATAGAAAAGGCAAGATGGAAAAAGAAGCAAAGGGAGGAGCATTTGGCGAACTCAAAAGCAAAACACCACCTCTTCAATGTGCTCCCCCAACAAGAGATCAACCGGATCGGAGAACGTGCAAGCGCCAAGGAGATGTGGGAGAAATTAATAGAACTTCATGAAGGCACCTTCGAAGCCAAGCTTGCAAGACGGGACCTTCTCCGCTCCCAACTCAACAATATAAAGCTTGACAAAGGAGATAAGGTATTATCTTTGCATTCTAGACTTAAGGAAATCATAACCGGTTTATCAAGTGTAGGTGAAAAACTCTCCAACCGGGACATGATCATGAATGCCATAGATGCCTTCCCTCGGTCATCCAAATGGAGCTCCATGGTGGACTCCTTTTACATTTCCAAGAATCTAGAGGTGAGTACTCTAGAGGAATTTTTCTTCACCATGGAATTGCATGAGACTAGGCTTGAAGGCATAGTTGAAGATCAAATCAAGCCATCAAAGGGAGTGGCACTAGTAGCGAAAAAAGGAAAGAAGAAGAAGAAGGAGACTCCACCCTCTTCCTCCGATGAAGAATCTTCCTCATCCATGGATAGTAATGAAGAAGCCTACATGATAAGGAAGGTGAGATGTGCTTTAAAAAGCTTTAAATTTAATAAGTCTCATGATAGGGGAAGAAGGCCAAGAAGAAAGATTATTTGCTACAATTGCCAAGGAGAGGGACACATAAGGGATGATTGTCCCCTCTTGAACAAAAGCAAGGAAGAAAGAAGAAAGAAAGAAGAGAAGAAGAAGGGGAGCAAGAAAAAGGAAGAAGAAAGAAGAACAAAAGAAAAAGGGAAGGCCAAGGCACACAAGGCGACATGGGATGATCCATCCTCATCGGAGGAAGATCAAGCCTTCACAAGCCTTTCATTAATGGAAATAAATGACTTGGACTACACCTCCTCGGAAAAAGAAGAAACAAGCTCAAGTGAGGAGAGCTCAAGTGAAGGGGGAGCTTCATCTTCATCCTCATCGGAATCCGAAAAAGAGGATTGGGTAAGTGAGGTAACAAATCTTCCCCCTAAAAAGGTCATTTCAATGATTACTAGTTTAACTAAGGACCTATTTAGGGCTAAGAAGAAAAATAAATGCATGCAAAATGAAATTAAGGCACTAGAAGAAAAACTAGCAAATGCATGCTCACATGATGATTGTGTTTCTTCTAGTGTAAATGATGCATGCTTAAAAGAAAATAGGGTTTTGAAGGAAAGGGTAGATTCTCTAACTAAGGCCCTAGAAAAATTCACCATTGGCTCCAACACATTGAACATGATCATTGGAAGCCAAAGGGCTAGCTTTAATAAGAAAGGCCTAGGATATAAGGGATCCAAAAATGAAAAGGCCTACCATTGTTTGATTGCTAGGGGACAAACAAAAACAACAATGGTAGCTAGGAAATGGATTCCAAAGGAATACTTAGTGAACCCTATTGGAAAGAATCTATATTGGGTTCCTAAGTCCATCCTTAAGGGTTAGGAGAACCTAGGATAGTCAACCATGAGTGAATTTAATTTATATCATGCTAAATGGTTGACTTAGGATGATGAGGAAGTTAGTTTTAGACTTTTGATATTTGATTTATAAGGATGTGGGTGATGATTTTTGATTTAGTGTTGGGTGATGATAATGTGTAACCCATGAATTGAATGCTTAAATCATGATTTATGCTTGATTTTATACTTGATAAATAATCATGATTTATGATTTGGATGATAATATTTGATCCATGATCATAATATGCAAATTAAATGATAATCTTGTGTTATGATCATAATGGGGGTTTTATACATGATACTTAACCTTGGGTAGAATTGCATGAAATTTTGGTTAAGTATAAATACTTTTAGGTTCATCTCACACTCACTATAGGCTAACTTGATTGAAAACATAGCATGAATGAGATGTTAGGATGATACAAATGACTCATTTATGATTACAACATTTTGATGAGTCATTATAGGTATCATGATAGCAATAATAGACCAATCATGGGGAGAGCATATGTTTAATTCATAAACATATTGCCCAAAGATCATGGTTAAATATTTCAAATGTTTTAAAACCATTTTATATTTGATAATCTGTATGCTCATGTTTTGAAAAGTTTCAAGGCAAAACTAGGCTTTCAAGTTGATAAAAACTTTAGTGATTTTCAACACCTTTTAGTTTTTGCCTAATTTTCGAAAATGAAATGAATTTTCATGAAAAATCATTTTTCACTGATAAAGGGACTTACAAGAAATATGTTCCCCAAATTTTATGATTTTTCAAAATTTTTAGAATTTTTAATACATTTCTAAAGTTGGACTTCAGAAATCAGAAATTCTGAAATATAGGTGTCAGTCGACTGATGCTCTAATTCAGTCGACTGATGTACTGTGCACGAGCACAGTAACCTATTTTATCAAGTTTTGAGTTTGAGTTTGGTATTTTTCGTTCCCTAGACTTGATGTCATACTTATATAACTTATGTTAGATGTTTTTGATGGTGACAAAGGGGGAGAAATATGAGGGTTTAAGTTAATCATGCTAGAGGGAATTAGCATGTGTTAAGGGGGAGTTGATATTCATGTTTGATATCCATGCTTTACATGCTTTCCTTCCTTATGCATTTTGATTAATGTTTCACCTAACTTAAACATGGTTGTCACACATCAAAAAGGGGGAGATTATTAGGGCAATCAACCCATGGATGATGTGTTTTGATGTGTGTGGCAAAGGTTTAAGTTAGGTAGTTTGTGGATTTGATATGTGTGTTGAAGTCGTGCAGGACTTAGTAATTCACTCATGGTTAGCTTGACAAAGCATTGGCAAGATCACCATCTCATGACTCGGTCCTTGAGTCGGTGAAGGATGACATTGCGAAGCCGTGTGCTTGGTGCATCTGAGGGACCGTCGGACGAGGAGAATTAGAGTGAAGCCAAGGAAGCAGACTTCAGGATGAGACACGAAGGATAGCATTGCGAAGCCATGCGCTTGGTGCATCCGAGGGACGTGGCCAGATGAAGAGAGCTTCAAGGCGAAGGACTCCAAGGGAGATGAGAGTGAGCGATTGTAACTTGGGACGAGGTAGCTCATAGGTGAACTTGGCCAAATGGCTAAGTCAAGTGTTGGATGCTCAACCAAAGGTTGGTTTGAGGTTTTACCCAACACCAGTCAACTGCTATAGGTAGCAGTCGACTGCTCTAGGTCGATTAGACTCGACCAGTGTTCGACTGAATCATTTCTAGCCCAACAGTCGACTGCTAGGGTTTGACAATCGACTGCTCGACCATCAGTCGACTGCCAAGGGATGACAGTCGACTGATCGAGGTAAGTTTGGGCACAGAAGGTTAACCAGTCGAGTGATCGCTTCGGTCACTCGACTAATGGCTCCATCAATCGACTGATGGTAAGATCAGTCGACTGATGTGGGAGCTGTTGGTTGGAATCCAATGTGGATGAAGCCGTTATGAGGTAACAACTACAGTAGCAGTCGACTGATGGCTGCATCAGTCGACTGCTCGGTGCCCAATGGGAAGAATGACCTCTTCCCTATAAGAAGGGGCCTTGGGTCACTTGGGATGGATAATGCTTAACCTCTAAACATCTCCAAAGTGCCCAACACGGTTTTACTTCTCTTCCTTGTGTTTAATTTCATCTTATTATAAGAGGAGTGATTCTTGTAAAATAAAGGTTTTCCTCCACCTTGCTTAATGCCAAGGAGAGATTAGTGATTGGTTTAGGCGTGATTCACCTGGAACAAATCGGGTCGTGGATTAGTGGCAAAGGTCGTGAACCATGTTAATCGCCTTTTAGCGTTTGCATTCTTTGTTTCTTTGCATTGTCTTAATTGTTTTACTTTAGCATTATATTTCCGTTGCGCTAACCGTTGATTGTAGATGATTAAGCAAACGATTACCATCGACGAACATCTAGGCTATTCACTCCCCTCTAGCCGGCCACCGATCCTCCAACAGGACTTTCTATGCCAAGTACACAAGACTTGGACTTCTCCCATGACAATGGTAAAACCATAGTCAAACATCAACATCATGACCTGGGTCAATTGCACCAACAATCTCACCAACATATTGTCAGACATCAATGTCAAACATCAAAACACTACTCGAGTCAAACTCGAGTCTGGTCAATCGTGACCTGGGCCGATTGCACCAACAGGTATTCCTTAGGGATAGCTTCCCTAGATACCCTCCTAATGACCTTTCTAGGCTTAGAAGCCTTGGTCATTGTAGTCTTGCCTAGGATAACTCTAGGGGTGACTCCCCTTGTAACCTTCTTAGTGGCTTCCCTAGGTTTCCTTGAAGCCTTAGCCACTAGGCACATACCTTGGTTACCCTTAGGGATAACTTCCCTAGTAACCTTGGCTCTCCTAGACCTAGATTGAGTTCCATAATTGAATGGAACATTGTGATAGGTCTTTTTGGGCTTAGGTTTGTGACCCAAACCTTTCTTTCCCTTGGATGGTTCTTGTTTCCTAGACCCTAGGTTTTGACTCCTTGATCCTAAATTTTGATTATTTGACCCTTGCATTTGATTTTGCATCTTTCTAAGGGTCTTTTCTAATTTCTCAAGTCTTGACATCAAGACTTGATTTTACAATTCTAATTGCCCAATCTTTGATTTTTCATTTGGTCTTTGGGCATTACCATTTCTTCTAGGCATATGCCTACCCTTCTTAGAATTAATGCCTAAATGATCTTCTACCTTCTTAATAGACTCCTTAG
Source organism: Wurfbainia villosa (assembly GCA_025175895.1). Classification (NCBI taxonomy): domain Eukaryota; kingdom Viridiplantae; phylum Streptophyta; class Magnoliopsida; order Zingiberales; family Zingiberaceae; genus Wurfbainia; species Wurfbainia villosa. The sequence continues at coordinate 6,427,910 of JAKLTH010000147.1, forward strand.
ATAGGATTTTTCTAGGGTTATTAGTCCCACATTTTTTCTTATTTCTAAAATTGAGACTCTTAGCACCTAGGTAATAATATTTGTTATTTATAGCATGCTTTTTATGAACAATAGTAAGAGTATTTAAATTATTTCTAGCATGCTTTTTGACATTAAAACTAGAAGGTGCATTACTAAAATATACCTTAGGGTTTTCCTTAGAGGCTCCCCCTACATATGATGCTCCTTCTTACCCTTTCTTCCTCTCCCTAGGGAATTTACTCTTATAATGCCCCGATTTTTGGCACTTGAAGCACACCACGTGCTTCTTGCTCTTCCTAATTGGGGCACCGGTATCCTTTGAGATTTTGTTGACTTTTGATGCCGGAGGAGTCTTATTGACTCTTTTCGGACACTTGCTCTTATAATGTTTTTGTTCCCTACACTTAAAAAATACTACTCTTTTTTTGGTGTCGAGGGGAGATTGTTGGTGCCATCAGCCAAAGTCATGATTGACCAGACTCAAGTTTGACTTGAGTAGTGTTTTGATGTTTGACAATGTTTTGGGGATATTGTTGGTGCAATCGACCCAGGTTATAATTGACAGGACTCGAGTTTGACTCGAGTAGAATTTTGATGTTTGACGATGGTTTGACCATTGTTTGACTATATGGTTGACATGGGGTTGACCATATGTTGGAAAGTCCAAGTCATGGGCACTTGGCATGGAAAGTCCAAGCATGGGTCTTGGCAAGGGAAAAGTCTAAGCTTGAGTCTTAGCAATTGGAAAGTCCAACATAGATTGGCAAGGAAAGTCCAAGGGGTTTGATATTGGCGGCATAAAGTCCAAGTGAGAGTCTTGGTAGCATAAGTCCAATGGTTTGATGACATAAAGTCCAAGTGGTAGTCTTGGCAGCGTAAGCCCAAATGTGCCTTGGTGGTGTAGACCACATTAGAATGATAATAGCTGATGGAAGCACCTGAAGGCTAGCATATGGATGAACAAGTCATGGATGACTTGGAGGGATCCGATAGGCGTGAGGCTGACAGAGGTGGCTAGAAGGCTTAGGTCTAGGCTAAGGGTGGTCTAGCAAGTATGAGGGAATCATACTTGGGGTTAAACCTCATGTTTGAGGTTTGTCAGTCGACTGGGGTTATGGACCAGTCGACTGGTAAGTGTTTTGAAAATTGGCAACCGAAGTCGATCAGATCACGACCGACTATGACTACCGACCGCATTCAACTCAGAGGAAATGTCCTATCACGATCGATATTCGATCACCGATCGATATGGATGGCAATGATCGATGGTCGAGTTTTCGGAAACAGATGTTAGTGCCTATAAGATCTACATATCTCCACAATGGTATGATATTGTCTACTTTGCACCTAAGCCCTCATGGTTTTATTTTTGGGCTCTACTTAAAAGGCCTTATACCAATGAAAATATCTTTTTATCTTACAAGTACATGATTATTTCCATGTTTTACCAATGTGGGACTTTGATTGTATTCCTCATACTCCCAACAATCCCCCCCTCAAATGAAGGACCACATTGAGCCCCCCTCAAGCCTATCCGTCCTCGAAGGACTTGCTCTGCTTGATGTCCGATCCTCAACCCACCAGGACTTTCTGCCAACTGTCTGGTCCTCCTGACCCAGCTGGACTTTCTGCCAATTGTCCAACCCTTCTGGCCCAACTGGACTTCCTGCTAGTTGTTTAGTTCTCCCGACCCAACTGGACTTCTTGCCTGGTGTCTGGTTCTCTTAATCCGGACATGGGAGCTCTACTTCCTTCATTCGAGGTTCATGGCTTGACATGGACCATGACTCTGATACCAATTGTTGGTGCCTATAAGATCCACATATCTCCACAACGATAAGATATTGTCCACTTTGGGCCTAAGCCCTTATGATTTTGTTTTTGGGCTCTACCCAAAAGGCCTCATACCAATAGAAATATCTTTTTATCTTATAAGCACATGATTTTTTCCATATCTTACCAATATAGGACTTTGATTGTATTCCTCATACTCCCAACAATAGAAAGTTTCCTAGTCAATTGTTAGGGTTTGACAGTCAAGTGATGACTCTATCAGTCGACTGATGGGCATGATCAGTCGACTGATGGTCTAGCCGTTGGAAATTATCCAACGTGGCTCGAGTAGTTATGAGATAATGACTACAGGAGCAGTCGACTTATGGTCTCGATTAGTCGACTGCTAGGCAGAGTCCATCCCGAATATAGGTTATAAAAGAATCTCGTGGAGATGGATTTTGGCATCAATTTCTAGGGCTATTTGGGACGATTTGCTGGTGCATTTCAGGGTCTCCAAGTGCAGCTCAAGCAACCAAACAAGCAAGCTTCCAAAAGATCATTTGTAAAGTGTTCTTTGTATTCTTTTGTGTATTTCACTTTGTATTAGCTTGTATTTGATTCTTATTGTTGTAAGAATTGTTGTAAGAGGTTTCTCCACCTCTGGATTATTCCGAGAAGGAGTGTTTTGATTATTAGTGGTGATTGGCATCGCTAGGGCTCGTTCGAGCCCAACCCATGGAGTAGGAACCTTGAGGTTCTGAACCACATTATATCTTTGTGTTGTGATTGTGTATGTGTCTCTATATTTGTATTCTATTTTGTATTTCCACTGCACTAACCGAATTGTAGAGACGAACGATCGAAATCCATCAAGCACGATGAAACGCTACTCACACCCCCCTCTAGCGGTCATCAACGTTCCAACACTTTCTTCCTCCCCCTAGGGCATTTACTCCTATAATGCCCCGGTTGTTGGCACTTGAAGCACACCACGTGCTTCTTGCTCTTCCTAATTGGGGCACCGACATCCTTTGAGATTTTATTGACTTTTGGTGCCAGAGGAGTCTTATTGACTCTTTTCAGACACTTGCTCTTGTAGTGTCCTTATTCCCTACACTCAAAGCACATAATATGATTTTTATTTTTAAATGGAATTCTTGAGTTACCTAGGTCAATGGTGGTCGGCGCCGGAGTTGATTCTTCACTTCTTTCGGAGCTTGAAGCTACTTCTTGCTCTTGCTCCAGTTTCGATGATCTAACTTCCTCCCCCTCAATCCTAGAGGTGGAGGCTTATTTAACCTCTCCTTCCTCGGATGTCGAACACCTCTCGACCTCCGACTCCTCACTTCCTTGTGAGGATGAGCACTCCTCTTCGGGCTCTCTCTCTACTTTAGCCACGGATGGTTCTTCATGGAGCTTGACCAATTTATCCCATAGCTCCTTGGCATCTTGAAATTAACCTAACCTCGACACAATATCGTTAGGTATTGAATTTAATATTAATTGCATTACCTTATCATTTCTTTCGAAGGCTTGGACTTGCTCTTCTGTCCATCTTTTCTTCTTGAGGTATCCACCTTTTGGACTTCTTGGAATTTCAAACCCTTCACTGAGGTCATCCAATCTTCAAAGTCCATCATGAAGAAGTTCTCCATTCGTGCCCTCCATTGCTCAAACCCTTCTTGTCCATAGAAGGTGTATGGAATTGGAGTGTTGATGTCTCATCCAAATTTTTCTTCAAACTCCATCTTCTTCCCCCTAGCGTGCTCCCTTAGTTGTTAAACCTTGAAGAGCGGCCTCGCTCTGATACCACTTGTTAGGAATTGGACGTCGCTAGAGTGTGGGGTTTGAATAGTGTGTTCGTTGCTTTGATGATGGGAATCAATCGTGTGCTTGCTACAAGTGTTAGTGTACGCAACGAAATATAGAATAGCAATAACAAAAACAAATACACAACACAAGCACACAATACACAGCAATATAACGTGGTTCAGAATCTTAGGGTTCCTACTCCATGGGTTGAGCTCGAATGAGCCCTAGCGATGCAAACACCACCACTAAACCAAAAACACTCCTTCTCGACAACAAGTCAGAGGCGGAGAAACCTCGTACAAGGATTACAAAAGTAATACACAAAATATACAAGCAAATATGAATAAACACACAAAACAACATAAAGAAAACTTTACAACTATTGCTTTGGATGCTTGCTTGTTTGATTGCTTGAACCACACTTGAAGACCCTAATTTGCACCAGCAAATCACTCCAAATCTCTCAATAAATTGCTACAAAAATCCTCTCCTTCGAGCTCCCTTTAAAATTGTAACTCGGGCTGATTTTTGCTTAGCAATCGACTGTCATAAGGCCCCAGTCAATTACTCCTATAGCCGTTGTCTCACAACGACTTAATCCACATCGGCAAAACTCCAACAGATACACTGGCAGTCGACTACCATTACCCATCAGTCGACTGCCAAGGCCGTAGCCAACTGACCAGTTGACTACCGAGCATTTTGACCTCACGACCAACCCATCAATTGACTGCCCTTCATGGCATTTGACTGATTAAGCAGTCGAGGCTCCGGTCGAGGCGCCTTGCATCTGTGGCCATCGTAGTCGAGGCCAATCGAGGTGCCGCCTCGATTGGGACACTAGTTGAGGCGCCTTGCGTCTGTGATGGTAGCTCGACCGCAGTTGATCACAAGTCGACTAGTCATAATCCCAGTCGACTGCTCGATGTCGACTTGGCTATCATGTGTCAAAACACTTGACCAGTCAATTGGTCCATATCCCCAGTCGACTGCTACACCTCAACCATGAGGTTTACCCCAAGTATGGTACCCTCATACTTGCTAGACGACCCTTAGCCTACACCTAATCCTTCTAGCCACCTCCATCAGCCTCACGCCTATCAGATCACTCCAAGTCATCCATGACTTGTTCATCCATATGCTAGCCTTCTGGTGCTTTCATCGGCTATTGTCATTTTATCGTGGTCTATACCGCCAAGGCACATTTGGGCTTACGCTGCCAAGACTACCTCTTGGACTTTACGCTGCCAAACCATTGGACTTATGCTGCCAAGACTCCTGCTTACCTTTACACCGCCAATATTACCCCTTGGACTTCCCGTGCCAACCCATGTTGACTTTCCATTTGCTAAGACTCAAGCTTGGACTTTCCCTTGCCAAGACCCATGCTTAGACTTTCCATGCTAACCCTGTTAGTGAAAGCCCTAGAGCCGATGATGTGATGATTGTTGTATGGACTTGTTGTATCATATTCCTATATATATTTATAAAGGCATTTCTTTATGGTTATTATACTTACTTGTATTGGTGCCAAATAACTAAGTATAATAGCGTCCTTGAGTAGAAGGTTCTTATCTATATCAATCAATTGGTTGAATCGATAATGAGATGATATAAAGAATACTACTCTTAATCATTCCTAGTCAAGTATTAATATTCAGGGACAATGTTAATGCGAAGAGACTAGCATGTAGGTCAACTTAATGACTTGATCTCACAAGTCATGGATATGAGATATCAAGTTGACGCATGAGTATGCATTGGAGAATGTATACTGAATGACCCACCATGAGAAAGTATCATGGATCATTATATGAGTATCATATACTTTCTCATGTGACTATTAGTCCTTGGACCTGAAGTCACCATGGTTCCCTACATAAGGAGTTGCATACTTTGGCTTCGTCAAACGTCACCCGTAAATGGGTGGACTATAAAGGCGATTACTGGGTATGTAACAAATTATGCGGAGGGATGTGAGTGATGTAGATGGGATCTATCCCTCCTATATGACCAGAGTGATATCATGATTCTTGATAGAGTGAGACCACTAAGTGTATGACCATGCCCAAATGAGTCAATATGAGATATTGAGCTCATTTGATTAGAGTGAGTCTACTTGGAGTTTAAGATATAGATTGTACAGAGGATGACACGGTCTATGCTTCAATTGATCAATCTAGATGTTAAGGATAGAGGGACATTGTCACATATTGTGAGAGTCACAATTAGTAGTCACAATGGTGATGTTGGATCTCAACATTCTTGTAACTTGGGTAGCAATGATGTGTTGCTAGATACCGCTCATTGCTTATGTTTCTAAATTAGTTTAGGAGCATTGCCAACATTACAAGAACCTATAGGGTTACACACAAAGAGTAATTAGAAGGAGATTAGGTTCATATGATGAACCAAGAGGATTAGGTTCATGTGATGAACCATATTAGATTAAGAGTAATCCAGATTAGACTAATTGAGTTAGACTCAATTTGATTCAAGTGTTGAATGAGTCTAATTTAGATTTTATTCATTGAGTCAATTTAAACTAATAAATAGAGATTCATTAAATTAAATTGACTTGAATCAAAGGTTAGATATAATCAACCATGGGAGATAAGAGGTCAAGTTTGACTTGACTTGAGAAGGAAGATGAATGGTCAAGTTTGACTTGACCAAATGCCACTTCATGGTGACTTGGCATAGGGCCAGCCAATGATGATGTTCCACATCATCATGGACACATCATGGTGTGTCACCTCATGAGGAAGACCAAGAGTCATGGCTCTTGGTATTACATGGATGTTTTTAATCCTCCTTAAGTGGTCAGCCAAGAATATAAGTGAGGGAATTGAATGCTTCTTCTTCCTTCTCCTTCCTTCTTCTCTCTCTCTCCTCCATTGCCAAGACCTCCCAAGAGTGCTAGCACACTCTAAGTGGTTCTCTCTACCTTTTATCCGTCTGGATACGTGTAGAGGAGTGTACACTTGACACTCTACGAGATCCGGCAACCTTTTGGACCAGCGGGATAAGCGAAGGGCATCGCTACAAGGGTAACACTCTTCCCATGTAGATCTAAGGTAGATCAAGTGTAGATAAACATGTACATGAATTAATTTTATTTATCTTCGCACGGATCTGTGGCCGACTTCCGAGGTTTCTGCAACGTAAAAAGCGAGTTTTTGAGGCTCAGAGAGTCTAACAAACCCTTGTTGGACTTTCCAATTGCCAACCCATGTTGGACTTTCCAATTGCCAAGACTCGAGCTTGGACTTTCCCTTGCCAAGACCCATGCTTGGACTTTCCTTGCCAAGTGTCCCACTTGGACTTCTCCATTATGGTCAACCCCAAGTCAATCACCTAGTCAACCCATTATCAAACAACGGTCAACTCCTTTGTCAAACATCAAAACACTACTCGAATCCAACTCGAGTTTGGTCAATCGTGACCTGGGCCGATTGCACCAACACTCAACTTAATCAATTCAATTCTACCAAACTCAACTTAATCAATTCAATTCTAAACAACTCAACTTAACTCAATACTAATTCAACTCTACTTTACTCAATTCTAATTCAACTCTACTTAACTCAATTCTAATTCAACCCTAATCAAATTAAACCCTAATTCAACTCTAACTCAGTTCTATTCAACTCAACCCTAATCAACTTAATCCTAAGTAAATCAACATAATTCAAAGAGGAAGTTAATTTAGCATTATTCAAACTTTCAAAGCATTCATGTATTCAATATATCTTTTAGGATCTATGTTTGGAAAGCTCTTAAGTAAGATTGCATTTTTACATGCATAAGCATCAAATTAAGGGGGAGTTAAGATACTTTTGAAAATCTTATTTTGAAAACTTAAAATAAAAACATAATTCTAGTGGGAGTTTAACATTCAAAATTTTATTGTAAGTATTTTCAAAAGAACTTAAATGTAAGAATAATAATATTACTTTAAGGGGGAAATAAAAAATTTAGGGGGAGCTAAAGGAAATTCACTTTGCAAAACTATAAAATATCTTGGTTAAAAATCACATTCTTTACAAATGATTTTTGAACTAAAATTTAATCTTAATTTCATGATCAAAATTAACTTAATATGAACTTGAAATGAACAATATTAGTGATTTTATTTTAAGTGGGAAAGAGGAAAATTTAAGTACGTGAATTGGACTTATCAATCTAGTGATGCTTAGTACTTAATTAACATTTATTCTAAGTAACTTAACTTCATCTAATTTTGGAAGATGAGAGTCAGCTAAGCTATGTTTAAAACTCAAATTGTTCACTTCAAAATCTAATCAAATTACGATAGGATCTATGTTTAGAGTTTTTGAAAGATTAAAGTAAATTTGCATCATTAATGAAAAACTATCTTGGAAATTTATTATGAAAATCTATAAATAATAATATGGGTTATTTTAAAATTAATGAAAAAGAGAGCAACTTTTAGAAAACAAATTTGAAGTTAAAAATATGCAAGAAGTCTCACTTTATCATTCTTGATTTAAGGGAGATTTTATTTATAAAAATATTTTTGCATTAATTAAGAAGGAGAGTATAATTTCAAAAATATATGACCTTTAAGAATATACTTTATTGAGTGAGAGAAAATATTCAAAGGAGAAAGAAATCTAAGAAAGTAAGTAACTTGAACTCAACTATCTAAGCTACTTAAATTTAAACTAATTTTTATCCTAAGTAGCTTAATCAAAAATTTAGAAAATAGGTGATGGGGTCGGGGTTTTTCTGGTCAGATTAAGCTTTTCCCAAGCATTCTATATGCTTCCCTAGCAGTGTGTGTGGTTTCCGATCCCGGTAGGGGTAAGTAGTGCAATGACGTTCAGAAGTGAAGTTGGCAGAGCAGTAAGAGTACTACTCGAGTAGTTTATGTTTTTTCTGAGTAGTGTATGTGGTTTTCGAGCCCGGTAGGGGTAAGTAGTGCAATGACGTTCAGAAGTGAAGTTGGCAGAGAAGTAAGAGTACTTCCCGAGTAGTTTATATTTTTCCCGAGCAGTGTATATGTTGGGTTTCTGACACCGCGGCGAGTGTGTGTTCGAACATGTGCACAGCGGATGAAATAAAAATAATAAATCTACATTTATTACAACACACACATCACACGCATGCATAGTACAACATGTGTAGACATAACCGTAAATTTAAATTTTGCAATAAAAGGAAATTTAACTACGTATACCTTTCGTATCACGTGTAGCGGGAAAGACATCAACCGGAACGATCCTCGCTAGAATCGTCTCTATCCGTATCCACGCCGAGTATCTTCGGGATGACTTCACTAAGTCACGAGCCTCGTCTTCGTACGGGTTACTAGCCTCATGTTGAAGACAATATGTGTTAGTGCTTATAAGCTCCACATATCTCCACAATGACATGATATTGTCCACTTTGGGCCTAAACCCTCATGGTTTTATTTTTGGGCTTTACCCAAAAGGCCTCATACCAATGGAGATATCTTTTTTCTTATAAGCACATGATCTTTTCCATGTCTTACCAATGTGGGACTTTGATTGTATTCCCCATACTCCCAACAATCCCCCCCTCAAACGAAGGACCACATTGGGCCCCCCCTCAAGCCTATCCCTCCTCGAAGGATTTTCTCTGCTTGATGTCTGATCTTCAACCCACCAGGACTTCCTGCCAGTTGTTCGGTCCCCCCGACCCAACTAGACTTCCTTCCTGATGTCTGGTTCTCTTGATCCGGACGTGGGAGCTCAACTTCCTTCGTTCGAGGTTCATGGATTGACATGGACCATGGCTCTGATACCAATTGTTAGTGCTTATAAGCTCCACATATCTCCACAATGGCATGATATTGTCCACTTTGGGTCTAAGCCCTCATGGTTTTATTTTTGGGCTTTACCCAAAAGGCCTCATACCAATGGAGATATCTTTTTTCTTATAAGCACATGATCTTTTCCATGTCTTACCAATGTGGGACTTTGATTGTATTCCCCATACTCCCAACAATATGATCGAGAGAAGATCACGATCCAAATCCAAATTCGGATCCAAAGACGAGTCCTCAAAACTCGCTTCTCCGGAGAGGTATTCGTCAACCGTTTGATAAATCCTTCGTCCTCCACCTATGAGGATTACCGGAGATCGAATCCCTGGTAAGTAAGCCGCTGTCGGAGCTCCTAACGTCGTCCAAACAACGCTCCGACGAGAAGGAAACAAGCTGTCCAGAAAACACCTATGAGGCCCGGAGTTGCATCGTCACTAGGATAGGTGGGAAGAGGCGCTTCGAGGACATACACAAGCTTTTCACCTTGAGAACAATTCTCAAGTTTCTAAGCCAATCCAAGAAGTACGACCCAGTCAATTTATTCGAATCCAAAATGGAATGCAAATTCAAAGACATCACGATCAATTTTAGAAATACAAAACGAGCATATATGAGAAAGATGATTTAAAATGCATTAACATACATTTATAAATCCCATTCATTTTTCGAATTTAAAAAAACCCCAAAATCACTTCGGGAGATCATAGGTCCATCTCCGAATGAGTTGACATCCAACATAGATATGAACAACCTTGGAGAGAGTCCAACAAGCCATTTATAACTACGATGGTAGGTATCAATTATACCGATTGCATATCACGTATATGCAACTATCACAATGTGCTATCAACTAATTGAATGTTCACACATACATCGGGTTGTTAACACATTAACAAGTATGCATCATATGCATAGCACCCAACTTCACCTCCCTTCACATCGACCTTGGAGAGAGTCCAACAAGCTGATGCTCCAGGTTAAAGCCAACCCATTAATCAAGACATAGTTTTAATATCGTTAGAGCAAATTCAACCAATTAGCCTGGCTTGGAGAGAGTCCAACAACCAAAGCTAATGATTGACCTCTGACTCTTACCATATTAGTATTAAACTATTCCATGGTTTGAACATGTTTGGGTTCGAGCCGGGCTTGGATAGAGTCCAACAACCCAAACAAGAAACAGAACTCTGGTTCTAACCATATTAATGGAAGGTGTAGGCTTTAATATTGAGTTAGGGTTTTTATGTCTCATCCTCTTTGCATGCAAATAACTATTATCTACATTGCATGACATACATGACATACATCTACATGTCACGACACGCATGACATAATGATATGCATCTAATGCAATTACATGGCATACAATTATGTCATGTAAAATATTTCCTTATATGACATAACTATTTATGGAAATAAAATATATTTAAGATTTGATTCTCCAAATAAAATCATGATTAAATTAGGAAACAAATTTCCAAATCTAATCACATATTTTATTTGTGGAAATAGTTGATTAAGGTAAGTCAATTTAGGAAACCAATTTCCTAAATCATCAAAACTACTTATGGAAATAAAATATTTTAAGATTTGATTTCCCAAATCAAATCAAGATTAGATTAGGAAAAAAATTTCCAAAATCTAATCTAATATTTTATTTATGGAAAATATCAATTTCCAAAAATACTTCCAACTTTCCAAAAGTGGAAGATTTCCATAAATACTTCTAGACTTTCCAAAATTTAAAAATTTCCATAAGTACTTCTAACTTTCCAAAAGTAGAAAATTTCCAGAAATATCATTATGACTATCGCAAAACAATTTTACGATTATGTCGAAACACAACCTGGGCTCTGATACCACTGTTTGGTTTCCGGCACCGCGGCGAGTGTGTGTTCGAACATGTTTCGTAAACATGTGCACATCGGAAGAAATAAAAATAATAAATCTATATTTATTACAACACACACATCACACGCATGCATAGTACAACATGTGTAGACATAACCGTAAATTTAAATTTTGCAATAAAAGGAAATTTAACTACGTATACCTTTCGTATCACGTGTAGCGGGAAAGGCATCCACCGGAACGATCCTCACTAGAATCGTCTCTATCCGTATCCACACCGAGTATCTTCGGGATGACTTCGATAAGTCACGAGGCTCATCTTCGTATGAGTTACTAGCCTCGTGTTGAAGACGATGTGATCGAGAGAAGATCACGATCCGAATCCAAATTCGGATCCAAAGGCGAGTCCTCAAAACTCGCTTCTCCGGAGAGGTATTCGTCAACCGTTTGACGAATCCTTCATCCTCCACCTATAAGGATTACCAGAGATCGAATCCCCGGTAAGTAAGGCACTGTCGGAGCTCCTAACGTCGTCCAAACGATGCTCCAACGAGAAGGAAATAAGCTGTCCAGAAAACTGGACAGCTTTGGCGGAGACCTTGCGCCGACCAAATAAGGAAAGCGGATTGCTCACCTTGTTGCCGGAGCCAAGGAGGATCACTGGAACTCTTCCGGCAGCAGCTCGACGCCGGCAATGGGAGAAGACGGCAGCAGCTGGTGGCCGGTTGGAGAAGATGGGCGGTGGCCTAGGGTTGGCGCCGACTCCTTCAATGAGGTGGGCGGCAACTCTAGGTTAGGGGCCTTTTTGGATTAGGGCTTAACAAACCCTTAAGCCCTCTTTTATAGAGAACTAATTCTCTTAATGGTTATTGGATCATAACCATAAGGCCCGTTAACCCGCTCCATTAATATAAGTTAAAATAAACCAAACCATGATGGTTTATTTTAAGTTAAAACGAACCGAACCAACTTTGGTTCATTCGTTTAAAATAAACCAAACCCTTTGGTTTATTCTCCTCTATTGGATTAGAACCAAACCATTTTAGTTCATCCATTATGTCTTCATAAGACACGGCCCATCCACGCTTCCATTGCGACTGAAACAATTTCATGCTCGCTTCATGTTTGGTCCAACCAAACCTAGTTTCTCTCAGTCTGAGAATCCCATTCTCAAGCTAGTTTTAAATCCTTCGGATTACGCTCGTTGTGCGTGTGACCAAATAGGTTCTCGATTTATGTTGGCCATCTATAATTAACCATTAATTATAGAACGATCATGAGTGGCACCTAGTAGTACATCATTATCCCTAATTAACCGAAAAGATCAACGGTTGATCCAGAACTATTTTTGAAACCCTTCAGCAGCTCGAATGAATCGTGCCCCATTCCCTTCACTCATCTTATACCCACTTGGTTCAGGACATGGTCTATAGTATCAGTCCCCACTAGGCTAACTACGTCACACCTAGCCCAAGTATCATTTCCTTGTCCTACGGATTCTAGTTACTGCACATATATCGAAGAATACCTTACTCTAAACATGTAATGTTTTGGCCAAAGACTTTAGTAACAATCCGACGAGAGGCCATGGGTATACATCTCCTTGCAAGGAGTGATGAATCCTTTATAGGCTATTCAAACACCTTCAATCACTTCGACTTATACCCAATCATCCCGGGTCTACATCTCCTCAGAGATGCTTGCTTAAGATGTTAAAGCATAAGTCTTCATGATCAAGATGACTTGAATACCGCAAGTCAAAGGAACATCGCACTTAAGCTATAGTAAGAACTTCATTGACATATCTATATATGCAGAGAACCATATGAAGTCTTACGGTTGGTCACTCCAATGAACTAGTTACCATAACTAGCATCCACAATTAACTCCGGACATCACAATGTCTCCAGCCAGTGAGAATCAACTGCTTGGATACACCAAGGAGTATACCTTGTGCTAGTCTCGACAGAATTGATGGTGTCCAAATCCATCAATTCATCGACTAGGGATAATTCCGATACATCACAATTACACATGTAGAGATACTCACTAGTTGTGATCCAATCACAAATTCTCTCATGCTGTGAGTCGTATCGCAGACATCCAGTAAATGAGTTTAAGATCCAATCAAATACATGAAACCATGTATACTCAAATAGTGAATCTTTATTTATCATATAAATGGTTCATACATAAGGCGATTGCCTTAGGACATCTCTCATATATTACTAACAGTATATGGTTTCCAAGACGAGTAGGGGTAAGTAGTGCAGTGATGTTCAGAAGTGAAGTTGGCAGAGTAGTAAGAGTACTTCCCGAGCATTTTATATTTTTTCCGAGCAATATATGTGATTTCCAAGCCCAGTAGGGGTAAGTAGTGCAGTAATATTCAGAAGTGAAGTATAAGTATTGACAGAGCAGTGTATGTTTTTCCCGAGCAGTTTATATGTTTTCCTAGTATATATAATTCTCGAGCTCAGTAGGGTAAGTAGTGCAATATTACTCAAGTATATTATTGACAGAGCAATTTATGCTTTTCCCGAGCAGTTTATGTGTTTCCCGAGCAGCATACCTATTTCTTGAGCAGTATGTTTATTTCCCGAGTCATATGGGAGTGCGACAATTCTTTTTGTACATGGTGAAATAAGAAGGAATGAGTATACTGAAGTATTGGAAATAGCAGGGAGAGTTTGAGGAGGATAAATGTGATTAATAGAAGATATTTTGTCATTTGTTTATTTAATTAATACTTGACAGGGAAATATAAAGCAGATAAGAGATTCAAAGGAGATATTTTGAAAAGAAGTTGGAAAAGATGTTACGTCTGACAGCTAGGCAAGGTTATTAAAGTAAATTCAAATTCAAGGAGAAGGCAAGACAAATTATCTATAAAAGGGATAGAAGCAGAAGGAAGAGGGGATGGTTGTTTCTTCTCTATTATGTACCTCAAAGATCTTCTTCTCACTTCTTCTTCATTCATTTTGCATTGTTATTTTCTTCATACTGTTACTGACTTGAGCATCAGAGTGGCCGCGTCGGAAAGCCGACCTATCTCTAACACTCCTTGTCACAAAGTGGCAGATCTAACTCTACTCCAAGGATCCAAGGTGACTCAAGAAGAAGATATTTCTTTATCTCATCCTTAATCCTCTTTGGTGACAGATCCAACGATCCACAAGAAGGGGGAGGGAGATCTTTGTAGGCCGAAGAAGTGAACACCATCAAATTGGCGTCGTCTATGGGAATCTGAACAAAAAGTCATGATGGTGAACACTAGGAGGACATTGAAGGAGCTGATTGAGGAGGAGAAATCTATCTCCAGTACTTCTATGGGGGGAACCAGCAAAAGGCATTGCAAGCCCTTGTATAAAGAAGATCTTATGCAAGTGGTGGTCGCTATGATGGATTAGATGTCACAGAAGGCTACCCCGAAGAAGGTGAAGGAGGAGGATGCATCTGATGATAACTCTGAAGAAGAGGTAGTCAGAGTATCCTGACCGAAGAACAATTCCTCTCGCGTCGACAAGCAAGCAAAGGGGAAGAAAAAGAAGTGCGTGGCTCCTCTTGAGAGTGCCCAACCAGAGGGGGGTACTCCCCTTGTGAGTACCATTTTAAAAGTAGAGGAGTAAAATCCCTTTATAGAAGATATTCTGAATGAAGAGTTGCCTCAGCACTTCCGAATGCCTCAGATGCCTGAATATACTGGTTTCTCTGATCCTAAGGATCATCTAAGTAGATTTGAAAATTCTTCTTTATTGTACCGTTATACTGATGGGGTTAAATGTCGAGTGTTTCTTACCACATTAGTAGGACCAACTCAACAATGGTTTAATGATTTGAAGTCACAAATTATTACTTTATTTAAGGATTTTGCGACATTATTTGTAAGACATTTTTCTAGCTCTAAAAAATATTTGCCTCAACCATTGAGTCTTTTTTATCTTAAGTAGAGAGAGCAAGAAAGTCTATGACAGTATTGGTAGAGATTTACATTGTTAGCACGGAAAATTCCCTTTATGGGATCTGATATGATGGTAGGAGCCTTCACTCAAGGGCTCAGAGAAGGAGATTTCTTTAAATCTTTAGCTATAAGGCCTCCTACCAATTTTGATGATTTATTATCCCGAGCAGAGAAATTTATTAATCTGGAAGATGCTCAGAAATCTCGACAGAATTCTCAGGGTTCTCGGGTGGTAGAGGTTGTAGAAAGACAGGCTGAATGGGTAAGACCCGTTTGTGAAATAACTTTATATGCTCCTTAGTTAAGAATTTCTAAAAAAAGTCCTATGAATATTTGTGAGGAGCAGCAGTTACTGAGAAGGCCTTTTGGAGCTGCTAGATGGCCTAGAGAATTGTCATATGCTACTTTCTACTCTTATCATCAGAATTATGGGCATAGTACTCAGGAATGTCAGCAGTTAGATTTTAAACTCAATGAATTATGGGATCTAATCCTCGAGTAAGAAATATGATGATGAATCTAGCTTCTTACCAACTAAGGCCTTGGGTCTGAAATTATGGAAGGGGGAATCAATTAAGGCTTCCTATTAACTAACCTGCACAACCTATACAACATGTAGGAGAAGCAATTCCTAACAAAGTAATGCCTGCAGGGCAACCTCCTATGAGAGGGTCTATTAATATGATTTCTGGAGGTTCCACTAATGGAGATTCTAATAGGGCTCGAAAGAGACATAGTAGAGAAGAATGTGTAGTTGTTACAACTCTTCCTAGAGCAAGAGGACCTATGTTGGGTTTTGATTCTAGTGACTTGGAGGGAGTAATGACCCCTCATACTGATGTCTTAGTCATTCGGGTCCTTATTGCTAATTTTGATGTAGGCAGAGTTTTTGTAGACTCGAGCAGTTCAGTGAATATTCTCTATTAGTCATCTTAAGAGCAAATGGGAGTCAATGTTACTGATTTACAGCCGATTCTCACCTCTTTATTTGGGTTTTTTGGTCACGAGGTGCAGCCAATGGGTCAAATCAAATGACCTATCTTTAGGAGAGGAGCCGAGAAGAAGAACAACACTTATTAATTTTACAGTAGTTGACATGCCTTCTTCTTATAATGATATCTTGGGTAGACTTGTTCTGGGCAGTTTATAGGTAGTAGCTTCTCCTTATCATCAGAAAATTAAGTTTTCTATTAGAAATGAAGTAGGGGAAGTTAAAAGTGATCAACAGCTCTCTCGGAGGTGTTATGTCGATACTATCCGGACAGGGCAGAAATGAAAATTTACTGGAAAATGGTTTTAAGAATATGGTCCATATGAGAATATAGTATGTATCATTCAGGGGAAGGATGTTGAGTCTGATTTATGCAAGTAAAGCTTTCTTTGATTAAGTTTGGCACGGGTGGTATTCTGTGGCATTTCTGAGGTAGCTTTCATTGGGAATGTTGTTAAGAGATAGTTATTGGTGGTGGTCTTTCCTTGATTTTAGAAGTATTTTGAAGTTAAAGAATGGAGTATATTGTTTTCTCTTGAATTTTACTATTTTTCGAAAGAAATTTGAAGTTATATTCTCCTCATATGTATCAGTTTACTGAACCGATGATTTTAGGTTATCTGTCTCTCTTTGCCCTTATTGGTTTTCTGATTCATATGCAGATGAGCTGAAAGCCAATGGTATTCTGTAGTTTAACTCATATGGTTGCTGGTTTGATTCTTATACCCTGTGAGGGTGTTCTTATGTTTTAATTACTTGATATTTCTTTTTCATCTATAACATTTAGTATTCATATTAGGAGAATATGTGATTCTTTACATAAGTTGACTGCAAATACAGATGATATAAGGAGAACATTCTTATTTACAAGGGGTTAGGGGAAGAAGACGAGGTGAAATGTAGGTTCCCCATGACTAAGGGTGTTGTTGAGAAGGTTTAAGAAATTGAATTAGGTAAGGGGAAGGGTCATTCTACTTTAATAGTGGAAGAGGGGAGGTGGACGCTCGGGAAGTTTCTTAGGGTAGTAAGATCGAAGGGGGGGGGTATAAGCATGTTGTGACTTCTCTTTAACAGGTGGGCTGTTATTAAAGTAGGGTTATCTGTGGGGATCAGGATGGAGTCTGTCCGAGTGATGACCTATATCCCGAGTGAAAACTAGGTGACTCGGCACATGGAGATAGACTTGGTGTAAGAGAAGAGGGATATTGTTCTATGTTATGCTGGGCGGTATGAGTCACAGGTAATAAAAATAAAAGAGTAGTTTTTCGCACTTTTCAGGTGGGAGACTTAGTGTTAAAGAAAGTATTGCTTGTTGGTGCAATAGGCACCAAAGTCGAACTTGAGTTTTGATTATAGCAAACGATACAAAGTTAATCTTATTTTTATTATCTCACGAGCTAAATCAAGTGTGCAGAAAAGTGCTAAAGCTAGAGCTGAAGGTCAGCGACACCCAGAGGGAGCCATGGTGGTCGGGCAACACCGGGATGACTTCGAAGGAAGCCGGAGGAATTGAGTGGAAGACCGGAAGTAGAAGCTACAAGGTAAATGTTGAGGTAAGCTCGTGTGAGTAAGTGCAAGGAAGGTCGTGTCCTCTGTACGGGGACGTTCTTAAGCAACGATCCGACCAAGACCTCCCATGGAAGGTCTAAATCGAGATCAGATGGTGTATGGCCATTTAATTTACTTGTATTAACTATATTTTCGAGCTAACTCTTTTTTGCAGCTGGAAAATCTTCCATCAGTCGACTGAGGGCTTGTATCAGTCGACTGGTCCATCTAGCAGTCGACAGGCAAGGGTATCAGTCTACTGTTGGTCAAGGATCAGCTTCGAGGAGAGTCAAAGCTTATCTCCATTTTTGAAGGGATAGGAGGCTTGCTCTCATTGGTTGAAGAAGTGAACGTCTAGGATTTCTAAGGCTATAAAAGTAGGGCTTCTCTGCCCTATTTTCACCATCAAAAGCTCTCCAAAAAGCCTCTTCTTCTATGACGACCTTGCGATGACAAAGTGCTACCGAATCTCCGATGACAAGTGCCTAATTTCTTTTACTTTAATAGTCGTTGGTTTTTTTTATTGTTGTCGTCTTTTATTCTATATTTGTCGTGTTTTAATCATAACAAGGAGAGGGGGAGTGTTTTGTAGGGGATCAGTACAGTCGGCTAGAGGGGGGTGAATAGCTCTTGAACGTTGGATGTCGGTATTTGCTCGTCTACAAAGAGATTAGCGCAACGGAAACAATAAAGCAAGACAAGCAAATAGAAATATAAGAAATCAAATGCTAACAAGATGGTGTAACGTGGTTCACGGCTACGCCGCTAATCCACGGTCCCCGATTCGTCCTCGGTGAATCACTCCGCCAAAACCAATCCACTAATGGTCTCTCCTTTGCACCAAGCTAGGTGGAGGTAACCTTTACAACCAAGATCACTCTTCTTACAATAAGATTGAAGTAAAGACAAGTAAGGAGAGTTTAAAGCTTGTGGAGCACTAGGAAGATCACTTAGAGCATAAGCATTAGCCTCTCAAAGGCTCACACCCTCTCTTTTTATAGAGAGGGCTGATTTCTTCCGTTACGCCACCGATCATCGCGCCCTTAGCGATCGTCGTCACTACAACGGCCTCCGAACACGTCGGATCCCGACCGTTGTAGTCTAACGGAACTCTTGGCGATCGGTCGATGGACCTCACGATCGATCAGCCTCCGTAGTCGACCCTATCGGCCACGGCCGGTCTGTGCCGCGATATCCTTCTGGCGATCAGCCATTCCATGGCCGATCACTGGCATAAACCATCACCGATACGGTCGAACCCACTCGACTCAGAGCAGTCGACTGCCATTACATGACAATCGACTGGTGCCGTGTGAAACTCAAACTTAACAAAAGTTTGAGCTTCCGGCGGTCAGGTAAACCTTAACCCTTGCGGTCAAGTTTCCGACACTCAGCCATTCGGCCAAGTTCACCTAATGAGCTACTTACATTTCACTCATTCTCTCATCTCACTCGAAGTCCCTCGCCGAAGCTCTCTTCGTTCGCGGCCACGTCCCTCGGCAGCATCAGGCGCACGGCTCTGCAATCCTCCTTCGCGTCTCTTGCCTCCGAAGTCTGCTTTCTTGGCTTCACTTCAAGTCATCTCGTCCGGCGGTCCCTCGGATGCTCCAAGCGCACGGCTTCCGCAAAGTCATCCTTCACCGACTCAAGGACCGAGGTTGTGAGGGTGAACCCGCCAAGGCTCCATGTGCGAATTACTAAGTCCTGCAAGACTCCAACGCACATATCAAATAACAATATCATCCTAACTTAAACCCTTTGCCACACACATTAAAACCTTATCATGGCAAGAGATTGCCCTAACAATCTCCCCCTTTTTGATGTGTGGCAATCCGTTTAAGTTAGGTAAAAACATTTGATACAAATTTCTAAGGTAAGAAAGCATATAAACATAAACATGATATAACAACATGCAACTCCCCCTTAATCCATGAAACTCTCTCTACAAATTCTCTCCCCCTATCATAAGCATAATCATTTCTCCCCCAAAATATATTCCCCGTTACTTAAACATACATTTCTCCCCCTTTGACACCATCAAAAAGATTAATCCTTATTTATAAGCTCATGGCATCAAGTGTAATAGGAGGAAAACACCAAAATCATGATTAAAATCTGAAATCAGAGAATATTTGGCTGTTTTAGCTAGCGATCATTGCTATCAAGATGGCGATCGGCGCACAATGGATTCCGTAATTCTGATTTTCTGGGCGAATTTCAGAAATGCATTAAAAATTCCAGAAAATTCGAAAACTCATGAAATTTTGGAAACACATTTATTTTAAGTATATCTATCAGTGAAAAATAGTTTTTCATGAAAAATCATTATATTTCCACATATTTGCCAAAAATCCATAAGCTTTAAAAACTACTAGGTTTTTGATCATTAGAGTATCCATTTTGACACCTAGTCTTGCTTTGAATTGTTTCAAAACATGAATACATAGATTTTAGATTAAGAAATTGTTTTGAAAACATATGAAATATCCAACCATGATCTTTGGGCAATATGTCTATGAATTAAACATAAGCCTTCCCCATAATTGGTCTATTATTGCTATGTTGATACTTTACATGACCATCTAAATGCCATAGGCATTAGTGGACATTTGTATCATCCTAACATCTCACCCATGCTAAGTTTGCAATTAAGTTAGCCTATAGTGAGTGTGAGATGCATCCTAGGGGGGTATTTGTATATACTTAACCCTTGTATTCATGCAATTCTATCATGGTTAAGTATTAACCTAAAAATCATCATGATCATAAAGGCATATGTCAATTAATTTTATATTATGATCATGAAATACATGTATTCATTGAATAATAATCATGCATTAGGTATTATATCATGATAATAAACAAAATATCACCTAAGGCATTATTTAAACCCTATTTCTTATGATGATGTGCCAAATATCAAAATCATAAATCATGATTGCAAACATACATAGCAATTACATTAATCATCATGATTTAAGCATTATTATCTATTTATGGGCACGTTATCATCACCCAACACTATTCTAAAAATGTTGTCCCGCCATCCTAAGTCAACCAAAATATGATATAGGTCAATTGCATATGGTTGACTACCCTAGGGTTATCCTAACCCTTAAGGATGGATTTTGGAACCCAAAATAAGTTCTTGCCTATTGGGTTCACTAAGAACTCCTTGGGAATCCATTTCCTAGCTATTACTTTCTTCTTATCTTGTCTCCTAGCTATTAGGCATTTGTAGGCCTTTTCATTTTTCTTTTCCTTGTAGCCTAGGCCCTTTTTGTTGAAGCTAGCTCTTTGGCTCCCTAAGATCATGTTCAATGTGTTGGAGCCAATTGTGAATTTTTCTAGGGCTTTTGTTAAATAATCTACCTTTTCCCTTAAAGCCCTATTTTTATTTATACATGCATCACTAACATCTAATGGCACATAAAGGTCATGTGAGCATGCATCATTTGAGCTAGAGGAAATATTATCATTTAAGCATGCATTTTCTAGCTTATTTTCCAATGCCTTAATTTGATTAAGCATGCTTTTATTTTTCTTTTTCATTCCAAATAAGTCCTTAGTTAAACTAGAAATTATGGAAACTATTTTCTTAGGAGAGGCTTTCGTTACCATAGTTTCCATATCCTCTTCTTCTTCTTCGGATGAGGAGGATGTAGAAGCTCCCCCTTCACTTGAGCTCTCTCCTCTTGAGCTTGATCCTTCATTTTCGGATGAAGAGCAATCCAAGTCATCAAAGGCCATCAAGGCCAAATTGGTGACAAAGGCATTCTCCTCATCCGATGATGATGAGGAGGATGAGGATGGGTCATCCCAAGTCCTTGCCTTTAGAGCTTTGGTCTTCCCCTTTTCTTTTGTCTTCTTCTCCTCCTCCTTCTTTTTCTTGCTCCCCTTTTTCTTCTTCTTTTCTTCTTTCTTTTTCCTCTCTTCCTTGCTCTTGTTTAGGAGAGGACAATTGTCCCTTATGTGCCCCTCTCCTTGGCAATTGTAGCATATGACCTTCCCCCTTGGTCTTCTATTCCTATCATGAGATTTATCAAATCTAAAATTCTTAAATGCACGCCTTACCTTCCTTACCATGTAGGCTTCTTCCGTGCTATCCATGGAGGATGTGGAGGCTTCATCATCGGAAAAGGAGGGGATCTCTATCTTCTTCTTCCCCTTATTTGCCAACAATGCTACTCCCCTTGAAGGTTGTATTTTTGGCTCTTCTTGTATTCCTTCAAGCCTAGATTCATGTAATTCCATAGTGGAGAAAAATTCATCTAGAGTACTTACCTCTAGATTCTTTGAAATGTAAAATGAGTCCACCATTGAACTCCACTTGGATGATCGGGGGAAAGCATCTATGGCCTTCATTATCATATCGTGATTGGAGAGCCTTTCTCCTACACTTGTTAGTCCATTTAAAATTTCTTTGAATCTAGAATGCAAAGAAGTTACCTTTTCTCCCTTTTCTAATTTAATGTTGGATAGTTGGGAGCGGAGGAGATCTCTCCTTGCTAGCTTCGCCTCGGATGTGCCTTCATGAAGCTCAATTAGCTTCTCCCACATCTCCTTGGCACTTAGACATTCTCCTATTCGGTTGATTTCTTGTTGGGGGAGCACATTGAAGAGATGATGCTTGGCTTTTGAATTTGCAAGGTGCTCTTCCCTTTGCCTTTTGGTCCACCTAGATTTCTCTATTGGCTTCCCCTCTTCATCCCTAGGCAAAATGAAACCGGATTTCATTGTAATCATAATATCAAAATCCGTTTCGAAAAATACCTCCATTCGCTTCTTCCACCAAGCGAATTCTCCTTCAAACTTCGGAGGATGGATGTTGGAGCCGACCATTTTGAAAGTTGCTTGTAGTGGCGATTAGTCCTCGACAAGCTTTCCTTGGCTCTGATACCACTTGTAGGGGATCGGTACGACCGGCTAGAGGGGGGTGAATAGCTCTCGAACGTTGGATGTCGGTATTTGCTCATCTACAAAGAGATTAGCGCAACGGAAACAATAAAGCAAGACAAGCAAATAGAAATATAAGAAATCAAACGTTAACAAGATGGTGTAACGTGGTTCACGGCTACGCCGCTAATCCACGGTCCCCGATTCGTCCTCGGTGAATCACTCCGCCAAAACCAATCCACTAATGGTCTCTCCTTTGCACCAAGCTAGGTGGAGGTAACCTTTACAACCAAGATCACTCTTCTTACAATAAGATTGAAGTAAAGACAAGTAAGAAGAGTTTAAAGCTTGTGGGGCACTAGGAAGATCACTTAGAGCATAAGCATTAGCCTCTCAAAGGCTCACACCCTCTCTTTTTATAGAGAGGGTTGATTTCTTCCCGTTGGCTGCCACCAGTCGACTGCTGCCCTTGGCAGTCGACTGACGTCACTACAACGACCTCCGAATATGTCGGATCCCAACCGTTGTAGTCCAACGAAACTCTTGGCAATGCGATCGGCGATGGACCTCACGATCATTCTTTGCCTCGTGATTCGGCGCGATCGGCTGGCCATTACGTACTGCGATATCCTCTAGCGATCATTGTCATTCCATGGCGATCGATTCGGGCATAAACCCATCGATCGGATACCGGTCGAACCCACTCGACTGGAAGCGATCATTGCCATTACATGGCGATCGGCCGTGGTGTGAAACTCAAACTTAACATAAGTTTGAGCTTCCGGCGGTCGGGTAAACCTTAACCCTTGCGGTCAAGTTTCCGACACTCAGCCATTCGGCCAAGTTCACCTAATGAGCTACTTACATTTCACTCATTCTCTCATATCACTCGAAGTCCCTCGTCGAAGCTCTCTTCGTTCGTGGCCACGTCCCTCGGCAGCATCAGGCGCACGACTCTGCAATGTTCCTTCGCGTCTCTTGCCTCCGAAGTCTGCTTCCTTGGCTTCACTTCAAGTCATCTCGTCTGGCGGTCCCTCGGATGCTCCAAGCGCATGGCTTCCGCAAAGTCATCCTTCTCCGACTCAAGGACCGAGGTTGTGAGGGTGAACCCGCCAAGGCTCCATGTGCGAATTACTAAGTCCTGCAAGACTCCAACGCACATATCAAATAACAATATCATCCTAACTTAAACCCTTTGCCACACACATCAAAACCTTATCATGGCAAGAGATTTCCCTAACATGTTTTTAGTGTTTTGCCCTCGGTACGTGGTCTAGGACCATTAGGGACTTGGACTAGCAGCCAAAGGCTGTGAACCAAGTAAAAATAAATGTGTACTTTTTTCTTTCCGTTGCATGTACTCTTACTCGCACTTTACATTGAACAAATGAACGAAAAGAGTTTTGAGCTATTCACCCCTCCTCTAGCGCTCTAAACGATCCAACAATTGGTATCAGAGCCGGGGGTGCTAAGATTTGGTGAAACCACCAATATAGTTTTTTTACAGATTTATTTTTATTTTTATTTTTGTTTATTTTGAATTTTTTTTATAAGCTCTTTCATTCGTTTAGTTTTTCTCCCGCACTACTAATCCAAGACACGAGTCTTAGTACATTCCGCTTGTTTTTATCGTTGCTAGGTTTTTTCTCTTCATTTTCTTTCTCTTTTTGTATCAATGGCCCATCTTGAGGGTTTTAGCACCGTCCGACCTCCGTTTTACAACGGAGATGACCTCCGTTATTGGAAGGGTCGGATGGAGTGCTTCCTTAAGACCCAAATCGAATGTGGATCATAATCCAAAATGGGATTCACACTTCCGACTAATGAAGTGGGTGAATCTTTGGATTATGACCAATGGACCAATGCTACAAAAAGACAAGTCGAAGCCGATGCCAAGGTGACTCAAATCCTCCAATGCAACTTGTCCAAGGAAGAGCTTAATTGCATCGGCACCTTCATCAGTGCAATGGACTTGTGGACCAAATTAGTGGAATTGCACGAAGGAACCGACGAAGCAAAGGTATGCAAACGGAACCTTCTTTTTAATAAATTATATAATTTAAAAATACAGGAACATGAGACCATGACTCAACTACACGCCCGAGTACAAGACATCGTCAACAACTTGCATGCCATCGGACAAAAGGTCAAAAACCGCGACCTAATAAGGTATGTCTTGAACTCATTTCCTAGGACTACCTTGTGGGCATCCATGGTCGATGCCTACAAGGTATCTAAGGACTTATAAAAAATCAGGTTAGATGAATTATTTTCAGAATTTGAACTCCACGAACAGTCTAACTCGGTACCCGAGAAAGGTATAGCTCTTATTGTAGGTCAGAAGAAGAAGCCCACAAGTAAGCCACCCCCGAAGGAAGAAGAAGACGAGTATGAGTTGGAGGTCGATCCAGAGATGGAAACCGAACTAGTCAACCTAGTTCGGAGGATGATCAAGAGCCGAAGATGACCCGTCACTCAACCCAATGAAGGTAAACCTAAAAATAGTTCTAACGTTAGGTGCTATGAATGCAATAGGTTTGGACATGTCAAGTCGCAATGCCTGAAGCTTAAAAACAAAGCACTGAAGTTCAAAAAGGCGCTCAATGCTATGTGGGAAGTGGCATCGGAGGAAGAAGATGATGACCTTGTCTTCATGGCTAAACCAATCGAATCGGAGCCGGAGTCCAAATCTGAACCCGAGGACGAGTCGGACTACGAATCTCTATTCAAGACAAGCCATGGATACACATCCAGTTCAAGAGAAACTCTCAAGGTAAGTCGGTCCCTCATTAGTACCTTATACAATGCAATTAAGTTTCTAACTAGAAAGTTAGCTAAGTCTGAGTCCAAGGTCGAGACCCTATTCGAGGAGGTTAAACTCCATAAACACGAGGTCTCCCTAACCTCTTCGATTAGTCAAGTTCAAGAGGAGGACTCAACTCGAGTTGAAAAGCTCGAAGTTGAGAACTCACTTTTGAAAAGTCAAGTCGAAGATCTTAGGAACACGTTGGAAAGGTTCACTTTGGGATCCAAACTTGACTCTTACTTGGATCACAAAGGGTCGTGTACAACAAGGCTGGGCTTGGGTTTAGCTCAAATACGACTAACAAGTCGTATATGTCAATCGTAAGTCAAAATAGAATACATGTCCAAGCATGGGTCCCTAAGACCACTTTGAATTTTCAATTAGGATCTAGCCAATACTGGGTTCCCAAGGATCAAATCCACTATGTGGAAAGACCGAACCGATTCAATGGTCCAGGAGGAGCTAGTACAAAACTTGTTCATGCTATTACTTAGAAATTGCATGCTTAGTTTTTTTTCTTTCTTTTTAGAATGGTTAGATAGGGACTATAACTCATCAATACTTGATAACATAGTACCAGGATGCGGTGAGATGATAGTACGCTAGGAAAGCGAAGTCTTGGGTACTCGAGCTAGATAAGGCGTATCTAGTTCGGTTCACTTGATCGAGTGGAACTAGCTGAAGCTACCACGCCGTATCCTAGACTAGTTAGACAAGGAAGTGGTCTTAAGTAAGTTAAGTTACTATTTACTCGAAATTGGCTTTGTCTAAGGAAGTGGTCATTTTTCCGATCAAAGAAGGCCCCTGTGCCTCGCCATGACCTGGAAGCCAAGATCTTGAAAAAGTGACTTGATGAGCTTAGGGTCAAATCTGAATCTAACGCAAGGTTGACAAGTTTTGATTCATTAAAATTGATAAAGTAAAATTGAATTCATCTCACAAGAACATGTTAGGTTTTCGGCACCGCGGCGAGTGTGTGTTCGAACATATTTCGTAAACATGTGCACAACGGAAGGAATAAAAATAATAAATCTAATTTATTACAATACACACATCACACGCAAGCATAGTACAACATGTGTATACATAACCGTAAATTTAAATTTTGCAATAAAAGGAAATTTATACTACGTATACCTAACGTATCACGTGTAGCGGGAAAGGCATCAACCGGAATGATTCTCGCTAGAATCGTCTCTATCCATATCCACGCCGAGTATGTTCGGGATGACTTCACAAAGTCATGAGCCTCGTCTTCGTATGGGTTACTAGCCTCGTGTTGAAGACGATGTGATCGAGAGAAGATCACGATCTGAATCAAAATTCGGATCCAAAATGAGTCCTCAAAAACTCGCTTCTCCGGAGAGGTATTCGTCAACCGTTTGACGAATCCTTCATCCTCCACCTATTGAGGATTACCGGAGATCGAATCCCTGGCAAGGCTACCACTGTCGGAGCTCCAAATGTCGTCCAAACGATGCTACGACGAGAAGGAAACAAGCTGTCCAGAAAACTGGACAGCTTTGGTGGAGGAATAGGGGCCGGCCAAAGGGAAGGTTGAAGCTCACCTTATTGCCGAACCCAAAGGAGATCACCGGAGCTCCTCCGGCAGCAGCTCGACGCCGGCAAGAGGGAAGAACAGTACCTTCTGGACGCCGGCAAGGGAGCTAGGTGGTGGTGGCCGGCGGCGCTAGGGTTGGCGCCGACTTCACCAAGGAGAGGAGGGGGCGGCAACTATTAGGGTTGCAAGGCTTTGGATTAAGGCTTAACAAAAACCTTAAGCCCTATTTTATAGAGAACAAATTCTCTTAATGTTTATCAGATCATAACCAAAGGCTTGTTAACCCGCTCCATTAATTTAAGTTAAAATAAACCAAACCATGATAGTTTATTTTAAGTTAAAACGAACCGAACCAATTTTGGTTCATTCGTTTAAAACAAACCAAACCCTTAGGTTTATTCTCCTCCATTGGATTAGAACCAAACAAATTTGGTTCATCCATCATGTCTTCATAAGACACGGCCCATCCACGCTTCCATTGCGACTGAAATTATTTCATGCTCGCTCCATGTTTGGTCCAACCAAACCTAGTTTCTCTCAGTCTGAGAATCTCATTCTTAAGCCCATTTTAAATCCTTCGGATTACGCTCGTTGAGCGTGTGACCAAATAGGTTCTCGGTTTATGTTGGCCGTCTATAATTAACCATTAATTATAGAATGATCATGAGTGGCACCTAGTAGTACATCATGATTCCCAATTAACTGAAAAGATCAACGGTTGATCCAGAATTATTTCTGAAACCCTTCAGCAGCTCGAATGAATTGTGCCCCATTCCCTTCACTCATCATATACCCACTTGGTTTAGGACATGATCTATAGTGTCAGTCCCCACTAGGCTGACTACGTCACACCTAGCCCAAGTATCATTTCCTCGTCCTACGGATTCTAGTTACTGCACATGTATCGAAGAGTACCTTACTCTAAACATGTAATGCTTTGGCCAAAGACTTTAGTAACAATCCGACAAGAGGCCATGGGTATACATCTCCTCGCAAGGAGTGGTGAATCCTTTATAGGTTATTCAAACACCTTCGATCACTTCGACTTATACCCAATCATCCCGGGTCCACATCTCCTCAGAGATGCTTGCTTAAGATGTCAAAGCATAAGTCTTCATGATCAAGATGACTTGAATACCGCAAGTCAAAGGAACATCGCACTTAAGCTACAGTAAGAACTTCATTGACATATCTATATATGCAGAGAACCATATGAAGTCTTATGGCTGGTCACTCCAATGAACTAGTTACCATAACTAGCATCCACAATTAACTCCGGACATCACAATGTCTCCAGCCAGTGAGAATCAGCTACTCAGATACACCAAGGAGTATACCTCGTGCTAGTCTCGACAGAATCAATGGTGTCCAAATCCATCAATTCATCGACTAGGGAAAATTTCGATACATCACAATTACACATGTAGAGATACTCACTAGTTGTGATTCAATCACAAATTCTCTCATGCTGTGAATCTTATCGTGGACATTCAGTAAATGAGTTTAAGATCTAATCAAATACATGAAAACATGTATACTCAAATAGTGAATCTTCATTTATCATATAAATGGTTCAAACATAAGGCGATTGCCTTAGGACATCTCTCATATATCACTAACAAACTCCCACTTGGCCTAATGCTAATCGCTACGGTATCCAATACCATAAGTTCTAACATGACCCTCAAACATACTTTGAGGTAATGCCTTAGTAAAAGGATCCGCTAAGTTCCTTTCAGTGGGGATTTTCTCGATTTGTATTTCTTTCCTACTGATGATCTCTCTGATAAGATGATAGCGGCGAAGCACATGTTTGGATCGTTGATGAGACCTTGGCTCTTTCACCTATGCAATTGCTCCATTGTTGTCGCAGTAGACCGGTATTGCTTCAACAATGGCTAGAATCACACCAAGTTCATAAATGAACTTCTTGATTCAAACCGCTTCCTTTGCTGCTTCCGAAGCTGCAATGTATTCTGCCTCAGTGGTAGAATCTGCTACAGTGTCTTGTTTGGAACATTTCCAACTCACTGCGCCCCCATTCAAGGTGAACACGTATCCAGACTGAGACCTGGAATCATCCTTGTCTGTCTGGAAGCTGGCATCCGTATACCCGCATATCACCATGTCCCCTTCTCCATATATTAGGAACACATCCTTAGTTCTTATTAAGTACTTAAGGATTGTCTTAACAGCCTCCAATGATCCATTCCTGGATCAGACTGGTATCTACTCGTGACACTCAGAGCATACGATACATCGGGCCTCGTATATAACTAGCATACATGATAGATCCTATTGCGGATGCATAGGGAATCTTACTCATGCAAATCCTCTCGTCTTCTGTGCGTGGATACATAGACTTCGAAAGGTTTACCCCATGCCTGATGGGTAGGAAACCTTTCTTGGATTCCGACATGCTAAACCTCTTTAGCACTCGGTCTATATATGTAGACTGCGAAAGACCAAGCAACCGTTTCGATCTATCTCTATAGATCTTAATCCCGAGGATGTAGGTTGCTTCTCCCAGGTCTTTCATGGAGAATGTCTTGGATAACCAAATCTTAACTGACTATAAGATTGAAACATCATCTCCTATAAGTAATATGTCATCGACATACAATACTAGGAATATGACTGCACTCCCACTAACCTTCTTGTACACACAAGGTTTGTCTGGATTTTGTAAGAAACCAAACTTTTTGATTGTCTCATCAAAACGGATATTCCATCTCCTAGATGCTTGCTTCAATTCATATATGGACCGTCGTAATTTGCATACCTTGGTTTTATCAACCGATGTGAAACCCTCAGGCTGTATCATGTACACGTCCTCGAGCAGGTTTTCATTAAGGAAAGCTATTTTCACATCCATCTGCCATATCTCATAATCATAATGAGCCGTTATGGCCAGGAGCATCCGAATGGATTTAAGCATAGCTACAGGCGAATAAGTTTCGTCATAATCAACACCTTGTTTTTGACGATATCCTTTCGCCACTAATCTAGCCTTATAGGTAATCACATTACCATCCATGTCGGTTTTCTTCTTGAAAAACCACTTGCACCCTATAGGCTTGATGCCTTCAGGTGGGTCAAACAAGTTCCAAACTTGGTTTTCATACATGAAATCCATTTCCGACTTCATGGCATCAAGCCACTTATCCCTTTCTGAACTTGTCAGCACTTCTTCATAACTGGTAGACTCCTCATCATCAATGAGTAACACGTCGTTCGATTCACTTACGAGAAATCCATATCTCTCAGTAAATGTTGCGTGTTCTACCAGATCTACGAAGATGTGGTGTTACAATAGGTCCAGCCGATTGCTCATCACTATGAGTTGTCGGCTGTTGTGCTTCACCAAGTATCTCATCAATGTCTATTTGAGTTTCTTGAGCCTCCTCAAGCTCGATGACACTCCCACTGTTTTCTTGCAAGAGAAACTCTTTCTCTAGAAACACAGCATGCCTTGAAACAAACACCTTTTGTTCCACAGGATGATAGAATTAGTAACCCCTTGTTTCCTTAGGGTATCCAATAAATAGACATTTATCAGACTTAGCATCCAATTTGTCTGATACAGTCTTCTTCACATAAGCAGGACAACCCCATATCTTCAAGTAAGATACATGAGGTTTCTTACCATTCCATATCTCATATGGAGTAGTAGAGACTACCTTGGTTGGCATTCTGTTTAACAAGTAAACAACTGTTTGAAGTGCATAGCCCCAAAAGGACTTGGAAAGATTTGCATGATTCATCATTGACCTGACCATGTCCAACAAGGTCTGGTTACGCCTCTCAGATACACCATTATGTTGTGGTGTATATGGCGGAGTCCATTGAGACAATATACCATTTTCTCTTAGATAATCAAGAAACTCTTGACTTAAGTATTCACCACCTCGATCCGATCGAAGTATTTTAATACTCTTGTCATGTTGTTTCTCTACTTCATTTCTGAATTCTTTGAACCTTTCAAAGGCTTCAGACTTTAGTTTCATCAAGAACACATACCCAAACCGTGAGTGATCATCGGTGAAGGTAATGAAGTAGCTATAGCCTCCTAAAGCTTGAGTTGACATAGGTCCACATACATCAGTATGTATTAGACCTAGTAACTCTCCCACTCGTTCACCTTTTTTTATAAAAGGTAACTTAGTCATCTTGCCTTTTAAGGATGATTCACATGTATCGTATGAATCCAATTCAAACGATTCCAGAATTCCACATCGGTGTAATTCGGACATGCGTTTCTTGCTTACATGGCCAAGACGACAATGCCACATGTAGGAGTCTAATTAATTATCCTTTCGAGCACGCTTGTTGCTCGCTTCGATATTGAAAATGTCACTGGATACGTCCAATGTATAAATGCCATTGCTCAAAGTTCCAGTTCCATAAAGTACGCCATTCAAAGTTATATAACAACAATTGTTACTAAATGTCAAATGGTAACCATTTCTATTTAAACAGGAAATAGAAACAATGTTCTTTATTAGAGAAGGAACACAATAGCAATTGTCCAGTTCCAAGACTAGTCCACTAGGGAGCTTCAGCAAATAAGTTCCCATGGAGACCGCAGCAACCTTTGCTCCATTGCCAACTCGCAAATTTGACTCCCCTCTGACGAGTCTTCTTCTATTCCTTAGCCCCTGTATGTCATTACATATATGTGAGCCACACCCAGTATCCAATACCCAAGTGTCTAAGGAAATAGAATGACAATCAATAACGAAGATACCTGAAGAGGATGGGGCATCAGATGCCTTCTTCTTCTTCATGGACTCAAGATAAATCTTGCAGTTTCTTCGCCAGTGGCCTTCCTTGCCACAATGATGGCAAGTGCCCTTTTGTGCTGGTTCTGCCTTCTTTGCTTTCTTGTTCTTCCCTTTTTTCTGTTCCTTTGCCTTCCTCTTAGAACCTTTCTTTAAGGAATCAACTAACAGAACCGCCTTCTCCTCATGCTTCACAGAAGGCTCCACAGTCTTCAGCATATTGAGGAGCTCAGGAATAGTGGATTCTAATTTGTTCATCCGATAGTTCATCACAAATTGTGAGAAACTCTTGGGCAAACAATGCAGAATTAAGTCAATACTTAATTCATGATCCATCACAAACCCGAGGGTGGCTAGCCACTCGATGTACCCGTTCATCTTTAGCACAAACTGCACTACAGATGAACCTTCTTGCATCTTCATGGTGAAGAGGAGTCTTGAGACTTCGAACCTTTCGCATCTCGCTTGCTCATCAAACAACTCATGAAGATGGAAGACCATGGTATTAGCATCCAGTACCATCGCAAATGCCTAGCATGATGCAACTCGCCACTTCAGACCGCCACATGCTTCTGATAGACCAACATTTGGTCTGGAGTTGCATCGTCCTTAGGACGGTTGGGAAGAGGCTCTTCAAGGACATATGCTAGCTTTTCCGCCTTGAGAACAATTCTCAGGTTTCTAAGCCAGTCCAGGAAGTTAGGCCCAGTCAATTTGTTTGAATACAAAATAGTGCGCAAATTCAAAGACGTCATGATCAATCAATTAACCTAGAAATACAAAATGAGCATATATGAGAAAGATGATTTAAAATGCATCAATATACATTTATAAATCCCATTCATTTTTCGAATTTCAAAAAACCCCAAAATCACTTCGGGAGATCGTAGGTCCATCTCCGAATGGGTTGATATCCAACATAGATATGAACAACCTTGGAGAGAGTCCAACAAGCCATTCATAACTACGATGGTAGGTATCAATTATACCGATTCCATATCACGTATATGCAACTATCACAATGTGCTATCAATTAATTGAATGTTCACACATACATCGGGTTGTTAACACATTAACAAGTATGCATCATATGCATAGCACCCAACTTCACCTCCCTTCACATCGACCTTGGAGAGAGTCCAACAAGCCGATGCTCCAGGTTAAAGCCAACCCATTAATCGAGAAATAGTTTTAACATGGTTAGAGTGCATTCAACCAATTAGCCCAGCTTGGAGAGAGTCCAACAACCAAAGCTAACGATTGACCTCTTACTCTTACCATATTAGTATTAAACTATTCCATGGTTTGAACATGTTCGGGTTCGAGCCGGGCTTGGAGAGAGTCCAACAACCCGAACAAGAAACGGAACTCTGGTTCTAACCATATTAATGGAAGGTGTAGGCTTTAATATTGAGTTAGGGTTTTTATGTCTCATCCTCTTTGCATGCAAATAACTATTATCTACATGACATGACATACATGACATACAACTACATGTCACGACACGCATAGCATTATGATATGCATCTAATGCAATTACATGGCATACAATTATGTCATGTACATAATTTTCTTATATGTCATAACTATTTATGGAAATAAAATATGTTTATGATTTGATTCTCCAAATCAAATCATGATTAAATTAGGAAACAAATTTCCAAATCTAATCACATATTTTATTTGTGAAAATAGTTGATTAAGGAAAGTCAATTTAGGAAACCAATTTCCTAAATCATCAAAACAACTTAAGGAAATAAAATATTTAAAGATTTGATTTCCCAAATCAAATCATGATTAAATTAGGAAACAAATTTCCAAAATCTAATCAAATATTTTATTTATGGAAAATATCAATTTCCATAAATACTTCCAACTTTCCAAAAGTAGAAGATTTCCATAAATACTTCTAGACTTTCCAAAATTGAAAAATTTCCATAAATACTTCTAACTTTCCAAAAGTATAAAATTTCCAGAAATATCATTATGACTATCGCAAAACCATTTTACGATTATGTCGAAACACAACCTGGGCTCTGATACCACTGTTGGGTTTCTGGCACCACGGCAAATGTGTGTTCGTACATATTTCGTAAACATGTGCATAGCGGAAGGAATAAAAATAATAAATCTAATTTATTACAACACACACATCACACGCATGCATAGTAAATCATGTGTATACATAACCGTAAATTTAAATTTTGCAATAAAAGAAAATTTATACTACGTATACCTGACGTATCACGTGTAGCGGGAAAGACATCAACCGGAACGATTCTCGCTAGAATCGTCTCTATCTATATCCACGCCGAGTATCTTCGGGATGACTTCACAAAGTCATGAGCCTCGTCTTCGTACGGGTTACTAGCCTCGTGTTGAAGACGATGTGATCGAGAGAAGATCATAATCCGAATCAAAATTCGGATCCAAAACGAGTCCTCAAAAACTCGCTTCTCCGGAGAGGTATTCGTCAACCGTTTGACGAATCCTTCGTCCTCCACATATTGAGGATTACCGGAGATCGAATCCCCGACAAGGCTACCACTGTCGGAGCTCCAAACG
The DNA here is from genome assembly GCA_025175895.1 of Wurfbainia villosa. Lineage (NCBI taxonomy): Eukaryota > Viridiplantae > Streptophyta > Magnoliopsida > Zingiberales > Zingiberaceae > Wurfbainia > Wurfbainia villosa. The sequence continues at coordinate 6,462,291 of JAKLTH010000147.1, forward strand.
TCGTCCAAACGATGCTCCGACGAGAAGGAAACAAGCTGTCCAGAAAACTGGACAGCTTTGGTGGAGGAATAGGGGCCGGCCAAAGGGAAGGTTGAAGCTCACCTTATTGCCGAACCCAAAGGAGATCACCGGAGCTCCTCGACATCGGCGACGGCAAGAGGGAAGGACAGTACCTTGGATGCCGGCAAGGGAGCTGGGTGGGTGGCGGCGGCACTAGAGGAGAGGAGGGGGCAGCAACTATTAGGGTTGCAAGGCTTTGGATTAGGGCTTAACAAAACCCTTAAGCCCTATTTTATAGAGAACAAATTCTCTTAATGGTTATCAGATCATAACCAAAGGCCCGTTAACCCGCTCCATTAATTTAAGTTAAAATAAACCAAACCATGATGATTTATTTTAAGTTAAAACGAACCGAACCAACTTTGGTTCATTCGTTTAAAACAAACCAAACCCTTTGGTTTATTCTCCTCCATTGGATTAGAACCAAACCAATTTGGTTCATCCATCATGTCTTCATAAGACACAGCCCATCCACGCTTCCATTGCGACTGAAACGATTTCATGCTCGCTCCATGTTTGGTCCAACCAAACCTAGTTTCTCTCGGTCTGAGAATCTTATTCTCAAGCTCATTTTAAATCCTTCGGATTACGCTCGTTGTGCATGTGACCAAATAGGTTCTCGGTTTATGTTGGCCATCTAAAATTATCCATTAATTATAGAACGATCATGAGTGGCACCTAGTAATACATCATGATCCCCAATTAACCGAAAAGATCAACGGTTGATCCAGAACTATTTCTGAAACCCTTCAGCAGCTCGAATGAATCGTGCCCCATTCCCTTCACTCATCTTATACCCACTTGGTTCAGGAAATGGTCTATAGTGTCAGTCCCCACTAGGCTGACTACGTCACACCTAGCCCAAGTATCATTTCCTCGTCCTAGGATTCTAGTTATTGCACATGTATCAAAGAGTACCTTACTCTAAACATGTAATTCTTGTTGGTGCAATCAGCCCAGGTCACGATTGACTAGGACTCGAGTTTGGCTCGAGTGATGTCTTGATGTGTTTTGATGTTTTGACAAAAACATATGACAATGTAATTGTCATGGTAAGTCCAAGTCTTGAGTTCTTGGACTGGAAAGTCCAAGCATGGTCTTGACAATGTAAAAGTCCAACATGAGTTGGCAAGGGAAAGTCCAAGCATGGTCTTGGCATTTGAGAAGTCCAACATGGGTTGGCAAGGAAAGTCCAAGTATGGTCTTGGCATTTGAGAAGTCCAACATGGGTTGGCATTTGAAGTCCAAGGGGATTGATATTGGCGGCGTAAAGTCCAAGCGGAGTCTTTGCGGCGTAAGTCCAATGTGCCTTGGCGGTGTAGACACCGTTAGCATGACATAGCCGATGGAAGCACCTGAAGGCTAGCGCAATGGATGAACAAGTCATGGATGACTTGGAGGGATCCGAGAGGCGTGAGGTTGATGGAGGTGGCTAGAAGGCTTAGGTCTAGGCTAAGGGTAGTCTAGCAAGTATGGGGGAACCATACTTGGGCTAAAACCTCATGTTTGAGGTGTGCCACCGATCGTGCCATGTGGCGCCGACCGACCGAGTCAACTAGGGTTTGATCGCTGGTTATGGTTTAGCAAATGACCGCCGAGGTGGGCAATGATCGATGAGCCGAGCAATGATCGATCGTGGTGATCACCGACCGTGCTCGTGATTTCGCACGTATCGGAGTCGAGACTCGATCGGTCGAGTGAAGGCCCATCACCGATCCGATGGTCATGATCACCGATCGATGAAGGTTCCGTTGGACTTATCCAGCGTGGATCTAGCCGTTGTCTCACGACAACAGTGGCATCAGTCGACTGATGGTCCCGATCAATCGACTGATAGACCTTTTCTAGCACAGGTTGAAGCTTTATAAGGAGCTCGTGATAGAGGATTTTGGGATCGGTTCTTGAGGGCTATTGGGGCGATTTGTTGGTGCAAATCAGGTCTCCAAGTGCAAGCAAGCAACCAAGCATTCAAGCAATCAAAACAAGTGTTGTAAAGTGTCTTCTTTACTTGCATTTCGTATTCATTATTGTAATTGCTTGTATTTGTATCTTATTGGTGTAAGATTACTTGTAAGGGGTTTCTCCACCCTTGACTTGTGTCAAGGAGTTTTATTGGTTAGTGGTGTTTGTGGCATCGCTAGGGTTCGTACGAACCCAATCCGTGGAGTAGGAACCGGTTCGGTTCCGAACCACGTTATATGCTCTTGTTGTGATTTGTGTTGTGTCCATTTCGTTATTGCTTTTATTATTTCTATTTCCGCTGCGCACTAACGAAATTGTAGACACGAACGGGATCGAATTTCATCTACGTTATTCACCCCCCCCTCTAGCTTCCAAACGATCTCTAACAATTCTTTGGCCAAAGACTTTAGTAACAATCTGACGAGAGGCCATGGGTATACATCTCCTCGCAAGGAGTGGTGAATCCTTTATAGGTTATTCAAACACCTTCGATCAATTTGACTTATACCCAATCATCCCGGGTCCTCATCTCCTCAGAGATACTTGCTTAAGATGTCAAAGCATAAGTCTTCATGATCAAGATGACTTGAATACCGCAAGTCAAAGGAACATCGCATCGCACTTAAGCTACAGTAAGAACTTCATTGACATATCTATATATGCAGAGAACCATATGAAGTCTTACGGTTGGTCACTCCAATGAATTAGTTACCATAACTAGCATCCACGATTAACTCCGGACATCACAATGTCTCCAGCCAGTGAGAATCAGCTGCTCGGATACACCAAGGATTATACCTCGTGCTAGTCTCGACAGAATCAATGGTGTCCAAATCCATCAATTCATCGACTAGGGAAAATTTCGATACATCACAATTACACATGTAGAGATACTCACTAGTTATGATTCAATCACAAATTCTCTCATGCTGTGAATCGTATCGTGGACATTTAGTAAATGAGTTTAAGATCTAATCAAATACATGAAAATATGTATACTCAAATAGTGAATCTTCATTTATCATATAAATGGTTCAAACATAAGGCGGTTGCCTTAGGACATCTCTCATATATCACTAACAGAACATATAAGGATAACATGTTTGATCATGTAGAAATGGGTTAGATGATCTAGGTCTAATAATTTACAACCAAATTTTAAATTCCAATATCCGATCCAACTACCTTGCGTGTAGGATCAATGGATGTTGGATAGTGGTTGCTCCCTACACATGATCGGGGATCAACTTAAGTTTTCAAAGCTTCGATTCAAACGACAAGGATCGGTAGCCTTTGGAAACAACGACAAGCTCAAAATCATCGGATCAGGTGATATTGAGCTCAACTCAAACAAAATCTTTTACTAGTTGAAAATTTTGAATATAATTTACTTAGCGTAAGTCAATTGTGTGATAATAACTATAAGATCATATTTCTAGAAAATGAATGCGTAATTAAAACAAATGAAACCTCTAAAACAATCCTTAAAGGAACTAGGAATAGCAACATCTATACTATTAATCTACCTAACTCCTCAACCAAGTGTCTTATGACACAGCAAGAGGAATCTTGGTTGTGGCACCGATGACTCGGTCACTCGCACCCAAGACTCGTCCACAAGATGAGTCAGAGTGGCTTAGTCAAAGGTTTGCCCAACCTTAACAACTTAGACAATAAAATTTGTAATGCTTGTCTACAAGGTAAACAATCTAGGACACAACATCAACTAACTAATCAAGAACGAACCAAAAGTGTTCTTGAGCTCCTACATATGGATCTATTCGATTCACATGGAGCTAAGTCACTTAATGGTAGTCAATTCTGCTTAGTCATAATTGACGACTATTCTAGGTTTCCTGGGTTAGGTTCATCAAACATAAAAGTGATACCCTAGATCAACTCATCAACATGTTTAAACTAATCGAAAATCAAAAGAACCTTAAAATTAAAAGACTTAGGAGCGATCATGGTGGTGAATTCAAAAACCACAGGTTTACATATTTCTGTAACCTAAATGGATATCACCATGAATTCTCGTGTCATAGAACCCCACAATAAAATTGTCTAGCCGAACGTAAAAATAGAACCCTACAAGAAGCTGCTAGGACAATGCTAAACGAGTATAACTTACCTGATAGGTTTTGGGCAGAAACCGTTAGTACAACTTGCTATGTTCAAAATATGATACTTTTGGTAAAGAGGCACCTTAAGACCTCGTACGAAATCTATCATGACAAAGTACCTAACATCAAGTACTTTAGGGTATTTGGATGCAAGGTACTTATCCTGAACACTAAGGATTACCTAGGAAAGTTGACCTCCAAAACCTCTACCGGAATCTTCTTAGGATACTCGACTACAAGTAGAGCCTATAGGGTATACAACCATGACACCCTTAGAGTTGAAGAGACTATTAATGTAGTGTTCGATGAAGGACACGAACCTACAAAACCCGTAGCAACACCAACTAGCGAAACGACTCATACCAGACTCGACTCTGACCCTGAGATCAAGTCTAAAATTAATCCTAACCCAAGTCCAGTCGACCAAGTCATAGGTGACCCTATCCCAAGTCAAATTCAGACGAATCATCCTATCGACCAAGTGATAGGTGATCCTAGCTTAGGGGTTCGAACTAGATCATCTTATAGAAACCTTAGTCAAATCTTCTTGATTTCAAAAATCGAACCCAAAACCATTGAACAAGCTCTTCTTGATCCCGATTGGATTATTGCAATGCAAGAAGAGCTAGCTCAATTCACTAGGAATGAGGTTTGGGAATTAGTACCACCACCTAAAGATAAATCAGTTATTAGAACAAGGTGGGTCTTCCGAAACAAACATGATGACAAAGGTGAAGTAGTTAGGAATAAAGCAAGGTTAGTCACCAAAGGTTTTAGTCAAGTCGAAGGATTAGATTATGATGAAACCTATGCCCCCGTAGCTAAAGTAGAATCCATCCGAATGTTGTTAGCCTACACTGCACATCGAGGATTTAAGTTATTTCAAATGGATATCAAGTCAACATTTTTAAGTGGACTTATTAAAGAAGAAATGTACGTTAGTCAACCCCCCGGATTCGAAAGCCTAGATAAACCCGACCATGTCCTTAAACTAAAGAAAGCTCTTTATGGACTCAAACAAGCTCCTCGAGCTTGCTACGAGAGGCTTTCAATTTATCTTAAGTCAAAAGGGTTTAACCAAGGCCTAGTCGATCCAACCCTATTCATAAAGACCATAGGTAAGGAAATATTTATAGCCCAAATTTACGTAGACGATATCATTTTCAGAACAACCAATTCGATCCTACTAAACGAATTCATTTCACTTATGGAAAGTGAATTTGAAATGAATTTAGTAGGTGAATTGAGTTTCTTTCTAGGACTACAAATTAAACAAACTAAGGATGAAATATATTTACATCAACAAAAATATACTAGAGAATTAATTAAACGTTTTGGAATGCAAGATGCTAAAACCGTCAATACACCCATGGAAAATAATGTCAATATAGTAGAGGACTTAGAAGGAAAGCTCATCGACCTAAAATACTATAGGAGTGCGATAGGGAGTCTTCTATACTTAACCGCGAGTCGACCCAACATTTTATTCGCAGTAAGTATGTGCGAAGGTTTCAAACCTATGCCAAGGAGTCTCACCAAACTTTAGTTAAGCGTATCCTTAGGTATCTAAAGGGCACGCTAAGCGTAGGTCTTTGGTACCCTATGTTAGTTATAGCCCTAGAACCAATCATGTGATGGTTGAATAGGGAACATTTTGTATCATATTCTATAAAGGCAAAGGATTGGTTATTATATTTACGTCTTGCTTGTGCCAGCTAAATTAAATATAATAATTCCCTAGAAAAGTAGGTTCTTATCTACAACACATCAATTGGTAGAATTGATTATGAGAGGCTGTAGAGAACACTTTCCTAAATGTTCCTAGTCAAGTATTAATATGCAAGGGCAATATTAATACATAAAGACTAGCATGTAGGACAATTGATGACTTGATCTCACAAGTCATGGATATATGATATCAAGTTGACACATGGGTATATATTAGAGAATATATACTGAACTGACCCGCCATGAGAAAGTTTCATGGATCGTCATATGAGTGTCATAAACTTTCTCATATGACTATTGGTATGAATAGTCCTCAAACCTGAAGTCACTACGATTCCCTACATAAGGAGTTATGTACTTTGGTATCGTCAAACGTCACCCGTAATAGGGTGGACCATAAAGGCGATTACTGGGTATATAACAAATTATGCGGAGGGATGTGAGTGATGTAGATGGGATCTATCCCTACCATATGACAGGAGTGATATCTGTGGGCCCCTTGATTGAGTAGAACTACTAAAATGCATGGCCATGCTCGAATGAGTCAATATGAGATATTGAGCTCATTTGTTTGAGTTAGTTTACTCAGGGATCAAGAAACACATAGATTGATCGAGGATGACACGGTCTATGCCTCATTAGTCAATCTGATATCAAGGATAGAAGGACACGGTCATACATTATAGTAGTCACGGAAAGGTTAGTCGGATCTTGACTTATTTTGTAACTTGGGTAGCAATGATGTATTGCTAGATGTCGCTCATTGCTTGTGTATCTAAAAGAGTTTAGATCCACTGCCAACGTTATGAGAGCCTATAGGGTCACACACAAAGAGCATGATGATTAGAAGAATTAGTGCATTCTAGTTTGACTAGAATAATTTGGGAATAAGCTTAAGTACAAAATGGTTTTTGGACTTTAAGCTTAATGAGAATTTTAGCTTATTGATTTAATGAGATTAATTCAATATGCTAAGCTTATTAATTTAATAATATTAAATAAATATGTTATCAAGATAGCCTAAGCTTAATTGATTTAATGAGATTAATTCAATATGTTACCTTATTGATTTAATGAGATTAATTCAATATGATAACATAAGCTTATTGAATTAATAAGATTAATTCAACATGCATGAATACCACATAAGCATGCCACCTAAGCTTGATGAGGTGGAAGGAGACAAAGGGTTTTGACCTTTGGAATTTCTCCACATGTGGCCAGCCAAACAAGGTGTTTGATTATTTTTCAATGCAATTGATTGCATTGAATGTGATAGGAGGTGAAAGGTTTTTTCAATCCTATAAAACACACCATGGGGTGGCCGGCCAAATGGTTGGAAGCTTGAGGCTTGGAGAGAGCTTGGTGGTGAGAGGCTTTGGTTGTGTGGCTTTTGTGAGTGTAGGCTAGCAAGAAGAGTGGTCTTCTTCTTCCTTTCTCTTTTTCCCTACCTTCCTCTCCTTTAGGGACTTCTCTAGCAAGAAGTAAAGGAGAGCTCTTCTAGGTTCTTTTGTGAGACAAGAGCTTGCTCGTGTGGATACATATAGAGGCACGGACATTTGAACGTGCTAAAAGATCCAACAAACCCAAGGAGAAGCGGGATTAAAAAGGGCACACAACAAAGGTAATATTCTCCTATAAGATAGGTTTTGAGAAATTTATTTTTTTTGTACGAGGTTTTCTTTCGCAAGGATCACTTGGAAGGGATCCTATTTTTCCGTTGCGCATATGCTATTTTGCATAAAAAAAATCCCTACAGTGGTATCAGAGCCACTTGCGAAAGATCGTATAAAAAAAAAGTAGGATAAATTTTATTATGAGTTGATAATTGCATTAGCAATTTTTCAAACATAATAAAATATCCGATGTCTTTTAAAAGTTAAAATTGACATGGTGCATGGTTATGGCCTAGTCCTAAAAAGTTTGTGAATGTGTGTGTTGTAATTCTTAATACGGCCTGCGTGTCGTGCCTTTCTCCTAAAATTCTTATTGTAAAAATTAGTTTTAGACTCGAATGTAACTCGAGTATTTCTCCCTTTGTAATATACACAACAAAGATGGAGGGTCCATTGGAAGATGACGTTACAAGGAGGAAGTCAACAACACAAGACAACCAAAAGGAAGCACTTGGGAGAAGATGCTATCCCTAGGTTGACTAATCAATCTTTTCATTGGCTTGAGAAGATTGTAGAATAAGGGTCATAACCATGACACGCTTAGTTTAATATGTATGTGATGCATGTTAATTTAGCTTATATGTGATGTATGCTAATATGTATGTGATGCATGTTTAAGTTTATTTCTTAATAAGTCAAAAACGATATGCCTACCAAAGTTTGGTACTCACTACTTCCTCGATCATTTGTTGTTGGGTTTGCCAAAGCAAAGCAATGCATTTTATCTTGGAAGAGTGCGAGTGGACAATCGTGATGTCCCGCTATCAAACTTGGTTAAGACTTAATTAAGTTTTTCTTAATTAATTAAGAAAGTAGAGGCATATATTAGCTTTGAACATAAGTTTTAAAAATTAGTTTTGTGTGATTTCCGAACATCAGCTTTGTCTTAGAAAGTGGTCGTTGCTCCGATATCAAAGAAGGCCTATGTGCCTCGCCACGGCCTGGAAGCTGGTTTAGGAATAAGCTCTAAACTAATCTAAACTTAACCAAAGCTATTAAAGAGTTACATCAGATGTAATTGGCAAAAGATTGCCTACCTAATCATACTACGTCTTGGGCGATTAGCCAAAGCTAACTCAAGACGAAGTATGATGTGGATCTTTATCCCATATAAATTTATAGCTAAATAGAAGCTAATGATGTAAGCAAAATGTGTTTGCCTACATCAATGATTAGCTCATATCAAAGCTATGAGAATTTAGTGGGAGCCTCATTTAATTAAAGGTCTAATTAAATGACTTAGGTATGATACTTAATTTTGCATTTTAATGTTGTAGATCACAATGTCATCTAAACACGACACACCCCCTCAACTTGCGATCTGTCCTTGAGAAAGACAAGCTCAATGGAGCTAACTTTCTATACTGGTATAGGAACTTGAGGATTATCCTCAAGCAAGAACGTAAACTGTATGTCCTAGAGAAGTCTATCCCTGAAACACCCGCCCCTGCGGCCACTCGTGCTGAAAAGGATGCTTATAAGAAGCATCAAGATGACGCATTAGATGTGTCATGTCTTATGCTTGCCACCATGAACTCAGGCTTGAAGCAACATGAGAACATGGATGCCTATGATATGGTTGAGCATTTGAAACAACTATATCAAGGACAAGCTAGGCACGAGCGTTTTGAAGTGTCTAAGGCTCTTTTGCATGCAAGATGCAAGAAGGAACACTGTAGGAACTCACGTACTTAAAATGATAGGCGTTGAGAACCTTGAAAGACTAGGTTTTCCATCGAGCCAAGAATCGCAACCGATGTTATCCTCGCAATCATTCAAAGCATATAATCAATTCGTCATGAATTATAATATGAATGAAATTGATAAGCCTTTGCACGAGATTCTCGATATTAAGAATCACGAACCGAATCTCAAGAAGAAAGTTAGTAACGTACTAATGGTCAAGAAGGGCAAAGGTCGAAAGGCAAGGGTAAGACCTAAGCCAAAGGCAAGGCCAATTCATCCACTTCAAAGGGTAAAGGTAAAGTACCTAAGGAAGGGACGTTTCCATTGCGGTGAGATTGGACACGAAGCTGCAAAGTCTACCTTGAGGAAGTAAAGAAGAAAAGAAGTGGGACTTCTGCCTCAGGTATACACGTTATAGAAGTTAATCTATCTATTTCTTCTACATGGGTATTAGATACCGGATGTGCATCTCACATTTATACTAATGTGCAGGGACTGAGAAATAGTAGACTAATGGCAAAGGGCGAAGTGGACCTAGTGAGGCAATGGCGCAAAAGTTGTCTGTTGTGATGTAGGAACATATTCTTTGTCTTTGCCCACTGGGCTTATCTTAGAACTAGAGGAGTGCTTTTATGCACCTGCATTAATGAAGAACATAATTTCTGTATCTTGTTTAGACAAGAAAAACTTTTCTTTTATAATAAAGGACAAATGTTGTTCCATTTATTTGAATGAAATGTTCTATTGTAATGCACCACTTATGAATGGTCTCTATGTTCTAGATTTAGAAAACCCAATTTATAACGTAAATACCAAACGGTTCAAATCGAATAATTTGAACCAAACATATCTCTGGCACTGTCGCCTAGGTCACAAAATGAAAAACGCATATCCCAACTCCATAAAGATGGATTATTGGACTCATTTGATTTTGAATCATATGAGGTATGCGAATCTTGTCTTTTAGGAAAGATGACTAAAACTCCATTTAGTGGACATAGCGAGAGAGCGACGGACTTGTTAGGACTCATACATACTGATGTATGTGGCCCTTTCAATGTCGAAGCCAGAGGAGGCTATAAGTACTTTATTACTTTCACTGATGATATGAGTAGATTTGGCTACTTATATTTGATGAGACATAAGTCAGAATCCTTTGAAAAGTTCAAAGAATTCAAGAATGAAGTATAAAACCAACTTGGTAAGTGTATTAAGCTACTTCGATCAGATCGAGGTGGTGAATACCTTAGTCAAGAGTTTCGTGATCACCTGGCTGAGTGTGGGATAATATCCCAACTCACTCCACCTGGAACACCACAATAGAATGGTGTATATGAGAAGAGAAATCATACTCTATTAGATATGGTACGATCAATGATGAGCCAGACTGATCTACCTACTTCCTTTTGGGGTTTAGCTCTAGAGACAGCCGCTTTCACACTTAATCGCGTCCCATCAAAAGCCGTAGAAAAGACACCATATACGTTATGGACTAGGAAGAGTCCCAAAATGTCTTTTATAAAGATTTGGGGTTGTGAAGCTTATGTTAGACGTCAAGTCTCAGATAAACTAGGACCCAAATCAGATAAGTGTTATTTTGTAGGATATCCCAAGGAAACTAAGGGATATTACTTTTACAATCCCACACATGGCAAGGTGTTTGTTGCCAGAAATGCTGTCTTTCTAGAAAGAGAATTTATTTCTAGAAAAACTAGTGGGAGTAAAATTCATCTTGAAGAAATTCAAGATGAAGATAACACTAAGGCTTCGATGGAAAATGAACAGGCACCACAAAGTGTTGTGGATGAGGAAATTGTTGCCCAAAGAGTTGTGGAGCAAACACCTGTTCAAGTAGACCAACCTCTTCGTAGATCTGATAGGATCCGTCGTCAACCTGAGAGATATTCTTTTCTCTTGACTGACAACGCTGATGTATTGCTTGTCGATCTTGATGAGCCTACATCCTATCAAGAAGCTATGATGAGCCCAGATTCCGAGAAATGGCTAGAGGCCATGAGATCCGAAATGGAATCCATGTACACTAACCAAGTATGGACTTTGGTTGATCCACCTGAAGGGGTAAAACCCATTAGGTGTAAGTGGGTCTTTAAAGTAAAGACTGACATGGATGGTAATAAGCATACCTATAAAGGTAGATTGGTGGCTAAAGGATTCAAACAAATTCATGATATTGACTATGATGAAACCTTTTCACCAATTGCGATGCTTAAATCCATTCGGATCATACTTGCTATTGCAGCCTACCACGATTATGAGATCTGACAGATGGATGTCAAAACCGCTTTTCTGAATGGAAAGCTACTCGAGGATGTGTACATGACACAGCCTGAGGGTTTTGAAGATCCAAAGCATCCTGGAAAGGTATGCAAACTGCAAAGGTCCATTTATGGACTAAAGCAAGCCTCTCGAAGATGGAATCTTCGATTCGATGATGCAATCAAGGAGTTTGGTTTCATCAAGAATGAAGATGAACCTTGTGTCTACAAGAGAAATAGTGGGAGCACAGTTGTATTTCTTATCTTGTATGTAGATGACATACTTCTCATCGGAAATGATATTCCCTCACCCGATGTGAAGATGTGGTTAGGGAATTGTTTCTCGATGAAAGACTTAGGTGAAGCTGCCTATATTCTAGGCATCAAGATCTATAGAGATAGATCTAAAAGATTACTTGGCCTAAGTCAGAGTACATACATTGATAAAGTGCTAGATCGTTTTGCTATGCAAAATTCCAAGAAAGGATTTCTGCCTTTATCACATGGTGTGAGTATTTCGAAGACTCAATGTCCCTCTTCTAAGGAGGAGAGAGATCGCATGGATAAGATCCCTTATGCATCAGCTATAGGGTCTGTCATGTACGCCATGCTTTGTACTCATCCTGACGTCTCGTATGCTTTGAGCATGACGAGTAGATACCAGTCGGATCCAGGTGAAAGTCACTAGATAGCAGTCAAAAATATTCTTAAATACTTACGAAGAACGAAAGAATATTTCCTGATATTTGAAGGCAATGAGGATCTAACTGTAAAGGGTTATAGTGATGCAAGCTTCCAAACAGACAAGGATGACTATAGATCACAATCGGGGTATGTGTTTTGCCTGAATGGTGGAGCTGTGAGCTGGAAGAGTTCGAAGCAGGACACAGTTGCTGATTCTACAACAGAAGCCGAGTATATTGCTGCGTCTGATGTAGTAAAGGAGGTTGTTTGGCTCCGCAAGTTCATCAGTGAACTTGGGATAGTTCCTAGCATTGCAGATCCAATAGACCTCTATTGTGACAACAATGGGGCTATTGCACAGGCTAAGGAACCTCGATCACATCAGCGGACCAAACACATACTGCGGCACTTCCATCTCATTCGAGAGATCATCGATAGAGGAGATGTGAGGATATGCAGAGTACCGACAGAAGCTAACATCGCAGATCCATTGACCAAGGCTTTGGCATAGAGGAAGCATGATGGTCACACTAGGTCACTAGGTATCAGATATTATAGTGATTGGTACTAGTGCTAGTGGGAGATTGTTAGTTATAGCCCTAGAACCAATCATGTGATGGTTGAATAGGGAACATTTTGTATCATATTCTATAAAGGCAAAGGATTGGTTATTATATTTACGTCTTGCTTGTGCCAGCTAAATTAAATATAATAATGCCCTAGAAAAGAAGGTTCTTATCTACAGCACATCAATTGGCAGAATTGATTATGAGAGGCTGTAGAGAACACTTTCCTAAATGTTCCTAGTCAAGTATTAATATGCAAGGGCAATATTAATACATAAAGACTAGCATGTAGGTCAATTGATGACTTGATCTCACAAGTCATGGATATATGATATCAAGTTGACACATGGGTATATATTAGAGAATATATACTGAACTGACCCGCCATGAGAAAGTTTCATGGATCGTCATATGAGTGTCATAAACTTTCTCATGTGACTATTGGTATGAATAGTCCTCAAACCTGAAGTCACTACAGTTCCCTACATAAGGAGTTATGTACTTTGGTATCGTCAAATGTCACCCATAACAGGGTTGACCATAAAGGCGATTACTAGATATATAACAAATTATGCGGAGGGATGTGAGTGATGTAGATGGGATCTATCCCTCCCATATGACGGGAGTGATATCTGTGGGCCCCTTGATTGAGTAGAACTACTAAAATGCATGGCCATGCTCGAATGAGATATTGAGCTCATTTGTTTGAGTTAGTTTACTCAGGGATCAAGAAACACAGATTGATCGAGGATGACACGGTCTATGCCTCATTGGTCAATCTGATATCAAGGATAGAAGGACACGGTCATACATTATAGTAGTCATGGAAAGGTTAGTCGGATCTTGACTTATTTCGTAACTTGGGTAGCAATGATGTATTGCTAGATGCCGCTCATTGCTTGTTTATCTAAAAGAGTTTAGATCCACTGCCAACGTTATGAGAGCCTATAGGGTCACACACAAAGAGCATGATGATTAGAAGAATTAGTGCATTCTAGTTTGACTAGAATAATTTGGGAATAAGCTCAAGTACAAAATGGTTTTTGGACTTTAAGCTTAATGAGAATTTTAGCTTATTGATTTAATGAGATTAATTCAATATGCTAAGCTTATTAATTTAATAAGATTAAATAAATATGTTATCATGATAGCCTAAGCTTAATTGATTTAATAATATTAATTCAATATGTTACCTTATTGATTTAATGAGATTAATTCAATATGATAACATAAGCTTATTGAATTAATAAGATTAATTCAACATGCATGAATGCCACATAAGCATGCCACCTAAGCTTGATGAGGTGGAAGGAGACAAAGGGTTTTGACCTTTGGAATTTCTCCACATGTGGCCGGCCAAACAAGGAGTTGATTATTTTTCAATGCAATTGATTGCATTGAATGTGATAGGAGGTGAAAGGTTTTTTCAATCCTATAAAACACTCCATGGGGTGACCGGCCAAATGGTTGGAAGCTTGAGGCTTGGAGAGAGCTTGGTGGTGAGAGGCTTTGGTTGTGTGGCTTTTGTGAGTGTAGGCTAGCAAGAAGAGTGGTCTTCTTCTTCCTTTCTCTTTTTCCCTACCTTTCTCTCCTTTAGGGACTTCTCTAGCAAGAAGTAAAGGAGAGCTCTTCTAGTTTCTTTTGTGAGACAAGAGCTTGCTCGTGTGGATACATATAGAGGCACGGACATTTGAACGTGCTAAAAGATCCAACAAACCCAAGGAGAAGTGGGATTAAAAAGAGCACGCAACAAAGGTAATATTCTCCTATAAGATAGGTTTTGAGAAATTTATTTTTTTTGTACGAGGTTTTCTTTCGCAAGGATCACTTGGAAGGGATCCTATTTTTCCGTTGCGCATATGCTATTTTGCATAAAAAAAATCCCTACACCCTAGATCTACTAAGTTCGAACTAATCAGCTACTCTAACTCGGACTATGCCGGTAGTAACACTGTGTTACTTTATCTACCACCGAAGTCGAATACGTCGCAATGGGTGAGTGTGTAGCTCAGCTTCTTTGGATGAAGCACACTCTCCAAGACTTTTACTTAAACTTCAACAACATTAAAACTCACATAGATAATATTAGTTCCATCAACTTAATCAAAAATCCTATTTGCCATTCTAGGACCAAACATATAAAAGTTAAACACCACTTTATTCGAGAACATGTAGCTAACGGAACCATTAAACTCGAATATGTGGAATCTAAGTCAAACCTAGCCGATCTTTTTACCAAGCCACTACCCGAAGCCGAATTTAGTCTACTAAGACGAAAATTGGGCATGTGCGTAATAGAGTAGGACTTACATTCTTTTTATATATTCTAGTATTTACTTCTCTTTTCATGTTAATGGAACTAGCTTAGGGCTTACCCTAGATATCATGCACTTATAGATTTAAGGAGCCAATACATCTCACAACACATAGGACTAATGTGTTTGTGTACTTAGCCACGTAGATGGGCATGAGATGTTAGGACCTTACTCCTGGTTCCAGATGTAGAGCTAGTGCATCGCCATGAACCACGGAGTATAATCATATATATTAACCGACTCTGACCAGGACTTGTTGATCTTTCATATCAATCAAGTTAAATAAGAGTTGAATATTTAATAGATGAGCTTATTTTTAGTATATTATTTTCAAAATAATATGGAACATGCTTGGACTTAGAACTTAAACTTAATACTTATTTTTTTTTTCAAAAACCCTCTTTCCGATTTATGGCAAAAGGGGGAGAAAAGGCTAAAGTTAAGGGATCATTTTTTTTTATAACTTAACTTAGTAACTTAATTCTATATTTTTATGGCCAAACATTAATATTTTACTTGAGAAAGGGGGAGAAAAGGACAAAGTTAAAGGATCAAATTTTTTTGATAACTTAAAACTTAATTCTATATTTTTATGGCCAAACGTTAATATTTTACTAGAGAAAGGGGGAGAAAGGCCAAGTTAGGATATCTTCTTAACTTAAACATTTTTTAATACTAAGGCCAACTTTAAGTAATTGTTAATTACTTAAACTCTTCCTATCCTAAATAGCAAACATCAAGGGGGAGGATTAAGATCTTCTTTCAAGACTCACCCTCGGTCAAGGGGGGAGGTTTCCTCAAGGAGGAGTACTTGGAAGAAAGTCTCTATTACTCCTACTTAATCTTTGATTCTTCATGCATATTATTATTCTTCATGCATATTATTTCCTTAACTTTGTATGGGTTTGCCATAGATCAAAAAGGGGGAGATTGTTGGTGCAGTAGGCACCCAAGTCGAACCTGAGTTTTGATTATAGCAAACGATACAAAGTTAAGCTCATTTTTGTTATCTCACGAGCTAAATCAAGTATGCAAAAAAGTGCTAAAGCTAGAGATGAAGGGCAGTGACACTCGGAGGGAGCCGTGGTGGTCGGGCGACACCGGGATGATTTCGGAGGAAGCCGAAGGAATCGGGTGGAAGACCGGAAGTAGAAGCTACAAGGTAAATGTTGAGGTAAGCTCGTATGAGTGATCACAAGGAAGGCTGTGTCCTCTGTACGGGGACATTCTTAGGCGACGATCCGACAAAACCTCCCATGGAAGGTCTAAATCGAGATCGGATGGTGTATGACCATTTAATTTACTTGTATTAACTGTATTTTTGAGCTAACTCTTCTTTGCAGCTGGAAAACCTGTCATCAGTCGACTGAGGGCTTGTATCAGTTGACTGGTCCATCTAGCAGTCGATAGGCAAGGGTATCAGTCGACTATTGGTCAAGGATCAGCTTCGAGGAGAGTCAAAGCTTATCTCCATTTTTGAAGGGATATGAGGCATGCTCTCATTGGTTGAAGAAGTGAATGTCTAGGGTTTCCAAGGCTATAAAAGTAGGGCTTCTCCACCCTATTTTCACCATCAAAAGCTCTCCAAAAAGCCTCTTCTTCTACGACGACCTTGCGACGACAAAGTGCTACCGAATCTCCGACGACAAGTGCCTAATTTCTTTTACTTTAATAGTCGTTGGTTTTTTTTTATTGTTGTCATCTTTTATTCTATACTTGTCATGTTTTAATCGTAACAAGGAGAGGGGGAGTGTCCCTCTACCTTGAGCTTTTCATCGATTGTATTCGCTTACTCCTTCCTCTAACAAGGAGGAGAGTTTTTAGTGTTTTGCCCTCCGTACACGGTCTAGGACCGTTAAGGAATTGGCTGTGAACCAAGTAAAAACAAATGTGTACTTTTTTCTTTCCGCTGCATTTACTCTTACTTGCACTTTACATCGAAAAAACGAACGAAAAGAGTTTTGCGCTATTCACCCCCCTCTAGCGCTCTAAACGATCCAACATTGCTCGAGAGATGAAAAGGTAAGCTAGGACTCAAGGGGGAAGGCTCTTTTCAAGTAGAAAGTCGAGCGGGAATGGGAGCTTATTACTTGAAAGATGCTCAAGGAAGGCTTGTAGCAAGATCATGGAATGTGTATCGCTTGCGCTCTTATTTCAGTAGATAGAAATTGTAAAACTTGTATTTTTTCTTTTAAAAAATATTACAATGTAAGCTAAGACACATGCTATATTGTAAATGTTATATTGAATACAAATTGTTACATTTTCTAAACATTGGAAGGAAAAGGAAAGGATAGTAAATCAGGAGGAGTGTGGTCAATAGTATTGCCAATGTCTAAAATGCTGGTAGAGTACCCGAGAGGTGGATAGCCGACTGTCTTGAATTGATTAATACTATTTTGGAAACCCCATTCAAGGAAGGCAAAGCCTCTGTCTAGAAACATATCATTGATAGCAGCTGAAGTCCAGGAGTTTTCATGAGAAGCATTGGTTCCTTCTCGAAGTGGTCAGGCTTTTAGAATATCTAGAGTATTTTGTAAAAAAAGTAGTTTGGAAATGAAGGGCTGATAATTCTGCCCAGTCGTCTTGTGCTTTTATATAGTAAGCTTGCAATTCTCTTTCAAGTCTTTGATAAGCCTGTTGTAATGCCAATTCTCTGGTTTGGCACTCTTGTAGTTCTTTTTTGAGAATGTCAGTGTATTGATCCCATTGATGGTTTAAATGATTTATACTTGTGACTCCCTGCAAAAATAGATGTCAGTATCAAGAAAAGAAGGTAAAGGGAATTGTACACTAACCTATTTAATGCCAGATAATAGAGAATCTGGTAGATCAGGTATTGAGGGGAGAAGAGAGAGGAGTTTGTGGAGTTTGACAAATGGGGAGAGGTTGGATGGAAAGTGCTGGCTAACAAGGATGGAGTTGAATAGGATTTATGCGGGAAGGTGGGTGAGCATGGTTGACAGCTTATAGTAGCAATGATTCTGAAAAAAAAAGAGATAAGTAAGACTTACATGTCATCGCAAGCATGCAGAAATGCGGTCAGAGGGAGATATTACCGAGTGTGCCAATCGACTGCAGAGGATAGCTGGTCCTGAATAATGATAGTGTTGATTTGGTCAATAGTTGGTTCAAGTTGAAGCGTTCTTCTGATAATAATAATGTCATCATCTGATACTCTTCATTATCTCGATAAGTACCTAAGGAAGGGTAAGGAGGAAGAGTGGTTAACTATATAGGGGAAAAAGGAAAGGGAGAGGGAGAATGCACAAAGAAGTGATGCTCCTTCCATCCTTTATGTGAGGAAGGGATGCCGGTAAGAAATTGAAAGTCCGACTGGGCTTGGAAGTAGAAAATGCCTATTTTTGATGATTTTCCTTGGAAAAAATAGTGGAAGAGAAAGGCCGAAGGGGTAATTGATAAAAAGGATGTGATAAGATAAAAACCTAGAATGAAATAGAAGAAATTAGGACATAGTTGATTTAAGGCGATGGAGAAATATTCAGAAACTTCTAAGAGGAAGGGATGAATGGGGAAGAATAGACCAACCTCTACTTGCTCTGAGAAAAAGGCTTTGGTATGTCTAAGAGGTAGGTGAGGACGCTCAATGGAGTTAGCTGCAATAATGTGGTAACCTGAGGGAAGTTGTATTCGGGAGGAAAGGGTGCGACAGTGCTCTCCTGTCATTTTGGAGCATGTGGAAGCGAACCATGGATGAAGAATTGAGTAAAGGGGCTTCATTTTCTTGAAGGTATAAGAAGATGGTCAATTTTGAAGAGTTTCTTTTCATCTTGAGGAGGAAAGGATTGCTTATGTATTTATAGTGGAGAAAGGGGATGAAAAGGAGGGAAATAATAACTTTTCCCGCTCAATTTTGAAGAAGTGGGATTATGGAATCATATGACAAAAGTTTGTTAGGGTGAAATTGATGGGTAAGTAAAGAATTCAGCTTTTAATGAGGTGAGATTGGGGGTATATCAGTTTCTATTGGGGATTGAGTAGTGCGAATAGTTTCTGAAGACTCATGCAGGTTGTGATATAAGTGTATGGAAATGGTATTTACAGGGTATTAATAGAATATAAAAGAAAAATTTTATTGCATGGTGATATAAAACTCTATGAAGATAGACACTGTGCTAATATGAAAAGCCAAATATTCATTGCAAAACATGTTCAGGAACAGTTGGTGTTATAGAAATAATTCTTCATATATAGATGTGCATGAATTACAAAATATTCATTACAAAGATTACTGCTCGAAATCAGTATCCGAGTTAGTATTGAAGGCCTCTGGGGGGAATTTCTTATAAGCTTCTTCTATGTTTAGTTTGAGGTTGGGCAGACCTGGTAGGAAGAGCTTCTTTTGATCTGCTACTTGCAATGCACCTTTGAACCCTCTCTAAAAATATTTGCTGTACTTCTTGGCTATCTGAGTGAGGTTCTTTGTTTGTTCATTTGGCCATCTTTCAACTTCTATTTCTTTTAGTTGGGATAGTTCTTGGTTAAGATGGCTGGCTCGTTTAGTTTGTTCTTGGGCAACATTTGCTAGTTTATAAAAGTGCTGCTTTAATATATCTAAGTGAAAGTGGAATTCATCTAGACTGTTAAAAATTGCATCTTAAGGTCAATGTGGGCATCTATGAGATCTTCCATGGGTTGGAAACACTCGCCTGACTGAAAGTGATAGTCACTCTCCTTTTGTTTCTATTTTTGAATTTTTGACTGTTGGCGTTCGGGTTGATGCTTCAGCACATTCTTGTAACCATCTGATGTATCTCTGAGGGAGAGTTATTTTTTCATCTGTTGCATATCTTGCTTGTGATGCACGGAAACTCTTTCTTTCTCTGCTATTAATTGATCCTGGTCAGCAAATAGAGTTTCTACCTGAAGCTATAGCCATTGAATTTTCTATTGATATTCAGTTTCTTTTGCATTCTGATCAGGAGAGGAAGGGGGGCTAGTATGTGTTCCCAGATTAAGTGTTGCGCATTCTTCAGGGCCGATTTTGGTGCCTGTAGTGGAGGTTGAAGGAGCAGATGGCATTGCAGAGGGTTGTGGTAGCTCTTAATATGAAGTGGATGGTCTGTATTGTTGCCTATGGTATTTAGATAACCATTGACCGAAGGATTGAAGCTTGGAGGTACTATGAAAAATGAATGAAAGTAGCAATAAACTATTTGGATAGGGAAAAAGTTAGTAAATAAGGAAACTTGCTGTTTGGAGGCTTTCTTAAAGTTCTTGTAAGACCAGAGGAATATCAGAAGAAGGGGGGAGGAGAGTAGTCTATAATAGAATGGAGTCTGGTACGGGGGGGGGGGGGGGGGGGAGTATCATAGGGAAAGATAGGTGAAGGAAGTGTAGGAAGAGATTCTGAAATGTATGATGTGGGCATAACAGGAAGAGATGAAAGAAGATGGTTGGGGTAGGAGTCTGATACAACTTGTACCAGAAGGTCTAGAGGAGAGCTTGGAAATTCAAGAATTATAGGACTGGAGGGAGATACGGGTTGTTTCTATCTTACAGGAAATAGGGAGGCTAAGGGAAGATCGTCTGTAGAAGAAGAGGGGGAAGAAGAGGAAGAAAGTTCAATAGGATCGTAGGAAGTATCAAGGGGTGGACTGTGGATGGATGTGTCAGAAGGGAGTTGGGTTTTGGAAGGAGGGATTGAAGAAGAGTGTTCTGTGAAGGGTACAAGAAAAGGAAAGAGGTTGGGAATTGGTTCTGATGGAGGAGGAAGTAGGTGGTGATTGACAAAGGTAATAGGGGGTAGGTCTGGCTCAATAAGGGTTACAATGGGGACTTGAGGGAGCTCAGAGGGAACCTGTAATATAGAATTATAAGTTATTTTTTCTGAAATTGAATCAAGATATTTAAAATAAACAAGAGTGGATGAGTAAGGGTTAGTTACTGAAGTGGGTGGCTCGGGGATGGAAGAAGAGGTAGTAGCTAGTTCTACTCTTTTTCTTTTCTTTTGTTGTTTTGCCAGTCCTTGTAATGACTACACTCATCATATCCTTTGCAAAACAAAAAATTAGTGAGCATTTTAAAATGAAATCAATAAGTATCCAGAGTATGGCATGGGTATACATTGGAAAGTAGAAATTGTAACTATTTGGCATGGGGTGACAGTATCAGTTCAGTGCTCGTGCAGGTCAGGAGATTAATGGATATGCAAAAGCTGTTGAGGATCCTTGGATGGCTAGAGGGGGGGGGTGAATAGCCTCTCTTGATTTCTACAATTAGGTTAGAGGAAGCAAAAAAAAATATTAAAGAAATCAAAAGACAAAAATACAATCACTAACAAGGAAGTTTTACGTGGTTTGGAGATTATGCTCCTACTCCACGGCGATCCGTAAGGTGGATCAACCCTAGCAAGTCTTCCACTAAAAAGCATCCTTTTGATGATCACACCAAGGTGGAGAAGCCTTCTTTATAATGCACTCTTCTTCTTATAAATGATGAAAATTAAGAATAGAGAAGAAGAGATTTGAAGCACTAAAAGACTTAAAGAAAACTTGGTGAGCTTGAGAGCAAAGTTTTGAATGAGAGCACTTGCCCTCTCAAGCTCCCTAAGGCCTCCTTTTATATAGAAAAGGTTGATTTTCCCATTGGAGCTACAGTAGTCGACTGATCGAGCCATTAGTCGACTGCTATTATAGCTGACCTCATCCAACGACTTCTAACGAAGCCTGCTCTATAGTCGTCACACCTCAACGAAACCTTGATCAGTCGACTGATCACACTAGCAGTCGACTAATCAAGCCATTAGTGATTGCTCCAAGCAATCAGTCGACTCAAAATTTTCTGTACCTGTGTCGACTTATAACAGTCGATTGTTATGGTATGACAGTCGATTGATAGTGGATCAGTCGACTGTTAGACCATAGAACTCAACCGACTTTAGTTGACTAGTTGATCAGTCGACTAGGACAAAGCCGAAGTCGATTGATACACTTCAAGTATGATCAAGTCATACTGTTGGTGGTGATCAAGTTATTGACCCTATCTAGCCGTTTTAAAAATTAAAACAAAATAACTAAGCATGCAAAGACTAATTTCATGTGAAAGAACAAACAAATTTAGTACTAGATCACCTTGGACCATTGATTCGATTTGGTCTTTCCACATAGTGGATTTGGTCCTTGGCAACCCAATACTTATTAGATCCTAATTCTGAAATTAAAGCGGTCTTAGGGACCCATGCTTGGACTTGTTTTCTATTTCGATTCATGATTGACATAAATGATTTAGTAGTTGTGGTTGATCTAAATCCTAGTCCGACTTGTTGTACATGGTCCTTTGTGATCCAAATAGTAGGTCAAGCCCCTTGGATCCCAAAGTGAACCTTTCCAACGTTTGTCTAAGATCTTGGACTTGTCCTTTCAAGAGAGAGTTCTCATCTTCGAGTTTTTCAACTCGAGTTGAGTTCTCCTCTCGAACTTGGCTAGTCAAAGAGGTTAGGGAGACCTCGTGTTTAAGGAGTTTAGCCTCCTCAACTAAGGTCTCGACCTTGGACTCAAACTTAGCTAATTTTTTAGTTAAAAATATAATTGCACTGTAAAGCATATCAATTAATGATCGACTCACCTTGATTGAAGCTTTTGAACCAGATATGGATCCGTAGCTTGTCTTGAATTGAAACTCATCGTCGGATCCGGAGTCGGACTCATCTTCTGATTTGGACTCATCCTCAGGTTCGGTCGGCTTGGCCATGAAGGCGAGGTTGTTGAGCTCGTCTTCCTCCTCCGACGATTCCTCCCACGTTGCGTTGAGTACCTTCTTGGATTGAGATGCCTTGTTCTTGAGTCTTGGACACTCTGATTTGATGTGGCCCAACTTGTTGCACTCGTAGCATCTGTAGTTGAAACTTAACTTCGACTTGTTTTAATTGATCAGTCGTCTTCTGCTCTTGATCATTTTTTGAACTAGATTTACTAGTTCGGTCTCCAACTCATCGTTCACCTCCGATTCATACTCTTCTTCTTCCTCGGGAGGTGGTTTGCTCTTTGGCTTCTTCTTCAAACCTGCAATCAAAGCGACACTTTTCTCGGTGGGGCTGAATTAGACTATTCATGTAATTCGAATTTAGAGAAAAGCTCGTCTAACCTGATTTTTGAAAGATCTTTAGAAACCTTGTAGGCATCGACCATGGATGCCCACAAGGTGGTCCTAGGGAAGGCATTGAGTGCGTACCTGATCATGTCTCGATTTTTGACCTTCTATTCGATCGAGTGTAGCCCATTCATGATGTCTTGAATTCTAGCATGGAGCTGAGTGGCCGACTCGTGTTCCTACATTTTCAAATTAAATAGTTTATTCAAAAGGAGATCCCTTTTACATACCTTGGTGTCGCGGTTCCTTCGTGAAGCTCTATGAGCTTGTTCCACAAGTCCTTTGTGCTTATGAACGGGCCAATGCAGTTGAACTCCTCTTTAGATAGTACACATTGTAAGATCTGTGTAGCCTTGACATCGACTTCCACTTGATGCTTCATAGAATTTGTCCATTGATCGCAATCCAAGCATTCAGCATCTTCATTTGTTGGAAGCGTGAAGCCGGTTTGTATCACGATCCACATCTCTACTTGGGTTTTCAAGTAGCATTCTATCCAACCCTTCTAGTAATGGAAGTCATCTCCATTGTAAAATGGAGGTCGGGCGGTGCCAAACTTCTTCGAGATGGGCCATGAATTGAGACCTTGCAAAAACAAAGACGACAAAAAAAGACGAATTGCCAAGACTTTCGTCTTGGATTAGTAGTGCGAGAGAGAAGAGAATTTAACGAAACAAAAAATGATACGAAATGAGAATTAAAATGAATATGAAAAGAAAATCAAAAACAATACTAGATTGGTGGTTCCACCAAATCATAGCGCCCCCACTCTGATACCAATTGTAGGATCAAAAAGCACACTAGGGGGGGGTGAATAGTGAGCATAAAATTTCATTTCTTCGTTCGATTTGACAAAAAAAAATAGTGCAATGAAAAAATAAATGACACAATTTATTTTTACTTGGTTCACAACCAAATGGTTGCTAATCCAAGGCCATTGCGATCCTAGACCGTGTACGGAGGGCAATTCACTAACTAGGTCTCCTCCTCGTTGGAGGTAGGAGACAATGGTTACAAAACAAATAAAAGAATGAGGAAGAGGGACAATCCCACTTCTCCGCTAAGAAATGAAAGCACGACAACAAAAACTTGAATACACTGAATTGAAATGGAAATGAAAACTGAAGTATACCGACGATGATATGATCTTGGACTTAGGAGTGTATCATCGACGTTGCGACAGCGTATCGTCAACGTTGCAGCAGCATTTTGTCATCGTAGAGAAGCGGCATTGCGGGAGAATTTCGAGAACTTGAATTGATGTAAAATGATGTGAATCCCTTCTCTTTTTATAGCCCTTAAACTCATTGAACGTTGAGATCAAGATCCACCAAAAAAGGCCACCTCACCCCAAGATAAGGGGATCAACTTTGACCTTCATCGAAGCTGTAAGTTTTAATAGCAGTCGACTGATGGGATTCATCAGTCGACTGATGAAGGCAGCAGTCGACTGCCAGTAGCCAACAGTTGACTGTCAGCTTGGTTATTCAACTGCAATAAAGAGTTAGCACAAGAAAAATGAAAGATAGTAAATAGGATGGTTTCTTATCGTCCGATCTCGACCTAGACCTTCCATTGGAAGTCTTATTTAGATCACTGCCTACAGTTGTCCCCGTTCGGAGGACACGACCTTAGCATCTCTCTTCGCACTCGTGCTTACCTCCGATCCTTTTTTACTAGTAGCTTAGCTTCCGATTTCCACCTGGGTTCTTCGACTCCCACGAAGTTCTCTTGGTGTCGCCCGACCACCACGGTTTCTTGACTCGAGATTCTCCGGGTGTCGCCGACCTTCAACTCAGCTTAATCATTTCTGCACACTTAGTTCAGCTCATTAGATTACAATCTGATCTTAGCTTTGGGCCTTTGCCATAATTAAAACCTAGGTTCGATTATCTGGTGCCACTGCACCAACATTCACACTTGGATTTTCCTATCACTTAACACATTTACAGTTAGATCACAAATATTGTATAACTATAAATGCTTATCCAAACATCAAAATACATAAATGCTTGGGGCATTATTGCACCAAAAATCTCCCCACTTTTTGATGTTTGACAATAATTTAAATTAGGTCTTTAAATATTCACAAAATAAAAACATCATATATCCAAATATGAATTCTAACTTAAAGTTCCCTTCTCTCCCTTTGACATATATCAAAAAGAGAAGAACTCATAGAAAATAAGTTCATGAATGAATAAAATTGATCATGCCTTGAACTAAGGTATAAGATAGATATAGGACTCCCCCTTAATCCAAGACATAGTTCATGATGTGTAATGAACATGTTGAGCAAAGCATGAAATAATAGATAATAAATGTATCGTTACTTTGCACCAACAATAAACATAATATAATTTGGGGATGAAGAAAATTGCATAATAAAACTCCCCCTAAATCCATGCATCAGTTTGTCCTACTCCCCCTTATTTGCTGTGCTTAACATACCATAGGGTTAGGACACCTAACATTGGACTCAAGACAAGAGTCAAAGCTGATTTTGCAGAAAATCAGTGGGGTAGTCGATTGAAAACCCTGAAATGGCAAGTTTAGGTTTTCAGCCTAAATTCAAAAATGCATTAAAAATTCAAGAAATATAGAAAAATCACGAAATTTTGTGGACAAATTTCTAAAGTTATTCTCTATCAAGTAAAAATAATTTGAAAAATATATCTTTTCAAGATTTCGAATTGACACAAATTTGAAAACTAACAAAAGCTTTAAGGTTTTTCAAAACTTTGTACCACTTTTGCTTACCAAGTGAAAACTATTTTTCAAAATATGATAAACATAGTTTAAAATATATTTTGTTTGACATTTCCAATCATGTTCTTAGAGCTATATGCACATCAATTGTACACAAGCCTTCCCAATGATTGGTCCAATGAAGGATCAATGTCTCTATATGACACTTTGGTTCATAGTAATGCATCATAACAAGTATGATGAACCAAGTGCATCTTCCTAACATCTCACATGAAGTCTAAGTGGCTCAATACAAAAATCATGGCTTCTTAGGTGTTTTGTGAGATGCTTAGAGGTATAGTCCTAGATTTTCTATAGGATCATGCAAACCTAAACCTCTACTATACTAAGCACATTCCAAGTTCTCTCCTAAGTAATGAAAAATCTGCTTCGGGGTGAGCCTTGGTGAAAATATCAGCAAGGTTGAACTTAGATTCTATGTAGTTGAGTTCAACATCCCCCTTTGCCACATGATCTCTAATGAAGTGATGCTTCACTTCAATGTGCTTGGTCCTAGGGTGATGTACCAGATTTTTAGTCAAATTAATGATACTCACATTATCATAATAAATCTTAATGTTGGAGTATTGTAGCTCATAATCCTCTAGAGTGTGTCTCATCCAAAGAAATTGAGCTACACAACCACTCATGGCTACATACTTGGCCTCGATGGTGAATAAATCAACACAGGGTTGCTTCCTACTACTACAACTAACTAGGGAGGACACAAAAAATTGGCATCCACCGCTAGTACTCTTCCGATCCAACTTGCAACCCACATAGTCGGAATCGGTATACCCAACTAAATCTAAAGACTTTGTCCTAGGGTACCAAAGTCCTACATTTAGTGTGCCTTTGATATATCTTAAGATTCTCTTAACGACCACTAAGTGAGACTCTTTGGCACAAGATTGACATCTTACACACATACCTACCGCAAATAAGATATCGGGTCTACTAGCGGTTAGGTATAGTAGGCTACCAATCATACTCCTATAAAGTTTTAGGTAAATTGCTTTACCTTCATTATCATTGTCTATTTTAGTGTTATTTTCCATTGGGGTTGATACTACCTTAGCATTTTCCAAATGAAATTTCTTGATCATTTCTTTGGCATATTTGGTTTGGTATATGTGGATTCCCTCATTGGTTTATTTAACTTATAAACCTAAAAAGAAATTTAACTCCCCAACTAGACTCATTTCAAACTCATTTTTCATATTTTTGATGAATTCTTGAAGGAGTTCATCATTTGTTGACCCAAACATAATGTCATCAACATACACTTAATGAAAAGAGTTTCATCTACTTAACCCCTTCTAAAATCCTTAGAAATTAAGAAATATGATAATCTTTCATACCAAGCTCGGGGAGCTTGTTTTAACTTATATAAAGCTTTTCTAAGCTTATATACGTGGTTTGGATAGTCTACACTCTCAAAACCGGGATGTTGTTCTACATACACTTCTTCCTTAATAAATCCTTTTAAGAATGCCGATTTTACATCCATTTGATAAAGTTTAAACCCTATATAAGTAGCATATCCTAATAGGATTCTAATTGACTCTAACCTAGCAACTGGACATAAGTTTCATCATAGTCAATTCCCTAAACTTGATTGAAACCCCTTGCAACTAACCTTGCTTTGTTTCTAGTTATGTTTCCTTGATCATCTAGCTTATTCCTAAAGATCCATCTTGTGGTAACAATGGTGCTATCATTGGGTCTAGGGACAAGCTCCTATACTTGACTCCTCTCAAATTGAGCCAATTTTTCTTGCATTGCTAAAATCCAATCCAGATCAAGTAATGCATCATTGATTGATTTGGGCTCAATTTGTGAGATGAGAGCTACTTGACTAGTAGGAACTTTATGGAAGGACCTAGTTCTAACTCCTTGAGATAGTTCTCCTACAACTTGATCTAGGGGATGATTTTGATGAATCCTTATTGTTCTAGGAGGTGTATCAAATTGATTTAGATCATGGTTATCCTCTTTTCTCCCTTCATCATCGGAATCTCCTCTTCCTCCCCCTTGATTACTACTTCCTAATCCTCCCCCTTGATCATTACCCCCTAAGGTCAAGTTTTGAAGCTTTTGGGTAATGTCTTGATTTTTATTATTGATATCTTCATCAATGGGGGATTTCCTAGGGTAAGTGTTAGGGGTATAATCAAATTGAACATTAGAGGATTCCTCAACCTTTTGGGTCTCATCCGCTTTGGACTCAAATTTTCCTAAGTTGTTTTTGGTGTTTAAAATGTAGACTTTGCATCCAAAGAATTTGAAATAATGAATTTTAGGAATTGTGTCATTCCATAATTCAAATGGTGTTTTCCCTAAGAACCTATGGATTATGACTCTATTTTGGATATAGCAAGCGGTATTAACCGCTTCCACCCACAAGTAGCTAGGTAGAGAATATGCATTAAGCATAGCCCTAGCCGCCTCTTGTAGGGCACGATTTATCCTTTCCACCACCCCATTTTGTTGAGGTGCTCTAGGACAAGAGAACTCATGCTTGTACCCTTATTCTAAGTAAAATTTTGAGAAGTTAAAATTCTCAAATTCTCCACCATGATCACTACAGATCCGGTTGATTTTGAGATTTCTCTCATTCTCTACTCTTTTGCTAAAATCTATGATTATTCCTAGGGAATCATCCTTATGTTTCATAAAGTAAACACATGTATACCTAGAAAAATAATCAACTATGACTAAACAATATTTACTACCATTCAACGAAGGAGTACTATGGCAATCAAATAAATCCAAGTTTAAAAGCTCTAAAGGTAATGAAGTACTAGTTAGGGTTTTACCTTTGTGTGATGATTTTGATTGTTTTCCTTCTTGGAATGCATCACACATCTTGTCTTTAATGTACTTGATCTTTGGTAACCCCTTCACTAGCTCCATTTTAGCTACCTTGGCTATGTTCTTCATATTGATATGCCCTAACCTTCTATGCCATAGCCACCCTTCCTCTTATTTTGCCATAAGACACTTAGTGGAAATGTTAGAAGTATAGGATAAATCAACATAGTAAATATTGGATTTCCCATATCCAACTAACATGCAATCATTAAATTTCTTGTGTCTTATAACACACTTTATGGAATTGAATTCAACATTAAAATCGGCATCACAAAGTTGGCTAACACTAAATAAATTGAATTTCATGTTTTTAACTAGAAAGACTTTATGAATAATATGTTTTGGGGATACCTTAATTGTGACTTTACCTAGAATTTTGAGTTTACCACTACTCCCAAAAGACACGATTCCCTTGCTAAGGTAGTTGATTGTGGAAAACTTGCTTACATATCCGGTCATATGTCTTGAGCCACCACTATCCACAATCCACATACTTGGTCCACCTACCTATACAACATGAAAAACAAATTCCTTAGGTACCCAACTTTTTGGACCGGTAGCATCAATCAATAATCTCTTGGGAACCCATGCCTTCTTGACCTTACCCTTAGTTGTTGCCTTTCTACTAATAAGGGAGGTATATGCTACTTCCTTGTCCTTAGGTCTATATCCTATGTCGACCTTGTTATAAACTACCCGGTAGGATCGAGTAAGCTGAGAGAGGGGGGGGTGAATCTCTGTGTTCAATAATTTTAATTAATTTTAATACTAATTTTCTAATATGAGTACGCAGTGGAAATTAAATGCAGTTACAGACACAGGCAATTTACTTGGTTCACAACCTGACTGGGTTGCTACTCCAAGGCCTGTAGCTCTCCCGAGAGCTACCTCATTGGGCAATCACTATAATACCCTCCGACTCGAGAACTCTTTGTTAGTGCTTATAAGCTCCACATATCTCCACAATGGTATGATATTGTCCACTTTGGGCCTAAGCCCTCATGGTTTTATTTTTGGGCTTTACCCAAAAGGCCTCATACCAATGGAGATATCTTTTTTCTTATAAGCACATGATCTTTTCCATGTCTTACCAATGTGGGACTTTGATTGTATTCCCCATACTCTCAACAATCCCCCCCTCAAACGAAGGACCACATTGGGCCCCCCCTCAAGCCTATCCCTCCTCGAAGGATTTTCTCTGCTTGATGTCCGATCTTCAACCCACCAGGACTTCCTGCCAGTTGTTCGGTCCCCCCGACCCAACTAGACTTCCTTCCTGATGTCTGGTTCTCTTGATCCGGACGTGGGAGCTCAACTTCCTTCATTCGAGGTTCATGGCTTGACATGGACCATGGCTCTGATACCAATTGTTAGTGCTTATAAGCTCCACATATCTCCACAATGGTATGATATTGTCCACTTTGGGCCTAAGCCCTCATGGTTTTATTTTTGGGCTTTACCCAAAAGGCCTCATACCAATGGAGATATCTTTTTTCTTATAAGCACATGATCTTTTCCATGTCTTACCAATGTGGGACTTTGATTGTATTCCCCATACTCTCAACACTCTTGACTTCGGAGGGTTTCGCTTTTTACAACAAATAGAGATGGGTAACAAACTACCCACTCTTGAAGTTAAGTACAATAAGCGAAAGTAAATTAATGAAATACAAGACTTTATACCAACACTTAAATGGATCAAAAGGTAGTCACGGAGTGTCGGAAGATCGCCTTGTTATGGAAGGAGAATTTTCATGGATGAGCAAAAATTTCAGCAGCACTTCGACGTAGATTGAATTGATGTCTTGGATCTGGTCGAGCACAACTTTTATAAACTTTTTCCAGTCGACTAGAATACCTTCCAGTTGACTCCACATCAGCCCATCGATATGAAATTCATGGTCTTCTAGTCGACTGAAACCTCTCCAGTCGACTCCACGTCACTCGGCTCCGCATCGGGAAATTTCCCTCTTCAGTCGACTGAAGCCCTTTCCATCTGCGTCACACGATCTCCGATTGATCACCAACTGATCCTACCAAATAGGTATCCAGTCGACTGATACACCTCCAGTCGACTCGAATTCATTCAGTCGACTGATCCCTACAAAACAGGATTAGCAAAAATAGATAATATGAAATGTGATAGTAGTAGTAATACTACTCGATCTCGACTACTAAGTCCGATGTGGACTTTTTGTCGGATCGACGCCTAGCTTTGTCCCCTTACAGAGGACTCGACCACACCTCTTCACTCAAGGCTTACCTGTTGGCTACCTGCCGGACTTACCACTCTTGACATCCGATCTAACCCACCAGAGCTTCCACCAGCTGTCCAGTCTATCTGACCCAGCTGAACTTTTTGCTGATTGTCCTGTCTCCTAACCCAACTGGTCTTTATGCCAAATGTCCGGTCCATGTGACCCATCTGGACTTCATGCCTGGTGTCCGGTCCTCCTGATCTGTCAAGATACATGCCTAGTATCCGGTTAACACGACCTACTACGACTTCCTGTTAAGTCTGCACACTTAACACTAATATTAGAACATAAGTGAATCCTAACATTTAACTGTGGTTCATATATCAAAACTAACGAGTGATGTTCACTGCATCAATATACCCTTTGGTCCCTAAGTATCATATCAAGGTATTTAGACCCACTAGTGAATTTTTCTAAGCATGTCCTTAGTTCACAAACTTCATTTTAGATTTTTTTTCATTTTCCTTTCTAAACATGCAAAAATCATTACAATCATTAAATGAAGGTTCTATATTTTTAATTGCCCTAATTTTTACCTTCAAGTCCTAAATCCTAGATTTTGATTTATCGAAAGCATTTTTAAGATATGCAATGATTTTATACAATAATTCTATTCTAGGGGAGTCCTTTACCTTATTGTCACTAGATGATGATTCGTCCCTTGAGGAAAACTCTTCTTGGCTTGATGCTTCAGTATCATCTTCCAAGGCCATGAGTGACACATTGCGTGTGATGTGGCAAAGCTCCTCTGTTGGGATGTATACTGAAAGCCTAGTCTTTATATGAACATCTTCATTTTGAAATAAGAATCACATGATCATTGTTTGTATATTTATAGTTATGCATATTGTCTGATACTTTACATTGTAGATAACATGGTGTGTGATGTCACACAGAAGATCATATTATTAGTTCCTTGTAGAGTATAAGTAGAGGCTCACAACCAAGATGGTTTTGGACAAACAATTTGACAAGGTTGTAGTGTAATTTGATATTGGTTTATCTTGACCATAGAATTACACTAGTACACTTTATGTGTATTGAGCAGGACCGACTTAGAGGTGATTCAATTTATTGCTGACTACATAATTGAATCAGACCTCGGATATTATAGTGTATATGCTCTTAATCTCGATATAATAACGGGCACATGTACTTAATATTTATTTCTTTGATTTACCAATGGACGAGATTTCTGGGTTAAATCGATAGGCCCGATAAGTTGGGAAATGACATTATTTAAATGGTGTGTCATTGATTATAGGAGGAAACTGTGTCCTATGTATTAGGATGATGATTTCCCCTTGCTGAGCTCATAAAGATCATCATGTAAATCTTGCAGGTGGACTTGGTCCAGCATGATGATAAGGTTGAGTGGTACTACTCATGGAGTTAGATGTTAATTAATTAATTGTCAGTAAATTAATTAATTAACGGACATTCGATATCTTAAACATGGGGAGATATTTGTACAATTAATATATTGAGCCCATATTTAATTATGGGGGTTGGTGAGGTAGATCAATGATAATCCTCTAGTGGAATGAATTATCATTAATGGATCGGATTTTATGTGGGTCGGATCCATTAGGTGGCCAAGATCCAACTCCTCCTTATGGTCCCTATTGTAGCCTATTAAAACCCTCAAGAAGCCTAGATCCAACGAACACGATTAAATGGAGGCTTGGGAGAAATCTATATATAGATTCCAAGGCTTGGGTGACAAAGGTGATGGAATAGAGTTGTGCTAGGGTTTTGGAGTTGGCTTTAGAGAGGCTTGGGCAGCAACCTAAGGTGGAGCTTCTTCATTGGGCGGCGTCTCCCTCTCTCTCTCTAGGTTGGCCGGTGGCTCCTCCCTCTCTCTCTCTTTCTCTTTTGGCCGGCGGCAAGAGTTAGGGTTTCTTCCCTTGGAGCTCTTGGCTGGCGCCCATATCTCCTCTCCCTCTCCTAGGGCTGGCAACAACCCATCTTTGTGATTGGTGGTCGGCACAAGCAAGGAGAAGAAGGGAGTTTGTTGTTCCCTTGTTCAGAGCGAGCAAGGAAGGGAAGACGCGATCTAGGAGGCTTCAACTTTCGGAGGATCATTGTCCACACAACGTCCAAGAGGAGGATAGGTCATACGATAGAAGATCAAGAGGTAAACAAGAGGTATAATTCTTGTTTAAGTTTCTTTCTTTCTCTATGCAATTTGTTTACAATTGTATGATCATGGACCCTGAAGATAAACACAGAAATTTGTGATCCGTACATCATCTATTTCGTGACTAATCGAGGAAAAGAGTTAGGTTGCTTGAACAACAAGTTTGTTCAAGCAATGACTCAAATCGAGAAGCACGATGATGGATCGGTTGTTTGGGTAATCCATCTTCATTTGGATTAATTTTTTTAATCCGGGGACGTATGATTGGAGCGCCATGCACAAGCGATCGAGGCGAAGTGAGAAGCGAAGCTTCGACCCTTCAAGTGGTATCAGAGCCATAGTTTTCGGTTTTGTGTGTTTAGGATTCGGTTACTTTTATGCACTTATCATATATTATGTGTGTCGGATAATAGTAGGATGTGCGTAGGCTAACTTTTTGGTTGCAGGCATAAGATCCAACTATTATGGCCATATGTGTGTGTATGTGATTGGATGTGTGTAATTGTAATATTATTTGAATCCTCGGGGTTGACGAGGCTAGTATTTAATTTTTGTAATTAAGTAGGACATTGTTTAACCACTCTTTTATTTTAGTTTACTTTCGATCTAGATTTCATGTACACTCCTTTGTGGAGTATAGGATCGATGGATGTAAATAAAAATAATTTTTCTCGCCTTGGATCTCCGAATGACTTGTACATGGCGTAGGGAGGAGCGGACAAGGTGACAACACTACTCGAGGCATATTGGAGAACAAAAGCCATAATAGTTGGAAAATTTGGTTTTCATATTTATTGCTTTTGATTTATATGCTTGTTGTGGTTGCATGGTTAAATTCCTCAATTTTAAATTACTATTTGGGAGAGGGATATTTTTTAAATTCCCACGACCTCCATTACAATTTGACATGTGATGCGAACAAACTTGCGCGTTGGCTCTGAGTGCCTTCCTCCATATCGGATGAGTTTGTTTTGCGGATCACTAGGTCAAATATGGTTATAGGAAATTATTTAGGAGTGTGTGTACTTTCCTATCGGAAGGCACATAATCCGAGATAATTGCCTTAGTATCGGGTAATGGTGAACGCTTAGATGCAAATAAAAGTATCCTCCCCATCGGAGTCATTGCTTTTATTTGTAGGGCCGAAGAGGAATCAACTATTAATTTTATTTGTCAAAAAGTAAGGTTGACATGATAATAAAATTAATGGGTAAAACCTCCTCTTACAAATGTAGAATTCGTATACATCCACACTATCATGGCATACGATATTCTCGGTGTTTTGAGGTGTTGGTTGATTTTAAAATTTTATTGTTTGAGGAATCAATAATTTTTTGAAATCTAAATGTTTTTGATCTATGTGATTCTTAGGTTTCTTCAAAATGACTTTCAACCCACTTGTTGTGATACTAAAGGAAAATAAACTTACTGGACCTAACTATGTGGATTGGAAAAGGAATCTGGACATAGTCTTGACTGCTGAGGAGTACAAGTATGTACTTCTTGAGGAGTGTCCTCCTAAGCCTACAGATGATTCTGGGGAAAAGGAGAAAGAGAGTTATAAGAAGTGGATCAAGGCTAATGAGATGGCGTGGTGTTACATTTTGGCTTCTATGTCAAATGTATTACACCATCAGCATCAGGCCATGAATACTGCTTATGACATGATGCTCAATCTCAAGGAACTTTTCGGACACCAGAATCGAGCTGCTAGACAAGAAGCCATGAAAAACTTGATGACGACCACCATGGTTGAGGGAACACCCGTGAGGGATCATGTTCTCAAGATAATGACTCATTTGAATGAGCTGGAAGTCCTTGGAGCTGAGATGGATGGGAAAACTCAGGTCGATATCATTCTCCAATCTCTACCTAGGAGTTTTGAGCAGTTTTTCCTGAACTACAACATGAATAAGAGGTTGTATTCATTGGCAGAGCTTCTGACAGAACTCCAGGTGGCAGAGGGGCTTTTTCATCAGAGTTTTCAGGCTTTGGTTGCCCAGAAGGTTTCTGTTAGTGCCTATAAGATTCACATATCTCCACAATAATATGATATTGTCCACTTTGGGCCTAAGCCCTCATGGTTTTGTTTTTGGGCTTTACCCAAAATGCCTCATACCAATGGAGATATCTTTTCATCTTATAAGCTCATGATCTTTTCCATGTCTTACCAATGTGAGACTTTGATTGTATTCCCAATACTCCAATAATCCCCCCTGGTCAAATGAAGGACCACATAGACCTCCCCTCAAGCCTATCCGTCCTCGATGGACATCCTCTGCTTGATATTCGATCCTCAACCCACCAGGACTTCCTGCCAACTGTCTGGTCCTCCTGACCCAGCTAGACTTCCTGCCAGTTGTTCGGTCCTCCTGACCCAACTGGACTTTCTACCTGGTGTTTGGTTCTCTTGATCTGGATATGGGAGCTCAACTTCTTTCATTCGAGGTTCATGGCTTGACATTGACCACGACTCTTATACCAATTGTTAGTGCCTATAAGATTCATATATCTCCACAATAGTATGATATTGTCCACTTTGGCTCTAAGCCCTCATGGTTTTATTTTTGGGCTTTACCCAAAAGGCCTCATACCAATGGAGATATCTTTTCATCTTATAAGCATATGATCTTTTCCATGTCTTACCAATGTGGGACTTTGATTGTATTCCCAATACTCCAACAGTTTCTACTTCTAAGACGAAAGGCAAAAAGAAGAAGAAACAAGGTGCAACAAAGGTGGTGGGAGGATCTCAGGGAGGAGTGAAGAAGCCGAAAGGCAAGTGCTTCACTTGTAAGCAGACTGAACATTGGAAGGCTGACTGCCCTAATCGGAAGCAGAACAAAGGTATATCTTTTGGTCTAGTCATTGAAACATGTTTAGTGGTATTATCTACTGGCACCTGGTGTGTAGATATGGGAGCCACTGATCATGTCTGCAATAATTTGCAGGGGTTCCAGGAAACCAAACGACTAGCTGAGGGGGTGATTACTGTCTACATGGGCAATGCTACTAAGGTGGCGGCTATTGTAGTGGGAGATGTTTATTTATCTTTTGATAGAAATAAAACTTTGGTTCTGAGAAATTGCCTTTATGTACCTTCATTTAGAAAGAATTTGATTTCGGTTTCTAAATTGTTTATGGATGGATATTCTATTTCTTTTAATGACAGAGTTGTTATAAAAAGGAATAGGGAGATTATCTATTCTGGTACGTTGGTAGGAAATTTATACACTCTTGAACCAAAAGCTCCCATGATGCGAATAGAAATAAATAACTTATCTTCTAAATCTAATAAGAGAAAAGAACCTTCAAAAATGAACCAAACATATCTTTGGCATCTAAGGTTAGGTCATATTAACCTGAGTAGAATTCAAAGGTTGATAGCTGATGGACCTTTGGGTTCATTAGTGGTGGAAGATTTTCCAACCTACAAATCTTGCTTGGAAGGTAAAATGACCAAGAGGCCTTTTAAGGCCAAGGGGTATAGAGCCAAAGATGTGTTGAAATTGGTTCATTCTGATTTATGTGGTCCTATGTCTATCCAGGCTAGAGGTGGTTTTGAATACTTTGGTCTCTTTTATAGACGATTATTCAAGATATGGATACATTTACTTGATGTGCCGCAAGTCTGAATGCTTTGACAGATTCAAAGAATTAAAGGCTAATGTGGAGAAACGTCAAGGTAAAAGTATCAAGACACTACGATCTGATCATGGTGGTGAGTACCTCTTGAGAGAGTTTAGGAGTTACTTATCATAGGCTGAGATTCAATCCCAACTGTCTGCACCTGGTACACCCCAGTAGAATGGTGTGGGAGAGCGAAGGAATAGGACTCTTATGGAGATGGTTAGATCGATGATGAGCTATTCTGATTTACTAGATTCGTTCTGGGGGTATGCTCTGGATACGATAGTGTATATTCTAAACTTGGTACCATCTAAATCAGTACCTTCTAAACCCACAAAATTATGGACTAGGCGAAAGCCTAGTCTGATACATATTCGGATTTGGGGTAGTCCAACACATGTGCTGAAGGTAGATGCTGGTAAGTTGGAACCTTGTACAAAAGTGTGCTTGTTTGTAGGCTATCCTAGAGGAATGAAAGGTGGTTTGTTCTATAGTCCTAGAGATCAGAGGGTGATCGTCAGCATGAATGCCCAATTTTTAGAGGAAGACTATGTGATGAACCTTAAGCCCATGAGAAAGATTGTTCATAAGCCCATGAGCAAGATTGTTCTGGAGGAGTTGAGAGGGGAAGTCACTACTTCAGTACCAATGGTACAAGAGGACATACCATAAGTGACTGCACTGCGTGTCACAAAGGATACACAGATGATACCTCATCGTAGTGGGAGGGTTGTTAGACAACTTGAGAGATTTATGTTCTTGGGAGAATCTTCTAATTTGGTCTCTGGCGAACATGAATATGATCCCTGGACATATGACGAGGCAATCCAAGATAATAAAGATGCGGTATCTTGGCAAAGGGCAATGAATTCTGAGATAGAATCTATGGATTCAAATTAGGTCTGGGAGCTAGTAGAACCACCCAATGGTGTAAAAGCCATTGGATGCAAGTGGATCTACAAAAGAAAGAGAGGAACAGATGGGAAGGTTGAGACCTTCAAAGCAAGACTTGTTGTGAAAGGGTATACTCATAAAGAGGGTATTGATTATGAGGAGACCTTTTTGCTGGTAGCCATGCTTAAGTCTATCCAGATTCTCTTATCTATTGCTGCTCATATGGATTATGAGGATTGGCAGATGGATGTCAAGACAGCTTTCCTTAATGGAAGTCTTGAAGAAAACATCTATATGGAGCAACCAGAGGGATTCATTGCAAAGGGCAAAGAGCATCTAGTGTGCAAGCTTAATCGGTCCATTTATGGATTGAAGCAAGCTTTGAGATCTTGGAACATCCACTTTGATGAGGTAATCCAGTCATATGGATTTATTCAAAGTCCGTATGAGTCTTGTGTATACAAGAGATGTGACAGAAATGTAGTGGTATTTCTTATACTATACGTAGATGACATTTTGCTCATTGGCAACAATGTCAAAGTTGAAGGTAGAAAACTTCGCTTACCACTTCAACTCGGTCGCTTGTTCACGGTGATCCCTTCTACGTCTCCGGATAAAAAAAAATTATCCTTGACAAGAGGGATTATCCAAGCTACCGTTTCATCATCGTGCCATTCGATTAGAGTGGTCACTTGAACAAACTTGTTGTTCAAGCCACCAACCTCTATTCTACGAATAGCCGCGGAATAGACGATGTACGGATCACCGGCTTTTGTGTTTGTATTCGGGGTCCAAGAAAATTTATCCATAAAGAAAAGAATACATCATGCATATAATTGAAAAACAATCATAGACATAACACAAAAGAATATAAAACAATATTTATACCTCTCGATCTTCTATTGTATGTCCTTCCTCCTTTTGGACGTCGTGTGGGCGAAGATCTTCCAAAAGTCGAAGCCACCTAGATCACCAATCTTCCTTCCTTGCTCACTCCGAACAAGAGGAAGTATAGAAACAAAACACTTCTCCTTCTTTCAACCAACCACCAAGCTCCAAGCTTGGTGCTTGCCGCCGGCCAAGAAGAAGAAGAGATAGGGAAGTGGGCACCGACCAAGAGCTTAAAAAGAAGACCCTAAGCTTTGTTTCCACCGGCCAAGGAGAAGAGAAGGAGGAGGTTTTGACGTCGGCAAAGGGAGAGGAGAAGATGATGGGCGTCGACAACCTAATGGAAGAAGAGAAGAAAGGAAAAAATGTCCTTAATTGTGGCTGCCCAAGCCTCCAAACCCAAAGCTGCCCAAACCCTAATCCTATCTTGCTTCTAATTCCCCTTCCACGCCAAGCCTTAAGCCTATATTTATAGAGTTAGGATTAAGTCTCCTTATAATCTCCACCATCGGTTCTAGGGATTTAATCTCAACCGTCGAATCGAGAGATTTAATCTCAACCGTCGGATCTAGAGATTCAATCTCCATCGTCGGATCTAGAGTTTTGTTTTCAACCATTGGATATAGGCTTCATGAGGTATTAATAGGCTACAATAGGGACCATGAGGAGGAGTTGGATCTTGGCCACCCAATGGATCAAGCCCACATAAAGTCTGATCCATTAATGATAATCCAATCCACTAGAGGATTATCATTGATCTACCTCACCAACCCCTATAAGTTAATATGGGCTCCATATATTATTTGTACATTTATCTCCCCATGTTTAAGATCTCGAATGTTCATCGATTAATTAATTTACTGACAATTAATTAATCAACATCTAACTCCATGAGTAGTACCACTCAACCTTATCATCATGTCAGACAAAGTCCACCTGCACGGTTTACATGATGAATCTTATGAGCTCCTCATGGGAACATCATCATCCTAATATATAGAACACGGTTTCCTCCTATAATCAACGACACCATATAAATAATATCATTTCCCAACTTACCGAGCCTATCGATTTACTCTATAAATCACGACCATTGGTAAATTAAAGAAATGAATACTAAGTATATGTGCCCGTTATTATATCGGGATTAAGAGCATGTATAACATAATATCTGAGGTCCAATTCAATTATGTAGCCAGCAATAAATTGAATCACCTCTAAGTCGGTCCTGCTCAATACATACAAAGTGTACTAGTGTAATTCTATGGTCAAGATAAACCAATACCAAATCACACTACAACCATTCCAATGGTTTGTACAAAACTATCTCGGTTGTGGGCCTTTACTTATACTTTATAAGGAACTGATAACATGATCTCCCGTGTGACACTACACACCATGTTATCTACAATGTAATGTATTAGACAATATGTATAGCCATAAATATGCAAACAATGATAATGTGATTCTTATTTCAAAAATAAAGATGTTCATACAAAAGAAAGTCTTTTCAGTATACATCCCAACAATCTCCCACTTATACTGAAAGACTATGCTGTCCTCATACTGCCATACATCTGATTCCCATTCCCTCCACATGCCTATCAAAAGCTCTCACAAGAAAGGCCTTAGTGAAAAGATCTCCTAGGGTATCCTCTGATGCAATCTAGGCGACATCACCTTCTACCTTTTTTACGATTTCTCGTATCAGGTGGTACTTGCACTCTGTGTTTACTTACCTTATGGAATCGTGGTTCCTTTGAGTTTGCAACTGCACCACTGTTATCACAATAAATTATGATAGTTCTGAGTAAACCAGAAATCACATCCAAGTCCATCAAGATGTTCCTGAGCCATACAACTTCTTTGGCTGCCTGAGAGGCTGCCACATACTCAACTTCCATGGTAGAGTCTGCCACACATTTCTTCTTGACACTCTTCCATACAATGGCTCCACCTCCCAAAGTAAACACAAAACCTGAGGTAGACTTATTTTTATCCCTATCTGATTGGAAGTCGGAATTTGTGTAACCCAGAGGGATTAATTGGTCTGTCTGGTAAACTAGCATATAATTCCTAGTCCTTCTCAGGTACTTCAATATATGCTTCACCGCAGTCCAATGTCCCTGTCCTAGATTACTCTGATATCTGCTAACCATGCCGATGACAAAGAAGATATCTAGTCTCGTACATAGCATAGCATACATGAGGCTTCCTACTACCAAAGCATAAGGAACCGCCTTCATGTCCTCTATTTCCTCAGATGTTCTAGGACACATCTCCTTAGATAAAGGAACTCCATGCCTGAAAGGTTGAAAACCTTTCTTGGATTTCTGCATGCTAAAACGATACATAATGGTGTCTATGTATGAAGCTTTAGATAAGCACAACATCCTTTTCCTGCGATCCCTTATAACCTTGATCCCAAGGATGTGTCCCACTTCTCCCAAGTCCTTCATATCAAACTATTTGGACAGTCATACCCTTACGTCCGATAACACCTTAACATTGTTGCCAATTAATAAAATGTCATCTACATATAGTACAAGAAATACCACTACGTTTCCGTTACATCTCTTGTATACACAAGACTCATCCGGGCTTTGAATAAATCCATAATACTGGATTACCTCATCAAAGAAGATGTTCCAAGACCAAGAAGCTTGCTTCAATCCATAAATGGACCGATTAAGCTTACACACAAGATGCTCTTTGCCCTTTGCAATGAATCCCTTTGGTTGCTTCATATAGATGCTTTCCTCAAGACTTTCATTAAGGAAAGTTGTCTTGACATCCATCTGCCATACCTCATAATCCATATGAGCATCAACGCATAAGAGAATCCGGATAGACTTAAGCATAGTTACCGGTGAAAAGGTCTCCTCATAATCGATACCCTCTTTTTGAGTATACCCCTTCACTACAAGCCTTGCTATGAAGGTCTCAACCTTCCCGTCTATTCCTCTCTTTCTTTTGTAGATCCACTTGCATCCAATGTCTTTTACTTCATTGGGTGGTTCTACTAGCTCCCAGACCTGATTTGAATCCATAGATTCAATCTCAGCATTCATTGCATTTTGCCAAGATACCGCATCTTTATCT
Organism: Wurfbainia villosa; assembly: GCA_025175895.1. Lineage (NCBI taxonomy): Eukaryota > Viridiplantae > Streptophyta > Magnoliopsida > Zingiberales > Zingiberaceae > Wurfbainia > Wurfbainia villosa. The sequence goes on from JAKLTH010000147.1 coordinate 6,504,013, forward strand.
TGGATTGCCTCGTCATATGTCCAGGGATCAGGTTCATGTTCGCCAGGGACCAAATCAGAAGATTCTCCCAAGAACATGAATCTATCAGGATGTCTCACAACCCTCCCACTACGACGAGGTATCACCTGTGTATCCTCTGTGACACGCGGTGCAGTGACTTGTGATATATCCTCTTGTACTGATGGTACTGAAGTAGTGACTTTCCCTTTCAATTCCTCCAGAACAATCTTACTCATGGGCTTGTGGTTCATCACATAGTCTTCATCTAGAAATCTGGCGTTCGTGCTAACGATCACCCTCTGATCTCTAGGACTATAAAACAAACCATCTTTCGTTCCTCTAGGATAGCCAACGAACATGCGCACTTCTGTACGAGGTTCCAACTTACCAGCATCTGCCTTAAGCACATGTGCTGGACTCCCCCAAATCCGAATATGTCTTAGACTAGGCTTTCGCCCAGTCCATAATTTTGTGGGAGTAGAAGGCACTGATTTAGATGGTACCAAGTTCAGAATATACACTGTCGTATCACGAGCAAATCCCCAGAACGAATCTGGCAACTTAGAATAACTCATCATCGATCTAACCATCTCCATAAGAGTCCTATTCCTTCGCTCTGCTACACCATTCTGTTGGGGTGTGCCAGGTGTAGACAATTGGGATTGAATCTCAGCCTCTGATAAGAAATTCCTAAACTCTCCCAAGAGGTACTCACCACCACGATCAGATCGTAGTGTCTTGATACTTTTACCTTAACGTTTCTCCACATCAGCCTTGAATTCTTTGAACTTGTCAAATCATTCAGACTTGCGGCGCATCAAGTAAATGTATCCATATCTTGAATAATCGTCTTTGAAAGAGACGAAATACTCAAAATCATCTCTAGTCTGGATAGACATAGGACCACACAAATTAGAATGAACCAATTCCAACACATCTTTAGCTCTATACCCTTTGGCCTTGAAAGGCCTCTTGGTCATTTTACCTTTCAAGTAAGATTCACAAGTTGGGAAATCTTCGAAGGTTCTTTTCTCTTATTGGAATTAGAAGATGAGTTATTAACTTCTATTTGCATCGTGGGAGCTTTTGGTTCAAGTGTATAAAAATTTTCTATCAATGTACCAGAACAGATAATCTCCCTATTCCTTTTTATAACAACTCTATCATTAAAAGAAATAGAATATCCATCCATAAACAATTTAGAAATCAAAATTAAATTCTTTCTAAATAAAGGTACATAATGGCAATTCTTAATAACCAAAACTTTATTTTTCTCAAAAGATAAATAAACATCTTCCACTGCAACAGCCGCCACCTTCGTGGCATCGCCCAAGTATACGGTAATCTCCCCCTTGGTCAGTCGTCTGGTTTCCTGGAACCCCTGCAAAGTATTGCAGACATGATCAGTGGCTCCCGTATCTTCACACCAGGTGTCGGTAGATAACAATGCTAAACATGTTTCAATGACTAGACCAAAAGATATACCTTTGTTCTGCTTGCGGTTGGGGCAGTCTTTCTTCCAGTGTCCAGTCTGCTTACAAGTGAAGCACTTGCCTTTCGATTTCTTCACTCCTCCCTGAGTTCCTCCCACCGCCTTTGCCCCAACTTGTTTCTTCTTCTTCTTGCCTTTCGGCTTAGAAGTAGAAACCTTTTGGATAACCATGGCTTGCACCTGAGCACTCTGACGAAATAGCCCCTCTGCCGCCTGGAGTTCTGCCAGAAGCTCCGCCAACGAATACAACCTCTTGTTCATGTTGTAGTTCAGGCGAAACTGCTAAAAATTCCTAGGTAGAGATTGAAGAATGATATCGATCTGGGTTTCCCCATCAATCTCAGCTCCGAGGACTTCTAGCTCATTCAAATGAGCCATTATCTTAAGAACATGATCCCTCATGGGTGTTCCCTCGATCATGGTGGTCGTCAACAAGTTCCTCTTGGTTTCCTGCCTAGTAGACCGATTCTGGTGTTCGAAAACCTCTTTGAGATTGAGCATCATGTCAAAAGCAGTGGGCATGGCTTGATGCTGATGTTGCTGAAGGTTTTTGTCTGGAGCCGAAGCTCTGATACCACTTGATGGTAGGAAACTTCGCTTCCCACTTCAACTCAGCCAAGAGAATCAAGGGAAGACCTTAAGCTTTGTTTCCACTGACCAAGGAGAAGAGAAGGAGGAGGTTTTGATGCCGGCAAAGGGAGAGGAGAAGATGATGGGCGCCGACCACCTAATGGAAGAAGAGAAGAAAGCAAAAAATTTCCTTAATTGTGGCCGCCCAAGCCTCCAAACCCTAAGCCGCCCAAACCCTAATCCTATCTTGCTTCTAATTCCCCTTCCACGCCAAGCCTTAAGCCCATATTTATAGAGTTAGGCTTAAGCCTCCTTTTAATCTCCACCATCGATTCTAGGGATTTAATCTCAACTATCGGATCTAGAGATTTAATCTCAACCGTCGGATCTAGATATTCAATCTCCACTGTCGGATCTAGAGTTTTGTTTTCAACCATTGGATCTAGGCTTCATGAGGTTTTAATAGGCTACAATAGGGACCATGAGGAGGAGTTGGATCTTGGCCACCCAATGGATCAAGTTCACATAAAGTCCGATCCATTAATGATAATCCAATCCACTAGAGGATTATCATTGATCTACCTCACCAACCCCCATAAGTTAATATGGTCTCCATATATTATTTGTACATATATATCCCCGTGTTTAAGATCTCGAATGTCTGACGATTAATTAATTTACTGACAATTAATTAATCAACATCTAACTCCATGAGTAGTACCACTCAACCTTATCATCATGCCGGACCAAGTCCACTTGCAGGGTTTACATGATGAACCTTATGAGCTCCTCAAGGGGACATCATCATCCTAATATATAAAACACGATTTCCTCCTATAATCGACGACACACCATATAAATAATATCATTTCTCAACTTACCGAGCCTATTGATTTATTCTATAAATCTCGCCCATTGATAAATCAAAGAAATGAATACTAAGTATATGTGCCTGTTATTATATCAGGATTAAGAGCATGTACAACATAATATCTGAGGTCCGATTCGATTATGTAGTCAGCAATAAATTGAATCACCTCTAAGTCGGTCCTGCTCAATACACACAAAGTGTACTAGTGTAATTCTATGGAGTGTAATTCTATGGTCAAGACAAACCAATACCAAATCACACTACAACCATTCCAATGGTTTGTCCAAAACCATCTCGGTTGTGGGCCTTTACTTATACTTTACAAGGAACTGATAACATGATCTCCCGTGTGACACTACACACCATGTTATCTACAATGTAATGTATTAGACAATATGCATAGCCATAAATATTCAAGCAATGATCATGTGATTCTTATTTCAAAAATAAATATGTTCATACAAAAGATAGACTTTTCAATATACATCCCAACAAAAGTGTTGTCAGACGTAAGGGTATGATTGTCCAAATAGTTTGATATGACGGACTTGGGAGAAGTGGGACACATCCTTGGGATCAAGGTTATAAGGGATCGCAAGAAAAGGATGTTGTGCTTATCTCAAGCTTCATACATAGACACTATTTTGGCCCGTTTTACCATGCAAAACTCCAAGAAAGGTTTTTTACCTTTTAGGCATAGAGTACCTTTGTTTAAAGAGATGTGTCCTAGAACATCAAAGGAGATAGAGGAGATGAAGGCAGTTCCGTATGCTTCGGCAGTAGGAAGCCTCATGTATGTTATGTTATGTACGAGACTGGATATCTGCTTCGCCATGGGCATGGTTAGCAGATATCAGAGTAATCCAAGACAGAGACATTGGACTGCGGTAAAGCATATATTGACGTACCTGAGAAGGACTAGGGATTATATGCTGGTATACCAGATAGATCAATTACTCCTTGTGGGTTACACAGATTCTGACTTCCAATTAGATAGGGATAATAGTAATTCTACCTCGGGTTTTGTATTTACTTTAGTAGGTGGAGCCATTGTATGGAGAAGTGTCAAGTAGAAATGCGTGGCAGACTCCACCATGGAAGCAGAGTATGTGACAGCCTCTGAGGCAGCCAAAGAAGTTGTATGACTCAGAAACTTCTTGATGAACTTGGATGTGATTCCTGGTTTGCCCAGAACTATCACAATTTATTGTGATAACAGCGGTGTAGTTGCAAACTCGAAGGAACCATGAGCCCATAAGGCAAGTAAACACATAGAGCGCAAGTATCACCTGATACGAGAGATCGTAAAGCGAGGAGAAGTTACTGTCGCCAAGATTGCATCAGAGGATAACCTAGCAGATCCTTTCACTAAGGCCCTTCCAGTGAGAGCTTTTGATAGTCATGTGGAGGGAATGAGAATTAGATGTATGGAAATTTGATAGCAGCATAGTCTTTTAGTATAAGTGGGAGATTGTTGGGATGTATACTGAAAGCCTAGTCTTTGTATGGACATCTTCATTTTGAAATAAGAATCACATGATCATTGTTTGCATATTTATAGTTATGCATATTGTCTGATACTTTACATTGTAGATAACATGGTGTGTCGTGTCACACAGAAGATCATGTTATCAGTTCCTTATAGAGTATAAGTAGAGGCTCACAACCAAAATTGTTTTGGACAAACCATTGGCATGGTTGTTGTGTAATTTGGTATTGATTTATCTTGACCATAGAATTACACTATACACTTTGTGTGTATTGAGCAGGACTGACTTAGAGGTGATTCAATTTATTGCTGACTACATAATTGAATCGGACCTCAGATATTATGGTGCACATGCTCTTAATCCCGATATAATAACAGGCACATGTACTTAATATTTATTTCTTTGATTTACCAATGGGCGAGATTTATGGGTTAAATCGATAGACCCGGTAAGTTGGGAAATGACATTATTTACATGGTGTGTCATTGATTATAGGAAGAAACCGTGTCCTATGTATTAGGATGATGATGCCCCTTTGAGGAGCTCATAAGAATCATCATATAAATCCTGCAGGTCGACTTGGTCCAGCATGATGATAAGGTTGAGTGGTACTACTCATGAGTTAGATGTTAATTAATTAATTGTAAGTAAATTAATTAATTAATGGACATTCAATATCTTAAACATGGGAAGATATTTGTACAATTAATATATGGAGCCCATATTTAATTATGAGAATTGGTGAGGTAGATCAATGATAATTCTCTAGTGGAATGAATTATTATTAATGGATCAGATTTTATGTGGGCCGGATCCATTAGGTGGACAAGATCCAACTCCTCCTCATGGTCCCTATTGTAGCCTATTAAAACCCTCAAGAAGCCTAGATCCAATGGACACGATTAAATGGAGGCTTGGGTGGCAAAGGTGATGGAATAGAATTGTGCTAGGGTTTTGGAGTTGGCTTTAGAGAGGCTTGGGTGGCAACCTAAGGTGGAGCTTCTTCATTGGGCAGCGCCTCCCTCTCTCTCTGTAGATTGGCCGACAGCTCCTCCCTCTCTCTCTCTTTCTCTTTTGGCCGGCGACAAGAGTTAGGGTTTCTTCCATTGGAGCTCTTGGCCGGCGCCCATATCTCCTCTCCCTCTCCTAGGGCCGACGGCAACCCATCTTTGTGATTGGTGGTCAGCACAAGTAAGGAGAAGAAGGGAGTTTTTTCTTCCCTTGTTCGGAGAGAGCAAGGAAGGGAAGACGTGATCTAGGAGGCTTCAACACTCGGAGGATCGTTGCCCACACAACGTCCAAGAGGAGGATAGGTCTTACGATAGAAGATCAAGAGGTAAACAAGAGGTATAATTCTTGTTTAAGTTTCTTTCTTGCTCTATGCAATTTGTTTACAATTGTATGATCATGGACCCCGAAGATAAATACAAAAACTGGCAATCTGTACATCATCTATTTCATGGCTAATCAAGGAAAAGAGTTAGGTTGCTTGAACAACAAGTTTTTCAAGCGATGACTCAAATCGAGAAGCACGATGATGGATCGGTTGCTTGGGTAATCCATCTTTGTTTGGATTAATTTTTTTAATCCGGGGACGTATGATTGGATCACCATGCACAAGCGACCGAGGCAAAGCGAGAAGCGAAGCTTCGACCCTTCATCCTCCTCATCGGATGAGTCTTTAACGCTTTGTGTGTCCCATGTTTGTGCTACCTTGACTTCCTTCTTTTTCTTCTCCTTCTTGTCCTTCTTCTTCTTTTCTTTTTATTCCTTCTTCTTTAGTTCCGGGAAATTTAGCTTGATGTGCCCCTTTTTATTGCAACCATAACAAGTGACATTAGTGGTAGAAATTGAACTACTAGATGATTTACCTTTTGAGGATTGGAACATCCTTCTTGGTGAGCCTTCTTGATTTCCCACCAAACCTCTTGACATAGTGCGCCACTTCACTTGCCAGTAACTCCTCATCACTACTAGAAGACTCATCCTCTGACTCGGATGATGAAGAGACCTCCTTCTTCTCCTTCTTCTTCTTCTCCTTCTTACCTACAACAAGAGCTATACCTTTTTCCTTTGATGAAGTGTTAGCTTGTTCATGAAAATCTAACTCACAAAATAATTCATCTAATTTAACTAAAGAAAGGTCCCTAGAAACCTTATAAGCATCTACCATTGATGCCCATAGGGTTGTTCTAGGAAAGGCTTGAAGAACATACCTTACTATATCTCAAATCTCCACCTTCTGACCTATTACATGTAGTCTGTTGACCACCTCCTTGAATCTACTATGCATTTGGCTCACAATCTCATTTGTATTCATGCTAAAGCTTTGGAGTTGATCTATCAATAGGTCCCTCTTAGCTCTCCTTGTCTCCTTGGATCCTTCATTAAGTTCAATGAGCCTCTCCCAAAGCTCTTTTGTGGAGTCGAAGGGGCTGACCATGATGGGAATTGCTTCGGAGGCTCATTGGCTCCCATGTCCCCGGATTAAAATTTTCACTAGTGAAAACTAATCCGGATGGGATGAGTTTCCTAAGCTCAACCAATTCGTCATCGTGCTATCGACTTGAGCGATCGCTTGAACAAACTAGTTGTTCAAGCAACCAAACTCTTCTAGTCGATTAGCCGCGGAAGAGACGACGGACGGATCGCCGGTTTTTGTGTTTATCTTCGGGGTCCATGATTATACAAATACATACAAATGTAAACTAGTATAATCAACACATACAAACATATAAATAAGAACATGCAAAGATCAATAATAAAACTTGTAAAAGTTTTATACCTCTCGATCTTCTATCGTATGTCCTAACCTCCTTGTAGACTCCATGTGGGCGAAGATCCTCCACAAGTTGAAGCTTCCTAGATCTCCTTCAATCCAAAAAAAGAAGAACTCTCCTTTCCTTCTTGCTTGAGCCAACCACCAATTCACAAAGAATTGATGCCGCCGGCCCCAAGAATGGAGAGAATAAAATGGAAACAACCAAGGAACCGAACAAGGAACAAACCCTTGCTCCTAATGCCGCCGGCCAAGAGAAAAAGAAGAGGAGAAGAGGAATAGGTTGAGCGCCGACCAAGGTAGAGGGAAGAGATCTAGGAGCCGGCCACACCCTAGGAAGAAGAAGAAGAGATCCTCTCCTCTAGTTGCCGCCCACTTTCCCCTCCAAAACCTAGCCGCGCAACCAAGGAAAGGAAAGCTCTAGGGTTTCTTGCCGCCCACTAATGGAAGGCCAAACCCTAGTTTCCAAAAACAACCTCTAACTCTTATCCCATTGCCGCCCAACCTATAGAGCCTTATTTATAGAGTTAGGCTTAAGCCTCCTTTAATCTCCACCGTCAGATCTAGGGTTTCATCCCAACCGTCGGATCTAGGGTTTCATCCCAAACATCGGATCTAGGGTTTTATCCCAACCGTCGGATCTAGGGTTTCATCCCAATCGTCGGATCTAGGGTTTCATCCCAACCGTCGGATCTAGGGTTTTCATCCCAACCGTCGGATCTAGGGTTTCATCCCAACCGTCGAATCTAGGGTTTGATCCCAACCGTCGGTTCTAGAGATTTAATCTCCACCGTCGGATCTCGAGATTTAATCTCAACCGTCGGTTCTAGGGATTTAATCTCAACCGTCGGTTCTAGAGATTTAATCTCCACCGTCAGATCTAGAGATTTAATCTTAACCGTCGGTTCTAGGGATTTAATCTCAACCGTCGATTCTAGAGATTTAATCTCCACCATCGGATCTAGAGATTTAATCTTAACCGTCGGTTCTAGAGTTTTGTTTTACATCCTTGGATCTAGAGCTTCATGAGGATTATATTAGGCTACGATAGGGACCATGAGGAGGAGTTGGATCTTGGCCACCCGATGGATCGGAACCACACAAACTTGATCCATCAATGATGTTCCATTCCACTAGAGGATCATCATTGAATTACCTCACCAACCCCCATAAATTAATATGGGCTCCATATATTATTTGTACATCCATCTCCCCATGTTTAAGATATCAAATGTCCGTCAATTGATTGATTTACTGACCATTAATCAATTAACATCTAACTCCTCGAGTAGTACCACTCAACCTTATCATCATATTGACTAAGTCAACCTACAGGGTTTACATGATGAACCTTATGAGCTCCTCAAGGGGACATCATCAACCTAATATATAGGACACAGTTTCCTCCTATAATCAACGACACACCATGTAAATAATATCATTTCCCAACTTACCGGGCATATTAATTTAATCCATAGAAATCTCACCCTCTGGTAAATCAAAGAAATAAATACTAAGTACATGTGCCTGTTATTATATCGGGATTAAGAGCATGTACAACATAATATCCGAGGTCTGATTCAATTATGTAGTCAGCAATAAATTGAATCACCTCTATGTTGGTCCTGCTCAATACACCTAAGTGTATTAGTGTAACTCTATGTTCAAGACAAAACAATACCAAGCTACACTACAACCATGCCAATGGTTTGTCCAAAACCATCTTGGTTGTGAGCCTCTACTTATATTCTACAAGGAATTGATAACATGATCTTCTGTGCCACACCAAGCACCATGTTATCTACAATGTAAAATATTAGACAATATGCACACATATAATAAATATAAAGTGCAAACAATGATCATGTGATTCTTATTTCAAAATAAAATGTTCATACAAAAAGAGCTAGGCTTTCAGTATACATTCCAACATACCTTGCTCAATTGTTCCTTGGGTAGACCACATTGGAGTATGGTTGTTGCTTTGGCATTGGCTTGAGCCTTCTTCGCCATTTATCTAGTTCAATCCTTGGTTGGCAGTATCGCTCCAAACTCATCGACCAACTTCTTGAACCCATCTACAATGTTAAACCAATTTTCAATATCATTCATTAAGTAATACTCCATCCTACCTTTCCAATAGGCGAAGTTGTTTCCATTGAAGAAGGGAGGTTGCGCCCTGCTATAACCCTCTTGAAATGCCATCTTGCTCTGGTTGATTGTTAGATCCTCCGATGTGATCCGGGCTATGATACCACTTATTGGGGATCCTTGGATGGCTAGAGGGAGTGAATAGACTCTCTTGATTTCTACAATTAGGTTAGCGGAAACAAAAACAAATATGATACAAATTAAAAGACAAAAATGTTGATGCAATCGACCTAGGTCACGATTGACCGGACTCGAGTTTGACTCGAGCGATGTTTTGATGTTTGACATGGAAGTTTGACATTGATTTTTGATATTGTTTTGAGGAGATTGTTGGCACAATCGACCTGGGTCATGATTGACTGGACTCGAGTTTGACTCGAGGTGATTTTGATGATTGACTGGAGTTGACCATGTCATAGAAAGCCCAAGTCTTGAGTACTTGGCATGTAAAGTCCAAGCATGGGTCTTGGCAAGGAAAAGTCCAAGCATGGGTCTTGGTATGGAAAGTCCAACATGGGTTGGCATGGGAAAGTCCAAGCTTGAGTCTTGGCATTTGAGAAGTCCAAGGGGTTTGATATTGGCGGTGTAAAGTCTAAGCAGGAGTCTTGGCAGCATAAGTCCAATGGTTGGCAGCGTAAAATCCAAGCGGAGTCTTGGTAGTGTAAGTCTAATGTGTCTTGCCGGTGTAGACACTATTAGCATGACATAGCCGATGGAAGCACCTGAAGGCTAGCACAATGGATGAACAAGTCATGGATGACTTGGAGGGAACTAAGAGGCACGAGGCTGATGGAGGTGGCTAGAAGGTTTAGGTCTAGGCTAAGGGTGGTCTAGCAAGTATGGGGGCACCATACTTGGGTTAAAACCTCATGTTTGAGGTGTGCCAGTCGACTAGTGTCATGTGACAGTTGACTGGTGTGAGTCAACTAGGGTTTGACTACAGGAAGTGTCCCAGCAGTCGACTGCTAGAGGTGGGCAGTCGACTGCTAGCTCGAGCAGTCGACTGATCATGTGATCAATCGACTGGTGCTCAAGAATTTCGACACAGAATAAAGTCGAGACTCGACTGTAGGGTTAGCAGTCGAGTGAAGGCTCCATCAGTCGACTGATGGGTATGATCAGTCGACTGATGGTGGATCCATTAGATTTTTCCAGCGTGGATTTTGCCGTTGTCTCACGACAACAGTGACATTAGTCGACTGATGGTCTCGAGCAATCGACTGATCGGCGATTTCCAACCCAGGCAGCATCTTTAAATGGAGGTCATGGAGGAGGAAATCACATCTTGTTTTTGATGGCTTTTGAGGCAATTTATTGCTGCAAATCAGGGTCTCCAAGTGCAATTCAAGCAACCACAAAGCAAGCAATCAAAAGAGTATTCGTAAAGTTTTTCTTTGCATAGATTGTTGTATTCATTTTGTATTTGCTTGTTTTACCTTGTATTACTTTTGTAATCTATTGTAAGAGGTTTCTCCACCTCCGGATTGTTCTGAGAAGGAGTTATTTGTGATTAGTGATTGCGTGTGCATCACTAGAGCTCTTTAGAGCTCGATCTTTGGAGTAGAAACCATTCGATTTCGAACCACGTTATATGCTTGTGTTGTGAATTGTGTTTGTCGTATTTTATTATTGCTATATATTCCGCTGCGCTAACACGACTTGTAGAGACAAACACAATTGAATTTCATCAACATACGAAACGAGCTATTCACCCCCCTCTAGCGGTCAACATTTCCTCTACAATTGGTATCAGAGCCCGGGGCTCTTCTACGGACTAACCGCTGGGAGCAAAGACGCTAGAGGGTGAAGATGGAGTTGGAAGAACAACTAGGTTGGGACATCAACACACCAGTGCCTTACACCCTATATGGACGAGAAGGCTTCAATTCTTGGAAGAGAAGAATTGAAGATTTTATCATGATGAGAGACCTTGAGGAGTGGTCCATATTAATGGAAGGATTTGAATATCCAAGAAGACCAAAAGGTGGCTTCCTCAAAAAGAAGAGATGGAGTGAGGAGCAACTCCAACAATTCGAGAAAAATAAGAAGGTAATCAAATTTATTTTTGATTTAATTCCTAATGACTTCTTATGTAGCCTAGGTGATTGCATGGATGCCAAGGATCTTTGGAGGGAATTGGCCAAGCTCCATGAAGACCCATCACCGGCTCAAGAAGAGGAGGCCGAAGATGAATCCTCATCCTCACAAGCGAGTGAGGATTCGGAAGTTGATAGGGAGTCAACCTCCGAATCGGTGGAAGAAGAGGAAAAAGTGGAAGAAGCCTCCACTTCAAAGATTGAGGGGGAGGAGAGACCATCCGCACCGGAGCCGGAGCAAAATCAAGAAGAAGCCTCAACCTCCGGGAGCGATGAAGAACCCACTCCGATCACCACCGCAGAACTAGGTAACTCAAACATATATGTTAATAATAAAATGCATATAATTTGTTTTGAGTGTAGGGAATGTGGGCATTACAAGAGCAAGTGCCCAAAGAGAGTATGAAAAGCTCTTCTGACGCGTAAAAGTCAAGAAAAGTCAAAGGAAGCCGATCCCCCAACAACCAAAAGCAAGGAGCAAGTGATTTGCTTCAAATGCCGGCAACCGGGACACTACCGAAGTCAATGCCCAAAGGGGGAGAAGAAGACTCAAAGGGGAGCATCACAAGTAGGGAGAGCCTCTAAGGCAAACCCTAAAGTATATCTAAATAATGCTCCTTCTTTAAATAATAGGCAAAAGCATGCTAGGAGTTATGTTAATAATGTTGCCATTTATCATGAAAAGCATGCTAGAAACAATGAATATTGTTTAGGAGCTAAGAAGGTCAACCTTGGGAATAAGGAGAGATTTGGGACTAATGTCCCTAAAACAAATTTATCTAAAGACAAATCTAGGTCAAATAATTCTAGACCAATTCTACCGAGGGAGATAATTAGAAAGGTACAAGAGCACCTAGGTCTTAACCCCAAATGGACTAGGCATATGCTTAGGAAGAATCATGCCCAAGGATTAAATCAAAATTCAAAAATTGAAAAATTAGAGGTTGAAAATCAAGCCTTGAGGTCAAGGCTTAAGAAAATGGAAAAGACCCTTAGGATTATGCAAAACCAAATAAAATGGTCAAATGGTCAAAGTCAAGGGTCTAGGTCCAAGAGTCAACACTTAGGGCCTAAGAGACAAGAGTCAACCAAGGGCAAGAAAGGTTTGGGTCACAAACCTAAGCCTAAGGTGGCTTATCATAGTGTTCCATTTGATTATGGAACACAAACTAGGTCTAGGAAGACCAAGGTTACTAGGGAAGTCATCCCTAAGGGTAACCAAGGTATGTGCCTAGTGGTTAGGGTTTTAAGGAAACCTAGGGAAGCCACTAAGAAGGTTACAAGGGGAGTAACTCCTAGAGTTAACCATGGCAATACCCAAATGACCAAGGCTAACAAGCCTAGAAGGGTCATTAGGAAGGTATCTAGGGAGGTTATCCCTAAGGAATACCTAGTAAACCCTAGGAGCTCAAATAGGCTTTGGGTTTCTAAGAGCGTGATCGATTCACGCTAGATGGGTTTGGGTGTGCCAACCTTAAATGGATGGCTAGTTAACCTAACCATGGTAAAGGTAACACTTTAGGTTATTTTCAAAGTTATGTATACCTTGGAAATAGGTTTGATCTTTGCCCCTAAAAGATTTTAGGATGTGCCAATACATTCTTGGAATTATGAAAAATCAATTAAATTGGCACTATTTAGGTTTAGAGGTCTTGGTGTGCCATTTTGGGTTTTTGGCACACTTGGGAGATTAGTGGTAATATGGAAAAATATACTTAATTATATCAAATGACAACTAATATTAAAATTTAGGTATTCTTATACCTATACCTTTTATTCGCCATTCCTTGATTGCCATATAACATGTCATGACATCATATCTATTTTTAATTATTTAATATGTCATGATCATGTTTAGGATTAAGGATTAATGTCATGTATTTTTAGATTATATCATATGCCATGACATCATGATCATTGGCCATGCTTAATTTTTGCTATCATTTATGCCATGATCATTCATGCATTTAATTTGTTTAAAATTGATTTAAGGACAATGGCATGACTTGAAGTCCCATTTATAAGGGAATCAAGGAAAGTTGCCTTAGAAAATGCATGAGGCCTTAGATTAGGATAACCAAAACCCACATCTCACATCACATTGACTTGAGTGTGTTTTATACACCCTAGATACATGTGAGATGCTAGGATATGAGTTGAGTTCAAGGTGCATAGTTTTCGCATCTAGTTGAACTAAAACTCATCTTTTACTAAAGGTGAATCATTGGGAAAGCTTGTGTACAAGTCATGTACATTGAGCCCAAGGAACATGATCCAATATAAGTTTTCAAAAATATTTTAAAATTTTTTTAGAAAACCTATGTGAAGTCTATCTTTTGATAGCAATCACCATTGATGAAATTGATACAAAGTGAGCTAAAACATTGAAGTTTTTCTTCACTTTTGAACTTTGTATCAATTTCGATATTTTATGGGTAAAATATTTTTCTATCATTTTCACCCATTTTATTGGTCATAAGTATTACATGTATGAATTCTCATGATTTTTCAATATACGTATAATTATTTATGAAATTTTGAATTTTATGTCTGATAACTGAAATTATGAAATTTCAGTTATCAATCGACTGCCCTTGGTGGCAGTCGACTGATGGAGACGACAGTCGACTGATCTCTAATAGAGTCGACTGCCAAGGCTGATTTTTGGAAAACAAGGTATGTTTAGCCCGTGTTCAGCTATGGTAAAGGTCCCTAACCATCCTAACCCTAGGATATGCTTTGGGAAGCATTATAAAGGGTGAAAATTCATTGGAAATGGATTAGGAGAGGTGTTAGGATGATGTATCAAATTTAAGGTGTGGAGAGTTCAATGTTGAACTTTAGACCTTATTTTCGATGGTTTAGAGTTCCTATTGGCTTAGGGACTTACCAAGGACATTGTTGGTGCAATGGTCAAGGGGGAGCAAGCCTTTAGGGGGAGGTATCCATCAAGGGTGGATGGTATTTTTCCTCATGAGGGGGGAAATGGAATACCCAATTTGGAAATTGGAAGAGTGTATAGGATTGCCTCTCTTGAGTGATATGAGACTTATCACTAGGAAGATGGTAGACATCCTAGGTATTTTTTGACCAAGGGGGAGATTGTAAGATCTCATTAGGACATGATACTTTGACCTCCTTGGAGAGATAACCTTTTTGATGTTAGTCAAAAAGGGGGAGAATGTTTTGGGGGAGAATGTTATGGAGAGTGTTATCAATTGTCAATTCGAAGAATTGGGGAGAATGTTTGGAATTACCAATTTGGGATAATTGGTAAGGGAATTTGAGTAAGTGTTCTAACTCAAAGATATGTGTTTTTATCAAACATCAAAAAAGGGGAGATTGTTGGTGCAATCAGCCCAAGTCACGATTGACCAGACTCGAGTTTGACTCGAGCGATGTTTTGATGTTTGACATGAAAGTTTGACATTGATGTTTGACATTGATGTTTGATACTGTTTTGAGGAGATTGTTGGCACAATCGACCCGTGTCATGATTGACTGGACTCGAGTTTGACTCGAGGTGATTTTGATGGTTGACTGGAGTTGACCATGTCATGGAAAGTCCAAGTCTTGAGTACTTGGCATGTAAAGTCCAAGCATGGGTCTTGGCAAGGAAAAGTACAAGCATGGGTCTTGGCATGGAAAGTCCAACATGGGTTGGCAAGGGAAAGTCCAAGATTGAGTCTTGGCATTTGAGAAGTCCAAGCGGGAGTCTTGGCAGCATAAGTCCAATGGTTGGCGGCGTAAAGTCCAAGCGGAGTCTTGGCAGTGTAAGTCCAATGTGCTTTGCCGATGTAGACATCGTTAGCATGACATAGCCGATGGAAGCACCTGAAGGCTAGCGCAATGGATGAACAAGTCATGGATGACTTGGAGGGATCTGAGAGGCGCGAGGCTGATGGAGGTGGCTAGAAGGCTTAGGTCTAGGCTAAGGGTGGTCTAGCAAGTATGGGGGCACCATACTTAGGTTAAAACCTCATTGTTTGAGGTGTGCCAATCGACTGGTGTGAGTCAACTAGGGTTTGATCAAGTGTCGAATCGCGCCGGTGGGCAATCGATTCTTTGGCTCGAGCATGATCGATCGTGTGATCAGTCGACTGGTGCTCGAGAAATTCAGCACAGAATGGAGTCGAGACTTGACTGCGGGGTTAGTAGTCGAGTGAAGGCTCCATCAGTCAACTGATGGTGGATCCATTAAATTTTTCCAGCGTGAATCTTGTTGTTGTCTCACGACAACAATGACATCAGTCGACTGATGGTCCCGAGCAGTCGACTGATCGACGATTTCCATCCCAGGCAGCAGCTTTAAATGGAGCTCATGGAGGAGGAAATCACATCTTGTTTTTGATGGCTTTTAAGGCAATTTGTTGCTGCAAATCAGGGTCTCCAAGTGCAATTCAAGCAACCACAAAGCAAGCAATCAAAAGAGCATTTGTAAAGTTTTTCTTTGTATAGATTGTTGTATTCTTTTTGTATTTGCTTGTTTTACCTTGTATTACTTTTGTAATCTATTGTAAGAGGTTTCTTCGGCTCTGGATTGTTCTGAGGAGTTATTTGTGATTAGTGATTGCGTGTGCATCACTAGAGCTCTTTAGAGCTCGATCCATGGAGTAGGAACCATTCGGTTCCGAACCACGTTATATACTTGTGTTGTGAATTGTGTTTGTCGTATTTTATTATTGCTATATATTCTACTGCGCTAAGACAACTTGTAGAGACAAACACAATTGAATTCCATCAACATACGAAACGAGCTATTCACCCCCCCCCTCTAGCGGTCAACATTTCCTCTACAAAAAATACAATCGCTAACAAGGAAGTTTAACGTGGTTCGGAGATTATACTCCTACTCTATAGTGATCCGTAAGGTGGATAAACCCTAGCAAATCTTCCACTAAAAAGCCTCCTTTTGATGATCACACCAAGGTGGAGAAGTCTTCTTTACAATGCACTCTTCTTCTTACAAATGATGAAAATTAAAAATAGAGAAAAAGAAATTTGAAGCACTAAAGGACTTAGAGAAAACTTGGTGAGCTCGAGAGCAGAGTTTTAAATGAGAACACTAGCCCTCTCAAGATCCCCAAGGCCTCCTTTTATAAAGAAAAGGCTGATTTTCATGTTGGGGCTGCAGCAATCGACTGATCGAGCTATCAGTCGACTGCTACTATAGCTGACCTCATCCAACGACTTCTAATGAAGCTTGATCTGCGGTCATCACACCTCAACGAAACCTTGATCAGTCGATTGGTCACACTAGTAGTTGACTGATCGAGCCATCAGTCGATTGCTCCAAGCAATCAGTCGACTCAAAATGTTTCTGTGTCTGTGTCTACTTATAACAGTCGACTACCATGGTATGACCCTAGCAATGTTTCTTTGTCTGTGTCTACCCTAGTAGTCGACTGTTGGACCACAGAACTCAGCTGACTTCAGTTGATTGGCTGACCAGTCGGCTGGGACAAAGCCGCAGTTGACTGACACACTTCAAGTATAATCAATTCATACTTGAAATCAACTCCCTAGACCTAGACTCAACCTTTTAGCTCTTCCTTCAGAATAGCGCCTCCAGGATCCCTCCGAGTCCGCGACTCCTTCATCCTTGCACTTGCCTTCAAGAGCTTCCTTCGGTTTTGTCATATCTCGGGTTTCTCCTTTGCCAAAGTCTGCTTGGACTTTATGCTGCCAAGACTATATGCTTGGACTTATGCTGCCAAGACCTTGACTTTGGACTTCCTTTCCCAAGGTTCTCTTGGACATATGCTGCCAAGACCTTCCCTTGGACTTCTCTTGCCAAGATCACACTTGGACTTTTCATTACCAAGTCTTCACACTTGGATTTTTCTGTCACTTAACACATTCATGGTTAGATCACAAATATTGCCTAACTATAAATGATTATCCAAACATCAAAATACATAAATGCTTGGGGAATTGTTGAACCAACGAAAGTAAATACAAAAGGTATGTAAAGTAATACATCAGTATATTTTAGAGGTAGATATGTGGAATGAAGTATTAATATGTGTCTCCAGATTAGTATAGTAAATATGAAAGGTGAGGTGTTAATATGCATATTACAATAAACAAAATGCAGTATCATTATACATATAAAAGCAAATGCGGTAAATGAAACTCACCAATAGGGTGAGCCTCTGTCGATGGAATGGGTGATAGTCCATAGTAGGACAAGATGGGTTCTTAGAGAAGCTCGTCAATACTAAAGTGCTTGTTCTTAAGTAGGGATTTGATGGAGGAGAAATTGATGGAAGCTTTGACAGTTTTAAGGTCGAGAAGAGGTCGAAGGGTGGTTTTCTAGGTTAGGGAAAATTGTAGAACTGGATCTAAGGGGACATAGAAATAAAGATCTTTCCAGCCCTTATGGGAAGTTAGCATATCGGTCAGGAATTGGTAGCCATGACGTGCCATGAAGTAGAACACACATGTATCTACCATTTTTAATTGGAAAAGACAGTGGAAAATGTGAGGGTTTTGGAGAATATTAAGGTGTTGGAATACGATGAGGGTATCGACCAAAATGCGAATGGAGTTCGGGGTCAATTGGTTGATGGGAAGGTCATAGTAGGTCAGAATGTGGAAAAGGGGTTTCGACACGGGGTGGCGGAGTCCTCCTTCTAGTTGGCTTGTAAAGAGGGTATTGGTGCCAGTCAGAGGTTGATGAGGGCATTGGATGGGAGTGGGGATGATGGCAGTGAAACCCTTGGGGATGTATTTGGGTTCATGGAGGAAGAATGGATGGTTGGGGGTCAGTTGGCTGGGTGTGCTTTCGTACCAAGGAATGGTGGATGGGAGGAGGCCATGACAAGAAGATGGTGGTAGGGAATTTGAAAGTGCCAGAGAAGAAGGGATCTAGGGTTTCAAGAGAAGATAGGGTTGGAACGGTAAAGACAACGATTAAAAAATAAAGTATGGTGCTCGGTAAAGGTAAAGAGGAAGTTAAGACATTTTTATTAACCCTAATATTTTCTTGAGAATTTTTCCTTTGCAGAAGTTCTTTAAATTTTTTCTAAGGCATTGTTTCGCTTAATACAGAGCTTGAAGATTAAATTAATACTCTTTAGTAGAGGGGTTAATGATTTTTTCTAAAGAATTTTAAGCCTAATGCAGAATTTCATGATATCTAATACTCTTTGGCAAAGGGGTTAATAATTTTTTCTAAGGCATTTTGCGCCTAATACAGAGTTGGAAGGCTATCTAATATTCTTTTCCAGAGAGGGGATATCAATGTTTCTAAGGTATTTTATGGCTAATATAGAGTGTGAAGGTTATATAATATTCAAAAGAGTTAGTGATTTTTTTTAAAGGCATTGTAGACCTGATACAGAGAAGGGTTAATTAAAACTCTATGACAGAGAGCTATTAATATTTTCTAAGGTTTTTTGCATCTATTCAAAGTTCTCTTCGGTAATAATTAATGATATTTATATTAAGGGTTTCTATATTTGGTCTGAATTTCTTCTGGCTTATTTCAGTGGTATTTTTTCTAAGTTATGACAAGTTTGTTATAATTTTCTTGTAATGATTAGTAGTATTTTTTCTAAGTGTTGAAAACTAACTTAGCTACGCCTACTATAACAACCTATGGGCTAGGTAGCTACATTCCCTCATAGGGACTATAACACCACTATATGACATATGTAAAATACTCTTAAGGCTCTTACACCTCCTATAATAGCCTATGGGCTATGTAGTTATCTTCCTCCACGGGGAACTATAACGCCAGCTATAATGGGCAAATAAATTGCTAACACTTAAGGCCTTGCACCTAACATGAGAGTTTAAGGCTCTGCGCCTAACATGAGAGTTTAAGGCCCTGTGCCTAACATGAGAGCTTAAGGCCCTGCGCCTAACATGAGAGTTTAAGGCCCTATGTCTAACATGAGAGTTTAAGGACCTGCACCTAACATGAGAGTTTAAGGCCTTGTGCCTAGCATGAGAGTTTAAGCCCCTATGCCTACTATGACACCATGAGATTCTTGGCATAATCTATGTTAGTTAATACTTGTGAAACTTCACTCGACTTTGCTCTTCAGTTTTACTAAAGAGGGGGAACTTATGATGGGTTTGGGGTTTTTTTAGTTAAGGTAGAAGAAATTTTTTGTTTTAAGAACTTGTAAAACTTCACTCAACTTTGCTCTTTAGTTTTACTAAAGAGGGGGAACTTATGATGGGGTCGGGCTTTTTCTGGTCAGATTAAGCTTTTCCCGAGCAATCTATATGCTTCCCGAGTAGTGTATGTGGTTTCTGAGCCCGGTAGGGGTAAGTAGTGCAATGATGTTTAGAAGTGAAGTTGACATAGCAGTAAGAGTACTTCCCGAGCAGTTTATGTTTTTCCCGAGAAGTGTATGTGGTTTCTGAGCTCGGTAGGGGTAAGTAGTGTAATGATGTTCAGAAGTGAAGTTGGCAGAGCAGTAAGAGTACTTCCCGAGTAGTTTATATTTTTCTTGGCCAGTGTATATGGTTTCCAAGACATGTAGGGGTAAGTAGTGCAGTGATGTTCAAAAGTGAAGTTGGCAGAGCAGTAAGAGTACTTCCCAAGCAGTTTATTGTTGGTGCAATCGACCCAGGTCATGATTGACCAGACACGGGTTTTGACTCAAGTAGTGTTTTGATGTTTGACGATGAGTTAACCATTGTTTGACAAATGGATTGACTATATGGTTGACATGGGATTAACAATATGATGGAGAAGTCCAAGTGGGACACTTGGCAAGGGAAAGTCCAAACTTGAGTCTTGGAAATTGTAAAGTCCAACATGGGTTGGCAAGGAAAGTACAAGGGTGTAGTCTTAGCAACATAAGTCCAAGTGTGTAGTCTTGGCAGTGAAAGTCCAAGTCATGGGTACTTGACATTTGGAAAGTCCAAGGTTTGATATTGGTGGTGTAAAGTCCAAGGGTGGAGTCTTGGAAGCATAAGTCCAATGGTTGGCGGCGTAAAGTCCAAGCGTGTGTCTTGGCAGTGTAAGCCCAATGTGCCTTGGTGGTGTAGACCAACTTAGTATGACAATAGCCGATTGGAAGCACTGAAGGCTAGCATATGGATGAATGAGTCATGGATGACTTGGAGGGATCCAATAGGCATGAGGCTGATGGAGGTGACTAGAAGGCTTAGGTCTTGGTTAAGGGTGGTCTAGCAAGTATGAGGATATCATACTTGGGGTTAAACCTCATGGTTGAGCTTTAGCAGTCTACTGGGGTTATGGGTAGTTGACTGGTCAAGTGTTTGGACACTTGACAGCCGAGTCGACACTAAGCAGTCGACTGGGATTATTACCAGTCGACTGCCATGAGTCGATTGACATTTGACTGTGGTAAGTGGCCTTGGCAGTCGACTGCCAGCATTAGACAGCCGACTGCCATGGAGGGCAGTCGACTACTGCTGGTTTTGGTCACGGAGGCAGTATGCTCGGTAGCCATTAAGCAGTCAGCTACGGGCTTGAGCAGTCGACTGTTGGAAATGACAGTCGACTGTTAGTGTATCCGTTGGCTTAAATGCCAACGTGGATCAAGTCCATTGTGAGACAACGACATTATTGGCAGTCAACTGGGGCCTTTTGGCAGTCGGCTGCTAGGCGAAAATCCAGGTTGCATGAAGGCATAAAGGGAGCTCGACGGGGAGGATTTCCACATCGATTTTTCTTGGGCGATTTGAAGGGGATAGTTGTTGCTTTCCAGTCCTTCAAGGCTAGTCCAAGGTGATCAACAAGCAACCATTCAAAAGTACATTTGTAAAGATTTCTTTACTTGTATTTGCTTGTATTTCTTGTTTTTTGTTGTAAACACTTGTACGAGGGTTCTCCACCTCCGACTTGTTATCGAGAAGGAGATTTATTAGTGGTGTGTACATCACTAGAGCTCATTGAGCTCGCCCCGTAGAGTAGGAACCCTAAGGTTCCGAACCACATATATCTTGTGTATTGTGTGCTTATGTATTTCATTTATGCTTTATTATTATTTCCACTGCGCATATTAATGAATATTGTAGACAAGTATGCAAGTGCGATCGAATTCCGTCGACGAACAAAAATACGTCATTCACCCTCCTCTAGTGCTCACCAAAGTTCCTACAATTGGTATCAGAGCCTAGTGGCTCTTAGAAGAAGAAGACGCTCTGATACCTAAAATTAGTATCAGATCTAGGAGCTCTTCTACGGATTAACAACCGGGAGCAAATGCGCTAGAGAATGGAGTTGCCAAACGACGGATTGGGATGGGATATCAACACTTTGGTTTCATACTAGTTCCATGGATGAGAAGGCTTCAATCAATGGAAGAGAAGGATTGAAAAATTCATAATGATCAGGGATTTTGAAGTTGGTTCATCTTGATGGAAGGATTCAAGTATCCAAGAGGGCCAAAGGGAGGATTCCTCAAGATGAAGAAATGGACCGAGGAACAACTTCAAGAATTTGAGAAAAATAGGAAGGCAATAAAATTCTTGGTTGATTTAATACCTAATGATATTTTGTGTAGTTTAGGTGAATATAATGATGCCAAGGATCTTTGGAGAGAATTGGCAAAATTTCATGACGAGCCTCAATCGACACAAGAAGAAAAGGAAGAAGAGGAGTGCTCATCCTCTCAAGCTCAAGAAGAATATGGATCATCATCCCAAGAGCTTGAGGATTCGGAGGTTGAAAGGGAATCAACATCCGATTAGAAAGAGGTGAAAGAATTAGAGGAAGCCTCCACCTCTGGGATTGAAAGCGAGGATATTATATCACCAGAGCCAGAGCAAAATCAAGAAGTATCCTCTACTTTCGAAAGAGAAGAAGAATCCAACCAAGAAGCTTTCTCTACCGACTTAGGTAACTCAAGCACCTTAATAAATAATAAAAATTATACTATGTGTTTTTAGTGTAGGGAATATGGGCACTATAAGAGCAAATGCCCTAAGAAGGTCAAGAAGGCTCAACCGACACCAAAGGTTAAGGATGCCGGTGTCCCCACTAAGAAAAGAAAGGAGCACGTGATGTGCTTCAAGTGCCATCAAATGGGACATTATAGAAGCCAATGCCCTAGGGGGAGGAAGCCTAGCAAGGGTGAAGAAGGAGCATCAAATGTAGGGGGAGCTTCTAAAGCAAACCCTAAGGTAAATTTAAATAATGCTCATTCTTTAAGTAATAGGCAAAGCATGCTAGAAATAATTTTAATACCCTTGCAATTGTGCATAATGATAAGGAGCATGCTAGAAAAAATAAATTTTATTTCTTAGGGGCTAAACATGTCAATATTAGGACTAAGGATAAATCTAGAAATAATAATTCTAGAAAAATTCTACCTATGGAGGCAATTAAAAATGTAAAACCATTTAGGCATTAATCCTAAGAAGGATAGGCATATGCCTAAAAGGAAGAACCATGCCCAAAGATTAAATGAGAATTCAAAAATTGGGCAATTAGAATTAGAAAATCAAGTTTTGAGGTCAAAACATGAGAAATTGAAAAAGACCCTTAGAAAGAAGCAAAATCAAATGCAAGGGTCAAATAGTCAAAATTTAGGGTCTAGGAGTCAAAGCCTAGGATCTAGGAGGCAAGGCGCATCTATGGGCAAGAAAGGCTTGAGCTACAAGCCTAAGTCCATGGGAGATAAGACTACCTATCACCATGTTTCATTCGATTATGGAACTCAACCTAGGTCTAGGAAAGCCAAGGTTAATAGGGAAGTCATCCCTAAGGTTAACCAAGGTAAGTGTCTAGTGGCTAAGGTTTTCATAAAACTTAGGAAGACCACTAAGAAGGTCACAAGGGAAGTTATCTCTAGAGTTGACCAAGACAAGACCAAAATGACTAAGGCTTCTAAGCCTAGGAGGGTCATTAGGAAGGTATCTAGGGAAGTTATCTCTAGTGAATACCTTGTTAACCCAAGGAGCTCATATAAGTATTGCGTTCCAAAGAGCATGATCGATTCATGCTAAATGGGTTAGGATGTGTCAACCCTAAGTGGATGGGTAGTTAGCCTAACCTTAATAGAGTTGACACTTTAGGTTATTTCCAAGGTTATTGGATACATTGGAAATAAGGTTGAATTTATATCCTAAAAGATTTTAGGATGTGCCAATTAAATTTGAGTGTTTTGAAAAATTGATCAAATTGACACAATTAAGGTTTAAAGGTCATAGTGTGTCATTTTGAATTTTTGGCACACTTGATAGATAAGTAGTAATATGGAAAAAATAAATCTAATCATAACAAATGGAAATTAATGTTAATGCAGTGAGCATCACTCATTAGTTTTGATATATGAACCATAGTTAAAAGTTAGGATTCACTTGTGTTCTAATATCAGTGTTAAGTGTGCAGGCTTAACAGGAAGTCCTAGTAGGTCGTGTTGACCGGATACTAGGCAAGTATCTTGATAGATTAGGAGGACCAGACACCAGGCATGAAGTCAAGATGGGTCGCATGGATCGGACATCTGGCATGAAGACCGATTGAGTCAGGAGACCGGACAATCGACAAAAAGTCTAGCTGGGTCAGGCAGACCGGATAGCTGGTGAAAGCCTTGGTGGGTCAGATTGGATGTCAAGAGTGTTAAGTCCGACAGGTAGCCGACAGATAAGCCTTGAGTGAAGAGGTGAGGCCGAGTCATTTGTAGGGGGACAAAGCTAGGTGTCGATTCGACGAAAAGTCTGCGTGGGACTTATTAGTCGAGATTGGGCAGTATTACTACTGCTATCATATTTAATATTATCTATTTGTGCTAATCCTATTTTGCAGGGATCAGTCGACTAAATGGATTCCAATCGACTGAAGTCCAGTCGACTGTATAAGAATCAGTCGACTAGAAACCTATTTGGCAGGATCAGCTGGTGATCGATCGGAGATCATGCAATGTAGATGGAAAGGATTTCAATCGACTGAAGGGTTTGAGTCGATTGAAGAGGCAAATTTTTTGATGCGACGCTGGGCGACGTGGAGTCAACTGGAGAGTTCTCAGTCGACTGAAAGACCATGAATTTCATATCGACGGGCTGATGAGGAGTCGACTAGAAGACATTCCAGTCAACTGGACAAGGTTTATAAAATATGTGCTCGACCGGATCCGAGAAGAATATCTGAACTACGTCGAAGTGTTGTCGAAATTCTTGCTCGTCCATAAAAATTCTTACTCTACGAACAAGGTGATCTTCTGACACTCTGTGACTACCTCTTGATCCATTTAAGTGTCGGTATAAAGTTCTTATATTTCATTAATTTATTTTCGCTTATTGTACTTAACTTCAAGAGTGGGTAGTCTGTTACCCATCTATATTCTTTGTAAAAAGTGAAACCCTCCGAAGTCGAGAGTTCTCCAGTCGGAGGGGATTTAGTGAATTGCCCATCGAGGTAGCTCTCGGAAGAGCTACAAACCTTGGACTAGCAACCCAGTCAGGGTTGTGAACCAAGTAAAATAAAAGTGTCATTATTTTTATTTCCGCTGCATACTCGCAGTAGTTAAAATTATTCTAAATTGTTCTAAATTAAAATAATTTTTTTAATCTCTGAGATTCATCTCCTCTCTCAGAAAAACACGATCCTACAATTGGTATCAGAGCGGGGGCGCTCCGAATTGGTGAAACCACCATCGTGAGATTTAGAATACTTTAGAATATTTTTTCTTACTTTAGATCATGAATATTTTAGAATATTTTTCTTGCACTTAATAATTGCTAGATAATTTTTTCAGCTTAATATTTCCTAGATAATTTTTCCAGCACTTAATATTTGCTAGATAATTTTTTTTGCATTTGATATTTGTTAGAATATTTTTTTTTCAACATTTAAAAATAATTAATATATTTTCTCTACATTTTAAAAAATCATTAATATAATTTTCTACATTTAAAAAATCATTAATATAATTTTTTGTATTTAAAAAATCATTAATACAATTTTCTACATTTAAAAAATCCTTAATAGAATTTTCTGCATTTAAAAATCCTTAATATAATTTTCTATATTTTAAATTAATTAAAAATTATTTTCTGCATTTTATATTAATTAAAAATAATTTTTTTGCATTTTAGATTAATTAAAAATTATTTTCTATATTTTAGAATATTAAAAATTATTTTTTGCATTTTAGGATATTAAAAATTCATTTTCTGCATTGTAGGATATTTAAAATTCATTTTCTTGCTTTAGAAAATATTTGATTTAATTTTCTTGCCTCAGAAAATATTTGATTTAATTTTTATGCTTTAGAAAATATTTGTTTTAATTTTCTTGCCTTAAAATATTTGATTTAATTTTCTTGCTTTAGAAAATATTCCATTTAATTTTTTTTTTCACTTAGAAAATATTTCGTTAATAATGTTACACTTAGAAGGATGCACCACCGCTCGCCCTCCTTTTTTAATGGACAGGACTTTTCTTACTGGAAAAGGCGAACGGAGTGCTACTTGAAAACCGACCTAGAGGTATGGTTCTCAATTAGGAAAGGGTTCGTAGCTTCGGTAGACAACTCGGGTGAGTTGTTAGAACTGGAGAAATGGACCGCAGACATTAGAAAAAGAGCTCAAGTCGATTATAAGACACTTAATACCTTACAATGCAGACTTACAAAAGAAGAACTCAAAAGGGTAGGTCCATTTGAAAATTCTAAGGAATTATGGGAAAAATTAATTGAACTGCATGAGGGTACAAATGACACTAGGACAACTAAACGGGATATGTTATTAAATAAATTATTTAATTATAAAATGAATGAAAATGAAAATGCTAGTCAACTTCATACTAGAATTAAAGATATATTAAATGGATTACATTTAATAGGACACCAAATAGAAAATAGGGACATAATTAGGTATATGCTTAAAGCATTCCCGAGAAATGCCTTATGGACATCTATTGTCGATGCCTATAAGGTATCTAGGGATCTTTCGACAATTAGGCTAGACTAACTATTTTGTGAACTTGAACTACACGAACAATCACTACAACAAATTTGATTTTTTGCAGCGCTCAAATATGTTATTCGTAGCGCGCATCGCATGCTGCACAACACTAAGCTGTTGAAAGTCATAAGGCATTCACAGCACGTGATCTGCGCTGCGGTTAAAGTGCATTCACAGCATGCGGTCGCATGCTGTGGTTAAGTGCATTCGCAGTGCACGATTGCATGTTGCTGTTAAGTGCATTCGCAGCGTGCAATCGCAAGCTGCAGTTAAGTTCATTCACAGTGCGCAATCGCATACTGCAGTTAACTACATTCGCAGCGCGCAATTGCATGCTATGATTAAGTGCATTCGCAGCGCACAATTGCGTGCTGCAATTAAACACATTTGTAACGCATAATCGTACGCTGCGGTTAAGAGCATTCGTAGCGCGCAGTCGTGCACTGCGGTTAAGTGCATTTGCATAGCGCAGGCATGCACTATAGTTAGCCACATATAATTATCAATACCATATAATTATAATACAATATACATATACCACACACGATTATAATATCAAATACAAATAATTATAAAATAAAAAACTCAAATAATTATCAACACGATATGATTATAATACAACACATTTATAATCCATATATAAATATTGACAATTTCATAATCGATATTGACAGTTTCAACACGGCTAAAATTACTTTGAAAAAAAAACTAATAAACCTAGAAAGTAAAATGAAATTTTCCCAATTGATAGAAAAAAGTGTCCAATAGTTGAACAAAATGAATATACAAGCCTATGACTGAAGATCAATTTATGGTAATAACATTTCAATTCCACATCTGCCTTAACTAATAGTTAACTCAACGGAACATAATCCCAGATAAGTAAATTAGATTCATCATAAGCTCTTTGGGCACAAGTGATTGCTCTTCAGTCACAAGTGGTTGCAACAGTACTCCATAGTTATCAGCATTGTAAGAGGTTGCTCTTTAGTCAAAACTGATCCACATGCTTGAACCTGGAAAGAGATTAATTGTGACAATTGTAGGAATCAAATTTTCAGAAATTTTTTGACAAGCTAAAACAATGGAAATTATGAAATCAATTGTAGTTGATTCAAACTAAGCACCTCAACTTGTCACGCTCCGAGAGTATGCCGAGCCGAAAATAATCAGACAGCATCTCCCCTGTACGTGATATAATTCCCTGATATACATAAAGCCTTCCAACCACAATCACATAACAAATATATGGACATAATCCATAAAACACATTGGATGATACTGATAAATAATAAAGATACAAATGACTTAACTATGCACTCCGGAGTGACTTGACACAACAAGAATCATAATAGAAACCACATCAAAGGCCAAATACATACAACTTATCCGTATATCACAAATATGGAAATGATATAGGATAAAACCCAAAAAAAAACATCAATCCACAAGAATACAACATCGATATGGAAATACTATCCAACCATTTGAAGTGAGATGGGATCAGCTGACGGAGCTCCGAACATCCAAGGAATCTTCTATCATTGCAGGCGACAGAAACCAGTCCGGGGTGGTGAGTATAAACTCAGGGGTAATATATAGAAAGTGCATGAACAACATATAGGGATATAGAGATCTACAAGTATACATGTGAAGATCTACAGGTATACAGAATGAGTCCAATAGACATACAGTCCTAAATGTAATAACAAGTAACCACAGTATAGTCATACTCAATGTATATACTAAACTGATCAACTGAACATGAAGTAATGTACTAACGTACCTGACGGTCTACAACACCATAAGCTATATCATCCTGAACAGGTATACAATAACATAACCCATACAACGAACAAGGTCAATCCCATACCCGACCAACACTCAGACATATGAACAGTATATAATCACATGTAATAACAACCCGGTCCATACTACACTATGACATGACGCTAATCAAATGCATACAACAATCTGGACCAACACATATATCATGCTCAACACATAGTAGTATATAATATGCAAATGGCATGTATCATGATGTACAAACATATGCAGCAATCATAGCTCAATCAAATGCAGCATCTCACAGGCATATGTAAAACATATATCAAATACATGCATACATATATATCAGCAATGCACATGGATGGTCATGTCTGCAGACCCGTCCAACCATGACCCCAGAGTGGCCAGGGTGACACAACATGACAACTATCCCGACTCCAGCTACCACTACTCTCGAGTGGCTGAGTTGGGTAGTATGACTGAGTAGCATATAAGCGTAAAGAGCTAAGTACTCCAAGGGGTCCCTGCAGCTAGTCACGCCGTCCCTACCCATGAGTAGACGAGCGCCGCACACAGGACAATTGCACATCACGCAACCACCATCTATAGTGTGCGAGTGCGCTAACTACAACTCTTCACAGTAGCTAAGTGCACATCTCCAGCTACCACCGTCTATAGTGGCCGAGCGCGGTACATCCAATGCTTTGCCCTCAACCCTGCTACCACTACCCCGAGTGGCCGGGGAGGCAGGATTACTGATGACCCGTCTCAACCACAAGGGAGACCCCAGTCGACAGCATGCATGCAATGTAATAATGCATAGCTCCACATACATATCCTCGCAACACTCCCTATCCCACGGGGAGTCCTGGTCAACCAAAAGTCAACTATGTAAGGACTACGAATCCACAAGGCACTCTCTCTACAACACAGAGAGTCATACATAATTGACAGTCAACCATGCTAAGACCTCCAGTCCGTAGCGATATACTATCGACAATCCATATAACCATACACAAATACACGATTCATAATGGATATACAATCACGCTATGACCTCCAGTCTATAGCCATACACTATCGACAATCCATATAACCATACATAGATACACGCTCCATAATGTATATACAATCATGCTAGGACCTCCAATCCATAGCCACATATTGACAACCACACACCTATCTATGCACAGACAAGTAGATCCACTATAGATGCACCATTGATATGTGTATGATATAACAATCGACTCCATAATCTAATCCATCACCTAACCCTAGTGATGTAACACAACAACCCAATCTGAGGTCACAAAGATAACCCTAACCACATGTACTTAACTGAGCATCCATCAGCTAACACATAATAGGGTTTATAGTTCATATTTGTGATAGATAAAAGATGAAGTAACAGCAATATATCTCAAAGGTCAAGGCTAAGTACAAGCACATGATAAAATAAGAGTGGAGTCAAGGTAAAAGAATTCATCATAAATCCAAATTCATGCACCGGAATTAGTCAAAACTACATGACCAGGGTAGATATTATCCACCTGATACGAAGCTCGAAATAATCCTCAAGGTCGTGGACCTGCTTCGTATCCCAAACCTACACATAATAACAAATTATGGTTAAGTACAAGTCTCCGGTAATTATGCGAACTAAATACTAATTCGTTCTATATTCGCATCCTTCCCTCGTCTACGAGTTAAAACTCGATTATCCCAATCCAATCCATCATAACCCAACTCATAATAAATCACCGACATCCTCAAGATCAATTAAGGTAAATAGATCTAAACACACTTAATTCAAACTGCATACTCATAGATCTAACCTCTCCACAATTCCACAGCTCATCAAACCAGCTGCCCCAAGAACAATTATAACACAATTACCACCAATTAGATAGGTAAACCATAAGCAATTCCTCTACTGTTCACCAATCTGAGCCAATCAACCCAGCTGCAATTTCTCCTTCCCCACACACGGCTGACACAACAACACTTAGAAATAATCCATCCTTACCTCAAGCACAATCCACATCTCCACAGATCCTTGAATCAATCACAATTCACTATCTATTACACTCACGGATCAACCTAACATCAATTGGATCTCTCAACTCAACCCAACTATCTTCTCCTTCCCACTCACATCCGGCACAGTACATAGATCCTGAACACCATGAATAGATCACAACACAAACACCATTGTTCATAGCACACTAAATCACAATCGAATACCATTCCATCGAATCCCAATCACACCGACACACCACAACAATACAATAATTACCATTGAAAAGGAAAAGGGAAATCAAAGCTTACTGACCCAAACCTCCACCAGTAGCCACCTTCCCTGTTCACCAGAGCAATTTGACCTCCACCACTGCCCAAACCACAGATTGATGCTAAATCGATGAATCCACAAAGAAGCTTCGTTCAGTTGTATTGCTACATCGAAAATTCCGCGATGTCTAGCCTAGGGATGTGTTGGCATTATTATACGGCGGTTAATCGCGAATCCGCAGAAGAAATCGCCTATCACAAGCGAGCACCCCTTGATCTTCAGCGGAGATCAGCCACGGTGATGGCGGCAGTATTGCTCTCAAGGACACCAGCTAGGATGATGCGGCGGGAATCACACGGAGGGAGCGTCGGGGAAGGCAAAGGCGCGAGAAGATGAAGAAACCAGTGATCGCGATGAGAACCTACGATCAGCGATTGGGGATTATAAAGGTGGTTCGACATTTGGTTCAAGCCCAACCGGTTCAAATCCATCCCCTAATTAAACCTAGCCACTAATTAAACCTAATTAGTTTCTTATAAGGAGCTTATCCATATAATTATTTTAAATATTTTTTTTTCATATTTTTCACAACTAGCGTACTCATTTCCCATCCATTTTGACAGCCATGTAGAGTGCATCTGCATGAAAAGGAGAATGCTCACCCACGAATGAGTGTCTTTCACTGAAGCTTCTTTACCACGTCTATTGAGTCACACCAATCCTCAACTTCTTTAATCTATAGAATATAGATAGCCTCACACAAATCAAGAAAAGAGCAGAGATCATAGATGGAACAAAGAAGAGGACTACATACCTTGAGTATTGAGCATAAACATCTCGTGTTGTCTTCTCGAGCAATGACATATTCAATAAAAGCTTCGGCAACAACTTTAATACGCCTAATTTTAGATGCAATTCCTTGTTATGAGATTATTTTGAAGCCACGAATCTCTGAAGTATTAGAAACACGTGTCCCACCATAGAGCTCCATTGATACACCAGGTACCTCAACTACACTGACCTACAAAAAAGTCAACGATCAAGGAAATTTGAAGCCATGTATATGATAAAACTAAAAGCAAGATAGTGTTATACAAAGAACAGATGCAGCACATAGTTGATAATATTAAGTCAAAAAAAGAAGGTTGATAATTTTGGCCTCCAGAATGTAAGAAAAACAAGAACAAGTGAAGATCAGTGAAGCAACCAAACAGTTTAACAATAAGGGTAAAATATATGGAGAATTATTTGCCTTAGCATGCTCAAATATGGAGACAAAGATTGAACATGGCAATTGCACCTGCTTTCTTTGCATCTGAAAAAGACATTACTTTGGTTTGAAGTAGTGTTGAATCACTGATCCATTGATTTATTAGTTCTTCAATTTTCATCAACTCCTCTTGAGACAATGGTCATTTGAAATTGAAGTAAAATCAAAGTCGATCAAAGGCTACCAACAAACCAGCTTGTGATGTTTTCTGACCAATCACAGTTTTGTAGTAAATGTGTCGTAGTATGATGGACTTTTATTAGGAAATGAAATCATAACTTGCATTTTTGTTTCTTTTTACAAAATAACAGAACATTCAATAGAGATATTTTGGACAATTATCTAAAAAACAAATCTGCACCAATAAAAGGATCCATAACAAGCATTGTAAAATTGTAGGAGATATATAATAATGAAAAATTCATGAACAAAGTATTATATAAATTATTATGACATTCACCAGGAGCATTGAGTTCATTAGTAACATCATTGTTACCACTACGGCAATAAAACTACTTTCTCACTAGGAGCATGGAGCTCATTAGTAACTTCTTTGTTAATCAACCTATGGACATCCCTTGCTTGATCAACATAGTGATGAAGCCACCTTTCATAGCGAATATCTTTGATGCCTGATCACATTGTTGGTCATATGCTTCCAAGATCACCTATTTGTGCCCGATCATTAAAACAGAATAAATAAACAATTAAATTGTGCAGTGACTTACAAAAATGCATGAAGCTAAAATTTTGCAGATGTGCATGTAACCTATGATGGGAAAACCTACAAGACTACTTGATGCTCGAGCATAAAAATCAATCAAGATCAAGAAAGCCTCCAGGGCAAACCCAGATGGCTAGCGCAGCCGTGTTAAGGCTTGAAAGGGCAAGGGGTCGATTTCTGGAGGTGATGACCAGGCTACCGATGACTTCGCATTTCTGCGCTAGCCACCTGGGACCTGATTTACCCCCCTCCACACATAGGGGCAATGGTGGGGGGCCGCTAATGTGGCGGTTCCACATTTTTTTTTATAAAAATCAATCAAGACCATAGAGTCAAGAGATCATTTTTCCCTTTTTCTTTCCATATCATCATTTGCTTCAAATAGCATAAGAGCAATCCTTACCTTGCATTCGATCTCTCGTTAAGCATCCTCTTTCGCTCAGATTCCTGCTGTGCGACCCAATCCATCCGAGCCTTCAACTCCTTCCATTGTCATCGCATGATGTTCCTTAATCACTCAGCCTCCTCCTATGCCAGATCTCTCTGCCAGATAGCGACCTCCCTCGCCTCCGTGGAGGAGCACTCCTCCCTCTCTCTGTGCCTCCCCCTACCCACCTCCGCGACCCCCACTACTAGGATCATGTCGTGGATGTTGGGATGTATACTGAAAAGTCTATCTTTTGTATGAACATCTTTATTTTGAAATAAGAATCACATGATCATTGTTTGCATATTTGTGATTATGCATATTATCTAATACATTACATTGTAGATAACATGGTGTGTAGTGTCACATGGGAGATCATGTTATCAACTCCTTGTAAAGTATAAGTAAACGCTCACAACGAGATGGCTTTGGACAAACCATTGGTATGGTTGTAGTGTGATTTGGTATTGGTTTGTCTTGATCATAGAATCACACTAGTGCACTTTGTGTGTATTGAGCAGGACCGACTTAGAGGTGATTCGATTCATTGCTGACTACATAATCGAATTAGACCTCAGATATTATATTGTACATGCTCTTAATCTCGATATAATAACGGGCACATATACTCAGTATTCATTTCTTTGATTTACCAATGGGCGAGATTTATAGATTAAATCGATAGGCTCGGTAAGTTGGGAAATGATATTATTTATATAGTATGCCGTTGATTATAGGAAGAAACTGTGTCCTATATATTAGGGTGATGATGTCCCCTTGAGGAGCTCATAAGGTTTATCATGTAAACCCTGCAGGTGGACTTGGTCCGGCATGATGATAAGATTGAGTGGTATTACTCATGGAGTTAGATGATGATTAATTAATTGTCAGTAAATTAATTAATTGACGGACATTCGAGATCTTAAACACGGGGAGAAAAATGTACAAATAATATATGGAGCCCATATTATCTTATGGGGGTTGGTGAGGTAGATCAATGATAATCCTTTAGTGGATTGGATTATCATTAATGGATCAGACTTTATGTGGGCTTGATCCATTGGGTGGCCAAGATCCAACTCCTCCTCATGGTCCCTATTGGAGCCTATTAAAACCTCATGAAGCCTAGATCCAATGGATAAAAACAAAACTCTAGATCCAACGGTAGAGATTAAATCTCTAGATCCGACGGTTGAGATTAAATCTCTAGATTCGATGGTTGAGATTAAATTACTAGAACCAATGGTGGAGATTAAAACAAGGCTTATTCCTAACTCTATAAAAGGAGAGGCTAGGGTGGGCGGCAAGAAGGATTAAGAGAAAGAGGGGCTAGGGTTATTGGTGGCAAGGGAGGCTTAGGGTTTTGGGCGGCCACAATTAAGGAAAGTTTTTCCTTCTTCTTCCTTAGGTGGACGGCGCCCTTCTTCCCTCTTCTCTCCTTGGTTTGGTCGGCATCCAACCTTCTCGCCTTTATCATTGGCCAGAGCTTAGGGTCTTCCCCTTGAAGCTTTTGGCCGGCCCTCTTTTTCATCTCCTTGTTCTCCTTCTTGGCCGGCGGCAAGCACCAAGCTTGGAGCTTGGTGGTTGGTTGAAAGAAGGAGAAGTGATTTATTACTTCCTCTTGTTTGGAGTGAGCAAGGAAGGAAGATTGGTGATCTAGGAGCTTCGACTTTTAGAAGATCGTCGCCCACACGACGTCCAAAAGGAGGAAGGTCATATAATAGAAGATCGAGAGGTATAACAATTGTCTATTTTCTTTTGTAACATGTTTATAGTTGTTCTTCAATCATATGTATGTTATATATTCTGTTTTGTGGCTAAAATAACTTGGACCCCAAACATAAACACAAAAGTCGACAATCCGTACATCGTCTATTCTGCGGCTAATCAATGAATAGAGGTTGGTTGCTTGAACAACAAGTTTGTTCAAGTGGCTACTCTTATTGAATAGCACGACAATGAAATGGGAGCTTGGGTAATTCCTCTTGTCAAGGATAAATTATTTTATCCGGGGATGTGTTAGTAATATATGAGAGATGTCCTAAGGCAATCGCCTTATGTATGAACCATTTATATGATAAATGAAGATTCACTATTTGAGTATACATGTTTTATGTATTTGATTGGATCTTAAACTCATTTATCAATGTCCACGATACGATTCACAAGATGAGAGAATTTGTGATTGGATCACAACTAGTGAGTATCTCTACATGTGTAATTGTGATGTATCGAATTATCCTAGTCGATGAATTGATGGATTTGGACACCATCAATTCTGTCGAGACTAGCACGAGGTATACTCCTTGGTGTATCCAAGCAGCTGATTCTCACTGGCTGGAGACATAGTGATGTCCGGAGTTAATCGTGGATGCTAGTTATGGTAACTAGTTCATTGGAGTGACCAACCGTAAGACTTCATATGGTTCTCTGCATATATAGATATGTCAATGAAGTTCTTACTGTGGCTTAAGTGCGATGTTCCTTTGACTTGCGGTATTCAAGTCATCTTGATCATGGAGACTTATGCTTTGACATCTTAAGCAAACATCTCTAAGGAGATGTGGACCCGGGATGATTGGGTGTAAGTCGAAGTGATCGAAGGTGTTTGAATAGCCTATAAAGGATTCACCACTCCTTGCGAGGAGATGTATACCCATGGCCTCTCGTCGGATTGTTACTAAAGTCTTTGGCCAAAGCATTACATGTTTAGAGTAAGGTACTCTTCGATACATGTGCAGTAACTAGAATCCGTAGGACGAGGAAATGATACTTGGGCTAGGTGTCACGTAGTCAGCCTAGTGGGGACTGACACTATAGACCATGTCCTGAACCAAGTGGGTATAAGATGAGTGAAGGGAATGGGGCACGATTCATTCGAGCTACTGAAGGGTTTCAGAAATAGTTCTGGATCAACCGTTGATCTTTTCGGTTAATTGGGGATCATGATGTACTACTAGGTGCCACTCATGATCGTTCTATAATTAATGGTTAATTATAGACGGCCAACATAAACCGAGAACCTATTTGGTCACACGCACAATGAGTGTAATCCAAAGGATTTAAAACGAGCTTGAGAATGGGATTCTCAGACCGAGAGAAACTAGGTTTGGTTGGACCAAACATAAAGCGAGCATGAAATCATTTCAGTCGCAATGGAAGCGTGGATGGGCCGCGTCTTATGAAGACGTAATGGATGAACCAAAATGGTTTGGTTCTAATCCAATGGATGAGAATAAACCAAAGGGTTTGGTTTATTTTAAACGAATGAACCAAAAGTTGGTTCGGTTCGTTTTAACTTAAAATAAACCATCATGGTCTGGTTTATTTTAACTTATCTTAATGGAGCGGGTTAACGGGCTTTATGGATATTATCCATTAACCATTAAGAGAATTAGTTCTCTATAAAATAGGGGTTAAACCCTAACCCAAAAACCCTAATGAAGTTTTGGCCGCCCAACCCTAGCCTCCTTTTGTTGTTGCCGCCCAACATGGTGTTGCCGCCAACTTCATGGAGCTGCTGCCACCTCCTTGCTGCCGGTGACCAAGCTTCAGCCGGTGAACACTCCGGCGACCCTCCGGTGATCTCCTATAGGTTTGGCATCAAGGTGAGCCTTTTCTTTCCTTGGTTGGCTGGCGCCTATATCCTCCACCAAGCTGTCCAGTTTTCTGGACAGCTTCTTCTCCTCTCGTCGGAGCGTCGTTTGGACGACGGTTAGAGCTCCGACAGTGGCTAACTTACCGGGGATTCAATCTCCGGTAATCCTCTGAGGTGGAGGACGAAGGATTCGTCAATTGGTTGACGAATACCTCTCCGGAGAAGCGAGTTTTGAGAACTCGTTTTAGGATCCGAATTTGGATTCGGATTGTGATCATCTCTCGATCACGTCGTCTTCAACACGAGGCTAGTAACCCGTACGAAGACGAAGCTCGTGGCTTAGTGAAGTCATCCCGAGGAGCTCGGCGTGGATACGGATAGAGACGATTCTTACGAGGATCGTTCCGGTTGATGTCGTTCCCGCTACACGTCATACGGAAGGTATAACGTAGATAATTTTCTTTTATTGCAAATTTCAATTTACGGTTATGTCTACACTTGTTGTAATATGCATGCGTGTGTTGTGTGTGTTATAATAAATATAGATTTATTATTTTTAATTGCTTCCGCTGTGCTCATGTTTACGAAACATGATCGAACACACACACGACGCGGTGCCGGAAACCCAACAGTGGTATCAGAGCCCAGGTTGTGTTTCGACATAATCGTAAAAATGATTTTGCGATAGTCATAATGTATTTCTGGAAATTTTCTAAATTTTGGAAATTTAGAAGTATTTATGGAAAATTTTCAATTTTGGAAAGTCTAGAAGTATTTATGGAAATCTTCCACTTTTGGAAAGTTGGAAGTATTTATGGAAATTGATATTTTCCATAAATAAAATATTTGATTAGATTCTGGAAATTTGTTTCATAATTTAATCATGATTTGATTTGGGAAATCAAATCTTAAAATATTTTATTTCCATAAGTAGTTTTAATTATTTAGGAAATTGTTTTCCTAAATAGATTTTCCTTAATCAAATAATTCCATGAATAAAATATGTGATTAGATTTGGAAATTTGTTTCCTAATTTAATTATGATTTGATTTGGAGAATCAAATCTTAAACATATTTTATTTCCATAAATAGTTATGACATATAAGGAAATTATATACATGACATAAGTGTATGCCATGTAATTGCATTAGATGCATAACATTATGCCATGCGTGTCGTGACATGTAGATGTATGCCATGTATGCCATGCCATGTAGATAATAGTTATTTGCATGCAAAGAGGATGAGACATAAAAACCTTTAATCAATATTAAAGCCTACACCTTCCATTAATATGGTTAGAACCAGAGTTCTGTTTCTTGTTTGGGTTGTTGGACTCTCTCCAAGCCCGGCTCGAACCTGAATATGTTCAAACCATGGAATAGTTTAATACTAATATGGTAAGAGTCAGAGGTCAATCGTTAGCTTTGGTTGTTGGACTCTCTCCAAGCTGGGCTAATTGGTTGAATGCGCTCTAACCATATTAAAACTCTGTCTTGATTAATGGGTTGGCTTTAACCTGGAGCATCGGCTTGTTGGACTCTCTCCAAGGTCGATGTAAAGGGAGGTGAAGTTGGGTGCTATGAATATGATGCATACTTGTTAATGTGTTAACAACCCGATGTATGTGTGAACATTCAATTAGTTGATAGCACATTGTGATAGTTGCATATACGTGATATGCAATCGGTATAGTTGATACCTACCGTCGTAGTTATGAATGGCTTGTTGGACTCTCTCCAAGGTTGTTCATAACTATGATGGATATCAGCCCATTCGGAGATGGACCTACGATCTCCCGAAGTGATTTTGGGGTTTTTGAAATTCGAAAAATGAATGGGATTTATAAATGTATATTGATGCATTTTAAAAATCATTTTCTCATATATGCTCGTTTTGTATTTCTAAGATTGATCCTGATGTCTTTGAATTTGTGTTCCATTTTGGATTCAAATAAATTGACTGGGCCGAACTTCTTGGACTGGCTTAGAAACTTGAGAATTGTTCTCAAGGTGAAAAGCTTGTGTATGTCCTCGAAGCGCCTCTTCCCGCCCGTCCTAGTGACGATGCAACTTTGGACCAATTGTTGGCCTATCAGAAACATGTGAGTGATTCTGAACAAATGAGTTGCATCATGCTAGCCACGATGGAACCCAAGCTACGAAAGCAGCATGAGCATATGGATGCTCATATCGTAGTCCTTCGTCTTTGTGAGTTGGTTGATGAGCAAGTGAGATTCGAAAGGTTCGAAGTCTCAAAGCTCCTCTTCACCTCTGAGATGCTAGGAGGTTCATCTGTGATCTTTGCTCAATATCTTTGAAGGCTGTGGAGTCTTAGAAGCATGAGCGAGGATGGTCTTGTGTTAGTTGATTCCTCGAAGAAAGGTTCTAAGAGGAAGTCAAAGGAACAGCAGAAGGGAAATAAGAGAAGGGCTAAGAAGGTAGAACTAGCACAAAAGGAAACTTGCCATCATTATGGCAAGGAGAGCCATTTGCGAAGAAAGTGCAAGATTTATCTTGAGTCTGTGAAGAAGGATAAGGCATCGGATGCCCCATCTTCTTCAGAAATCTTCTTTATTGATTGTCATTCTATTTCCTCAGACACTTGGGTATTTGATACTGGGTGTGGCTCACATATATGTAAAGACATACATGGGCTAAGGAATAGAAGAAGACTCGTCAAGGGGAGAGTCAAATTTACGTGTTGGGAATGAAGCAACGGTTCTTGCACTTGCCATCGGAGCGTTTTGTTAGAACTCCCTGTAGGACTTGTCTTAGAACTGGACAATTGCTTTTATGTTCCTTCGTTGATAAAGAACATCATTTCTATTTCTTGTTTAAATAGAAATGGGTACCATTTGACTTTTAGTAACAATTGTTGTTACATAACTTTGAATGGAGTTCTTTATGGGACTAGAACTTTAAGCAATGGTGTTTATACGTTGGACGTATCCAGTGACATTTGCAATATCGAAGCGAGCAACACGCGTGCTCGAAAGGATAATCACATAGACTCCTATATGTGGCATTGTCGTCTTGGCCATATAAGCAAGAAACGCATGTCCGAATTACACCGATGTGGAATTCTGGAATCGTTTGAATTGGATTCATACGATACATGCGAATCATGCTTAAAAGGCAAGATGACTAAGTTACCTTTTACTGGAAAAGGTGAACGAGTGGGAAAGTTACTAGGTCTAGTACATACTGATGTATGTGGACCTATGTCAACTCAAGCTTTAGGAGGCTATAGCTACTTCATTACCTTCACCGATGATCACTCACGGTTTGGGTATGTGTTCTTGATGAAACACAAGTCTGAAGCCTTTGAAAGGTTCAAAGAATTCAGAAATGAAGTAGAGAAACAACATGACAAAAGTATTAAAATACTTCGATCGGATCGAGGTGGTGAATACTTAAGTCAAGAGTTTCTTGATTATCTAAGAGACAATGGCATATTGTCTCAATGGACTCCGCCCTATACACCACAACATAATGGTGTATCTGAGAGGCGTAACCGGACCTTGTTGGACATGGTCAGGTCAATGATGAATCATGCGACTCTTCCCAAGTCCTTTTGGGGTTATGCACTTCAGACAGCTGTTTACTTGTTAAACAGAATGCCTACCAAGGTAGTCTCAACTACACCATATGAGATATGGAATGGTAAGAAACCTCATGTATCTTACTTGAAGATATGGGGTTGTCCTGCTTATGTGAAGCGGACTGTATCAGACAAACTGGATGCTAAGTCTGATAAATGTCTATTTATTGGATACCCTAAGGAAACAAGGGGTTACCAATTCTATCATCCTGTGGAACAAAAGGTGTTTGTTTCAAGGCATGCTGTGTTTCTAGAGAAAGAGTTTCTCTTGCAAGAAAACAGTGGGAGTGTCGTCGAGCTTGAGGAGGCTCGAGTGACTCAAATAGACATTGATGAGATACCTGGTGAAGCACAACAGCCGACAACTCATAGTGATGAGCAATCGGCTGGACCTATTGTAACACCACATCTTCGTAGATCTGGTAGAACACGCAATATTCCTGAGAGATATGGATTTCTCGTAAGTGAATCGAGCAGACGTGTTACTCATTGATGATGAGAGCCTACAGTTATGAAGAAGTCTTGACAAGTTCGAAAGGGATAAGTGGCTTGGTGCCATGAAGTATGGATTCCATGTATGAAAACCAAGTTTGGAACTTGGTTGACCCACTGAAGGCATAAGGCCTATAGGGTGCAAGTGGGTTTTCAAAAGAAAACCGACATGGATGGTAATGTGATTACCTATAAGGCTAGATTGGTGGCGAAGGATATCGTCAAAAGCAAGGTGTTGATTATGTGAAACCTATTACTTTGTAGCTATCTTAAATCCATTCGGATGCTCTGGCCATAGCGGCTCATTATGATTATGAGATATGGCGGATGGATGTGAAAAGCGCTTTCCTTAATGGAAACACCGAGGGGCGTGTATATGATACAACTTTGAGGTTTCACATCGGTTGATAAAACCAAGGTATGCAAATTGCGGCGGTCCATTTATGGATTGAAGCAAGCATCCAGGAGCTGGAATATCCGTTTTGATGAGACGATCAAAAAGTTTGATTTCTGCAAAATCGGCAGAACCTTGTGTGTACAAGAAGGTTAGTGGGAGTGCGATCGTGTTCCTAGTATTGTATGTCGATGACATATTACTTATAGGAAGCGATGTGTCAATCTTCTGATCGATTAAGGTTTGGTTATCCAAGACATTCTCCATGAAAGACCTAGGAGAAGCAACCTACATCCTTGGGATTAAGATCTATAGAGATAGATCGAAACGGTTGCTTGGTCTTTCCCAGTCTACATATATAGACCGAGTGCTAAAGAGGTTTAGCATGTCGGAATCCAAGAAAGGTTATCTGCCCATCAGGCATGGGGTACACCTTTCGAAGTCTATGTGTCCGCTCACAGAAGATGAGAGGATTTGCATGAGTAAGATTCCCTATGCATCCGCAATAGGATCTATCATGTATGCTATGTTATGTACGAGGCCCGATGTATCGTATGCTCTGAGTGTCACGAGCAGATACCAGTCTGATCCAGGAATGGATCATTGGGCGGCTGTTTAGATGATCCTTAAGTACTTGAGAAGAACTAAGGATGTGTTCCTAATATATGGAGAAGGGGAAATGGTGATACGCGGGTATACAGATGCGGCTTCGA
This sequence comes from Wurfbainia villosa, assembly GCA_025175895.1. NCBI lineage: Eukaryota > Viridiplantae > Streptophyta > Magnoliopsida > Zingiberales > Zingiberaceae > Wurfbainia > Wurfbainia villosa. The sequence continues at coordinate 6,545,659 of JAKLTH010000147.1, forward strand.
GAAGACAAGGATGATTCGTGTCTCGATGCGGATCGTGTTCACCTTGAATAGAGCGCGATGAGTTGGAAAAGTTCCAAACAAGAGACTGTAGCAGATTCTACCACTGAGGCAGAATATATTGCAGCTTCGGAAGCAGCAAAGGAAGCGGTTTGGATCAAGAAGTTCGTTCATGAACTTGGTGTGATTCCGACCATTGTTGAAGCAATACCGGTCTACTGCGACAACAATGGAGCAATTACCGCAGCGAAAGAGCCAAGGTCTCATCAACGATCCAAACATGTGCTTCGCCGCTATCATCTTATCGGAGAGATCATCAGTAGGAACGAAATACAAATCGAGAAAATTCCCACTGAAAGGAACTTAGCGGATCCTTTGACTAAAGCATTACCTCAAAGTAAGTTTGAGGGTCATGTTAGAGCTTATGGTATTGGATACCGTAGCGATTGGCATTAGGACAAGTGGGAGTCTGTTAGTAATATATGAGAGATGTCCTAAGGCAATCGCCTTATGTATGAACCATTTATATGATAAATGAAGATTCACTATTTGAGTATACATGTTTTATGTATTTGATTGGATCTTAAACTCATTTCTTGAATGTCACGATACGATTCACGGATGAGAGAATTTGTGATTGGATCACAACTAGTGAGTATCTCTACATGTGTAATTGTGATGTATCGGAATTATCCTAGTCGATGAATTGATGGATTTGGACACCATCAATTCGCCGAGACTAACCGAGGTATACTCCTTGGTGTATCCAAGCGGTGATTCTCCTTGTTTGGAGACATAGTGATGTCCGGAGTTAATCGTGGATGCTAGTTATGGTAACTAGTTCATTGGAGTGACCAACCGTAAGACTTCATATGGTTCTCTGCATATATAGATATGTCAATGAAGTTCTTACTGTGGCTTAAGTGCGATGTTCCTTTGACTTGCGGTATTCAAGTCATCTTGATCATGGAGACTTATGCTTTGACATCTTAAGCAAACATCTCTAAGGAGATGTGGACCCGGGATGATTGGGTATAAGTCGAAGTGATCGAAGGTGTTTGAATAGCCTATAAAGGATTCACCACTCCTTGGAGGAGATGTATACCCATGGCCTCTCGTCGGATTGTTACTAAAGTCTTTGGCCAAAGCATTACATGTTTAGAGTAAGGTACTCTTCGATACATGTGGAGTAACTAGAATCGTAGGGACGAGAAAATAATACTTGGGCTAGGTGTGACGTAGTCAGCCTAGTGGGGACTGACACTATAGACCATGTCCTGAACCAAGTGGGTATAAGATGAGTGAAGGGAATGGGGCACGAATCATTCGAGCTACTGAAGGGTTTCAAAAATAGTTCTGGATCAACCGTTGATCTTTTCGGTTAATTGGGGATCATGATGTACTACTAGGTGCCACTCATGATCGTTCTATAATTAATGGTTAATTATAGACGGCCAACATAAATCGAGAACCTATTTGGTCACACGCACAACGAGTGTAATCCAAAGGATTTAAAACGAGCTTGAGAATGAGATTCTCAGACCGAGAGAAACTAGGTTTGGTTGGACCAAACATAAAGCGAGCATGAAATCATTTCAGTCGCAATGGAAGCGTGGATGGGCCGCGTCTTATGAAGACGTAATGGATGAACCAAAATGGTTTGGTTCTAATCCAATGGATGAGAATAAACCAAAGGGTTTGGTTTATTTTAAACGAATGTACCAAAAGTTGGTTCGGTTCGTTTTAACTTAAAATAAACCATCATGGTCTGGTTTATTTTAACTTATCTTAATGGAGCGGGTTAACGGGCTTTATGGATATGATCCATTAACCATTAAGAGAATTAGTTCTCTATAAAATAGGGGTTAAACCCTAACCCAAAAACCCTAATGAAGTTTTGGCCGCCCAACCCTAGCCTCCTTTTGTTGTTGCCGCCCAACATGGTGTTGCCGCCAACTTCATGGAGCTCCTGCCACCTCCTTGCTGCCGACGACCAAGCTTCAGCCGGTGAACACTCCGGCGACCCTCCGGTGATCTCCTATAGGTTTGGCATCAAGGTGAGCCTTTTCTTTCCTTGGTTGGCCGGCGCCTATATCCTCCACCAAGCTGTCCAGTTTTCTGGACAGCTTCTTCTCCTCTCGTCGGAGCGTCGTTTGGACGACGGTTAGAGTTCCGACAGCGGCTAACTTACCGGGGATTCGATCTCCGTTAATCCTCTGAGGTGGAGGACGAAGGATTCGTCAATTGGTTGACGAATACCTCTCCAGAGAAGCGAGTTTTGAGAACTCATTTTAGGATCCGAATTTGGATTCGGATTGTGATCATCTCTCGATCACGTCGTCTTCAACACGAGGCTAGTAACCCGTACGAAGACGAAGCTCGTGGCTTAGCGAAGTCATCCCGAGGAGCTCGGCGTGGATACGGATAGAGACGATTCTTACAAGGATCGTTCCGGTTGATGCCGTTCCCGCTACACGTCATACGGAAGGTATAACGTAGATAATTTTCTTTTATTGCAAATTTCAATTTACGGTTATGTCTACACTTGTTGTAATATGCATGTGTGTGTTGTGTGTGTTGTAATAAATATAGATTTATTATTTTTAATTGTTTCCGCTGTGCTCACGTTTACGAAACATGATCGAACACACACACGCCGCGGTGCCGGAAACCCAACAGGATGTAGAAGGGATCGCCATGAACAAGCGATCGAGTTGAAGTGGGAAGCGAAGTTTCCTACCTTCATGTGGTATCAGAGCCATGGTTTCCGATTTTGTGTGTTTAGGATTCGGTAACTTTTATGCACTTTTCATATATTATATGTGCCAGATAATTGTAGGATGTCCGTAGGTTAACTTTTTGGTTGCAGGCATATGATCCAACTATTATGACCATATGTGTGTATGTGATTGTGTGTGTAATTGTATATTTTGTTGAATCCTCGGGGTTGACGAGGCTAGTATTTAATTTTTGTAATTAGATATGACATTGTTTAGCCACTCCTTTTATTTTAGTTTACTTTCGATCTAGATTTCATGTACACTCCCTCGTGGAGTATAGGATCAATGGATGTAAATTAAAATAGTTTTTTTTTCTCTCGGCTCGGATCTTCGGATGACTTGTACATGGCGTAAGGAGGAGCGGACGAGATGACGATACGACCGGAGACATATTGAAGACAAAAGCCATAATAGTTTGAAAATATTTATTTTTCATATTTATTGCTTATTGTTTGATATGCATGTCGTAGGCTAAAAAATTCCTCAATTTTAAATTACTAAGTGGGAGAGAGATATTTTTATAAATTCCCACGGCCTCCATTACGATTTGACATGTGATGCAAACAAACTTGCGCATCGGCTCTGAGTGCCTTCCTCTCCATCGGATGAGTTTGTTTGCGGAGCACAAGGTCGAATATGGTTATAGGAAATTATTAAGGAGCGTGTGTACTTCCCCATCGGAAGGCACATTACCCGAGATAATTACCTTGGTACCAAGTAATGGTGAACACTTAGATATAAATATAAGTATCCTCCCCATCGGAGTCACTGCTTTTATTTGTAGGGCCGAAGGGAAACCAACTATTAATTTTACTTGTCAAAAAGTTAGGTTGACAAGATAGTAAAATTAATGGGTAAAACCTCCTCTTATAAATGTGGAATTTGTATACGTCCACACTATCATGGAATATGATATTCTCGGTGTTTTGAGGTGTTGGTTGATTTTAAAATTTTATTGTTTGAGGAATCAATAATTTTTTGAAATCTAATGTTTTGATCTATGTGATTCTTAGGTTTTTTTTCAAAATGACTTTCAACCCGTTTGCTGTGATACTGAAAGAAAATAAACTTACTGGACCCAACTATGTTGATTGGAAGAGGAATCTTGACATTGTCTTGACTGCTGAGGAATACAAATATTTACTCCTCGAAGAGTGCCCTCCTAAACCTGCGGATGATTCTGGGGAAAAGGAAAAGGAGAGTTATAAGAAGTGGATTAAGGCCAATGAGATGACGCGGTGTTACATTTTGGCATCTATGTCAAATGTACTGCAACATCAACATCAAGCCATGCCCACTGCTTATGACATGATGCTCAATCTCAAAGAGCTTTTCGGACACCAGAATCGGGCTGCTAGGCAGGAAGCCATGAGGAACTTGATGACAACCAGCATGATCGAGGGAACACCTGTGAGGGATCATGTTCTCAAGATAATGGCTCATTTGAATGAGCTGGAAGTCCTCGGAGCTTAGATCGATGGGGAAACCCAGGTCGATATCATTCTCCAATCTCTACCTAGGAGTTTTGAGCAGTTTCGCCTGAACTACAACATGAACAAGAGGTTGTATTCGTTGGCGGAGCTTTTGACAGAACTCCAGGCGGCAGAGGGGCTATTTCGTCAAAGTGCTCAGGCGCAAGCCATGGTTACCCAAAAGGTTTCTACTTCTAAGCCGAAAGGCAAGAAAAAGAAGAAACAAGCTAGGGAAAAGGCGGTGGGAGGAACTCAGGGAGGAGTAAAGAAGCCGAAAGGAAAGTGCTTCACTTGTAAGCAGACTGGACACTAGAAGAAGGACTGCCCCAACCGCAAGCAGAACAAAGGTATATCTTTTGGTCTAGTCGTTGAAACATATTTTGCGGTGTTATCTACCGACACCTAGTGTGTAGATACGGGATTCACTGATCATGTCTGCAATACTTTGCAGGGGTTCCAGAAAACTAGATGACTGGATGAAGGGGAGATTACCGTGTACTTGGGCAATGCCACGAAGGTGGCGGCTGTTGCAGTGGGAGACGTTTATTTATCTTTTGAGAAAAATAAAGTTTTGGTTCTTAAGAATTGCCCTTATGTACCTTTATTTAAAAAGAATTTAATTTCAGTTTCTAAATTGTTTATGGATGGATATTCTTTTTCTTTTAATGACAGAGTTGTTATAGAAAGGAATAGGGAGATTATCTGTTCGGGTGCATTGATAGGAAATTTATATACACTAGAACCAAAAGCTCCCACGATGCAAATAGAAGTTAATAACTCATCTTCCAATAAGAAAAAAGAACCTTCGAAGATGAACCAAACATATCTTTGGCATCTAAGACTTGGTCATATTAACCTAAGCAGAATTTAAAGGTTGATAGCTGATGGACCTCTGGGTTCATTAGTGGTGGAAGATTTCCCAACCTGCGAATCTTGCTTGGAAGGTAAAATGACCAAGAGGCCTTTTAAGGCCAAGGGGTATAGAGCCAAAGATGTGTTGGAATTGGTTCATTTTGATTTGTGTGGTCCTATGTCTATCCAGGCTATAGGTGGTTTTGAGTATTTCATCTCTTTTATAGACGATTATTCGAGATATAGATACATTACTTGATGCGCCGCAAGTCTGAATGCTTTGACAAGTTTAAAGAATTCAAGGCTGATGTGGAGAAACGTCAAGGTAAAAATATCAAGTCACTACGATCTGATCATGGTGGTGAGTACCTCTTGGGAGAGTTTAGGAATTACTTATCAGAGGCTGGGATTCAATCCCAATTGTCTGCACTTGGCACACCCTAGCAGAATGGTGTAGCAGAGTGAAGGAATAGGACTCTTATGGAGATGGTTAAATTGATGATGAGTTATTCTGAGTTGCCAGATTCGTTCTGGGGATATGCTCTAGATACGGCAGTGTATATTCTAAACTTGGTACCATCTAAATCAGTGCCTTCTACTCCCACAGAATTGTGGACTGGGCGAAAGCCTAGTCTAAGACATATTCGAATTTGGGGGAGTCCAGTACATGTGCTGAAGGCAGATGCTGGTAAGTTGGAACCTCATACAGAAGTGCGCATGTTCATTGGCTATAATAGAAGAATGAAAGGTGGTTTGTTCTATAGTCCAAGAGATCAGAGGGTGATCGTTAGCATGAACGCCAGATTTCTAGAGGAAGATTATGAAATGAACCACAAGCCCATGAGTAAGATTGTTCTGGAGGAATTAAAAGGGGAAGTCACTTCTTTAGTACCACCGGTACAAGAGGATATACCACAAGTCACTGCACTGCATGTCACAGATGATACACAGGTGATACCTCGTCGTAGTGGGAGGGTTGTGAGATAGCCTGATAGATTCATGTTCTTGGGAGAATCTCCTGATTTGGTCCCTAGCGAACATGAACCTGATCCCTGGACATATGATGAGGCAATCCAAGATAAAGATGCGGTATCTTGGTAAAATACAATGAATACTGAGATTGAATCTATGGATTCAAATCAGGTCTGGGAGCTAGTAGAACCACCCGATGGTGTAAAAACCATTGGTTGCAAGTGGATCTACAAAAGAAAGAGAGGAATAGATGGGAAGGTTGAGACCTTCAAAGCAAGGGTTGTTGCGAAAGGGTATACTCAGAAAGAGGGTTTCGATTATGAGGAGACTTTTTCACCGGTAGCCATGCTTAAGTCTATCCAGATTCTCTTATGCATTGCTGCTCATATGGATTATGAGGTATGACAGATGGATGTCAAGATAGCTTTCCTTAATGGAAATCTTGAGGAAAACATCTATATGAAGCAACTACAACGATTCATTGCAAAGGGCAAAGAGCATCTTGTGTGTAAGCTTAATCAGTCCATTTATGGATTGAAGCAAGCTTCGAGATCTTGGAACATCCGCTTTGATGAGGTAATCCAGTCTTATGGATTTATTCAAAGTTTGGATGAGTCTTGTGTATACAAGAGATGTGACGAAAATGTAGTGGTATTTCTTGTACTATATGTCGATGACATTTTGTTAATTGGCAACAATGTCAAGGTCTTATCGGACGTAAGGGTATGGTTGTCCAAACAGTTTGATATGAAGGACTTGGGAGAAGTGGGACACATCCTTGGGATCAAGGTTATAAGGGATCGCAGGAAAAGAATGTTGTGCTTATCTCAAGCTTCATACATAGACACCATTATGGATCCTTTTAGCATGCAGAACTCCAAGAAAGGTTTTCTACCTTTCAGGCATGGAGTTCCTTTATCTAAGGAGATGTATCCTAGAACATTTGAGGAGATAGTGTTGGGGATCGATTGGCCGGCTAGAGGGGGGTGAATAGCCCTCATTCATTTGATGTCGTATTTTACTCGTCTACAAAATGTTAGCGCAAGAGGAATATACAAATACAAATAAAGACAACACAAAAGATAGACAAGCAATACAAACACGAGATGTAACGTGGTTCACGGCTACGCCGCTAATCCACGGTCCGATTCGTCCAAGGTGAATCACTCCTCCAAATCTATCCACTAGATCTCTCCTTTGCACAAAGCTAGGTGGAGGTAACCTCTTTACACAAAAATCACTCTTCTACAATGGAATGAAGATTAGAGCAAGTAGAAGAGTGGGAAATCGTTTAGGGCACTTTGGGAGTAGTTGGGCGTTCAAGCATTAACCTCCCAAAGCCCCATCCCCTTCCTTTTTATAGAGGAAGAGGGTTTCTTCCCGTTGACACAGGATCAGTCGACTGATGCCCTCGATCAGTCGACTGGTCCTGTAGCCGTTGCCCAATAACGACCGCTTTCCACGTTGGATACCATCCAGCCCAGATCGCATCGATCGATCCTACCATCGATCGGTGATGCTCGATCGGGCCGATCAGTGCTCAATTGAGTCGACTCCATTCATGCCCGTGAGCAGTGCGCCGACCGCCATTCCTCGGCGCGATCGTTGTCGGCATCACCGATCGCCAAACATTAAACTGGTATTATACAAGTCGATCGACCCATCGACTTAGATCAGTCGACTGCCATTCCCTGGCAGTCGACTGGTGTCGGGAAAACCCATCAGACACTTGGCCAAATGGCCAAGTTTCACCTAAGAGCTACCCCTTCCCGGGTTACATTCGCTCACTCTCATCTCTCGGAGTCCCTCGCCTTCGAAGTTCTCTTCGTTCTCGGCCACGTCCCTCGGCAGCATCAGGCGCACGGCTCTGCAATGCTCCTTCGCGTCTCTTGCCTCGAAGTCTACTTCCTCCGGCTTCACTCCAAGCTTCTCGTCCGGCGGTCCCTCGGATGCTCCAAGCGCACGACTTCCGCAAAGCTATCCTTCACCGACTCAAGGCACGAGTCATGAGATGTGAAACTCGCCACGGCTCCATGTGCGAATTACTAAGTCCTGCACGACTTCAACGCACATATCAAATCAACATAACACACTAACTTAAACCCTTTGCCACACACATCAAAACCTTATCATGGCAAGAGATTGCCCTAACAATCTCCCCCTTTTTGATGTGTGGCAATCCGTTTAAGTTAGGTAAAAATATTTGATATAAATTTTAAAGGAAAGAAAGCATGTAAACATAAACATGATATAGCAACATGCAACTCCCCCTTAACCCATGAAACTCCTCATACAAATTTTCTCCCCCTATCACAATTTACTTAAACATAATTATTTCTCCCCCTTTGACACCATCAAAAAGATTAACACTAAGTTAAAAACACATGGAATCAAGTCTAATAGAAAGAAAATACCACAAGTTGATTTAAAATCGGAATTCAACCTTTACTGGTCTGATATTCAGGTCATCGACTTCAGTTCGGACTACACCGATCGCGCTTTAGATCTGATTTACGGACCGAATTTCAGAAATGCATTAAAAATTCCAAAAAATTCAAAAAATCATGAAATTTGGGGAACACATTTCTTTTAAGTATATCTATCAGTGAAAAATAGGTTTTCATGAAAAATCATTATATTTCCACGTATTTGCCAAAAATCCATAAGCTTTAAAAACTACTAGGTTTTTTATCATAAGAGTATCCATTTTAACACCTAGTCTTGCTTTGAATTGTTTCAAAACATGAATACATAGATTTTAGATTAAGAAATTGTTTTGAAAACATATGAAATATCCAACCATGATCTTTGGGCAATATGTCTATGAATTAAACATAAGCCTTCCCCATGATTAGTCTATTATTGCTATTTTGATACTTTAAATGACCATCTAAATGCTATAGGCACTAGTGGACATTTGTATCATCCTAACATCTCACCCATGCTAAGTTTGCAATCAAGTTAGCCTATAGTGAGTGTGAGATGCATCCTAGGGGGTATTTGTATATACTTAACCCTTGTATTCATGCAATTCTATCATGGTTAAGTATCAACCCAACAACCTACATGATCATAATGACATATATGAATTAATTTCACATTATGATCATGAAATACATGTATTCATTAAATAATAATCATGCATTAGGTATTATATGATGATAATAAACAAAGTATCACCTAAAGCATGATTCAACCCTATTTCTCATGACTACGTGCCAAATATTAAAATCATAAATCATGATTTCAAACATACATAGCAATTACATTAATCATTATGATTTAAGCATTATTATCTATTTATGGGCACGTTATCATCACCCAACACTATTCTAAAAATGTTGTCCCGCCATCCTAAGTCAACCAAAATATGATATAGGTCAATTCCATATGGTTGACTACCCTAGGGTTTTCCTAACCCTTAAGGATGGATTTTGGAACCCAAAATAAGTTCTTTCCTATTGGGTTCACTAAGTATTCCTTGGGGATCCATTTCCTAGCTATTACTTTCTTTTTATCTTGTCCCCTAGCAATTAGGCATTTATAGGCCTTTTCATTTTTCTTTTCTTTGTATCCTAGGCCCTTTTTGTTGAAGCTTGCCCTTTGGCTCCCTATAATCATGTTCAATGTGTTGGAGCCAATAGTGAATTTCTCTAGGACTTTTGTCAAATAGTCTACCTTTTCCCTTAAAGCCCTATTTTCCTCTATGCATGCATCATTAACATCCAAAGGCATATAGTCATGTGAACATGCATCATTTAAGCTAGAAGAAATATCATTATTATTTAAGCATGCATTTTCTAGCTTATTTTCTAATGCCTTAATTTGATCAAGCATGCTTTTATTTTTCTTTTTCATTCCAAATAAGTCCCTAGTTAAACTAGAAATTATGGAAACTATTTTCTTAGGAGAGGCATTCGTTACCATAGTTTCCATGTCTTCTTCTTCTTCTTCGGATGAGGAGGATGTAGAAGCTCCCCCTTCACTTAAGCTCTCTCCACTTGAGCTTGATTCTTCATTTGAGGAGGAGGAGGAGCAATCCGAGTCATGAAGAGCCATTAGTGCTAGGTTGGAATAGACATGCTCTTCTTCTTCGGATGAGGATGAGGAAGCAAGGTCATCCCATGTCTTTGCTTTGAGAGTCATGGCTTTTCCTCTTTCCTTGGCCTTCTTTTCTTCTTCCTTTTTCTTCTTGATCCCCTTCTTCTTCTTCTTTTCTTCCTTCTTTTTCCTTTCCTTTTTGCTCTTGTTTAGGAGGGGACAATTGTCCCTTATGTGTCCTTCCCCTTGACAATTGTAACAAATGATCTTCCCCCTTGGTCTTCTATTCCTATCATGAGATTTATCAAATCTAAAATTCTTAAATGCACGCCTTACCTTCCTTACCATGTAGGCTTCTTCCGTGCTATCCATGGAAGAGGTAGAGGCTTCATCATCATCGGAGGATGGGATCTCTATCTTCTTCTTCCCCTTATTTGCCACCAAGGCTACTCCTCTTGAGGGTTGAATTCTAGGCTCTTCTTGTATTCCTTCAAGCCTAGTTTCGTGGAGCTCCATTGTTGAGAAAAATTCCTCCAAGGTACTTACTTCCAAGTTCTTGGAGATGTAAAACGAATCCACCATGGAGCTCCATCTGGAGGACCGGGGAAAGGCATCTATGGCCTTTATTACCATATCCCGGTTGGAGAGCTTTTCTCCTACACTTGTTAGCCCAATTAATATTTCTTTAAATCTAGAATGTAGGGAAGTTACCTTTTCTCCCTTTTCAAGCTTAATATTTGATAGTTGGGAGCGGAGGAGATCCCTTCTTGCTAGCTTGGCTTCCGAAGTGCCTTCATGAAGTTCAACTAGCTTCTCCCACATCTCCTTAGCACTAGAAAATTCCCCTATCCTATTGACTTCTTGTTGGGGGAGTACATTGTATAGGTGGTGCTTGGCCTTTGAATTTGCCAAATATTCTTCTCTTTGCCTCTTGCTCCACCTTGATTTCTCCAATGGCTCCCCATTTTCATTCCTAGGCAACTCGAAACCGTTTTCCATTATTAATAGAATTTCAAAGTCAGTTTCGAAGAATACCTCCATTCTCTTTTTCCACCAAGAGAATTCGTCGTCGAACTTTGGTGGGTGGATGTTTGAGCCGGCCATTTGAGATGTAGAGCTTGTTGCGGCGGTTAGTCCGGTGACAAGCAACCTTGCTCTGATACCACTTGTTGGGGATCGATTGGCCGGCTAGAGGGGGGTGAATAGCCCTCGTTCGTTTGATGTCGTATTTTACTCGTCTACAAAATGTTAGCGCAAGCGGAATATACAAATACAAATAAAGACAACACAAAAGATAGACAAGCAATACAAACACGAGATGTAACGTGGTTCACGGCTACGCCGCTAATCCACGGTCCGATTCGTCCAAGGTGAATCACTCCTCCAAATCTATCCACTAGATCTCTCCTTTGCACAAAGCTAGGTGGAGGTAACCTCTTTACACAAAAATCACTCTTCTACAATGGAATGAAGATTAGAGCAAGTAGAACAGTGGGAAATCATTTAGGGCACTTTGGGAGTAGTTGGGCGTTCAAGAATTAACCTCCCAAAGCCCCATCCCCTTCCTTTTTATAGAGGAAGAGGGTTTCTTCCCGTTGACACAGGATCAGTCGACTGATGCCCTCGATTAGTCGACTGGTCCTGTAGCCGTTTCCCAACAACGGCCGCTTTCCACGTTGGATACCATCCATCCAGATCGCATCACCGACCGATCCTACCATCAGTCGACTGATGCTAGATCAGTCGAGTCCTCAACTAAGTCGACTCCATTCTCGCGTCGCAGACAAGCACATCACCGACCGCCATTCCTCGGCAGATCGTTGTCGACATCGGGCCGATCGTTGTCGGCATCACCGATCGGTCGGCATCGCCGATCGCCAAACATTAAACCGGTATTATATAAGTTGATCGACCTATCGACAGATCACCGATCCGCCATTCCTCGGCAATGATCCGGGTGTCGAAACGATCCAAACTTGGCCAAATGGCCAAGTTTCACCTAAGAGCTACCCCTTCCCGGTTACATTCGCCACTCATCTCCTGAGTCCTCGCTCGTTCTCTCGCTTCGCCACGCCCCTCGCAAGATCGCGCACGACTCTGCAATGCTCCTTCGCGTCTCTTGCCTCAAAGTCTACTTCCTCCGGCTTCACTCCAAGCTTCTCGTCCGACGATCCCTCGGATGCTCCAAGCGCACGGCTTCCGCAAAGCTATCCTTCACCGACTCAAGGCACGAGTCATGAGATGTGAAACTCACCACGGCTCCATGTGCGAATTACTAAGTCCTGCACGACTTCAACGCACATATCAAATCAACATAACACACTAACTTAAACCCTTTGCCACACACATCAAAACCTTATCATGGCAAGAGATTGCCCTAACAGATAGAGGACATGAAGGCGGTTCCTTATGCTTCGGCAGTAGGAAGCCTCATGTATGTGTTCCTATGTACGAGACCAGATATCTGCTTTGTTGTAGGCATGGTTAGCAAATATCAGAGTAATCTAGGACAGGGACATTGGACTGTGGTAAAGCATATATTGAAGTACCTGAGAAGGACTAGGGATTATATGCTAGTTTACCAGGCAAACCAATTACTCCCTGTGGGTTATACGGTTCCGACTTCCAATCAGATAGGGATAACAGTAAGTCTACCTTAGTTTTTGTGTTTACTTTGGAAGGTGGAGCCATTGTATGGAGGAGTGTCAAGCAGAAATGCGTGGCGGACTCTACCATGGAAGCTGAATATGTGGCAACCTCTGAGGCGGCCAAAGAAGCTGTGTGGCTCAGGAACTTCTTGATGGACTTGGATGTGATTCCTAGTTTGCCTAGAACTATCACAATTTATTGTGATAATAGTGGTGCAATTGCAAACTTGAAGGAACCATGAGCCCATAAGGCAAGTAAACACATAGAGCGCAAGTAGCACCTGATACGAGAAATCGTAAAGAGAGAAGAAGTTGCTGTGGCCAAGATTGCATCGGAGGATAACCTGGTAGATCCTTAAACTAAGGTCCTTCCGATGAGAGCTTTTGATAGGCATGTGGAGGGAATGGGGATCAAATGTATGGCAGTTTGAGGACAACATAGTCTTTTAGTATAAGTGGGATATTGTTGGGATGTATACTGAAAAGTCTATCGTTTGTATGAACATCTTTATTTTGAAATAAGAATCACATGATCATTGTTTGCATATTTGTGATTATGCATATTGTAAAATACAATACATTGTAGATAACATGGTGTGTAGTGTCACACGGGAGATCATGTTATCGTCTCCTTGTAAAGTATAAGTAAAGGCTCACAACCGAGATGACTTTGGACAATCCATTGGTATGGGTGTAGTGTGATTTGGTATTGGTTTGTCTTGACCATAGAATCACACTAGTGCACTTTGTGTGTATTGAGTAGGACCGACTTAGAGATGATTCGATTCATTGCTGACTACATAATCGAATCGAACCTCAGATATTATATTGTACATGCTCTTAATCCTGATATAATAATGAGCACATATACTTAGTATTCATTTCTTTAGTTTACCAATGGGTGAGATTTATAGATTAAATCCATAGGCTCAGTAAGTTGAGAAATGATATTATTTATATGGTGTGTCATTGATTATAGGAGGAAACCGTATCCTATATATTAGGGTGATGATGTCCCCTTGAGGAGCTCATAAGGTTGATCATGTAAACCCTGCAGGTGGACTTGGTCCGGCATGATGATAAGGTTGAGTGGTACTACTCATGGAGTTAGATGTTGATTAATTAATTGTCAGTAAATTAATTAATTGACGGACATTCGAGAACTTAAACACGGGGAGAAAAATGTACAAATAATATATGGAGCCCATATTATCTTATGGGGGTTGGTGAGGTAGATCAATGATAATCCTTTAGTGGATTGGATTATCATTAATGGATCAGACTTTATGTGAGCTTGATCCATTGGGTGGCCAAGATCCAACTCCTCCTCATGGTCCCTATTGTAGCCTATTAAAACCTCATGAAGCATAGATCCAATGGATAAAAACAAAACTCTAGATCCAACGGTAGAGATTAAATCTCTAGATCCGACGGTTGAGATTAAATCTCTAGATTCAACGGTTGAGATTAAATCCTTAGAACCAATGGTGGAGATTAAAACAAGGCTTATCCCTAACTCTATAAAAGGAGAGGCTAGGGTAGGCGGCAAAAAGCATTAAGTGAAAGAGGGGCTACAGTTTTGGGCGGCAAGGGAGGCTTAGGGTTTTGGGCGGCCACAATTAAGGAAAGTTTTTCCTTTTTCTTCTTCCTTAGGTGGCCGGCACCCTTCTTCCCTCTTCTCTCCTTAGTTTGACCAGCGTCCAACCTTCTCCCCTTTATCCTTGGCCGGAGCTTTGGGTCTTCCCCTTGAAGCTTTTGGCCGACCCTCTTCTTCATCTCCTTGTTCTTCTTCTTGGCCGGCGGCAAGCACCAAGCTTAGAGCTTGGTGGTTGGTTGAAAGAAGGAGAAGTGCTTTGTTACTTCCTCTTGTTCGGAGCGAGTAAAGAAGGAAGATTTGTGATCTAGGACCTTCAACTTTTGGAAGATCGTCACCGACATGACGTCCAAAAGGAGGAAGGTCATACAATAGAAGATCGAGAGGTATAACAATTGTCTATTTTCTTTTGTAACATGTTTATATTTATTCTTCAATCATATGTATGTTATATATTCTATTTTGTGGCTAAAATAACTTGGACCCCGAACATAAACACAAAAGTCGGCGATCCGTACATCGTCTATTCCGCGGCTAATCATAGAATAGAGGTTGGTTTCTTGAACAACACGTTTGTTCAAGTGGCTACTCTAATTGAATAGCACGACGATGAAATGGGAGCTTGGGTAATTCCTCTTGTCAAGGATAAATTTTTTTATCCGGGGATGTAGAAGGGATCGCCATGAACAAGCGACCGAGTTGAAGTGGGAAGCGAAGTTTCCTACCTTCAGTGGACCAACATGTCTCTATGCACCATCGATATGGTGTGCTCATCTGTCGGGGGTGAACACCGCGTTGAGGTCTATTTGCCCTAGACAAAGGAGATGCTAAGAGAATGCTCAAGCCCGTCGTGAAGGCGCTTCACCGAGGAGTTGCTCACGGGGCTTCAATGAGGAGCTTGTCGCGACCGCACTGCGAGGGGCCAGTGGCAGAGGGTGGGTCGAATACGCGGCGAAGGAGCTTCACGCGATCACTATGGTGAAAGAAAAAACTTGCGTGCTGAAGGGCCTTTCTCACGGCGCGCTGCGGCGAGAAAAAAAAGACCTAGATAGACAGACATAGAAACACGCAAAATAGGATTGGTTAGGCACTTTTAACGGCGTACATGCACTAAGAATAATTAATTTTTAACATTAATAGTCTACAATATTGCATGTTGTAAATAATATTAATAAATTTAATTATTATCCACAACACATATGCTATGAATAATTTATATTTTTATAATAAAACTTTTAATGATGTACAAATTGTATGCTATTATTATTTCATATTAACAAGCTTAGTATTTTCCACAACATGTTTGATTGGCACACTGCTAAAAATTTAATTTTTTATAATGATACTTTTAACGGTGTGCAAATTGTATATCGTTATTATTTCATATTAACAAACATTGTAATATCCACAGTGTACTTGATTGGCGCTTTGCGAAAAATTTAAATTTTTATAGGGAGACTTTTAACAACATACAACATGCACGCTATTAATATTATCTATAGCACACATGATTGGCGCGCTGTGAAAAGTTTAATTTTTTATAAAAAATTTTTTAACAGTGTGAAAAATGTATGCTGTTATTATTTAATATTAACAGTGTGCATTGCATACTGTTAAAATGAGTATTGAAAATGTATTATTTTTGCATGCCATTGTTTGCAAAAATATAATATTATCCGCAGCGTATAGAATTGGGCGCACTGTAAAAACTATTATTAACAGCATGCTATAATTGTGTGCTATTGATAACATGCTGCAGAAAGTCATATTTGTTGTAGTGAAGCTAACTTGGGTCAAACCGAGAATGGTATAGCTTTGGTGGCAGGTTCGACTAAAAAGGAAAGAAAAGTGAAGAGTGAGTTTGAAAGCGAGTCAGAGTCAGAAACAAACGGAGAAGAGGAGATCGAAAATATGGTCTGGAAGATGTTCAACCAGAAAAAGAGATTTACGAAGAAAGATGCTAAAATGGTCATTGACAACAAAGCCGAGACCCCGATCGGAAGTGACGTGCTACGAATGCAATGGAAAGAGACACTACAAGTCGGAGTGTGCAAACCTAAAAAAGGAAGAAAAACTAAAAAAAAGAAAAGAAGAAGAAAGCACTTAAGGCGACTTGGGACGAGTTGTCATCGGAAGAGTCTGACGCAGAAGAGATGAAGAGAAGTTTTGTCGGATTTACGGCCGAATCAAGATCCGGAGCCGAGTCAAGTTCTGAGTACGAGTCTGATTTCGAGTCCGAGAGAAGCCACAGATCCGTATTCATTTCTGAAGGTTCAAATGAGGTAACTTCTCCCTTAGAAGATAAGTTGTATAATATAATTGCATGTCTAGGTAGGAAGTTAGCTAAGTCCGAGAATCGAGTCGACTCACTACTTAAGGAAGTCCAAGTACTTAAGGAGCAAGTCAACTCGAAGACTTCGACTTGCCAAATTAAGGATAGAGACTTAACTCAACTTAGGTTATATTGTAGTTACACTTTACATTCTTTATAGAATTGCTTTTGTTGGAGTATTGAGAATACAATCAAAGTCCCACATTGGTAAGACATGAAAAAGATCATGTGCTTATAAGATGAAAAGATATCTCCATTGGCATGAGGCCTTTTGAGTAAAACCCAAAAACAAAACCATGAGGGCCTAGGCCTAAAGTGGACAATATCATACAATTGTGGAGATATGTGAATCTTATAGGCACTAACAATTGGTATCAGAGCCATGGTCCATGTCAAGCCATGAACCTCGAACGAAGGAAGTTGAGCTCCCATATCCGGATCAAGAGAACCAGACACTAGGCAAGAAGTCCAGTTGGGTCGGAAGGGCCGAACAACTGGCAGGAAGTCTAGCTGGGTTAGGAGGACCAGACAGTTGGTAGGAAGTCCTGGTGGGTTGAGGATCAGACATCAAGCAGAGGATGTCCTTCGAGGATGGATAGGCTTGAGGGGGGTTCAATGTGGTCCTTCGTTCGAGGGGGGGATTATTGGAGTATTGAGAATACAATCAAAGTCCCACATTGGTAAGACATGAAAAAGATCATGTGTTTATAAGATGAAAAGATATCTCCATTGGCATGAGGCCTTTTGGGTAAAACCCAAAAATAAAACTATGAGGGCTTAGGCCTAAAGTGGACAATATCATACAATTGTGGAGATATGTGAATCTTATAGGCACTAACAATTGGTATCAGAGCCATGGTCCATGTCAAGCCATGAACCTCGAACGAAGGAAGTTGAGCTCCCATGTCCGGATCAAGAGAACCAAACATTGGCAGGAAGTCCAGTTGGGTCGGGAGCACCGAACAACTAGTAGGAAGTCTAGTTGGGCTAGAAGGGTTGAACAACTGGCAAGAAGTCCAGCTGGGTTAAGAGGACCAGACAGTTGGCAGGAAGTCCTGGTGGGTTGAGGATCGGACATCAAGCATAGGATATTCTTCGAGGACGGATAGGCTTGAGGGGGGTTCAATGTGATCCTTCGTTTGAGGGAGGGGGGATTGTTGGAGTATTGAGAATACAATCAAAGTCTCACATTGGTAAGACATGAAAAATATCATGTGCTTATAAGATGAAAAGATATCTCCATTGGCATGAAGCCTTTTGGGTAAAACCTAAAAACAAATCCATGAGGGCTTAGGCCTAAAGTGAACAATATCATACAATTGTGGAGATATGTGAATCTTATAGGCACTAACAACTTTAACCCTATATCTGCTGGGCTGTTGGATTCTAGATTGCTTGCTCATCATTAGCATGTAGTTATTGATTGATATTACTGTTATATGTGCATATTTATTGCTTCGATATAAATTGGTAGAGATTACTGGTATATGCTTTCCTATTATTTGTTGGATTGATATTATGATTGGACTAGTGGGGTAGTATGACTAAGATGAGATAAATTCTTAGAAGGTATATATATAGGTTCTATGACCTCTTTAGATTTGAGTGCATGATTATTTTGGTTACGTTGTTTACTTAGTTTATATTATATTTGTACTTGATGCTCTTTCTAGTATTGCCTTGGCCTTGTACTTGCTTGACCCCTTTTTATACACTATTTGACTTCAGGCTATTGATTTCCATTAGTATGCTTATGCTGTTGTTTATTGGATATCATTATTATATGCTTATTTGGTTATGTATTTTTGTGGTTGATACTATGATTGAAACTAGTAGAGATAGTATAACTTAGAAGAGGTTATTCCTTAGGAGAGAATCTAAGGAATGGAACAACATTAATAGAACCCTAGGTGTTGGAACCCTAGGCGTAATAACTCGGATGTGCTTATTGGTAGATGTTACTGGTATATGTTTATTTAGTTATTACTTTGGTTGTTATTTTGGATTTAGACTAGTGTTCACCAAAGTTCCTACATTTATGTTTTCCTCGAGCAGTATGTGTGGTTTCCAAGCCCAGTAGGGGTAAGTAGTGCAGTAATATTCAGAAGTGAAGTATAAGTATTGATAGAGTCGTGTATGTTTTTCCCGAGCAGTTTATATGTTTCTCGAGCAGTATATATAATTCTCGGGCTCAGTAGGGTAAGTAGTGCAGAATTACTCAAGTATAGTATTGACAGAGTAATGTATGCTTTTCCTGAGCGTTTTATATGTTTCCCGAGCAGTATGACTATTTCCCGAGCAGTATGTTTATTTCCCGAGCCATATGAGGGTTGCGACAATTCTCTCTGTACATGGTGAAATAAGGAGGAATGGGTATGCTAAAGTATTGGGAATAACAGGGAGAGTTTGAGGAAGATAAATGTGATTAATAGAAGTTATTTTGTCATTTTTTTATTTAATTAATACTTGACAGGGAAATATAGAGTAGATAAGAGATTCAAAGGCGATATTTGGAAAAGAAGCGGGAAAAGCGATTACATCTGAAAGCTAGGCAAAGTTATTAAAGTAAATTCAAATTCAAGGAGAAGGCAGGACAAATCATCTATAAAAGGGGTAGAAGCAGAAGGAAGAGGGGATGGTTCTTTCTTCGCTATTCGATACCTCAAAGATATTCTTCTCACTTCTTCATTCCTTCTACATTGTTATTTTCTTCATACTGTTATTGACTTGAGCGTCGGAGTGGCTGCGCCGGGAAGCTGACCTATCTTTAACACTCCTTCTCACAAAGTGGTAGATCTAACTCTACTCCAAGGATCCAAGGTGGCTCAAGAAGAAGATATTTCTTTATCTCATCCTTAATCCTCTTTGGTGACAGGTCCAGCGATCCACAAGAAGGGGGAGGGAGATCTTAGCAGGCCGAAGAAGTGAATACCATCAATAGGTATGCAAAAGGAATGTTAAGGGGAGGTTAATTTTCAAAGAATATTTCTACAATATTTTTGGGAAGTACTAAACTTATGAAAACTTTGTTTTAAGAACTTAAGTACTAAAGCTAAAGCTTTAATTGTGAGTTTTTAAAGGAACAATGGGTAAATTATGTGCATTATTGATGAGAGACATAGGCGGAGGAGCTTAGAAAGATTATATTCAAAATGTTAAGAATGTATTTTGAAAATTTTTTTTGAAATTTACCTGAAAAAACCTAGATATACTATTTTTAAAACAATAAGAGACATTTTGAAAATAATTAGAAGCATATGTTAAGGGGGAGATAGTATTTTCAAAGAAATTTTATTGTAGACATGGAAGTTATGGTTTAAAACTTATGCATTTGAATATTTAAAATTTCATTTATATAGTTTCAAACTTAGCAACAAAAAAAAAGATTAATTCTAGGGGGGAGCTATACAAAACCTGTGTTTCAAAATAAACTTTTGTCTAAACACATGTCTCATAAACACGTTTTTGAATCTATAAAGGTTTTCTATCTTATATAATTTTCAAAACAATATGTGACAATTTGGAATATTTCTAAATATTATTTTTGAGAATTCAAATAATTTTTTAGAGTAAGAAAATGATAAGGGAGAATTTGATCTTTGATTTGTTTCAAATCTAGTATTTCAAACTTTAAATAGTTTCATATCTCTTATGATTAAAGTTCTCAAACTTCAAGTCATTTTAAAATGCACTTTTAAGTTTGAAAGAAAACTTTTTCATGACTAAGAAAATTTATGATCTTTGTATATAAGCCATGGGACATTGCAAACCTCCTTGGCATCTAATTTATTTTAGTGTTTTGATGTATGCCAAAGGGGAAGAGAGCGTGTTTAAGTTAGAACTTAGAAATGCATTTGTATATGCAATTTCTTTGTAATTCATTTGGTCTTTTTAATCCTAACATTAAACAGTTGTCATACATCAAAAAGGGAGAGATTGTTGGTGCATGAAGCACCACTCTTGTGTTTTGATGTATGCCCCAAGGTTTAATGTTAGTATAAACTTATAATTTGACATATATGTTAAGTGTACAGGCTTAACAAGAAGTCCTAGTAGGTCATGTTGACTGGATATTAGGTAGAAGCCTTGACAGATAGGAGGACCGGACACTAGGTATGTGTTGGTGCAATCGACCCAGGTCACGATTGATCAGACTCGAGTTTGACTCGAGAGATGTTTTGATGTTTGATATGAAGGTTTGACATTAATGTCTGATAATGTTTTGGGGAGATTGTTGGTGCAATCGACTCGGATCATGATTGACCAGGCTCGAGTTTGACTTGAGGAGGATTTTGATGGTTGATTGGAGTTGACCATGTCATGGAGACTCCAAGTCTTGAGTACATGGAATGAAAAGTCCAAGCATGGGTCTTGGCATG
Organism: Wurfbainia villosa; assembly: GCA_025175895.1. NCBI lineage: Eukaryota > Viridiplantae > Streptophyta > Magnoliopsida > Zingiberales > Zingiberaceae > Wurfbainia > Wurfbainia villosa. The sequence goes on from JAKLTH010000147.1 coordinate 6,566,726, forward strand.
GAAAGTCCAACATGGGTTGGCCATGTAAGTCTAAGGGTGTAGTCTTGGTGGTGAAAGTCCAAGTTATGAGTACTTGACATTTGAGAAGTCCAAGGAGTTTGATATTGGCGGCGTAAAGTCCAAGCGGGAGTCTTGGCAGCATAAAGTCCAAGCGGAGTCTTGGCAGTGTAAGTACAATGTGCCTTGGCGGTGTAGACACCGTTAGCATGACATAGCTGATGGAAGCACCTGAAGGCTAGCGTATGGATGAATAAGTCATGGATGACTTGGAGGGATCCGATAGGCGCGAGGCTGACACAGGTGGCTAGAAGGCTTAGGTCTAGGCTACGGGTGGTCTAGCAAGTGTGGGGGCACCATACTTGGGTTAAACCTCATGTTTGAGGTGTATCAGTCAACTGATACCATGTGGAAGTCGAATGGTGTGAGTCAACTAGGGTTTGACTTCGGGGAGTGCCCTAGCAGTCGACTGCCAGAGGTGGCCAGTCGACTGTTGGACAGATCAGTCGATTGGTGCTCGGTATTTCGGGCACATAATGGAGTCGGACTCGACTGCTGGGGTTAGCAGTCGAGTGAAGGCTCGATCAGTCGACTGATGGACATGATCAGTCGATTGATGTCCTATCCATTGGATTTTTTCAGCGTGGATTGCACCGTTGTCTCACAGCAACAGTGTCATCAGTTGACTGATGGCTCCGATCAGTTGACTGATAGGCAAAATCTAGCCTAGGCAGTAGCTATAAAGGAAGCCCGTGGAGGAGGATTTTGCAACTGGTTCTTGAGGAGTTTTGGGGCAATTTGCTATTGCAAATCAGGGTCTCCAAGTGTATTTCAAGCAACCACAAAGCAAGCATCCATAAGCGTAATTGTAAAGTGTTTTTCTTTACTTGTATTGCATTTCATTAGTGTAATTGCTTGTATTTGTTGTATTACTTTGTGTAATCATTTGTATGAGGTTTCTCCACCTCCGATGTGTTGTCGAGAAGGAGTTTATTGTTTAGTGGTGTTTGTGGCATCGCTAGAGCTCGATCCGTGGAGTAGGAACCGTTCGGTTTCGAACCATGTCATATCGTTGTGTTTGCGTATTTGTATTATGTTATTATTTTTATTATTATTATTCTACTGTGCACTAACAAGATTGTAGACGATCAAACGCGAACAAATTCCATCAAGAATTGAAACGCGCTATTCACTTCCCCCTTTAGCAATCTCCGAATCCTCTACAATTGGTATCAGAGCCCGGGGCTCTTCTACAGACTAACCGCCGGGAGAAAACTGCTAGAGGGAAAGATGGAAGTTGAAGAACAACTTGGATGGGACATCCATACACCGGTCCTGTATGCTTTCTATAGACGAGAGGGCTTCAACCAATAAAAGGCAAGGATTGAATATTTTTTGATGATGAGGGATTTTGAAGAGTGACCCATCTTAATGGAAGGATTTGAATATCCAAGAGGACCAAAGGGAGGCTTCCTCAAGAAGAAGAGATGGACCAAGGAGTAACTCCAACAATTTGAGAAAAACAAGAAGGTAATCAAATTCATTTTTAATTTGATTCCTAATGACATCTTGTATAGCCTAGGGGATTGCATATGGATGCCAAGAAGCTTTGAGGGAATTGGCAAGATTCCATGAAGGCCCATCACCGGCTCAAGAAAAGGAGGGTGAAGATGAATCCTCATCCTCACAAGTAAGTGAGGATTCGAAAGTTGAAGAGGAGTCAACTTCCGAATCGGTGGAAGAGGTGGAAGAATCCTCCACCTCTAGGATTGAGGGGGAGGAGATTAGGGCATCCTCAATACTAGAGTAACAAGAAGAACCATCTACATCCGGTCGAGAGGAAGAGCAAGCTCAAGAGACCCTCACCACCACCCTAGGTGACTCAAACACCTCAATTTCAAATAAAATTCATATAATGTGTTTTAAGTGTAGGGAGTTTGGCCACTATAAGAGCAAGTGCCCAAAGAAGGTCAAGAAGCCTCAACCGGCACCAAAGGTCAAGGATGCCGTCTCCCAACAATCAAAAGCAAGGAGCAAGAGATTTTCTTCAAATGCCGACTACCGGGTCATTACTGAAGTAAATGCCCAATGGGGGAGAAAAAGTCTAAAAGGGGAGCATCACATGTAGGGGGAGCTAAGGCTAACCCTAAGGTACATTTTAGTAATGCTCCTTCTAGTTTAAATGTCAAAAAGCATGCTAGGAATAATTTTAACAATCTTGCTATTGTACATGAAAAACATGCTAAGAAAAATGAATATTGTTTAGGAGCTAAGAAGGTCAATCTTAGGAATAAAGAGAAATTTGGGACTAATGTCCCTAAAACAAATTTACCTAAAGACAAATCTAAGTCAAACAATTCTAGACCAATTCTACCTAGGGAGACAATTAGAAAGGTACAAGAGCACCTAGGTTTTAACTCCAAATGGACTAGGCATATGCCTAGGAAGAACCATGCCCAAGGATTAAATCAAAATTCAAAAATTGGGCAATTAGAGGTTGAAAATCAAGCCTTGAGGTTAAGGCTTGAGAAACTTGAAAAGACCCTTGCAAAAATGACAAATCAAATGCAAAGGTCAAATGGTCAAACTCTAGGGTCTAGAAGTCAAAGTCAAGACCTAAGGCATAGGAGACAAGAGTCAACCAAGGGCAAGAAAAGTTTGGGTCACAAACCTAATCCTAAGGTGACTTATCATAGCGTTCCATTTGATTATGGAACACAAACTAGGTCTAGGAAAGCCAAGGTCAATAGGGAAGTCATCCCTAAGGTTGACCAAGGTAGGTGCCTAGTGGCTAGGGTTTCGAAGAAACCTAGGGTGGCCACTAAGAAGGTTACAAGGGGAGTCACCCCTAGAGTTAACCATGGCAAGACCACAATGACCAAGGCTAACAAGCCTAGAAGGGTCATTAGGAGGGTATCTAGAGAGTTTATCCCTAAGGAATACCTAGTAAACCCTAGAAGCTCAAATAGGTTTTGAGTTTTTAAGAGCGTGATCGATTCACGCTAAATGGGTTTAGGTGTGCCAACTTTAAATGGATGGGTAGTTAACCTAACCATGGTAAAGGTGGCACTTTATGTAATTTTCAAGGTTATGGATACCTTGGAAATAGATTTGAATTTAAATCCTAAAAGATTTTAGGATGTGCCAATATATTTTTGGAATTATGAAAAATCAATCAAATTGGCACAATTTAGGTTTAGAGGTTTTAGTGTGCCATTTTGGGGTTTTGGCACACTTGGGGGATTAGTAGCAATATGACAAAATATATTTAACTATATCAAATGGCAACAAATATTAAAAGTTAGGTATTATTATACCTATACCTTTTATCTGCCATGCCTTGTTTGCCATATAACATGTCATGACATCATATTTATTTTTAATCATTTAATATGTCATGATCATGTTAGGATTGAGGTTTAATGTCATGTGTTTTTAGATTATATCATATTCCATGACATCATGATCATTGGCCATGCTTAATTATGTTATTATTTATGCCATGATCATTCATGCATTTAATTTGATTAAAATTGATTTAAGGACAATGACATGACTTGGAGTCCCATTTATAAGGGAATCAAGTTGTGTTGCCTTAGAAAATGCATGAGGCCTTAGATTAAGAAAACAAAACCCACATCTCACATCACATTGACATGTAAGTGTATTTGTACACCCTAGATACATGTGATATGCTAGGATATGAGTTAAGTTCAAGGTGCATAGCTTTTGCATCTAGATGAACTAAAACTCATCTTATCTTAATTGTGGATCATTGGGAAAGCTTGTGTACAAGTCATGTACATTAAGCCTAAAGAATATGATCCAATATAGGTTTTCAAAATCATTTTAAAATCCTTTTAGAAAACTTTGGTGAAGTCTATCTTTTGATAGCAATCATCATTGATGAAGTTGATACAAAGTGAGATAAAACATTGAAGTTTTTCTTCACTTTTGAACTTTGTATCAATTTCGATATTTTATGGGTAAAATATTTTTCTAACATTTTTCACCCATTGTATTTGTCATAAGTAAGATACGTATGAATTTTTATTATTTTTCAATATACGTAGAATTACTTACACTTTTCTGAATTTCATTTCTGATAACTGAAATTCTTATATTTCAGTTATCAGTCGACTGCCCTTGGTGCTAGTCGATTGATTGGCATGGCAGTCGATTGATCTTTGATAGAGTCGACTGCCAAGCTGATTTCGAGAAAAACAAAGTTGTTTAGCCCGTTTTCAGTTATGGTAAAGTTTTCTAACCACTCCTAACCCTAGGATATGCTTTGGGAAGCATTATAAAGGGTGAAAATCCATTGGATATGGATTAGAAGAGTTGTTAGGGTGATGTTGTAACATACCACAAAAAAAAAATCATAAATGTTGGGTAATTAGGAGAATACCCTATGAAATTTTCCAGGAAGTTTTAGGATTTTTTCTGGACTCGAATGGAGATTTTTAAGACCCTCTTTGCTTAGAAGGAGTTAAAGGGTTTAACAGGTCTAAAATTTGACCCGTTTATCTGCCAACTCGATCCGTTTCATTAATGGAGCCGTTCCGTGCTGCTGACTTTAATTTTTCGGTGAGTGTTTCCCGATCGCATTCTCTCCGCGTTCTCTCCTTATCTTTTCCGCGACCACAACTCCGATCAACTTCTCCCATCCTCGCGAACAGATCTCTCTCTCGCCTTCTCTCCTTCTCCTCCGTGCAACCTCTCTGACTCCTGTCGCCCGGACTTCATCGGCTTCTCTGCGCGAGTGGACGACGGTAAGCGACAGTGCTCGCGGACATACCAGAGGGGGGGCTCGCGATTTGGGGGCTTGGGTCGGCGGCAACGACACTGTGCTCAGATAGGGAAAATGATGACTTGTTGCCAGAGCCGGGGTTTCCAGCGGGAACTAGGGCAGTGCTTCGGTGGTGTTGACTTCACCGGTGAACAGCGGATCACCATTGGAAATTAGGTAAGGGGCTGATTTTCTTCTTACCTTGGACGAGCTATAGCCTTCTTTTCGTTGAGCTCGATTTATTTTGGGCAGTGGTAGGTTTCCGGTGGACAGTGGAATTCGGGAAAGGTGTGGCTATCGGTTGTTGGGGATTTTTGCTACCGTTGGGGTTTCAAATTTTGGGTAAGTAGGATCAAAAATTCCCTTTTTGTACTGTGAATTCAATTCCGATTCATGGGATGGACAATGAGTTGAGAGTAGTAAGGTGTTGATAGGTTTCGGGCAGCAAGTTGATCGGTGAACGGGGCTACCAGGATTAGGGAACACTGCCGGTGGAGTTGGATTCAGGTATATCTCTGTTGCCTTCCTTTTCTCGGCTATCCAGTACATTTATGTGGATTGTTGTTGATTGTCCTTCAGTTGTATATCGGTGGGTGTTCTGTGTGTGTGGCCGACGTTGGAATTTTGTCCGAATTGGATGGTGTGGGGAGGAACACATGGGTGAGTTGGGTGTAATCGAGCGATTTAAGGGGTAAGATTTGTATTCTTTGTTCTAGTTGTGGGATGTTGATATTCGGTAAGTGTGGTAATATATGGGTTATTGGTGAGACATTGGATAGGCCGTGTGGATGGAGGATGGATTTGTACATAGGTGTTACCGGCTGTGAATTTAGGTTGTTGTGAACGGTTGTGAAGTAGTAGCTTTGTTTTGGCTACGAATAGGGATGTAAATTAAGTGTA